>JAVFKF010000002.1:11367500-12617500 GCA_036926295.1 Pachydiplax longipennis
AGGTGCGACCATACAGATGAATACTTTCGAGAGGGCAAATTAAACTTGAAAGTTCCAAATTGTGTAATGAGAGCAAAAGAGACGCTCAAAATATAGAAAGATCGAAATTTAGTTCTCAGTAGAGTATCGAGGATCATCTTGGCTGCCATTTACCACCGAATTGAAATTATTTCTCAATTTGTTTAGGCTTATGTAGCATCATAGCGATTACACAGGTTCCCATTATATCTTTAACATTCGATGTATTTTGAATAGCCTTCCGAAGATCATTGGTTCGGTCCGGAAGTGAAATAAATACTTGCGATATTTTATATTATTTTGGATGCGCCAATGGAGTATTTCGTTGATCTTATTTTAATGAAACTCGATTTTCTAGCGCAATATTTTCGAATGTAATGCTAGAATATAAAATTATGAAAATAGATTTCCACCAAAATTTGACTTTAGCAGTACTCTTCAGTCAAAGGAGAAACTTATTTCATTAAATTTTTAATGACTTCTGGTCACATTATAAACAATTTCGAAAATCGTATTTTGAATTATGTCGCTGTATCAACACAATGTTTTCGTTTAAATAATTAGCATTCAATATTATGAACATAGACGTCAATGCAATGCTCACGCCATCACCTCTCCGATGTCTAATGCACATTGTTACGTGATAAAAATAAATAAGCAGGATGTACGTGAATAAGTGCTCGATCTATTTTATTCGCGAACCAAGATCTGCACGAATTTCAACCTCTGGATGACTTAATATGTACTCCTAATGCAAATAGAAGTTACATTATATTTACTTTATGATCCCCCGATCGTACATAGAGAAAAATCCGCGTTGATAAAATAGCAAACACTCTTCGCTTTTATCCATTGCACAGGACAATTTCTACTGAGTAATTATGCTAGAATAGTTATAGGAAGGATACCAAAAGACATGAATTATCTTTAGTGTTAATTTTGGTTTATAGTTGTTCTTGTTGCTGATTAAAAAGGGCATAGTTATCGGTGAATACTTCTTAGCAGGATTCGAACATATCCTCATGGATTCCTTTCACTTATTTACACTAGAAGTTTCAGATCAATAATGACATTTAATCCCTACTTATATTTGCTGTAATTCGCTGAGTCTATAAAAGGAGATTAAAACCATAACATTCTCTACCCCTTGATTACTGAATTTATTAACTAAATATAATATTTAGAAAACATTCAACATCCATCATCAAATGCGTTCAATAACACAATGACATGGTTTATATTTTCTCAAACATATCATAAAGCTTCAAAAGATTGTCATATATGTTTTTGATTGCATTCAGCACATTTATTGTAATCCGATTATCTCTACTTCTTTAATACGTTGTGTTACGCTTTAACTGGTGTTGCATTGACAGAGGCCTATTATCACAATTTCATAATTTGTTTAATTGCATCTTCGGATTCATTCTTTTGGTGTAATTAACTTCACACTCGAATCACACTATAGAATAGCCGTTGATTCTAACCGTAATATTACTATTGCTTATAGATTGAACTATCAAATTATATTCTTATCGATTTCCGGAGATGTACATCTCCGGAAATATAAAGTAAGAATAAATCTTCGCACGAGTTGTAGTCAAGACCGTAAAAGAGCCCTAAGCCTGCAAGTTTCATTTTCTTATCGTCGTGGTTGGGCTACCTTTCCACAAAAAGAGATAATTCAAAAGATTGAAAATTTTCACATTAATGCATTTTGATACTCTTACTTCATTTATCGCCTTAGAGAATATGCGGATACTTTCGTCAATTTCAATGAGAATCCATGAGCAGCATGTCTCTTTAACGATCGATCGACTATAAGTAGAAAATTCTCCTCAGAAAGGAAAAGATTTTCATTCTAGCTCACAGGATAAGCATTTATGTTCATTTTGATCGCCTTTAAGCTTTATCAGCATAGCCAAATAAGATTTAGAAATCATTGTACGCACTTCATGGAAAAAAAATGCTTTTGATTAATATCATTGTGGTTGATAGCCTTTACATTAATAGTACTTCGTGCGGCAGAGTGATTTTAATGCTGGATACATTTCTTGTAAATAGTCTCTTTTTGAACTATGCAAGGTATGAGGAGATACATCCATTTCTTTTTTATCTCCTCTTTTAGTCCTACCCAGAAAACTACACGCTATCAGTGGCAAATTTTTATGGGGGGTAGCAGCCCAACCTCTTGAATAAAGGTGTAACAAAAATGTTATTTTAATAAGTATATTTTCAATTTTATGGCACAAACAAAATAGTCTTTCTTTTATCGTTGGTCTACTCATACTCAAGTAAAATTGTATATCATTTTTCCTACCATCCAATTGCTGTCACCATGTGACTGTAATTTACCAGTTTAAGATTAATTTGGGTTTTGTATAGAATTAAGGCCCCTTTCTCCCCCTCCTCTCATGAGTGAACCACTGAACTCTAGTATAAGAATTTAAAAAATTCATACAAATTTCTTCAGCTGAAATCAGAGCCATGAACCAAAAACAGACATGATTAAATTAGTAGAATAGAAATAATAAAGTGGTTTTTCAGCTTGATGATAGCTTTAAAGAGTGGCCAAAGCATATCAGTCAGTAGATTCATGTCATTTTTACATTCCTGAAGAAGAAGAGTAAAGGAATCTCACACAGATAAGTTGCAACTTACCCAATAAACCAATAAAGATATTTTACTGAGATAGCATCCATCTTGCTTGCCACACAAGAGGCAGTAGGTGTGTTATCAGGAGAAAAATAACATAGTTAGGATATTTCTCCAGTTGAGTTGGAATTAAGGATAGGATAATTAAGGTGGGATGTCTCATCAAAATGTTTGCACACGAAAATTAATGAAGTTGTTTGCTTTTTAATAAATCCGGCAAAGCATTAGCGGATAACGAAGATAATTCCTATGAGACTCAATACTAGCAAACCGTCATAGATATAGTTTTTAAATAGGATTAATAACTTTATCCAAGATCACCATACATTACATTTTTCGGGACAAACATGACATTTCAAAAGTTATTGGAGAAAAGTTCACAATAAACTTGTATTAAATCTCCCCCTGATTTTCGTGTTCCCTGCGGAGAGAATAAAATTGTAAACCTAAATTTTGAACATTCATACAGCGAGAAACTGAGGAAAATTCTAATTTTTGTTTTCGCCTCATTTAAATAACCTTCGACTGTCACTCAACATCCCGGAAATTCGTTAAGTATTTATGTGGCAATTTATTAAAAAATATTTTAGCTATATCATTGACATTAACAATTTTCTTTAAAAATTAAACGACAAACCCGTTCGCTGATTCTGTATCGTGAAATTAATTTCCATGCTAGATACTACATTACGCCGAATTTTCTACAAAAAAAATCACTTTTAATTTGAACTACTATGCAATGATAGAGAAAATTTGCACGTACGCGAGATAACAAGGTCCACGCATGCCGAACTTTGCAATATGTGAACAGCAGGTTAACGCAACTATAAATTTTCAATCGTAGCATTCCTATTATTAATAAAAACTTTAATGAAATACGTGTGAAAAAGCTTAACATCTCCGCGGCAAGATGGTCATGTGGAAATTTATCCGGACAACGAAATTTACGATCTTATTTTTACTGTACATTATTATGTTACATGTTTGAATCCCGTTAACTCAACCCAACACTAATTCACGCACATCATTATTATTCATATTTTATCAGGTCTAATATGTATTTAGACATTGGAATGGTGATGGCGTAAGCATTGCATTGATGTCAATGTTCATAATATTGAATGCAAATTATTTAAACAAAAGCATTGTGTTGATACAGCGACATAATTCAAAATACGATTTTCGAAATTCTTTATAATGTGACCAGAAGTCATTAAAAATTTAATGAAATAAGTTTCTCCTTTGACTGAAGAGTACTGCTAAAGTCAAATTTTGGTGGAAATCTATTTTCATAATTTTATATTCTAGCATTACATTCGAAAATATTGCGCTAGAAAATCGACTTACATTAAAATAAGATCATCGAAATACTCCATTGGCGCTTCCAAAATAATATAAAATATCGCAAGTATTTATTGCACTTCCGGACCGAACCAATGATCTTCGGAAGGCTATTCAAAATACGTCCAATGTAAAAGATATAATGGGAACCTGTGTAATCGCTATGATGCTAAATAAGACTAAACAAATTGAGAAATAGTTTCAATTCGGTGGTAAATGGCAGCCAAGATGATCCTCGATACTCTACGGAGAACTATATTTCGACCTTTCCATATTTTGAGCGTCTCTTTTGCTCTCATTACACAATTTGGAACTTTCAAGTTTAATTTGCCCTCTCCAAAGTATTCGTCTGTATGGTCGCACCTTCAGTATTTCGAATCTGCGTTTTTGGTAATTTATACGCGAGGTGATGATTCTAATTCTTACCGCTGTCCTCCAGTAGATCCTATGAATGGAGTTAGAAACCGAACCGCTGTCTGTATAATATTTTATCAAATATATAATTAAAGCATACCGTTTGGAGAAGAGTTTTCATGCATCCACAAGAATATCCTACCGATAACCGACCGAACTTAATTTTACAACATGTAGAACAAATTGAATATATTTGGAAATCATTAGCTAAGGTTGCGAAGACATTTTATGTATCCATTTTTACATTTAAATTGCCATTTAAATGGACTCGGAACATAACCAGGTTAAACATGACAATGCGAAAGTCCCCTTACCTCTAACCAGAGATTTCACAAACCATTAGATAAAAAAATAAATGCTTGATTGAATGATCATGTCTCATTTTAATACGATGCACCAATTAAATTATAATCCGCCGTTGGAATGAAGCTTGATAGCTATGAGAAAGAAAACTAACTGCGTTTACAATGATACGATAAGGCATCTCCCCGCCCCGAATCGATCCAGGGACACTCGTTAAAATAATCGCTTTTGTTCTTTGTAAGGGGGTGAATTTCTATTATATGAATCTTTCGATGGTTGTATCACCTCATCTCCGTTCCTTATGAGAAAATGAACCCAAACTCTTTTCCGGGATAGAATTCCTGAACTGCCCGTTTCTTCTTGATCGTTAATTAATCATTGATATATACATCGCAGTTTCAAAATACTCTTCCCCTTACGAAAACACCACATAGCTAATGTAACTAAAGAAGAGAAGTGTAATTAAGAACGCATTTACTCACAGTGTGGAATAAACCGACTACCACTTACTCTGGGGAGACTCTCACACTATTAAATTAAAGATTTACCAAAAGTAAAGTGCTCTTTGTAGTTGCAATTTAATTAATCAGCGTTTTAAATGTCGAAGAGATTATGAGAAAACTCATTAGTGTCTTTTCCTAAGTTTTGACGGAGGATATATTTACTAACTGCTACAGATCCGATTTCGAATTCTCTCATTGATACCCATGAATGATTCTAAGCATTCAGCTCCGATTCAGCTGAATTTCTTGCGTATTCTTATGTAAAAGAGACTTCGACAATCGCATCGTTCGTCTAGGGGACTGGTTGTTCATAGCCTCATAAAATATTCCTATATCTCTATGGAGTTTTTTAAAAATTTCCAATTATTTTCCGGAATAGAAATAAAGATACAACGGTGAAGTTAACGTGCAATTCTTATCAGAACGGTCCTTTTAATCTATCATCGAACTGGGGACCTTTTGGTAGATGAAGAGATCACAGGTGCAGGAAGAGCATTAAGAAGTCTTGAAAGTCGTGTAATTTATGTATTCTTGGGGGCAATCTACAAACACCTCACTTTGGTAAATTATAGTAGTTCAACCACATGTATATTTTGAATAGGAGAAATGAGCAAATCATAATTATTGCTGTCCTTTAGATGGAAATGGATGTATCTCCTCATACCTTGCATAGTTCAAAAAGAGACTATTTACAAGAAATGTATCCAGCATTAAAATCACTCTGCCGCACGAAGTACTATTAATGTAAAGGCTATCAACCACAATGATATTAATCAAAAGCATTTTTTTTCCATGAAGTGCGTACAATGATTTCTAAATCTTATTTGGCTATGCTGATAAAGCTTAAAGGCGATCAAAATGAACATAAATGCTTATCCTGTGAGCTAGAATGAAAATCTTTTCCTTTCTGAGGAGAATTTTCTACTTATAGTCGATCGATCGTTAAAGACACATGCTGCTCATGGATTCACATTGAAATTGACGAAAGTATCCGCATATTCTCTAAGGCGCTAAATGAAGTAAGAGTATCAAAATGCAATAATGTGAAAATTTTCAATGTTTTGAATTATCTCTTTTTGTGGAAAGGCAGCCCAACCCCGACGATAAGAAAATGAAACTTGCAAGCTTAGGGCTCTTTTACGGTCTTGACTACAGCTCGTGCGAAGATTTATTCTTACTTTATATTTCCGGAGATGTACATTTTGAAATCGATAAGAATATAATTTGATAGTTCAATCTATAAGCAATAGTAATATTACTGTTAGAATCAACGGCTATTCTATAATGTGATTCGAGCGTGAAGTTAATTACACCAAAAGAATGAATCCGAAGATGCAATTAAACAAATTATGAAATTGTGATAATAGGCCTCTGTCTATGCAACACCAGTTAAAGCGTAACACAACGTGTTAAAGAAGTAGAGATAATTTTAATCGCTTTCGGTTATTTTCTAGAGGAATTTCAATAGAAGTTAATCTTCGAACGGACTTAAGACAAGTTTCTTGTTGATAATATTGGGTCAAGATTCATATGCATACTGTAGGTATAGTTATTATGTCAGTTCTGAAGGAAGAGACACCAGAGATAAAAATTAATTCATTAGATTAATTAATAAGGGATTCCTAAATATCGGATTACAATAAAAGTGCTAAATGCAATCAAAAACATATATGACAATCGTTTGAAGCTTTTTGATATGTTTGAGAAAATATAAACCATGTCATTGTGTTATTGAATGCATTCGATGATGGATGTTGAATGTTTTCCAAATATTATGTTTAATTAATAAATTCAGTAATCAAGGGGTTGAGAATGTTATGGTTTTAATCTCCTTTTATAGAATCAGCGAATTACAGCAAATATAAGTAGGGATTAAATGTCATTATTGATCGGAAACTTCTTGTGTAAATAAGTGAAGGGAATCCATGAGGATATGTTCGAATCCTGCTAAGAAGTATTCACCGATAACTATGCCCTTTTTAATCAGGAACAAGAACAACTATAAACCAAAATTAACACTAAAGATAACTCATGTCTTTTGGTATCCTTCCTATGACTTTTCTAGCATAATTACTCAGTAGAAATTGTCCTGTGCAATCGATAAAAGCGAAGAGTGTTTGCTATTTTATCAACGCGGATATTTCTCTGGGTACGATCTGGGGATCATAAAGTAAATATAATGTAAACTTCTATTTGCATTAGGAGTACATATTAAGTTATCCAGAGTATGAAATTCGGTCAGATCTTGGTTCGCGAATAAAATAGATCGAGCAATTATTCACGTACATCCTGCTTATTCATTTTTAAATGGCAGCCAAGATGATCCTCGATACTCTACGGAGAACGAAATTTCGATCTTTCCATTTTCTGTGTTCTGTCATTACACAATTTTGATCTTCCGTTTTTTGTCTGCCCTCTTGATAGTATTCGTCTATGTACGGTCGCACATTGAGTATTTCATATCTGCGATTACGGTCAATTATACCCGAGGTTATGCTTTCAATTCTTACTGCTGTCCTCCAATAGATCCAATGAAATTGTTTTAATCCATGATTCTAACATCTCTTACTGATATGTTAAGAGTAGGATATGTAAATTATGTGAATCTTCCGTGCCTTTTAATCGGTAAGGCAAATCTAGTTTCAGTAAGGTAATTGGAAATTATCTTCAGCTAAAAGCAATGCCTTAAGCTTTTTAAGGGTTTTCCTACGAGCACTATTTACTCTAATCGCGTTGTTTCACAGGAAAATGTAGTATGATGAGGAATAGCCCCTTCCCCCTTTAAAAATTTCATATCCAACCCTTGCACCAGGTGGTAAACAGGGAAAAGAGAAATTAGAGGAGCCCATGACCTCGGGGCAAGTATGTAATGATGTAATGGTATTTCTAATGGTTGGTGCATAAAGAGGTGTTTGGGATACCACACACTAAGATTGCAGGGACTTCCTCTGAAACTACCACTGCTTCTAGAAAGACCTCTGATTCCTATCACCTTATAATATGAGGATGTAAAGAAAGAATGTTAACTTACCTTCCTATAAGTATTCCAAGATGAGCAGTGTTCACGTATAACACCGAACACTACTCACACTAAACACCGAAAACTGCACACATTTCAAATCGGACTTCACTCACTTTTCCACTCGCTTAGCACTCACTACACACAAATATCACTCACTTATTCTGGCTCTTCGCGGTCACCTGATGGGAAGGCGGACGAATTGTGCCTTGACAGGCACCTTCTCCCCTTGGAGAGGAACTCCCCGCTGCAGGACCTCTGGTCAAATTCCAACGACGAATCCAAAGGCCTATTCCTGAAATCCTTCCTTCAGCTGTGGAATCCCATCCCAGCGGTCGAAGACGCCCTTCAGCCAAGGTTGATGTCTTTGTTAAACTCATAGGCCTCCGAGATAAATTGAGAAAGGAATGCATTGAAATTATCTTGCTATGAAAGGTCTTATGAAAAGAACTCAAAACAACGTAACTTCCCTGATTGTATATTTCTGAAGCCACTCTCAACACTTAAAATTTACATAGCCAACAAACATTGTCAAATGACGCGACAAAAAGAAATGAATTGGATGAGAAAGGCTTTATATTCTGAAATTATATGCACTATGTACTCTGCTTATGGAAAATTAAAATGAAACTATACTCAGTAATAATGAGAGGTTTTGTGTAATGAAAATGTATTATTACAAGATATTCACAAGCATAATCATTTCTATTTTCTAAATTGATCGAAAGCCTCTCATGAAGCATTTAAAACCAGTCAATTCTATAATTTTACTACTTCTGTGGAAAGACAAGCTAATTTGGAAGAAAAAGAAATCCATACATTTCCACACTAATGGATTTTATTATTTATTCATTAATCTAAGGCAGCTTTGAGTGTAGGGTAAGAAGAGGGTAAGGGTTCACTCATTAATAATATTTGGTAAGTTTAACACTTAAAGTTCTAAGGCAACCTAAGCCTAATGTATAGAATTCAACGTTAAAATTACTCGCACAGATCAAAAACTCAATATCTAATTCTAAGAATACAACAACAATCAAGCAAAATAATTAATAATAGTTTTTCTATGGCTGGTTTCTTGGGCATCGCTATTTTCCTCTGAAAGCCACCTTAAAGTATAATTGTTTCAAATATAAGGATAAGTTACAGATAATGGTAAAATAGCATTAAAAGATCGTATTTCAGGAGTGAATTTAAAGTATGAGTATGTTTGACTTGTCAAAATCTACCTCGAATTAATTATGAGTGTTTGCTATCGTTCATTCAGTGTCACAGGGATTGATGATCTGTAAGGAAATAAATAAAAGTAATGTAAAATTATAATATGCCTTATATAATGTCTTGATAATATATTTCATAATACATTAAGCTATATATTAGCTATATTCATATTTAAAATCCTGGTAAATACAACAAATACCTCAGTAATCGATCCATTCTCCATCTTTCCTAATTACCATGCGAAGACTCTCTGGCATTGATTGCACCACACGAAGACACACTGATGGCCCTATGTTCTCTCTTGCGTCATCAATAGTTTCCAGTAATTCGCTCCTGTCTTGAGGGCGGTCTTGCTTTTGAAGATTTTTTGCCATAATACCCCATATATTTTCAATGGGATTAAGGTCCGGGCTCCTTGCTGACCAGCTTAATTTCTTTATGGAATTTTCTTCGAACCACTTATTACCTTCCCTGCATGTATGGATGCGGGAATTATTCCATAATTGATTAGCAAAATTTAAATAAATCCATATTACCCGGAAGAACGCAAATATACATTGGAAAATAATCGAAGCGAGACTAGCGGGAGCGAATGAAATAAAACTACTTACCTGTTGAAACAAGAATTCCTCAGGTAAGAACACTTCAACCGATGGCAGCATCATGCTATTCAATACGTGGACATACTGTTGTCCATTAAGATTGCCATCGATCTTCCAATGAACAACCGGGCCTTGAGAAGCATATTGTACGCAATAAGAATAGTGATCGCAGTAATCATGCCGTTCACGATGCAACTTGTAAACAGAAATAAATAGACTTCGAGTGAACTTCCGAACCTTTAGCGCTTCAACGAGAGTTCGATACCATGATTTCATCGAGTAGATATCAGCCCTGAATGAAACACGGAACTTAGAAAACTATTCAATTATTGAGTTATGTTTAACGTTAAGGATATTCTTACACTACAAGGGGCAAACTGTAAAATACGTACCCATCTTCCGAGAAAAAGAGCGCTGACAACCTTCTGAAACTTCAACGTCCGTCGACTTTGTCTTGCAACATGGTGGAGAATTATTCTGTAGCACGGGCGAATAACACAGTGCAAACTGCCGCACACTTTTCCTGCCGCAATAGAAAGGAAATAAGGCATTGTAAACCGCAACAGTAACATAAAATCTTCGAATCGGAAGTTCATTGCAATTGCGAAGAGTCATCCGCAATATAAAAGACCGATAAATATTGAAAAACTAGATGTATAGACTTCTCAAAAGTTCTTACATTGCCAAGGAGTCCAACGTTGAGAGACTACAGCAGAGACTGGTCCGCTCCATTCAAATGCTCCGACTGCTATGAGTCAGAAGAGCGACCGCACCAATTCCGCCAAAATTAGAAGGGCGGTATATGATTTCTCTTGTTCCATCATAGCGAAGTGTGGATAAATATGTCCGGGAGTGTAGGGATACGGTTTCATCATTCGAAAGCAAAATTGTGTTTTCATAAAAGAGTTTTTCTGCGATATATCAGTAATATTCATTATATAAACTTCTCCAATCCTTTAATCAATGAATTTACAAAGCGTTTGTGGGGTTCCCGAATAGCCATGTAGACAGCGAGTTCGACTTCAATGAAAGCGGTCCCAGGTTCGATTCTCGGTGGGATCTCACGTGGGAAATGACCTCAGCCGTCGAAGCATTTTCCACAGTACTACTACATTGTTTGAGGAGCCGATAATGAGTGTATTACTGTAATTAAATGTAATTTCATAATTTTATTTACTGTTGAGGGTGAATGAATGTTTTTCTTACAAGATAATATCAAGTCTCCTAAACTCTGAATAAATAACCTCATAAATTGTATACGTTGCTTTTGTTGATTCCAAAGAGAATGCCATCTTTATGGGCTCCATGTCTTTAAGTTCTAAATTCATGTTTAACACCTTTATTTACTAATTATGTAAGTCAAGAGGAGGCCATGATAAATGTAATAAATCTAGCTGCTCAACAGCAAACATCTTGATCCATGTTCTTTGATATGAAACAAGCAGTGATTTCAGAGTATTTAATTGTGGCCATCAACCAACAAGGTGTTCACAACCCTTAGTCAAAGGTAAAGAAGGTGTTTTATTATGCTGAAAAACAGTGACAGCTTTTTAGGAGGCCCTAAAATCCTATTGTCATGTGAATCTTCTTAAATCTTAGTTGTGTTTCCAAAATGTATGCCATAAATTATTTTTAAGAGAAATGGAAAGACTTTTCTTCCATATTTGGGGATAAATAAAAGTCAAGAAAAGGATTTAGCAATTTAATAAATGTTCAGTAAAGCATATGTTTACAGAGAGATATGTTAGAATATTTTCATGATTACAAGGTCAGATAATATTTTAATTTATTTCAGATACCTTGGATAAGCTACACAATTATATCATTAAAGCTCTTTCTCTGCTCAAGGTGCATGAAATCCAAAACTCCAGTTTCAATAATCTTGATAACTTTACAAATTGTCTAAATTCAGTAAAAACAACAGTTTAAATACATTGAAATATGTAGCATTTCTAAGGAATGATTACAATTCTTGTATATACACTTGGCATCAATAACTAATACAAGAAAAATCAAGACTACAATTTAGAAATGTTTAAGGACCTGCTCATGAAATGAGAAACATCTAATTAAAGATATATTTCAAAGTTGTGGAAATTCTAAGGAGTATTTCATTCAAGAAAACTAAAGTAAATATTTCTCTATAGTATGTATCATTGAGGATAGTCAAATTCTTCATTGTTCATTGAAGATGCAACATATGGAAGATCATTTGCAACACTCTTTGATTGCTATCTGAAGAAGAGCAGGGGGGTGTTTCTGAATCTCCACAGATTGGCAGCATTGGATTCAGATTCAATCCGAGTTGATCGTAAAGTAATCCATCTCCCAACTTTTGTGTGCTTTACTCTTCTGAGAAAGAAATCCATCTTGGGTATGACGTCACTCCTCATCTCAGTCATATATCAGTAGTAGTATAAATACATCTCACTTCTAATAGTGGATAATTCGAAATGCTTGGAGTTTGAAAAAATTCTTGTTATTTTAAATCTCTTGAGTTTTATTTAAAGTGAAAATTTCTTTCTTGAGCAAAAAGTTGTTACATCCTAAGATTTTCTCAAATGTATGATCTTGATATTTAGATTTACTAATTTCTAATTTTCTTCAATTTATTCAGAACAGTATTTTAATACTAAATCTTATTTTTTGCATGAAATATGCTTATTGAATTTCTTTTACTTGGATGTATGAAAGAGATTGGTATTTTTTGCTGTGAAATGTTTCTAAAGAAATGTTGGTTTTTCTAATATCTTCTTTAAAAAGTTCTATTTTATTTTCCAATAAAAATCATTTCTTTCAATTTTGCTGACTTCTTTCTAATTACATCTAATTCTTTATTTCAGGCAAAAAGTATGAATAATGAGGTGACAAATTTAATTTAATGAATTGTATATGTTACTGAACTTTTATGATTTCTTAGCTTGATTTGTATTTGAAAACTGTAAATCAAACTAAAATTCATTGTGATTTTGTATTTATAAACTGAATTGTAGAACTAATTTTCTATGTGATTTGTAGACCATAATTAATACCAATTAATGTGATTTTTGATTTGTAAAGAGAAATGTAAATGTAGAATAATAGTAAATAAAGAATTTTTACCAAAATATTTGTGGAATTAAAACTACCCCAGAAAAAGAAGGCTCATCAGGGTGGAGACTCACAAAAGTCTCTTTACCGTTCAAGATAGAAAAGTTTTTCAAGCTCAAATATTTGAATTTGTTTACATTTTTACTTAGGCCTTTTCCTTGGGATTTTCATCTATATGCAGGAGTTCAAGTCCAGCATCTCGGAAAAATTCTCATAGTCCAACTTGAGAACATGGCTGAATATACCAAGTCCAAATCAGTAGTCTGAGTAAGACTTCTTACTTCAACTTCAAGAAAACCATCTGACTAAGACTTCTGTTTAGGACTTGGAATATTCAGCCATGTTCTCAAGTTGGACTATGAGAATTTCTCCGAGATGCTGGACTTGAACTTCTGCATGCTAAACTAAAAATAATTGTAAACCATTATTGGATAATAAAAACTCTATTAAAACATTTATGCTTTTGTCAATTCAATTACAGTGAAATGCAATTTTAAAACGTAGGCTAAAATAAAAATACATTTCCACACACGATACTAAAATAAAACAGTATGTGCTTCAATGAAGTCTTTTAGACCAATCAAATTATCGATGAAACATTTTATCAAAAGAATTTCAATTTCACAACTTCAAATCTCAGCCTTCAAAAACTTTTCATGCACATTTGAATGTACAACAAAAGTACAATAAAAAGATTCTAAATAAATTGTAGATTTTGCAACCTTGAAGATTTTGCAATAAAATCACAGGGAACTTCACAAAAAGAATTTTTAAAGAAACCTTTCTAACTTTACATGTAAAACTTCGAGAAAACCATCATCTTTTTCCATGGGAAGTTGCTGCCTTGTCACTTGGGTCTGCTACAAGTAGGTGCATAATATGGTACTTTTCTTTTGCAGTGCTGCTCTTGTATTGTTTCTATCAGTCCTGTGCATGAAAAATTACAGTACATTAAACTTTGTAATTAGAGTAAACATTTAACCTAGAGTTAACTTTATTGAGTTTTTACTTTACTCAGCTAGCCATAAGAAAGACATGGATGGAATATTAAAAAAAACACAGAAAAAGGATTAATTTCACAAGTTTCTTTCAGATGGGTCTTGATTTTCTTAATAATTCTAGCGTATCTTTTGCATAATCTCTAGTAGAAAATTATTTGAATCAGATGAATAACTGAGTTTCTCAGCTTTAAGTAATTAAGAAAATAAAAAATCTTCAAAAATATTTCTATCGCTTTTACCAACAAACTGCCATGACTTCACTCTACACAGACTTCAATTTACAAAATTTTACAAATACAAAAAAAAAGTTTTCGATTATAGAGATATAAAATAGATACATGGGAGATAAAAATGGGCAAAAGAAATCTTTTAAAAATTTTGCTTCTTATAAATTTACTTAAGAATGTAATGAAATAATTTTCTGAAATACACATCCTAAGTAAATGCAATTAAGTATTCTGTGCTAAATAAATGAATTTAACTATTGTTTCATAAATGCACCTAATACACATGCATTTATAAACAATTTTGATTATATTGGCTTGAAGTTTTAAACTAAAATATCAATATATAACAGTTACTATCAAGTAATGCTACAAATTAGTAATCAAACAATTAATTAAATGAGAGTTCTCAATGCAGATATATCTCTTACTTCTGGAAATAAATGGGCCAACAATTTGTTAAAATGCTTTTCTAATAGCTCTGCATGGCAAATTGAGACAATATTCAAGAAAATGAAAGAAAAATTGAGGTCATGAAGTTACAATAAACTATTATAATCAGTGCTGGTAATAAATAAATATATTTAGATAAATATTACATGTAAAGAAGAAAACTTGTATCAGCATCTTTGAGAGAAACTGATTGAAAGTTTCCAACGTAACTTATTTCACAGAAGCCTTGGTTAATCATATCTTGTAATAATATATTTTTTTAATAGAATCCAACTGTTTTCGGCCATAATGTGGAAGATGTGAAGACCTACCTTCAAATAGCACCTGAGAGTTTTTCTCTCCAGAGGGCTATATGATAGGTATTGGATGGACCCATCAGTTCCTCCCATCTGTTGGTTGTACTTCACAAAAATTGCTGGCTTCATTTATTTCCCCTTCCTCAAGCTGGATTCTATCATCTCCAGTACAAATTCTGATGAAATCACACCTCTCTTTTGTCAAACGTTATCAGGTTTCCCTTTTCTAAGCATTGTTCTGATGTTCCATGTCACTACCCTTGTTTCCTTGGTCATCTTTCCCCACCAAGATGTAGACGTTTGGTCTTGAGTGGGTGGGACAATGAACTTTTGACTCTGTGTAATAATTGCTGCCCAGTCTTTCTCCTCATCTAACTCTTCTTCAGTTTCCAAATCCGAATCATCAACTAATTCGGCGATTTCAGAAGTTATATCCTTACATCCATATCCTTACAATCTCTTCCTCTGTCGGTTGTCATTCAACAGGGACTTTTCTCTTCTTCACAGCAGGGTGAAGGTGTGCTATCTGCCATCTAGAAAATTAAAACATTACCTAAAGTATACTGCATGTAATAAGAAATGAGAGCAAAGGGAATAACATTTGAAAAAGATTTCCTCGAAATTCCTTTCCCCTCCTTTGTCATTAACGTTTTCAGGATTAAAAATATTCTAGAGATAAACTCATGATTTTTATAACTTTACTATTAGTGATCTAAAAGATTACTTTAAATATCTTAGAGTATTTTAAAGAATGGTTGGTGGAACAATGGAGAAAAATATTTTTATGAAAACATCTCTCATTTAATTGATAGAATTGTAAGAGCCTTTAATTGTCAAGTCGCAGTCATACGGTGACAGCAATTGGAAAATTAGGAAAAATGTTTTACATCATTTTACTTGACTGTGACTAGAGCAAAGATTAAAGAAAGAATTTTATCTGTGCTATAAAATTGAAAATATACTTATTAATATAACATTTTGGTTACACTTTTATCCAAAAGATTGGGCATAAAAATTTTTGGGTATGCCACTGCCTGAATGATTAAATATCCGTTAAAATTACACCTCTATGCTGCAATCATAATAGGAGGCATTTAACATAACATGGAGATAAAATGTAAGACTGGAAATTCAATATCAATTGAACACTGTGCAGGCCAGTGAAAATATACTGGTTTAATTGAAAATACCAGATTCAACAGTAATTTCAGGGGATGAAGAAAGAATTTCTGACTTTTCATTCATTTAAGGGATGTTTGATAAAGCAGCAATAACTTAAATATAATCATTTACACATGAACGAAAATTAACTGTTTAAGATGGTGACCGAAAATAATAAACGATTGTCAAGCATCTATAGAACTCAGAATTAATACCTGTGGAAAAGGAAATGGATCACGAGACGCATCCAACAGCATAATTATAGCTGATATTGATAAGAAAGAAGAGCGGTAGATCTTTCAGAAATACATAATTAAGTTCCATTTTCTAAACGATCTAAAAGATTCTATAATGTATAGTCCACAGTTATTATAGATAAATAAAATATCATTATTATTATTATTAAATATGATAATGAGATACGAAGAAAAATGACAATCATTCTTCTCAACCGAGAAAGAATATTGGAAACCGAAGACTGTCAATTAGCCACATACTATGTTACGATTTTGTAACATGAGGGGGTAGTAGGAAGCATTTAAAAATTCACATCATCACAACTTAGAGGCGCGTTTTCTTGAAGAAAATTACTTAATATAAATCAACATTTGTCAAAGAACAGTACGTTCCACTAAAATTATCATTCAAAAAGCAACTTACTGTTACACATTATACATCCTTTGCCAGCATGTAGATGGTGATGTTTCCAGGGTTTAACTTACAGTGCTACATCTACATCTACCCTGCAAGCCGCCTTTCGGCGTGTGGCAGGGGGTGTAAAGACCAACCGATTGAGCCTAATATTATCGCTTATTGTTAGCAGAAAGAACGAGTCCTTTTGTTCAAGCGTCTAGTGTTCGAACAATTAGCCACTCTTTTCACACAACAAAAACATTTCCTCACTACACCATCCAGTCGTGGATGTGAATAAAATTCAACATTCATCAACAAGATGTGGAAGAGGCACCACGGAGTTAGGTTTGACATAGTGAAACTTTCTTCAAAATCCTCTCTATGAAATGTGTGACGTTGACCTCCGAGGAATGACAATAGGCTGCCAACAGTAGAACATCTTCAAGGTTTCTTAGAAGCGGTCGATAAACTGTTTAAAAGTAAAAGTATTTCATCATAACTAAAATTGAAAGATAGAAACTCAGAAACCATTTAAATGGAAATCGTTAATTTATAATTAATCAATATTAACTTCGAAATCTCAATTAAATACCGCCACTCTGTATTCAACCCGTGAGCTAAGGTCGACATTAGCTAAGGGAATACATGCCTTAGCTTCAAATCAATTTCAGTACCTCCCGTAATATAATAATAAATACTGATAGTTCATCATACCCTCCCCTGGACTGCAACCTTGGCGTGGTGGGAGGGCTTGTGTGCTCCGAGGATCCTTAGAGCTGTACTGGCTGGAGCAATTACGATTGCTCCTAGCAGGGTCACCCATGCCAGATAGGTCGAAGGGTAGGAGCCAGACGAAAGGTAGTCCACGTAGCGTCTGTACCTCAATGAGGCGGCTACAAAGGCGTCTGTACCCCAGAGGGGCGGTCGTTAAGTGATGGGGTCACGTAAAAAACCCTATTGGGGAAGGCAACGGGAAACCACCCCAATTATATTTCCCATGAAGTAATGCAGCCCTGCATCTTCAACTATGACATGATGGCATTCCTCCCAGTGAAATATTCCGGAAGTAAAATAGTCCCCCAATCGGATTTCCGGGTGGGGACCATTGGGAGGGGTACATCGGTCAAGTCTGATAAGTGCAGGATAGGAACGTGGAATGTAAGATCCTTAGGAATTTGTGGGAAGCTAGAAAATGCAAAGATAGAGATGGACAGGCTAGGACTAGACATCTTGGGAGTTAGTGAAATAAAGTGGGCTGGGGCAGGCGACTTCTGGAGTGACAAACACAGAATAATATATTCAGGAGATGACGGAAAGATAGCAGGTGTTGGTATCATAATGAAGAAGGAATGGGGAAAAAGAGTTAAGTCTTATTGGCAGTACAGCAATAGATTGCTGATGATCAAACTAGAAGCAGAGCCCACAGACACAGTGATATTGCAGGTATATATGCCGACATCCAGCCACTCTGAAGAAGAAATAGAAGAAATGTATGAACAGATCGAAGAAATCATCAGTGCAGCCAGAGCAAAAGAAAATCTAATTATTATGGGTGACTGGAATGCTGTGGTCGGAAAAGGAAAAGATGGAAGCAGCATAGGACAGTTTGGGTTAGGAAAACGAAACGCCAGGGGAGAAAGGCTAGTGGAGTTCTGTAACGAAAAGAGAATGGTAATAGCGAACACACTATTTGAACAACATCGACGTAGAAGATATACATGGAAGATGCCAGGGGACTTAGCTAGGTACCAGATTGATTACATCCTTGTTAGGCAAAGATATAAGAACCAAGTGAAACAATGCAAGAGTTATCCAGGTGCAGACATAGATAGTGATCATAATTTAGTAGTTATGGAGAGTTGTTTGCACCACAAAAAGATTAAGAGGGTGAAACGTGAACCAAGATGGGATACAAAAGCTCTGGAAGAAAAGGTCACCAGAGAAAGATTCACTGCAACCATTAATGAAAAGCTTGAAAAGCAAGAGTATAGGAGTGATGAAAGCAATGAAGGAAGATGGAATGACCTGAAAAAGGCAATCACTGAAGTAGCGGAAGAGCTACTCGTAAGTAACAGAACTGATACCAGACGTCCATGGATAACAATGCAGATAAGAGAACTTATGGAAGAAAGAAGGAAATACAAGAACTCGAGGAGTGAAGATGGGAGAGTCCTCTACAAGAAACTACGGAACCAAGTTATAAGAGAATCAAAGAAAGCTAAGGAAGAATGGATTGAAAGCTGCTGCGAAGAAATAAATGAAAACATGAGGAAGGGGAATACTGAAACAGCATACAGGTTAGTAAAAGGCCACTTCAGAGAAAGAAAAACTACATGCAACAACATCAGAGATGTGAACGGGAATATGCTGATAGAAAGTGAAGATATAGGAAAGAGATGGAAGGACTATATTGAAACATTATATCAAGGACCAAAACCTCTTGAAGATATATTAAAGAAGGAAAGTGAGGTGGATGAAGATGAGCGAGGCCCAGAGATAACGAGAAGTGAATTCGAGAGAGGAGTGAAGGACTTGAAGAAAAACAAGGCACCTGGAGCAGATAAAATAAATGGAGAGATTGTCAAAGCACTTGAAGGGAAAGCAAAAGACACCCTATTTGAAATTATCAAGGACAGTTATAAAAGTGGAAGACTACCAGTGGACTTTGAGAAGAGTATAATGGTTGCGATACCAAAGAAAACAAGAGCCGAGAGATGTGAGGAATACCGAACGTTGAGTCTGCTCTCACATGCATCCAAAGTACTCACAAGAATATTAAGCAAGAGGATAGAAGGAATAATTGAAGCCAACTTGTCAGAAAACCAATTTGGATTCAGGAAAAGCACAGGAACAAGAGAGGCCATATTATGCCTAAGGAGAATAATAGAAAAGATGATACATGTCAACAAGCCAGTGTATGTGGCTTTCGTAGACTTGGAGAAGGCTTTTGACAATGTGGAGTGGAACAAATTGTTCCAAATACTGGAAAACAAAGGAATGGACTACAACGACAGAAGAATAATCTACCAATTGTATAAAAACCAAGTCGCCACTCTGAGGATGAGAGATGGCAAGAAAATAGAAACTAAGATAAATAAAGGAGTAAGACAAGGATGTAGCCTCTCACCAGCATTGTTCAATGTATACCTAGAAGAAGCAATGAAAGAAATAGAAGGAATGAACATGAAGGGAATTAAGGTGAATGGAAAAGAAATTAACATGCTTCGGTTTGCAGATGACATTGCAGTAATAGCAAAAAATAAAGGCGATTTGCAGGCATCCCTAAATGCAATAGATCAAGCTATTCAAGGATATAATATGAAAGTGAACAAAAAGAAAACAAAAATCCTAATATGTGGAAGAGAAAAATTGAAAGCAAACATTACCCTACGAGGAGAGAAATTGGAGCAAGTAGAATCATTCACCTACCTTGGAAGTAGCATAACATGGGATGGGAGAAGTACCACAGACATCAAGCGAAGAATAGCCCAAGCAAAGGAGGCATTCATGAGGAAGAGGCCACTACTATGCTCAAAGAATATAAGATTACAGACAAGGAAACAATTCTTGAAAACATTCGTCTGGAGTGTGGCACTCTATGGATCAGAGACATGGACCATTAGAAAAGCGGGCCAGAGAAGAATAGAAGCCTTCGAAACCTGGTGCTGGAGGAGAATGCTGAAGATCAAATGGACAGATAAGGTAAGAAACGAAGAAGTATACAGAAGAATAGAAGAGGTTAAAACAATATGGAGCATCATCCGAAAAAGAAGAACCAGATGGATTGGACATATCATCAGACACAATGAATTTGTTAGGAACGTACTTGAGGGAAAAATAGAAGGAAAAGCAGCAAGAGGAAGACCAAGAGATGAATATATTAGCCAAATAAAGAGAGATATAGGAAAGAAGAGATATCGGGATTTAGTAAAGTTAGCTTTAGATAGAGAGGAATGGAGGGCTGCAGTCAACCAATCTACGGATTGAATGACCTATGATGATGAGTTCATCATAATTACTAAACGCGGATATTTTAACGAAAAAATCAATTGCACTTTCCTATATATGTATGTAAAATAAAAACCACGTGGAAATCTTACCTTTTCGAGGAAGGTTTAATTCGCAAAACAGTTCCTCATACTTCCATTCTTCATACCGACAAGAAATTTTCTTCGGGCTTCGGGCGTACTGTGTATAACAGTTGAGGAGTTATATATGTCCAAGGCGATAAACACAAAACCCCCAAACGTCCTAACCTTACCGAAATTTTATGTAGTATTATTCGTCTGTGTTTTGCGTATATATGTGACATGCATATATATGCGACAGTTAAACATTAAAAAATGAAATAAGAAATTCTCTCTCTAATCCTAATGCAACTTTACTGTACTCATTGTAATTTTCAAACAAAGAAAAGAATTTAATTTTTATTCTGAAAAGATCAAACAGGATTTTCTAGGCATATAACTTTTCTTCCTACAACTTGGCACTCTTCAGCCATGATCTCAATTCTCTTTGTGACTGCAGTGAATGGTAGTTCTAGTACTAAAATAATGAACGACTAACTTCTCCCAGAAGTAAAAATCTCTAGAAAACGTTTACTTTCCTCTCAAACTGTTCTATAAATTTAGAGCTGCTTAATTTGTTTGCAAATTTCCAATCATTTGATAAGTTTCATTGTCTTAAATGTTAGAATTTCCCCTCTCAGACTGACTTTAAATCATTTTTTGAGAATTTCGCCATTCTGTAATCACTGGTAATAACCAAATTCTTCACTCTGAGTTATTGCTTCATTATCCTTTACTTTATTTCTAACAAATTTCTTACTGCACCAGAGTCACTTTCAGAAGAAAAGAAGATATAAATTCATTGGAAGCAATTAAATGTATTTGTGTAATGAGAGCAAAAGAGACGCTCAAAATATGGAAAGATCGAAATTTAGTTCTCCGTAGAGTATCGGGGATCATCTTGGCTGCCATTTACCACCAAATTGAAACTATTTCTCAATTTGTTTAGTCTTATGTAGCATCATAGCGATTACACAGGTTCCCATTATATCTTTAACATTCGATGTATTTTGAATAGCCTTCCGAAGATCATTGGTTCGGTCCGGAAGTGCAATAAATACTTGCGATATTTTATATTATTTTGGAAGCGCCAATGGAGTATTTCGATGATCTTATTTTAATGTAAGTCGATTTTCTAGCGCAATATTTTCGAATGTAATGCTAGAATATAAAATTATGAAAATAGATTTCCACCAAAATTTGACTTTAGCAGTACTCTTCAGTCAAAGGAGAAACTTATTTCATTAAATTTTTAATGACTTCTGGTCACATTATAAACAATATCGAAAATCGTATTTTGAATTATGTCGCTGTATCAACACAATGTTTTCGTTTAAATAATTAGCATTCAATATTATGAACATAGACGTCAATGCAATGCTCACGCCATCACCTCTCCGATGTCTAATGCACATTGTTACGTGATAAAAATAAATAAGCAGGATGTACGTGAATAAGTGCTCGATCTATTTTATTCGCGAACCAAGATCTGCACGAATTTCAACCTCTGGATGACTTAATATGTACTCCTAATGCAAATAGAAGTTACATTATATTTACTTTATGATCCCCCGATCGTACCCAGAGAAATATCCGCGTTGATAAAATAGCAAACACTCTTCGCTTTTATCGATTGCACAGGACAATTTCTACTGAGTAATTATGCTAGAATAGTCATAGGAAGGATACCAAAAGACATGAGTTATCTTTAGTGTTAATTTTGGTTTATAGTTGTTCTCGTTGCTGATTAAAAAGGGCATAGTTATCGGTGAATACTTCTTAGCAGGATTCGAACATATCCTCATGGATTCCCTTCACTTATTTACACAAGAAGTTTCCGATCAATAATGACATTTAATCCCTACTTATATTTGCTGTAATTCGCTGATTCTATAAAAGGAGATTAAAACCATAACATTCTCTACCCCTTGATTACTGAATTTATTAATTAAACATAATATTTGGAAAACATTCAACATCCATCATCGAATGCATTCAATAACACAATGACATGGTTTATATTTTCTCAAACATATCAAAAAGCTTCAAACGATTGTCATATATGTTTTTGATTGCATTTAGCACTTTTATTGTAATCCGATATTTAGGAATCCCTTATTAATTAATCTAATGAATTAATTTTTATCTCTGGTGTCTCTTCCTTCAGAACTGACATAATAACTATACCTACAGTATGCATATGAATCTTGATCCAATATCATCAACAAGAAACTTGTCTAAAGTCCGTTCGAAGATTAACTTCTATTGAAATTCCTCTAGAAAATAACCGAAAGCGATTAAAATTATCTTTACTTCTTTAACCACTTGTGTTACGATTTAACTGGTGTTGCATAGACAGAGGCCTATTATCACAATTTCATAATTTGTTTAATTGCATCTTCGGATTCATTCTTTTGGTGTAATTTACATCACACTCGAATCACACTATAGAATAGCCGTTGATTCTAACCGTAATATTACTATTGCTTATAGATTGAACTATCAAATTATATTCTTATCGATTTCAAAATGTACAGTGGGAGAAACAATTATCGCAACACCATTTGGCGTCAGAGCGCGGATTACATGGGAACTAACTGAAAACTCTCTACCACCGACAATCCGGCAACTCTGAATCGAGCCAGTAAAAACCGCAATATTCAAACTTCTTACAAATGGGAAATAGGCTTTACGTATCGTAAATATATGCAGACATTTAAGATCACCTTTGCGAAATTTCCCTTAAATTGGCTGTGCCTCATTGCCTTTATTTTTTGCTATTTGTTATTCAAAGCTAGTCGTGATCAAAATAGTTATCTAGAATGTCATTATAGTACGCTGTGGGATAATGACAAAGAAGAGTATTTGATGGCGGAATAACAGACGTTAAATGATCATTTTGCGGTATTATCCTGCGAATTTAACGGTTAACTTTAATACTTAAGATTTAATACTTTGAATTTTGATGGAAAATAATTCTCACGAATAGGATTAACCATTTAAGAAAATAAATACAGAAATCACTGGGATATGTCCTATTCTTGCCTTTGTATTTTCTCTCCAGCAGTGTAGTTTTCCACGGCATGTGGTATTACAAATATCCTTTCGGTAAAATAATTTCTAATTCGTGTGATGAGGAAGTTTATTCTTTCTTGGCGCTCTTTAGCAATTAACGTGTTGACAGGAATTAGTATCACTATTATTAGCTTTTAGGTGGTGGAAACGGTAATCAACAATTTTCAGCTCCAGCAGCCTATACGTAATAGAGAGTAAAAATTATGTAATAATACGTAATAGAGAATTAAAATTCACGATTAATTTCATCATATTATAAAAACAGTTACAATAGAATTGATTGATGAGGGTTAATGCAATAGAAATTAGCTTCACAGTGTTTTAGTCGTTCAAAGTACGTAATGTATGAAAACAGATGCTTCGACTGACTGTTAATTATCCATTGGGCATGCAGTTTACTCTATCTAGAAGACTGCGCGATTCAACTACTACACTGTAGCAAGAATCATTTACTAGATATGAGTCGGATGAATATAGTATTCACAGGCGAAAAGTTTCTTAGAGGCCGATATTTACTTTTCTTATTTCTCCATAGCGATGACTAAAATTTTCGCTTCAATTTTGATAGATCTCGCTTTCTCTACGCTTAAATATTTTCTAAGGCTATTTTCATTCTTATATTAAGCGTCATACGCAACTTTTACTATGTGCTTTTACTAAACTTAGTATCCACTTTACGGACTGTCCCGGAAAATTCCCGCCCCCCTTTCCCTTCACGAGGACCGACCGCGTAGTTTTAGTGTCGTTTACTATGTAATTTAGCGGTTTTAATGAGAGCGAATTTACGTAGACAAAGTTCTTTTGTAATTCAACAGTAAGAATAGTTACAAACACTCACGTAAATAGGCAAAAGGGTATGCATGAGGTTATCTTCCAAAAAAATAGAAAAAATTGCAACGGTGAAAAGCAATTTCACTTAAAAAAAAAGCATAAGATTATACCAAAATTAAGTCCAGATTTAATGTGCGAACTGAGAGATCTAATAATAATTGTCGTGAATTCCAAGAGCTTACGTAATTAAAAAGGCGGTATTCTTTAACATTACGATGAGCACATGCGGGAAAATCATACAAGAGAAAAGTTAGTTTATTGAAGATATTGCTTTAAGCGAGATATTTAAAAGATCCAATCATTGCCGTAGGAGGAGATTCTGACATAACGCATCTTAATTGGGATTATCTAAAATCTCTAGCTGCTGTTCCAGCACTAGTAGAGAGAAAAAATCGCTGCACTGAAAGGGAAAGCCTCATCGTTCTTAGAGAAATTAGGAGTCCCTGTCAAATGATTGTTGCTGTAAAATAAAACTCAAAAGCCACTTCTTTCCAGTGAACGACTGAGCCTCGAATCCTTGGAAGCTGAGACGCGGAAAGCACATTCTTGACCGACTATAGCTAGAATCGGATCCGAATCCTTCAAGTCAAATGATTCTTTTTGTATTGAATTTCATCCCTATGATAAATCTATATATTCAGAAAAGGATAAATGTATGTAGCATTAATATCTTACATTCGCTTATTTTGCCAATAAGAAAAAATAACATAAAAACTCATTTAATGGAAGGAACAAGCGGAAATGGAACTGAGCCCCTTCTTTTACCGATCGGATGTCTGGCAGTTGCACAATCAATTCTTACATAGTGGTTACAATTATGATAATTTCCCACAAACTGAAAACTCAATATCAATTGTTTTTTATTATTAGCTTATATTATTAGGTTAGTAAATCCTCGGCTAATACATTTTATGAAGTCAGAGATCAATACTTTAAAAATGAGTTTTTTTAGATAATCTTCTAAGACTGAAATAATCCAAATAAATAATGACAAATTATTATTATTTGGGAATTGTATTTCAAATCATCTACGTTTTTCACCTCCTGTATGGACGCGATAGCTTTTCTCACCCAAAAGAATGAATGCCGTATACACATGATGTGGTATAATGTTTGTTGAAAGAAGGAGCCGGGCCACTAGGTTAACTATTTTATCCTTTCTGGCCGATAACTGCGAGAATTTGAACACGTTTTTCAGCTTCTCTTTGACACTCATCGAGAGTCAAAGGAATGGTTTCAGGTTCGACTGTAGCGTTACGGCTTTACAAGAGTCCCTCGGTGGGAATTTGCTCCAGCTGAGAAGATCTAATAACTGACGGAAGCTCTTCAAAAACTTCATCGGTTTACATCTTAAAGACGAAGTAAATGAAATTTTAGTACTAGTAATTACAATTGACAAATCGTTACAGGGAAGTTATCACAAAGACAGACAATTACTTTTTTCTCCGAGCAATTAGAAAGGCTGATAGAGTAGATTAAGTGATGATGGTGTTATTACAGCCCCTTCCTTACGCATATGGTGGCTCGCGGGATATACATCTAAATCTAATATCTAAATCTATGTTATTTGTATCGAAGTGAGAACTCGCGAATTGACCTTGTTGTAGGCGAACAATAATTAATAATAAACAGAAAAATGTCAATAGTTCTCAAGACTTCTGTTTAAAGCCTAAAAATGAAAAAGATTCGCTTGAGCAGTATGTTGGCTGTCCGTCTCTCGAAGTGAAGACCTCAATAATTTGATAGTAATAATAAGCCTGAGTGAAGCTCCTTGCCTTGCGAAATGACCTGTTTGTTTTGGTGAGTGACGCATAGGCTTTCGAAAACCCGCTGCACTGGAAGCGAAAGGCTCATCGTGCTTCAAGAAATCAGGAAGCCCTGTCAAATAAAACACTTCTTTCTAGCGAAGGACTTTGAATTCTTTGTAGAAGAGGAATTTCCGCTGACACATGAAACATGTTCTTGATCAACAATTCAAATAATCGGTTCCAAATCCTTGATTAACCCAATTATTATTTTCCCATAGTGAATTTTATTCCTCCGATAAATGTATATTCATCACAGGGGTGCATATGGCATGATATTTGGCAACCATATGACACATTCGTTCATTTCCCCAACAAGAGAAGTTTAAGTTAAAATGGACATTTAACTTGAGCGGAATTCGAACTCGTGCCCTTCATATGCCAATAAGATGCGTCAAGCAGCTGCACAATCAACTCTTAATTAGGAATTGGTTGTAATTATGACATTTCCCAATAAACTGATAAGTCCATTTTAGCAGCTTATTAACAATTTTATTATGGTAGTATAATACGACTTACGAACTTTATAAAGTCAGACGTTCATAAAATACGTTTCTGTATTAAAAAATTGGGTCGTCTGTTAGAAAGTCCTCACTGACTAAAATACGCTAGAATCATAATATTATTTGGGAATATTTTTTACGAGTGCAAATACATCTATTAGCCCCGTGGTTAGGAAGGAGCTTTGAATTAAGGCAGAGGATAGTTTCCACTGGGTGGCTGTAAAGGGGAGGGTCCTTAGTCCAGCTGATAGAAGCACGAAAGGGAAAACGATTCTTCGCGCCTGCAGTGCTTTGAGGTGCTCAATATATGGTTAAAGACTTTCCTCGCGAAACATCGAAAACTGAATGCATTTCTACGTGAAATCAAATGACGCAATGACTTAGGGCACCGAGCTCGCTGATGCAAAATGTATGAAAAGTCCGATATATGCGCAAAATGTATTCGGTTTTTATGCAATCCTGTTTGTATTAACTATGGAATTGGTATTTTTCCTCTCAATTCCGGACATACAAAGATTTCACGTATTCTAGGATACGAATGGTGTAAATAAATTTCTATTAAGAATTTCCTTCGAGTGAAAGACTAAATTATGGAAAAATTATATTCCGTAGACAAAATACAAATTTTACTTTGTGGCATTGTGCCATCTTAGTAATTACTCTGACGAATTTTCGATTTCAAATCGCTGAATGAAAAACTTTAGACGTGTAATTAAAGCCCTCGGAAAGTCGATCGCAGTAAATGAATATCCAATGTTTGAACTGGACTTATGAACATTAATATTTACATTAATATACAGCGAGTAGCAGTGATACGTGTGGCCGTGTGTAAAAACCAAACTACCTAGATAATTGTGTTATTAGCGCACCTTAATTTATCCAGAAAGAGAGACTAATACAGGCCATCTGTTCACGCTATAATCTGGTAAAATATATATTTTATTCTCCAGACCTTAAAATCCCGAAAATTCGGTCTCCAGACCGAAAATATCGCGTTCGGTAAAGATAAGAATCACGACGTAGCGTATTCCCTCTCTAACCTAATTCGTCCTTATTTCTACATATTTTTCTACGTTTCAACCGAACATTATTTACAAATAAAGTCCCAATTATTATCCAAATATTTTTATGCATCTTAGATTGCAATGGTAATTAATATATCTTTAAACTCTAATGCTATAAATATGATAACTATCTGTGAAAGAGAAATGCCGATATAAACACGACGAACTCAAGGAAAGATCGCGCGAAGGATTTAAGAAGAGATCGAAAGAGAGAAATTTTGAGTACGTTATAGGCTCCAACTCAAATATTACCGCTTTTCGAGGCTTTTCTCAGTGTTGTCAGTCAGTCGTAGTAAGTAGTTTTGCAAGTAGTTTCTGAGAATTCCGACTCAAGCGCTCGCAAAGTGTTGCGATAATTTATTCCCCCACTGTACTTCACCGGAAATATAAAGTAAGAATAAATCTACACACGAGCTGTAGTCAAGACCGTAAAAGAGCCCTAAGCCTGCAAGTTTCATTTTCTTATCGTCGGGGTTGGGCTGCCTTTCCACAAAAAGAGATAATTCAAAAGATTGAAAATTTTCACATTAATGCATTTTGATACTCTTACTTCATTTATCACCTTAAAGAATATGCGGATACTTTCGTCAATTTCAATGAGAATCCATGAGCAGCATGTCTCTTTAACGATCGATCCACTATAAGTAGAAAATTCTCCTCAGAAAGGAAAAGCTTTTCATTCTAGCTCACAGGATAAGCATTTATGTTCATTTTGATCGCCATTAAGCTTTATCAGCATAGCCAAATAAGATTTAGAAATCATTGTACACACTTCATGGAAAAAAAATGCTTTTGATTAATATCATTGTGGTTGATAGCCTTTACATTAATAGTACTTCGTGCGGCAGAGTGATTTTAATGCTGGATACATTTCTTGTAAATAGTCTCTTTTTGAACTATGCAAGGTATGAGGAGATACATCCATTTCCATCTAAAGGACAGCAATAATTATGATTTGCTCATTTCTCCTATTCAAAATATACATGTGGTTGAACTACTATAATTTACCAAAGTAAGGTGTTTGTAGATTGCCCCCAAGAATACATAAATTACACGACTTTCAAGACTTCTTAATCCTCTTCCTGCACCTGTGATCTCTTCAACTACCAAAAGGTCCCCAGTTCGATGATAGATTAAAAGGACCGTTCTGATAAGAATTGCACGTTAACTTCACCGTGGTATCTTTATTTCTATTCCGGAAAATAACCGGAAATTTTTAAAAAACTCCATAGAGATATAGGAATATTTTATGAGGCTATGAACAACCAGTCCCCTAGACGAACGATGCGATTGTCGAAGTCTCTTTTACATAAGAATACGCAAGAAATTCAGCTGAATCGGAGCTGAATGCTTAGAATCATTCATGGGTATCAATGAGAGAATTCGAAATCGGATCTGTAGCAGTTAGTAAATATATCCTCCGTCAAAACTTAGGAAAAGACACTAATGAGTTTTCTCATAATCTCTTCGACATTTAAAACGCTGATTAATTAAATTGCAACTACAAAGAGCACTTTACTTTTGGTAAATCTTTAATTTAATAGTGTGAGAGTCTCCCCAGAGTAAGTGGTAGTCGGTTTATTCCACACTGTGAGTAAATGCGTTCTTAATTACACTTCTCTTCTTTAGTTACATTAGCTATGTGGTGTTTTCGTAAGGGGAAGAGTATTTTTAAACTGCGATGTATATATCAATGATTAATTAACGATCAAGATGAACAAGAATTCTATACCGGAAAAGAGTTTGGGTTCATTTTCTCATAAGGAACGGAGATGAGGTGATACAACCATCGAAAGATTCTTATAATAGAAATTCACCCCCTTAAAAAGAATAAAAGCGATTATTTTAACAAGTGTCCCTGGATCGATTCGGGGCGGGGAGATGCCTTATCGTATCATTGTAAACGCAGTTAGATTTCTTTCTCATAGCTATCAAGCTTCATTCCAACGGCGGATTATAATTTAATTGGTGTATCGTATTAAAATGAGACATGATCATTCAATCAAGCATTTATTTTTTTATCTAATGGTTTGTGAAATCTCTGGTTAGAGGTAAGGGGACTTTCGCATTGTCATGTTTAACCTGGTTATGTTCCGAGTCCATTTTAATGGCAATTTAAATGTAAAAATGGATACATAAAATGTCTTCGCAACCTTAGCTAATGATTTCCAAATATATTCAATTTGTTCTACATGTTGTAAAATTAAGTTCGGTCGGTTATCGGTAGGATATTCTTGTGGATGCATGAAAATTCATCTCCAAACGGTGTGCTTAAATTATATATTTGATAACATGTTATAGAGACAGCGTTTCGTTTTCTAACTCCATTCATAGGATCTACTGGAGGTCAGCGGTAAGAATTAGAATCATCAGCTCGCAAATATATAACCAAAAACGCAGATTCGAAATACTGAAGGTGCGACCATACAGATGAATACTTTCGAGAGGGCAAATTAAACTTGAAAGTTCCAAATTGTGTAATGAGAGCAAAAGAGACGCTCAAAATATAGAAAGATCGAAATTTAGTTCTCAGTAGAGTATCGAGGATCATCTTGGCTGCCATTTACCACCGAATTGAAATTATTTCTCAATTTGTTTAGGCTTATGTAGCATCATAGCGATTACACAGGTTCCCATTATATCTTTAACATTCGATGTATTTTGAATAGCCTTCCGAAGATCATTGGTTCGGTCCGGAAGTGAAATAAATACTTGCGATATTTTATATTATTTTGGATGCGCCAATGGAGTATTTCGTTGATCTTATTTTAATGAAACTCGATTTTCTAGCGCAATATTTTCGAATGTAATGCTAGAATATAAAATTATGAAAATAGATTTCCACCAAAATTTGACTTTAGCAGTACTCTTCAGTCAAAGGAGAAACTTATTTCATTAAATTTTTAATGACTTCTGGTCACATTATAAACAATTTCGAAAATCGTATTTTGAATTATGTCGCTGTATCAACACAATGTTTTCGTTTAAATAATTAGCATTCAATATTATGAACATAGACGTCAATGCAATGCTCACGCCATCACCTCTCCGATGTCTAATGCACATTGTTACGTGATAAAAATAAATAAGCAGGATGTACGTGAATAAGTGCTCGATCTATTTTATTCGCGAACCAAGATCTGCACGAATTTCAACCTCTGGATGACTTAATATGTACTCCTAATGCAAATAGAAGTTACATTATATTTACTTTATGATCCCCCGATCGTACATAGAGAAAAATCCGCGTTGATAAAATAGCAAACACTCTTCGCTTTTATCCATTGCACAGGACAATTTCTACTGAGTAATTATGCTAGAATAGTCATAGGAAGGATACCAAAAGACATGAATTATCTTTAGTGTTAATTTTGGTTTATAGTTGTTCTTGTTGCTGATTAAAAAGGGCATAGTTATCGGTGAATACTTCTTAGCAGGATTCGAACATATCCTCATGGATTCCTTTCACTTATTTACACTAGAAGTTTCAGATCAATAATGACATTTAATCCCTACTTATATTTGCTGTAATTCGCTGATTCTATAAAAGGAGATTAAAACCATAACATTCTCTACCCCTTGATTACTGAATTTATTAACTAAATATAATATTTAGAAAACATTCAACATCCATCATCAAATGCGTTCAATAACACAATGACATGGTTTATATTTTCTCAAACATATCATAAAGCTTCAAAAGATTGTCATATATGTTTTTGATTGCATTCAGCACATTTATTGTAATCCGATTATCTCTACTTCTTTAATACGTTGTGTTACGCATTAACTGGTGTTGCATTGACAGAGGCCTATTATCACAATTTCATAATCTGTTTAATTGCATCTTCGGATTCATTCTTTTGGTGTAATTAACTTCACACTCGAATCACACTATAGAATAGCCGTTGATTCTAACCGTAATATTACTATTGCTTATAGATTGAACTATCAAATTATATTCTTATCGATTTCCGGAGATGTACATCTCCGGAAATATAAAGTAAGAATAAATCTTCGCACGAGTTGTAGTCAAGACCGTAAAAGAGCCCTAAGCCTGCAAGTTTCATTTTCTTATCGTCGGGGTTGGGCTGCCTTTCCACAAAAAGAGATAATTCAAAAGATTGAAAATTTTCACATTAATGCATTTTGATACTCTTACTTCATTTATCGCCTTAGAGAATATGCGGATACTTTCGTCAATTTCAATGAGAATCCATGAGCAGCATGTCTCTTTAACGATCGATCGACTATAAGTAGAAAATTCTCCTCAGAAAGGAAAAGATTTTCATTCTAGCTCATAGGATAAGCATTTATGTTCATTTTGATCGCCTTTAAGCTTTATCAGCATAGCCAAATAAGATTTAGAAATCATTGTACGCACTTCATGGAAAAAAAATGCTTTTGATTAATATCATTGTGGTTGATAGCCTTTACATTAATAGTACTTCGTGCGGCAGAGTGATTGTAATGCTGGATACATTTCTTGTAAGTAGTCTCTTTTTGAACTATGCAAGGTATGAGGAGATACATCCATTTCTTTTTTATCTCCTCTTTTAGTCCTACCCAGAAAACTACACGCTATCAGTGGCAAATTTTTATGGGGGGTAGCAGCCCAACCTCTTGAATAAAGGTGTAACAAAAATGTTATTTTAATAAGTTTATTTTCAATTTTATGGCACAAACAAAATAGTCTTTCTTTTATCGTTGGTCTACTCATACTCAAGTAAAATTGTATATCATTTTTCCTACCATCCAATTGCTGTCACCATGTTACTGTAATTTACCAGTTTAAGATTAATTTGGGTTTTGTATAGAATTAAGGCCCCTTTCTCCCCCTCCTCTCATGAGTGAACCACTGAACTCTAGTATAAGAATTTAAAAAATTCATACAAATTTCTTCAGCTGAAATCAGAGCCATGAACCAAAAACAGACATGATTAAATTAGTAGAATAGAAATAATAAAGTGGTTTTTCAGCTTGATGATAGCTTTAAAGAGTGGCCAAAGCATATCAGTCAGTAGATTCATGTCATTTTTACATTCCTGAAGAAGAAGAGTAAAGGAATCTCACACAGATAAGTTGCAACTTACCCAATAAACCAATAAAGATATTTTACTGAGATAGCATCCATCTTGCTTGCCACACAAGAGGCAGTAGGTGTGTTATCAGGAGAAAAATAACATAGTTAGGATATTTCTCCAGTTGAGTTGGAATTAAGGATAGGATAATTAAGGTGGGATGTCTCATCAAAATGTTTGCACACGAAAATTAATGAAGTTGTTTGCTTTTTAATAAATCCGGCAAAGCATTAGCGGATAACGAAGATAATTCCTATGAGACTCAATACTAGCAAACCGTCATAGATATAGTTTTTAAATAGGATTAATAACTTTATCCAAGATCACCATACATTACATTTTTCGGGACAAACATGACATTTCAAAAGTTATTGGAGAAAAGTTCACAATAAACTTGTATTAAATCTCCCCCTGATTTTCGTGTTCCCTGCGGAGAGAATAAAATTGTAAACCTAAATTTTGAACATTCATACAGCGAGAAACTGAGGAAAATTCTAATTTTTGTTTTCGCCTCATTTAAATAACCTTCGACTGTCACTCAACATCCCGGAAATTCGTTAAGTATTTATGTGGCAATTTATTAAAAATATTTTAGCTATATCATTGACATTAAAAATTTTCTTTAAAAATTAAACGACAAACCCGTTCGCTGATTCTGTATCGTGAAATTAATTTCCATGCTAGATACTACATTACGCCGAATTTTCTACAAAAAAAATCACTTTTAATTTGAACTACTATGCAATGATAGAGAAAATTTGCACGTACGCGAGATAACAAGGTCCACGCATGCCGAACTTTGCAATATGTGAACAGCAGGTTAACGCAACTATAAATTTTCAATCGTAGCATTCCTATTATTAATAAAAACTTTAATGAAATACGTGTGAAAAAGCTTAACATCTCCGCGGCAAGATGGTCATGTGGAAATTTATCCGGACAACGAAATTTACGATCTTATTTTTACTGTACATTATTATGTTACATGTTTGAATCCCGTTAACTCAACCCAACACTAATTCACGCACATCATTATTATTCATATTTTATCAGGTCTAATATGTATTTAGACATTGGAATGGTGATGGCGTAAGCATTGCATTGATGTCAATGTTCATAATATTGAATGCAAATTATTTAAACAAAAGCATTGTGTTGATACAGCGACATAATTCAAAATACGATTTTCGAAATTCTTTATAATGTGACCAGAAGTCATTAAAAATTTAATGAAATAAGTTTCTCCTTTGACTGAAGAGTACTGCTAAAGTCAAATTTTGGTGGAAATCTATTTTCATAATTTTATATTCTAGCATTACATTCGAAAATATTGCGCTAGAAAATCGACTTACATTAAAATAAGATCATCGAAATACTCCATTGGCGCTTCCAAAATAATATAAAATATCGCAAGTATTTATTGCACTTCCGGACCGAACCAATGATCTTCGGAAGGCTATTCAAAATACGTCCAATCTAAAAGATATAATGGGAACCTGTGTAATCGCTATGATGCTAAATAAGACTAAACAAATTGAGAAATAGTTTCAATTCGGTGGTAAATGGCAGCCAAGATGATCCTCGATACTCTACGGAGAACTATATTTCGACCTTTCCATATTTTGAGCGTCTCTTTTGCTCTCATTACACAATTTGGAACTTTCAAGTTTAATTTGCCCTCTCCAAAGTATTCGTCTGTATGGTCGCACCTTCAGTATTTCGAATCTGCGTTTTTGGTAATTTATACGCGAGGTGATGATTCTAATTCTTACCGCTGTCCTCCAGTAGATCCTATGAATGGAGTTAGAAACCGAACCGCTGTCTGTATAATATTTTATCAAATATATAATTAAAGCATACCGTTTGGAGAAGAGTTTTCATGCATCCACAAGAATATCCTACCGATAACCGACCGAACTTAATTTTACAACATGTAGAACAAATTGAATATATTTAGGAATCATTAGCTAAGGTTGCGAACACATTTTATGTACGCATTTTTACATTAAATTGCCATTTAAATGGACTCGGAACATAACCAGGTTAAACATGACAATGCGAAAGTCCCCTTACCTCTAACCAGAGATTTCACAAACCATTAGATAAAAAAATAAATGCTTGATTGAATGATCATGTCTCATTTTAATACGACGCACCAATTAAATTATAATCCGCCGTTGGAATGAAGCTTGATAGCTATGAGAAAGAAAACTAACTGCGTTTACAATGATACGATAAGGCATCTCCCCGCCCCGAATCGATCCAGGGACACTCGTTAAAATAATCGCTTTTGTTCTTTGTAAGGGGGTGAATTTCTATTATATGAATCTTTCGATGGTTGTATCACCTCATCTCCGTTCCTTATGAGAAAATGAAACCAAACTCTTTTCCGGGATAGAATTCCTGAACTGCCCGTTTCTTCTTGATCGTTAATTAATCATTGATATATACATCGCAGTTTCAAAATACTCTTCCCCTTACGAAAACACCACATAGCTAATGTAACTAAAGAAGAGAAGTGTAATTAAGAACGCATTTACTCACAGTGTGGAATAAACCGACTACCACTTACTCTGGGGAGACTCTCACACTATTAAATTAAAGATTTACCAAAAGTAAAGTGCTCTTTGTAGTTGCAATTTAATTAATCAGCGTTTTAAATGTCGAAGAGATTATGAGAAAACTCATTAGTGTCTTTTCCTAAGTTTTGACGGAGGATATATTTACTAACTGCTACAGATCCGATTTCGAATTCTCTCATTGATACCCATGAATGATTCTAAGCATTCAGCTCCGATTCAGCTGAATTTCTTGCGTATTCTTATGTAAAAGAGACTTCGACAATCGCATCGTTCGTCTAGGGGACTGGTTGTTCATAGCCTCATAAAATATTCCTATATCTCTATGGAGTTTTTTAAAAATTTCCGGTTATTTTCCGGAATAGAAATAAAGATACCACGGTGAAGTTAACGTGCAATTCTTATCAGAACGGTCCTTTTAATCTATCATCGAACTGGGGACCTTTTGGTAGTTGAAGAGATCACAGGTGCAGGAAGAGGATTAAGAAGTCTTGAAAGTCGTGTAATTTATGTATTCTTGGGGGCAATCTACAAACACCTTACTTTGGTAAATTATAGTAGTTCAACCACATGTATATTTTGAATAGGAGAAATGAGCAAATCATAATTATTGCTGTCCTTTAGATGGAAATGGATGTATCTCCTCATACCTTGCATAGTTCAAAAAGAGACTATTTACAAGAAATGTATCCAGCATTAAAATCACTCTGCCGCACGAAGTACTATTAATGTAAAGGCTATCAACCACAATGATATTAATCAAAAGCATTTTTTTTCCATAAAGTGCGTACAATGATTTCTAAATCTTATTTGGCTATGCTGATAAAGCTTAAAGGCGATCAAAATGAACATAAATGCTTATCCTGTGAGCTAGAATGAAAAGCTTTTCCTTTCTGAGGAGAATTTTCTACTTATAGTCGATCGATCGTTAAAGACACATGCTGCTCATGGATTCACATTGAAATTGACGAAAGTATCCGCATATTCTCTAAGGCGCTAAATGAAGTAAGAGTATCAAAATGCAATAATGTGAAAATTTTCAATCTTTTGAATTATCTCTTTTTGTGGAAAGGCAGCCCAACCCCGACGATAAGAAAATGAAACTTGCAAGCTTAGGGCTCTTTTACGGTCTTGACTACAGCTCGTGCGAAGATTTATTCTTACTTTATATTTCCGGAGATGTACATTTTGAAATCGATAAGAATATAATTTGATAGTTCAATCTATAAGCAATAGTAATATTACGGTTAGAATCAACGGCTATTCTATAATGTGATTCGAGTGTGAAGTTAATTACACCAAAAGAATGAATCCGAAGATGCAATTGAACAAATTATGAAATTGTGATAATAGGCCTCTGTCTATGCAACACCAGTTAAATCGTAACACAACGTGTTAAAGAAGTAAAGATAATTTTAATCGCTTTCGGTTATTTTCTAGAGGAATTTCAATAGAAGTTAATCTTCGAACGGACTTTAGACAAGTTTCTTGTTGATGATATTGGATCAAGATTCATATGCATACTGTAGGTATAGTTATTATGTCAGTTCTGAAGGAAAAGACACCAGAGATAAAAATTAATTCATTAGATTAATTAATAAGGGATTCCTAAATATCGGATTACAATAAAAGTGCTAAATGCAATCAAAAACATATATGACAATCGTTTGAAGCTTTTTGATATGTTTGAGAAAATATAAACCATGTCATTGTGTTATTGAATGCATTCGATGATGGATGTTGAATGTTTTCAAAATATTATGTTTAATTAATAAATTCAGTAATCAAGGGGTTGAGAATGTTATGGTTTTAATCTCCTTTTATAGAATCAGCGAATTACAGCAAATATAAGTAGGGATTAAATGTCATTATTGATCGGAAACTTCTTGTGTAAATAAGTGAAGGGAATCCATGAGGATATGTTCGAATCCTGCTAAGAAGTATTCACCGATAACTATGCCCTTTTTAATCAGGAACAAGAACAACTATAAACCAAAATTAACACTAAAGATAACTCATGTATTTTGGTATCCTTCCTATGACTTTTCTAGCATAATTACTCAGTAGAAATTGTCCTGTGCAATCGATAAAAGCGAAGAGTGTTTGCTATTTTATCAACGCGGATATTTCTCTGGGTACGATCTGGGGATCATAAAGTAAATATAATGTAAACTTCTATTTGCATTAGGAGTACATATTAAGTTATCCAGAGTATGAAATTCGGTCAGATCTTGGTTCGCGAATAAAATAGATCGAGCAATTATTCACGTACATCCTGCTTATTCATTTTTAAATGGCAGCCAAGATGATCCTCGATACTCTACGGAGAACTAAATTTCGATCTTTCCATTTTCTGTGTTCTGTCATTACACAATTTTGATCTTCCGTCTTTTGTCTGCCCTCTTGATAGTATTCGTCTATGTACGGTAGCACATTGAGTATTTCATATCTGCGATTACGGTCAATTATACCCGAGGTTATGCTTTCAATTCTTACTGCTGTCCTCCAGTAGATCCAATGAAATTGTTTTAATCCATGATTCTAACATCTCTTACTGATATGTTAAGAGTAGGATATGTAAATTATGTGAATCTTCCGTGCCTTTTAATCGGTAAGGCAAATCTAGTTTCAGTAAGGTAATTGGAAATTATCTTCAGCTAAAAGCAATGCCTTAAGCTTTTTAAGGGTTTTCCTACGAGCACTATTTACTCTAATCGCGTTGTTTCACAGGAAAATGTAGTAGGATGAGGAATAGCCCCTTCCCCCTTTAAAAATTTCATATCCAACCCTTGCACCAGGTGGTAAACAGGGAAAAGAGAAATTAGAGGAGCCCATGACCTCGGGGCAAGTATGTAATGATGTAATGGTATTTCTAATGGTTGGTGCATAAAGAGGTGTTTGGGATACCACACACTAAGATTGCAGGGACTTCCTCTGAAACTACCACTGCTTCTAGAAAGACCTCTGATTCCTATCACCTTATAATATGAGGATGTAAAGAAAGAATGTTAACTTACCTTCCTATAAGTATTCCAAGATGAGCAGTGTTCACGTATAACACCGAACACTACCCACACTAAACACCGAAAACTGCACACATTTCAAATCGGACTTCACTCACTTTTCCACTCGCTTAGCACTCACTACACACAAATATCACTCACTTATTCTGGCTCTTCGCGGTCACCTGATGGGAAGGCGGACGAATTGTGCCTTGACAGGCACCTTCTCCCCTTGGAGAGGAACTCCCCGCTGCAGGACCTCTGGTCAAATTCCAACGACGAATCCAAAGGCCTATTCCTGAAATCCTTCCTTCAGCTGTGGAATCCCATCCCAGCGGTCGAAGACGCCCTTCAGCCAAGGTTGATGTCTTTGTTAAACTCATAGGCCTCCGAGATAAATTGAGAAAGGAATGCATTGAAATTATCTTGCTATGAAAGGTCTTATGAAAAGAACTCAAAACAACGTAACTTCCCTGATTGTATATTTCTGAAGCCACTCTCAACACTTAAAATTTACATAGCCAACAAACATTGTCAAATGACGCGACAAAAAGAAATGAATTGGATGAGAAAGGCTTTATATTCTGAAATTATATGCACTATGTACTCTGCTTATGGAAAATTAAAATGAAACTATACTCAGTAATAATGAGAGGTTTTGTGTAATGAAAATGTATTATTACAAGATATTCACAAGCATAATCATTTCTATTTTCTAAGTTGATCAAAAGCCTCTCATGAAGCATTTAAAACCAGTCAATTCTATAATTTTACTACTTCTGTGGAAAGACAAGCTAATTTGGAAGAAAAAGAAATCCATACATTTCCACACTAATGGATTTTATTATTTATTCATTAATCTAAGGCAGCTTTGAGTGTAGGGTAAGAAGAGGGTAAGGGTTCACTCATTAATAATATTTGGTAAGTTTAACACTTAAAGTTCTAAGGCAACCTAAGCCTAATGTATAGAATTCAACGTTAAAATTACTCGCACAGATCAAAAACTCAATATCTAATTCTAAGAATACAACAACAATCAAGCAAAATAATTAATAATAGTTTTTCTATGGCTGGTTTCTTGGGCATCGCTATTTTCCTCTGAAAGCCACCTTAAAGTATAATTGTTTCAAATATAAGGATAAGTTACAGATAATGGTAAAATAGCATTAAAAGAACGTATTTCAGGAGTGAATTTAAAGTATGAGTATGTTTGACTTGTCAAAATCTACCTCGAATTAATTATGAGTGTTTGCTATCGTTCATTCAGTGTCACAGGGATTGATGATCTGTAAGGAAATAAATAAAAGTAATGTAAAATTATAATATGCCTTATATAATGTCTTGATAATATATTTCATAATACATTAAGCTATATATTAGCTATATTCATATTTAAAATCCTGGTAAATACAACAAATACCTCAGTAATCGATCCATTCTCCATCTTTCCTAATTACCATGCGAAGACTCTCTGGCATTGATTGCACCACACGAAGACACACTGATGGCCCTATGTTCTCTCTTGCGTCATCAATAGTTTCCAGTAATTCGCTCCTGTCTTGAGGGCGGTCTTGCTTTTGAAGATTTTTTGCCATAATACCCCATATATTTTCAATGGGATTAAGGTCCGGGCTCCTTGCTGACCAGCTTAATTTCTTTATGGAATTTTCTTCGAACCACTTATTACCTTCCCTGCATGTATGGATGCGGGAATTATTCCATAATTGATTAGCAAAATTTAAATAAATCCATATTACCCGGAAGAACGCAAATATACATTGGAAAATAATCGAAGCGAGACTAGCGGGAGCGAATGAAATAAAACTACTTACCTGTTGAAACAAGAATTCCTCAGGTAAGAACACTTCAACCGATGGCAGCATCATGCTATTCAATACGTGGACATACTGTTGTCCATTAAGATTGCCATCGATCTTCCAATGAACACCCGGGCCTTGAGAAGCATATTGTACGCAATAAGAATAGTGATCGCAGTAATCATGCCGTTCACGATGCAACTTGTAAACAGAAATAAATAGACTTCAAGTGAACTTCCGAACCTTTAGCGCTTCAACGAGAGTTCGATACCATGATTTCATCGAGTAGATATCAGCCCTGAATGAAACACGGAACTTAGAAAACTATTCAATTATTGAGTTATGTTTAACGTTAAGGATATTCTTACACTACAAGGGGCAAACTGTAAAATACGTACCCATCTTCCGAGAAAAAGAGCGCTGACAACCTTCTGAAACTTCAACGTCCGTCGACTTTGTCTTGCAACATGGTGGAGAATTATTCTGTAGCACGGGCGAATAACACAGTGCAAACTGCCGCACACTTTTCCTGCCGCAATAGAAAGGAAATAAGGCATTGTAAACCGCAACAGTAACATAAAATCTTCGAATCGGAAGTTCATTGCAATTGCGAAGAGTCATCCGCAATATAAAAGACCGATAAATATTGAAAAACTAGATGTATAGACTTCTCAAAAGTTCTTACATTGCCAAGGAGTCCAACGTTGAGAGACTACAGCAGAGACTGGTCCGCTCCATTCAAATGCTCCGACTGCTATGAGTCAGAAGAGCGACCGCACCAATTCCGCCAAAATTAGAAGGGCGGTATATGATTTCTCTTGTTCCATCATAGCGAAGTGTGGATAAATATGTCCGGGAGTGCAGGGATACGGTTTCATCATTCGAAAGCAAAATTGTGTTTTCATAAAAGAGTTTTTCTGCGATATATCAGTAATATTCATTATATAAACTTCTCCAATCCTTTAATCAATGAATTTACAAAGCGTTTGTGGGGTTCCCGAATAGCCATGTAGACAGCGAGTTCGACTTCAATGAAAGCGGTCCCAGGTTCGATTCTCGGTGGGATCTCACGTGGGAAATGACCTCAGCCGTCGAAGCATTTTCCACAGTACTACTACATTGTTTGAGGAGCCGATAATGAGTTTATTACTGTAATTAAATGTAATTTCATAATTTTATTTACTGTTGAGGGTGAATGAATGTTTTTCTTACAAGATAATATCAAGTCTCCTAAACTCTGAATAAATAACCTCATAAATTGTATACGTTGCTTTTGTTGATTCCAAAGAGAATGCCATCTTTATGGGCTCCATGTCTTTAAGTTCTAAATTCATGTTTAACACCTTTATTTACTAATTATGTAAGTCAAGAGGAGGCCATGATAAATGTAATAAATCTAGCTGCTCAACAGCAAACATCTTGATCCATGTTCTTTGATATGAAACAAGCAGTGATTTCAGAGTATTTAATTGTGGCCATCAACCAACAAGGTGTTCACAACCCTTAGTCAAAGGTAAAGAAGGTGTTTTATTATGCTGAAAAACAGTGACAGCTTTTTAGGAGGCCCTAAAATCCTATTGTCATGTGAATCTTCTTAAATCTTAGTTGTGTTTCCAAAATGTATGCCATAAATTATTTTTAAGAGAAATGGAAAGACTTTTCTTCCATATTTGGGGATAAATAAAAGTCAAGAAAAGGATTTAGCAATTTAATAAATGTTCAGTAAAGCATATGTTTACAGAGAGATATGTTAGAATATTTTCATGATTACAAGGTCAGATAATATTTTAATTTATTTCAGATACCTTGGATAAGCTACACAATTATATCATTAAAGCTCTTTCTCTGCTCAAGGTGCATGAAATCCAAAACTCCAGTTTCAATAATCTTGATAACTTTACAAATTGTCTAAATTCAGTAAAAACAACAGTTTAAATACATTGAAATATGTAGCATTTCTAAGGAATGATTACAATTCTTGTATATACACTTGGCATCAATAACTAATACAAGAAAAATCAAGACTACAATTTAGAAATGTTTAAGGACCTGCTCATGAAATGAGAAACATCTAATTAAAGATATATTTCAAAGTTGTGGAAATTCTAAGGAGTATTTCATTCAAGAAAACTAAAGTAAATATTTCTCTATAGTATGTATCATTGAGGATAGTCAAATTCTTCATTGTTCATTGAAGATGCAACATATGGAAGATCATTTGCAACACTCTTTGATTGCTATCTGAAGAAGAGCAGGGGGGTGTTTCTGAATCTCCACAGATTGGCAGCATTGGATTCAGATTCAATCCGAGTTGATCGTAAAGTAATCCATCTCCCAACTTTTGTGTGCTTTACTCTTCTGAGAAAGAAATCCATCTTGGGTATGACGTCACTCCTCATCTCAGTCATATATCAGTAGTAGTATAAATACATCTCACTTCTAATAGTGGATAATTCGAAATGCTTGGAGTTTGAAAAAATTCTTGTTATTTTAAATCTCTTGAGTTTTATTTAAAGTGAAAATTTCTTTCTTGAGCAAAAAGTTGTTACATCCTAAGATTTTCTCAAATGTATGATCTTGATATTTAGATTTACTAATTTCTAATTTTCTTCAATTTATTCAGAACAGTATTTTAATACTAAATCTTATTTTTTGCATGAAATATGCTTATTGAATTTCTTTTACTTGGATGTATGAAAGAGATTGGTATTTTTTGCTGTGAAATGTTTCTAAAGAAATGTTGGTTTTTCTAATATCTTCTTTAAAAAGTTCTATTTTATTTTCCAATAAAAATCATTTCTTTCAATTTTGCTGACTTCTTTCTAATTACATCTAATTCTTTATTTCAGGCAAAAAGTATGAATAATGAGGTGACAAATTTAATTTAATGAATTGTATATGTTACTGAACTTTTATGATTTCTTAGCTTGATTTGTATTTGAAAACTGTAAATCAAACTAAAATTCATTGTGATTTTGTATTTATAAACTGAATTGTAGAACTAATTTTCTATGTGATTTGTAGACCATAATTAATACCAATTAATGTGATTTTTGATTTGTAAAGAGAAATGTAAATGTAGAATAATAGTAAATAAAGAATTTTTACCAAAATATTTGTGGAATTAAAACTACCCCAGAAAAAGAAGGCTCATCAGGGTGGAGACTCACAAAAGTCTCTTTACCGTTCAAGATAGAAAAGTTTTTCAAGCTCAAATATTTGAATTTGTTTACATTTTTACTTAGGCCTTTTCCTTGGGATTTTCATCTATATGCAGGAGTTCAAGTCCAGCATCTCGGAAAAATTCTCATAGTCCAACTTGAGAACATGGCTGAATATACCAAGTCCAAATCAGTAGTCTGAGTAAGACTTCTTACTTCAACTTCAAGAAAACCATCTGACTAAGACTTCTGTTTAGGACTTGGAATATTCAGCCATGTTCTCAAGTTGGACTATGAGAATTTCTCCGAGATGCTGGACTTGAACATCTGCATGCTAAACTAAAAATAATTGTAAACCATTATTGGATAATAAAAACTCTATTAAAACATTTATGCTTTTGTCAATTCAATTACAGTGAAATGCAATTTTAAAACGTAGGCTAAAATAAAAATACATTTCCACACACGATACTAAAATAAAACAGTATGTGCTTCAATGAAGTCTTTTAGACCAATCAAATTATCGATGAAACATTTTATCAAAAGAATTTCAATTTCACAACTTCAAATCTCAGCCTTCAAAAACTTTTCATGCACATTTGAATGTACAACAAAAGTACAATAAAAAGATTCTAAATAAATTGTAGATTTTGCAACCTTGAAGATTTTGCAATAAAATCACAGGGAACTTCACAAAAAGAATTTTTAAAGAAACCTTTCTAACTTTACATGTAAAACTTCGAGAAAACCATCATCTTTTTCCATGGGAAGTTGCTGCCTTGTCACTTGGGTCTGCTACAAGTAGGTGCATAATATGGTACTTTTCTTTTGCAGTGCTGCTCTTGTATTGTTTCTATCAGTCCTGTGCATGAAAAATTACAGTACATTAAACTTTGTAATTAGAGTAAACATTTAACCTAGAGTTAACTTTATTGAGTTTTTACTTTACTCAGCTAGCCATAAGAAAGACATGGATGGAATATTAAAAAAAACACAGAAAAAGGATTAATTTCACAAGTTTCTTTCAGATGGGTCTTGATTTTCTTAATAATTCTAGCGTATCTTTTGCATAATCTCTAGTAGAAAATTATTTGAATCAGATGAATAACTGAGTTTCTCAGCTTTAAGTAATTAAGAAAATAAAAAATCTTCAAAAATATTTCTATCGCTTTTACCAACAAACTGCCATGACTTCACTCTACACAGACTTCAATTTACAAAATTTTACAAATACAAAAAAAAAGTTTTCGATTATAGAGATATAAAATAGATACATGGGAGATAAAAATGGGCAAAAGAAATCTTTTAAAAATTTTGCTTCTTATAAATTTACTTAAGAATGTAATGAAATAATTTTCTGAAATACACATCCTAAGTAAATGCAATTAAGTATTCTGTGCTAAATAAATGAATTTAACTATTGTTTCATAAATGCACCTAATACACATGCATTTATAAACAATTTTGATTATATTGGCTTGAAGTTTTAAACTAAAATATCAATATATAACAGTTACTATCAAGTAATGCTACAAATTAGTAATCAAACAATTAATTAAATGAGAGTTCTCAATGCAGATATATCTCTTTCTTCTGGAAATAAATGGGCCAACAATTTGTTAAAATGCTTTTCTAATAGCTCTGCATGGCAAATTGAGACAATATTCAAGAAAATGAAAGAAAAATTGAGGTCATGAAGTTACAATAAACTATTATAATCAGTGCTGGTAATAAATAAATATATTTAGATAAATATTACATGTAAAGAAGAAAACTTGTATCAGCATCTTTGAGAGAAACTGATTGAAAGTTTCCAACGTAACTTATTTCACAGAAGCCTTGGTTAATCATATCTTGTAATAATATATTTTTTTAATAGAATCCAACTGTTTTCGGCCATAATGTGGAAGATGTGAAGACCTACCTTCAAATAGCACCTGAGAGTTTTTCTCTCCAGAGGGCTATATGATAGGTATTGGATGGACCCATCAGTTCCTCCCATCTGTTGGTTGTACTTCACAAAAATTGCTGGCTTCATTTATTTCCCCTTCCTCAAGCTGGATTCTATCATCTCCAGTACAAATTCTGATGAAATCACACCTCTCTTTTGTCAAACGTTATCAGGTTTCCCTTTTCTAAGCATTGTTCTGATGTTCCATGTCACTACCCTTGTTTCCTTGGTCATCTTTCCCCACCAAGATGTAGACGTTTGGTCTTGAGTGGGTGGGACAATGAACTTTTGACTCTGTGTAATAATTGCTGCCCAGTCTTTCTCCTCATCTAACTCTTCTTCAGTTTCCAAATCCGAATCATCAACTAATTCGGCGATTTCAGAAGTTATATCCTTACATCCATATCCTTACAATCTCTTCCTCTGTCGGTTGTCATTCAACAGGGACTTTTCTCTTCTTCACAGCAGGGTGAAGGTGTGCTATCTGCCATCTAGAAAATTAAAACATTACCTAAAGTATACTGCATGTAATAAGAAATGAGAGCAAAGGGAATAACATTTGAAAAAGATTTCCTCGAAATTCCTTTCCCCTCCTTTGTCATTAACGTTTTCAGGATTAAAAATATTCTAGAGATAAACTCATGATTTTTATAATTTTACTATTAGTGATCTAAAAGATTACTTTAAATATCTTAGAGTATTTTAAAGAATGGTTTGTGGAACAATGGAGAAAAATATTTTTATGAAAACATCTCTCATTTAATTGATAGAATTGTAAGAGCCTTTAATTGTCAAGTCGCAGTCATACGGTGACAGCAATTGGAAAATTAGGAAAATGTTTTACATCATTTTACTTGACTGTGACTAGAGCAAAGATTGAAGAAAGAATTTAATCTGTGCCATAAAATTGAAAATATACTTATTAATATAACATTTTGGTTACACTTTTATCCAAAAGATTGGGCATAAAAATTTTTGGGTATGCCACTGCCTGAATGATTAAATATCCGTTAAAAAAACACCTCTATGCTGCAATCATAATAGGAGGCATTTAACATAACATGGAGATAAAATGTAAGACTGGAAATTCAATATCAATTGAACACTGTGCAGGCCAGTGAAAATATACTGGTTTAATTGAAAATACCAGATTCAACAGTAATTTCAGGGGATGAAGAAAGAATTTCTGACTTTTCATTCATTTAAGGGATGTTTGATAAAGCAGCAATAACTTAAATATAATCATTTACACATGAACGAAAATTAACTGTTTAAGATGGTGACCGAAAATAATAAACGATTGTCAAGCATCTATAGAACTCAGAATTAATACCTGTGGAAAAGGAAATGGATCACGAGACGCATCCAACAGCATAATTATAGCTGATATTGATAAGAAAGAAGAGCGGTAGATCTTTCAGAAATACATAATTAAGTTCCATTTTCTAAACGATCTAAAAGATTCTATAATGTATAGTCCACAGTTATTATAGATAAATAAAATATCATTATTATTATTATTAAATATGATAATGAGATACGAAGAAAAATGACAATCATTCTTCTCAACCGAGAAAGAATATTGGAAACCGAAGACTGTCAATTAGCCACATACTATGTTACGATTTTGTAACATGAGGGGGTAGTAGGAAGCATTTAAAAATTCACATCATCACAACTTAGAGGCGCGTTTTCTTGAAGAAAATTACTTAATATAAATCAACATTTGTCAAAGAACAGTACGTTCCACTAAAATTATCATTCAAAAAGCAACTTACTGTTACACATTATACATCCTTTGCCAGCATGTAGATGGTGATGTTTCCAGGGTTTAACTTACAGTGCTACATCTACATCTACCCTGCAAGCCGCCTTTCGGCGTGTGGCAGGGGGTGTAAAGACCAACCGATTGAGCCTAATATTATCGCTTATTGTTAGCAGAAAGAACGAGTCCTTTTGTTCAAGCGTCTAGTGTTCGAACAATTAGCCACTCTTTTCACACAACAAAAACATTTCCTCACTACACCATCCAGTCGTGGATGTGAATAAAATTCAACATTCATCAACAAGATGTGGAAGAGGCACCACGGAGTTAGGTTTGACATAGTGAAACTTTCTTCAAAATCCTCTCTATGAAATGTGTGACGTTGACCTCCGAGGAATGACAATAGGCTGCCAACAGTAGAACATCTTCAAGGTTTCTTAGAAGCGGTCGATAAACTGTTTAAAAGTAAAAGTATTTCATCATAACTAAAATTGAAAGATAGAAACTCAGAAACCATTTAAATGGAAATCGTTAATTTATAATTAATCAATATTAACTTCGAAATCTCAATTAAATACCGCCACTCTGTATTCAACCCGTGAGCTAAGGTCGACATTAGCTAAGGGAATACATGCCTTAGCTTCAAATCAATTTCAGTACCTCCCGTAATATAATAATAAATACTGATAGTTCATCATACCCTCCCCTGGACTGCAACCTTGGCGTGGTGGGAGGGCTTGTGTGCTCCGAGGATCCTTAGAGCTGTACTGGCTGGAGCAATTACGATTGCTCCTAGCAGGGTCACCCATGCCAGATAGGTCGAAGGGTAGGAGCCAGACGAAAGGTAGTCCACGTAGCGTCTGTACCTCAATGAGGCGGCTACAAAGGCGTCTGTACCCCAGAGGGGCGGTCGTTAAGTGATGGGGTCACGTAAAAAACCCTATTGGGGAAGGCAACGGGAAACCACCCCAATTATATTTCCCATGAAGTAATGCAGCCCTGCATCTTCAACTATGACATGATGGCATTCCTCCCAGTGAAATATTCCGGAAGTAAAATAGTCCCCCAATCGGATTTCCGGGTGGGGACCATTGGGAGGGGTACATCGGTCAAGTCTGATAAGTGCAGGATAGGAACGTGGAATGTAAGATCCTTAGGAATTTGTGGGAAGCTAGAAAATGCAAAGATAGAGATGGACAGGCTAGGACTAGACATCTTGGGAGTTAGTGAAATAAAGTGGGCTGGGGCAGGCGACTTCTGGAGTGACAAACACAGAATAATATATTCAGGAGATGACGGAAAGATAGCAGGTGTTGGTATCATAATGAAGAAGGAATGGGGAAAAAGAGTTAAGTCTTATTGGCAGTACAGCAATAGATTGCTGATGATCAAACTAGAAGCAGAGCCCACAGACACAGTGATATTGCAGGTATATATGCCGACATCCAGCCACTCTGAAGAAGAAATAGAAGAAATGTATGAACAGATCGAAGAAATCATCAGTGCAGCCAGAGCAAAAGAAAATCTAATTATTATGGGTGACTGGAATGCTGTGGTCGGAAAAGGAAAAGATGGAAGCAGCATAGGACAGTTTGGGTTAGGAAAACGAAACGCCAGGGGAGAAAGGCTAGTGGAGTTCTGTAACGAAAAGAGAATGGTAATAGCGAACACACTATTTGAACAACATCGACGTAGAAGATATACATGGAAGATGCCAGGGGACTTAGCTAGGTACCAGATTGATTACATCCTTGTTAGGCAAAGATATAAGAACCAAGTGAAACAATGCAAGAGTTATCCAGGTGCAGACATAGATAGTGATCATAATTTAGTAGTTATGGAGAGTTGTTTGCACCACAAAAAGATTAAGAGGGTGAAACGTGAACCAAGATGGGATACAAAAGCTCTGGAAGAAAAGGTCACCAGAGAAAGATTCACTGCAACCATTAATGAAAAGCTTGAAAAGCAAGAGTATAGGAGTGATGAAAGCAATGAAGGAAGATGGAATGACCTGAAAAAGGCAATCACTGAAGTAGCGGAAGAGCTACTCGTAAGTAACAGAACTGATACCAGACGTCCATGGATAACAATGCAGATAAGAGAACTTATGGAAGAAAGAAGGAAATACAAGAACTCGAGGAGTGAAGATGGGAGAGTCCTCTACAAGAAACTACGGAACCAAGTTATAAGAGAATCAAAGAAAGCTAAGGAAGAATGGATTGAAAGCTGCTGCGAAGAAATAAATGAAAACATGAGGAAGGGGAATACTGAAACAGCATACAGGTTAGTAAAAGGCCACTTCAGAGAAAGAAAAACTACATGCAACAACATCAGAGATGTGAACGGGAATATGCTGATAGAAAGTGAAGATATAGGAAAGAGATGGAAGGACTATATTGAAACATTATATCAAGGACCAAAACCTCTTGAAGATATATTAAAGAAGGAAAGTGAGGTGGATGAAGATGAGCGAGGCCCAGAGATAACGAGAAGTGAATTCGAGAGAGGAGTGAAGGACTTGAAGAAAAACAAGGCACCTGGAGCAGATAAAATAAATGGAGAGATTGTCAAAGCACTTGAAGGGAAAGCAAAAGACACCCTATTTGAAATTATCAAGGACAGTTATAAAAGTGGAAGACTACCAGTGGACTTTGAGAAGAGTATAATGGTTGCGATACCAAAGAAAACAAGAGCCGAGAGATGTGAGGAATACCGAACGTTGAGTCTGCTCTCACATGCATCCAAAGTACTCACAAGAATATTAAGCAAGAGGATAGAAGGAATAATTGAAGCCAACTTGTCAGAAAACCAATTTGGATTCAGGAAAAGCACAGGAACAAGAGAGGCCATATTATGCCTAAGGAGAATAATAGAAAAGATGATACATGTCAACAAGCCAGTGTATGTGGCTTTCGTAGACTTGGAGAAGGCTTTTGACAATGTGGAGTGGAACAAATTGTTCCAAATACTGGAAAACAAAGGAATGGACTACAACGACAGAAGAATAATCTACCAATTGTATAAAAACCAAGTCGCCACTCTGAGGATGAGAGATGGCAAGAAAATAGAAACTAAGATAAATAAAGGAGTAAGACAAGGATGTAGCCTCTCACCAGCATTGTTCAATGTATACCTAGAAGAAGCAATGAAAGAAATAGAAGGAATGAACATGAAGGGAATTAAGGTGAATGGAAAAGAAATTAACATGCTTCGGTTTGCAGATGACATTGCAGTAATAGCAAAAAATAAAGGCGATTTGCAGGCATCCCTAAATGCAATAGATCAAGCTATTCAAGGATATAATATGAAAGTGAACAAAAAGAAAACAAAAATCCTAATATGTGGAAGAGAAAAATTGAAAGCAAACATTACCCTACGAGGAGAGAAATTGGAGCAAGTAGAATCATTCACCTACCTTGGAAGTAGCATAACATGGGATGGGAGAAGTACCACAGACATCAAGCGAAGAATAGCCCAAGCAAAGGAGGCATTCATGAGGAAGAGGCCACTACTATGCTCAAAGAATATAAGATTACAGACAAGGAAACAATTCTTGAAAACATTCGTCTGGAGTGTGGCACTCTATGGATCAGAGACATGGACCATTAGAAAAGCGGGCCAGAGAAGAATAGAAGCCTTCGAAACCTGGTGCTGGAGGAGAATGCTGAAGATCAAATGGACAGATAAGGTAAGAAACGAAGAAGTATACAGAAGAATAGAAGAGGTTAAAACAATATGGAGCATCATCCGAAAAAGAAGAACCAGATGGATTGGACATATCATCAGACACAATGAATTTGTTAGGAACGTACTTGAGGGAAAAATAGAAGGAAAAGCAGCAAGAGGAAGACCAAGAGATGAATATATTAGCCAAATAAAGAGAGATATAGGAAAGAAGAGATATCGGGATTTAGTAAAGTTAGCTTTAGATAGAGAGGAATGGAGGGCTGCAGTCAACCAATCTACGGATTGAATGACCTATGATGATGAGTTCATCATAATTACTAAACGCGGATATTTTAACGAAAAAATCAATTGCACTTTCCTATATATGTATGTAAAATAAAAACCACGTGGAAATCTTACCTTTTCGAGGAAGGTTTAATTCGCAAAACAGTTCCTCATACTTCCATTCTTCATACCGACAAGAAATTTTCTTCGGGCTTCGGGCGTACTGTGTATAACAGTTGAGGAGTTATATATGTCCAAGGCGATAAACACAAAACCCCCAAACGTCCTAACCTTACCGAAATTTTATGTAGTATTATTCGTCTGTGTTTTGCGTATATATGTGACATGCATATATATGCGACAGTTAAACATTAAAAAATGAAATAAGAAATTCTCTCTCTAATCCTAATGCAACTTTACTGTACTCATTGTAATTTTCAAACAAAGAAAAGAATTTAATTTTTATTCTGAAAAGATCAAACAGGATTTTCTAGGCATATAACTTTTCTTCCTACAACTTGGCACTCTTCAGCCATGATCTCAATTCTCTTTGTGACTGCAGTGAATGGTAGTTCTAGTACTAAAATAATGAACGACTAACTTCTCCCAGAAGTAAAAATCTCTAGAAAACGTTTACTTTCCTCTCAAACTGTTCTATAAATTTAGAGCTGCTTAATTTGTTTGCAAATTTCCAATCATTTGATAAGTTTCATTGTCTTAAATGTTAGAATTTCCCCTCTCAGACTGACTTTAAATCATTTTTTGAGAATTTCGCCATTCTGTAATCACTGGTAATAACCAAATTCTTCACTCTGAGTTATTGCTTCATTATCCTTTACTTTATTTCTAACAAATTTCTTACTGCACCAGAGTCACTTTCAGAAGAAAAGAAGATATAAATTCATTGGAAGCAATTAAATGTATTTGTGTAATGAGAGCAAAAGAGACGCTCAAAATATGGAAAGATCGAAATTTAGTTCTCCGTAGAGTATCGGGGATCATCTTGGCTGCCATTTACCACCAAATTGAAACTATTTCTCAATTTGTTTAGTCTTATGTAGCATCATAGCGATTACACAGGTTCCCATTATATCTTTAACATTCGATGTATTTTGAATAGCCTTCCGAAGATCATTGGTTCGGTCCGGAAGTGCAATAAATACTTGCGATATTTTATATTATTTTGGAAGCGCCAATGGAGTATTTCGATGATCTTATTTTAATGTAAGTCGATTTTCTAGCGCAATATTTTCGAATGTAATGCTAGAATATAAAATTATGAAAATAGATTTCCACCAAAATTTGACTTTAGCAGTACTCTTCAGTCAAAGGAGAAACTTATTTCATTAAATTTTTAATGACTTCTGGTCACATTATAAACAATATCGAAAATCGTATTTTGAATTATGTCGCTGTATCAACACAATGTTTTCGTTTAAATAATTAGCATTCAATATTATGAACATAGACGTCAATGCAATGCTCACGCCATCACCTCTCCGATGTCTAATGCACATTGTTACGTGATAAAAATGAATAAGCAGGATGTACGTGAATAAGTGCTCGATCTATTTTATTCGCGAACCAAGATCTGACCGAATTTCAACCTCTGGATGACTTAATATGTACTCCTAATGCAAATAGAAGTTACATTATATTTACTTTATGATCCCCCGATCGTACCCAGAGAAATATCCGCGTTGATAAAATAGCAAACACTCTTCGCTTTTATCGATTGCACAGGACAATTTCTACTGAGTAATTATGCTAGAATAGTCATAGGAAGGATACCAAAAGACATGAGTTATCTTTAGTGTTAATTTTGGTTTATAGTTGTTCTCGTTGCTGATTAAAAAGGGCATAGTTATCGGTGAATACTTCTTAGCAGGATTCGAACATATCCTCATGGATTCCCTTCACTTATTTGCACTAGAAGTTTCCGATCAATAATGACATTTAATCCCTACATATATTTGCTGTAATTCGCTGATTCTATAAAAGGAGATAAAAACCATAACATTCTCTACCCCTTGATTACTGAATTTATTAATTAAACATAATATTTGGAAAACATTCAACATCCATCATCTAATGCATTCAATAACACAATGACATGGTTTATATTTTCTCAAACATATCAAAAAGCTTCAAACGATTGTCATATATGTTTTTGATTGCATTTAGCACTTTTATTGTAATCCGATATTTAGGAATCCCTTATTAATTAATCTAATGAATTAATTTTTATCTCTGGTGTCTCTTCCTTCAGAACTGACATAATAACTATACCTACAGTATGCATATGATTCTTGATCCAATATCATCAACAAGAAACTTGTCTAAAGTCCGTTCGAAGATTAACTTCTATTGAAAATCCTCTAGAAAATAACCGAAAGCGATTAAAATTATCTTTACTTCTTTAACACGTTGTGTTACGCTTTAACTGGTGTTGCATAGACAGAGGCCTATTATCACAATTTCATAATTTGTTGAATTGCATCTTCGGATTCATTCTTTTGGTGTAATTTACATCACACTCGAATCACACTATAGAATAGCCGTTGATTCTAACCGTAATATTACTATTGCTTATAGATTGAACTATCAAATTATATTCTTATCGATTTCAAAATGTACATCTCCGGAAATAGAAAGTAAGAATAAATCTTCACACGAGCTGTAGTCAAGACCGTAAAAGAGCCCTAAGCCTGCAAGTTTCATTTTCTTATCGTCGGGGTTGGGCTGCCTTTCCACAAAAAGAGATAATTCAAAAGATTGAAAATTTTCAAATTAATGCATTTTGATACTCTTACTTCATTTAGCGCCTTAGAGAATATGCGGATACTTTCGTCAATTTCAATGTGAATCCATGAGCAGCATGTGTCTTTAACGATCGATCGACTATAAGTAGAAAATTCTCCTCAGAAAGGAAAAGCTTTTCATTCTAGCTCACAGGATAAGCATTTATGTTCATTTTGATCGCCTTTAAGCTTTATCAGCATAGCCAAATAAGATTTAGAAATCATTGTACGCACTTCATGGGAAAAAAATGCTTTTGATTAATATCATTGTGGTTGATAGCCTTTACATTAATAGTACTTCGTGCGGCAGAGTGATTTTAATGCTGGATACATTTCTTGTAAATAGTCTTTTTTGAACTATGCAAGGTATGAGGAGATACATCCATTTCCATCTAAAGGACAGCAATAATTATGATTTGCTCATTTCTCCTATTCAAAATATACATGTGGTTGAACTACTATAATTTACCAAAGTAAGGTGTTTGTAGATTACCCCCAAGAATACATAAATTACACGACTTTCAAGACTTCTTAATGCTCTTCCTGCACCTGTGATCTCTTCATCTACCAAAAGGTCCCCAGTTCGATGATAGATTAAAAAGACCGTTCTGATAAGAATTGCACGTTAACTTCACCGTGGTATCTTTATTTCTATTCCGGAAAATAACCGGAAATTTTTAAAAAAACTCCATAGAGATATAGGAATATTTTATTAGGCTATGAACAACCAGTCCCCTAGACGAACGATGCGATTGTCGAAGTCTCTTTTACATAAGAATACGCAAGAAATTCAGCTGAATCGGAGCTGAATGCTTAGAATCATTCATGGGTATCAATGAGAGAATTCGAAATCGGATCTGTAGCAGTTAGTAAATATATCCTCCGTCAAAACTTAGGAAAAGACACTAATGAGTTTTCTCATAATCTCTTCGACATTTAAAACGCTGATTAATTAAATTGCAACTACAAAGAGCACTTTACTTTTGGTAAATCTTTAATTTAATAGTGTGAGAGTCTCCGCAGAGTAAGTGGTAGTCGGTTTATTCCACACTGTGAGTAAATGCGTTCTTAATTACACTTCTCTTCTTTAGTTACATTAGCTATGTGGTGTTTTCGTAAGGGGAAGAGTATTTTGAAACTGCGATGTATATATCAATGATTAATTAACGATCAAGAAGAAACGGGCAGTTCAGGAATTCTATCCCGGAAAAGAGTTTGGGTTCATTTTCTCATAAGGAACGGAGATGAGGTGATACAACCATCGAAAGATTCATATAATAGAAATTCACCCCCTTACAAAGAATAAAAGCGATTATTTTAACGAGTGTCCCTGGATCGATTCGGGGCGGGGAGATGCCTTATCGTATCATTGTAAACGCAGTTAGATTTCTTTCTCATAGCTATCAAGCTTCATTCCAACGGCGGATTATAATTTAATTGGTGTATCGTATTAAAATGAGACATGATCATTCAATCAAGCATTTATTTTTTTATCTAGTGGTTTGTGAAATCTCTGGTTAGAGGTAAGGGGACTTTCGCATTGTCATGTTTAACGTGGTTATGTTCCGAGTCCATTTAAATGGCAATTTAAATGTAAAAATGGATACATAAAATGTCTTCGCAACCTTAGCTAATGATTTCCAAATATATTCAATTTGATCTACATGTTGTAAAATTAAGTTCGGTCGGTTATCGGTAGGATATTCTTGTGGATGCATGAAAATTCTTCTCCAAACGGTGTGTTTAAATTATATATTTGATAACATGTATAGAGACAGCGTTTCGTTTTCTAAATCCATTCATAGGATCTACTGGAGGTCAGAGGTAAGAATTAGAATCATCACCTCGCAAATATATAACCAAAAACGCAGATTCGAAATACTGAAGGTGCGACCATACAGATGAATACTTTCGAGAGGGCAAATTAAACTTGAAAGTTCCAAATTGTGTAATGAGAGCAAAAGAGACGCTCAAAATATAGAAAGATCGAAATTTAGTTCTCAGTAGAGTATCGAGTATCATCTTGGCTGCCATTTACCACCGAATTGAAATTATTTCTCAATTTGTTTAGGCTTATGTAGCATCATAGCGATTACACAGGTTCCCATTATATCTTTAACATTGGATGTATTTTGAATAGCCTTCCGAAGATCATTGGTTCGGTCCGGAAGTGAAATAAATACTTGCGATATTTTATATTATTTTGGATGCGCCAATGGAGTATTTCGTTGATCTTATTTTAATGAAACTCGATTTTCTAGCGCAATATTTTCGAATGTAATGCTAGAATATAAAATTATGAAAATAGATTTCCACCAAAATTTGACTTTAGCAGTACCTTTTAGTCAAAATAAAAACTTGTTTCTTTAAATATTTAATGACTTCTGGTGACATAATAAACAATTTCCTCATCGAACTACTATTTGGAACTAATATTTGGAAAACATTCAACATCCATCATCGAATGCATTCAATAACACAATGACATGGTTTATATTTTCTCAAACATATCAAAAAGCTTCAAACGATTGTCATATATGTTTTTGATTGCATTCAGCACATTTATTGTAATCCGATTATCTCTACTTCTTTAATACGTTGTGTTACGCTTTAACTGGTGTTGCATTGACAGAGGCCTATTATCACAATTTCATAATTTGTTTAATTGCATCTTCGGATTCATTCCTTTGGTGTAATTAACTTCACACTCGAATCACATTATAGAATAGCCGTTGATTCTAACCGTAATATTACTATTGCTTATAGATTGAACTATCAAATTATATTCTTATCGATTGTATACTAAGTATAAATCTAAGTAATGTATACTAAGTATAAATCATCGCACGAGCTGTAGTCAAGACCGTAAAAGAGCCCTAAGCCTGCAAGTTTCATTTTCTTATCGTCGGGGTTGGGCTGCCTTTCCACAAAAAGAGATAATTCAAAAGATTGAAAATTTTCACATTAATGCATTTTGATACTCTTACTTCATTTATCGCCTTAGAGAATATGCGGATACTTTCGTCAATTTCAATGAGAATCCATGAGCAGCATGTCTCTTTAACGATCGCTCGACTATAAGTAGAAAATTCTCCTCAGAAAGGAAAAGATTTTCATTCTAGCTCACAGGATAAGCATTTATGTTCATTTTGATCGACTTTAAGCTTTATCAGCATAGCCAAATAAGATTTAGAAATCATTGTACGCACTTCATGGAAAAAAAATGCTTTTGATTAATATCATTGTGGTTGATAGCCTTTACATTAGTAGTACTTCGTGCGGCAGATTGATTGTAATGCTGGATACATTTCTTGTAAATAGTCTCTTTTTGAACTATGCAAGGTATGAGGAGATACATCCATTTCTTTTTTATCTCCTCTTTTAGTCCTACCCAGAAAACTACACGCTATCAGTGGCAAATTTTTATGGGGGGTAGCAGCCCAACCTCTTGAATAAAGGTGTAACAAAAATGTTATTTTAATAAGTTTATTTTCAATTTTATGGCACAAACAAAATAGTCTTTCTTTTATCGTTGGTCTACTCATACTCAAGTAAAATTGTATATCATTTTTCCTACCATCCAATTGCTGTCACCATGTGACTGTAATTTACCAGTTTAAGATTAATTTGGGTTTTGTATAGAATTAAGGCCCCTTTCTCCCCCTCCTCTCATGAGTGAACCACTGAACTCTAGTATAAGATTTTAAAAAATTCATACAAATTTCTTCAGCTGAAATCAGAGCCATGAATCAAAAACAGACATGATTAAATTAATAGAATAGAAATAATAAAGTGGTTTTTCAGCTTGATGATAGCTTTAAAGAGTGGCCAAAGCATATCAGTCAGTAGATTCATGTCATTTTTACATTCCTGAGGAAGAAGAGTAAAGGAATCTCACTTAGATAAGTTGCAACTTACCCAATAAACCATTAAAGACATTTTACTGAGCTAGCATCCATCTTGCTTGTCACACAAGAGGCAGTAGGTGTGTTATCAGGAGAAAAATAACATAGTTAGGATATTTCTCCAGTTGAGTTGGAATTAAGGATAGGATAATTAAGGTGGGTATCTCATCAAAATGTTTGCACACGAAAATTAATGAAGTTGTTTGCTTTTTAATAATTCCGGCAAAGCATTAGCGGATAACGAAGATAATTCCTATGAGACTCAATACTAGCAAACCGTCATAGATATAGTTTTTAAATAGGATTAATAACTTTATCCAAGATCACCATACATTACATTTTTCGCGACAAACATGACATTTCAAAAGTTATTGGAGAAAAGTTCACAATAAACTTATATTAAATCTCCCCCTGATTTTCGTGTTCCCTGCGGAGAGAATAAAATTGTAAACCTAAATTTTGAACATTCATACAGCGAGAAACTGAGGAAAATTCTAATTTTTGTTTTCGCCTCATTTAAATAACCTTCGACTGTCACTCAACATCCCGGAAATTCGTTAAGTATTTATGTAGCAATTTATTAAAAATATTTTAGCTATATCATTGACATTAAAAATTTTCTTTAAAAATTAAACGACAAACCCGTTCGCTGATTCTGTATCGTGAAATTAATTTCCATGCTAGATACTACATTACGCCGAATTTTCTACAAAAAAAATCACTTTTAATTTGAACTACTATGCAATGATAGAGAAAATTTGCACGTACGCGAGATAACAAGGTCCACGCATGCCGAACTTTGGCATATGTGAACAGCAGGTTAACGCAACTATAAATTTTCAATCGTAGCATTCCTATTATTAATAAAAACTTTAATGAAATACGTGTGAAAAAGCTTAACATCTCCGCGGCAAGATGGTCATGTGGAAATTTATCCGGACAACGAAATTTACGATCTTATTTTTACTATACATTATTAAGTTACATGTTTGAATCCCGTTAACTCAATAGAACACTTTTTAATCAGAATAAAAAGGACTATAAATCCAAATGTAACACTCATGAAATTTCAAGTCATTTGGTAGAAGCATTGTATCCTTCCTATGACTTTTCTAATATAATTTCTCAGGTGAAATTGCCCTGTGACATAGATAAATGAAAAGAGTGTTTTCTCTTTATCAAAGAGGATTTCTCTCTGGGTAAAATAAATGAAATAAAGTGTAAATATCTATTTGCGCTATGAGTAAATTTTAAGTCATCAAAAGTTTGAAAGTCGAGCTGATCTTGGTTCACGAAAAAAATCGACCCAACACTAATTCACGTACATCATTATTATTCATATTTTATCAGGTCTAATATGTATTTAGACATTGGAATGGTGATGGCGTAAGCATTGCATTGATGTCAATGTTCATACTATTGAATGCAAATTATTTAAACAAAAGCATTGTGTTGATACAGCGACATAATTCAAAATACGAGTTTTGAAATTTTTTATAATGTGACCAGAAGTCATTAAAAATTTAATGAAATAAGTTTCTACTTTGACTGAAAAGTACTGCCAAAGTCAAATATTGGTGAAAATCTATTTTCATAATTTTATATTCTAGCATTACATTCGAAAATATTGCGCTAGAAAATTGAGTTTCATTAAAATAAGATCATCGAAATACTCCATTGGCGCTTCCAAAATAATATAAAATATCGCAAGTATTTATTGCACTTCCGGACCGAACAAATGATCTTCGGAAGGCTATTCAAAATACATCCAATGTAAAAGATATAATGGGAACCTGTGTAATCGCTATGATGCTACATAAGACTAAACAAATTGAGAAATAGTTTCAATTCGGTGGTAAATGGCAGCCAAGATGATCCTCGATACTCTACGGAGAACTATATTTCGATCTTTCCATATTTTGAGCGTCTCTTTTGCTCTCATTACACAATATGGAACTTTCAAGTTTAATTTGCCCTCTCCAAAGTATTCGTCTGTATGGTCGCACCTTCAGTATTTCGTATCTGCGTTTTTGGTAATTTATACGCGAGGTGATGATTCTAATTCTTACCGCTGTCCTCCAGTAGATCCTATGAATGGAGTTAGAAACCGAAACGCTGTCTGTATAATATTTTATCAAATATATAATTAAAGCATACCGTTTGGAGAAGAGTTTTCATGCATCCACAAGAATATCCTACCGATAACCGACCGAACTTAATTTTACAACACGTAGAACAAATTGAATATATTTAGGAATCATTAGCTAAGGTTGCGAACACATTTTATGTACGCATTTTTACATTAAATTGCCATTTAAATGGACTCGGAACATAACCAGGTTAAACATGACAATGCGAAAGTCCCCTTACCTCTAACCAGAGATTTCACAAACCATTAGATAAAAAAATAAATGCTTGATTGAATGATCGTGTCTCATTTTAATACGATGCACCAATTAAATTATAATCCGCCGTTGGAATGAAGCTTGATAGCTATGAGAAAGAAAACTAACTGCGTTTACAATGATACGATAAGGCATCTCCCCGCCCCGAATCGATCCAGGGACACTTGTTAAAATAATCGCTTTTATTCTTTGTAAGGGGGTGAATTTCTATTATATGAATCATTCGATGGTTGTATCACCTCATCTCCGTTCCTTATGAGAAAATGAACCCAAACTCTTTTCCGGGATAGAATTCCTGAACTGCCCGTTCATCTTGATCGTTAATTAATCATTGATATATACATCGCAGTTTCAAAATACTCTTCCCCTTACGAAAACACCACATAGCTAATGTAACTAAAGAAGAGAAGTGTAATTAAGAACCTATTTACTCAACGTGTGGAATAAACCGACTACCACTTACTCTGGGGAGACTCTCACACTATTAAATTAAAGATTTACCAAAAGTAAAGTGCTCTTTTAGTTGCAATTTAATTAATCAGCGTTGGGAAAGTCGAAGTGGATATGAAAGGATTCTTAAGGGTCTTTTCCTACGAATTGACAAAGTATATATATTTTCTAACTGGTACTGATCCGATTGTTGAATTCTCTCATTGATACCCATGAATGATTCTAAGCATTCAGCTGAATTCATTCCGTATTATTATGTAAAAGGGACTTCGACAATCGCAACGTTCGTCTAGGGGACTAGTTGTCTATTGCCTCATCAAATATTCCCCTACCTCCATGGAATTCTCAAAGCATTTCGAATTGTTTTACGGTATAGAAATAAGGTTACCACCGATAAATGAGAAGTTCACGTGCATTTCTTTTGAGAACGGTCGTTCTAATCTATCATCGAACTGAGGACCTTTTGGTAGTTGAAAAGATAATTCGTCCAGGAAGAAGATTAACTAGTCTTGAAAGTTTACAAGTCTTGCAATTTATGTATTCTTGGGGGCAATCTAGAAACACCTTACTTTGGTAAATTAGAGTAGTTCAACCACAAGTATATTTTGAATAGGAGAAATGAACAAATGTTCATTATAGCTGTCCTTTTGATCCAGAAATGGATCTATCTACTCATTCTTTGCATAGTTCAAAGAGAGTCTATTTACAAGAAAATGTCTCCAGCAGAAACCTTGCTGCCGTACAAAGAACTACTAATTAGATGGCTATAACCACAATGATATTAATCTAAAACACATTCTTTCCATGAGTACATTCTCTGAAGTGACTACGAAGATTTATAAATCTTATTTGGCTATGCTGATGGAGCTTGAAGGCGGTCAAAATTAACATAAATGCTTCCCCTGGGAGCTAGCATGAAAATCTTATTCCTTTCTGGAATCTTTCTGAAGAGAATTTCGCCTAAAATCGAATAACTTTAGATGCATGTATGTATGTACATTACTGTATGAACTGTGAGGCTTAAAATTTTCTACATTTAGTAAATCGATCGTTAAAGGCACAAGCTGTTCATCGATTTTTATATAAATGGATGATAGTACGCGCACACACTCTATGGCGATAAATGAAGTAAGAGTATCGTAATGAAATAATGCGACAATTCTGAATCTCTTGAAGTATCTCTTATGTGAAAGGCAGCCCAATACCGACCTTAAGAATCTTGCAGGCTTAGAGCAACAGTCTTAACCACAGCTCGTAAGAAGTTTTATTCTTAATTTAGCTTTCGGGAGATGTAAATTTTGAAATCAATAAGAATATAATTTGATAGTTCAATCTATAAGCAATCGTATTATTGTGGCAAGAATCAACGGCAATTCTGTTATTCTATAATGCGATTTGAGTATGAAGTTAATTCCGCCAAAATAAATGAATCCAAAAATGCTATGCATAAACTTCATGCAAATTATAAAACTTCGTCTCCAAAGAAAGAAAGGAAAATTCTTCATTGTGGAAATGGGCCATCGTCAATCCAACACAAGTCACAGCGTAACACAACGTGTTAAAGTACGTAAAGTACGAGTAAAGATAATTTTAATCGCTTTTGGATATATTCTAGAGGAATATAAGTTAATCTTCTGACCAACTTAGGTAAGTTCAATGTTGAGGATATTGAAACAAGATTCATATGCATATTGTGGGCTTTTTATATTGTCAGTTGTGAAGGAAGAGGGACCTGAGATAAAAATTGATTCATTAGATTAATAAATAAAGGAATTTCTAAATATCGGGTTACTATAAAAGGACTGAATCTGCAATCAAAACCTTATATGACAATCGTTTGAAGCTTTTTGATATATATGAGAATAAAAACCATGTCATTATGTTATTGAATGCATTTGTTGATGGATGTTGGATGATAATCCAAATATTATGTTTAATAAATAAGTTCAGTAATCAAGGGGTAGAGAATGTTATGTTTTTAATCTCCTTTTATAGAATCAGCGAATTACAGCAAATATAAGTAGGGATTAAATTTCATTATTGATAGGAACTTATTGTTTAAATAAGTGAAAGAAATCCATGAGGATATGTTCGAATCCCGCTAAGAGGTATTCACCGAAAAGTCAATATAACTATGCCCTTTTTAATCAGCAACAAGAACGACTATAAACCAAAATTAACACTAATGAAATTTCATTTCCATTGATAGAAATTGTAACGTTCCTTTGACTTTTCTAGCATAATTTCTCCGTTGAAATTGTCCTGTGCAATCGATAAAAGCGAAGAGTGTTTGCTATCTTATCAACGAGGATTTTTCTCTGAGTAAAATCGGGAGATCACAAAGTAAATAAAATGTAAACTTCTATTTGCATTAGGAGTACATATTAAGTCATCTAGAGTATGAAAGACGTCCAGGTCTTGGTTCGCGAATAAAATATATCGAGCACTTATTCATGCACATCCTGCTTATTCATTTTTATCACTTAACCATATGTATTAGACATTGGAGAGGTGATGGCGTGAGCATTGCATTGACGTCTATGTTCATAATATTGAATGCTAATTATTTAAACGAAAGCATTGTGTTGATACAGCGACATAATTCAAAATATGATTTTCGAAATTGTTTATTATGTCACCAGAAGTCATTAAATATTTAAAGAAACAAGTTTTTATTTTGACTAAAAGGTACTGCTAAAGTCAAATTTGGGTGGAAATCTATTTTCATAATTTTATATTCTAGCATTACATTCGAAAATATTGCGCTAGAAAATCGAGTTACATTAAAATAAGATCAAGGAAATACTCCATTGGCGCTTCCGAAACAATATAAAATAACGCAAGTATTCATTTTACTTCCGTACCGAACCAAGGATCTTCGGAAAGTTATTAAAATACATCATATATAAAAATTATAATGGGAACCTATGTATTCGCTAAGATGCTACACAAGAATAAACGAATTGAGAAATATGTATTAATTCGGTGGTAAATGGCAGCCAAGATGATCCTCGATACTCTACGGAGAACTAAATTTCGATCTTTCCATTTTCTGTGTTCTGTCATTACACAATTTTGATCTTCCGTTTTTTGTCTGCCCTCTTGATAGTATTCGTCTATGTACGGTCGCACATTGAGTATTTCATATCTGCGATTACGGTCAATTATACCCGGGGTTATGCTTTCAATTCTTACTGCTGTCCTCCAATAGATCCAATGAAATTGTTTTAATCCATGATTCTAACATCTCTTACTGATATGTTAAGAGTAGGATATGTAAATTATGTGAATCTTCCGTGCCTTTTAATCGGTAAGGCAAATCTAGTTTCAGTAAGGTAATTGGAAATTATCTTCAGCTAAAAGCAATGCCTTAAGCTTTTTAAGGGTTTTCCTACGAGCACTATTTACTCTAATCGCGTTGTTTCACAGGAAAATGTAGTATGATGAGGAATAGCCCCTTCCCCCTTTAAAAATTTCATATCCAACCCTTGCACCAGGTGGTAAACAGGGAAAAGGGAAATTAGAGGAGCCCATGACCCCGGTGCAAGTATGTAATGATGTAATGGTATTTCTAATGGTTGGTGCATAAAGAGGTGTTTGGGATACCACACACTAAGATTGCAGGGACTTCCTCTGAAACTACCACTGCTTCTAGAAAGACTATGATTCCTATCACCTTATAATATGAGGATGTAAAGAAAGAATGTTAACTTACCTTCCTATAAGTATTCCAAGATGAGCAGTGTTCACGTATAACACCGAACACTACCCACACTAAACACTGAAAACTGCACACATTTCAAATCGCACTTCACTCACTTTTCCACTCGCATAGCACTCACTACACACAAATATCACTCACTTATTCTGGCTCTTCGCGGTCACCTGATGGGAAGGCGGACGAATTGTGCCTTGAAAGGCACCTTCTCCCCTTGGAGAGGAACTCCCCGCTGCAGGACCTCTGGTCAAATTGCAACGACGAATCCAAAGGCCTATTCCTGAAATCCTTCCTTCAGCTGTGGAATCCCATCCCAGCGGTCGAAGACGCCCTTCAGCCAAGGTTGATGTCTTTGTTAAACTCATAGGCCTCCGAGATAAATTGAGAAAGGAATGCATTGAAATTATCTTGCTATGTAAGGTCTTATGAAAAGAACTCAAAACAACGTAACTTCCCTGATTGTATATTTCTGAAGCCACTCTCAACACTTAAAATTTACATAGCCAACAAACATTGTCAAATGACGCGACAAAAAGAAATGAATTGGGTGAGAAAGGCTTTATATTCTGAAATTATATGCACTATGTACTCTGCTTATGGAAAATTAAAATGAAACTATACTCAGTAATAATGAGAGGTTTTGTGTAATGAAAATGTATTATTACAAGATATTCACAAGCATAATCATTTCTATTTTCTAAGTTGATCAAAAGCCTCTCATGAAGCATCTAAAACCAGTCAATTCTATCATTTTACTACTTCTGTGGAAAGACAAGCTAATTTGGAAGAAAAAGAAATCCATACATTTCCACACTAATGGATTTTATTAATTATTCATTAATCTAAAGCAGCTTTGAGTGTAGGGTAAGAAGAGGGTAAGGGTTCACTCATTGGTAAGATTTGGTAAGTTTAACACTTAAAGTTCTAAGGCAACCTAAGCCTAATGTATAGAATTCAACGTTAAAATTACTCACACAGATCAAAAACTCAATATATAATTCTAAGAAGACAACAACAATCAAGCAAAATAATTAATAATAGTTTTTCTATGGCTGGTTTCTTGGGCATCGCTATTCTCCTCTGAAAGCCACCTTAAAGTATAATTGTTTCAAATATAAGGATAAGTTACAGATAATGGTAAAATAGCATTAAAAGAACGTGTTTCAGGTTTGAATTTAAAGTATGAGTATGTTAGACTTGTCAAAATCTACCTCGAATTAATTATGAGTGTTTGCTGTAGTTCATTCAGTTTCACAGGGATTGATGACCTGTAAGGAAATAAATAAAAGTAATGTAAAATTATAATATGCCTTATATAATGTCTTGATAATATATTTCATAATACATTAAGCTATATATTAGCTTTATTCATATTTAAAATCCTGGTAAATACAACAAATACCTCAGTAATCGATCCATTCTCCATCTTTCCTAATTACCATGCGAAGACTCTCTGGCATTGATTGCACCACACGAAGACACACTGATGGCCCTATGTTCTCCCACGCGTCATCAATAGTTTCCAGTAATTTGCTCCTGTCTTGAGGGCGGTCTTCCTTTTGAAGATCTTTTCCACAATACTCCGTATATTTTCAATTGAATTAAGGTCTGGGCTCCTTGCTGGCCAGCTTAATTTCTTTATGGAATTTACTTCGAACCACTTATTACCTTCCCTGCATGTATGGATGCGGGAATCATCCTATAATTCATTAGCGAAATTTAAATAAATCCATATTACCCGGAAGAACGCAAATATACATTGGAAAATAATCGAAGCGAGACTAGCGGGAGCGAATGAAATAAAACTTCTTACCTGTTGAAACAAGAATTCCTCAGGTAAGAACACTTCAACCGATGGCAGCATCATGCTATTCAATATGTGGACATACTGTTGTCCATTAAGATTGCCATCGATCTTCCAATGAACACCCGGGCCTTGAGAAGCATATTCTACGCAATAAGAATAGTGATCGCAGTAATCATGCCGTTCACGATGCAACTTGTAAAAAGAAATAAATAGACTTCAAGTGAACTTCCGAACCTTTAGCGCTTCAACGAGAGTTCGATACCATGATTTCATCGAGTAGATATCAGCCCTGAATGAAACACGGAACTTAAACTTGATATAATAAACAATTTCGAAAATCATATTTAGAATTATGTCGCTGTATCAACACAATGTTTTCGTTTAAATAATTAGCATTCAATATTATGAACATAGACGTCAATGCAATGCTCACGCCATCACCTCTCCGATGTCTAATGCACATTGTTACGTGATAAAAATGAATAAGCAGGATGTACGTGAATAAGTGCTCGATCTATTTTATTCGCGAACCATGATCTGCACGAATTTCATAGTCTGGATGACTTATTATGTACTCCTAATGCAAATAGAAGTTTACATTATATTTACTTTATGATCCCCCGATCGTACCCAGAGAAAAATCCGCGTTGATAAAATAGCAAACACTCTTCGCTTTTATCGATTGCACAGGACAATTTCTACTGAGTAATTATGCTAGAATAGTCATAGGAAGGATACCAAAAGACATGAATTATCTTTAGTGTTAATTTTGGTTTATAGTTATTCTTGTTGCTGATTAAAAAGGGCATAGTTATCGGTGAATACTTCTTAGCAGGATTCGAACAAATTCTCATGGATTCCCTTCACTTATTTACACTAGAAGTTTCCGATCAATAATGACATTTAATCCCTACTTATATTTGCTGTAATTCGCTGATTCTATAAAAGGAGATTAAAACCATAACATTCTCTACCCCTTGATTACTGAATTTATTAACTAAATATAATATTTAGAAAACATTCAACATCCATCATCAAATGCATTCAATAACACAATGACATGGTTTATATTTTCTCAAACATATCACAAAGCTTCAAACGATTGTCATATATGTTTTTGATTGCATTCAGCACATTTATTGTAATCCGATTATCTCTACTTCTTTAACACGTTGTGTTACGCTTTAACTGGTGTTGTATTGACAGAGGCCTATTATCACAATTTCATAATTTGTTGAATTGCATCTTCGGATTCGTTCTTTAGGTGTAATTAACTTCACACTCGAATCACATTATAGAATAGCCGTTGATTCGAACCGTAATATTACTATTGCTTATAGATTGAACTATCAAATTATATTCTTATCGATTTCCGGAGATGTACATCTCCGGAAATGTATACTAAGTATAAATCATCGCACGAGCTGTAGTCAAGACCGTAAAAGAGCCGTAAGCTTGCAAGTTTCATTTTCTTATCGTCGGGGTTGGGCTGCCTTTCCACAAAAAGAGATACTTCAAAAGATGAAAATTTTCACATTAATGCATTTTGATACTCTTACTTCATTTATCGCCTTAGAGAATATGCGGATATTTTCGTCAAATTTAATAAGAATCCATGAGCAGCATGTGTCTTTAACGATCGATCGACTATAAGTAGAAAATTCTCCTCAGAGAGGAAAAGATTTTCATTCTAGCTCACAGGATAAGCATTTATGTACATTTTGATCGCCTTTAAGCTTTATCAGCATAGCCAAATAAGATTTAGAAATCATTGTACGCACTTCATGGAAAAATTGCTTTTGATTAATATCATTGTGGTTGATAGCCTTTACATTAGTGGTACTTCGTGCGGCAGAGTGATTTTAATGCTGGATACATTTCTTGTAAACAGTCTCTTTTTGAACTATGCAAGGTATGAGGAGATACATCCATTTCCATCAAAAGGACAGCAATAATTATGATTTGTTCATTTCTCCTATTCAAAATATACATGTGGTTGAACTACTCTAATTTACCAAAGTAAGGTGTTTGTAGATTGCCCCCAAGAATACATAAATTACACGACTTTCAAGACTTCTTAATCCTCTTCCTGCACCTGTGATCTCTTCATCTACCAAAAGGTCCCCAGTTCGATGATAGATTAAAAGGACCGTTCTGATAAGAATTGCACGTTAACTTCACAATGGTATCTTTATTTCTACTCCGGAAAATAACTGGAAATGTTTAAAAAACTCCATAGAGATATAGGAATATTTTACGAGGCCATGAACAACCAGTCACCTAGACGAACGATGCGATCGTCGAAGTCTCTTTTACATAAGAATACGCAAGAAATTCTGCTGAATCGGAGCTGAATGCTTCGAATCATTCATGGGTATCAATGAGAGAATTCGAAATCGGAACTGTAGCAGTTAGTAAATATATCCTTCGTCAAAACTTAGGAAAAGACACTAAAGAGTTTTCTCATAATCTCCTCGACATTTAAAACGCTGATTAATTAAATTGCAACTACAAAGAGCACTTTACTTTTGGTAAATCTTTAATTTAATAGTGTGAGAGTCTCCCCAGAGTAAGTGGTAGTCGGTTTATTCCACACATTGAGTAAATAGGTTCTTAATTACACTTCTCTTCTTTAGTTACATTAGCTATGTGGTGTTTTCGTAAGGGGAAGAGTATTTTGAAACTGCGATGTATATATCAATGATTAATTAACGATCAAGATGAACGGGCAGTTCAGGAATTCTATCCCGGAAAAGAGTTTGGGTTCATTTTCTCATAAGGAACGGAGATGAGGTGATACAACCATCGAAAGATTCATATAATAGAAATTCACCCCCTTACAAAGAATAAAAGCGATTATTTTAACAAGTGATAAGGATAAAAGCGATTATTTTAACAAGACATGATCATTCAATCAAGCCTTTATTTTTTTATCTAATGGTTTGTGAAATCTCTGGTTAGAAGTAAGGGGACTTTCGCATTGTCATGTTTAACCTGGTTATGTTCCGAGTCCATTTAAATGGCAATTTAACGGTAAAAATGGATACATAAAATGTCTTCGAAACCTTAGCTAATGATTTCTAAATATATTCAATTTGTTCTACATGTTGTAAAATTAAGTTCGGTCGGTTATCGGTAGGATATTCTTGTGGATGCATGAAAATTCTTCTCCAAACGGTGTCCTTAAATCATATATTTGATAAAATATTATGCAGACAGCGTTTCGGTTTGTAACTCCATTCATAGGATCTACTGGAGGACAGCGGTAAGAATTAGAATCGTCACCTCGCGTATAAATTACCAAAAACGCAGATACGAAATACTGAAGGTGCGACCATACAGTTGAATACTTTCGAGAGGGCAAATTAAACTTGAAAGTTCCAAATTGTGTAATGAGAGCAAAAGAGACGCTCAAATATAGAAAGATCGAAATTTAGTTCTCAGTAGAGTATCGAGGATCATCTTGGCTGCCATTTACCACCGAATTGAAACTATTTCTCAATTTGCTTAGTCTTATGTAGCATCATAGCGATTACACAGGTTCCCATTATATCTTTTACATTCGATGTATTTTGAATAGCCTTCCGAAGATCATTGGTTCGGTCCGGAAGTGCAATAAATACTTGCGGTATTTTATATTATTTTGGAAGCACCAATGGAGCATTTCGTTAATCTTATTTTAATGAAACTCGATTTTCTAGCGCAATATTTTCGAATGTAATGCTAGAATATAAAATTATGAAAATAGATTTCCACCAAAATTTGACTTTAGCAGTACTTCTCAGTCAAAACAATAACTTATTTCATTAAATTTTTAACGAATTCTGGTGATATAATAAACAATTTCGAAAATCATATTTAGAATTATGTCGCTGTATCAACACAATGGTTTCGTTTAAATAATTAGCATTCAATATTATGAACATAGACGTCAATGCAATGCTCACGCCATCACCTCTCCGATGTCTAATGCACATTGTTACGTAATAAAAATGAATGAGCAGGATGTACGTGAATAAGTGCTCGATCTATTTTATTCGCGAACCATGATCTGCACGAATTTCATAGTCTGGATGACTTAATATGTACTCCTAATGCAAATAGAAATTTACATTATATTTACTTTATGATCCCCCGATCGTACCCAGAGAAAAATGCGCGTTGATAAAATAGCAAACACTCTTCGCCTTTATCGATTGCACAGGACAATTTCTACTGAGTAATTATGCTAGAATAGTCATAGGAAGGATACCAGAAAACATGAATTATCTTTAGTGTTAATTTTGGTTTATAGTTATTCTTGTTGCTGATTAAAAAGGGCATAGTTATCGGTGAATACTTCTTAGCAGGATTCGAACATATCCTCATGGATTCCCTTCACTTATTTACACTAGAAGTTTCCGATCAATAATGACATTTAATCCCTACTTATATTTGCTGTAATTCGCTGATTCTATAAAAGGAGATTAAAACCATAACATTCTCTACCCCTTGATTACTGAATTTATTAACTAAATATAATATTTAGAAAACATTCAACATCCATCATCAAATGCATTCAATAACACAATGACATGGTTTATATTTTCTCAAACATATCAAAAAGCTTCAAACGATTGTCATATATGTTTTTGATCGCATTCAGCACATTTATTGTAATCCGATTATCTCTACTTCTTTAACACGTTGTGTTACGCTTTAACTGGTGTTGCATTGACAGAGGCCTATTATCAAAATTTCATCATTTGTTGAATTGCATCTTCGGATTCGTTCTTTTGGTGTAATTAACTTCACACTCGAATCACATTATAGAATAGCCGTTGATTCTAACCGTAATATTACTATTGCTTATAGATTGAACTATCAAATTATATTCTTATCGATTTCCGGAGATGTACATCTCCGGAAATGTATACTAAGTATAAATCATCGCACGAGCTGTAGTCAAGACCGTAAAAGAGCCCTAAGCTTGCAAGTTTCATTTTCTTATCGTCGGGGTTGGGCTGCCTTTCCACAAAAAGAAATAATTCAAAAGATGAAAATTTTCACATTAATGCATTTTGATACTCTTACTTCATTTATCGCCATAGAGAATATGCGGATACTTTCGTCAATTTCAATGAGAATCCATGAGCAGCATGTGTCTTTAACGATCGATCGACTATAAGTAGAAAATTCTCCTCAGAAAGGAAAAGATTTTCATTCTAGCTCACAGGATAAGCATTTATGTTCATTTTGATCGCCTTTAAGCTTTATCAGCATAGCCAAATAAGATTTAGAAATCATTGTACGCACTTCATGGAAAAAAAATGCTTTTGATTAATATCATTGTGGTTGATAGCCTTTACATTAGTAGTACTTCGTGCGGCAGAGTGATTTTAATGCTGGATACATTTCTTGTAAATAGTCTCTTTTTGAACTATGCAAGGTATGAGGAGATACATCCATTTCTTTTTTATCTCCTCTTTAAGTCCTACCCAGAAAACTACACGCTATCAGTGGCACATGCAAAATTTTTATGGGGGGTAGCAGCCCAACCTTTTGAATAAAGTTGTAACAAAAATGTTATTTTAATAAGTATATTTTCAATTTTATGGCACAAACAAAATAGTCTTTCTTTTATCGTTGGTCTACTCATACTCAAGTAAAATTATATATCATTTTTCCTATCATCCAATTGCTGTCACCATGTGACTGTAATTTACCAGTTTAAGATTAATTTGGGTTTTGTATAGAATAAAGGCCCCTTTCTCCCCCTCCTCTCATGAGTGAACCACTGAACTCTAGTATAAGAATTAAAAAAATTCATACAAATTTCGTCAGCTGAAATCAGAGCCATGAATCAAAAACAGACATGATTAAATTAATAGAATAGAAATAATAAAGTGGTTTTTCAGCTTGATGATAGCTATAAAGAGTGGCCAAAGCATATCAGTCAGTAGATTTTTGTCATTTTTACATTCCTGAAGAAGAAGAGTAAAGGAATCTCACACAGATAAGTTGCAACTTACCCAATAAACCAATAAAGATATTTTACTGAGATAGCATCCATCTTGCTTGTCACACAAGAGGCAGTAGGTGTGTTATCAGGAGAAAAATAACATAGTTAGGATATTTCTCCAGTTGAGTTGGAATTAAGGATAGGATAATTAAGGTGGGATGTCTCATCAAAATGTTTGCACACGAAAATTAATGAAGTTGTTTGCTTTTTAATAAATTCGGCAAAGCATTAGCGGATAACGAAGATAATTCCTATGAGACTCAATACTAGCAAACCGTCATAGATATAGTTTTTAAATAGGATTAATAACTTTATCCAAGATCACCATACATTACATTTTTCGCGAAAAATTAAACGACAAACCCGTTCGCTGATTCTGTATCGTGAAATTAATTTCCATGCTAGATACTACATTACGCCGAATTTTCTACAAAAAAAATCACTTTTAATTTGAACTACTATGCAATGATAGAGAAAATTTGCACGTACGCGAGATAACAAGGTCCACGCATGCCGAACTTTGGCATATGTGAACAGCAGGTTAACGCAACTATAAATTTTCAATCGTAGCATTCCTATTATTAATAAAAACTTTAATGAAATACGTGTGAAAAAGCTTAACATCTCCGCGGCAAGATGGTCATGTGGAAATTTATCCGGACAACGAAATTTACGATCTTATTTTTACTGTACATTATTATGTTACATGTTTGAATCCCGTTAACTCAATAGAACACTTTTTAATCAGAATAAAAACGACTATAAATCCAAATGTAACACTCATGAAATTTCAAGTCATTTGGTAGAAGCATTGTATCCTTCCTATGACTTTTCTAATATAATTTCTCAGGTGAAATTGCCCTGTGACATGGATAAATGAAAAGAGTGTTTTCTCTTTATCAAAGAGGATTTCTCTCTGGGTAAAATAAATGAAATAAAGTGTAAATATCTATTTGCGCTATGAGTAAATTTTAAGTCATCAAAAGTTTGAAAGTCGAGCAGATCTTGGTTCACGAATAAAATCGACCCAACACTAATTCACGCACATCAATATTATTCATATTTTATCTAATTTGTATTTAGACATTGGAATGGTGATGGCGTAAGCATTGCATTGATGTCAATGTTCATAATATTGAATGCAAATTATTTAAACAAAAGCATTGTGTTGATACAGCGACATAATTCAAAATACGATTTTTGAAATTGTTTATAATGTGACCAGAAGTCATTAAAAATTTAATGAAATAAGTTTCTACTTTGACTGAAAAGTACTGCTAAAGTCAAATATTGGTGGAAATCCATTTTCATAATTTTATATTCCAGCATTACATTCAAAAATATTGCGATAGAAAATCGAGTTACATTAAAATAAGATCAGCGAAATACTCCATTGGCGCTTCCAAAATAATATAAAATATCGCAAGTATTTATTGCACTTCCGGACCGAACCAATGATCTTCGGAAGGCTATTCAAAATACATCCAATGTAAAAGATATAATGGGAACCTGTGTAATCGCTATGATGCTACATAAGACTAAACAAATTGAGAAATAGTTTCAATTCGGTGGTAAATCGCAGCCAAGATGATCCTCGATACTCTACGGAGAACTAAATTTCGATCTTTCCATATTTGAGCGTCTCTTTTGCTCTCATTACACAATTTGGAACTTTCAAGTTTAATTTGCCCTCTCCAAAGTATTCGTCTGTATGGTCGCACCTTCAGTGTTTCGTATCTGCGTTTTTGGTAATTTATACGCGAGGTGATGATTCTAATTCTTACCGCTGTCCTCCAGTAGATCCTATGAATGGAGTTAGAAACCGAAACGCTGTCTGTATAATATTTTATCAAATATATAATTAAAGCATACCGTTTGGAGAAGAGTTTTCATGCATCCACAAGAATATCCTACCGATAACCGACCGAACTTAATTTTACAACACGTAGAACAAATTGAATATATTTAGGAATCATTAGCTAAGGTTGCGAACACATTTTATGTACGCATTTTTACATTAAATTGCCATTTAAATGGACTCGGAACATAACCAGGTTAAACATGACAATGCGAAAGTCCCCTTACCTCTAACCAGAGATTTCACAAACCATTAGATAAAAAAATAAATGCTTGATTGAATGATCGTGTCTCATTTTAATACGATGCACCAATTAAATTATAATCCGCCGTTGGAATGAAGCTTGATAGCTATGAGAAAGAAAACTAACTGCGTTTACAATGATACGATAAGGCATCTCCCCGCCCCGAATCGATCCAGGGACACTTGTTAAAATAATCGCTTTTATTCTTTGTAAGGGGGTGAATTTCTATTATATGAATCATTCGATGGTTGTATCACCTCATCTCCGTTCCTTATGAGAAAATGAACCCAAACTCTTTTCCGGGATAGAATTCCTGAACTGCCCGTTCATCTTGATCGTTAATTAATCATTGATATATACATCGCAGTTTCAAAATACTCTTCCCCTTACGAAAACACCACATAGCTAATGTAACTAAAGAAGAGAAGTGTAATTAAGAACCTATTTACTCAACGTGTGGAATAAACCGACTACCACTTACTCTGGGGAGACTCTCACACTATTAAATTAAAGATTTACCAAAAGTAAAGTGCTCTTTTAGTTGCAATTTAATTAATCAGCGTTGGGAAAGTCGAAGTGGATATGAAAGGATTCTTAAGGGTCTTTTCCTACGAATTGACAAAGTATATATATTTTCTAACTGGTACTGATCCGATTGTTGAATTCTCTCATTGATACCCATGAATGATTCTAAGCATTCAGCTGAATTCATTCCGTATTATTATGTAAAAGGGACTTCGACAATCGCAACGTTCGTCTAGGGGACTAGTTGTCTATTGCCTCATCAAATATTCCCCTACCTCCATGGAATTCTCAAAGCATTTCGAATTGTTTTACGGTATAGAAATAAGGTTACCACCGATAAATGAGAAGTTCACGTGCATTTCTTTTGAGAACGGTCGTTCTAATCTATCATCGAACTGAGGACCTTTTGGTAGTTGAAAAGATAATTCGTCCAGGAAGAAGATTAACTAGTCTTGAAAGTTTACAAGTCTTGCAATTTATGTATTCTTGGGGGCAATCTAGAAACACCTTACTTTGGTAAATTAGAGTAGTTCAACCACAAGTATATTTTGAATAGGAGAAATGAACAAATGTTCATTATAGCTGTCCTTTTGATCCAGAAATGGATCTATCTACTCATTCTTTGCATAGTTCAAAGAGAGTCTATTTACAAGAAAATGTCTCCAGCAGAAACCTTGCTGCCGTACAAAGAACTACTAATTAGATGGCTATAACCACAATGATATTAATCTAAAACACATTCTTTCCATGAGTACATTCTCTGAAGTGACTACGAAGATTTATAAATCTTATTTGGCTATGCTGATGGAGCTTGAAGGCGGTCAAAATTAACATAAATGCTTCCCCTGGGAGCTAGCATGAAAATCTTATTCCTTTCTGGAATCTTTCTGAAGAGAATTTCGCCTAAAATCGAATAACTTTAGATGCATGTATGTATGTACATTACTGTATGAACTGTGAGGCTTAAAATTTTCTACATTTAGTAAATCGATCGTTAAAGGCACAAGCTGTTCATCGATTTTTATATAAATGGATGATAGTACGCGCACACACTCTATGGCGATAAATGAAGTAAGAGTATCGTAATGAAATAATGCGACAATTCTGAATCTCTTGAAGTATCTCTTATGTGAAAGGCAGCCCAATACCGACCTTAAGAATCTTGCAGGCTTAGAGCAACAGTCTTAACCACAGCTCGTAAGAAGTTTTATTCTTAATTTAGCTTTCGGGAGATGTAAATTTTGAAATCAATAAGAATATAATTTGATAGTTCAATCTATAAGCAATCGTATTATTGTGGCAAGAATCAACGGCAATTCTGTTATTCTATAATGCGATTTGAGTATGAAGTTAATTCCGCCAAAATAAATGAATCCAAAAATGCTATGCATAAACTTCATGCAATTTATAAAACTTCGTCTCCAAAGAAAGAAAGGAAAATTCTTCATTGTGGAAATGGGCCATCGTCAATCCAACACTAGTCACAGCGTAACACAACGTGTTAAAGTACGTAAAGTACGAGTAAAGATAATTTTAATCGCTTTTGGATATTTTCTAGAGGAATATAAGTTAATCTTCTGACCAACTTAGGTAAGTTCAATGTTGAGGATATTGAAACAAGATTCATATGCATATTGTGGGCTTTTTATATTGTCAGTTGTGAAGGAAGAGGGACCTGAGATAAAAATTGATTCATTAGATTAATAAATAAAGGAATTTCTAAATATCGGATTACAATAAAAGTGCTAAATGCAATCAGAAACATATATGACAATCGTTTGAAGCTTTTTGATATATATGAGAATAAAAACCATGTCATTATGTTATTGAATGCATTTGTTGATGGATGTTGGATGATAATCCAAATATTATGTTTAATAAATAAGTTCAGTAATCAAGGGGTAGAGAATGTTATGTTTTTAATCTCCTTTTATAGAATCAGCGAATTACAGCAAATATAAGTAGGGATTAAATTTCATTATTGATAGGAACTTATTGTTTAAATAAGTGAAAGAAATCCATGAGGATATGTTCGAATCCCGCTAAGAGGTATTCACCGAAAAGTCAATATAACTATGCCCTTTTTAATCAGCAACAAGAACGACTATAAACCAAAATTAACACTAATGAAATTTCATTTCCATTGATAGAAATTGTAACGTTCCTTTGACTTTTCTAGCATAATTTCTCCGTTGAAATTGTCCTGTGCAATCGATAAAAGCGAAGAGTGTTTGCTATCTTATCAACGAGGATTTTTCTCTGAGTAAAATCGGGAGATCACAAAGTAAATAAAATGTAAACTTCTATTTGCATTAGGAGTACATATTAAGTCATCTAGAGTATGAAAGACGTCCAGGTCTTGGTTCGCGAATAAAATATATCGAGCACTTATTCATGCACATCCTGCTTATTCATTTTTATCACTTAACCATATGTATTAGACATTGGAGAGATGATGATGATCTGGCCGTCCGCTCCAGTTGACTTTTCCAGACTAACCGCGCTCCCGGGCGCCCCCGCTTAAATACCTGGCTGGCAAGAATGCTGACCAGGCATTTAAACAGGGACTGTCCGGGAAGGACGGTCAGCAGGATTAAGCCAGCCTGGAACGAACGACCAGGCCACTCCTCGTGGCAGTTCCTTTATTAAAGTTACATACATTTCTTTATGGTTATATTCATTAAACAAAATTCCTTTACCCTTATTTAGGGAATAAACAACAGACATGTTATCACAATGAACATTAAGTTTTACATGTAAATCAATTAACCCTTGTTGCAGTAATAGGTATCCTGCAAGTAGCGCCATGAATCCCTCCGCCATGTAGATCGGCGTCTCCTCTGCGAAGGTGTGGATCCACTCGCGCTGCCATTCTGGGACGACGATTCCCCCTTGCCAGGGGGTGGCATCCGTGTAAACGTCTAATGTCTTTTCCAAGCGCTGGTCGAAGGACCGGACCCGATGGAAGAGTCCCTCATTGTATAACCTTGTGACCCAGGAGTTGTCCCTCCGGTATACATCGGAGATGAGGAATCTTGGAAGGTTTAAGACGTACACCGCCCACGAGATGAAGCCGGCGGCCTTAGGCAGGTCCTCCGACTTCAATCTCGGGACGATGCACGTAATCATATGGAGCCTTGCAATGGTGCCAGGTAATAAACTTATCTCCATCTTTTCGGTGTCTATTATGGTTCCTAAATACTCAATTCTCGTGCGGGGTGTAAGCATGCACTTGGGCCTGTTTAATGTAACACCTAGGTCCATTGTTAAGAAGTTGTAAATATCCATCACTGTTTCGGTGGTCAGTTCTGGGGACGTTAGCAGCCAGTCGTCCAAATAAGCTACCATCTGGACGTCAAAACGGTATCTAATTTCTCTGGCAATTTCCGTACTTACTCTTTGCATAATAGCCGGGGCTAGTGTGTGCCCCATAGGGAGTCTAGTGAAGGCATATTGAACGCCCTCCACGTCCACTCCGTAGAAGTATTGATGACCTTCCCGGATTCGAATTTGGTGGAATGCATCCCTTAAATCAAGCTTGGCTAGTCGAGTATCCGGGCCCAGACGCACGATGGCCTTAACGGCGTCAAGGAGTGAAAACTTTGGGCGTCGGAAGTACGGGGTCCAAGGCGACAAATCCATAATTATCCTAGGTTTAGCATTCGCCTTTGGAATAACGGAAAGCCTAAACGCACATTTGATTCCGGGTTTCACCGCAATCACCCCTTGCTGGAGAAGCACAGGGAGCATCTGCTTTAAGTTGGCTGTCGGTCGCGATTTGAGATATACGAAGGGCGCGTCAGGGGGCTTTGATAGGTCGGCGCCTCTGAGAACTATGTCTAGCACATTTACACTTTCGTAGGGATATGCACTAAGAGGTGGGAGAAACTGCACATCACGGACACTAGGGATCTGTATCACTGGTCTGGCACTCACCGGCAGGTTAATGAGGAATCCTGACCCGTCGGTCGCGGCGTCAGTGTCGTCCTCGCTCTCGTTGCCAGAATCCTCTTCGGAGCTACTGGAGTCCTCCTCGGGGTATTCCACGGTGTCTTCGGGGGGCCCACTCCCCTGCCAGTTGAGGAGGTCCAGTAGCTCAACGAAGTCCCCCAGGTCCTCTTCAACAGCAATGCCTTGAGGAGAGTTATCGGCGCCCTCGGGTACCGCGACGTCCTCTTCCTCGGGTACCCGGTTGGCTGGGGGGCTGTGTCTCCCAGGTGTTGCGCTGAGTGCCCCAGAACTGTTGGGAGTTCCCGGGGGCCTGGCTTCTGGTGTACGTTCTCGGTTGAGACTGTGTTGTAGATAGAGTGATTTTAATGCTGGATACATTTCTTGTAAACAGTCTCTTTTTGAACTATGCAAGGTATGAGGAGATACATCCATTTCCATCAAAAGGACAGCAATAATTATGATTTGTTCATTTCTCCTATTCAAAATATACATGTGGTTGAACTACTCTAATTTACCAAAGTAAGGTGTTTGTAGATTGCCCCCAAGAATACATAAATTACACGACTTTCAAGACTTCTTAATCCTCTTCCTGCACCTGTGATCTCTTCATCTACCAAAAGGTCCCCAGTTCGATGATAGATTAAAAGGACCGTTCTGATAAGAATTGCACGTTAACTTCACAATGGTATCTTTATTTCTACTCCGGAAAATAACTGGAAATGTTTAAAAAACTCCATAGAGATATAGGAATATTTTACGAGGCCATGAACAACCAGTCACCTAGACGAACGATGCGATCGTCGAAGTCTCTTTTACATAAGAATACGCAAGAAATTCTGCTGAATCGGAGCTGAATGCTTCGAATCATTCATGGGTATCAATGAGAGAATTCGAAATCGGAACTGTAGCAGTTAGTAAATATATCCTTCGTCAAAACTTAGGAAAAGACACTAAAGAGTTTTCTCATAATCTCCTCGACATTTAAAACGCTGATTAATTAAATTGCAACTACAAAGAGCACTTTACTTTTGGTAAATCTTTAATTTAATAGTGTGAGAGTCTCCCCAGAGTAAGTGGTAGTCGGTTTATTCCACACATTGAGTAAATAGGTTCTTAATTACACTTCTCTTCTTTAGTTACATTAGCTATGTGGTGTTTTCGTAAGGGGAAGAGTATTTTGAAACTGCGATGTATATATCAATGATTAATTAACGATCAAGATGAACGGGCAGTTCAGGAATTCTATCCCGGAAAAGAGTTTGGGTTCATTTTCTCATAAGGAACGGAGATGAGGTGATACAACCATCGAAAGATTCATATAATAGAAATTCACCCCCTTACAAAGAATAAAAGCGATTATTTTAACAAGTGATAAGGATAAAAGCGATTATTTTAACAAGACATGATCATTCAATCAAGCCTTTATTTTTTTATCTAATGGTTTGTGAAATCTCTGGTTAGAAGTAAGGGGACTTTCGCATTGTCATGTTTAACCTGGTTATGTTCCGAGTCCATTTAAATGGCAATTTAACGGTAAAAATGGATACATAAAATGTCTTCGAAACCTTAGCTAATGATTTCTAAATATATTCAATTTGTTCTACATGTTGTAAAATTAAGTTCGGTCGGTTATCGGTAGGATATTCTTGTGGATGCATGAAAATTCTTCTCCAAACGGTGTCCTTAAATCATATATTTGATAAAATATTATGCAGACAGCGTTTCGGTTTGTAACTCCATTCATAGGATCTACTGGAGGACAGCGGTAAGAATTAGAATCGTCACCTCGCGTATAAATTACCAAAAACGCAGATACGAAATACTGAAGGTGCGACCATACAGTTGAATACTTTCGAGAGGGCAAATTAAACTTGAAAGTTCCAAATTGTGTAATGAGAGCAAAAGAGACGCTCAAATATAGAAAGATCGAAATTTAGTTCTCAGTAGAGTATCGAGGATCATCTTGGCTGCCATTTACCACCGAATTGAAACTATTTCTCAATTTGCTTAGTCTTATGTAGCATCATAGCGATTACACAGGTTCCCATTATATCTTTTACATTCGATGTATTTTGAATAGCCTTCCGAAGATCATTGGTTCGGTCCGGAAGTGCAATAAATACTTGCGGTATTTTATATTATTTTGGAAGCACCAATGGAGCATTTCGTTAATCTTATTTTAATGAAACTCGATTTTCTAGCGCAATATTTTCGAATGTAATGCTAGAATATAAAATTATGAAAATAGATTTCCACCAAAATTTGACTTTAGCAGTACTTCTCAGTCAAAACAATAACTTATTTCATTAAATTTTTAACGAATTCTGGTGATATAATAAACAATTTCGAAAATCATATTTAGAATTATGTCGCTGTATCAACACAATGGTTTCGTTTAAATAATTAGCATTCAATATTATGAACATAGACGTCAATGCAATGCTCACGCCATCACCTCTCCGATGTCTAATGCACATTGTTACGTAATAAAAATGAATGAGCAGGATGTACGTGAATAAGTGCTCGATCTATTTTATTCGCGAACCATGATCTGCACGAATTTCATAGTCTGGATGACTTAATATGTACTCCTAATGCAAATAGAAGTTTACATTATATTTACTTTATGATCCCCCGATCGTACCCAGAGAAAAATGCGCGTTGATAAAATAGCAAACACTCTTCGCCTTTATCGATTGCACAGGACAATTTCTACTGAGTAATTATGCTAGAATAGTCATAGGAAGGATACCAGAAAACATGAATTATCTTTAGTGTTAATTTTGGTTTATAGTTATTCTTGTTGCTGATTAAAAAGGGCATAGTTATCGGTGAATACTTCTTAGCAGGATTCGAACATATCCTCATGGATTCCCTTCACTTATTTACACTAGAAGTTTCCGATCAATAATGACATTTAATCCCTACTTATATTTGCTGTAATTCGCTGATTCTATAAAAGGAGATTAAAACCATAACATTCTCTACCCCTTGATTACTGAATTTATTAACTAAATATAATATTTAGAAAACATTCAACATCCATCATCAAATGCATTCAATAACACAATGACATGGTTTATATTTTCTCAAACATATCAAAAAGCTTCAAACGATTGTCATATATGTTTTTGATCGCATTCAGCACATTTATTGTAATCCGATTATCTCTACTTCTTTAACACGTTGTGTTACGCTTTAACTGGTGTTGCATTGACAGAGGCCTATTATCAAAATTTCATCATTTGTTGAATTGCATCTTCGGATTCGTTCTTTTGGTGTAATTAACTTCACACTCGAATCACATTATAGAATAGCCGTTGATTCTAACCGTAATATTACTATTGCTTATAGATTGAACTATCAAATTATATTCTTATCGATTTCCGGAGATGTACATCTCCGGAAATGTATACTAAGTATAAATCATCGCACGAGCTGTAGTCAAGACCGTAAAAGAGCCCTAAGCTTGCAAGTTTCATTTTCTTATCGTCGGGGTTGGGCTGCCTTTCCACAAAAAGAAATAATTCAAAAGATGAAAATTTTCACATTAATGCATTTTGATACTCTTACTTCATTTATCGCCATAGAGAATATGCGGATACTTTCGTCAATTTCAATGAGAATCCATGAGCAGCATGTGTCTTTAACGATCGATCGACTATAAGTAGAAAATTCTCCTCAGAAAGGAAAAGATTTTCATTCTAGCTCACAGGATAAGCATTTATGTTCATTTTGATCGCCTTTAAGCTTTATCAGCATAGCCAAATAAGATTTAGAAATCATTGTACGCACTTCATGGAAAAAAAATGCTTTTGATTAATATCATTGTGGTTGATAGCCTTTACATTAGTAGTACTTCGTGCGGCAGAGTGATTTTAATGCTGGATACATTTCTTGTAAATAGTCTCTTTTTGAACTATGCAAGGTATGAGGAGATACATCCATTTCTTTTTTATCTCCTCTTTAAGTCCTACCCAGAAAACTACACGCTATCAGTGGCACATGCAAAATTTTTATGGGGGGTAGCAGCCCAACCTTTTGAATAAAGTTGTAACAAAAATGTTATTTTAATAAGTATATTTTCAATTTTATGGCACAAACAAAATAGTCTTTCTTTTATCGTTGGTCTACTCATACTCAAGTAAAATTATATATCATTTTTCCTATCATCCAATTGCTGTCACCATGTGACTGTAATTTACCAGTTTAAGATTAATTTGGGTTTTGTATAGAATAAAGGCCCCTTTCTCCCCCTCCTCTCATGAGTGAACCACTGAACTCTAGTATAAGAATTAAAAAAATTCATACAAATTTCTTCAGCTGAAATCAGAGCCATGAATCAAAAACAGACATGATTAAATTAATAGAATAGAAATAATAAAGTGGTTTTTCAGCTTGATGATAGCTATAAAGAGTGGCCAAAGCATATCAGTCAGTAGATTTTTGTCATTTTTACATTCCTGAAGAAGAAGAGTAAAGGAATCTCACACAGATAAGTTGCAACTTACCCAATAAACCAATAAAGATATTTTACTGAGATAGCATCCATCTTGCTTGTCACACAAGAGGCAGTAGGTGTGTTATCAGGAGAAAAATAACATAGTTAGGATATTTCTCCAGTTGAGTTGGAATTAAGGATAGGATAATTAAGGTGGGATGTCTCATCAAAATGTTTGCACACGAAAATTAATGAAGTTGTTTGCTTTTTAATAAATTCGGCAAAGCATTAGCGGATAACGAAGATAATTCCTATGAGACTCAATACTAGCAAACCGTCATAGATATAGTTTTTAAATAGGATTAATAACTTTATCCAAGATCACCATACATTACATTTTTCGCGAAAAACGTGACATTTCAAAAGTTATTGGAGAAAAGTTCACAATAAACTTATATTAAATCTCCCCCTGATTTTCGTGTTCCCTGCGGAGAGAATAAAATTGTAAACCTAAATTTTGAACATTCATACAGCGAGAAACTGAGGAAAATTCTAATTTTTGTTTTCGCCTCATTTAAATAACCTTCGACTGTCACTCAACATCCCGGAAATTCGTTAAGTATTTATGTAGCAATTTATTAAAAATATTTTAGCTATATCATTGACATTAAAAATTTTCTTTAAAAATTAAACGACAAACCCGTTCGCTGATTCTGTATCGTGAAATTAATTTCCATGCTAGATACTACATTACGCCGAATTTTCTACAAAAAAAATCACTTTTAATTTGAACTACTATGCAATGATAGAGAAAATTTGCACGTACGCGAGATAACAAGGTCCACGCATGCCGAACTTTGGCATATGTGAACAGCAGGTTAACGCAACTATAAATTTTCAATCGTAGCATTCCTATTATTAATAAAAACTTTAATGAAATACGTGTGAAAAAGCTTAACATCTCCGCGGCAAGATGGTCATGTGGAAATTTATCCGGACAACGAAATTTACGATCTTATTTTTACTGTACATTATTATGTTACATGTTTGAATCCCGTTAACTCAATAGAACACTTTTTAATCAGAATAAAAACGACTATAAATCCAAATGTAACACTCATGAAATTTCAAGTCATTTGGTAGAAGCATTGTATCCTTCCTATGACTTTTCTAATATAATTTCTCAGGTGAAATTGCCCTGTGACATGGATAAATGAAACGAGTGTTTTCTCTTTATCAAAGAGGATTTCTCTCTGGGTAAAATAAATGAAATAAAGTGTAAATATCTATTTGCGCTATGAGTAAATTTTAAGTCATCAAAAGTTTGAAAGTCGAGCAGATCTTGGTTCACGAATAAAATCGACCCAACACTAATTCACGCACATCAATATTATTCATATTTTATCTAATTTGTATTTAGACATTGGAATGGTGATGGCGTAAGCATTGCATTGATGTCAATGTTCATAATATTGAATGCAAATTATTTAAACAAAAGCATTGTGTTGATACAGCGACATAATTCAAAATACGATTTTTGAAATTGTTTATAATGTGACCAGAAGTCATTAAAAATTTAATGAAATAAGTTTCTACTTTGACTGAAAAGTACTGCTAAAGTCAAATATTGGTGGAAATCCATTTTCATAATTTTATATTCCAGCATTACATTCAAAAATATTGCGATAGAAAATCGAGTTACATTAAAATAAGATCAGCGAAATACTCCATTGGCGCTTCCAAAATAATATAAAATATCGCAAGTATTTATTGCACTTCCGGACCGAACCAATGATCTTCGGAAGGCTATTCAAAATACATCCAATGTAAAAGATATAATGGGAACCTGTGTAATCGCTATGATGCTACATAAGACTAAACAAATTGAGAAATAGTTTCAATTCGGTGGTAAATCGCAGCCAAGATGATCCTCGATACTCTACGGAGAACTAAATTTCGATCTTTCCATATTTGAGCGTCTCTTTTGCTCTCATTACACAATTTGGAACTTTCAAGTTTAATTTGCCCTCTCCAAAGTATTCGTCTGTATGGTCGCACCTTCAGTGTTTCGTATCTGCGTTTTTGGTAATTTATACGCGAGGTGATGATTCTAATTCTTACCGCTGTCCTCCAGTAGATCCTATGAATGGAGTTAGAAACCGAAACGCTGTCTGTATAATATTTTATCAAATATATAATTAAAGCATACCGTTTGGAGAAGAGTTTTCATGCATCCACAAGAATATCCTACCGATAACCGACCGAACTTAATTTTACAACACGTAGAACAAATTGAATATATTTAGGAATCATTAGCTAAGGTTGCGAACACATTTTATGTACGCATTTTTACATTAAATTGCCATTTAAATGGACTCGGAACATAACCAGGTTAAACATGACAATGCGAAAGTCCCCTTACCTCTAACCAGAGATTTCACAAACCATTAGATAAAAAAATAAATGCTTGATTGAATGATCGTGTCTCATTTTAATACGATGCACCAATTAAATTATAATCCGCCGTTGGAATGAAGCTTGATAGCTATGAGAAAGAAAACTAACTGCGTTTACAATGATACGATAAGGCATCTCCCCGCCCCGAATCGATCCAGGGACACTTGTTAAAATAATCGCTTTTATTCTTTGTAAGGGGGTGAATTTCTATTATATGAATCATTCGATGGTTGTATCACCTCATCTCCGTTCCTTATGAGAAAATGAACCCAAACTCTTTTCCGGGATAGAATTCCTGAACTGCCCGTTCATCTTGATCGTTAATTAATCATTGATATATACATCGCAGTTTCAAAATACTCTTCCCCTTACGAAAACACCACATAGCTAATGTAACTAAAGAAGAGAAGTGTAATTAAGAACCTATTTACTCAACGTGTGGAATAAACCGACTACCACTTACTCTGGGGAGACTCTCACACTATTAAATTAAAGATTTACCAAAAGTAAAGTGCTCTTTTAGTTGCAATTTAATTAATCAGCGTTGGGAAAGTCGAAGTGGATATGAAAGGATTCTTAAGGGTCTTTTCCTACGAATTGACAAAGTATATATATTTTCTAACTGGTACTGATCCGATTGTTGAATTCTCTCATTGATACCCATGAATGATTCTAAGCATTCAGCTGAATTCATTCCGTATTATTATGTAAAAGGGACTTCGACAATCGCAACGTTCGTCTAGGGGACTAGTTGTCTATTGCCTCATCAAATATTCCCCTACCTCCATGGAATTCTCAAAGCATTTCGAATTGTTTTACGGTATAGAAATAAGGTTACCACCGATAAATGAGAAGTTCACGTGCATTTCTTTTGAGAACGGTCGTTCTAATCTATCATCGAACTGAGGACCTTTTGGTAGTTGAAAAGATAATTCGTCCAGGAAGAAGATTAACTAGTCTTGAAAGTTTACAAGTCTTGCAATTTATGTATTCTTGGGGGCAATCTAGAAACACCTTACTTTGGTAAATTAGAGTAGTTCAACCACAAGTATATTTTGAATAGGAGAAATGAACAAATGTTCATTATAGCTGTCCTTTTGATCCAGAAATGGATCTATCTACTCATTCTTTGCATAGTTCAAAGAGAGTCTATTTACAAGAAAATGTCTCCAGCAGAAACCTTGCTGCCGTACAAAGAACTACTAATTAGATGGCTATAACCACAATGATATTAATCTAAAACACATTCTTTCCATGAGTACATTCTCTGAAGTGACTACGAAGATTTATAAATCTTATTTGGCTATGCTGATGGAGCTTGAAGGCGGTCAAAATTAACATAAATGCTTCCCCTGGGAGCTAGCATGAAAATCTTATTCCTTTCTGGAATCTTTCTGAAGAGAATTTCGCCTAAAATCGAATAACTTTAGATGCATGTATGTATGTACATTACTGTATGAACTGTGAGGCTTAAAATTTTCTACATTTAGTAAATCGATCGTTAAAGGCACAAGCTGTTCATCGATTTTTATATAAATGGATGATAGTACGCGCACACACTCTATGGCGATAAATGAAGTAAGAGTATCGTAATGAAATAATGCGACAATTCTGAATCTCTTGAAGTATCTCTTATGTGAAAGGCAGCCCAATACCGACCTTAAGAATCTTGCAGGCTTAGAGCAACAGTCTTAACCACAGCTCGTAAGAAGTTTTATTCTTAATTTAGCTTTCGGGAGATGTAAATTTTGAAATCAATAAGAATATAATTTGATAGTTCAATCTATAAGCAATCGTATTATTGTGGCAAGAATCAACGGCAATTCTGTTATTCTATAATGCGATTTGAGTATGAAGTTAATTCCGCCAAAATAAATGAATCCAAAAATGCTATGCATAAACTTCATGCAAATTATAAAACTTCGTCTCCAAAGAAAGAAAGGAAAATTCTTCATTGTGGAAATGGGCCTTCTTCAATCCAACACTAGTCACAGCGTAACACAACGTGTTAAAGTACGTAAAGTACGAGTAAAGATAATTTTAATCGCTTTTGGATATTTTCTAGAGGAATATAAGTTAATCTTCTGACCAACTTAGGTAAGTTCAATGTTGAGGATATTGAAACAAGATTCATATGCATATTGTGGGCTTTTTATATTGTCAGTTGTGAAGGAAGAGGGACCTGAGATAAAAATTGATTCATTAGATTAATAAATAAAGGAATTTCTAAATATCGGGTTACTATAAAAGGACTGAATCTGCAATCAAAACCTTATATGACAATCGTTTGAAGCTTTTTGATATATATGAGAATAAAAACCATGTCATTATGTTATTGAATGCATTTGTTGATGGATGTTGGATGATAATCCAAATATTATGTTTAATAAATAAGTTCAGTAATCAAGGGGTAGAGAATGTTATGTTTTTAATCTCCTTTTATAGAATCAGCGAATTACAGCAAATATAAGTAGGGATTAAATTTCATTATTGATAGGAACTTATTGTTTAAATAAGTGAAAGAAATCCATGAGGATATGTTCGAATCCCGCTAAGAGGTATTCACCGAAAAGTCAATATAACTATGCCCTTTTTAATCAGCAACAAGAACGACTATAAACCAAAATTAACACTAATGAAATTTCATTTCCATTGATAGAAATTGTAACGTTCCTTTGACTTTTCTAGCATAATTTCTCCGTTGAAATTGTCCTGTGCAATCGATAAAAGCGAAGAGTGTTTGCTATCTTATCAACGAGGATTTTTCTCTGAGTAAAATCGGGAGATCACAAAGTAAATAAAATGTAAACTTCTATTTGCATTAGGAGTACATATTAAGTCATCTAGAGTATGAAAGACGTCCAGGTCTTGGTTCGCGAATAAAATATATCGAGCACTTATTCATGCACATCCTGCTTATTCATTTTTATCACTTAACCATATGTATTAGACATTGGAGAGGTGATGGCGTGAGCATTGCATTGACGTCTATGTTCATAATATTGAATGCTAATTATTTAAACGAAAGCATTGTGTTGATACAGCGACATAATTCAAAATATGATTTTCGAAATTGTTTATTATGTCACCAGAAGTCATTAAATATTTAAAGAAACAAGTTTTTATTTTGACTAAAAGGTACTGCTAAAGTCAAATTTGGGTGGAAATCTATTTTCATAATTTTATATTCTAGCATTACATTCGAAAATATTGCGCTAGAAAATCGAGTTACATTAAAATAAGATCAAGGAAATACTCCATTGGCGCTTCCGAAACAATATAAAATAACGCAAGTATTCATTTTACTTCCGTACCGAACCAAGGATCTTCGGAAAGTTATTAAAATACATCATATATAAAAATTATAATGGGAACCTATGTATTCGCTAAGATGCTACACAAGAATAAACGAATTGAGAAATATGTATTAATTCGGTGGTAAATGGCAGCCAAGATGATCCTCGATACTCTACGGAGAACTAAATTTCGATCTTTCCATTTTCTGTGTTCTGTCATTACACAATTTTGATCTTCCGTTTTTTGTCTGCCCTCTTGATAGTATTCGTCTATGTACGGTCGCACATTGAGTATTTCATATCTGCGATTACGGTCAATTATACCCGGGGTTATGCTTTCAATTCTTACTGCTGTCCTCCAATAGATCCAATGAAATTGTTTTAATGCATGATTCTAACATCTCTTACTGATATGTTAAGAGTAGGATATGTAAATTATGTGAATCTTCCGTGCCTTTTAATCGGTAAGGCAAATCTAGTTTCAGTAAGGTAATTGGAAATTATCTTCAGCTAAAAGCAATGCCTTAAGCTTTTTAAGGGTTTTCCTACGAGCACTATTTACTCTAATCGCGTTGTTTCACAGGAAAATGTAGTATGATGAGGAATAGCCCCTTCCCCCTTTAAAAATTTCATATCCAACCCTTGCACCAGGTGGTAAACAGGGAAAAGGGAAATTAGAGGAGCCCATGACCCCGGTGCAAGTATGTAATGATGTAATGGTATTTCTAATGGTTGGTGCATAAAGAGGTGTTTGGGATACCACACACTAAGATTGCAGGGACTTCCTCTGAAACTACCACTGCTTCTAGAAAGACTATGATTCCTATCACCTTATAATATGAGGATGTAAAGAAAGAATGTTAACTTACCTTCCTATAAGTATTCCAAGATGAGCAGTGTTCACGTATAACACCGAACACTACCCACACTAAACACTGAAAACTGCACACATTTCAAATCGCACTTCACTCACTTTTCCACTCGCATAGCACTCACTACACACAAATATCACTCACTTATTCTGGCTCTTCGCGGTCACCTGATGGGAAGGCGGACGAATTGTGCCTTGAAAGGCACCTTCTCCCCTTGGAGAGGAACTCCCCGCTGCAGGACCTCTGGTCAAATTGCAACGACGAATCCAAAGGCCTATTCCTGAAATCCTTCCTTCAGCTGTGGAATCCCATCCCAGCGGTCGAAGACGCCCTTCAGCCAAGGTTGATGTCTTTGTTAAACTCATAGGCCTCCGAGATAAATTGAGAAAGGAATGCATTGAAATTATCTTGCTATGTAAGGTCTTATGAAAAGAACTCAAAACAACGTAACTTCCCTGATTGTATATTTCTGAAGCCACTCTCAACACTTAAAATTTACATAGCCAACAAACATTGTCAAATGACGCGACAAAAAGAAATGAATTGGGTGAGAAAGGCTTTATATTCTGAAATTATATGCACTATGTACTCTGCTTATGGAAAATTAAAATGAAACTATACTCAGTAATAATGAGAGGTTTTGTGTAATGAAAATGTATTATTACAAGATATTCACAAGCATAATCATTTCTATTTTCTAAGTTGATCAAAAGCCTCTCATGAAGCATCTAAAACCAGTCAATTCTATCATTTTACTACTTCTGTGGAAAGACAAGCTAATTTGGAAGAAAAAGAAATTCATACATTTCCACACTAATGGATTTTATTAATTATTCATTAATCTAAAGCAGCTTTGAGTGTAGGGTAAGAAGAGGGTAAGGGTTCACTCATTGGTAAGATTTGGTAAGTTTAACACTTAAAGTTCTAAGGCAACCTAAGCCTAATGTATAGAATTCAACGTTAAAATTACTCACACAGATCAAAAACTCAATATATAATTCTAAGAAGACAACAACAATCAAGCAAAATAATTAATAATAGTTTTTCTATGGCTGGTTTCTTGGGCATCGCTATTCTCCTCTGAAAGCCACCTTAAAGTATAATTGTTTCAAATATAAGGATAAGTTACAGATAATGGTAAAATAGCATTAAAAGAACGTATTTCAGGAATGAATTTAAAGTATGAGTATGTTAGACTTGTCAAAATCTACCTCGAATTAATTATGAGTGTTTGCTGTAGTTCATTCAGTTTCACAGGGATTGATGACCTGTAAGGAAATAAATAAAAGTAATGTAAAATTATAATATGCCTTATATAATGTCTTGATAATATATTTCATAATACATTAAGCTATATATTAGCTATATTCATATTTAAAATCCTGGTAAATACAACAAATACCTCAGTAATCGATCCATTCTCCATCTTTCCTAATTACCATGCGAAGACTCTCTGGCATTGATTGCACCACACGAAGACACACTGATGGCCCTATGTTCTCCCACGCGTCATCAATAGTTTCCAGTAATTTGCTCCTGTCTTGAGGGCGGTCTTCCTTTTGAAGATCTTTTCCACAATACTCCGTATATTTTCAATTGAATTAAGGTCTGGGCTCCTTGCTGGCCAGCTTAATTTCTTTATGGAATTTACTTCGAACCACTTATTACCTTCCCTGCATGTATGGATGCGGGAATCATCCTATAATTCATTAGCGAAATTTAAATAAATCCATATTACCCGGAAGAACGCAAATATACATTGGAAAATAATCGAAGCGAGACTAGCGGGAGCGAATGAAATAAAACTTCTTACCTGTTGAAACAAGAATTCCTCAGGTAAGAACACTTCAACCGATGGCAGCATCATGCTATTCAATATGTGGACATACTGTTGTCCATTAAGATTGCCATCGATCTTCCAATGAACACCCGGGCCTTGAGAAGCATATTCTACGCAATAAGAATAGTGATCGCAGTAATCATGCCGTTCACGATGCAACTTGTAAAAAGAAATAAATAGACTTCAAGTGAACTTCCGAACCTTTAGCGCTTCAACGAGAGTTCGATACCATGATTTCATCGAGTAGATATCAGCCCTGAATGAAACACGGAACTTAAACTTGATATAATAAACAATTTCGAAAATCATATTTAGAATTATGTCGCTGTATCAACACAATGTTTTCGTTTAAATAATTAGCATTCAATATTATGAACATAGACGTCAATGCAATGCTCACGCCATCACCTCTCCGATGTCTAATGCACATTGTTACGTGATAAAAATGAATAAGCAGGATGTACGTGAATAAGTGCTCGATCTATTTTATTCGCGAACCATGATCTGCACGAATTTCATAGTCTGGATGACTTATTATGTACTCCTAATGCAAATAGAAGTTTACATTATATTTACTTTATGATCCCCCGATCGTACCCAGAGAAAAATCCGCGTTGATAAAATAGCAAACACTCTTCGCTTTTATCGATTGCACAGGACAATTTCTACTGAGTAATTATGCTAGAATAGTCATAGGAAGGATACCAAAAGACATGAATTATCTTTAGTGTTAATTTTGGTTTATAGTTATTCTTGTTGCTGATTAAAAAGGGCATAGTTATCGGTGAATACTTCTTAGCAGGATTCGAACAAATTCTCATGGATTCCCTTCACTTATTTACAATAGAAGTTTCCGATCAATAATGACATTTAATCCCTACTTATATTTGCTGTAATTCGCTGATTCTATAAAAGGAGATTAAAACCATAACATTCTCTACCCCTTGATTACTGAATTTATTAACTAAATATAATATTTAGAAAACATTCAACATCCATCATCAAATGCATTCAATAACACAATGACATGGTTTATATTTTCTCAAACATATCACAAAGCTTCAAACGATTGTCATATATGTTTTTGATTGCATTCAGCACATTTATTGTAATCCGATTATCTCTACTTCTTTAACACGTTGTGTTACGCTTTAACTGGTGTTGTATTGACAGAGGCCTATTATCACAATTTCATAATTTGTTGAATTGCATCTTCGGATTCGTTCTTTAGGTGTAATTAACTTCACACTCGAATCACATTATAGAATAGCCGTTGATTCGAACCGTAATATTACTATTGCTTATAGATTGAACTATCAAATTATATTCTTATCGATTTCCGGAGATGTACATCTCCGGAAATGTATACTAAGTATAAATCATCGCACGAGCTGTAGTCAAGACCGTAAAAGAGCCGTAAGCTTGCAAGTTTCATTTTCTTATCGTCGGGGTTGGGCTGCCTTTCCACAAAAAGAGATACTTCAAAAGATGAAAATTTTCACATTAATGCATTTTGATACTCTTACTTCATTTATCGCCTTAGAGAATATGCGGATATTTTCGTCAAATTTAATAAGAATCCATGAGCAGCATGTGTCTTTAACGATCGATCGACTATAAGTAGAAAATTCTCCTCAGAGAGGAAAAGATTTTCATTCTAGCTCACAGGATAAGCATTTATGTACATTTTGATCGCCTTTAAGCTTTATCAGCATAGCCAAATAAGATTTAGAAATCATTGTACGCACTTCATGGAAAAATTGCTTTTGATTAATATCATTGTGGTTGATAGCCTTTACATTAGTAGTACTTCGTGCGGCAGAGTGATTTTAATGCTGGATACATTTCTTGTAAACAGTCTCTTTTTGAACTATGCAAGGTATGAGGAGATACATCCATTTCCATCAAAAGGACAGCAATAATTATGATTTGTTCATTTCTCCTATTCAAAATATACATGTGGTTGAACTACTCTAATTTACCAAAGTAAGGTGTTTGTAGATTGCCCCCAAGAATACATAAATTACACGACTTTCAAGACTTCTTAATCCTCTTCCTGCACCTGTGATCTCTTCATCTACCAAAAGGTCCCCAGTTCGATGATAGATTAAAAGGACCGTTCTGATAAGAATTGCACGTTAACTTCACAATGGTATCTTTATTTCTACTCCGGAAAATAACTGGAAATGTTTAAAAAACTCCATAGAGATATAGGAATATTTTACGAGGCCATGAACAACCAGTCACCTAGACGAACGATGCGATCGTCGAAGTCTCTTTTACATAAGAATACGCAAGAAATTCTGCTGAATCGGAGCTGAATGCTTCGAATCATTCATGGGTATCAATGAGAGAATTCGAAATCGGAACTGTAGCAGTTAGTAAATATATCCTTCGTCAAAACTTAGGAAAAGACACTAAAGAGTTTTCTCATAATCTCCTCGACATTTAAAACGCTGATTAATTAAATTGCAACTACAAAGAGCACTTTACTTTTGGTAAATCTTTAATTTAATAGTGTGAGAGTCTCCCCAGAGTAAGTGGTAGTCGGTTTATTCCACACATTGAGTAAATAGGTTCTTAATTACACTTCTCTTCTTTAGTTACATTAGCTATGTGGTGTTTTCGTAAGGGGAAGAGTATTTTGAAACTGCGATGTATATATCAATGATTAATTAACGATCAAGATGAACGGGCAGTTCAGGAATTCTATCCCGGAAAAGAGTTTGGGTTCATTTTCTCATAAGGAACGGAGATGAGGTGATACAACCATCGAAAGATTCATATAATAGAAATTCACCCCCTTACAAAGAATAAAAGCGATTATTTTAAAAAGGGATAAGGATAAAAGCGATTATTTTAACAAGACATGATCATTCAATCAAGCCTTTATTTTTTTATCTAATGGTTTGTGAAATCTCTGGTTAGAAGTAAGGGGACTTTCGCATTGTCATGTTTAACCTGGTTATGTTCCGAGTCCATTTAAATGGCAATTTAACGGTAAAAATGGATACATAAAATGTCTTCGAAACCTTAGCTAATGATTTCTAAATATATTCAATTTGTTCTACATGTTGTAAAATTAAGTTCGGTCGGTTATCGGTAGGATATTCTTGTGGATGCATGAAAATTCTTCTCCAAACGGTGTCCTTAAATCATATATTTGATAAAATATTTTGCAGACAGCGTTTCGGTTTGTAACTCCATTCATAGGATCTACTGGAGGACAGCGGTAAGAATTAGAATCGTCACCTCGCGTATAAATTACCAAAAACGCAGATACGAAATACTGAAGGTGCGACCATACAGTTGAATACTTTCGAGAGGGCAAATTAAACTTGAAAGTTCCAAATTGTGTAATGAGAGCAAAAGAGACGCTCAAATATAGAAAGATCGAAATTTAGTTCTCAGTAGAGTATCGAGGATCATCTTGGCTGCCATTTACCACCGAATTGAAACTATTTCTCAATTTGCTTAGTCTTATGTAGCATCATAGCGATTACACAGGTTCCCATTATATCTTTTACATTCGATGTATTTTGAATAGCCTTCCGAAGATCATTGGTTCGGTCCGGAAGTGCAATAAATACTTGCGGTATTTTATATTATTTTGGAAGCACCAATGGAGCATTTCGTTAATCTTATTTTAATGAAACTCGATTTTCTAGCGCAATATTTTCGAATGTAATGCTAGAATATAAAATTATGAAAATAGATTTCCACCAAAATTTGAATTTAGCAGTACTTCTCAGTCAAAACAATAACTTATTTCATTAAATTTTTAACGAATTCTGGTGATATAATAAACAATTTCGAAAATCATATTTAGAATTATGTCGCTGTATCAACACAATGGTTTCGTTTAAATAATTAGCATTCAATATTATGAACATAGACGTCAATGCAATGCTCACGCCATCACCTCTCCGATGTCTAATGCACATTGTTACGTAATAAAAATGAATGAGCAGGATGTACGTGAATAAGTGCTCGATCTATTTTATTCGCGAACCATGATCTGCACGAATTTCATAGTCTGGATGACTTAATATGTACTCCTAATGCAAATAGAAGTTTACATTATATTTACTTTATGATCCCCCGATCGTACCCAGAGAAAAATGCGCGTTGATAAAATAGCAAACACTCTTCGCCTTTATCGATTGCACAGGACAATTTCTACTGAGTAATTATGCTAGAATAGTCATAGGAAGGATACCAGAAAACATGAATTATCTTTAGTGTTAATTTTGGTTTATAGTTATTCTTGTTGCTGATTAAAAAGGGCATAGTTATCGGTGAATACTTCTTAGCAGGATTCGAACATATCCTCATGGATTCCCTTCACTTATTTACACTAGAAGTTTCCGATCAATAATGACATTTAATCCCTACTTATATTTGCTGTAATTCGCTGATTCTATAAAAGGAGATTAAAACCATAACATTCTCTACCCCTTGATTACTGAATTTATTAACTAAATATAATATTTAGAAAACATTCAACATCCATCATCAAATGCATTCAATAACACAATGACATGGTTTATATTTTCTCAAACATATCAAAAAGCTTCAAACGATTGTCATATATGTTTTTGATCGCATTCAGCACATTTATTGTAATCCGATTATCTCTACTTCTTTAACACGTTGTGTTACGCTTTAACTGGTGTTGCATTGACAGAGGCCTATTATCAAAATTTCATCATTTGTTGAATTGCATCTTCGGATTCGTTCTTTTGGTGTAATTAACTTCACACTCGAATCACATTATAGAATAGCCGTTGATTCTAACCGTAATATTACTATTGCTTATAGATTGAACTATCAAATTATATTCTTATCGATTTCCGGAGATGTACATCTCCGGAAATGTATACTAAGTATAAATCATCGCACGAGCTGTAGTCAAGACCGTAAAAGAGCCCTAAGCTTGCAAGTTTCATTTTCTTATCGTCGGGGTTGGGCTGCCTTTCCACAAAAAGAAATAATTCAAAAGATGAAAATTTTCACATTAATGCATTTTGATACTCTTACTTCATTTATCGCCATAGAGAATATGCGGATACTTTCGTCAATTTCAATGAGAATCCATGAGCAGCATGTGTCTTTAACGATCGATCGACTATAAGTAGAAAATTCTCCTCAGAAAGGAAAAGATTTTCATTCTAGCTCACAGGATAAGCATTTATGTTCATTTTGATCGCCTTTAAGCTTTATCAGCATAGCCAAATAAGATTTAGAAATCATTGTACGCACTTCATGGAAAAAAAATGCTTTTGATTAATATCATTGTGGTTGATAGCCTTTACATTAGTAGTACTTCGTGCGGCAGAGTGATTTTAATGCTGGATACATTTCTTGTAAATAGTCTCTTTTTGAACTATGCAAGGTATGAGGAGATACATCCATTTCTTTTTTATCTCCTCTTTAAGTCCTACCCAGAAAACTACACGCTATCAGTGGCACATGCAAAATTTTTATGGGGGGTAGCAGCCCAACCTTTTGAATAAAGTTGTAACAAAAATGTTATTTTAATAAGTATATTTTCAATTTTATGGCACAAACAAAATAGTCTTTCTTTTATCGTTGGTCTACTCATACTCAAGTAAAATTATATATCATTTTTCCTATCATCCAATTGCTGTCACCATGTGACTGTAATTTACCAGTTTAAGATTAATTTGGGTTTTGTATAGAATAAAGGCCCCTTTCTCCCCCTCCTCTCATGAGTGAACCACTGAACTCTAGTATAAGAATTAAAAAAATTCATACAAATTTCTTCAGCTGAAATCAGAGCCATGAATCAAAAACAGACATGATTAAATTAATAGAATAGAAATAATAAAGTGGTTTTTCAGCTTGATGATAGCTATAAAGAGTGGCCAAAGCATATCAGTCAGTAGATTTTTGTCATTTTTACATTCCTGAAGAAGAAGAGTAAAGGAATCTCACACAGATAAGTTGCAACTTACCCAATAAACCAATAAAGATATTTTACTGAGATAGCATCCATCTTGCTTGTCACACAAGAGGCAGTAGGTGTGTTATCAGGAGAAAAATAACATAGTTAGGATATTTCTCCAGTTGAGTTGGAATTAAGGATAGGATAATTAAGGTGGGATGTCTCATCAAAATGTTTGCACACGAAAATTAATGAAGTTGTTTGCTTTTTAATAAATTCGGCAAAGCATTAGCGGATAACGAAGATAATTCCTATGAGACTCAATACTAGCAAACCGTCATAGATATAGTTTTTAAATAGGATTAATAACTTTATCCAAGATCACCATACATTACATTTTTCGCGAAAAACGTGACATTTCAAAAGTTATTGGAGAAAAGTTCACAATAAACTTATATTAAATCTCCCCCTGATTTTCGTGTTCCCTGCGGAGAGAATAAAATTGTAAACCTAAATTTTGAACATTCATACAGCGAGAAACTGAGGAAAATTCTAATTTTTGTTTTCGCCTCATTTAAATAACCTTCGACTGTCACTCAACATCCCGGAAATTCGTTAAGTATTTATGTAGCAATTTATTAAAAATATTTTAGCTATATCATTGACATTAAAAATTTTCTTTAAAAATTAAACGACAAACCCGTTCGCTGATTCTGTATCGTGAAATTAATTTCCATGCTAGATACTACATTACGCCGAATTTTCTACAAAAAAAATCACTTTTAATTTGAACTACTATGCAATGATAGAGAAAATTTGCACGTACGCGAGATAACAAGGTCCACGCATGCCGAACTTTGGCATATGTGAGCAGCAGGTTAACGCAACTATAAATTTTCAATCGTAGCATTCCTATTATTAATAAAAACTTTAATGAAATACGTGTGAAAAAGCTTAACATCTCCGCGGCAAGATGGTCATGTGGAAATTTATCCGGACAACGAAATTTACGATCTTATTTTTACTGTACATTATTATGTTACATGTTTGAATCCCGTTAACTCAATAGAACACTTTTTAATCAGAAAAAAACGACTATAAATCCAAATGTAACACTCATGAAATTTCAAGTCATTTGGTAGAAGCATTGTATCCTTCCTATGACTTTTCTAATATAATTTCTCAGGTGAAATTGCCCTGTGACATGGATAAATGAAAAGAGTGTTTTCTCTTTATCAAAGAGGATTTCTCTATGGGTAAAATAAATGAAATAAAGTGTAAATCTCTATTTGCGCTATGAGTAAATTTTAAGTCATCAAAAGTTTGAAAGTCGAGCAGATCTTGGTTCACGAATAAAATCGACCCAACACTAATTCACGCACATCAATATTATTCATATTTTATCTAATTTGTATTTAGACATTGGAATGGTGATGGCGTAAGCATTGCATTGATGTCAATGTTCATAATATTGAATGCAAATTATTTAAACAAAAGCATTGTGTTGATACAGCGACATAGTTCAAAATACGATTTTTGAAATTGTTTATAATGTGACCAGAAGTCATTAAAAATTTAATGAAATAAGTTTCTACTTTGACTGAAAAGTACTGCTAAAGTCAAATATTGGTGGAAATCCATTTTCATAATTTTATATTCCAGCATTACATTCAAAAATATTGCGATAGAAAATCGAGTTACATTAAAATAAGATCAGCGAAATACTCCATTGGCGCTTCCAAAATAATATAAAATATCGCAAGTATTTATTGCACTTCCGGACCGAACCAATGATCTTCGGAAGGCTATTCAAAATACATCCAATGTAAAAGATATAATGGGAACCTGTGTAATCGCTATGATGCTACATAAGACTAAACAAATTGAGAAATAGTTTCAATTCGGTGGTAAATCGCAGCCAAGATGATCCTCGATACTCTACGGAGAACTAAATTTCGATCTTTCCATATTTGAGCGTCTCTTTTGCTCTCATTACACAATTTGGAACTTTCAAGTTTAATTTGCCCTCTCCAAAGTATTCGTCTGTATGGTCGCACCTTCAGTGTTTCGTATCTGCGTTTTTGGTAATTTATACGCGAGGTGATGATTCTAATTCTTACCTCTGTCCTCCAGTAGATCCTATGAATGGAGTTAGAAACCGAAACGCTGTCTGTAAAATATTTTATCAAATATATAATTAAAGCATACCGTTTGGAGAAGACTATTCATGCATCCACAAGAATATCCTACCGATAACCGACCGAACTTAATTTTACAACACGTATAACAAATTGAATATATTTAGGAATCATTAGCTAAGGTTGCGAACACATTTTATGTATCCATTTTTACCGTTAAATTGCCATTTAAATGGACTCGGAACATAACCAGGTTAAACATGACAATGCGAAAGTCCCCTTACCTCTAACCAGAGATTTCACAAACCATTAGATAAAAAAATAAATACTTGATTGAATGATCATGTCTCATTTTAATACGATGCACCAATTAAATTATAATCTGCCGTTGGAATGAAGCTTGATAGCTATGAGAAAGAAAACTAACTGCGTTTACAATGATACGATAAGGCATCTCCCCACCCCGAATCGATCCAGGGACACTTCTTAAAATAATCGCTTTTATTCTTTGTAAGGGGGTGAATTTCTCTTATATGAATCTTTCGATGGTTGTATCACCTCATCTCCGTTCCTTATGAGAAAATGAACCCAAACTCTTTTCCGGGATAGAATTCCTGAACTGCCCGTTCATCTTGATCGTTAATTAATCATTGATATATACATCGCAGTTTCAAAATACTCTTCCCCTTACGAAAACACCACATAGCTAATGTAACTAAAGAAGAGAAGTGTAATTAAGAACCTATTTACTCAATGTGTGGAATAAACCGACTACCACTTACTATGGGGAGACTCTCACACTATTAAATTAAAGATTTACCAAAAGTAAAGTGCTCTTTTAGTTGCAATTTAATTACTCAGCGTTGGGAAAGTCGAAGTGGATATGAAAGGATTCTTAAGCGTCTTTTCTTACGAATTGACAAAGTATATATATTTTCTAACTGGTACTGTTCCGATTGTTGAACTCTCTCATTGATACCCATGAATGATTCTAAGGATTCAGCTGAATTTATTCCGTATTATTATGTAAAAGAGACTTCGACAATCGCAACGTTCGTCTAGGGGACTAGTTGTCCGTTGCCTCATCAAATATTCCTATACCTCCATGGAATTCTCAAAGCATTTCGAATTGTTTTACGGTATAGAAATAAGGTTACCACCGATAAATGAGAAGTTCACGTGCATTTCTTTTGAGAACGGTCGTTCTAATCTATCTTCGAACTGAGGACCTTTTGGTAGCTGAAAAGATAATTGGTCCAGGAAGAAGATTAACTAGTCTTGAAAGTTTACAAGTCTTGCAATTTATGTATTCTTGGGGGCAATCTAGAAACACTTTACTTTGGTAAATTAGAGTAGTTCAACCACAAGTATAATTTGAATAGGAGAAATGAACAAATGTTCATTATAGCTGTCCTTTTGATCCAGAAATTGATCTATCTACTCATTCTTTGCATAGTTCAAAGAGAGACTATTTACAAAATATGTATCCAGCAGAAACCTTGCTGCCGTACAAAGAACTACTGATTAGATGGCTATAACCACAATGATATTAATCTAAAACACTTTCTTTCCATGAGTACATTCTCTGAAGTGACTACGAAGATTTATAAATCTTATTTGGCTATGCTGATGGAGCTTGAAGGCGGTCAAAATTAACATAAATGCTTCCCCTGGGAGCTAGCATGAAAATCTTATTCCTTTCTGGAATCTTTCTGAAGAGAATTTCGCCTAAAATCGAATAACTTTAGATGCATGTATGTATGTACATTACTGTATGAACTGTGAGGCTTAAAATTTTCTACATTTAGTAAATCGATCGTTAAAGGCACAAGCTGTTCATCGATTTTTATTTAAATGGATGATAGTACGCGCACAAACTCTATGGCGATAAATGAAGTAAGAGTATCGTAAAGAAATAATGCGACAATTCTGAATCTTTTGAAGTATCTCTTTTTGTGAAAGGCAGCCCAAGACCGAACATAAGAAACTTGCAGGCTTAGGGCAACAGTCTTAACAACAGCGCGTAAGAAGATTTATTCTTAATTTAGCTTTCGGGAGATGTAAATTTTGAAATCAATAAGAATATAATTTGATAGTTCAATCTATAAGCAATCGTATTATTGCGGCAAGAATCAATGGCAATTCTGTTATTCTATAATGCAATTTGAGTATGGAGTTAATTCCGCCAAAATAAATGAATCCAAAAATGCTATGCATAAACTTCATGCAAATTATAAAACTTCGTCTCCAAAGAAAGAAAGGAAAATTCTTCATTGTGGAAATGGGCCTTCTTCAATCCAACACTAGTCACAGCGTAACACAACGTGTTAAAGTACGTAAAGTACGAGTAAAGATAATTTTAATCGCTTTTGGATATTTTCTAGAGGAATATAAGTTAATCTTCTGACCAACTTAGGTAAGTTCAATGTTGAGGATATTGAAACAAGATTCATATGCATATTGTGGGCTTTTTATATTGTCAGTTGTGAAGGAAGAGGGACCTGAGATAAAAATTGATTCATTAGATTAATAAATAAAGGAATTTCTAAATATCGGGTTACTATAAAAGGACTGAATCTGCAATCAAAACCTTATATGACAATCGTTTGAAGCTTTTTGATATATATGAGAATAAAAACCATGTCATTGTGTTATTGAATGCATTTCTTGATGGATGTTGGATGATAATCCAAATATTATGTTTAATAAATAAATTCAGTAATCAAGGAGTAGAGAATGTTATGTTTTTAATCTCCTTTTATAGAATCAGCGAATTACAGCAAATATAAGTAGGGATTAAATTTCATTATTGATAGGAACTTATTGTTTAAATAAGTGAAAGAAATCCATGAGGATATGTTCGAATCCCGCTAAGAGGTATTCACCGAAAAGTCAATATAACTATGCCCTTTTTAATCAGCAACAAGAACGACTATAAAACAAAATTAACACTAATGAAATTTCATTTCCATTGATAGAAATTGTAACGTTCCTTTGACTTTTCTAGCATAATTTCTCCGTTGAAATTGTCCTGTGCAATCGATAAAAGCGAAGAGTGTTTGCTATCTTATCAACGAGGATTTTTCTCTGAGTAAAATCGGGAGATCACAAAGTAAATAAAATGTAAACTTCTATATGCATTAGGAGTACATATTAAGTCATCTAGAGTATGAAAGTAGTCCAGGTCTTGGTTCGCGAATAAAATATATCGAGCACTTATTCATGCACATCCTGCTTATTCATTTTTATCACTTAACCATATGTATTAGACATTGGAGAGGTGATGGCGTGAGCATTGCATTGACGTCTATGTTCATAATATTCAATGCTAATTATTTAAACGAAAGCATTGTGTTGATACAGCGACATAATTCAAAATATGATTTTCGAAATTGTTTATTATGTCACCAGAAGTCATTAAATATTTAAAGAAACAAGTTTTTATTTTGACTGAAAGGTACTGCTAAAGTCAAATTTGGGTGGAAATCTATTTTCATAATTTTATATTCTAGCATTACATTCGAAAATATTGCGCTAGAAAATCGAGTTACATTAAAATAAGATCAAGGAAATACTCCATTGGCGCTTCCGAAACAATATAAAATAACGCAAGTATTCATTTTACTTCCGTACCGAACCAAGGATCTTCGGAAAGTTATTAAAATACATCATATATAAAAATTATAATGGGAACCTATGTATTCGCTAAGATGCTACACAAGAATAAACGAATTGAGAAATATGTATTAATTCGGTGGTAAATGGCAGCCAAGATGATCCTCGATACTCTACGGAGAACTAAATTTCGATCTTTCCATTTTCTGTGTTCTGTCATTACACAATTTTGATCTTCCGTTTTTTGTCTGCCCTCTTGATAGTATTCGTCTATGTACGGTCGCACATTGAGTATTTCATATCTGCGATTACGGTCAATTATACCCGGGGTTATGCTTTCAATTCTTACTGCTGTCCTCCAATAGATCCAATGAAATTGTTTTAATCCATGATTCTAACATCTCTTACTGATATGTTAAGAGTAGGATATGTAAATTATGTGAATCTTCCGTGCCTTTTAATCGGTAAGGCAAATCTAGTTTCAGTAAGGTAATTGGAAATTATCTTCAGCTAAAAGCAATGCCTTAAGCTTTTTAAGGGTTTTCCTACGAGCACTATTTACTCTAATCGCGTTGTTTCACAGGAAAATGTAGTATGATGAGGAATAGCCCCTTCCCCCTTTAAAAATTTCATATCCAACCCTTGCACCAGGTGGTAAACAGGGAAAAGAGAAATTAGAGGAGCCCATGACCTCGGGGCAAGTATGTAATGATGTAATGGTATTTCTAATGGTTGGTGCATAAAGAGGTGTTTGGGATACCACACACTAAGATTGCAGGGACTTCCTCTGAAACTACCACTGCTTCTAGAAAGACCTCTGATTCCTATCACCTTATAATATGAGGATGTAAAGAAAGAATGTTAACTTACCTTCCTATAAGTATTCCAAGATGAGCAGTGTTCACGTATAACACCGAACACTACCCACACTAAACACTGAAAACTGCACACATTTCAAATCGCACTTCACTCACTTTTCCACTCGCTTAGCACTCACTACACACAAATATCACTCACTTATTCTGGCTCTTCGCGGTCACCTGATGGGAAGGCGGACGAATTGTGCCTTGACAGGCACCTTCTCCCCTTGGAGAGGAACTCCCCGCTGCAGGACCTCTGGTCAAATTCCAACGACGAATCCAAAGGCCTATTCCTGAAATCCTTCCTTCAGCTGTGGAATCCCATCCCAGCGGTCGAAGACGCCCTTCAGCCAAGGTTGATGTCTTTGTTAAACTCATAGGCCTCCGAGATAAATTGAGAAAGGAATGCATTGAAATTATCTTGCTATGTAAGGTCTTATGAAAAGAACTCAAAACAACGTAACTTCCCTGATTGTATATTTCTGAAGCCACTCTCAACACTTAAAATTTACATAGCCAACAAACATTGTCAAATGACGCGACAAAAAGAAATGAATTGGGTGAGAAAGGCTTTATATTCTGAAATTATATGCACTATGTACTCTGCTTATGGAAAATTAAAATGAAACTATACTCAGTAATAATGAGAGGTTTTGTGTAATGAAAATGTATTATTACAAGATATTCACAAGCATAATCATTTCTATTTTCTAAGTTGATCAAAAGCCTCTCATGAAGCATCTAAAACCAGTCAATTCTATCATTTTACTACTTCTGTGGAAAGACAAGCTAATTTGGAAGAAAAAGAAATTCATACATTTCCACACTAATGGATTTTATTAATTATTCATTAATCTAAAGCAGCTTTGAGTGTAGGGTAAGAAGAGGGTAAGGGTTCACTCATTGGTAAGATTTGGTAAGTTTAACACTTAAAGTTCTAAGGCAACCTAAGCCTAATGTATAGAATTCAACGTTAAAATTACTCACACAGATCAAAAACTCAATATCTAATTCTAAGAAGACAACAACAATCAAGCAAAATAATTAATAATAGTTTTTCTATGGCTGGTTTCTTGGGCATCGCTATTCTCCTCTGAAAGCCACCTTAAAGTATAATTGTTTCAAATATAAGGATAAGTTACAGATAATGGTAAAATAGCATTAAAAGAACGTATTTCAGGAATGAATTTAAAGTATGAGTATGTTAGACTTGTCAAAATCTACCTCGAATTAATTATGAGTGTTTGCAGTCGTTCATTCAGTTTCACAGGGATTGATGATCTGTAAGGAAATAAATAAAAGTAATGTAAAATTATAATATGCCTTATAAAATGTCTTGATAATATATTTCATAATACATTAAGCTATATATTAGCTATATTCATATTTAAAATCCTGGTAAATACAACAAATACCTCAGTAATCGATCCATTCTCCATCTTTCCTAATTACCATGCGAAGACTCTCTGGCATTGATTGCACCACACGAAGACACACTGATGGCCCTATGTTCTCTCTTGCGTCATCAATAGTTTCCAGTAATTTGCTCCTGTCTTGAGGGCGGTCTACCTTTTGAAGATCTTTTGCCACAATACTCCGTATATTTTCAATGGAATTAAGGTCTGGGCTCCTTGCTGGCCAGCTTAATTTCTTTATGGAATTTACTTCCAAACACCTATTACATTCCCTGCATGTATGGATGCGGGAATCATCCTATAATTCATTAGCGAAATTTAAATAAATCCATATTACCCGGAAGAACGCAAATATACATTGGAAAATAATCGAAGCGAGACTAGCGGGAGCGAATGAAATAAAACTTCTTACCTGTTGAAACAAGAATTCCTCAGGTAAGAACACTTCAACCGATGGCAGCATCATGCTATTCAATACGTGGACATACTGTTGTCCATTAAGATTGCCATCGATCTTCCAATGAACAACCGGGCCTTGAGAAGCATATTGTACGCAATAAGAATAGTGATCGCAGTAATCATGCCGTTCACGATGCAACTTGTAAAAAGAAATAAATAGACTTCAAGTGAACTTCCGAACCTTTAGCGCTTCAACGAGAGTTCGATACCATGATTTCATCGAGTAGATATCAGCCCTGAATGAAACACGGAACTTAAACTTGATATAATAAACAATTTCGAAAATCATATTTAGAATTATGTCGCTGTATCAACACAATGTTTTCGTTTAAATAATTAGCATTCAATATTATGAACATAGACGTCAATGCAATGCTCACGCCATCACCTCTCCGATGTCTAATGCACATTGTTACGTGATAAAAATGAATAAGCAGGATGTACGTGAATAAGTGCTCGATCTATTTTATTCGCGAACCATGATCTGCACGAATTTCATAGTCTGGATGACTTATTATGTACTCCTAATGCAAATAGAAGTTTACATTATATTTACTTTATGATCCCCCGATCGTACCCAGAGAAAAATCCGCGTTGATAAAATAGCAAACACTCTTCGCTTTTATCGATTGCACAGGACAATTTCTACTGAGTAATTATGCTAGAATAGTCATAGGAAGGATACCAAAAGACATGAATTATCTTTAGTGTTAATTTTGGTTTATAGTTATTCTTGTTGCTGATTAAAAAGGGCATAGTTATCGGTGAATACTTCTTAGCAGGATTCGAACATATCCTCATGGATTCCCTTCACTTATTTACACTAGAAGTTTCCGATCAATAATGACATTTAATCCCTACTTATATTTGCTGTAATTCGCTGATTCTATAAAAGGAGATTAAAACCATAACATTCTCTACCCCTTGATTACTGAATTTATTAACTAAATATAATATTTAGAAAACATTCAACATCCATCATCAAATGCATTCAATAACACAATGACATGGTTTATATTTTCTCAAACATATCAAAAAGCTTCAAACGATTGTCATATATGTTTTATGATCGCATTCAGCACATTTATTGTAATCCGATTATCTCTACTTCTTTAACACGTTGTGTTACGATTTAACTGGTGTTGCATAGACAGAGGCCTATTATCACAATTTCATAATTTGTTTAATTGCATCTTCGGATTCATTCTTTTGGTGTAATTAACTTCACACTCGAATCACATTATAGAATAGCCGTTGATTCTAACCGTAATATTACTATTGCTTATAGATTGAACTATCAAATTATATTCTTATCGATTTCCGGAGATGTACATCTCCGGAAATGTATACTAAGTATAAATCATCGCACGAGCTGTAGTCAAGACCGTAAAAGAGCCCTAAGCTTGCAAGTTTCATTTTCTTATCGTCGGGGTTGGGCTGCCTTTCCACAAAAAGAGATAATTCAAAAGATGAAAATTTTCACATTAATGCATTTTGATACTCTTACTTCATTTATCGCCATAGAGAATATGCGGATACTTTTGTCAATTTCAATGAGAATCCATGAGCAGCATGTGTTTTTAACGATCGATCGACTATAAGTAGAAAATTCTCCTCAGAGAGGAAAAGATTTTCATTCTAGCTCACAGGATAAGCATTTATGTTCATTTTGATCGCCTTTAAGCTTTATCAGCATAGCCAAATAAGATTTAGAAATCATTGTACACACTTCATGGAAAAAAATGCTTTTGATTAATATCATTGTGGTTGATAGCCTTTACATTAGTAGTACTTCGTGCGGCAGAGTGATTTTAATGCTGGATACATTTCTTGTAAATAGTCTCTTTTTGAACTATGCAAGGTATGAGGAGAAACATCCATTTCCATCAAAAGGACAGCAATAATTATGATTTGCTCATTTTTCCTATTCAAAATATACATGTGGTTGAACTACTCTAATTTACCAAAGTAAGGTGTTTGTAGATTGCCCCCAAGAATACATAAATTACACGACTTTCAAGACTTCTTAATCCTCTTCTTGCACCTGTGATCTCTTCATCTACCAAAAGGTCCCCCGTTCGATGATAGATTAAAAGGACCGTTCTGATAAGAATTGCACGTTAACTTCACTATGGTATCTTTATTTCTACTCCGGAAAATAACTGGAAATGTTTAAAAAACTCCATAGAGATATAGGAATATTTTACGAGGCCATGAACAACCAGTCACCTAGACGAACGATGCGATCGTCGAAGTCTCTTTTACATAAGAATACGCAAGAAATTCTGCTGAATCGGAGCTGAATGCTTCGAATCATTCATGGGTATCAATGAGAGAATTCGAAATCGGAACTGTAGCAGTTAGTAAATATATCCTTCGTCAAAACTTAGGAAAAGACACTAAAGAGTTTTCTCATAATCTCCTCGACATTTAAAACGCTGATTAATTAAATTGCAACTACAAAGAGCACTTTACTTTTGGTAAATCTTTAATTTAATAGTGTGAGAGTCTCCCCAGAGTAAGTGGTAGTCGGTTTATTCCACACATTGAGTAAATAGGTTCTTAATTACACTTCTCTTCTTTAGTTACATTAGCTATGTGGTGTTTTCGTAAGGGGAAGAGTATTTTGAAACTGCGATGTATATATCAATGATTAATTAACGATCAAGATGAACGGGCAGTTCAGGAATTCTATCCCGGAAAAGAGTTTGGGTACATTTTCTCATAAGGAACGGAGATGAGGTGATACAACCATCGAAAGATTCATATAATAGAAATTCACCCCCTTACAAAGAATAAAAGCGATTATTTTAACAAGTGATAAGGATAAATGCGATTATTTGAACAAGACATGATCATTCAATCAAGCATTTATTTTTTTATCTAATGGTTTGTGAAATCTCTGGTTAGAGGTAAGGGGACTTTCGCATTGTCATGTTTAACCTGGTTATGTTCCGAGTCCATTTAAATGGCAATTTAACGGTAAAAATGGATACATAAAATGTGTTCGCAACCTTAGCTAATGATTCCTAAATATATTCAATTTGTTATACGTGTTGTAAAATTATGTTCGGTCGGTTATCGGTAGGATATTCTTGTGGATGCATGAAAACTCTTCTCCAAACGGTATGCTTTAATTATATATTTGATAAAATATTATACAGACAGCGGTTCGGTTTCTAACTCCATTCATAGGATCTACTGGAGGACAGCGGTAAGAATTAGAATCATCACCTCGCGTATAAATTACCAAAAACGCATATACGAAATACTGAAGGTGCGACCATACAGACGAATACTTTGGAGAGGGCAAATTAAACTTGAAAGTTCCAAATTGTGTAATGAGAGCAAAAGAGACGCTCAAAATATGGAAAGATCGAAATATAGTTCTCCGTAGAGTATCGAGGATCATCTTGGCTGCCATTTACCACCGAATTGAAACTATTTCTCAATTTGTTTAGTCTTATTTAGCATCATAGCGATTACACAGGTTCCCATTATATCTTTTACATTGGATGTATTTTGAATAGCCTTCCGAAGATCATTGGTTCGGTCCGGAAGTGCAATAAATACTTGCGATATTTTATATTATTTTGGAAGCACCAATGGAGTATTTCGTTAATCTTATTTTAATGAAACTCGATTTTCTAGCGCAATATTTTCGAATGTAATGCCAGAATATAAAATTATGAAAATAGATTTCTACCAAAATTTGACTTTAGCAGTACTTCTCAGTCAAAACAATAACTTATTTCATTAAATTTTTAACGAATTCTGGTGATATAATAAACAATTTCGAAAATCATATTTAGAATTATGTCGCTGTATCAACACAATGTTTTCGTTTAAATAATTAGCATTCAATATTATGAACATAGACGTCAATGCAATGCTCACGCCATCACCTCTCCGATGTCTAATGCACATTGTTACGTAATAAAAATGAATGAGCAGGATGTACGTGAATAAGTGCTCGATCTATTTTATTCGCGAACCATGATCTGCACGAATTTCATAGTCTGGATGACTTAATATGTACTCCTAATGCAAATAGAAGTTTACATTATATTTACTTTATGATCCCCCGATCGTACCCAGAGAAAAATCCGCGTTGATAAAATAGCAAACAGTCTTCGCTTTTATCGATTGCACAGGACAATTTCTACTGAGTAATTATGCTAGAATAGTCATAGGAAGGATACCAGAAGACATGAATTATCTTTAGTGTTAATTTTGGTTTATAGTTATTCTTGTTGCTGATTAAAAAGGGCATAGTTATCGGTGAATACTTCTTAGCAGGATTCGAACAAATTCTCATGGATTCCCTTCACTTATTTACACTAGAAGTTTCCGATCAATAATGACATTTAATCCCTACTTATATTTGCTGTAATTCGCTGATTCTATAAAAGGAGATTAAAACCATAACATTCTCTACCCCTTGATTACTGAATTTATTAACTAAATATAATATTTAGAAAACATTCAACATCCATCATCAAATGCATTCAATAACACAATGACATGGTTTATATTTTCTCAAACATATCAAAAAGCTTCAAACGATTGTCATATATGTTTTTGATCGCATTCAGCACATTTATTGTAATCCGATTATCTCTACTTCTTTAACACGTTGTGTTACGCTTTAACTGGTGTTGTATTGACAGAGGCCTATTATCACAATTTCATAATTTGTTGAATTGCATCTTCGGATTCATTCTTTTTGTGTAATTAACTTCACACTCGAATCACATTATAGCATAGCCGTTGATTCTAACCGTAATATTACTATTGCTTATAGATTGAACAATCAAATTATATTCTTATCGATTTCCGGAGATGTACATCTCCGGAAATGTATACTAAGTATAAATCATCGCACGAGCTGTAGTCAAGACCGTAAAAGAGCCCTAAGCTTGCAAGTTTCATTTTCTTATCGTCGGGGTTGGGCTGCCTTTCCACAAAAAGAAATAATTCAAAAGATGAAAATTTTCACATTAATGCATTTTGATACTCTTACTTCATTTATCGCCATAGAGAATATGCGGATACTTTCGTCAATTTCAATGAGAATCCATGAGCAGCATGTGTCTTTAACGATCGATCGACTATAAGTAGAAAATTCTCCTCAGAAAGGAAAAGATTTTCATTCTAGCTCACAGGATAAGCATTTATGTTCATTTTGATCGACTTTAAGCTTTATCAGCATAGCCAAATAAGATTTAGAAATCATTGTACGCACTTCATGGAAAAAAAATGCTTTTGATTAATATCATTGTGGTTGATAGCCTTTACATTAGTAGTACTTCGTGCGGCAGAGTGATTTTAATGCTGGATACATTTCTTGTAAATAGTCTCTTTTTGAACTATGCAAGGTATGAGGTGATACATCCATTTCTTTTTTATCTCCTCTTTAAGTCCTACCCAGAAAACTACACGCTATCAGTGGCACATGCAAAATTTTTATGGGGGGTAGCAGCCCAACCTTTTGAATAAAGGTGTAACAAAAATGTTATTTTAATAAGTATATTTTCAATTTTATGGCACAAACAAAATAGTCTTTCTTTTATCGTTGGTCTACTCATACTCAAGTAAAATTATATATCATTTTTCCTATCATCCAATTGCTTTCACCATGTGACTGTAATTTACCAGTTTAAGATTAATTTGGGTTTTGCATAGAATTAAGGCCCCTTTCTCCCCCTCCTCTCATGAGTGAACCACTGAACTCTAGTATAAGAATTAAAAAAATTCATACAAATTTCTTCAGCTGAAATCAGAGCCATGAATCAAAAACAGACATGATTAAATTAATAGAATAGAAATAATAAAGTGGTTTTTCAGCTTGATGATAGCTTTAAAGAGTGGCCAAAGCATATCCGTCAGTAGATTCATGTCATTTTTACATTCCTGAAGAAGAAGAGTAAAGGAATCTCACACAGATAAGTTGCAACTTACCCAATAAACCAATAAAGATATTTTACTGAGATAGCATCCATCTTGCTTGCCACACAAGAGGCAGTAGGTGTGTTATCAGGAGAAAAATAACATAGTTAGGATATTTCTCCGGTTGAGTTGGAATTAAGGATAGGATAATTAAGGTGGGATGTCTCATCAAAATGTTTGCACACGAAAATTAATGAAGTTGTTTGCTTTTTAATAAATCCGGCAAAGCATTAGCGGATAACGAAGATAATTCCTATGAGACTCAATACTAGCAAACCGTCATAGATATAGTTTTTAAATAGGATTAATAACTTTATCCAAGATCACCATACATTACATTTTTCGCGACAAACGTGACATTTCAAAAGTTATTGGAGAAAAGTTCACAATAAACTTATATTAAATCTCCCCCTGATTTTCGTGTTCCCTGCGGAGAGAATAAAATTGTAAACCTAAATTTTGAACATTCATACAGCGAGAAACTGAGGAAAATTCTAATTTTTGTTTTCGCCTCATTTAAATAACCTTCGACTGTCACTCAACATCCCGGAAATTCGTTAAGTATTTATGTAGCAATTTATTAAAAATATTTTAGCTATATCATTTACATTAAAAATTTTCTTTAAAAATTAAACGACAAACCCGTTCGCTGATTCTGTATCGTGAAATTAATTTCCATGCTAGATACTACATTACGCCGAATTTTCTACAAAAAAAATCACTTTTAATTTGAACTACTATGCAATGATAGAGAAAATTTGCACGTACGCGAGATAACAAGGTCCACGCATGCCGAACTTTGGCATATGTGAACAGCAGGTTAACGCAACTATAAATTTTCAATCGTAGCATTCCTATTATTAATAAAAACTTTAATGAAATACGTGTGAAAAAGCTTAACATCTCCGCGGCAAGATGGTCATGTGGAAATTTATCCGGACAACGAAATTTACGATCTTATTTTACTATACAATATTAAGTTACATGTTTGAATCCCGTTAACTCAATAGAACACTTTTTAATCAGAATGAATCCGACTATAAATCCAAATGTAACACTCATGAAATTTCAAGTCATTTGGTAGAAGCATTGTATCCTTCCTATGACTTTTCTAATATAATTTCTCAGGTGAAATTGCCCTGTGACATAGATATATGAAAAGAGTGTTTTCTCTTTATCAAAGAGGATTTCTCTCTGGGTAAAATAAATGAAATAAAGTGTAAATATCTATTTGCGCTATGAGTAAATTTTAAGTCATCAAAAGTTTGAAAGTCGAGCAGATCTTGGTTCACGAAAAAAATCGACCCAACACTAATTCACGCACATCATTATTATTCATATTTTATCAGGCCTAATATGTATTTAGACATTGGAATGGTGATGGCGTAAGCATTGCATTGATGTCAATGTTCATAATATTGAATGCAAATTATTTAAACAAAAGCATTGTGTTGATACAGCGACATAATTCAAAATACGATTTTCGAAATTCTTTATAATGTGACCAGAAGTCATTAAAAATTTAATGAAATAAGTTTCTCCTTTGACTGAAGAGTACTGCTAAAGTCAAATTTTGGTGGAAATCTATTTTCATAATTTTATATTCTAGCATTACATTCGAAAATATTGCGCTAGAAAATCGACTTACATTAAAATAAGATCATCGAAATACTCCATTGGCGCTTCCAAAATAATATAAAATATCGCAAGTATTTATTGCACTTCCGGACCGAACCAATGATCTTCGGAAGGCTATTCAAAATACATCCAATGTAAAAGATATAATGGGAACCTGTGTAATCCCTATGATGCTAAATAAGACTAAACAAATTGAGAAATAGTTTCAATTCGGTGGTAAATGGCAGCCAAGATGATCCTCGATACTTTACGGAGAACTATATTTCGATCTTTCCATATTTTGAGCGTCTCTTTTACTCTCATTACACAATTTGGAACTTTCAAGTTTAATTTGCCCTCTCCAAAGTATTCGTCTGCATGGTCGCACCTTCAGTATTTCGTATCTGCGTTTTTGGTAATTTATACGCGAGGTGATGATTCTAATTCTTACCGCTGTCCTCCAGTAGATCCTATGAATGGAGTTAGAAACCGAACCGCTGTCTGTATAATATTTTATCAAATATATAATTAAAGCATACCGTTTGGAGAAGAGTTTTCATGCATCCACAAGAATATCCTACCGATAACCGACCGAACTTAATTTTACAACATGTAGAACAAATTGAATATATTTGGAAATCATTAGCTAAGGTTGCGAAGACATTATATGTATCCATTTTTACATTTAAATTGCCATTTAAATGGACTCGGAACATAACCAGGTTAAACATGACAATGCGAAAGTCCCCTTACCTCTAACCAGAGATTTCACAAACCACTAGATAAAAAAATAAATGCTTGATTGAATGATCATGTCTCATTTTAATACGATGCACCAATTAAATTATAATCCGCCGTTGGAATGAAGCTTGATAGCTATGAGAAAGAAAACTAACTGCGTTTACAATGATACGATAAGGCATCTCCCCGCCCCGAATCGATCCAGGGACACTCGTTAAAATAATCGCTTTTGTTCTTTGTAAGGGGGTGAATTTCTATTATAAGAATCTTTCGATGGTTGTATCACCTCATCTCCGTTCCTTATGAGAAAATGAACCCAAACTCTTTTCCGGGATAGATTTCCTGAACTGCCCGTTCATCTTGATCGTTAATTAATCATAGATATATACATCGCAGTTTCAAAATACTCTTCCCCTTACGAAAACACCACATAGCTAATGTAACTAAAGAAGAGAAGTGTAATTAAGAACGCATTTACTCACAGTGTGGAATAAACCGACTACCACTTACTCTGGGGAGACTCTCACACTATTAAATTAAAGATTTACCAAAAGTAAAGTGCTCTTTGTAGTTGCAATTTAATTAATAAGCGTTTTAAATGTCGAAGAGATTATGAGAAAACTCATTAGTGTCTTTTCCTAAGTTTTGACGGAGGATATATTTACTAACTGCTACAGATCCGATTTCGAATTCTCTCATTGATACCCATGAATGATTCGTAGCATTCAGCTCCGATTCAGCTGAATTTCTTGCGTATTCTTATGTAAAAGAGACTTCGACAATCGCATCGTTCGTCTAGGGGACTGGTTGTTCATAGCCTCATAAAATATTCCTATATCTCTATGGAGTTTTTTAAAAATTTCCAGTTATTTTCCGGAATAGAAATAAAGATACAACGGTGAAGTTAACGTGCAATTCTTATCAGAACGGTCCTTTTAATCTATCATCGAACTGGGGACCTTTTGGTAGATGAAGAGATCACAGGTGCAGGAAGAGCATTAAGAAGTCTTCAAAGTCGTGTAATTTATGTATTCTTGGGGGCAATCTACAAACACCTTACTTTGGTAAATTATAGTAGTTCAACCACATGTATATTTTGAATAGGAGAAATGAGCAAATCATAATTATTGCTGTCCTTTAGATGGAAATGGATGTATCTCCTCATACCTTGCATAGTTCAAAAAGAGACTATTTACAAGAAATGTATCCAGCATTAAAATCACTCTGCCGCACGAAGTACTATTAATGTAAAGGCTATCAACCACAATGATATTAATCAAAAGCATTTTTTTTCCATGAAGTGCGTACAATGATTTCAAAATCTTATTTGGCTATGCTGATAAAGCTTAAAGGCGATCAAAATGAACATAAATGCTTATCCTGTGAGCTAGAATGAAAAGCTTTTCCTTTCTGAGGAGAATTTTCTACTTATAGTCGATCGATCGTTAAAGAGACATGCTGCTCATGGATTCACATTGAAATTGACGAAAGTATCCGCATATTCTCTAAGGCGCTAAATGAAGTAAGAGTATCAAAATGCATTAATTTGAAAATTTTCAATCTTTTGAATTATCTCTTTTTGTGGAAAGGCAGCCCAACCCCGACGATAAGAAAATGAAACTTGCAGGCTTAGGGCTCTTTTACGGTCTTGACTACAGCTCGTGTGAAGATTTATTCTTACTTTCTATTTCCGGAGATGTACATTTTGAAATCGATAAGAATATAATTTGATAGTTCAATCTATAAGCAATAGTAATATTACTGTTAGAATCAACGGCTATTCTATAATGTGATTCGAGTGTGAAGTTAATTACACCAAAAGAAAGAATCCGAAGATGCAATTAAACAAATTATGAAATTGTGATAATATACCTCTGTCTATGCAACACCAGTTAAATCGTAACACAACGTGTTAAAGAAGTAGAGATAATTTTAATCGCTTTCGGTTATTTTCTAGAGGAATTTCAATAGAAGTTAATCTTCGAACGGACTTTAGACAAGTTTCTTGTTGATGATATTGGATCAAGATTCATATGCATACTGTAGGTATAGTTATTATGTCAGTTCTGAAGGAAGAGACACCAGAGATAAAAATTAATTCATTAGATTAATTAATAAGGGATTCCTAAATATCGGATTACAATAAAAGTGCTAAATGCAATCAAAAACATATATGACAATCGTTTGAAGCTTTTTGATATGTTTGAGAAAATATAAACCATGTCATTGTGTTATTGAATGCATTCGATGATGGATGTTGAATGTTTTCCAAATATTATGTTTAATTAATAAATTCAGTAATCAAGGGGTTGAGAATGTTATGGTTTTAATCTCCTTTTATAGAATCAGCGAATTACAGCAAATATAAGTAGGGATTAAATGTCATTATTGATCGGAAACTTCTTGTGTAAATAAGTGAAGGGAATCCATGAGGATATGTTCGAATCCTGTTAAGAAGTATTCACCGATAACTATGCCCTTTTTAATCAGGAACAAGAACAACTATAAACCAAAATTAACACTAAAGATAACTCATGTCTTTTGGTATCCTTCCTATGACTTTTCTAGCATAATTACTCAGTAGAAATTGTCCTGTGCAATCGATAAAAGCGAAGAGTGTTTGCTATTTTATCAACGCGGATATTTCTCTGGGTACGATCTGGGGATCATAAAGTAAATATAATGTAAACTTCTATTTGCATTAGGAGTACATATTAAGTTATCCAGAGTATGAAATTCGGTCAGATCTTGGTTCGCGAATAAAATAGATCGAGCAATTATTCACGTACATCCTGCTTATTCATTTTTAAATGGCAGTCAAGATGATCCTTGATACTCTACGGAGAACTAAATTTCGATCTTTCCATTTTCTGTGTTCTGTCATTACACATTTTTGATCTTCCGTTTTTTGTCTGCCCTCTTGATAGTATTCGTCTATGTACGGTCGCACATTGAGTATTTCATATCTGCGATTACGGTCAATTATACCCGAGGTTATGCTTTCAATTCTTGCTGCTGTCCTCCAATAGATCCAATGAAATTGTTTTAATCCATGATTCTAACATCTCTTACTGATATGTTAAGAGTAGGATATGTAAATTATGTGAATCTTCCGTGCCTTTTAATCGGTAAGGCAAATCTAGTTTCAGTAAGGTAATTGGAAATTATCTTCAGCTAAAAGCAATGCCTTAAGCTTTTTAAGGGTTTTCCTACGAGCACTATTTACTCTAATCGCGTTGTTTCACAGGAAAATGTAGTATGATGAGGAATAGCCCCTTCCCCCTTTAAAAATTTCATATCCAACCCTTGCACCAGGTGGTAAACAGGGAAAAGGGAAATTAGAGGAGCCCATGACCCCGGTGCAAGTATGTAATGATGTAATGGTATTTCTAATGGTTGGTGCATAAAGAGGTGTTTGGGATACCACACACTAAGATTGCAGGGACTTCCTCTGAAACTACCACTGCTTCTAGAAAGACCTCTGATTCCTATCACCTTATAATATGAGGATGTAAAGAAAGAATGTTAACTTACCTTCCTATAAGTATTCCAAGATGAGCAGTGTTCACGTATAACACCGAACACTACCCACACTAAACACCGAAAACTGCATACATTTCAAATCGGACTTCACTCACTTTTCCACTCGCTTAGCACTCACTACACACAAATATCACTCACTTATTCTGGCTCTTCGCGGTCACCTGATGGGAAGGCGGACGAATTGTGCCTTGACAGGCACCTTTTCCCCTTGGAGAGGAACTCCCCGCTGCAGGACCTCTGGTCAAATTCCAACGACGAATCCAAAGGCCTATTCCTGAAATCCTTCCTTCAGCTGTGGAATCCCATCCCAGCGGTCGAAGACGCCCTTCAGCCAAGGTTGATGTCTTTGTTAAACTCATAGGCCTCCGAGATAAATTGAGAAAGGAATGCATTGAAATTATCTTGCTATGTAAGGTCTTATGAAAAGAACTCAAAACAACGTAACTTCCCTGATTGTATATTTCTGAAGCCACTCTCAACACTTAAAATTTACATAGCCAACAAACATTGTCAAATGACGCGACAAAAAGAAATGAATTGGGTGAGAAAGGCTTTATATTCTGAAATTATATGCACTATGTACTCTGCTTATGGAAAATTAAAATGAAACTATACTCAGTAATAATGAGAGGTTTTGTGTAATGAAAATGTATTATTACAAGATATTCACAAGCATAATCATTTCTATTTTCTAAGTTGATCAAAAGCCTCTCATGAAGCATCTAAAACCAGTCAATTCTATCATTTTACTACTTCTGTGGAAAGACAAGCTAATTTGGAAGAAAAAGAAATCCATACATTTCCACACTAATGGATTTTATTAATTATTCATTAATCTAAAGCAGCTTTGAGTGTAGGGTAAGAAGAGGGTAAGGGTTCACTCATTGGTAAGATTTGGTAAGTTTAACACTTAAAGTTCTAAGGCAACCTAAGCCTAATGTATAGAATTCAACGTTAAAATTACTCACACAGATCAAAAACTCAATATCAAATTCTAAGAACACAACAACAATCAAGCAAAATAATTAATAATAGTTTTTCTATGGCTGGTTTCTTGGGCATCGCTATTCTCCTCTGAAAGCCACCTTAAAGTATAATTGTTTCAAATATAAGGATAAGTTACAGATAATGGTAAAATAGCATTAAAAGAACGTATTTCAGGAATGAATTTAAAGTATGAGTATGTTAGACTTGTCAAAATCTACCTCGAATTAATTATGAGTGTTTGCTGTCGTTCATTCAGTTTCACAGGGATTGATGATCTGTAAGGAAATAAATAAAAGTAATGTAAAATTATAATATGCCTTATAAAATGTCTTGATAATATATTTCATAATACATTAAGCTATATATTAGCTATATTCATATTTAAAATCCTGGTAAATACAACAAATACCTCAGTAATCGATCCATTCTCCATCTTTCCTAATTACCATGCGAAGACTCTCTGGAATTGATTGCACCACACGAAGACACACTGATGGCCCTATGTTCTCTCTTGCGTCATCAATAGTTTCCAGAAAATTTGCTCCTGTCTTGAGGGCGGTCTACCTTTTGAAGATCTTTTGCCACAATACTCCGTATATTTTCAATGGAATTAAGGTCTGGGCTCCTTGCTGGCCAGCTTAATTTCTTTATGGAATTTACTTCCAAACACTTATTACCTTCCCTGCATGTATGGATGCGGGAATCATCCTATAATTCATTAGCGAAATTTAAATAAATCCATATTACCCGGAAGAACGCAAATATACATTGGAAAATAATCGAAGCGAGACTAGCGGGAGCGAATGAAATAAAACTTCTTACCTGTTGAAACAAGAATTCCTCAGGTAAGAACACTTCAACCGATGGCAGCATCATGCTATTCAATATGTGGACATACTGTTGTCCATTAAGATTGCCATCGATCTTCCAATGAACACCCGGGCCTTGAGAAGCATATTGTACGCAATAAGAATAGTGATCGCAGTAATCATGCCGTTCACGATGCAACTTGTAAAAAGAAATAAATAGACTTCAAGTGAACTTCCGAACCTTTAGCGCTTCAACGAGAGTTCGATACCATGATTTCATCGAGTAGATATCAGCCCTGAATGAAACACGGAACTTAAACTTGATATAATAAACAATTTCGAAAATCATATTTAGAATTATGTCGCTGTATCAACACAATGTTTTCGTTTAAATAATTAGCATTCAATATTATGAACATAGACGTCAATGCAATGCTCACGCCATCACCTCTCCGATGTCTAATGCACATTGTTACGTGATAAAAATGAATAAGCAGGATGTACGTGAATAAGTGCTCGATCTATTTTATTCGCGAACCATGATCTGCACGAATTTCATAGTCTGGATGACTTAATATGTACTCCTAATGCAAATAGAAGTTTACATTATATTTACTTTATGATCCCCCGATCGTACCCAGAGAAAAATCCGCGTTGATAAAATAGCAAACACTCTTCGCTTTTATCGATTGCACAGGACAATTTCTACTGAGTAATTATGCTAGAATAGTCATAGGAAGGATACCAAAAGACATGAATTATCTTTAGTGTTAATTTTGGTTTATAGTTATTCTTGTTACTGATTAAAAAGGGCATAGTTATCGGTGAATACTTCTTAGCAGGATTCGAACATATCCTCATGGATTCCCTTCACTTATTTACACTAGAAGTTTCCGATCAATAATGACATTTAATCCCTACTTATATTTGCTGTAATTCGCTGATTCTATAAAAGGAGATTAAAACCATAACATTCTCTACCCCTTGATTACTGAATTTATTAACTAAATATAATATTTAGAAAACATTCAACATCCATCATCAAATGCATTCAATAACACAATGACATGGTTTATATTTTCTCAAACATATCAAAAAGCTTCAAACGATTGTCATATATGTTTTTGATTGCATTCAGCACATTTATTGTAATCCGATTATCTCTACTTCTTTAACACGTTGTGTTACGCTTTAACTAGTGTTGCATTGACAGAGGCCTATTATCACAATTTCATAATTTGTTGAATTGCATCTTCGGATTCGTTCTTTTGGTGTAATTTACATCACACTCGAATCACACTATAGAATAGCCGTTGATTCTAACCGCAATATTACTATTGCTTATAGATTGAACTATCAAATTATATTCTTATCGATTTCCGGAGATGTACATCTCCGGAAATGTATACTAAGTATAAATCATCGCACGAGCTGTAGTCAAGACCGTAAAAGAGCCCTAAGCTTGCAAGTTTCATTTTCTTATCGTCGGGGTTGGGCTGCCTTTCCACAAAAAGAGATAATTCAAAAGATGAAAATTTTCACATTAATGCATTTTGATACTCTTACTTCATTTATCGCCATAGAGAATATGCGGATATTTTCGTCAATTTCAATGAGAATCCATGAGCAGCATGTGTCTTTAACTATCGATCTACTATAAGTAGAAAATTCTCCTCAGAAAGGAAAAGATTTTCATTCTAGCTCACAGGATAAGCATTTATGTTCATTTTGATCGCCTTTAAGCTTTATCAGCATAGCCAAATAAGATTTAGAAATCATTGTACGCACTTCATGGAAAAAAAAATGCTTTTGATTAATATCATTGTGGTTGATAGCCTTTACATTAGTAGTACTTCGTGCGGCAGAGTGATTTTAATGCTGGATACATTTCTTGTAAATAGTCTCTTTTTGAACTATGCAAGGTATGAGGAGATACATCCATTTCCATCAAAAGGACAGCAATAATTATGATTTGCTCATTTCTCCTATTCAAAATATACATGTGGTTGAACTACTCTAATTTACCAAAGTAAGGTGTTTGTAGATTGCCCCCAAGAATACATAAATTACACGACTTTCAAGACTTCTTAATCCTCTTCTTGCACCTGTGATCTCTTCATCTACCAAAAGGTCCCCAGTTCGATGATAGATTAAAAGGACCGTTCTGATAAGAATTGCACGTTAACTTCACCATAGTATCTTTATTTCTACTACGGAAAATAACTGGAAATGTTTAAAAAACTCCATAGAGATATAGGAATATTTTACGAGGCTATGAACAGCCAGTCCCCTAGACTAACGATGCGATCGTCGAAGTCTCTTTTACATAAGAATACGCAAGAAATTCTGCTGAATCGGAGCTGAATGCTACGAATCATTCTTGGGTATCAATGAGAGAATTCGAAATCGGAACTGTAGCAGTTAGTAAATATATCCTTCGTCAAAACTTAGGAAAAGACACTAAAGAGTTTTCTCATAATCTCCTCGACATTTAAAACGCTGCTTAATTAAATTGCAACTACAAAGAGCACTTTACTTTTGGTAAATCTTTAATTTAATAGTGTGAGAGTCTCCCCAGAGTAAGTGGTAGTCGGTTTATTCCACACACTGAGTAAATAGGTTCTTAATTACACTTCTCTTCTTTAGTTACATTAGCTATGTGGTGTTTTCGTAAGGGGAAGAGTATTTTGAAACTGCGATGTATATATCAATGATTAATTAACGATCAAGATGAACGGGCAGTTCAGGAATTCTATCCCGGAAAAGAGTTTGGGTTCATTTTCTCATAAGGAACGGAGATGAGGTGATACAACCATCGAAAGATTCATATAATAGAAATTCACCCCCTTACAAAGAATAAAAGCGATTATTTTAACAAGTGATAAGGATAAATGCGATTATTTGAACAAGACATGATCATTCAATCAAGCATTTCTTTTTTTATCTAATGGTTTGTGAAATCTCTGGTTAGAGGTAAGGGGACTTTCGCATTGTCATGTTTAACCTGGTTATGTTCCGAGTCCATTTTAATGGCAATTTAAATGTAAAAATGGATACATAAAATGTCTTCGCAACCTTAGCTAATGATTTCCAAATATATTCAATTTGTTCTACATGTTGTAAAATTAAGTTCGGTCGGTTATCGGTAGGATATTCTTGTGCATGCATGAAAATTCATCTCCAAACGGTGTGCTGAAATTATATATTTGATAACATGTTATAGAGACAGCGTTTCGTTTTCTAACTCCATTCATAGGATCTACTGGAGGACAGCGGTAAGAATTAGAATCATCACCTCGCGTATAAATTACCAAAAACGCAGATACGAAATACTGAAGGTGCGACCATACAGATGAATACTTTCGAGAGGGCAAATTAAACTTGAAAGTTCCAAATTGTGTAATGAGAGCAAAAGATACGATCAAATATAGAAAGATCGAAATTTAGTTCTCAGTAGAGTATCGAGGATCATCTTGGCTGCCATATACCACCGAATTGAAACTATTTCTCAATTTGAATAGTCTTATGTAGCATCATAGCGATTACACAGGTTCCCATTATATCTTTTACATTCGATGTATTTTGAATAGCCTTCCAAAGATCATTGGTTCGGTCCGGAAGTGCAATAAATACATGCGATATTTTATATTATTTTGGAAGCACCAATGGAGTATTTCGTTAATCTTATTTTAATGAAACTCGATTTTCTAGCGCAATATTTTCGAATGTAATGCTAGAATATAAAATTATGAAAATAGATTTCCACCAAAATTTGACTTTAGCAGTACTTCTCAGTCAAAACAATAACTTATTTCATTAAATTTTTAACGAATTCTGGTGATATAATAAACAATTTCCAAAATCATATTTAGAATTATGTCGCTGTATCAACACAATGTTTTCGTTTAAATAATTAGCATTCAATATTATGAACATAGACGTCAATGCAATGCTCACGCCATCACCTCTCCAATGTATAATGCACATTGTTACGTAATAAAAATGAATGAGCAGGATGTATGTGAATAAGTGCTCGATCTATTTTATTCGCGAACCATGATCTGCACGAATTTCATAGTCTGGATGACTTAATATGTACTCCTAATGCAAATAGAAGTTTACATTATATTTACTTTATGATCCCCCGATCGTACCCAGAGAAAAATCCGCGTTGATAAAATAGCAAACACTCTTCGCTTTTATCGATTGCACAGGACAATTTCTACTGAGTAATTATGCTAGAATAGTCATAGGAAGGATACCAGAAGACATGAATTATCTTTAGTGTTAATTTTGGTTTATAGTTATTCTTGTTGCTGATTAAAAAGGGCATAGTTATCGGTGAATACTTCTTAGCAGGATTCGAACATATCCTCATGGATTCCCTTCACTTATTTACACTAGAAGTTTCCGATCAATAATGACATTTAATCCCTACTTATATTTGCTGTTATTCGCTGATTCTATAAAAGGAGATTAAAACCATAACATTCTCTACCCCTTGATTACTGAATTTATTAACTAAATATAATATTTAGAAAACATTCAACATCCATCATCAAATGCATTCAATAACACAATGACATGGTTTATATTTTCTCAAACATATCAAAAAGCTTCAAACGATTGTCATATATGTTTTTGATCGCATTCAGCACATTTATTGTAATCCGATTATCTCTACTTCTTTAACAAGGTGTGTTACGCTTTAACTGGTGTTGCATTGACATAGGCCTATTATCACAATTTCATAATTTGTTGAATTGCATCTTCGGATTCATTCTTTTGGTGTAATTAACTTCACACTCGAATCACATTATAGAATAGCCGTTGATTCTAACCGTAATATTACTATTGCTTATAGATTGAACTATCAAATTATATTCTTATCGATTTCCGGAGATGTACATCTCCGGAAATGTATACTAAGTATAAATCATCGCACGAGCTGTAGTCAAGACCGTAAAAGAGCCCTAAGCTTGCAAGTTTCATTTTCTTATCGTCGGGGTTGGACTGCCTTTCCACAAAAAGAGATAATTCAAAAGATGAAAATTTTCACATTAATGCATTTTGATACTCTTACTTCATTTATCGCCATAGAGAATATGCGGATACGTTCGTCAATTTCAATGAGAATCCATGAGCAGCATGTGTCTTTAACGATCGATCGACTATAAGTAGAAAATTCTCCTCAGAAAGGAAAAGATTTTCATTCTAGCTCACAGGATAAGCATTTATGTTCATTTTGATCGCCTTTAAGCTTTATCAGCATAGCCAAATAAGATTTAGAAATCATTGTACGCACTTCATGGAAAAAAAATGCTTTTGATTAATATCATTGTGGTTGATAGCCTTTACATTAGTAGTACTTCGTGCGGCAGAGTGATTTTAATGCTGGATACATTTCTTGTAAATAGTCTCTTTTTGAACTATGCAAGGTATGAGGAGATACATCCATTTCTTTTTTATCTCCTCTTTATGTCCTACCCAGAAAACTACACGCTATCAGTGGCACATGCAAAATTTTTATGGGGGGTAGCAGCCCAACCTTTTGAATAAAGGTGTAACAAAAATGTTATTTTAATAAGTATATTTTAATTTTATGGCAGAAACAAAATAGTCTTTCTTTTATCTTTGGTCTACTCATACTCAAGTAAAATTGTATATCATTTTTCCTATCATCCAATTGCTGTCACCATGTGACTGTAATTTACCAGTTTAAGATTAATTTTTGTTTTGTATAGAATTAAGACCCCTTTCTCCCCCTCCTCTCATGAGTGAACCACTAAACTCTAGTATAAGAATTTAAAAATTCATACAAATTTCTTCAGCTGAAATCAGAGCCATGAATCAAAAACAGACATGATTAAATTAATAGAATAGAAATAATAAAGTGGTTTTTCAGCTTGATGATAGCTTTAAAGAGTGGCCAAAACATATCAGTCAGTAGATTCATGTCATTTTTACATTCCTGAAGAAGAAGAGTAAAGGAATCTCACACAGATAAGTTGCAACTTACCCAATAAACCAATAAAGATATTTTACTGAGCTAGCATCCATCTTGCTTGTCACACAAGAGGCAGTAGGTGTGTTATCAGGAGAAAAATAACATAGTTAGGATATTTCTCCGGTTGAGTTGGAATTAAGGATAGGATAATTAAGGTGGGATGTCTCATCAAAATGTTTGCACACGAAAATTAATGAAGTTGTTTGCTTTTTAATAAATCCGGCAAAGCATTAGCGGATAACGAAGATAATTCCTATGAGACTCAATACTAGCAAACCGTCATAGATACAGTTTTTAAATAGGATTAATAACTTTATCCAAGATCACCATACATTACATTTTTCGCGACAAACGTGACATTTCAAAAGTTATTGGAGAAAAGTCCACAATAAACTTGTATTGAATCTCCCCCTGATTTTCGTGTTCCCTGCGGAGAGAATAAAATTGTAAACCTAAATTTTGAACATTCATACAGCGAGAAACTGAGGAAAATTCTAATTTTTGTTTTCGCCTCATTTAAATAACCTTCGACTGTCACTCAACATCCCGGAAATTCGTTAAGTATTTATGTAGCAATTTATTAAAAATATTTTAGCTATATCATTTACATTAAAAATTTTCTTTAAAAATTAAACGACAAACCCGTTCGCTGATTCTGTATCGTGAAATTAATTTCCATGCTAGATACTACATTACGCCGAATTTTCTACAAAAAAAATCACTTTTAATTTGAACTACTATGCAATGATAGAGAAAATTTGCACGTACGCGAGATAACCAGGTCCACGCATGCCGAACTTTGGCATATGTGAACAGCAGGTTAACGCAACTATAAATTTTCAATCGTAGCATTCCTATTATTAATATAAACTTTAAAGAAATACGTGTGAAAAAGCTTAACATCTCCGCGGCAAGATGGTCATGTGGAAATTTATCCGGACAACGAAATTTACGATCTTATTTTTACTATACATTATTAAGTTACATGTTTGAATCCCGTTAACTCAATAGAACACTTTTTAATCAGGATAAAAACGACTATAAATCCAAATGTAACACTCATGAAATTTCAAGTCATTTGGTAGAAGCATTGTATCCTTCCTATGACTTTTCTAATATAATTTCTCAGGTGAAATTGCCCTGTGACATGGATAAATGAAAAGAGTGTTTTCTCTTTATCAAAGAGGATTTCTCTCTGGGTAAAATAAATGAAATAAAGTGTAAATATCTATTTGCACTATGAGTAAATTTTAAGTCATCAAAAGTTTGAAAGTCGAGCAGATCTTGGTTCACGAAAAAAATCGACCCAACACTAATTCACGCACATCATTATTATTCATATTTTATCAGGTCTAATATGTATTTAGACATTGGAATGGTGATGGCGTAAGCATTGCATTGATGTCAATGTTCATAATATTGAATGCAAATTATTTAAACAAAAGCATTGTGTTGATACAGCGACATAATTCAAAATACGATTTTCGAAATTCTTTATAATGTGACCAGAAGTCATTAAAAATTTAATGAAATAAGTTTCTCCTTTGACTGAAGAGTACTGCTAAAGTCAAATTTTGGTGGAAATCTATTTTCATAATTTTATATTCTAGCATTACTTTCGAAAATATTGCGCTAGAAAATCGACTTACATTAAAATAAGATCATCGAAATACTCCATTGGCGTTTCCAAAATAATATAAAATATCGCAAGTATTTATTGCACTTCCGGACCGAACCAATGATCTTCGGAAGGCTATTCAAAATACATCCAATGTAAAAGATATAATGGGAACCTGTGTAATCGCTATGATGCTAAATAAGACTAAACAAATTGAGAAATAGTTTCAATTCGGTGGTAAATGGCAGCCAAGATGATCCTCGATACTCTACGGAGAACTATATTTCGATCTTTCCATATTTTGAGCGTCTCTTTTGCTCTCATTACACAATTTGGAACTTTCAAGTTTAATTTGCCCTCTCCAAAGTATTCGTCTGTATGGTCGCACCTTCAGTATTTCGTATATGCGTTTTTGGTAATTTATACGCGAGGTGATGATTCTAATTCTTACCGCTGTCCTCCAGTAGATCCTATGAATGGAGTTAGAAACCGAACCGCTGTCTGTATAATATTTTATCAAATATATAATTAAAGCATACCGTTTGGAGAAGAGTTTTCATGCATCCACAAGAATATCCTACCGATAACCGACCGAACTTAATTTTACAACATGTAGAACAAATTGAATATATTTGGAAATCATTAGCTAAGGTTGCGAAGACATTTTATGCATCCATTTTTACCGTTAAATTGCCATTTAAATGGACTCGGAACATAACCAGGTTAAACATGACAATGCGAAAGTCCCCTTACCTCTAACCAGAGATTTCACAAACCACTAGATAAAAAAATAAATGCTTGATTGAATGATCATGTCTCATTTTAATACGATGCACCAATTAAATTATAATCCGCCGTTGGAATGAAGCTTGATAGCTATGAGAAAGAAAACTAACTGCGTTTACAATGATACGATAAGGCATCTCCCCGCCCCGAATCGATCCAGGGACACTCGTTAAAATAATCGCTTTTGTTCTTTGTAAGGGGGTGAATTTCTATTATATGAATCTTTCGATGGTTGTATCACCTCATCTCCGTTCCTTATGAGAAAATGAACCCAAACTCTTTTCCGGTATAGAATTCTTGTTCATCTTGATCGTTAATTAATCATTGATATATACATCGCAGTTTAAAAATACTCTTCCCCTTACGAAAACACCACATAGCTAATGTAACTAAAGAAGAGAAGTGTAATTAAGAACGCATTTACTCACAGTGTGGAATAAACCGACTACCACTTACTCTGGGGAGACTCTCACACTATTAAATTAAAGATTTACCAAAAGTAAAGTGCTCTTTGTAGTTGCAATTTAATTAATCAGCGTTTTAAATGTCGAAGAGATTATGAGAAAACTCTTTAGTGTCTTTTCCTAAGTTTTGACGAAGGATATATTTACTAACTGCTACAGTTCCGATTTCGAATTCTCTCATTGATACCCATGAATGATTCTAAGCATTCAGCTCCGATTCAGCTGAATTTCTTGCGTATTCTTATGTAAAAGAGACTTCGACAATCGCATCGTTCGTCTAGGGGACTGGTTGTTCATAGCCTCATAAAATATTCCTATATCTCTATGGAGTTTTTTAAAAATTTCCAGTTATTTTCCGGAATAGAAATAAAGATACCACGGTGAAGTTAACGTGCACTTCTTATCAGAACGGTCCTTTTAATCTATCATCGAACTGGGGACCTTTTGGTAGTTGAAGAGATCACAGGTGCAGGAAGAGGATTAAGAAGTCTTGAAAGTCGTGTAATTTATGTATTCTTGGGGGCAATCTACAAACACCTTACTTTGGTAAATTATAGTAGTTCAACCACATGTATATTTTGAATAGGAGAAATGAGCAAATCATAATTATTGCTGTCCTTTAGATGGAAATGGATGTATCTCCTCATACCTTGCATAGTTCAAAAAGAGACTATTTACAAGAAATGTATCCAGCATTAAAATCACTCTGCCGCACGAAGTACTATTAATGTAAAGGCTATCAACCACAATGATATTAATCAAAAGCATTTTTTTCCATGAAGTGCGTACAATGATTTCTAAATCTTATTTGGCTATGCTGATTAAGCTTAAAGGCGATCAAAATGAACATAAATGCTTATCCTGTGAGCTAGAATGAAAAGCTTTTCCTTTCTGAGGAGAATTTTCTACTTATAGTCGATCGATCGTTAAAGACACATGCTGCTCATGGATTCTCATTGAAATTGACGAAAGTATCCGCATATTCTCTAAGGCGCTAAATGAAGTAAGAGTATCAAAATGCAATAATGTGAAAATTTTCAATCTTTTGAATTATCTCTTTTTGTGGAAAGGCAGCCCAACCCCGACGATAAGAAAATGAAACTTGCAAGCTTAGGGCTCTTTTACGGTCTTGACTACAGCTCGTGCGAAGATTTATTCTTACTTTATATTTCCGGAGATGTACATTTTGAAATCGATAAGAATATAATTTGATAGTTCAATCTATAAGCAATAGTAATATTACTGTTAGAATCAACGGCTATTCTATAATGTGATTCGAGCGTGAAGTTAATTACACCAAAAGAATGAATCCGAAGATGCAATTAAACAAATTATGAAATTGTGATAATAGGCCTCTGTCTATGCAACACCAGTTAAAGCGTAACACAACGTGTTAAAGAAGTAGAGATAATTTTAATCGCTTTCGGTTATTTTCTAGAGGAATTTCAATAGAAGTTAATCTTCGAACGGACTTAAGACAAGTTTCTTGTTGATAATATTGGGTCAAGATTCATATGCATACTGTAGGTATAGTTATTATGTCAGTTCTGAAGGAAGAGACACCAGAGATAAAAATTAATTCATTAGATTAATTAATAAGGGATTCCTAAATATCGGATTACAATAAAAGTGCTAAATGCAATCAAAAACATATATGACAATCGTTTGAAGCTTTTTGATATGTTTGAGAAAATATAAACCATGTCATTGTGTTATTGAATGCATTCGATGATGGATGTTGAATGTTTTCCAAATATTATGTTTAATTAATAAATTCAGTAATCAAGGGGTTGAGAATGTTATGGTTTTAATCTCCTTTTATAGAATCAGCGAATTACAGCAAATATAAGTAGGGATTAAATGTCATTATTGATCGGAAACTTCTTGTGTAAATAAGTGAAGGGAATCCATGAGGATATGTTCGAATCCTGCTAAGAAGTATTCACCGATAACTATGCCCTTTTTAATCAGGAACAAGAACAACTATAAACCAAAATTAACACTAAAGATAACTCATGTCTTTTGGTATCCTTCCTATGACTTTTCTAGCATAATTACTCAGTAGAAATTGTCCTGTGCAATCGATAAAAGCGAAGAGTGTTTGCTATTTTATCAACGCGGATATTTCTCTGGGTACGATCTGGGGATCATAAAGTAAATATAATGTAAACTTCTATTTGCATTAGGAGTACATATTAAGTTATCCAGAGTATGAAATTCGTGCAGATCTTGGTTCGCGAATAAAATAGATCGAGCAATTATTCACGTACATCCTGCTTATTCATTTTTAAATGGCAGCCAAGATGATCCTCGATACTCTACGGAGAACGAAATTTCGATCTTTCCATTTTCTGTGTTCTGTCATTACACAATTTTGATCTTCCGTTTTTTGTCTGCCCTCTTGATAGTATTCGTCTATGTACGGTCGCACATTGAGTATTTCATATCTGCGATTACGGTCAATTATACCCGAGGTTATGCTTTCAATTCTTACTGCTGTCCTCCAATAGATCCAATGAAATTGTTTTAATCCATGATTCTAACATCTCTTACTGATATGTTAAGAGTAGGATATGTAAATTATGTGAATCTTCCGTGCCTTTTAATCGGTAAGGCAAATCTAGTTTCAGTAAGGTAATTGGAAATTATCTTCAGCTAAAAGCAATGCCTTAAGCTTTTTAAGGGTTTTCCTACGAGCACTATTTACTCTAATCGCGTTGTTTCACAGGAAAATGTAGTATGATGAGGAATAGCCCCTTCCCCCTTTAAAAATTTCATATCCAACCCTTGCACCAGGTGGTAAACAGGGAAAAGAGAAATTAGAGGAGCCCATGACCTCGGGGCAAGTATGTAATGATGTAATGGTATTTCTAATGGTTGGTGCATAAAGAGGTGTTTGGGATACCACACACTAAGATTGCAGGGACTTCCTCTGAAACTACCACTGCTTCTAGAAAGACCTCTGATTCCTATCACCTTATAATATGAGGATGTAAAGAAAGAATGTTAACTTACCTTCCTATAAGTATTCCAAGATGAGCAGTGTTCACGTATAACACCGAACACTACCCACACTAAACACCGAAAACTGCACACATTTCAAATCGCACTTCACTCACTTTTCCACTCGCTTAGCACTCACTACACACAAATATCACTCACTTATTCTGGCTCTCCGCGGTCACCTGATGGGAAGGCGGACGAATTGTGCCTTGACAGGCACCTTCTCCCCTTGGAGAGGAACTCCCCGCTGCAGGACCTCTGGTCAAACTCCAACGACGAATCCAAAGGCCTATTCCTGAAATCCTTCCTTCAGCTGTGGAATCCCATCCCAGCGGTCGAAGACGCCCTTCAGCCAAGGTTGATGTCTTTGTTAAACTCATACGCCTCCGAGATAAATTGAGAAAGGAATGCATTGAAATTATCTTGCTATGAAAGGTCTTATGAAAAGAACTCAAAACAACGTAACTTCCCTGATTGTATATTTCTGAAGCCACTCTCAACGCTTAAAATTTACATAGCCAACAAACATTGTCAAATGACGCGACAAAAAGAAATGAATTGGGTGAGAAAGGCTTTATATTCTGAAATTTTATGCACTATGTACTCTGCTTATGGAAAATTAAAATGAAACTATACTCAGTAATAATGAGAGGTTTTGTGTAATGAAAATGTATTATTACAAGATATTCACAAGCATAATCATTTCTATTTTCTAAGTTGATCAAAAGCCTCTCATGAAGCATTTAAAACCAGTCAATTCTATAATTTTACTACTTCTGTGGAAAGACAAGCTAATTTGGAAGAAAAAGAAATCCATACATTTCCACACTAATGGATTTTATTAATTATTCATTAATCTAAGGCAGCTTTGAGTGTAGGGTAAGAAGAGGGTAAGGGTTCACTCATTAATAATATTTGGTAAGTTTAACACTTAAAGTTCTAAGGCAACCTAAGCCTAATGTATAGAATTCAACGTTAAAATTACTCGCACAGATCAAAAACTCAATATCTAATTCTAAGAATACAACAACAATCAAGCAAAATAATTAATAATAGTTTTTCTATGGCTGGTTTCTTGGGCATCGCTATTTTCCTCTGAAAGCCACCTTAAAGTATAATTGTTTCAAATATAAGGATAAGTTACAGATAATGGTAAAATAGCATTAAAAGAACGTATTTCAGGAGTGAATTTAAAGTATGAGTATGTTTGACTTGTCAAAATCTACCTCGAATTAATTATGAGTGTTTGCTATCGTTCATTCAGTGTCACAGGGATTGATGATCTGTAAGGAAATAAATAAAAGTAATGTAAAATTATAATATGCCTTATATAATGTCTTGATAATATATTTCATAATACATTAAGCTATATATTAGCTATATTCATATTTAAAATCCTAGTAAATACAACAAATACCTCAGTAATCGATCCATTCTCCATCTTTCCTAATTACCATGCGAAGACTCTCTGGCATTGATTGCACCACACGAAGACACACTGATGGCCCTATGTTCTCTCTTGCGTCATCAATAGTTTCTAGTAATTCGCTCCTGTCTTGAGGGCGGTCTTGCTTTTGAAGATTTTTTGCCATAATACCCCATATATTTTCAATGGGATTAAGGTCCGGGCTCCTTGCTGACCAGCTTAATTTCTTTATGGAATCTTCTTCGAACCACTTATTACCTTCCCTGCATGTATGGATGCGGGAATTATTCCATAATTGATTAGCAAAATTTAAATAAATCCATATTACCCGGAAGAACGCAAATATACATTGGAAAATAATCGAAGCGAGACTAGCGGGAGCGAATGAAATAAAACTACTTACCTGTTGAAACAAGAATTCCTCAGGTAAGAACACTTCAACCGATGGCAGCATCATGCTATTCAATACGTGGACATACTGTTGTCCATTAAGATTGCCATCGATCTTCCAATGAACAACCGGGCCTTGAGAAGCATATTGTACGCAATAAGAATAGTGATCGCAGTAATCATGCCGTTCACGATGCAACTTGTAAACAGAAATAAATAGACTTCAAGTGAACTTCCGAACCTTTAGCGCTTCAACGAGAGTTCGATACCATGATTTCATCGAGTAGATATCAGCCCTGAATGAAACACGGAACTTAGAAAACTATTCAATTATTGAGTTATGTTTAACGTTAAGGATATTCTTACACTACAAGGGGCAAACTGTAAAATACGTACCCATCTTCCGAGAAAAAGAGCGCTGACAACCTTCTGAAACTTCAACGTCCGTCGACTTTGTCTTGCAACATGGTGGAGAATTATTCTGTAGCACGGGCGAATAACACAGTGCAAACTTCCGCACACTTTTCCTGCCGCAATAGAAAGGAAATAAGGCATTGTAAACCGCAACAGTAACATAAAATCTTCGAATCGGAAGTTCATTGCAATTGCGAAGAGTCATCCGCAATATAAAAGACCGATAAATATTGAAAAACTAGATGTATAGACTTCTCAAAAGTTCTTACATTGCCAAGGAGTCCAACGTTGAGAGACTACAGCAGAGACTGGTCCGCTCCATTCAAATGCTCCGACTGCTATGAGTCAGAAGAGCGACCGCACCAATTCCGCCAAAATTAGAAGGGCGGTATATGATTTCTCTTGTTCCATCATAGCGAAGTGTGGATAAATATGTCCGGGAGTGTAGGGATACGGTTTCATCATTCGAAAGCAAAATTGTGTTTTCATAAAAGAGTTTTTCTGCGATATATCAGTAATATTCATTATATAAACTTCTCCAATCCTTTAATCAATGAATTTACAAAGCGTTTGTGGGGTTCCCGAATAGCCATGTAGACAGCGAGTTCGACTTCAATGAAAGCGGTCCCAGGTTCGATTCTCGGTGGGATCTCACGTGGGAAATGACCTCAGCCGTCGAAGCATTTTCCACAGTACTACTACATTGTTTGAGGAGCCGATAATGAGTTTATTACTGTAATTAAATGTAATTTCATAATTTTATTTACTGTTGAGGGTGAATGAATGTTTTTCTTACAAGATAATATCAAGTCTCCTAAACTCTGAATAAATAACCTCATAAATTGTATACGTTGCTTTTGTTGATTCCAAAGAGAATGCCATCTTTATGGGCTCCATGTCTTTAAGTTCTAAATTCATGTTTAACACCTTTATTTACTAATTATGTAAGTCAAGAGGAGGCCATGATAAATGTAATAAATCTAGCTGCTCAACAGCAAACATCTTGATCCATGTTCTTTGATATGAAACAAGCAGTGATTTCAGAGTATTTAATTGTGGCCATCAACCAACAAGGTGTTCACAACCCTTAGTCAAAGGTAAAGAAGGTGTTTTATTATGCTGAAAAACAGTGACAGCTTTTTAGGAGGCCCTAAAATCCTATTGTCATGTGAATCTTCTTAAATCTTAGTTGTGTTTCCAAAATGTATGCCATAAATTATTTTTAAGAGAAATGGAAAGACTTTTCTTCCATATTTGGGGATAAATAAAAGTCAAGAAAAGGATTTAGCAATTTAATAAATGTTCAGTAAAGCATATGTTTACAGAGAGATATGTTAGAATATTTTCATGATTACAAGGTCAGATAATATTTTAATTTATTTCAGATACCTTGGATAAGCTACACAATTATATCATTAAAGCTCTTTCTCTGCTCAAGGTGCATGAAATCCAAAACTCCAGTTTCAATAATCTTGATAACTTTACAAATTGTCTAAATTCAGTAAAAACAACAGTTTAAATACATTGAAATATGTAGCATTTCTAAGGAATGATTACAATTCTTGTATATACACTTGGCATCAATAACTAATACAAGAAAAATCAAGACTACAATTTAGAAATGTTTAAGGACCTGCTCATGAAATGAGAAACATCTAATTAAAGATATATTTCAAAGTTGTGGAAATTCTAAGGAGTATTTCATTCAAGAAAACTAAAGTAAATATTTCTCTATAGTATGTATCATTGAGGATAGTCAAATTCTTCATTGTTCATTGAAGATGCAACATATGCAAGATCATTTGCAACACTCTTTGATTGCTATCTGAAGAAGAGCAGGGGGGTGTTTCTGAATCTCCACAGATTGGCAGCATTGGATTCAGATTCAATCCGAGTTGATCGTAAAGTAATCCATCTCCCAACTTTTGTGTGCTTTACTCTTCTGAGAAAGAAATCCATCTTGGGTATGACGTCACTCCTCATCTCAGTCATATATCAGTAGTAGTATAAATACATCTCACTTCTAATAGTGGATAATTCGAAATGCTTGGAGTTTGAAAAAATTCTTGTTATTTTAAATCTCTTGAGTTTTATTTAAAGTGAAAATTTCTTTCTTGAGCAAAAAGTTGTTACATCCTAAGATTTTCTCAAATGTATGATCTTGATATTTAGATTTACTAATTTCTAATTTTCTTCAATTTATTCAGAACAGTATTTTAATACTAAATCTTATTTTTTGCATGAAATATGCTTATTGAATTTCTTTTACTTGGATGTATGAAAGAGATTGGTATTTTTTGCTGTGAAATGTTTCTAAAGAAATGTTGGTTTTTCTAATATCTTCTTTAAAAAGTTCTATTTTATTTTCCAATAAAAATCATTTATTTCAATTTTGCTGACTTCTTTCTAATTACATCTAATTCTTTATTTCAGGCAAAAAGTATGAATAATGAGGTGACAAATTTAATTTAATGAATTGTATATGTTACTGAACTTTTATGATTTCTTAGCTTGATTTGTATTTGAAAACTGTAAATCAAACTAAAATTCATTGTGATTTTGTATTTATAAACTGAATTGTAGAACTAATTTTCTATGTGATTTGTAGACCATAATTAATACCAATTAATGTGAATTTTAATTTGTAAAGAGAAATGTAAATGTAGAATAATAGTAAATAAAGAATTTTTACCAAAATATTTGTGGAATTAAAACTACCCCAGAAAAAGAAGGCTCATCAGGGTGGAGACTCACAAAAGTCTCTTTACCGTTCAAGATAGAAAAGTTTTTCAAGCTCAAATATTTGAATTTGTTTACATTTTTACTTAGGCCTTTTCCTTGGGATTTTCATCTATATGCAGGAGTTCAAGTCCAGCATCTCGGAAAAATTCTCATAGTCCAACTTGAGAACATGGCTGAATATACCAAGTCCAAATCAGTAGTCTGAGTAAGACTTCTTACTTCAACTTCAAGAAAACCATCTGACTAAGACTTCTGTTTAGGACTTGGAATATTCAGCCATGTTCTCAAGTTGGACTATGAGAATTTCTCCGAGATGCTGGACTTGAACTTCTGCATGCTAAACTAAAAATAATTGTAAACCATTATTGGATAATAAAAACTCTATTAAAACATTTATGCTTTTGTCAATTCAATTACAGTGAAATGCAATTTTAAAACGTAGGCTAAAATAAAAATACATTTCCACACACGATACTAAAATAAAACAGTATGTGCTTCAATGAAGTCTTTTAGACCAATCAAATTATCGATGAAACATTTTATCAAAAGAATTTCAATTTCACAACTTCAAATCTCAGCCTTCAAAAACTTTTCATGCACATTTGAATGTACAACAAAAGTACAATAAAAAGATTCTAAATAAATTGTAGATTTTGCAACCTTGAAGATTTTGCAATAAAATCACAGGGAACTTCACAAAAAGAATTTTTAAAGAAACCTTTCTAACTTTACATGTAAAACTTCGAGAAAACCATCATCTTTTTCCATGGGAAGTTGCTGCCTTGTCACTTGGGTCTGCTACAAGTAGGTGCATAATATGGTACTTTTCTTTTGCAGTGCTGCTCTTGTATTGTTTCTATCAGTCCTGTGCATGAAAAATTACAGTACATTAAACTTTGTAATTAGAGTAAACATTTAACCTAGAGTTAACTTTATTGAGTTTTTACTTTACTCAGCTAGCCATAAGAAAGACATGGATGGAATATTAAAAAAACACAGAAAAAGGATTAATTTCACAAGTTTCTTTCAGATGGGTCTTGATTTTCTTAATAATTCTAGCGTATCTTTTGCATAATCTCTAGTAGAAAATTATTTGAATCAGATGAATAACTGAGTTTCTCAGCTTTAAGTAATTAAGAAAATAAAAAATCTTCAAAAATATTTCTATCGCTTTTACCAACAAACTGCCATGACTTCACTCTACACAGACTTCAATTTACAAAATTTTACAAATACAAAAAAAAAGTTTTCGATTATAGAGATATAAAATAGATACATGGGAGATAAAAATGGGCAAAAGAAATCTTTTAAAAATTTTGCTTCTTATAAATTTACTTAAGAATGTAATGAAATAATTTTCTGAAATACACATCCTAAGTAAATGCAATTAAGTATTCTGTGCTAAATAAATGAATTTAACTATTGTTTCATAAATGCACCTAATACACATGCATTTATAAACAATTTTGATTATATTGGCTTGAAGTTTTAAACTAAAATATCAATATATAACAGTTACTATCAAGTAATGCTACAAATTAGTAATCAAACAATTAATTAAATGAGAGTTCTCAATGCAGATATATCTCTTTCTTCTGGAAATAAATGGGCCAAAAATTTGTTAAAATGCTTTTCTAATAGCTCTGCATGGCAAATTGAGACAATATTCAAGAAAATGAAAGAAAAATTGAGGTCATGAAGTTACAATAAACTATTATAATCAGTGCTGGTAATAAATAAATATATTTAGATAAATATTACATGTAAAGAAGAAAACTTGTATCAGCATCTTTGAGAGAAACTGATTGAAAGTTTCCAACGTAACTTATTTCACAGAAGCCTTGGTTAATCATATCTTGTAATAATATATTTTTTTAATAGAATCCAACTGTTTTCGGCCATAATGTGGAAGATGTGAAGACCTACCTTCAAATAGCACCTGAGAGTTTTTCTCTCCAGAGGGCTATATGATAGGTATTGGATGGACCCATCAGTTCCTCCCATCTGTTGGTTGTACTTCACAAAAATTGCTGGCTTCATTTATTTCCCCTTCCTCAAGCTGGATTCTATCATCTCCAGTACAAATTCTGATGAAATCACACCTCTCTTTTGTCAAACGTTATCAGGTTTCCCTTTTCTAAGCATTGTTCTGATGTTCCATGTCACTACCCTTGTTTCCTTGGTCATCTTTCCCCACCAAGATGTAGACGTTTGGTCTTGAGTGGGTGGGACAATGAACTTTTGACTCTGTGTAATAATTGCTGCCCAGTCTTTCTCCTCATCTAACTCTTCTTCAGTTTCCAAATCCGAATCATCAACTAATTCGGCGATTTCAGAAGTTATATCCTTACATCCATATCCTTACAATCTCTTCCTCTGTCGGTTGTCATTCAACAGGGACTTTTCTCTTCTTCACAGCAGGGTGAAGGTGTGCTATCTGCCATCTAGAAAATTAAAACATTACCTAAAGTATACTGCATGTAATAAGAAATGAGAGCAAAGGGAATAACATTTGAAAAAGATTTCCTCGAAATTCCTTTCCCCTCCTTTGTCATTAACGTTTTCAGGATTAAAAATATTCTAGAGATAAACTCATGATTTTTATAATTTTACTATTAGTGATCTAAAAGATTACTTTAAATGTCTTAGAGTATTTTAAAGAATGGTTGGTGGAACAATGGAGAAAAATATTTTTATGAAAACATCTCTCATTTAATTGATAGAATTGTAAGAGCCTTTAATTGTCAAGTCGCAGTCATACGGTGACAGCAATTGGAAAATTAGGAAAAATGTTTTACATCATTTTACTTGACTGTGACTAGAGCAAAGATTAAAGAAAGAATTTTATCTGTGCTATAAAATTGAAAATATACTTATTCATATAACATTTTGGTTACACTTTTATCCAAAAGATTGGGCATAAAAATTTTTGGGTATGCCACTGCCTGAATGATTAAATATCCGTTAAAATTACACCTCTATGCTGCAATCATAATAGGAGGCATTTAACATAACATGGAGATAAAATGTAAGACTGGAAATTCAATATCAATTGAACACTGTGCAGGCCAGTGAAAATATACTGGTTTAATTGAAAATACCAGATTCAACAGTAATTTCAGGGGATGAAGAAAGAATTTCTGACTTTTCATTCATTTAAGGGATGTTTGATAAAGCAGCAATAACTTAAATATAATCATTTACACATGAACGAAAATTAACTGTTTAAGATGGTGACCGAAAATAATAAACGATTGTCAAGCATCTATAGAACTCAGAATTAATACCTGTGGAAAAGGAAATGGATCACGAGACGCATCCAACAGCATAATTATAGCTGATATTGATAAGAAAGAAGAGCGGTAGATCTTTCAGAAATACATAATTAAGTTCCATTTTCTAAACGATCTAAAAGATTCTATAATGTATAGTCCACAGTTATTATAGATAAATAAAATATCATTATTATTATTATTAAATATGATAATGAGATACGAAGAAAAATGACAATCATTCTTCTCAACCGAGAAAGAATATTGGAAACCGAAGACTGTCAATTAGCCACATACTATGTTACGATTTTGTAACATGAGGGGGTAGTAGGAAGCATTTAAAAATTCACATCATCACAACTTAGAGGCGCGTTTTCTTGAAGAAAATTACTTAATATAAATCAACATTTGTCAAAGAACAGTACGTTCCACTAAAATTATCATTCAAAAAGCAACTTACTGTTACACATTATACATCCTTTGCCAGCATGTAGATGGTGATGTTTCCAGGGTTTAACTTACAGTGCTACATCTACATCTACCCTGCAAGCCGCCTTTCGGCGTGTGGCAGGGGGTGTAAAGACCAACCGATTGAGCCTAATATTATCGCTTATTGTTAGCAGAAAGAACGAGTCCTTTTGTTCAAGCGTCTAGTGTTCGAACAATTAGCCACTCTTTTCACACAACAAAAACATTTCCTCACTACACCATCCAGTCGTGGATGTGAATAAAATTCAACATTCATCAACAAGATGTGGAAGAGGCACCACGGAGTTAGGTTTGACATAGTGAAACTTTCTTCAAAATCCTCTCTATGAAATGTGTGACGTTGACCTCCGAGGAATGACAATAGGCTGCCAACAGTAGAACATCTTCAAGGTTTCTTAGAAGCGGTCGATAAACTGTTTAAAAGTAAAAGTATTTCATCATAACTAAAATTGAAAGATAGAAACTCGGAAACCATTTAAATGGAAATCGTTAATTTATAATTAATCAATATTAACTTCGAAATCTCAATTAAATACCGCCACTCTGTATTCAACCCGTGAGCTAAGGTCGACATTAGCTAAGGGAATACATGCCTTAGCTTCAAATCAATTTCAGTACCTCCCGTAATATAATAATAAATACTGATAGTTCATCATACCCTCCCCTGGACTGCAACCTTGGCGTGGTGGGAGGGCTTGTGTGCTCCGAGGATCCTTAGAGCTGTACTGGCTGGAGCAATTACGATTGCTCCTAGCAGGGTCACCCATGCCAGATAGGTCGAAGGGTAGGAGCCAGACGAAAGGTAGTCCACGTAGCGTCTGTACCTCAATGAGGCGGCTACAAAGGCGTCTGTACCCCAGAGGGGCGGTCGTTAAGTGATGGGGTCACGTAAAAAACCCTATTGGGGAAGGCAACGGGAAACCACCCCAATTATATTTCCCATGAAGTAATGCAGCCCTGCATCTTCAACTATGACATGATGGCATTCCTCCCAGTGAAATATTCCGGAAGTAAAATAGTCCCCCAATCGGATTTCCGGGTGGGGACCATTGGGAGGGGTACATCGGTCAAGTCTGATAAGTGCAGGATAGGAACGTGGAATGTAAGATCCTTAGGAATTTGTGGGAAGCTAGAAAATGCAAAGATAGAGATGGACAGGCTAGGACTAGACATCTTGGGAGTTAGTGAAATAAAGTGGGCTGGGGCAGGCGACTTCTGGAGTGACAAACACAGAATAATATATTCAGGAGATGACGGAAAGATAGCAGGTGTTGGTATCATAATGAAGAAGGAATGGGGAAAAAGAGTTAAGTCTTATTGGCAGTACAGCAATAGATTGCTGATGATCAAACTAGAAGCAGAGCCCACAGACACAGTGATATTGCAGGTATATATGCCGACATCCAGCCACTCTGAAGAAGAAATAGAAGAAATGTATGAACAGATCGAAGAAATCATCAGTGCAGCCAGAGCAAAAGAAAATCTAATTATTATGGGTGACTGGAATGCTGTGGTCGGAGAAGGAAAAGATGGAAGCAGCATAGGACAGTTTGGGTTAGGAAAACGAAACGCCAGGGGAGAAAGGCTAGTGGAGTTCTGTAACGAAAAGAGAATGGTAATAGCGAACACACTATTTGAACAACATCGACGTAGAAGATATACATGGAAGATGCCAGGGGACTTAGCTAGGTACCAGATTGATTACATCCTTGTTAGGCAAAGATATAAGAACCAAGTGAAACAATGCAAGAGTTATCCAGGTGCAGACATAGATAGTGATCATAATTTAGTAGTTATGGAGAGTTGTTTGCACCACAAAAAGATTAAGAGGGTGAAACGTGAACCAAGATGGGATACAAAAGCTCTGGAAGAAAAGGTCACCAGAGAAAGATTCACTGCAACCATTAATGAAAAGCTTGAAAAGCAAGAGTATAGGAGTGATGAAAGCAATGAAGGAAGATGGAATGACCTGAAAAAGGCAATCACTGAAGTAGCGGAAGAGCTACTCGTAAGTAACAGAACTGATACCAGACGTCCATGGATAACAATGCAGATAAGAGAACTTATGGAAGAAAGAAGGAAATACAAGAACTCGAGGAGTGAAGATGGGAGAGTCCTCTACAAGAAACTACGGAACCAAGTTATAAGAGAATCAAAGAAAGCTAAGGAAGAATGGATTGAAAGCTGCTGCGAAGAAATAAATGAAAACATGAGGAAGGGGAACACTGAAACAGCATACAGGTTAGTAAAAGGCCACTTCAGAGAAAGAAAAACTACATGCAACAACATCAGAGATGTGAACGGGAATATGCTGATAGAAAGTGAAGATATAGGAAAGAGATGGAAGGACTATATTGAAACATTATATCAAGGACCAAAACCTCTTGAAGATATATTAAAGAAGGAAAGTGAGGTGGATGAAGATGAGCGAGGCCCAGAGATAACGAGAAGTGAATTCGAGAGAGGAGTGAAGGACTTGAAGAAAAACAAGGCACCTGGAGCAGATAAAATAAATGGAGAGATTGTCAAAGCACTTGAAGGGAAAGCAAAAGACACCCTATTTGAAATTATCAAGGACAGTTATAAAAGTGGAAGACTACCAGTGGACTTTGAGAAGAGTATAATGGTTGCGATACCAAAGAAAACAAGAGCCGAGAGATGTGAGGAATACCGAACGTTGAGTCTGCTCTCACATGCATCCAAAGTACTCACAAGAATATTAAGCAAGAGGATAGAAGGAATAATTGAAGCCAACTTGTCAGAAAACCAATTTGGATTCAGGAAAAGCACAGGAACAAGAGAGGCCATATTATGCCTAAGGAGAATAATAGAAAAGATGATACATGTCAACAAGCCAGTGTATGTGGCTTTCGTAGACTTGGAGAAGGCTTTTGACAATGTGGAGTGGAACAAATTGTTCCAAATACTGGAAAACAAAGGAATGGACTACAACGACAGAAGAATAATCTACCAATTGTATAAAAACCAAGTCGCCACTCTGAGGATGAGAGATGGCAAGAAAATAGAAACTAAGATAAATAAAGGAGTAAGACAAGGATGTAGCCTCTCACCAGCATTGTTCAATGTATACCTAGAAGAAGCAATGAAAGAAATAGAAGGAATGAACATGAAGGGAATTAAGGTGAATGGAAAAGAAATTAACATGCTTCGGTTTGCAGATGACATTGCAGTAATAGCAAAAAATAAAGGCGATTTGCAGGCATCCCTAAATGCAATAGATCAAGCTATTCAAGGATATAATATGAAAGTGAACAAAAAGAAAACAAAAATCCTAATATGTGGAAGAGAAAAATTGAAAGCAAACATTACCCTACGAGGAGAGAAATTGGAGCAAGTAGAATCATTCACCTACCTTGGAAGTAGCATAACATGGGATGGGAGAAGTACCACAGACATCAAGCGAAGAATAGCCCAAGCAAAGGAGGCATTCATGAGGAAGAGGCCACTACTATGCTCAAAGAATATAAGATTACAGACAAGGAAACAATTCTTGAAAACATTCGTCTGGAGTGTGGCACTCTATGGATCAGAGACATGGACCATTAGAAAAGCGGGCCAGAGAAGAATAGAAGCCTTCGAAACCTGGTGCTGGAGGAGAATGCTGAAGATCAAATGGACAGATAAGGTAAGAAACGAAGAAGTATACAGAAGAATAGAAGAGGTTAAAACAATATGGAGCATCATCCGAAAAAGAAGAACCAGATGGATTGGACATATCATCAGACACAATGAATTTGTTAGGAACGTACTTGAGGGAAAAATAGAAGGAAAAGCAGCAAGAGGAAGACCAAGAGATGAATATATTAGCCAAATAAAGAGAGATATAGGAAAGAAGAGATATCGGGATTTAGTAAAGTTAGCTTTAGATAGAGAGGAATGGAGGGCTGCAGTCAACCAATCTACGGATTGAATGACCTATGATGATGAGTTCATCATAATTACTAAACGCGGATATTTTAACGAAAAAATCAATTGCACTTTCCTATATATGTATGTAAAATAAAAACCACGTGGAAATCTTACCTTTTCGAGGAAGGTTTAATTCGCAAAACAGTTCCTCATACTTCCATTCTTCATACCGACAAGAAATTTTCTTCGGGCTTCGGGCGTACTGTGTATAACAGTTGAGGAGTTATATATGTCCAAGGCGCAAAACACAAAACCCCCAAACGTCCTAACCTTACCGAAATTTTATGTAGTATTATTCGTCTGTGTTTTGCGTATATATGTGACATGCATATATATGCGACAGTTAAACATTAAAAAATGAAATAAGAAATTCTCTCTCTAATCCAAATGCAACTTTACTGTACTCATTGTAATTTTCAAACAAAGAAAAGAATTTAATTTTTATTCTGAAAAGATCAAACAGGATTTTCTAGGCATATAACTTTTCTTCCTACAACTTGGCACTCTTCAGCCATGATCTCAATTCTCTTTGTGACTGCAGTGAATGGTAGTTCTAGTACTAAAATAATGAACGACTAACTTCTCCCAGAAGTAAAAATCTCTAGAAAACGTTTACTTTCCTCTCAAACTGTTCTATAAATTTAGAGCTGCTTAATTTGTTTGCAAATTTCCAATCATTTGATAAGTTTCATTGTCTTAAATGTTAGAATTTCCCCTCTCAGACTGACTTTAAATCATTTTTTGAGAATTTCGCCATTCTGTAATCACTGGTAATAACCAAATTCTTCACTCTGAGTTATTGCTTCATTATCCTTTACTTTATTTCTAACAAATTTCTTACTGCACCAGAGTCACTTTCAGAAGAAAAGAAGATATAAATTCATTGGAAGCAATTAAATGTATTTGTGTAATGAGAGCAAAAGAGACGCTCAAAATATGGAAAGATCGAAATTTAGTTCTCCGTAGAGTATCGGGGATCATCTTGGCTGCCATTTACCACCAAATTGAAACTATTTCTCAATTTGTTTAGTCTTATGTAGCATCATAGCGATTACACAGGTTCCCATTATATCTTTAACATTCGATGTATTTTGAATAGCCTTCCGAAGATCATTGGTTCGGTCCGGAAGTGCAATAAATACTTGCGATATTTTATATTATTTTGGAAGCGCCAATGGAGTATTTCGTTAATCTTATTTTAATGAAACTCGATTTTCTAGCGCAATATTTTCGAATGTAATGCTAGAATATAAAATTATGAAAATAGATTTCCACCAAATTTTGACTTCAGCAGTACTCTTCAGTCAAAGGAGAAACTTATTTCATTAAATTTTTAATGACTTCTGGTCACATTATAAAGAATTTCGAAAATCGTATTTTGAATTATGTCGCTGTATCAACACAATGTTTTCGTTTAAATAATTAGCATTCAATATTATGAACATAGACGTCAATGCAATGCTCACGCCATCACCTCTCCGATGTCTAATGCACATTGTTACGTGATAAAAATGAATAAGCAGGATGTACGTGAATAAGTGCTCGATCTATTTTATTCGCGAACCAAGATCTGCACGAATTTCAACCTCTGGATGACTTAATATGTACTCCTAATGCAAATAGAAGTTACATTATATTTACTTTATGATCCCCCGATCGTACCCAGAGAAATATCCGCGTTGATAAAATAGCAAACACTCTTCGCTTTTATCGATTGCACAGGACAATTTCTACTGAGTAATTATGCTAGAATAGTCATAGGAAGGATACCAAAAGACATGAGTTATCTTTAGTGTTAATTTTGGTTTATAGTTGTTCTCGTTGCTGATTAAAAAGGGCATAGTTATCGGTGAATACTTCTTAGCAGGATTCGAACATATCCTCATGGATTCCCTTCACTTATTTGCACTAGAAGTTTCCGATCAATAATGACATTTAATCCCTACTTATATTTGCTGTAATTCGCTGATTCTATAAAAGGAGATTAAAACCATAACATTCTCTACCCCTTGATTACTGAATTTATTAATTAAACATAATATTTGGAAAACATTCAACATCCATCATCGAATGCATTCAATAACACAATGACATGGTTTATATTTTCTCAAACATATCAAAAAGCTTCAAACGATTGTCATATATGTTTTTGATTGCATTTAGCACTTTTATTGTAATCCGATATTTAGGAATCCCTTATTAATTAATCTAATGAATTAATTTTTATCTCTGGTGTCTCTTCCTTCAGAACTGACATAATAACTATACCTACAGTATGCATATGAATCTTGATCCAATATTATCAACAAGAAACTTGTCTAAAGTCCGTTCGAAGATTAACTTCTATTGAAATTCCTCTAGAAAATAACCGAAAGCGATTAAAATTATCTCTACTTCTTTAACACGTTGTGTTACGCTTTAACTGGTGTTGCATAGACAGAGGCCTATTATCACAATTTCATAATTTGTTGAATTGCATCTTCGGATTCATTCTTTTGGTGTAATTTACATCACACTCGAATCACACTATAGAATAGCCGTTGATTCTAACCGTAATATTACTATTGCTTATAGATTGAACTATCAAATTATATTCTTATCGATTTCAAAATGTACAGTGGGAGAAACAATTATCGCAACACCATTTGGCGTCAGAGCGCGGATTACATGGGAACTAACTGAAAACTCTCTACCACCGACAATCCGGCAACTCTGAATCGAGCCAGTAAAAACCGCAATATTCAAACTTCTTACAAATGGGAAATAGGCTTTACGTATCGTAAATATATGCAGACATTTAAGATCACCTTTGCGAAATTTCCCTTAAATTGGCTGTGCCTCATTGCCTTTATTTTTTGCTATTTGTTATTCAAAGCTAGTCGTGATCAAAATAGTTATCTAGAATGTCATTATAGTACGCTGTGGGATAATGACAAAGAAGAGTATTTGATGGCGGAATAACAGACGTTAAATGATCATTTTGCGGTATTATCCTGCGAATTTAACGGTTAACTTTAATACTTAAGATTTAATACTTTGAATTTTGATGGAAAATAATTCTCACGAATAGGATTAACCATTTAAGAAAACAAATACAGAAATCACTGGGATATGTCCTATTCTTGCCTTTGTATTTTCTCTCCAGCAGTGTAGTTTTCCACGGCATGTGGTATTACAAATATCCTTTCGGTAAAATAATTTCTAATTCGTGTGATGAGGAAGTTTATTCTTTCTTGGCGCTCTTTAGCAATTAACGTGTTGACAGGAATTAGTATCACTATTATTAGCTTTTAGGTGGTGGAAACGGTAATCAACAATTTTCAGCTCCAGCAGCCTATACGTAATAGAGAGTAAAAATTATGTAATAATACGTAATAGAGAATTAAAATTCACGATTAATTTCATCATATTATAAAAACAGTTACAATAGAATTGATTGATGAGGGTTAATGCAATAGAAATTAGCTTCACAGTGTTTTAGTCGTTCAAAGTACGTAATGTATGAAAACAGATGCTTCGACTGACTGTTAATTATCCATTGGGCATGCAGTTTACTCTATCTAGAAGACTGCGCGATTCAACTACTACACTGTAGCAAGAATCATTTACTAGATATGAGTCGGATGAATATAGTATTCACAGGCGAAAAGTTTCTTAGAGGCCGATATTTACTTTTCTTATTTCTCCATAGCTATGACTAAAATTTTCGCTTCAAATTTGATAGATCTCGCTTTCTCTACGCTTAAATATTTTCTAAGGCTATTTTCATTCTTATATTAAGCGTCATACGCAACTTTTACTATGTGCTTTTACTAAACTTAGTATCCACTTTACGGACTGTCCCGGAAAATTCCCGCCCCCCTTTCCCTTCACGAGGACCGACCGCGTAGTTTTAGTGTCGTTTACTATGTAATTTAGCGGTTTTAATGAGAGCGAATTTACGTAGACAAAGTTCTTTTGTAATTCAACAGTAAGAATAGTTACAAACACTCACGTAAATAGGCAAAAGGGTATGCATGAGGTTATCTTCCAAAAAAATAGAAAAAATTGCAACGGTGAAAAGCAATTTCACTTAAAAAAAAAGCATAAGATTATACCAAAATTAAGTCCAGATTTAATGTGCGAACTGAGAGATCTAATAATAATTGTCGTGAATTCCAAGAGCTTACGTAATTAAAAAGGCGGTATTCTTTAACATTACGATGAGCACATGCGGGAAAATCATACAAGAGAAAAGTTAGTTTATTGAAGATATTGCTTTAAGCGAGATATTTAAAAGATCCAATCATTGCCGTAGGAGGAGATTCTGACATAACGCATCTTAATTGGGATTATCTAAAATCTCTAGCTGCTGTTCCAGCACTAGTAGAGAGAAAAAATCGCTGCACTGAAAGGGAAAGCCTCATCGTTCTTAGAGAAATTAGGAGTCCCTGTCAAATGATTGTTGCTGTAAAATAAAACTCAAAAGCCACTTCTTTCCAGTGAACGACTGAGCCTCGAATCCTTGGAAGCTGAGACGCGGAAAGCACATTCTTGACCGACTATAGCTAGAATCGGATCCGAATCCTTCAAGTCAAATGATTCTTTTTGTATTGAATTTCATCCCTATGATAAATCTATATATTCAGAAAAGGATAAATGTATGTAGCATTAATATCTTACATTCGCTTATTTTGCCAATAAGAAAAAATAACATAAAAACTCATTTAATGGAAGGAACAAGCGGAAATGGAACTGAGCCCCTTCTTTTACCGATCGGATGTCTGGCAGTTGCACAATCAATTCTTACATAGTGGTTACAATTATGATAATTTCCCACAAACTGAAAACTCAATATCAATTGTTTTTTATTATTAGCTTATATTATTAGGTTAGTAAATCCTCGGCTAATACATTTTATGAAGTCAGAGATCAATACTTTAAAAATGAGTTTTTTTAGATAATCTTCTAAGACTGAAATAATCCAAATAAATAATGACAAATTATTATTATTTGGGAATTGTATTTCAAATCATCTACGTTTTTCACCTCCTGTATGGACGCGATAGCTTTTCTCACCCAAAAGAATGAATGCCGTATACACATGATGTGGTATAATGTTTGTTGAAAGAAGGAGCCGGGCCACTAGGTTAACTATTTTATCCTTTTTGGCCGATAACTGCGAGAATTTGAACACGTTTTTCAGCTTCTCTTTGACACTCATCGAGAGTCAAAGGAATGGTTTCAGGTTCGACTGTAGCGTTACGGCTTTACAAGAGTCCCTCGGTGGGAATTTGCTCCAGCTGAGAAGATCTAATAACTGACGGAAGCTCTTCAAAAACTTCATCGGTTTACATCTTAAAGACGAAGTAAATGAAATTTTAGTACTAGTAATGACAATTGACAAATCGTTACAGGGAAGTTATCACAAAGACAGACAATTACTTTTTTCTCCGAGCAATTAGAAAGGCTGATAGAGTAGATTAAGTGATGATGGTGTTATTACAGCCCCTTCCTTACGCATATGGTGGCTCGCGGGATATACATCTAAATCTAATATCTAAATCTATGTTATTTGTATCGAAGTGAGAACTCGCGAATTGACCTTGTTGTAGGCGAACAATAATTAATAATAAACAGAAAAATGTCAATAGTTCTCAAGACTTCTGTTTAAAGCCTAAAAATGAAAAAGATTCGCTTGAGCAGTATGTTGGCTGTCCGTCTCTCGAAGTGAAGACCTCAATAATTTGATAGTAATAATAAGCCTGAGTGAAGCTCCTTGCCTTGCGAAATGACCTGTTTGTTTTGGTGAGTGACGCATAGGCTTTCGAAAACCCGCTGCACTGGAAGCGAAAGGCTCATCGTGCTTCAAGAAATCAGGAAGCCCTGTCAAATAAAACACTTCTTTCTAGCGAAGGACTTTGAATTCTTTGTAGAAGAGGAATTTCCGCTGACACATGAAACATGTTCTTGATCAACAATTCAAATAATCGGTTCCAAATCCTTGATTAACCCAATTATTATTTTCCCATAGTGAATGTTATTCCTCCGATAAATGTATATTCATCACAGGGGTGCATATGGCATGATATTTGGCAACCATATGACACATTCGTTCATTTCCCCAACAAGAGAAGTTTAAGTTAAAATGGACATTTAACTTGAGCGGAATTCGAACTCGTGCCCTTCATATGCCAATAAGATGCGTCAAGCAGCTGCACAATCAACTCTTAATTAGGAATTGGTTGTAATTATGACATTTCCCAATAAACTGATAAGTCCATTTTAGCAGCTTATTAACAATTTTATTATGGTAGTATAATACGACTTACGAACTTTATAAAGTCAGACGTTCATAAAATACGTTTCTGTATTAAAAAATTGGGTCGTCTGTTAGAAAGTCCTCACTGACTAAAATACGCTAGAATCATAATATTATTTGGGAATATTTTTTACGAGTGCAAATACATCTATTAGCCCCGTGGTTAGGAAGGAGCTTTGAATTAAGGCAGAGGATAGTTTCCACTGGGTGGCTGTAAAGGGGAGGGTCCTTAGTCCAGCTGATAGAAGCACGAAAGGGAAAACGATTCTTCGCGCCTGCAGTGCTTTGAGGTGCTCAATATATGGTTAAAGACTTTCCTCGCGAAACATCGAAAACTGAATGCATTTCTACGTGAAATCAAATGACGCAATGACTTAGGGCACCGAGCTCGCTGATGCAAAATGTATGAAAAGTCCGATATATGCGCAAAATGTATTCGGTTTTTATGCAATCCTGTTTGTATTAACTATGGAATTGGTATTTTTCCTCTCAATTCCGGACATACAAAGATTTCACGTATTCTAGGATACGAATGGTGTAAATAAATTTCTATTAAGAATTTCCTTCGAGTGAAAGACTAAATTATGGAAAAATTATATTCCGTAGACAAAATACAAATTTTACTTTGTGGCATTGTGCCATCTTAGTAATTACTCTGACGAATTTTCGATTTCAAATCGCTGAATGAAAAACTTTAGACGTGTAATTAAAGCCCTCGGAAAGTCGATCGCAGTAAATGAATATCCAATGTTTGAACTGGACTTATGAACATTAATATTTACATTAATATACAGCGAGTAGCAGTGATACGTGTGGCCGTGTGTAAAAACCAAACTACCTAGATAATTGTGTTATTAGCGCACCTTAATTTATCCAGAAAAAGAGACTAATACAGGCCATCTGTTCTCGCTATAATCTGGTAAAATATATATTTTATTCTCCAGACCTTAAAATCCCGAAAATTCGGTCTCCAGACCGAAAATATCGCGTTCGGTAAAGATAAGAATCACGACGTAGCGTATTCCCTCTCTAACCTAATTCGTCCTTATTTCTACATATTTTTCTACGTTTCAACCGAACATTATTTACAAATAAAGTCCCAATTATTATCCAAATATTTTTATGCATCTTAGATTGCAATGGTAATTAATATATCTTTAAACTCTAATGCTATAAATATGATAACTATCTGTGAAAGAGAAATGCCGATATAAACACGACGAACTCAAGGAAAGATCGCGCGAAGGATTTAAGAAGAGATCGAAAGAGAGAAATTTTGAGTACATTATAGGCTCCAACTCAAATATTACCGCTTTTCGAGGCTTTTCTCAGTGTTGTCAGTCAGTCGTAGTAAGTAGTTTTGCAAGTAGTTTCTGAGAATTCCGACTCAAGCGCTCGCAAAGTGTTGCGATAATTTATTCCCCCACTGTACATCACCGGAAATATAAAGTAAGAATAAATCTACACACGAGCTGTAGTCAAGACCGTAAAAGAGCCCTAAGCCTGCAAGTTTCATTTTCTTATCGTCGGGGTTGGGCTGCCTTTCCACAAAAAGAGATAATTCAAAAGATTGAAAATTTTCACATTAATGCATTTTGATACTCTTACTTCATTTATCACCTTAAAGAATATGCGGATACTTTCGTCAATTTCAATGAGAATCCATGAGCAGCATGTCTCTTTAACGATCGATCGACTATAAGTAGAAAATTCTCCTCAGAAAGGAAAAGCTTTTCATTCTAGCTCACAGGATAAGCATTTATGTTCATTTTGATCGCCATTAAGCTTTATCAGCATAGCCAAATAAGATTTAGAAATCATTGTACACACTTCATGGAAAAAAAATGCTTTTGATTAATATCATTGTGGTTGATAGCCTTTACATTAATAGTACTTCGTGCGGCAGAGTGATTTTAATGCTGGATACATTTCTTGTAAATAGTCTCTTTTTGAACTATGCAAGGTATGAGGAGATACATCCATTTCCATCTAAAGGACAGCAATAATTATGATTTGCTCATTTCTCCTATTCAAAATATACATGTGGTTGAACTACTATAATTTACCGAAGTGAGGTGTTTGTAGATTGCCCCCAAGAATACATAAATTACACGACTTTCAAGACTTCTTAATGCTCTTCCTGCACCTGTGATCTCTTCATCTACCAAAAGGTCCCCAGTTCGATGATAGATTAAAAGGACCGTTCTGATAAGAATTGCACGTTAACTTCACCGTGGTATCTTTATTTCTATTCCGGAAAATAACTGGAAATTTTTAAAAAACTCCATAGAGATATAGGAATATTTTATGAGGCTATGAACAACCAGTCCCCTAGACGAACGATGCGATTGTCGAAGTCTCTTTTACATAAGAATACGCAAAAAATTCAGCTGAATCGGAGCTGAATGCTTAGAATCATTCATGGGTATCAATGAGAGAATTCAAAATCGGATCTGTAGCATTTAATAAATATATCCTTCGTCAAAACTTAGGAAAAGACACTAATGAGTTTTCTCATAATCTCTTCGACATTTAAAACGCTGATTAATTAAATTGCAACTACAAAGAGCACTTTACTTTTGGTAAATCTTTAATTTAATAGTGTGAGAGTCTCCCCAGAGTAAGTGGTAGTCGGTTTATTCCACACTGTGAGTAAATGCGTTCTTAATTACACTTCTCTTCTTTAGTTACATTAGCTATGTGGTGTTTTCGTAAGGGGAAGAGTATTTTTAAACTTCGATGTATATATCAATGATTAATTAACGATCAAGATGAACAAGAATTCTATCCCGGAAAAGAGTTTGGGTTCATTTTCTCATAAGGAACGGAGATGAGGTGATACAACCATCGAAAGATTCTTATAATAGAAATTCACCCCCTTAAAAAGAATAAAAGCGATTATTTTAACGAGTGTCCCTGGATCGATTCGGGGCGGGGAGATGCCTTATCGTATCATTGTAAACGCAGTTAGATTTCTTTCTCATAGCTATCAAGCTTCATTCCAACGGCGGATTATAATTTAATTGGTGTATCGTATTAAAATGAGACATGATCATTCAATCAAGCATTTATTTTTTTATCTAATGGTTTGTGAAATCTCTGGTTAGAGGTAAGGGGACTTTCGCATTGTCATGTTTAACCTGGTTATGTTCCGAGTCCATTTAAATGGCAATTTAACGGTAAAAATGGATGCATAAAATGTCTTCGCAACCTTAGCTAATGATTTCCAAATATATTCAATTTGTTCTACATGTTGTAAAATTAAGTTCGGTCGGTTATCGGTAGGATATTCTTGTGGATGCATGAAAACTCTTCTCCAAACGGTATGCTTTAATTATATATTTGATAAAATATTATACAGACAGCGTTTCGTTTTCTAACTCCATTCATAGGATCTACTGGAGGTCAGCGGTAAGAATTAGAATCATCAGCTCGCAAATATATAACCAAAAACGCAGATTCGAAATACTGAAGGTGCGACCATACAGATGAATACTTTCGAGAGGGCAAATTAAACTTGAAAGTTCCAAATTATGTAATGAGAGCAAAAGAGACGCTCAAAATATAGAAAGATCGAAATTTAGTTCTCAGTAGAGTATCGAGGATCATCTTGGCTGCCATTTACCACCGAATTGAAATTATTTCTCAATTTGTTTAGGCTTATGTAGCATCATAGCGATTACACAGGTTCCCATTATATCTTTTACATTGGATGTATTTTGAATAGCCTTCCGAAGATCATTGGTTCGGTCCGGAAGTGAAATAAATACTTGCGATATTTTATATTATTTTGGATGCGCCAATGGAGTATTTCGTTGATCTTATTTTAATGAAACTCGATTTTCTAGCGCAATATTTTCGAATGTAATGCTAGAATATAAAATTATGAAAATAGATTTCCACCAAAATTTGACTTTAGCAGTACTCTTCAGTCAAAGGAGAAACTTATTTCATTAAATTTTTAATGACTTCTGGTCACATTATAAACAATTTCGAAAATCGTATTTTGAATTATGTCGCTGTATCAACACAATGTTTTCGTTTAAATAATTAGCATTCAATATTATGAACATAGACGTCAATGCAATGCTCACGCCATCACCTCTCCGATGTCTAATGCACATTGTTACGTGATAAAAATAAATAAGCAGGATGTACGTGAATAAGTGCTCGATCTATTTTATTCGCGAACCAAGATCTGCACGAATTTCAACCTCTGGATGACTTAATATGTACTCCTAATGCAAATAGAAGTTACATTATATTTACTTTATGATCCCCCGATCGTACATAGAGAAAAATCCGCGTTGATAAAATAGCAAACACTCTTCGCTTTTATCGATTGCACAGGACAATTTCTACTGAGTAATTATGCTAGAATAGTCATAGGAAGGATACCAAAAGACATGAATTATCTTTAGTGTTAATTTTGGTTTATAGTTGTTCTTGTTGCTGATTAAAAAGGGCATAGTTATCGGTGAATACTTCTTAGCAGGATTCGAACATATCCTCATGGATTCCTTTCACTTATTTACACTAGAAGTTTCAGATCAATAATGACATTTAATCCCTACTTATATTTGCTGTAATTCGCTGATTCTATAAAAGGAGATTAAAACCATAACATTCTCTACCCCTTGATTACTGAATTTATTAACTAAATATAATATTTAGAAAACATTCAACATCCATCATCAAATGCGTTCAATAACACAATGACATGGTTTATATTTTCTCAAACATATCATAAAGCTTCAAAAGATTGTCATATATGTTTTTGATTGCATTCAGCACATTTATTGTAATCCGATTATCTCTACTTCTTTAATACGTTGTGTTACGCTTTAACTGGTGTTGCATTGACAGAGGCCTATTATCACAATTTCATAATTTGTTTAATTGCATCTTCGGATTCATTCTTTTGGTGTAATTAACTTCACACTCGAATCACACTATAGAATAGCCGTTGATTCTAACCGTAATATTACTATTGCTTATAGATTGAACTATCAAATTATATTCTTATCGATTTCCGGAGATGTACATCTCCGGAAATATAAAGTAAGAATAAATCTTCGCACGAGTTGTAGTCAAGACCGTAAAAGAGCCCTAAGCCTGCAAGTTTCATTTTCTTATCGTCGGGGTTGGGCTGCCTTTCCACAAAAAGAGATAATTCAAAAGATTAAAAATTTTCACATTATTGCATTTTGATACTCTTACTTCATTTAGCGCCTTAGAGAATATGCGGATACTTTCGTCAATTTCAATGAGAATCCATGAGCAGCATGTCTCTTTAACGATCGATCGACTATAAGTAGAAAATTCTCCTCAGAAAGGAAAAGATTTTCATTCTAGCTCACAGGATAAGCATTTATGTTCATTTTGATCGACTTTAAGCTTTATCAGCATAGCCAAATAAGATTTAGAAATCATTGTACGCACTTCATGGAAAAAAAATGCTTTTGATTAATATCATTGTGGTTGATAGCCTTTACATTAATAGTACTTCGTGCGGCAGAGTGATTTTAATGCTGGATACATTTCTTGTAAATAGTCTCTTTTTGAACTATGCAAGGTATGAGGAGATACATCCATTTCTTTTTTATCTCCTCTTTTAGTCCTACCCAGAAAACTACACGCTATCAGTGGCAAATTTTTATGGGGGGTAGCAGCCCAACCTCTTGAATAAAGGTGTAACAAAAATGTTATTTTAATAAGTATATTTTCAATTTTATGGCACAAACAAAATAGTCTTTCTTTTATCGTTGGTCTACTCATACTCAAGTAAAATTGTATATCATTTTTCCTACCATCCAATTGCTGTCACCATGTGACTGTAATTTACCAGTTTAAGATTAATTTGGGTTTTGTATAGAATTAAGGCCCCTTTCTCCCCCCCTCTCATGAGTGAACCACTGAACTCTAGTATAAGAATTAAAAAAATTCATACAAATTTCTTCAGCTGAAATCAGAGCCATGAACCAAAAACAGACATGATTAAATTAGTAGAATAGAAATAATAAAGTGGTTTTTCAGCTTGATGATAGCTTTAAAGAGTGGCCAAAGCATATCAGTCAGTAGATTCATGTCATTTTTACATTCCTGAAGAAGAAGAGTAAAGGAATCTCACACAGATAAGTTGCAACTTACCCAATAAACCAATAAAGATATTTTACTGAGATAGCATCCATCTTGCTTGCCACACAAGAGGCAGTAGGTGTGTTATCAGGAGAAAAATAACATAGTTAGGATATTTCTCCAGTTGAGTTGGAATTAAGGATAGGATAATTAAGGTGGGATGTCTCATCAAAATGTTTGCACACGAAAATTAATGAAGTTGTTTGCTTTTTAATAAATCCGGCAAAGCATTAGCGGATAACGAAGATAATTCCTATGAGACTCAATACTAGCAAACCGTCATAGATATAGTTTTTAAATAGGATTAATAACTTTATCCAAGATCACCATACATTACATATTTCGGGACAAACATGACATTTCAAAAGTTATTGGAGAAAAGTTCACAATAAACTTGTATTAAATCTCCCCCTGATTTTCGTGTTCCCTGCGGAGAGAATAAAATTGTAAACCTAAATTTTGAACATTCATACAGCGAGAAACTGAGGAAAATTCTAATTTTTGTTTTCGCCTCATTTAAATAACCTTCGACTGTCACTCAACATCCCGGAAATTCGTTAAGTATTTATGTAGCAATTTATTAAAAATATTTTAGCTATATCATTTACATTAAAAATTTTCTTTAAAAATTAAACGACAAACCCGTTCGCTGATTCTGTATCGTGAAATTAATTTCCATGCTAGATACTACATTACGCCGAATTTTCTACAAAAAAAATCACTTTTAATTTGAACTACTATGCAATGATAGAGAAAATTTGCACGTACGCGAGATAACAAGGTCCACGCATGCCGAACTTTGGCATATGTGAACAGCAGGTTAACGCAACTACAAATTTTCAATCGTAGCATTCCTATTATTAATATAAACTTTAATGAAATACGTGTGAAAAAGCTTAACATCTCCGCGGCAAGATGGTCATGTGGAAATTTATCCGGACAACGAAATTTACGATCTTATTTTTACTATACATTATTAAGTTACATGTTTGAATCCCGTTAACTCAATAGAACACTTTTTAATCAGGATAAAAACGACTATAAATCCAAATGTAACACTCATGAAATTTCAAGTCATTTGGTAGAAGCATTGTATCCTTCCTATGACTTTTCTAATATAATTTCTCAGGTGAAATTGCCCTGTGACATGGATAAATGAAAAGAGTGTTTTCTCTTTATCAAAGAGGATTTCTCTCTGGGTAAAATAAATGAAATAAAGTGTAAATATCTATTTGCGCTATGAGTAAATTTTAAGTCATCAAAAGTTTGAAAGTCGAGCAGATCTTGGTTCACGAAAAAAATCGACCCAACACTAATTCACGCACATCATTATTATTCATATTTTATCAGGTCTAATATGTATTTAGACATTGGAATGGTGATGGCGTAAGCATTGCATTGATTTCAATGTTCATAATATTGAATGCAAATTATTTAAACAAAAGCATTGTGTTGATACAGCGACATAATTCAAAATACGATTTTCGAAATTCTTTATAATGTGACCAGAAGTCATTAAAAATTTAATGAAATAAGTTTCTCCTTTGACTGAAGAGTACTGCTAAAGTCAAATTTTGGTGGAAATCTATTTTCATAATTTTATATTCTAGCATTACATTCGAAAATATTGCGCTAGAAAATCGACTTACATTAAAATAAGATCATCGAAATACTCCATTGGCGCTTCCAAAATAATATAAAATATCGCAAGTATTTATTGCACTTCCGGACCGAACCAATGATCTTCGGAAGGCTATTCAAAATACATCCAATGTAAAAGATATAATGGGAACCTGTGTAATCGCTATGATGCTAAATAAGACTAAACAAATTGAGAAATAGTTTCAATTCGGTGGTAAATGGCAGCCAAGATGATCCCCGATACTCTACGGAGAACTATATTTCGACCTTTCCATATTTTGAGCGTCTCTTTTGCTCTCATTACACAATTTGGAACTTTCAAGTTTAATTTGCCCTCTCCAAAGTATTCGTCTGTATGGTCGCACCTTCAGTATTTCGAATCTGCGTTTTTGGTAATTTATACGCGAGGTGATGATTCTAATTCTTACCGCTGTCCTCCAGTAGATCCTATGAATGGAGTTAGAAACCGAACCGCTGTCTGTATAATATTTTATCAAATATATAATTAAAGCATACCGTTTGGAGAAGAGTTTTCATGCATCCACAAGAATATCCTACCGATAACCGACCGAACTTAATTTTACAACATGTAGAACAAATTGAATATATTTGGAAATCATTAGCTAAGGTTGCGAAGACATTTTATGCATCCATTTTTACATTTAAATTGCCATTTAAATGGACACGGAACATAACCAGGTTAAACATGACAATGCGAAAGTCCCCTTACCTCTAACCAGAGATTTCACAAACCACTAGATAAAAAAATAAATGCTTGATTGAATGATCATGTCTCATTTTAATACGATGCACCAATTAAATTATAATCCGCCGTTGGAATGAAGCTTGATAGCTATGAGAAAGAAAACTAACTGCGTTTACAATGATACGATAAGGCATCTCCCCGCCCCGAATCGATCCAGGGACACTCGTTAAAATAATCGCTTTTGTTCTTTGTAAGGGGGTGAATTTCTATTATATGAATCTTTCGATGGTTGTATCACCTCATCTCCGTTCCTTATGAGAAAATGAACCCAAACTCTTTTCCGGGATAGAATTCCTGAACTGCCCGTTTCTTCTTGATCGTTAATTAATCATTGATATATACATCGCAGTTTCAAAATACTCTTCCCCTTACGAAAACACCACATAGCTAATGTAACTAAAGAAGAGAAGTGTAATTAAGAACGCATTTACTCACAGTGTGGAATAAACCGACTACCACTTACTCTGGGGAGACTCTCACACTATTAAATTAAAGATTTACCAAAAGTAAAGTGCTCTTTGTAGTTGCAATTTAATTAATCAGCGTTTTAAATGTCGAAGAGATTATGAGAAAACTCATTAGTGTCTTTTCCTAAGTTTTGACGGAGGATATATTTCCTAACTGCTACAGATCCGATTTCGAATTCTCTCATTGATACCCATGAATGATTCTAAGCATTCAGCTCCGATTCAGCTGAATTTCTTGCGTATTCTTATGTAAAAGAGACTTCGACAATCGCATCGTTCGTCTAGGGGACTGGTTGTTCATAGCCTCATAAAATATTCCTATATCTCTATGGAGTTTTTTAAAAATTTCCAGTTATTTTCCGGAATAGAAATAAAGATACCACGGTGAAGTTAACGTGCAATTCTTATCAGAACGGTCCTTTTAATCTATCATCGAACTGGGGACCTTTTGGTAGATGAAGAGATCACAGGTGCAGGAAGAGCATTAAGAGGTCTTGAAAGTCGTGTAATTTATGTATTCTTGGGGGCAATCTACAAACACCTTACTTTGGTAAATTAGAGTAGTTCAACCACATGTATATTTTGAATAGGAGAAATGAGCAAATCATAATTATTGCTGTCCTTTAGATGGAAATGGATGTATCTCCTCATACCTTGCATAGTTCAAAAAGAGACTATTTACAAGAAATGTATCCAGCATTAAAATCACTCTGCCGCACGAAGTACTATTAATGTAAAGGCTATCAACCACAATGATATTAATCAAAAGCATTTTTTTTCCATGAAGTGTGTACAATGATTTCTAAATCTTATTTGGCTATGCTGATAAAGCTTAATGGCGATCAAAATGAACATAAATGCTTATCCTGTGAGCTAGAATGAAAAGCTATTCCTTTCTGAGGAGAATTTTCTACTTATAGTCGATCGATCGTTAAAGAGACATGCTGCTCATGGATTCTCATTGAAATTGACGAAAGTATCCGCATATTCTTTAAGGCGATAAATGAAGTAAGAGTATCAAAATGCATTAATGTGAAAATTTTCAATCTTTTGAATTATCTCTTTTTGTGGAAAGGCAGCCCAACCCCGACGATAAGAAAATGAAACTTGCAGGCTTAGGGCTCTTTTACGGTCTTGACTACAGCTCGTGCGAAGATTTATTCTTACTTTATATTTCCGGAGATGTACATTTTGAAATCGATAAGAATATAATTTGATAGTTCAATCTATAAGCAATAGTAATATTACGGTTAGAATCAACGGCTATTCTATAATGTGATTCGAGTGTGAAGTTAATTACACCAAAAGAATGAATCCGAAGATGCAATTGAACAAATTATGAAATTGTGATAATAGGCCTCTGTCTATGCAACACCAGTTAAATCGTAACACAACGTGTTAAAGAAGTAGAGATAATTTTAATCGCTTTCGGTTATTTTCTAGAGGAATTTCAATAGAAGTTAATCTTCGAACGGACTTTAGACAAGTTTCTTGTTGATGATATTGGATCAAGATTCATATGCATACTGTAGGTATAGTTATTATGTCAGTTCTGAAGGAAAAGACACCAGAGATAAAAATTAATTCATTAGATTAATTAATAAGGGATTCCTAAATATCGGATTACAATAAAAGTGCTAAATGCAATCAAAAACATATATGACAATCGTTTGAAGCTTTTTGATATGTTTGAGAAAATATAAACCATGTCATTGTGTTATTGAATGCATTCGATGATGGATGTTGAATGTTTTCCAAATATTATGTTTAATTAATAAATTCAGTAATCAAGGGGTTGAGAATGTTATGGTTTTAATCTCCTTTTATAGAATCAGCGAATTACAGCAAATATAAGTAGGGATTAAATGTCATTATTGATCGGAAACTTCTTGTGTAAATAAGTGAAGGGAATCCATGAGGATATGTTCGAATCCTGCTAAGAAGTATTCACCGATAACTATGCCCTTTTTAATCAGGAACAAGAACAACTATAAACCAAAATTAACACTAAAGATAACTCATGTCTTTTGGTATCCTTCCTATGACTTTTCTAGCATAATTACTCAGTAGAAATTGTCCTGTGCAATCGATAAAAGCGAAGAGTGTTTGCTATTTTATCAACGCGGATATTTCTCTGGGTACGATCTGGGGATCATAAAGTAAATATAATGTAAACTTCTATTTGCATTAGGAGTACATATTAAGTTATCCAGAGTATGAAATTCGGTCAGATCTTGGTTCGCGAATAAAATAGATCGAGCAATTATTCACGTACATCCTGCTTATTCATTTTTAAATGGCAGCCAAGATGATCCTCGATACTCTACGGAGAACTAAATTTCGATCTTTCCATTTTCTGTGTTCTGTCATTACACAATTTTGATCTTCCGTTTTTTGTCTGCCCTCTTGATAGTATTCGTCTATGTACGGTCGCACATTGAGTATTTCATATCTGCGATTACGGTCAATTATACCCGAGGTTATGCTTTCAATTCTTACTGCTGTCCTCCAATAGATCCAATGAAATTGTTTTAATCCATGATTCTAACATCTCTTACTGATATGTTAAGAGTAGGATATGTAAATTATGTGAATCTTCCGTGCCTTTTAATCGGTAAGGCAAATCTAGTTTCAGTAAGGTAATTGGAAATTATCTTCAGCTAAAAGCAATGCCTTAAGCTTTTTAAGGGTTTTCCTACGAGCACTATTTACTCTAATCGCGTTGTTTCACAGGAAAATGTAGTATGATGAGGAATAGCCCCTTCCCCCTTTAAAAATTTCATATCCAACCCTTGCACCAGGTGGTAAACAGGGAAAAGAGAAATTAGAGGAGCCCATGACCTCGGGGCAAGTATGTAATGATGTAATGGTATTTCTAATGGTTGGTGCATAAAGAGGTGTTTGGGATACCACACACTAAGATTGCAGGGACTTCCTCTGAAACTACCACTGCTTCTAGAAAGACCTCTGATTCCTATCACCTTATAATATGAGGATGTAAAGAAAGAATGTTAACTTACCTTCCTATAAGTATTCCAAGATGAGCAGTGTTCACGTATAACAGCGAACACTACTCACACTAAACACCGAAAACTGCACACATTTCAAATCGGACTTCACTCACTTTTCCACTCGCTTAGCACTCACTACACACAAATATCACTCACTTATTCTGGCTCTTCGCGGTCACCTGATGGGAAGGCGGACGAATTGTGCCTTGACAGGCACCTTCTCCCCTTGGAGAGGAACTCCCCGCTGCAGGACCTCTGGTCAAATTCCAACGACGAATCCAAAGGCCTATTCCTGAAATCCTTCCTTCAGCTGTGGAATCCCATCCCAGCGGTCGAAGACGCCCTTCAGCCAAGGTTGATGTCTTTGTTAAACTCATAGGCCTCCGAGATAAATTGAGAAAGGAATGCATTGAAATTATCTTGCTATGAAAGGTCTTATGAAAAGAACTCAAAACAACGTAACTTCCCTGATTGTATATTTCTGAAGCCACTCTCAACACTTAAAATTTACATAGCCAACAAACATTGTCAAATGACGCGACAAAAAGAAATGAATTGGATGAGAAAGGCTTTATATTCTGAAATTATATGCACTATGTACTCTGCTTATGGAAAATTAAAATGAAACTATACTCAGTAATAATGAGAGGTTTTGTGTAATGAAAATGTATTATTACAAGATATTCACAAGCATAATCATTTCTATTTTCTAAGTTGATCAAAAGCCTCTCATGAAGCATTTAAAACCAGTCAATTCTATAATTTTACTACTTCTGTGGAAAGACAAGCTAATTTGGAAGAAAAAGAAATCCATACATTTCCACACTAATGGATTTTATTATTTATTCATTAATCTAAGGCAGCTTTGAGTGTAGGGTAAGAAGAGGGTAAGGGTTCACTCATTAATAATATTTGGTAAGTTTAACACTTAAAGTTCTAAGGCAACCTAAGCCTAATGTATAGAATTCAACGTTAAAATTACTCGCACAGATCAAAAACTCAATATCTAATTCTAAGAATACAACAACAATCAAGCAAAATAATTAATAATAGTTTTTCTATGGCTGGTTTCTTGGGCATCGCTATTTTCCTCTGAAAGCCACCTTAAAGTATAATTGTTTCAAATATAAGGATAAGTTACAGATAATGGTAAAATAGCATTAAAAGAACGTATTTCAGGAGTGAATTTAAAGTATGAGTATGTTTGACTTGTCAAAATCTACCTCGAATTAATTATGAGTGTTTGCTGTCGTTCATTCAGTTTCACAGGGATTGATGATCTGTAAGGAAATAAATAAAAGTAATGTAAAATTATAATATGCCTTATATAATGTCTTGATAATATATTTCATAATACATTAAGCTATATATTAGCTATATTCATATTTAAAATCCTAGTAAATACAACAAATACCTCAGTAATCGATCCATTCTCCATCTTTCCTAATTACCATGCGAAGACTCTCTGGCATTGATTGCACCACACGAAGACACACTGATGGCCCTATGTTCTCTCTTGCGTCATCAATAGTTTCCAGTAATTTGCTCCTGTCTTGAGGGCGGTCTTGCTTTTGAAGATTTTTTGCCATAATACCCCATATATTTTCAATGGGATTAAGGTCCGGGCTCCTTGCTGACCAGCTTAATTTCTTTATGGAATTTTCTTCGAACCACTTATTACCTTCCCTGCATGTATGGATGCGGGAATTATTCCATAATTGATTAGCAAAATTTAAATAAATCCATATTACCCGGAAGAACGCAAATATACATTGGAAAATAATCGAAGCGAGACTAGCGGGAGCGAATGAAATAAAACTACTTACCTGTTGAAACAAGAATTCCTCAGGTAAGAACACTTCAACCGATGGCAGCATCATGCTATTCAATACGTGGACATACTGTTGTCCATTAAGATTGCCATCGATCTTCCAATGAACACCCGGGCCTTGAGAAGCATATTGTACGCAATAAGAATAGTGATCGCAGTAATCATGCCGTTCACGATGCAACTTGTAAACAGAAATAAATAGACTTCAAGTGAACTTCCGAACCTTTAGCGCTTCAACGAGAGTTCGATACCATGATTTCATCGAGTAGATATCAGCCCTGAATGAAACACGGAACTTAGAAAACTATTCAATTATTGAGTTATGTTTAACGTTAAGGATATTCTTACACTACAAGGGGCAAACTGTAAAATACGTACCCATCTTCCGAGAAAAAGAGCGCTGACAACCTTCTGAAACTTCAACGTCCGTCGACTTTGTCTTGCAACATGGTGGAGAATTATTCTGTAGCACGGGCGAATAACACAGTGCAAACTGCCGCACACTTTTCCTGCCGCAATAGAAAGGAAATAAGGCATTGTAAACCGCAACAGTAACATAAAATCTTCGAATCGGAAGTTCATTGCAATTGCGAAGAGTCATCCGCAATATAAAAGACCGATAAATATTGAAAAACTAGATGTATAGACTTCTCAAAAGTTCTTACATTGCCAAGGAGTCCAACGTTGAGAGACTACAGCAGAGACTGGTCCGCTCCATTCAAATGCTCCGACTGCTATGAGTCAGAAGAGCGACCGCACCAATTCCGCCAAAATTAGAAGGGCGGTATATGATTTCTCTTGTTCCATCATAGCGAAGTGTGGATAAATATGTCCGGGAGTGCAGGGATACGGTTTCATCATTCGAAAGCAAAATTGTGTTTTCATAAAAGAGTTTTTCTGCGATATATCAGTAATATTCATTATATAAACTTCTCCAATCCTTTAATCAATGAATTTACAAAGCGTTTGTGGGGTTCCCGAATAGCCATGTAGACAGCGAGTTCGACTTCAATGAAAGCGGTCCCAGGTTCGATTCTCGGTGGGATCTCACGTGGGAAATGACCTCAGCCGTCGAAGCATTTTCCACAGTACTACTACATTGTTTGAGGAGCCGATAATGAGTTTATTACTGTAATTAAATGTAATTTCATAATTTTATTTACTGTTGAGGGTGAATGAATGTTTTTCTTACAAGATAATATCAAGTCTCCTAAACTCTGAATAAATAACCTCATCAATTGTATACGTTGCTTTTGTTGATTCCAAAGAGAATGCCATCTTTATGGGCTCCATGTCTTTAAGTTCTAAATTCATGTTTAACACCTTTATTTACTAATTATGTAAGTCAAGAGGAGGCCATGATAGATGTAATAAATCTAGCTGCTCAACAGCAAACATGTTCTTTGATATGAAACAAGCAGTGATTTCAGAGTATTTAATTGTGGCCATCAATCAACAAGGTGTTCACAACCCTTAGTCAAAGGTAAAGAAGGTGTTTTATTATGCTGAAAAACAGTGACAGCTTTTTAGGAGGCCCTAAAATTCTCTTGTCATGTGAATCTTCATAAATCTTAGTTGTGTTTCCAAAATGTATGCCATAAATTATTTTTAAGAGAAATGGAAAGACTTTTCTTCCATATTTGGGGATAAATAAAAGTCAAGAAAAGGATTTAGCAATTTAATAAATGTTCAGTAAAGCATATGTTTACAGAGAGATATGTTAGAATATTTTCATGATTACAAGGTCAGATAATATTTTAATTTATTTCAGATACCTTGGATAAGCTACACAATTATATCATTAAAGCTCTTTCTCTGCTCAAGGTGCATGAAATCCAAAACTCCAGTTTCAATAATCTTGATAACTTTACAAATTGTCTAAATTCAGTAAAAACAACAGTTTAAATACATTGAAATATGTAGCATTTCTAAGGAATGATTACAATTCTTGTATATACACTTGGCATCAATAACTAATACAAGAAAAATCAAGACTACAATTTAGAAATGTTTAAGGACCTGCTCATGAAATGAGAAACATCTAATTAAAGATATATTTCAAAGTTGTGGAAATTCTAAGGAGTATTTCATTCAAGAAAACTAAAGTAAATATTTCTCTATAGTATGTATCATTGAGGATAGTCAAATTCTTCATTGTTCATTGAAGATGCAACATATGGAAGATCATTTGCAACACTCTTTGATTGCTATCTGAAGAAGAGCAGGGGGGTGTTTCTGAATCTCCACAGATTGGCAGCATTGGATTCAGATTCAATCCGAGTTGATCGTAAAGTAATCCATCTCCCAACTTTTGTGTGCTTTACTCTTCTGAGAAAGAAATCCATCTTGGGTATGACGTCACTCCTCATCTCAGTCATATATCAGTAGTAGTATAAATACATCTCACTTCTAATAGTGGATAATTCGAAATGCTTGGAGTTTGAAAAAATTCTTGTTATTTTAAATCTCTTCAGTTTTATTTAAAGTGAAAATTTCTTTCTTGAGCAAAAAGTTGTTACATCCTAAGATTTTCTCAAATGTATGATCTTGATATTTAGATTTACTAATTTCTAATTTTCTTCAATTTATTCAGAACAGTATTTTAATACTAAATCTTATTTTTTGCATGAAATATGCTTATTGCATTTCTTTTACTTGGATGTATGAAAGAGATTGGTATTTTTTGCTGTGAAATGTTTCTAAAGAAATGTTGGTTTTTCTAATATCTTCTTTAAAAAGTTCTATTTTATTTTCCAATAAAAATCATTTATTTCAATTTTGCTGACTTCTTTCTAATTACATCTAATTCTTTATTTCAGGCAAAAAGTATGAATAATGAGGTGACAAATTTAATTTAATGAATTGTATATGTTACTGAACTTTTATGATTTCTTAGCTTGATTTGTATTTGAAAACTGTAAATCAAACTAAAATTCATTGTGATTTTGTATTTATAAACTGAATTGTAGAACTAATTTTCTATGTGATTTGTAGACCATAATTAATACCAATTAATGTGATTTTTGATTTGTAAAGAGAAATGTAAATGTAGAATAATAGTAAATAAAGAATTTTTACCAAAATATTTGTGGAATTAAAACTACCTCAGAAAAAGAAGGCTCATCAGGGTGGAGACTCACAAAAGTCTCTTTACCGTTCAAGATAGAAAAGTTTTTCAAGCTCAAATATTTGAATTTGTTTACATTTTTACTTAGGCCTTTTCCTTGGGATTTTCATCTATATGCAGGAGTTCAAGTCCAGCATCTCGGAAAAATTCTCATAGTCCAACTTGAGAACATGGCTGAATATACCAAGTCCAAATCAGTAGTCTGAGTAAGACTTCTTACTTCAACTTCAAGAAAACCATCTGACTAAGACTTCTGTTTAGGACTTGGAATATTCAGCCATGTTCTCAAGTTGGACTATGAGAATTTCTCCGAGATGCTGGACTTGAACTTCTGCATGCTAAACTAAAAATAATTGTAAACCATTATTGGATAATAAAAACTCTATTAAAACATTTATGCTTTTGTCAATTCAATTACAGTGAAATGCAATTTTAAAACGTAGGCTAAAATAAAAATACATTTCCACACACGATACTAAAATAAAACAGTATGTGCTTCAATGAAGTCTTTTAGACCAATCAAATTATCGATGAAACATTTTATCAAAAGAATTTCAATTTCACAACTTCAAATCTCAGCCTTCAAAAACTTTTCATGCACATTTGAATGTACAACAAAAGTACAATAAAAAGATTCTAAATAAATTGTAGATTTTGCAACCTTGAAGATTTTGCAATAAAATCACAGGGAACTTCACAAAAAGAATTTTTAAAGAAACCTTTCTAACTTTACATGTAAAACTTCGAGAAAACCATCTTTTTCCATGGGAAGTTGCTGCCTTGTCACTTGGGTCTGCTACAAGTAGGTGCATAATATGGTACTTTTCTTTTGCAGTGCTGCTCTTGTATTGTTTCTATCAGTCCTGTGCATGAAAAATTACAGTACATTAAACTTTGTAATTAGAGTAAACATTTAACCTAGAGTTAACTTTATTGAGTTTTTACTTTACTCAGCTAGCTATAAGAAAGAGATGGATGGAATATTAAAAAAACACAGAAAAAGGATTAATTTCACAAGTTTCTTTCAGATGGGTCTTGATTTTCTTAATAATTCTAGCATATCTTTTGCAAAATCTCTAGTAGAAAATTATTTGAATCAGATGAATAACTGAGTTTCTCAGCTTTAAGTAATTAAGAAAATAAAAAATCTTCAAAAATATTTCTATCGCTTTTACCAACAAACTGCCATGACTTCACTCTACACAGACTTCAATTTACAAAATTTTACAAATACAAAAAAAAAGTTTTCGATTATAGAGATATAAAATAGATACATGGGAGATAAAAATGGGCAAAAGAAATCTTTTAAAAATTTTGCTTCTTATAAATTTACTTAAGAATGTAATGAAATAATTTTCTGAAATACACATCCTAAGTAAATGCAATTAAGTATTCTGTGCTAAATAAATGAATTTAACTATTGTTTCATAAATGCACCTAATACACATGCATTTATAAACAATTTTGATTATATTGGCTTGAAGTTTTAAACTAAAATATCAATATATAACAGTTACTATCAAGTAATGCTACAAATTAGTAATCAAACAATTAATTAAATGAGAGTTCTCAATGCAGATATATCTCTTACTTCTGGAAATAAATGGGCCAACAATTTGTTAAAATGCTTTTCTAATAGCTCTGCATGGCAAATTGAGACAATATTCAAGAAAATGAAAGAAAAATTGAGGTCATGAAGTTACAATAAACTATTATAATCAGTGCTGGTAATAAATAAATATATTTAGATAAATATTACATGTAAAGAAGAAAACTTGTATCAGCATCTTTGAGAGAAACTGATTGAAAGTTTCCAACGTAACTTATTTCACAGAAGCCTTGGTTAATCATATCTTGTAATAATATATTTTTTTAATAGAATCCAACTGTTTTCGGCCATAATGTGGAAGATGTGAAGACCTACCTTCAAATAGCACCTGAGAGTTTTTCTCTCCAGAGGGCTATATGATAGGTATTGGATGGACCCATCAGTTCCTCCCATCTGTTGGTTGTACTTCACAAAAATTGCTGGCTTCATTTATTTCCCCTTCCTCAAGCTGGATTCTATCATCTCCAGTACAAATTCTGATGAAATCACACCTCTCTTTTGTCAAACGTTATCAGGTTTCCCTTTTCTAAGCATTGTTCTGATGTTCCATGTCACTACCCTTGTTTCCTTGGTCATCTTTCCCCACCAAGATGTAGACGTTTGGTCTTGAGTGGGTGGGACAATGAACTTTTGACTCTGTGTAATAATTGCTGCCCAGTCTTTCTCCTCATCTAACTCTTCTTCAGTTTCCAAATCCGAATCATCAACTAATTCGGCGATTTCAGAAGTTATATCCTTACATCCATATCCTTACAATCTCTTCCTCTGTCGGTTGTCATTCAACAGGGACTTTTCTCTTCTTCACAGCAGGGTGAAGGTGTGCTATCTGCCATCTAGAAAATTAAAACATTACCTAAAGTATACTGCATGTAATAAGAAATGAGAGCAAAGGGAATAACATTTGAAAAAGATTTCCTCGAAATTCCTTTCCCCTCCTTTGTCATTAACGTTTTCAGGATTAAAAATATTCTAGAGATAAACTCATGATTTTTATAATTTTACTATTAGTGATCTAAAAGATTACTTTAAATGTCTTAGAGTATTTTAAAGAATGGTTGGTGGAACAATGGAGAAAAATATTTTTATGAAAACATCTCTCATTTAATTGATAGAATTGTAAGAGCCTTTAATTGTCAAGTCGCAGTCATACAGTGACAGCAATTGGAAAATTAGGAAAAATGTTTTACATCATTTTACTTGACTGTGACTAGAGCAAAGATTAAAGAAAGAATTTTATCTGTGCTATAAAATTGAAAATATACTTATTAATATAACATTTTGGTTACACTTTTATCCAAAAGATTGGGCATAAAAATTTTTGGGTATGCCACTGCCTGAATGATTAAATATCCGTTAAAATTACACCTCTATGCTGCAATCATAATAGGAGGCATTTAACATAACATGGAGATAAAATGTAAGACTGGAAATTCAATATCAATTGAACACTGTGCAGGCCAGTGAAAATATACTGGTTTAATTGAAAATACCAGATTCAACAGTAATTTCAGGGGATGAAGAAAGAATTTCTGACTTTTCATTCATTTAAGGGATGTTTGATAAAGCAGCAATAACTTAAATATAATCATTTACACATGAACGAAAATTAACTGTTTAAGATGGTGACCGAAAATAATAAACGATTGTCAAGCATCTATAGAACTCAGAATTAATACCTGTGGAAAAGGAAATGGATCACGAGACGCATCCAACAGCATAATTATAGCTGATATTGATAAGAAAGAAGAGCGGTAGATCTTTCAGAAATACATAATTAAGTTCCATTTTCTAAACGATCTAAAAGATTCTATAATGTATAGTCCACAGTTATTATAGATAAATAAAATATCATTATTATTATTATTAAATATGATAATGAGATACGAAGAAAAATGACAATCATTCTTCTCAACCGAGAAAGAATATTGGAAACCGAAGACTGTCAATTAGCCACATACTATGTTACGATTTTGTAACATGAGGGGGTAGTAGGAAGCATTTAAAAATTCACATCATCACAACTTAGAGGCGCGTTTTCTTGAAGAAAATTACTTAATATAAATCAACATTTGTCAAAGAACAGTACGTTCCACTAAAATTATCATTCAAAAAGCAACTTACTGTTACACATTATACATCCTTTGCCAGCATGTAGATGGTGATGTTTCCAGGGTTTAACTTACAGTGCTACATCTACATCTACCCTGCAAGCCGCCTTTCGGCGTGTGGCAGGGGGTGTAAAGACCAACCGATTGAGCCTAATATTATCGCTTATTGTTAGCAGAAAGAACGAGTCCTTTTGTTCAAGCGTCTAGTGTTCGAACAATTAGCCACTCTTTTCACACAACAAAAACATTTCCTCACTACACCATCCAGTCGTGGATGTGAATAAAATTCAACATTCATCAACAAGATGTGGAAGAGGCACCACGGAGTTAGGTTTGACATAGTGAAACTTTCTTCAAAATCCTCTCTATGAAATGTGTGACGTTGACCTCCGAGGAATGACAATAGGCTGCCAACAGTAGAACATCTTCAAGGTTTCTTAGAAGCGGTCGATAAACTGTTTAAAAGTAAAAGTATTTCATCATAACTAAAATTGAAAGATAGAAACTCAGAAACCATTTAAATGGAAATCGTTAATTTATAATTAATCAATATTAACTTCGAAATCTCAATTAAATACCGCCACTCTGTATTCAACCCGTGAGCTAAGGTCGACATTAGCTAAGGGAATACATGCCTTAGCTTCAAATCAATTTCAGTACCTCCCGTAATATAATAATAAATACTGATAGTTCATCATACCCTCCCCTGGACTGCAACCTTGGCGTGGTGGGAGGGCTTGTGTGCTCCGAGGATCCTTAGAGCTGTACTGGCTGGAGCAATTACGATTGCTCCTAGCAGGGTCACCCATGCCAGATAGGTCGAAGGGTAGGAGCCAGACGAAAGGTAGTCCACGTAGCGTCTGTACCTCAATGAGGCGGCTACAAAGGCGTCTGTACCCCAGAGGGGCGGTCGTTAAGTGATGGGGTCACGTAAAAAACCCTATTGGGGAAGGCAACGGGAAACCACCCCAATTATATTTCCCATGAAGTAATGCAGCCCTGCATCTTCAACTATGACATGATGGCATTCCTCCCAGTGAAATATTCCGGAAGTAAAATAGTCCCCCAATCGGATTTCCGGGTGGGGACCATTGGGAGGGGTACATCGGTCAAGTCTGATAAGTGCAGGATAGGAACGTGGAATGTAAGATCCTTAGGAATTTGTGGGAAGCTAGAAAATGCAAAGATAGAGATGGACAGGCTAGGACTAGACATCTTGGGAGTTAGTGAAATAAAGTGGGCTGGGGCAGGCGACTTCTGGAGTGACAAACACAGAATAATATATTCAGGAGATGACGGAAAGATAGCAGGTGTTGGTATCATAATGAAGAAGGAATGGGGAAAAAGAGTTAAGTCTTATTGGCAGTACAGCAATAGATTGCTGATGATCAAACTAGAAGCAGAGCCCACAGACACAGTGATATTGCAGGTATATATGCCGACATCCAGCCACTCTGAAGAAGAAATAGAAGAAATGTATGAACAGATCGAAGAAATCATCAGTGCAGCCAGAGCAAAAGAAAATCTAATTATTATGGGTGACTGGAATGCTGTGGTCGGAGAAGGAAAAGATGGAAGCAGCATAGGACAGTTTGGGTTAGGAAAACGAAACGCCAGGGGAGAAAGGCTAGTGGAGTTCTGTAACGAAAAGAGAATGGTAATAGCGAACACACTATTTGAACAACATCGACGTAGAAGATATACATGGAAGATGCCAGGGGACTTAGCTAGGTACCAGATTGATTACATCCTTGTTAGGCAAAGATATAAGAACCAAGTGAAACAATGCAAGAGTTATCCAGGTGCAGACATAGATAGTGATCATAATTTAGTAGTTATGGAGAGTTGTTTGCACCACAAAAAGATTAAGAGGGTGAAACGTGAACCAAGATGGGATACAAAAGCTCTGGAAGAAAAGGTCACCAGAGAAAGATTCACTGCAACCATTAATGAAAAGCTTGAAAAGCAAGAGTATAGGAGTGATGAAAGCAATGAAGGAAGATGGAATGACCTGAAAAAGGCAATCACTGAAGTAGCGGAAGAGCTACTCGTAAGTAACAGAACTGATACCAGACGTCCATGGATAACAATGCAGATAAGAGAACTTATGGAAGAAAGAAGGAAATACAAGAACTCGAGGAGTGAAGATGGGAGAGTCCTCTACAAGAAACTACGGAACCAAGTTATAAGAGAATCAAAGAAAGCTAAGGAAGAATGGATTGAAAGCTGCTGCGAAGAAATAAATGAAAACATGAGGAAGGGGAACACTGAAACAGCATACAGGTTAGTAAAAGGCCACTTCAGAGAAAGAAAAACTACATGCAACAACATCAGAGATGTGAACGGGAATATGCTGATAGAAAGTGAAGATATAGGAAAGAGATGGAAGGACTATATTGAAACATTATATCAAGGACCAAAACCTCTTGAAGATATATTAAAGAAGGAAAGTGAGGTGGATGAAGATGAGCGAGGCCCAGAGATAACGAGAAGTGAATTCGAGAGAGGAGTGAAGGACTTGAAGAAAAACAAGGCACCTGGAGCAGATAAAATAAATGGAGAGATTGTCAAAGCACTTGAAGGGAAAGCAAAAGACACCCTATTTGAAATTATCAAGGACAGTTATAAAAGTGGAAGACTACCAGTGGACTTTGAGAAGAGTATAATGGTTGCGATACCAAAGAAAACAAGAGCCGAGAGATGTGAGGAATACCGAACGTTGAGTCTGCTCTCACATGCATCCAAAGTACTCACAAGAATATTAAGCAAGAGGATAGAAGGAATAATTGAAGCCAACTTGTCAGAAAACCAATTTGGATTCAGGAAAAGCACAGGAACAAGAGAGGCCATATTATGCCTAAGGAGAATAATAGAAAAGATGATACATGTCAACAAGCCAGTGTATGTGGCTTTCGTAGACTTGGAGAAGGCTTTTGACAATGTGGAGTGGAACAAATTGTTCCAAATACTGGAAAACAAAGGAATGGACTACAACGACAGAAGAATAATCTACCAATTGTATAAAAACCAAGTCGCCACTCTGAGGATGAGAGATGGCAAGAAAATAGAAACTAAGATAAATAAAGGAGTAAGACAAGGATGTAGCCTCTCACCAGCATTGTTCAATGTATACCTAGAAGAAGCAATGAAAGAAATAGAAGGAATGAACATGAAGGGAATTAAGGTGAATGGAAAAGAAATTAACATGCTTCGGTTTGCAGATGACATTGCAGTAATAGCAAAAAATAAAGGCGATTTGCAGGCATCCCTAAATGCAATAGATCAAGCTATTCAAGGATATAATATGAAAGTGAACAAAAAGAAAACAAAAATCCTAATATGTGGAAGAGAAAAATTGAAAGCAAACATTACCCTACGAGGAGAGAAATTGGAGCAAGTAGAATCATTCACCTACCTTGGAAGTAGCATAACATGGGATGGGAGAAGTACCACAGACATCAAGCGAAGAATAGCCCAAGCAAAGGAGGCATTCATGAGGAAGAGGCCACTACTATGCTCAAAGAATATAAGATTACAGACAAGGAAACAATTCTTGAAAACATTCGTCTGGAGTGTGGCACTCTATGGATCAGAGACATGGACCATTAGAAAAGCGGGCCAGAGAAGAATAGAAGCCTTCGAAACCTGGTGCTGGAGGAGAATGCTGAAGATCAAATGGACAGATAAGGTAAGAAACGAAGAAGTATACAGAAGAATAGAAGAGGTTAAAACAATATGGAGCATCATCCGAAAAAGAAGAACCAGATGGATTGGACATATCATCAGACACAATGAATTTGTTAGGAACGTACTTGAGGGAAAAATAGAAGGAAAAGCAGCAAGAGGAAGACCAAGAGATGAATATATTAGCCAAATAAAGAGAGATATAGGAAAGAAGAGATATCGGGATTTAGTAAAGTTAGCTTTAGATAGAGAGGAATGGAGGGCTGCAGTCAACCAATCTACGGATTGAATGACCTATGATGATGAGTTCATCATAATTAATAAACGCGGATATTTTAACGAAAAAATCAATTGCACTTTCCTATATATGTATGTAAAATAAAAACCACGTGGAAATCTTACCTTTTCGAGGAAGGTTTAATTCGCAAAACAGTTCCTCATACTTCCATTCTTCATACCGACAAGAAATTTTCTTCGGGCTTCGGGCGTACTGTGTATAACAGTTGAGGAGTTATATATGTCCAAGGCGCAAAACACAAAACCCCCAAACGTCCTAACCTTACCGAAATTTTATGTAGTATTATTCGTCTGTGTTTTGCGTATATATGTGACATGCATATATATGCGACAGTTAAACATTAAAAAATGAAATAAGAAATTCTCTCTCTAATCCAAATGCAACTTTACTGTACTCATTGTAATTTTCAAACAAAGAAAAGAATTTAATTTTTATTCTGAAAAGATCAAACAGGATTTTCTAGGCATATAACTTTTCTTCCTACAACTTGGCACTCTTCAGCCATGATCTCAATTCTCTTTGTGACTGCAGTGAATGGTAGTTCTAGTACTAAAATAATGAACGACTAACTTCTCCCAGAAGTAAAAATCTCTAGAAAACGTTTACTTTCCTCTCAAACTGTTCTATAAATTTAGAGCTGCTTAATTTGTTTGCAAATTTCCAATCATTTGATAAGTTTCATTGTCTTAAATGTTAGAATTTCCCCTCTCAGACTGACTTTAAATCATTTTTTGAGAATTTCGCCATTCTGTAATCACTGGTAATAACCAAATTCTTCACTCTGAGTTATTGCTTCATTATCCTTTACTTTATTTCTAACAAATTTCTTACTGCACCAGAGTCACTTTCAGAAGAAAAGAAGATATAAATTCATTGGAAGCAATTAAATGTATTTGTGTAATGAGAGCAAAAGAGACGCTCAAAATATGGAAAGATCGAAATTTAGTTCTCCGTAGAGTATCGGGGATCATCTTGGCTGCCATTTACCACCAAATTGAAACTATTTCTCAATTTGTTTAGTCTTATGTAGCATCATAGCGATTACACAGGTTCCCATTATATCTTTAACATTCGATGTATTTTGAATAGCCTTCCGAAGATCATTGGTTCGGTCCGGAAGTGCAATAAATACTTGCGATATTTTATATTATTTTGGAAGCGCCAATGGAGTATTTCGATGATCTTATTTTAATGTAAGTCGATTTTCTAGCGCAATATTTTCGAATGTAATGCTAGAATATAAAATTATGAAAATAGATTTCCACCAAATTTTGACTTCAGCAGTACTCTTCAGTCAAAGGAGAAACTTATTTCATTAAATTTTTAATGACTTCTGGTCACATTATAAAGAATTTCGAAAATCGTATTTTGAATTATGTCGCTGTATCAACACAATGTTTTCGTTTAAATAATTAGCATTCAATATTATGAACATAGACGTCAATGCAATGCTCACGCCATCACCTCTCCGATGTCTAATGCACATTGTTACGTGATAAAAATGAATAAGCAGGATGTACGTGAATAAGTGCTCGATCTATTTTATTCGCGAACCAAGATCTGCACGAATTTCAACCTCTGGATGACTTAATATGTACTCCTAATGCAAATAGAAGTTACATTATATTTACTTTATGATCCCCCGATCGTACCCAGAGAAATATCCGCGTTGATAAAATAGCAAACACTCTTCGCTTTTATCGATTGCACAGGACAATTTCTACTGAGTAATTATGCTAGAATAGTCATAGGAAGGATACCAAAAGACATGAGTTATCTTTAGTGTTAATTTTGGTTTATAGTTGTTCTCGTTGCTGATTAAAAAGGGCATAGTTATCGGTGAATACTTCTTAGCAGGATTCGAACATATCCTCATGGATTCCCTTCACTTATTTGCACTAGAAGTTTCCGATCAATAATGACATTTAATCCCTACTTATATTTGCTGTAATTCGCTGATTCTATAAAAGGAGATTAAAACCATAACATTCTCTACCCCTTGATTACTGAATTTATTAATTAAACATAATATTTGGAAAACATTCAACATCCATCATCGAATGCATTCAATAACACAATGACATGGTTTATATTTTCTCAAACATATCAAAAAGCTTCAAACGATTGTCATATATGTTTTTGATTGCATTTAGCACTTTTATTGTAATCCGATATTTAGGAATCCCTTATTAATTAATCTAATGAATTAATTTTTATCTCTGGTGTCTCTTCCTTCAGAACTGACATAATAACTATACCTACAGTATGCATATGAATCTTGATCCAATATTATCAACAAGAAACTTGTCTAAAGTCCGTTCGAAGATTAACTTCTATTGAAATTCCTCTAGAAAATAACCGAAAGCGATTAAAATTATCTCTACTTCTTTAACACGTTGTGTTACGCTTTAACTGGTGTTGCATAGACAGAGGCCTATTATCACAATTTCATAATTTGTTGAATTGCATCTTCGGATTCATTCTTTTGGTGTAATTTACATCACACTCGAATCACACTATAGAATAGCCGTTGATTCTAACCGTAATATTACTATTGCTTATAGATTGAACTATCAAATTATATTCTTATCGATTTCAAAATGTACAGTGGGAGAAACAATTATCGCAACACCATTTGGCGTCAGAGCGCGGATTACATGGGAACTAACTGAAAACTCTCTACCACCGACAATCCGGCAACTCTGAATCGAGCCAGTAAAAACCGCAATATTCAAACTTCTTACAAATGGGAAATAGGCTTTACGTATCGTAAATATATGCAGACATTTAAGATCACCTTTGCGAAATTTCCCTTAAATTGGCTGTGCCTCATTGCCTTTATTTTTTGCTATTTGTTATTCAAAGCTAGTCGTGATCAAAATAGTTATCTAGAATGTCATTATAGTACGCTGTGGGATAATGACAAAGAAGAGTATTTGATGGCGGAATAACAGACGTTAAATGATCATTTTGCGGTATTATCCTGCGAATTTAACGGTTAACTTTAATACTTAAGATTTAATACTTTGAATTTTGATGGAAAATAATTCTCACGAATAGGATTAACCATTTAAGAAAACAAATACAGAAATCACTGGGATATGTCCTATTCTTGCCTTTGTATTTTCTCTCCAGCAGTGTAGTTTTCCACGGCATGTGGTATTACAAATATCCTTTCGGTAGAATAATTTCTAATTCGTGTGATGAGGAAGTTTATTCTTTCTTGGCGCTCTTTAGCAATTAACGTGTTGACAGGAATTAGTATCACTATTATTAGCTTTTAGGTGGTGGAAACGGTAATCAACAATTTTCAGCTCCAGCAGCCTATACGTAATAGAGAGTAAAAATTATGTAATAATACGTAATAGAGAATTAAAATTCACGATTAATTTCATCATATTATAAAAACAGTTACAATAGAATTGATTGATGAGGGTTAATGCAATAGAAATTAGCTTCACAGTGTTTTAGTCGTTCAAAGTACGTAATGTATGAAAACAGATGCTTCGACTGACTGTTAATTATCCATTGGGCATGCAGTTTACTCTATCTAGAAGACTGCGCGATTCAACTACTACACTGTAGCAAGAATCATTTACTAGATATGAGTCGGATGAATATAGTATTCACAGGCGAAAAGTTTCTTAGAGGCCGATATTTACTTTTCTTATTTCTCCATAGCTATGACTAAAATTTTCGCTTCAAATTTGATAGATCTCGCTTTCTCTACGCTTAAATATTTTCTAAGGCTATTTTCATTCTTATATTAAGCGTCATACGCAACTTTTACTATGTGCTTTTACTAAACTTAGTATCCACTTTACGGACTGTCCCGGAAAATTCCCGCCCCCCTTTCCCTTCACGAGGACCGACCGCGTAGTTTTAGTGTCGTTTACTATGTAATTTAGCGGTTTTAATGAGAGCGAATTTACGTAGACAAAGTTCTTTTGTAATTCAACAGTAAGAATAGTTACAAACACTCACGTAAATAGGCAAAAGGGTATGCATGAGGTTATCTTCCAAAAAAATAGAAAAAATTGCAACGGTGAAAAGCAATTTCACTTAAAAAAAAAGCATAAGATTATACCAAAATTAAGTCCAGATTTAATGTGCGAACTGAGAGATCTAATAATAATTGTCGTGAATTCCAAGAGCTTACGTAATTAAAAAGGCGGTATTCTTTAACATTACGATGAGCACATGCGGGAAAATCATACAAGAGAAAAGTTAGTTTATTGAAGATATTGCTTTAAGCGAGATATTTAAAAGATCCAATCATTGCCGTAGGAGGAGATTCTGACATAACGCATCTTAATTGGGATTATCTAAAATCTCTAGCTGCTGTTCCAGCACTAGTAGAGAGAAAAAATCGCTGCACTGAAAGGGAAAGCCTCATCGTTCTTAGAGAAATTAGGAGTCCCTGTCAAATGATTGTTGCTGTAAAATAAAACTCAAAAGCCACTTCTTTCCAGTGAACGACTGAGCCTCGAATCCTTGGAAGCTGAGACGCGGAAAGCACATTCTTGACCGACTATAGCTAGAATCGGATCCGAATCCTTCAAGTCAAATGATTCTTTTTGTATTGAATTTCATCCCTATGATAAATCTATATATTCAGAAAAGGATAAATGTATGTAGCATTAATATCTTACATTCGCTTATTTTGCCAATAAGAAAAAATAACATAAAAACTCATTTAATGGAAGGAACAAGCGGAAATGGAACTGAGCCCCTTCTTTTACCGATCGGATGTCTGGCAGTTGCACAATCAATTCTTACATAGTGGTTACAATTATGATAATTTCCCACAAACTGAAAACTCAATATCAATTGTTTTTTATTATTAGCTTATATTATTAGGTTAGTAAATCCTCGGCTAATACATTTTATGAAGTCAGAGATCAATACTTTAAAAATGAGTTTTTTTAGATAATCTTCTAAGACTGAAATAATCCAAATAAATAATGACAAATTATTATTATTTGGGAATTGTATTTCAAATCATCTACGTTTTTCACCTCCTGTATGGACGCGATAGCTTTTCTCACCCAAAAGAATGAATGCCGTATACACATGATGTGGTATAATGTTTGTTGAAAGAAGGAGCCGGGCCACTAGGTTAACTATTTTATCCTTTTTGGCCGATAACTGCGAGAATTTGAACACGTTTTTCAGCTTCTCTTTGACACTCATCGAGAGTCAAAGGAATGGTTTCAGGTTCGACTGTAGCGTTACGGCTTTACAAGAGTCCCTCGGTGGGAATTTGCTCCAGCTGAGAAGATCTAATAACTGACGGAAGCTCTTCAAAAACTTCATCGGTTTACATCTTAAAGACGAAGTAAATGAAATTTTAGTACTAGTAATGACAATTGACAAATCGTTACAGGGAAGTTATCACAAAGACAGACAATTACTTTTTTCTCCGAGCAATTAGAAAGGCTGATAGAGTAGATTAAGTGATGATGGTGTTATTACAGCCCCTTCCTTACGCATATGGTGGCTCGCGGGATATACATCTAAATCTAATATCTAAATCTATGTTATTTGTATCGAAGTGAGAACTCGCGAATTGACCTTGTTGTAGGCGAACAATAATTAATAATAAACAGAAAAATGTCAATAGTTCTCAAGACTTCTGTTTAAAGCCTAAAAATGAAAAAGATTCGCTTGAGCAGTATGTTGGCTGTCCGTCTCTCGAAGTGAAGACCTCAATAATTTGATAGTAATAATAAGCCTGAGTGAAGCTCCTTGCCTTGCGAAATGACCTGTTTGTTTTGGTGAGTGACGCATAGGCTTTCGAAAACCCGCTGCACTGGAAGCGAAAGGCTCATCGTGCTTCAAGAAATCAGGAAGCCCTGTCAAATAAAACACTTCTTTCTAGCGAAGGACTTTGAATTCTTTGTAGAAGAGGAATTTCCGCTGACACATGAAACATGTTCTTGATCAACAATTCAAATAATCGGTTCCAAATCCTTGATTAACCCAATTATTATTTTCCCATAGTGAATGTTATTCCTCCGATAAATGTATATTCATCACAGGGGTGCATATGGCATGATATTTGGCAACCATATGACACATTCGTTCATTTCCCCAACAAGAGAAGTTTAAGTTAAAATGGACATTTAACTTGAGCGGAATTCGAACTCGTGCCCTTCATATGCCAATAAGATGCGTCAAGCAGCTGCACAATCAACTCTTAATTAGGAATTGGTTGTAATTATGACATTTCCCAATAAACTGATAAGTCCATTTTAGCAGCTTATTAACAATTTTATTATGGTAGTATAATACGACTTACGAACTTTATAAAGTCAGACGTTCATAAAATACGTTTCTGTATTAAAAAATTGGGTCGTCTGTTAGAAAGTCCTCACTGACTAAAATACGCTAGAATCATAATATTATTTGGGAATATTTTTTACGAGTGCAAATACATCTATTAGCCCCGTGGTTAGGAAGGAGCTTTGAATTAAGGCAGAGGATAGTTTCCACTGGGTGGCTGTAAAGGGGAGGGTCCTTAGTCCAGCTGATAGAAGCACGAAAGGGAAAACGATTCTTCGCGCCTGCAGTGCTTTGAGGTGCTCAATATATGGTTAAAGACTTTCCTCGCGAAACATCGAAAACTGAATGCATTTCTACGTGAAATCAAATGACGCAATGACTTAGGGCACCGAGCTCGCTGATGCAAAATGTATGAAAAGTCCGATATATGCGCAAAATGTATTCGGTTTTTATGCAATCCTGTTTGTATTAACTATGGAATTGGTATTTTTCCTCTCAATTCCGGACATACAAAGATTTCACGTATTCTAGGATACGAATGGTGTAAATAAATTTCTATTAAGAATTTCCTTCGAGTGAAAGACTAAATTATGGAAAAATTATATTCCGTAGACAAAATACAAATTTTACTTTGTGGCATTGTGCCATCTTAGTAATTACTCTGACGAATTTTCGATTTCAAATCGCTAAATGAAAAACTTTAGACGTGTAATTAAAGCCCTCGGAAAGTCGATCGCAGTAAATGAATATCCAATGTTTGAACTGGACTTATGAACATTAATATTTACATTAATATACAGCGAGTAGCAGTGATACGTGTGGCCGTGTGTAAAAACCAAACTACCTAGATAATTGTGTTATTAGCGCACCTTAATTTATCCAGAAAGAGAGACTAATACAGGCCATCTGTTCACGCTATAATCTGGTAAAATATATATTTTATTCTCCAGACCTTAAAATCCCGAAAATTCGGTCTCCAGACCGAAAATATCGCGTTCGGTAAAGATAAGAATCACGACGTAGCGTATTCCCTCTCTAACCTAATTCGTCCTTATTTCTACATATTTTTCTACGTTTCAACCGAACATTATTTACAAATAAAGTCCCAATTATTATCCAAATATTTTTATGCATCTTAGATTGCAATGGTAATTAATATATCTTTAAACTCTAATGCTATAAATATGATAACTATCTGTGAAAGAGAAATGCCGATATAAACACGACGAACTCAAGGAAAGATCGCGCGAAGGATTTAAGAAGAGATCGAAAGAGAGAAATTTTGAGTACGTTATAGGCTCCAACTCAAATATTACCGCTTTTCGAGGCTTTTCTCAGTGTTGTCAGTCAGTCGTAGTAAGTAGTTTTGCAAGTAGTTTCTGAGAATTCCGACTCAAGCGCTCGCAAAGTGTTGCGATAATTTATTCCCCCACTGTACATCACCGGAAATATAAAGTAAGAATAAATCTTCACACGAGCTGTAGTCAAGACCGTAAAAGAGCCCTAAGCCTGCAAGTTTCATTTTCTTATCGTCGGGGTTGGGCTGCCTTTCCACAAAAAGAGATAATTCAAAAGATTGAAAATTTTCACATTAATGCATTTTGATACTCTTACTTCATTTATCGCCTTAAAGAATATGCGGATACTTTCGTCAATTTCAATGAGAATCCATGAGCAGCATGTCTCTTTAACGATCGATCGACTATAAGTAGAAAATTCTCCTCAGAAAGGAATAGCTTTTCATTCTAGCTCACAGGATAAGCATTTATGTTCATTTTGATCGCCATTAAGCTTTATCAGCATAGCCAAATAAGATTTAGAAATCATTGTACACACTTCATGGAAAAAAAATGCTTTTGATTAATATCATTGTGGTTGATAGCCTTTACATTAATAGTACTTCGTGCGGCAGAGTGATTTTAATGCTGGATACATTTCTTGTAAATAGTCTCTTTTTGAACTATGCAAGGTATGAGGAGATACATCCATTTCCATCTAAAGGACAGCAATAATTATGATTTGCTCATTTCTCCTATTCAAAATATACATGTGGTTGAACTACTATAATTTACCAAAGTGAGGTGTTTGTAGATTGCCCCCAAGAATACATAAATTACACGACTTTCAAGACCTCTTAATGCTCTTCCTGCACCTGTGATCTCTTCATCTACCAAAAGGTCCCCAGTTCGATGATAGATTAAAAGGACCGTTCTGATAAGAATTGCACGTTAACTTCACCGTGGTATCTTTATTTCTATTCCGGAAAATAACTGGAAATTTTTAAAAAACTCCATAGAGATATAGGAATATTTTATGAGGCTATGAACAACCAGTCCCCTAGACGAACGATGCGATTGTCGAAGTCTCTTTTACATAAGAATACGCAAGAAATTCAGCTGAATCGGAGCTGAATGCTTAGAATCATTCATGGGTATCAATGAGAGAATTCAAAATCGGATCTGTAGCATTTAATAAATATATCCTTCGTCAAAACTTAGGAAAAGACACTAATGAGTTTTCTCATAATCTCTTCGACATTTAAAACGCTGATTAATTAAATTGCAACTACAAAGAGCACTTTACTTTTGGTAAATCTTTAATTTAATAGTGTGAGAGTCTCCCCAGAGTAAGTGGTAGTCGGTTTATTCCACACTGTGAGTAAATGCGTTCTTAATTACACTTCTCTTCTTTAGTTACATTAGCTATGTGGTGTTTTCGTAAGGGGAAGAGTATTTTTAAACTGCGATGTATATATCAATGATTAATTAACGATCAAGATGAACAAGAATTCTATCCCGGAAAAGAGTTTGGGTTCATTTTCTCATAAGGAACGGAGATGAGGTGATACAACCATCGAAAGATTCTTATAATAGAAATTCACCCCCTTAAAAAGAATAAAAGCGATTATTTTAACGAGTGTCCCTGGATCGATTCGGGGCGGGGAGATGCCTTATCGATGCATAAAATGTCTTCGCAACCTTAGCTAATGATTTCCAAATATATTCAATTTGTTCTACATGTTGTAAAATTAAGTTCGGTCGGTTATCGGTAGGATATTCTTGTGGATGCATGAAAACTCTTCTCCAAACGGTATGCTTTAATTATATATTTGATAAAATATTATACAGACAGCGGTTCGGTTTCTAACTCCATTCATAGGATCTACTGGAGGACAGCGGTAAGAATTAGAATCATCACCTCGCGTATAAATTACCAAAAACGCAGATACGAAATACTGAAGGTGCGACCATACAGACGAATACTTTGGAGAGGGCAAATTAAACTTGAAAGTTCCAAATTGTGTAATGAGAGCAAAAGAGACGCTCAAAATATGGAAAGATCGAAATATAGTTCTCCGTAGAGTATCGAGGATCATCTTGGCTGCCATTTACCACCGAATTGAAACTATTTCTCAATTTGTTTAGTCTTATTTAGCATCATAGCGATTACACAGGTTCCCATTATATCTTTTACATTGGATGTATTTTGAATAGCCTTCCGAAGATCATTGGTTCGGTCCGGAAGTGCAATAAATACTTGCGATATTTTATATTATTTTGGAAGCGCCAATGGAGTATTTCGATGATCTTATTTTAATGTAAGTCGATTTTCTAGCGCAATATTTTCGAATGTAATGCTAGAATATAAAATTATGAAAATAGATTTCCACCAAAATTTGACTTTAGCAGTACTCTTCAGTCAAAGGAGAAACTAATTTCATTAAATTTTTAATGACTTCTGGTCACATTATAAAGAATTTCGAAAATCGTATTTAGAATTATGTCGCTGTATCAACACAATGCTTTTGTTTAAATAATTTGCATTCAATATTATGAACATTGACATCAATGCAATGCTTACGCCATCACCATTCCAATGTCTAAATACATATTAGACCTGATAAAATATGAATAATAATGATGTGCGTGAATTAGTGTTGGGTCGATTTTTTTCGTGAACCAAGATCTGCTCGACTTTCAAACTTTTGATGACTTAAAATTTACTCATAGCGCAAATAGATATTTACACTTTATTTCATTTATTTTACCCAGAGAGAAATCCTCTTTGATAAAGAGAAAACACTCTTTTCATTTATCCATGTCACAGGGCAATTTCACCTGAGAAATTATATTAGAAAAGTCATAGGAAGGATACAATGCTTCTACCAAATGACTTGAAATTTCATGAGTGTTACATTTGGATTTATAGTCGTTTTTATCCTGATTAAAAAGTGTTCTATTGAGTTAACGGGATTCAAACATGTAACTTAATAATGTATAGTAAAAATAAGATCGTAAATTTCGTTGTCCGGATAAATTTCCACATGACCATCTTGCCGCGGAGATGTTAAGCTTTTTCACACGTATTTCTTTAAAGTTTATATTAATAATAGGAATGCTACGATTGAAAATTTGTAGTTGCGTTAACCTGCTGTTCACATATGCCAAAGTTCGGCATGCGTGGACCTTGTTATCTCGCGTACGTGCAAATTTTCTCTATCATTGCATAGTAGTTCAAATTAAAAGTGATTTTTTTTGTAGAAAATTCGGCGTAATGTAGTATCTAGCATGGAAATTAATTTCACGATACAGAATCAGCGAACGGGTTTGTCGTTTAATTTTTAAAGAAAATTTTTAATGTAAATGATATAGCTAAAATATTTTTAATAAATTGCTACATAAATACTTAACGAATTTCCGGGATGTTGAGTGACAGTCGAAGGTTATTTAAATGAGGCGAAAACAAAAATTAGAATTTTCCTCAGTTTCTCGCTGTATGAATGTTCAAAATTTAGGTTTACAATTTTATTCTCTCCGCAGGGAACACGAAAATCAGGGGGAGATTTAATACAAGTTTATTGTGAACTTTTCTCCAATAACTTTTGAAATGTCATGTTTGTCCCGAAATATGTAATGTATGGTGATCTTGGATAAAGTTATTAATCCTATTTAAAAACTATATCTATGACGGTTTGCTAGTATTGAGTCTCATAGGAATTATCTTCGTTATCCGCTAATGCTTTGCCGGATTTATTAAAAAGCAAACAACTTCATTAATTTTCGTGTGCAAACATTTTGATGAGACATCCCACCTTAATTATCCTATCCTTAATTCCAACTCAACTGGAGAAATATCCTAACTATGTTATTTTTCTCCTGATAACACACCTACTGCCTCTTGTGTGGCAAGCAAGATGGATGCTATCTCAGTAAAATATCTTTATTGGTTTATTGGGTAAGTTGCAACTTATCTGTGTGAGATTCCTTTACTCTTCTTCTTCAGGAATGTAAAAATGACATGAATCTACTGACTGATATGCTTTGGCCACTCTTTAAAGCTATCATCAAGCTGAAAAACCACTTTATTATTTCTATTCTACTAATTTAATCATGTCTGTTTTTGGTTCATGGCTCTGATTTCAGCTGAAGAAATTTGTATGAATTTTTTTAATTCTTATACTAGAGTTCAGTGGTTCACTCATGAGAGGGGGGGAGAAAGGGGCCTTAATTCTATACAAAACCCAAATTAATCTTAAACTGGTAAATTACAGTCACATGGTGACAGCAATTGGATGGTAGGAAAAATGATATACAATTTTACTTGAGTATGAGTAGACCAACGATAAAAGAAAGACTATTTTGTTTGTGCCATAAAATTGAAAATATACTTATTAAAATAACATTTTTGTTACACCTTTATTCAAGAGGTTGGGCTGCTACCCCCCATAAAAATTTGCCACTGATAGCGTGTAGTTTTCTGGGTAGGACTAAAAGAGGAGATAAAAAAGAAATGGATGTATCTCCTCATACCTTGCATAGTTCAAAAAGAGACTATTTACAAGAAATGTATCCAGCATTACAACCAATCTGCCGCACGAAGTACTACTAATGTAAAGGCTATCAACCACAATGATATTAATCAAAAGCATTTTTTTTCCATGAAGTGCGTACAATGATTTCTAAATCTTATTTGGCTATGCTGATAAAGATTAAAGTCGATCAAAATGAACATAAATGCTTATCCTGTGAGCTAGAATGAAAATCTTTTCCTTTCTGAGGAGAATTTTCTACTTATAGTCGATCGTTCGTTAAAGAGACATGCTGCTCATGGATTCTCATTGAAATTGACGAAAGTATCCGCATATTCTCTAAGGCGATAAATGAAGTAAGAGTATCAAAATGCATTAATGTGAAAATTTTCAATCTTTTGAATTATCTCTTTTTGTGGAAAGGCAGCCCAACCCCGACGATAAGAAAATGAAACTTGCAGGCTTAGGGCTCTTTTACGGTCTTGACTACAACTCGTGCGAAGATTTATTCTTAGTTTATATTTCCGGAGATGTACATCTCCGGAAATCGATAAGAATATAATTTGATAGTTCAATCTATAAGCAATAGTAATATTACGGTTAGAATCAACGGCTATTCTATAGTGTGATTCGAGTGTGAAGTTAATTACACCAAAAGAATGAATCCGAAGATGCAATTCAACAAATTATGAAATTGTGATAATAGGCCTCTGTCAATGCAACACCAGTTAAAGCGTAACACAACGTATTAAAGAAGTAGAGATAATCGGATTACAATAAATGTGCTGAATGCAATCAAAAACATATATGACAATCTTTTGAAGCTTTATGATATGTTTGAGAAAATATAAACCATGTCATTCTGTTATTGAACGCATTTGATGATGGATGTTGAATGTTTTCTAAATATTATATTTAGTTAATAAATTCAGTAATCAAGGGGTAGAGAATGTTATGGTTTTAATCTCCTTTTATAGAATCAGCGAATTACAGCAAATATAAGTAGGGATTAAATGTCATTATTGATCGGAAACTTCTAGTGTAAATAAGTGAAAGGAATCCATGAGGATATGTTCGAATCCTGCTAAGAAGTATTCACCGATAACTATGCCCTTTATAATCAGCAACAAGAACAACTATAAACCAAAATTAACACTAAAGATAATTCATGTCTTTTGGTATCCTTCCTATGACTATTCTAGCATAATTACTCAGTAGAAATTGTCCTGTGCAATCGATAAAAGCGAAGAGTGTTTGCAATTTTATCAACGCGGATTTTTCTCTGGGTACGATCGGGGGATCATAAAGTAAATATAATGTAACTTCTATTTGCATTAGGAGTACATATTAAGTCATCCAGAGGTTGAAATTCGTGCAGATCTTGGTTCGCGAATAAAATAGATCGAGCACTTATTCACGTACATCCTGCTTATTTATTTTTATCACGTAACAATGTGCATTAGACATCGGAGAGGTGATGGCGTGAGCATTGCATTGACGTCTATGTTCATAATATTGAATGCTAATTATTTAAACGAAAACATTGTGTTGATACAGCGACATAATTCAAAATACGATTTTCGAAATTGTTTATAATGTGACCAGAAGTCATTAAAAATTTAATGAAATAAGTTTCTCCTTTGACTGAAGAGTACTGCTAAAGTCAAATTTTGGTGGAAATCTATTTTCATAATTTTATATTCTAGCATTACATTCGAAAATATTGCGCTAGAAAATCGAGTTTCATTAAAATAAGATCAACGAAATACTCCATTGGCGCATCCAAAATAATATAAAATATCGCAAGTATTTATTTCACTTCCGGACCGAACCAATGATCTTCGGAAGGCTATTCAAAATACATCCAATGTAAAAGATATAATGGGAACCTGTGTAATCGCTATGATGCTACATAAGCCTAAACAAATTGAGAAATAATTTCAATTCGGTGGTAAATGGCAGCCAAGATGATCCTCGATACTCTACTGAGAACTAAATTTCGATCTTTCTATATTTTGAGCGTCTCTTTTGCTCTCATTACACAATTTGGAACTTTCAAGTTTAATTTGCCCTCTCGAAAGTATTCATCTGTATGGTCGCACCTTCAGTATTTCGAATCTGCGTTTTTGGTTATATATTTGCGAGCTGATGATTCTAATTCTTACCGCTGACCTCCAGTAGATCCTATGAATGGAGTTAGAAAACGAAACGCTGTCTCTATAACATGTTATCAAATATATAATTTAAGCACACCGTTTGGAGATGAATTTTCATGCATCCACAAGAATATCCTACCGATAACCGACCGAACTTAATTTTACAACATGTAGAACAAATTGAATATATTTGGAAATCATTAGCTAAGGTTGCGAAGACATTTTATGTAAAATGCAATAATGTGAAAATTTTCAATCTTTTGAATTATCTCTTTTTGTGGAAAGGCAGCCCAACCCCGACGATAAGAAAATGAAACTTGCAAGCTTAGGGCTCTTTTACGGTCTTGACTACAGCTCGTGCGAAGATTTATTCTTACTTTATATTTCCGGAGATGTACATTTTGAAATCGATAAGAATATAATTTGATAGTTCAATCTATAAGCAATAGTAATATTACGGTTAGAATCAACGGCTATTCTATAATGTGATTCGAGTGTGAAGTTAATTACACCAAAAGAATGAATCCGAAGATGCAATTAAACAAATTATGCAATTGTGATAATAGGCCTCTGTCAATGCAACACCAGTTAAAGCGTAACACAACGTATTAAAGAAGTAGAGATAATCGGATTACAATAAATGTGCTGAATGCAATCAAAAACATATATGACAATCTTTTGAAGCTTTATGATATGTTTGAGAAAATATAAACCATGTCATTGTGTTATTGAATGCATTCGATGATGGATGTTGAATGTTTTCCAAATATTATGTTTAATTAATAAATTCAGTAATCAAGGGGTTGAGAATGTTATGGTTTTAATCTCCTTTTATAGAATCAGCGAATTACAGCAAATATAAGTAGGGATTAAATGTCATTATTGATCGGAAACTTCTTGTGTAAATAAGTGAAGGGAATCCATGAGGATATGTTCGAATCCTGCTAAGAAGTATTCACCGATAACTATGCCCTTTTTAATCAGGAACAAGAACAACTATAAACCAAAATTAACACTAAAGATAACTCATGTCTTTTGGTATCCTTCCTATGACTTTTCTAGCATAATTACTCAGTAGAAATTGTCCTGTGCAATCGATAAAAGCGAAGAGTGTTTGCTATTTTATCAACGCGGATTTTTCTCTGGGTACGATCTGGGGATCATAAAGTAAATATAATGTAAACTTCTATTTGCATTAGGAGTACATATTAAGTTATCCAGAGTATGAAATTCGGTCAGATCTTGGTTCGCGAATAAAATAGATCGAGCAATTATTCACGTACATCCTGCTTATTCATTTTTAAATGGCAGCCAAGATGATCCTCGATACTCTACGGAGAACTAAATTTCGATCTTTCCATTTTCTGTGTTCTGTCATTACACAATTTTGATCTTCCGTTTTTTGTCTGCCCTCTTGATAGTATTCGTCTATGTACGGTCGCACATTGAGTATTTCATATCTGCGATTACGGTCAATTATACCCGAGGTTATGCTTTCAATTCTTACTGCTGTCCTCCAATAGATCCAATGAAATTGTTTTAATCCATGATTCTAACATCTCTTACTGATATGTTAAGAGTAGGATATGTAAATTATGTGAATCTTCCGTGCCTTTTAATCGGTAAGGCAAATCTAGTTTCAGTAAGGTAATTGGAAATTATCTTCAGCTAAAAGCAATGCCTTAAGCTTTTTAAGGGTTTTCCTACGAGCACTATTTACTCTAATCGCGTTGTTTCACAGGAAAATGTAGTATGATGAGGAATAGCCCCTTCCCCCTTTAAAAATTTCATATCCAACCCTTGCACCAGGTGGTAAACAGGGAAAAGAGAAATTAGAGGAGCCCATGACCTCGGGGCAAGTATGTAATGATGTAATGGTATTTCTAATGGTTGGTGCATAAAGAGGTGTTTGGGATACCACACACTAAGATTGCAGGGACTTCCTCTGAAACTACCACTGCTTCTAGAAAGACCTCTGATTCCTATCACCTTATAATATGAGGATGTAAAGAAAGAATGTTAACTTACCTTCCTATAAGTATTCCAAGATGAGCAGTGTTCACGTATAACACCGAACACTACCCACACTAAACACCGAAAACTGCACACATTTCAAATCGGACTTCACTCACTTTTCCACTCGCTTAGCACTCACTACACACAAATATCACTCACTTATTCTGGCTCTTCGCGGTCACCTGATGGGAAGGCGGACGAATTGTGCCTTGACAGGCACCTTCTCCCCTTGGAGAGGAACTCCCCGCTGCAGGACCTCTGGTCAAATTCCAACGACGAATCCAAAGGCCTATTCCTGAAATCCTTCCTTCAGCTGTGGAATCCCATCCCAGCGGTCGAAGACGCCCTTCAGCCAAGGTTGATGTCTTTGTTAAACTCATAGGCCTCCGAGATAAATTGAGAAAGGAATGCATTGAAATTATCTTGCTATGAAAGGTCTTATGAAAAGAACTCAAAACAACGTAACTTCCCTGATTGTATATTTCTGAAGCCACTCTCAACGCTTAAAATTTACATAGCCAACAAACATTGTCAAATGACGCGACAAAAAGAAATGAATTGGGTGAGAAAGGCTTTATATTCTGAAATTATATGCACTATGTACTCTGCTTATGGAAAATTAAAATGAAACTATACTCAGTAATAATGAGAGGTTTTGTGTAATGAAAATGTATTATTACAAGATATTCACAAGCATAATCATTTCTATTTTCTAAGTTGATCAAAAGCCTCTCATGAAGCATTTAAAACCAGTCAATTCTATAATTTTACTACTTCTGTGGAAAGACAAGCTAATTTGGAAGAAAAAGAAATCCATACATTTCCACACTAATGGATTTTATTATTTATTCATTAATCTAAGGCAGCTTTGAGTGTAGGGTAAGAAGAGGGTAAGGGTTCACTCATTAATAATATTTGGTAAGTTTAACACTTAAAGTTCTAAGGCAACCTAAGCCTAATGTATAGAATTCAACGTTAAAATTACTCGCACAGATCAAAAACTCAATATCTAATTCTAAGAATACAACAACAATCAAGCAAAATAATTAATAATAATAATTTTTCTATGGCTGGTTTCTTGGGCATCGCTATTTTCCTCTGAAAGCCACCTTAAAGTATAATTGTTTCAAATATAAGGATAAGTTACAGATAATGGTAAAATAGCATTAAAAGAACGTATTTCAGGAGTGAATTTAAAGTATGAGTATGTTTGACTTGCCAAAATCTACCTCGAATTAATTATGAGTGTTTGCTGTCGTTCATTCAGTGTCACAGGGATTGATGATCTGTAAGGAAATAAATAAAAGTAATGTAAAATTATAATATGCCTTATATAATGTCTTGATAATATATTTCATAATACATTAAGCTATATATTAGCTATATTCATATTTAAAATCCTGGTAAATACAACAAATACCTCAGTAATCGATCCATTCTCCATCTTTCCTAATTACCATGCGAAGACTCTCTGGCATTGATTGCACCACACGAAGACACACTGATGGCCCTATGTTCTCCCACGCGTCATCAATAGTTTCCAGTAATTTGCTCCTGTCTTGAGGGCGGTCTTGCTTTTGAAGATTTTTTGCCATAATACTCCGTACATTTTCAATGGAATTAAGGTCCGGGCTCCTTGCTGGCCAGCTTAATTTCTTTATGGAATTTTCTTCGAACCACTTATTACCTTCCCTGCATGTATGGATGCGGGAATCATCCTATAATTCATTAGCAAAATTTAAATAAATCCATATTACCCGGAAGAACGCAAATATACATTGGAAAATAATCGAAGCGAGACTAGCGGGAGCGAATGAAATAAAACTACTTACCTGTTGAAACAAGAATTCCTCAGGTAAGAACACTTCAACCGATGGCAGCATCATGCTATTCAATATGTGGACATACTGTTGTCCATTAAGATTGCCATCGATCTCCCAAAGAACACCTGGACCTTGAGAAGCATATTGTACGCAATAAGAATAGTGATCGCAGTAATCATGCCGTTCACGATGCAACTTGTAAAAAGAAATAAATAGACTTCAAGTGAACTTCCGAACCTTTAGCGCTTCAACGAGAGTTCGATACCATGATTTCATCGAGTAGATATCAGCCCTGAATGAAACACGGAACTTAGAAAACTATTCAATTATTGAGTTATGTTTAACGTTAAGGATATTCTTACACTACAAGGGGCAAACTGTAAAATACGTACCCATCTTCCGAGAAAAAGAGCGCTGACAACCTTCTGAAACTTCAACGTCCGTCGACTTTGTCTTGCAACATGGTGGAGAATTATTCTGTAGCACGGGCGAATAACACAGTGCAAACTGCCGCACACTTTTCCTGCCGCTCAGAGACGAAGTTATCAGGACAATAGAAAGGAAATAAGGCATTGTAAACCGCAAGAGTAACATAAAATCTTCGAATCGGAAGTTCATTGCAATTACGAAGACCGATAAATATTGAAAAACTAGATGTATAGACATCTCAAAAGTTCTTACATTGCCAAGGAGTCCAACGTTGAGAGACTACAGCAAAGACTGGTCCGCTCCATTCAAATGCTCCGACTGCTATGAGTCAGAAGAGCGACCGCACCAATTCCGCCAAAATTAGAAGGGCGGTATATGATTTCTCTTGTTCCATCATAGCGAAGTGTGGATAAATATGTCCGGGATTGTGTTTTCATAAAAGAGTTTTTCTGCGATATATCAGTAATATTCATTATATAAACTTCTCCAATTCTTTAATCAATGAATTTACAAAGCGTTTGTGGGGTTCCCGAATAGCCGTGTAGACAGCGAGTTCGACTTCAATGAAAGCGGTCCCAGGTTCGATTCTCGGTGGGATCTCACGTGGGAAATGACCTCAGCCGTCGAAGCATTTTCCACAGTACTACTACATTGTTTGAGGAGCCGATAATGAGTGTATTTTAATTACTGTAATTAAATGTAATTTCATAATTTTATTTACTGTTGAGGGTGAATGAATGTTTTTCTTACAAGATAATATCAAGTCTCCTAAACTCTGAATAAATAACCTCATCAATTGTATACGTTGCTTTTGTTGATTCCAAAGAGAATGCCATCTTTATGGGCTCCATGTCTTTAAGTTCTAAATTCATGTTTAACACCTTTATTTACTAATTATGTAAGTCAAGAGGAGGCCATGATAGATGTAATAAATCTAGCTGCTCAACAGCAAACATGTTCTTTGATATGAAACAAGCAGTGATTTCAGAGTATTTAATTGTGGCCAACAATCAACAAGGTGTTCACAACCCTTAGTCAAAGGTAAAGAAGGTGTTTTATTATGCTGAAAAACAGTGACAGCTTTTTAGGAGGCCCTAAAATTCTCTTGTCATGTGAATCTTCTTAAATCTTAGTTGTGTTTCCAAAATCTATGCCATAAATTATTTTTAAGAGAAATGGAAAGACTTTTCTTCCATATTTGGGGATAGATAAAATTCAAGAAAAGGATTTAGCAATTTAATAAATGTTCAGTAAAGCATATGTTTACAGAGAGATATGTTAGAATATTTTCATGATTACAAGGTCAGATAATATTTTAATTTATTTCAGATACCTTGGATAAGCTACACAATTATATCATTAAAGCTCTTTCTCTGCTCAAGGTGCATGAAATCCAAAACTCCAGTTTCAATAATCTTGATAACTTTACAAATTGTCTAAATTCAGTAAAAACAACAGCTTAAATACATTGAAATATGTAGCATTTCTAAGGAATGATTACAATTCTTGTATATACACTTGGCATCAATAACTAATACAAGAAAAATCAAGACTACAATTTATAAATGTTTAAGGACCTGCTCATGAAATGAGAAACATCTAATTAAAGATATATTTCAAAGTTGTGGAAATTCTAAGGAGTATTTCATTCAAGAAAACTAAAGTAAATATTTCTCTATAGTTTGTATCATTGAGGATAGTCAAATTCTTCATTGTTCATTGAAGATGCAACATATGGAAGATCATTTGCAACACTCTTTGATTGCTATCTGAAGAAGAGCAGGGGGGTGTTTCTGAGTCTCCACAGATTGGCAGCATTGGATTCAGATTCAATCCGAGTTGATCGTAAAGTAATCCGTCTCCCAACTTTTGTGTGCTTTACTCTTCTGAGAAAGAAATCCATCTTGGGTATGACGTCACTCCTCATCTCAGTCATATATCAGTAGTAGTATAAATACATCTCACTTCTAATAGTGGATAATTCGAAATGCTTGGAGTTTGAAAAAATTCTTGTTATTTTAAATCTCTTCAGTTTTATTTAAACTGAAAATTTCTTTCTTGAGCAAAAAGTTGTTACATTCTAACATTTCCTCAAATGTATGATCTTGATATTTAGATTTACTAATTTCCAATTTTCTCAAAACAGTAATTTAATGCTACATATTATTTTTTGCATGAAATATGCTTATTGCATTTCTTTTACTTGGATGTATGAAAGAGATTGGTATTTTTTGCTGTGAAACGTTTCTAAAGAAATGTTGGTTTTTCTAATATCTTCTTTAAAAAGTTCTATTTTATTTTCGAATAAAAATCATTTATTTCAATTTTGCTGACTTCTTGCTAATTACATCTAATTCTTTATTTCAGGCAAAGAGCGTGAATAATGAGGTGACACATTTGATTTGATAATTGTATATGTTACTAAATTTTTATAATTTCTTAGCTTGATTTGTATTTGGAAACTATAAATCAAACTAAAATTCATTGTGATTTTTTATTTATAAACTGAAATGTAGAACTAATTTTCTATGTGATTTTTAGACCATAATTAATACCAATTAATGTGATTATTGATTTGTAAAAAGAAATGTAAATGTAGAATAATAGTAAATAAAGAATTTTTACCAAAATATTTGTGGAATTAAAACTACCTCAGAAAAAGAAGGCTCATCAGGGTGGAGACTCACAAAAGTCTCTTTACCGTTCAAGATAGAAAAGTTTTTCAAGCTCAAATATTTGAATTTGTTTACATTTTTACTTAGGCCTTTTCCTTGGGATTTTCATCTATATGCAGGAGTTCAAGTCCAGCATCTCGGAAAAATTCTCATAGTCCAACTTGAGAACATGGCTGAATATACCAAGTCCAAATCAGTAGTCTGAGTAAGACTTCTTACTTCAACTTCAAGAAAACCATCTGAGTAAGACTTCTGTTTAGGACTTGGAATATTCAGCCATGTTCTCAAGTTGGACTATGAGAATTTCTCCGAGATGCTGGACTTGAACTTCTGCATGCTAAACTAAAAATAATTGTAAACCATTATTGGATAATAAAAACTTTATTAAAACATTTATGCTTTTGTCAATTCAATTACAGTGAAATGCAATTTTAAAACGTAGGCTAAAATAAAAATACATTTCCACACACGATACTAAAATAAAACAGTATGTGCTTCAATGAAGTCTTTTAGACCAATCAAATTATCGATGAAACATTTTATCAAAAGAATTTCAATTTCACAACTTCAAATCTCAGCCTTCAAAAACTTTTCATGCACATTTGAATGTACAACAAAAGTACAATAAAAAGATTCTAAATAAATTGTAGATTTTGCAACCTTGAAGATTTTGCAATAAAATCACAGGGAACTTCACAAAAAGAATTTTTAAAGAAACCTTTCTAACTTTACATGCAAAACTTCGAGAAAACCATCATCTTCTTCCATGGGAAGTTGCTGCCTTGTCACTTGGGTCTGCTACAAGTAGGTGCATAATATGGTACTTTATCTTTTGCAGTGCTGCTCTTGTATTGTTTCTATCAGTCCTGTGCATGAAAAATTACAGTACATTAAACTTTGTAATTAGAGTAAACATTTAACCTAGACTTAACTTTATTGAGTTTTTACTTTACTCAGCTAGCTATAAGAAAGAGATGGATGGAATATTAAAAAAAAACACAGAAAAAGGATTAATTTCACAAGTTTCTTTCAGATGGGTCTTGATTTTCTAAATAATTCTAGCATATCTTTTGCATAATCTCTAGTAGAAATTTATTTGAATCAGATGAATAACTGAGTTTCTCAGCTTTAAGTAATTAAGAAAATAAAAAATCTTCAAAAATATTTCTATCGCTTTTACCAACAAACTGCCATGACTTCACTCTACACAGACTTCAATTTACAAAATTTTACAAATACAAAAAAAAAGTTTTCGATTATGGAGATATAAAATAGATACATGGGAGATAAAAATGGGTAAAAGAAATCATTTAAAAATTCTGCTTATTATTAATTTACTTAAGAATGTAATGAAATAATTTTCTGAAATACACATCCTAAGTAAATGCAATTAAGTATTCTGTGATAAATAAATGAATTTAACTATTGTTTCATAAATGCACCTAATACACATGCATTTATAAACAATTTTGATTATATTGGCTTGAAGTTTTAAACTAAAATATCAATATATAACAGTTACTATCAAGTAATGCTACAAATTAGTAATCAAACAATTAATTAAATGAGAGTTCTCAATGCAGATATATCTCTTTCTTCTGGAAATAAATGGGCCAACAATTTGTTAAACTGCTTTTCTAATAGCTCTGCATGGCAAATTGAGACAATATTCAAGAAAATGAAAGAAAAATTGAGGTCATGAAGTTACAATAAACTATTATAATCAGTGCTGGTAATAAATAAATATATTTAGCTAAATATTACATGTAAAGAAGAAAACCTGCATCAGCATCTTTGAGTAAAACTGATTCAAAGTTTCCAAGGTAACTTATTTTACCAAAGCATCGGTTAATCATATCTTGTAATAATATATTTTTTGAATAGAATCCAACTGTTTTTGACCATAATGTAGAAGATGTGTAGACCTACCTTCAAATACCACCTGAGAGTTTTTCTCTCCAGAAGGTAATTTGATAGGTATTGGTTGGACCAATCAGTTCCTCCCATCTGTTGGTTGTACTTCACAACAATTGCTGGCTTCATTTATTTTCCCTTCCTTAAGCTGGCTTCTTCATTTTCAGTCCCAATTCAGATGAAATTACACCACTCTTTTGTCAAACGTTATCTGACTTTCCTTTTCTAAGCATCGTTCTGACGTTCCAGGTCCCTACCCTTGTTTCCTTGGTCATCTTCCCCACCAAGATGTAGACGTTTGGTCTTGAGTGAGTGGGACAATGAACTTTTGACTCTGTGTAATAGTTGCTGCCCAGTCTTTCTCCTCCTCTAACTCTTCTTCAGTTTCCGAATCCGAATCATCAACTAATTCGGCAATTTCAGAAGTTATATCCTTACAATCTCTTCCTCTGTAGGTGGTTGTTCCTAAAGAGACTTTTCTCTTCTTCACACCAGGGTGAAGGTGTGCTATCCGCCATCTAGAAAATAAGAACATTATCTAAAATATAATGCATGGAATGAGAAAGAAGAGCAAAGGGAACAATATTTGAAAAAGATTTCCTCGAAATTCCTTTCCCCTCCTTTGGCATTAACGTTTTCAGGATTAAAAATATTCTAGAGATAAAGTCATGATTTTTATAATTTTATTATTTGTGATCTAAAAGATTACTTTAAATATCTTAGAGTATTTTAAAGAGTGGTTTGTGGAACAATGGAGGAAAATATTTTTATGAAAACATCTCTCATTTAATTGATAGAATTGTAAGAGCCTTTAATTGGCAAGTCGCAGTCATACGGTGACAGCAATTGGAAAATTAGGAAAAAAGTTTTACGTCATTTTACTTGACTGTGACTAGAGCAAAGATTAAAGAAAGAATTTTATCTGTGCTATAAAATTGAAAATATACTTATTAATATAACATTTTGGTTACACTTTTATCCAAAAGATTGGGCATAAAATTTTTTGGGTATGCCACTGCCTGAATGATTAAATATCCGTTAAAAATACACCTCTATGCTGCAATCATAATAAGAGGCACTTAACATAACATGGAGATAAAATGTAAGTCTGGAAATTCAATATCAATTGAACACTGTGCAGGCCAGTGAAAATATACTGGTTTAATTGAAAATACCAGATTCAACAGTAATTTCAGGGGATGAAGAAAGAATTTCTGACTTTTCATTCATTTAAGGGATGTTTGATAAAGCAGCAATAACTTAAAAATAATCATTTACACATGAACGGAAATTAACTGTTTAAGATGGTGACAGAAAATAATAAACGATTGTCAAGCATCTATAGAACTCAGAATTAATACCTGTGGAAAAGGAAATGGATCACGAGACGCATCCAACAGCATAATTATAGCTGATATTGATAAGAAATATGAGTGGTAGATCTTTCAGAAATACATACTTAAGTTCCATTTTCTAAACGATCTAAAAGATCCTATAATGTATAGTCCACAGTTATTATAGATAAATAAAAATATCATTATTATTATTAAATACGATAATGAGATACGAAGAAAAATGACAATCATTCTTCTCAACCGAGAAAGAATATTGGAAACCGAAGACTGTCAATTAGCCACATACTATGTTACGATTTTGTAACATGAGGGGGTAATAGGAAGCATATAAAAATTCATTCAATTCATCGTCACAACTTAGAGGCGTGTTTTCTTAAAGAAAATTACTTAATATAAATCAACATTTGTCAAAGAACAGTACGTTCCAATACAATTATCATTCACAAAGCAACTTACTGTTACACATTATACATCCTTTGCCAGCATGTAGATGGTGATGTTTCCAGGGTTTAACTTAGAGTTCTACATCTACATCTACCCTGCAAGCCGCCTTTCGGCGTGTGGCAGGGGGTGTAAAGACCAACCGATTCAGCCTAATATTATCGCTTATTGTTAGCAGAAAGAACGAGTCCTTTTGTTCAAGCGTCTAGTGTTCGAACAATTAGCCACTCTTTTCACACAACAAAAACATTTCCTCACTACACCATCCAGTCGTGGATGTGAATAAAATTCAACATTCATCAACAAGATGTGGAAGAGGCACCACGGAGTTAGGTTTGACATAGTGAAACTTTCTTCAAAGACCTCTCTATGAGATATGTGACGTTGACCTCCGAGGAATGACAATAGGCTGCCAACAGTAGAACATCTTCAAGGTTTCTTAGAAGCGGTCGATAAACTGTTTAAAAGTAAAAGTAATTCATCATAACTAAAATTGAAAGATCAACTCAGAGAAACTAATTGGTAAAGTTTCGGTTTCGCTACACCAATAATTTTAATGTATCTTAAATGCTCATTCTTTCCCCGTTCCTTCGGTATAAAAATCATAATCGTACGATACTTAGTTTCATCGAAATATTTTTTCCCTGGTGTAGCGAAACCGATACTTTACTAAACATCTACTTTTATGTATTCTCTACTTCTTTAATAGTAGTCTCAACAGGTTCGCTGTAACCTCAACGAAATCTATTCCTTCAAATCTTTAGTTGGAAAAGGTTGTTTTGATTAAATATAACTTACTAACATTTAAATGGAAATGGTAAATTTATAATTAATCAATATTAACTTCGAATTCTCAATTAAATATCGCCACTCTGTATTCAACCCGTGAGCTAAGGTCGACATTAGCTAAGGGAATACATGCCTTAGCTTCAAATCAATTTCAGTACCTCCCGAAATATAATAATAAATACTGATAGTTCCTCATAATTACTAAACGCGGATATTTTAACGAAACAATCAATTGCACTTTCCTATGTATGTAAGTAAGATAAAAACCACGTGGAAATCTTACCTTTCCGAGGAATGTATAAATTCGCAGATCAGTTCCTCATACTTCCATTCTTCATACCGACAAGAAATTGCCTTCGGGCGTACTGTGTATAACAGTTGACGGGTTATAAATATTCAAGGCGCAAAATACAAACGCCCCAAAATTACCAAAATTTTATGTAGTATTTTTCATCTGTGTTTTGCGAATATATGTGACATGCATATATATGCGACAGTTAAGCATTAAAAAATGAAATAAGCAGTTCTCTCTCTAATCCTAATGCAGACTAATGCAACTTTACTGTACTCATTGTAATTTTCAAACAAAGAAAAGAATTTAATTTTTATTCTGAAAAGATCAAAGAGGATATTCTAGGCATATAACTTTTCTTCCTACAATTTGGCACTCTTCAGCCATGATCTCAATTTTCTTTGTGACTGCAGTGACTGAATAGTAGTTCTAGTACCGAATAATGAACGACTAAATTCTTCCAGAAGTAAAAACTCTAGAAAACGTATACTTTCCTCTCAAACTGTTCTATAAATTTTGAGGTGCTTAAGTTGTTTGTAAATTTCTAAACCTTTGGTATATTTCATTGTCTTAAATGTTAGAATTTCCCCTCTCAGACTGACTTTAAATCATTTTTTGAGAATTTCGTCATTCTGTAATCACTGGTCTCTGAAGATCACATATTACTTTTAAAAATATTACTTCTCTTCATCCATTCTAACTCATCCCACTGGAAGTCATCAATCACCAAATCAGTTCTACCTTCTACTTCCTTGAAGACACATTTCCTTTCCGTACACTGTAGACATTCAGAGAAATGTATGAATATGATTAATAAGATCCACATTTAACCAAATTCTTCACTCTGAGTTATTGCTTCATTATCCTTTACTTTATTTCTGCACCAGAGTCACTTACAGAAGAAAAGAAAAACATAAATTGATTGGAAGCAATTGAAATCAATTTCATGAATTAAATAGTAAATAATTTTTCTTTTTTATCTCCTCTTTAAGTCCTACCCAGAAAACTACACGCTATCAGTGGCACATGCAAAATTTTTATGGGGGGGTAGCAGCCCAACCTTTTGAATAAAGGTGTAACAAAAATGTAATTTTAATAAGTATACTTTCAATTTTATAGCACAAAAAAAATAGTCTTTCTTTTATCGTTGGTCTACTCATACTCAAGTAAAATTATATATCATTTTTCCTATCATCCAATTGCTGTCACCATGTGACTGTAATTTACCAGTTTAAGATTAATTTGGGTTTTGTATAGAATTAAGGCCCCTTTCTCCCCCTCCTCTCATGAGTGAACCACTGAACTCTAGTATAAGAATTAAAAAAATTCATACAAATTTCTTCAGCTGAAATCAGAGCCATGAATCAAAAACAGACATGATTAATAGAATAGAAATAATAAAGTGGTTTTTCAGCTTGATGATAGCTTTAAAGAGTGGCCAAAGCATATCAGTCAGTAGATTCACGTCATTTTTACATTCCTGAAGAAGAAGAGTAAAGGAATCTCACACAGATAAGTTGCAACTTACCCAATAAACCAATAAAGATATTTTACTGAGATAGCATCCATCTTGCTTGTCACACAAGAGGCAGTAGGTGTGTTATCAGGAGAAAAATAACATAGTTAGGATATTTCACCAGTTGAGTTGGAATTAAGGATAGGATAATTAAGGTGGGATGTCTCATCAAAATGTTTGCACACGAAAATTAATGAAGTTGTTTGCTTTTTAATAAATCCGGCAAAGCATTAGCGGATAACGAAGATAATTCCTATGAGACTCAATACTAGCAAACCGTCATAGATATAGTTTTTTAATAGGATTAATAACTTTATCCAAGATCACCATACATTACATTTTTCGCGACAAACGTGACATTTCAAAAGTTATTGGAGAAAAGTTCACAATAAACTTGTATTAAATCTACCCCTGATTTTCGTGTTCCCTGCGGAGAGAATAAAATTGTAAACCTAAATTTTGAACATTCATACAGCGAGAAACAGAGGAAAATTCTAATTTTTATTTTCGCCTCCTTTAAATAACCTTCGACTGTCACTCAACATCCCGGAAAATCGTTAAGTATTTATGTAGCAATTTATTAAAAATATTTTAGCTATATCATTGACATTAAAAATTTTCTTTAAAAATTAAACGACAAACCCGTTCGCTGATTCTGTATCGTGAAATTAATTTCCATGCTAGATACTACATTACGCCGAATTTTCTACAAAAAAAATCACTTTTAATTTGAACTACTATGCAATGATAGAGAAAATTTGCACGTACGCGAGATAACAAGGTCCACGTATGCCGAACTTTGGCATATGTGAACAGCAGGTTAACGCAACTATAAATTTTCAATCGTAGCATTCCTATTATTAATATAAACTTTAATGAAATACGTGTGCAAAAGCTTAACATCTCCGCGGCAAGACGGTCATGTGGAAATTTATCCGGACAACGAAATTTACGATCTTATTTTTACTATACATTATTAAGTTACATGTTTGAATCCCGTTAACTCAATAGAACACTTTTTAATCAGAATAAAAACGACTATAAATCCAAATGTAACACTCATGAAATTTCAAGTCTTTTAGTAGAAGCATTGTATCCTTCCTTTGACTTTTCTAATATAATTTCTCAGGTGAAATTGCCCTGTGACATGGATAAATGAAAAGAGTGTTTTCTCTTTATCAAAGAGGATTTCTCTCTGGGTAAAATAAATGAAATAAAGTGTAAATATCTATTTGCGCTATGAGTAAATTTTAAGTCATCAAAAGTTTGAAAGTCGAGCAGATCTTGGTTCACGAATAAAATCGACCCAACACTAATTCACGCACATCAATATTATTCATATTTTATCAGGTCTAATATGTATTTAGACATTGGAATGATGATGGCGTAAGCATTGCAATGATGTCTATGTTCATAATATTGAATGCAAATTATTTAAACAAAAGCATTGTGTTGATACAGCGACATAATTCAAAATACGATTTTTGAATTTGTTTATGATGTGACCAGAAGTCATTAAAAATTTAATGAAATAAGTTTCTAGTTTGACTGAAATGTACTGCTAAAGTCAAATATTGGTGGAAATCTATTTTCATAATTTTATATTCTAGCATGACATTCGAAAATATTGCGCTAGAAAATCGAGTTACATTAAAATAAGATCAATGAAATACTCCGTTGGCGCTTCCAAAATAATATAAAATATCGCAAGTATTTATTGCACTTCCGGACCGAACCAATGATCTTCGGAAGGCTATTCAAAATACATCCAATGTAAAAGATATAATGGGAACCTGAATAATCGCTATGATGCTACATAAGATTAACAAATTGACAAATAGTCTTAATTCGGTGATAAATGGCAGCCAAGATGATCCTCGATACTCTACGGAGAACTAAATTTCGATCTTTCCATATTTTGAGCGTCTCTTTTGCTCTCATTACACAATTTGGAACCTTCAGGTTTAATTTGCCCTCTCGAAAGTATTCCTCTGTATGGTCGCACCTTCAGTGTTTCGTATCTGCGTTTTTGGTAATTTATACGCGAGGTGATGATTCTAATTCTTACCGCTGTCCTCCAGTAGATCCTATGAATGGAGTAGGAAACCGAAACGCTGTCTGTATAATATTTTATCAAATATATAATTAAAGCATACCGTTTGGAGAAGAGTTTTCATGCATCCACAAGAATATCCTACCGATAACCGACCGAACTTAATTTTACAACATGTAGAACAAATTGAATATATTTAGAAATCATTAGCTAAGGTTGCGAAGACATTTTATGTATCCATTTTTACATTTAAATTGCCATTTAAATGGACTCGGAACATAACCAGGTTAAACATGACAATGCGAATGTCCCCTTACCTCTAACCAGAGATTTCACTAACCATTAGATAAAAAAATAAATGCTTGATTGAATGATCATGTCTCATTTTAATACGATGCACCAATTAAATTATAATCCGCCGTTGGAATGAAGCTTGATAGCTATGAGAAAGAAATCTAACTGCGTTTACAATGATACGATAAGGCATCTCCCCGCACCGAATCGATCCAGGGACACTCGTTAAAATAATCGCTTTTATTCTTTGTAAGGGGGTGAATTTCTAATATATGAATCTTTCGATGGTTGTATCACCTCATCTCCGTTCCTTATGAGAAAATGAACCCAAACTCTTTTCCGGTATAGAATTCTTGTTCATCTTGATCGTTAATTAATCATTGATATATACATCGCAGTTTCAAAATACTCTTCCCCTTACGAAAACACCACATAGCTAATGTAACTAAAGAAGAGAAGTGTAATTAAGAACCTATTTACTCAATGTGTGGAATAAACCGACTACCACTTACTCTGGGGAGACTCTCACACTATTGAATTAAAGATTTACCAAAAGTAAAGTGCTCTTTGTAGTTGCAATTTAATTAATCGGCGTTTTAAATGTCGAGGAGATTATGAGAAAACTCTTTAGTGTCTTTTCCTAAGTTTTGACGAAGGATATATATATTAAATGCTACAGATCCGATTTTGAATTCTCTCATTGATACCCATGAATGATTCTAAGCTTTCAGCTCCGATTCAGCTGAATATCTTGCGTATTCTTATGTAAAAGAGACTTCGACAATCGCATCGTTCGTCTAGGGGACTGGTTGTTCATAGGCTCATAAAATATTCCGATATCTCTATGGAGTTTTTTAAACATTTCCAGTTATTTTCCGGAATAGAAATAAAGATACCACCGTGAAGTTAACGTGCAATTCTTATCAGAACGGTCCTTTAAATCTATCATCGAACTAAGGACCTTTTGGTAGATGAAGAGATCACAGGTGCAGGAAGAGGATTAAGAAGTCTTGAAAGTCGTGTAATTTATGTATTCTTGGGGGCAATCTACAAACACCTTACTTTGATAAATTAGAGTAGTTCAACCACAAGTATATTTTGAATAGGAGAAATGAGCAAATCATAATTATTGCTGTCCTTTTGATGGAAATGGATGTATCTCCTCATACCGTGCATAGTTCAAAAAGAGACTATTTAGAAGAAATGTATCCAGCATTAAAATCACTCTGCCGCACGAAGTACTACTAATGTAAAGGCTATCAACCACAATCATATTAATCAAAAGCATTTGTTTTCCATGAAGTGCGTACAATGATTTCTAAATCTTATTTGGCTATGCTGATAAAGCTTAAAGTCGATCAAAATGAACATAAATGCTTATCCTGTGAGCTAGAATGAAAATCTTTTCCTTTCTGAGGAGAATTATCTACTTATAGTCGATCGATCGTTAAAGACAGATGCTGCTCATGGATTCACATTGAAATTGACGAAAGTATCCGCATATTCTCTAAGGCGATAAATGATGTAAGAGTATCATAATGCAATAATGTGAAAATTTTCAATCTTTTGAATTATCTCTTTTTGTGGAAAGGCCGCCCAACCCCGACGATAAGAAAATGAAACTTGCAAGCTTAGGGCTCTTTTACGGTCTTGACTACAGGTCGTGCGAAGATTTATTCTTACTTTATATTTCCGGAGATGTACATTTTGAAATCGATAAGAATATAATTTGATAGTTCAATCTAGAAGCAATAGTAATATTACGGTTAGAATCAACGGCTATTCTATAATGTGATTCGAGTGTGAAGTTAATTACACCAAAAGAATGAATCCGAAGATGCTATTCAACAAATTATGAAATAGTGATAATAGGCCTCTGTCAACGCAACACCAGTTAAAGTGTAACACAACGTGTTAAAGATAATTATAATCGCTTTCGGTTATTTTCTAGAGGAATTTCAATAGAAGTTTATCTTCGAACGGACTTTAGACAAGTTTCTTGTTGATGATATTGGATCAAGATTTATATGCATACTGTAGGTATAGTTATTATGTCAGTTCTGAAGCAAGAGACACCAGAAATAAAAATTAATTCATTAGATTAATTAATAAGGGATTCCTAAATATCGGATTACAATAAAAGTGCTGAATGCAATCAAAAACATATATGACAATCGTTTGAAGCTTTTTGATATGTTTGAGAAAATATAAACCATGTCATTGTGTTATTGAATGCATTTGATGATAGATGCTGAATGTTTTCCAAATATTATGTTTAATTAATAAATTCAGTAATCAAGGGGTAGAGAATGTTATGGTTTTAATCTCCTTTTATAGAATCAGCGAATTACAGCAAATATAAGTAGGGATTAAATGTCATTATTGATCGGAAACTTCTAGTGTAAATAAGTGAAGATTTTAAAATTTTATATCCAACCCTTGCACTAGGTGCTTAACAGGGAAAAGAAAAATTAGAGGAGTTCACGACCTCGGGGCAAGTATTTGATGATTTTTAACGGTTGTTGCATAAAGATGTGTATCGGATTTTATACTCTAAGATTTCAGGGACTTAGAAACTACCACTGCTTCTAGAGACATCTCTGATGCCTATCACCTTATAATATGAGGATGTAAAGAAAGAATGTTATCTTACCTTCCAATAAGTATTCCAAGATGAGCAGCATTCACGTATAACACCGAATACTACACACACTAAACACTGAAAACTGCACACATTTCAAATCACAATTCAGCCACTTTTCCAGCACTCACTACACACAAATATCACTCACTTATTCTGGCTCTTCGCGGTCACCTGAAGGGAAGGAGGCCGAATTGTGCCTTGACAGGCACCTTCTCCCCCTGGAGAGGAACTCCCCGCTGCAGGACCTCTGGTCAAATTGCAACGACGAATCCAAAGACCAATTCTTGAAATCTTTCCTTCAGCTGTGGAGTACGTGCCCAGCGGTCTAAGACGCCCTTCAGGCAAGGTTGATGTCTTTGTTAAACTCATAGGCCTCCGAGATAAATTGAGAAAGGAATGCATTGAAATTATCTTGCTATGTAAGGTCTTGTGAAAAGAGCTCAAAACAACGTAACTTCCCTGAATGTATATTTATGAAACCACTCTCAACACTTACAATTGCTGTATGGCTCTCAATTAAATTTACATAGCCATCAAACATTGTCAAATGATGCAATAAAAAGAAATGAATTGGGTGAGAAAGGCTTTAAATTCTGGAGTTCTATACATTATGTACTCTGCTTATGGAAATTTAAAATGAAACTATACTCAGTAATAACGAGAGGAGGTTTTTATGAAATGAAAATGTATTACGAGATATGCACAAGCATAATCATTTCTACTTTCTAAGTTAATCAAAATTCTCTCAGGAAGTCACTAAAAAGCGTCAATGCTATCATTTTACCACTTTTGTGGAACGACATTCTAATTTGAAAGAAATTCGTATATTTTCACATTAATGGATTTTATCAATCATTCAATCTAAAGCAGCTTTGAGTGTAGCTTAAGAAGAGGGTTAGGGTTTAGAATTGTGCACTCATTGGTAAGATTTTTGCCCGAAGAAATCTCTATCATTTCCAAGGCTTCGAGCTTCCTCCCTTTCGATTTCCGGTGGAGGAGTTTCGCCGAAAAGGAACTCTGCTGTCCGCTGTCCAGTAGGTGGGCGCCACAGCTGTTTTATTAACCTGTTTATGGATTAAGATTATCTATGATTTTTAATCATTTTTAAATTTCTCTAATTCAATACAGTATCCAATATATAGACACAATAACATAGGTCTTCATACTTCTTAATTCTACATTACGAAGATAGACGGCTAAGAGTCTGAAGTATAAGGTAGATACAGAATGGGAATCGCTGTTGTTTCACAAACCGAATGACTTAGAAGAAAGTTTGACTCTCAAGGAACCCAAAAATGAGATAAAATTTTAAAAGAAACAACCGTCCTATACTCTGTACGGTAATACTAACCAACGTTTTACTAAGACACGGATTGAGCTGCATGGCGGGGAAGAGAAGTTTAGAACAGCATGGGAAAAGTGAAGCTGAGCTGGCCACTTACTTAAGGGGTCAAATTACCCTTTATTAATGAACTAACAAAAGAGATCTAATGATTTGATTTGTGGAAAAGATCTTCGAAGCTGAAGGCTTTTGGAGAAAAAACCCACGTTGCAGAAAAACACAAGAGGGGGGGGGTAAAAAAAAAACCGCGGAACACACAGGAAATGCATAATAAACAAAAAATTGAATTAAATCTAACACTTAACATTCTAAGGCAACCTAAGCCTGATTTATAGAATTCAACGTTAAAATTACTCACACAGATAAAAATTAAATACCTAACTCTAAGAATACAACCACAATCAGGCAAAATAATTAATAATAGTTTTTTATGGCTGGTTTCTTGGGCCCCCCTATTCTCTTTTGAAATTCACCTTAAAGTATAATTGTTTCAAATACAAGGATAAGTTACAGATAATAGTAAAATTAGCATTAAAAGAACGTATTTCAGGAGTGAATTTAAAGTATGAGTATGTTTGACATGATTGTCAAAATCTACCTCGAATTAGTGATAAGTGTTTGCCGTCGTTCATTCAGTGTCACAGGGATTGATGATCTGTAAGGAAATAAATAAAAGTAATGTAAAATTATAATATGCCTTATATTATGTCTTGATAATATATACCATAATACATTAAGCTATAAATTAGCTATATTCATATTTAAAATACAGGTAAATACAACAAATACCTCAGTAATCGATCCATTCTCCATCGTTCCTAATTACCATGCGAAGACACACTGGCATTGATTGCACCACGCGAAGACACACTGATAGCCACCCATATGTTCTCCCAAGCGTCATCAATAGTTTCCAGTAATTTGCTCCTGTCTTGAGGGCGGTCTTCCTTTTGAAGATCTTTTGCCACAATACTCCGTATATTTTCAATGGAATTAAGGTCTGGGCTCCTTGCTGGCCAGCTTAATTTCTTTATGGAATTTTCTTCGAACCACTTATTACCTTCCCTGCATGTATGGATGCGGGAATTATTCTGTAATTGATTAGCAAAATTCAAATACATCCATATTACCCGGAAAAACGCAAATATACATTGGAAAATAATCGAAGCGAGACTAGCGGGAGCGAATGAAATAAAACTACTTACCTGTTGAAACAAGAATTCCTCAGGTAAGAACACTTCAACCGATGGCAGCATCATGCTATTCAATACGTGGACATACTGTTGTCCATTAAGATTGCCATCGATCTTCCAATGAACACCCGGGCCTTGAGAAGCATATTCTACGCAATAAGAATAGTGATCGCAGTAATCATGCCGTTCAAGATGCAACTTGTAAAAAGAAATAAATAGACTTCAAGAGAACTCCCGAACCTTCAGCGGATATCCATCCCCATAAATGGACTGAAAATCTTCCGCTCCTGCCCCGTTGCTTCACGTATTTCGGGTCGAATCTGCTGTTTCGTGGCCTATAAACAAGAACAGGGCCATTAGAGCAAGACGAAAATGTCTTTTCATCACTGAAAATAACATTTCTCCAAAATTCGTCCGATTCTTTCACGTATTCCATAGCGAACTCCATGCGAGCGCGTTGACGGGCTGGTGTGAGGATCTCCTTCACTGCTGCACGCCTGGCTTGTAACCCAGAGAAATTCAGCCTCCGACAGACGGTTTAGCTGCTAATTTTTAGTCCTATTGCTTTTCATAATATTGACTTCTTTAACATAAACACGAAAAAGAAAATCCAATTACATGGGATGTAATAAGTTACTGGGATAAATCGAGTTGCATTGCTTCCTTTGCTGCTGAAAACGGACTTCGCTGCACATAATCCACAAGCCGCTTCTTCTTCTGTCGTAAGTTTTGGTCTTCCAAAGCCCACCTTCCGATCAACGGATAGCGATACTTCCCATTTTTTAAAAGTTGCATATCGTTACATGGGAAACACCAAATTCCCGTGCAATTTCTGTAACTCCCTTATTTACTACTAACATACCCACTACCTGGTTTCGTCGTCGTGGAGTTAATTGAAGCACATCTAGCAATAAATAATAAGTAAAATAAAATATCGGAGTATATTCATAAGGTGAAGGAAATTTGAGACAATTTTTAAAATATGCTCCAACATTGGACGATGTTTAGCAACATTTTTCTAAATCAGAGGAATTACTCATACCTGACTGAGAACCTTGTAAAAAGTTGGGGATCTGGAAGCCGTAACTTCGTTCAACTGAATATTCCCGAGTCTCCGATAGCAAAATCGGAGACTATCTCCGATAGTCTCCGACACCGAGCAAGAGGTAGAAACTGAATATTTCAAGAGAAAAACCAAACCAATAGAATTTTTAGGAAACAATCGCAAAAAAAGAAAATCTTTCATAGGAGATCGTGTTTGGAACAGGTGCCTCATTTTAAGTGTTTGGGATGCAATATGACGTACAACGAGGACAGAGATATCAGAAATGAAACTAACTTTTTCATGAGAATTTGTGGGAGAATAAGAAGAAATTTCTAAGATAAAATCAGGAAAGAAACCCAGACAGTGATATATTATCGGCAATTTTACAAATGTAGTTTGGATCCGAATGTTTGGCAGCGAAATAAAAAAAATCAAATAAATACAGTCGTCGGAAATAAAATTTCTTCGAATCGTGAAAGGCTGAACAACGTTAGACAAATTATGGAATACGTCATTAAGAGAGGGACTAGGTGTACAGCCAATATCGGTTAACTTTGTAGAGTAAAAGAAATGGGCAACGAATGCCTAAAGAAACTTACCCAAAGCAGGCGTTGGAGTACAAGCCAGTCGGCAAAAAAAGGGTACAACACCATAAAAGGGATGGTAAAAGTGAAGTCGGAAGATGCCTAAACCAGAAAAGAGGGAGATAGGAAGTAGCGTAGGTTGTAAGGCTTCGGAAGACATCTAAGATTAGGTAATTTTCAAAAAATGTATCTTAAACCGCACCTTAGCATACGATAAATAGGTAGAATTTTTTAACATTATAAGTTCGCATGCAAGTTCTTGGAAAGGCTGTAGAACACTGCATCATGCTAGCGAGAAATTACGATCTGTAAAGAACATAATCATACCGAACATATATAAAAGTAAATCTCGAAATCATCCTCGAAGTGTAAACGAAACATTCACTTTTATATAAGCGTTATTTCTTAATCTTCATTTTCAGAGAAGATCCGCATCCTCTACTGTTTTTAAAAATCGCCTCTTTGCTGATTCAGTTAATAAAAAATAATAGGGAAGATCAATTGAGAGGACTGATTCGGATGGAATCTTAATGCAATTTCCATCGTAAAAGTATCTTCAAATCCTCACATAGTGTACGAAAAGACAGATGTAATAACTTCTGATATGAAATCCTGAGGCTTTAAGAGACCTGTCTCCTAGACGCGAATCACGACATCCCTAATTGCTAATACCGCGTAACATATTTTGAGTAAATGATATTGCACTGTACGTCACGACTAGAAATGTGATGTCCATGGGCAATGTCATAATAATGAGTGTATATTCGCTTCAAACTCGAGATAGAATAGTAGAAATTCTTGCACGTTATTAAAATTCAACGTCTCGCTTTCCGTAATGCATATATTTAATCTCAGAACCGACCGCAGATGAGGAAAAGTGTGCCGAATATATATATATAAAGTTCATTTTAATTCTTTGCAAGAATTAATTCTATCGGAAAATTGAAAGAAAAACAATAATCGGACGACCTCGAGCCAAGTTTGAAGTAGAGGGAAATTCCACACAGTATGATAATTTCTCTCATAGAATTGAGGGAACGTGAGAGATACTTGGTGCTTTGTGGAATGGTGCCATCATGCAAAGAAAAAAAACACACTTTGTAAATTCCACAGAAATAAATTTATCGGTAACTAGTTTTGTCTGTCAGACATCATCTCCCTCCAGTAAACCCACCTATTCTGACCTCACCATCCCCTCTCATTCCTCCCATCCTTTTTCCCAGAAGTTACCCGCTTTCCACATTATGATCCACCCACATCCCGATTTCACCGGCCAATTCCCTTAAAGAAGTTTTTTTCATCAAACAGATTGCTATAAATAACGGACACAGCCCAGATATGGTGGATAAACTCTTGAGGAGAATACCAAATATCCTCTCATGCCGTAAGATCGCTCTTTCCCTCTAATAATCCTCCACTACCCCTTCCTCATGGCGGAGAATCCCCTTCTTCGGAAGTCTCTCCTATAGATTGGGACACATGCTTCCTAATGACCTGAGAGCGGCCTTCTATGTCCCCTGGAAATTACAGAGAGCCATCGGCCAACACAAAGATAGAAGACCCAGCGACTCCCTCAGCGGGGTGTACGGTAAAGGTATACTAGGTGAAGTATATTATAAATTACTTTATAAATAAAGTACATTAAAGGTTGATTAAGTTGGAGGCAATCAGGTATCTGGATCAGGAAAATATATAATAATTATCTCGATTTCTTTTACAATTATAGATAATTGGGATCCGCACGAGAGGAAATGGAGTTCATATTCGCTGAGAAATATTTCTTTTACATTTATTATACTGATTTAACATATCTTAAAGTTGATAACAAGGTCATACTATGTTTTGACCTAAAATTATTATAAAATACGTCATCACTTACTAGAAAGCATGCATATGAAAATGATAGCATTATGTAAGAAAACAAGATCATGAGAAAAGATGGAGTTGTTGATTATAGCAACAATGTAGACAGAATGGCAACGATGTAGACAGATATAGTAAAGGTTCGAAAAAGAGCAAAGAATGTTCAAAAGAAAACATAACATGAAAACTGATTCGTCAATATTCAAGGCGATTATATAAATTATAAAATTATGTGTACAAATTTCACATTTTTAGTGAATAATATTTTTGGGAAAGTTAAAACCAATTTTTTTCCTCTCCGATATTACTCATCCATATTCTGTGCCACGCCATTGGTAGAGAGTATCCCCAAACCATTACATAGTTCCTCCCCCCACTTACCTTCATAGATTCCTTCCTCTTTCTCATTTCCGGACTTCAATGCTTCAACGTCAGTCGTCTTCACATCGTGAGCTCTTCTAGTAAAGAATATTAGGTAAGTAAGGATTTCGATATCTACGTTACTTAACTCTGCGTCTATCCTCTTTATTATCTTCAGATTCTTCATGGCTTATAAATACGTTATTTACGACATTCTAATAGTTACTAAATACCTTACAGTCTTCTAAATTTCAGGAAAGCGTTTCTTAAATTGGAAAATGTATCGGATGTGTGGTTTGTCTTCGGAAGTCTTATCCTGCCAACTATGTGCTCTGCCATGCCGAGGGACTGCGCCTAGGGAGCTTCAATGAGACTTACAATTAGAAGTTAAGTGATTTCGAACATTTCTTCCAGGCTGCTTCCAGTCATGAATTCTAAAGCGTACCATCCCTTCTTATTTCCAAGTAATTTTATCCAGGTTTTCCTCATTAAATCGGTCATTTTCATGGTGAATCGCACCACATTTTCGAATGTCAGGCATCCCTTAGAAACTGCGATCTGAATCGTTGGCGTTTGACGAAATGGGTGAACCGGTGTTGAGCCATTCGAACTCTTTCGAAGGTTTCGGCGTGCTTAGTAAATTCATTTTCCTTTACCGTAATTTGTCGATGAATGTGAAATCTCATAATTTTTGCCAAGGTTTCTTCAGTCTGAAGTATGTTCTCGGGTATACTGCTCAGTTGAAAGTTAATGACCCACGTGGGAAAGATTTCCCTCAGTCGCTCAATTTGATAGAGAATTCATTTATACTCAATTATCACCTACGACGACATGTGCTTTCGTAGATTTGCTCGCCAGAAACCCTACGGAATACTTCTACTACGTCGAAGTATCGGTGGGATTTAAGGATTGTCGAAATATCTCCATGCTAGGAAAGTCTTTCCACATTCCTCCGAAATTAAATTCAGTCACGAAGAATAGTCTATCGGGGATATCTTTGGCGAGCATGTGATGTGTAAAATCACACAGAATAGGAGATTTCGAGTAGGTCACTGCTCATATTCTCCTTAGATCAATATGCCCCATCAGATTTCAGTTACTTTATCGCGTCGAACACTCGGATAGCCAAGTGTATTACTTATTAGGTGATAACGTTCCCGGGTTCGATTATCCTTGGTATGTCATATGCGCGAAATTACCTCTGCTGTTAAACACATTGAACCGTACAACAGGTATTAAATGTTAATTTGGTTGATCCGACAAAGCCATTAATATCGCCCACATTATGTGGGTACGTACTTCAGAGAATAGTATGAGACTTACAATCTTGTAAATCAAGACCTCAAAGCTGTCAGCGCTTCTTAGATTTAATTTTCTCCTCAATTCGATACAGACGTAAATCATAAATGTTACCCTTTTTAAATCAATACTTTGTTTTTCGTGCATTTTTATTCCATGAATGGAAAGTAATCCGTTGCTATGAATTTGGGAATGGATCACTAATTCCTTTCATTCAGTCAAATTCAAATTTTCAAATATGGCAAAATTTCCAAAATGAGTAAATAGAAATATTTTTATTGAAGCAAAGCGAGGATTGTTTGACTTAAAACGACTTGTTTCTATATATTCCTTTAAGTTGGATTTTCATTTTCATTAATTTTGAGTGCATGTATTTGGTTTTGGTTTACTCCGTTTGTCTGCTCAGTGAGAATGGAGTGTCTGGTGATGTGACTGGAGGTGTTCTCTTTTGTGTATTTGGTGATGGATTATGGTATTAGCAATCTTAGTTCCATGGTATCTAACATATATTCAGTGTGTATTCTGAGAGATCCCGTGAGAATTATCGCAAAAATATAGTTCGAAGGAAGGCAGGTCGGTATGTTTTGGGGAGGGTTTATGAAAAAGGTAGCGGTTTAGAAAGGTTAAAATCCTCAGAATGGAATCGCTAGAGAGCTGGAGGAGAGTAGGCTAGGTTGTTTATCAGTTTTAGTCCCATCGTTACTAATAGCTATTCATTTAATGTATGTGGTGTGGTATAACAATGAAGATGAAAATCCAATTTGCATATTCGAACAAATTTAAGGTCTTCTGATGTATTTTCAAAGAAAACTGCGAAAGTAATTAAACCATCCTTTGCTTTGCTTCAAATCCACTTATCGCGGAAGATTTTGACAGATGCTTTCAAATATCGATATAGATATTCCAGTATGTAATGAATTTTTAATGCGCTTCGGCTGGAATAGTTTTGAACATTTCTCCCCTTTGAGCAAGTTTATTATTTCTTTCAATGTGAACAGCTTTGCACATGTGATTTTTTTAGACTTTCCAGCTTTCCTAAGTTATTTATATTGGCTAATTTTCATGAAATATAATTAGGATATTTGGTGGTTTTAATGGTCGTATAGAGTATTTTTCTCGATTCATTTCAGTCAATTTAGTCGATAATCTAATGCATTAAATAAGGAATACTTTAAGAAATCTTGAATCTGTTTGTAGGCTTGCTTTTTTGTTCTAGATTTGATCTGTTTTCTATGTACCGCTTTTATTCTCCTGTACATATTGTATTGTAATTTTAAGACTCTCCTTTTTGCCTTTTGGAGCTACAATTCATCCGGTACCTGTTAGATTAGAATATGGTAGTATTTTAGGTTTAAGTGCTTCGACAGCTGAGATCATTTTGCACGTTGTCTCCCACCGGAATCTAACCCGTGACTGTTTTCTCCAATGTAGAACGCGCGGCACACAAGGCTATCTGGAGCTGTCTTAAATTAGTGTTTGTTAACTTCAACGAAAACGTAATTAAATATAAAGCCCCCTTTAGTTTTTTGCGTAATTAGTACTTTTAATATTTTTCCATTTGGTCAGGGTACTACCACAAAGGAGTTGTTTCAAGGTAATTTCCGTATATTTAAATACGTCCAAATTTAATCACTTTCTCGGAGAATTACATTGCTTGAGTACTTTACTCTCACTTATGATGTAACCTTTATTCGATCACCTTAAAGCGGTAGATATATTTTTAACGGAAAATATTGATAATGACCATTAAATTTAATCAAATTTTTGGAGGGAATATGCTTAAAATCTTCTGCAGATGCTGTGTTGATTAATTTAAGAGTTGTAGTAATTCAGCAAACTTTCCAAAATCATCTTTATAGATAATGTAGTGCTTACATCTTTAGATCAAAACACAAATTGAACTTTTTAAATCTTGTGTTATACACTTTCAGTAAAATTACTTGAGTGGATGTCATTGGAAGAATCAAGGGAATTAGTGGTGTTTCCAGAGGTTTCTTCCCCCACATCAGGCAAGCATACTGAGCAGTTAAAAGATCAAGGAATAAAGGAAGCAGTTGGGGCCGGAAGGGGTAAGGTTTTTCTCTTATTAAATTGTATAATTTCAGTTTGTGTAGTGTAATTTAAGTGAGTTTTGCAATGATTGTTAAGACAGTGATGCTGCTGGCTTGAACAGTAACTCTAGCCCTCTCATATTGTACACTCACCAGAAGTAACGCTAATAAGAAAAAAGATACAGCTTCAAGCCAATACATTTAAAGATTTTAATTAGATAATATAGGAGCATAGCTTTGCATGGTAGAATTAAATAGCAATAATATTGTACCTTAACTTTTATTTGTGATACTTTTAAATCGTTTGCTTTATGCAAGTTTAAAAAGTATATTCACCGAAAGAAGGTTATAGCTTTTTATTAGAAACGGTGTTTCGACAATGATTATAGTTACTTAGCCCATGGATGGGGAGCCTGCAACCTTTGTGCCATGTATGACCTTTCTGTCATTCAGTACCAGCTTTTCTTTTCCTGAATTTTACATGGTTTTATGCATGATTTTTCTCACAATGCTTTATTAGATTCGGTGTAAATGGAATGGAAAATGTATTACCTGTATTTATAAAACATTTCAGGTAAACTATATATAAGAAGCCTTTTGAATGTTATTAATATGACAAAGAGATAAATAAAATAGATAAAATGAACACTGATACAGGATAAGGCGTTTTTGGGTGTTTTAGTATTTCTGTATTAGTTCGCAGTTATAGGAGTGTTTGTTTAAATAAATTTGGGTAGGGAAAAGGCTATCAGTTTGTCTGGAAATTTTTTGAATGAGGAAACTAGCAGTTTTATATATCACTAGCTGAGGCGCCCGTTGATTCTCAACGGGGGTATATAAATAAGCAGTAGAGAATATATTTGGTAATAACTTGTTCAGAGGAGAATCTAACATCTTTCACTTAGCATGGATCAATGAAAATGTTATCCTAAATGAAAATGATTAATATTTTCAAACTTCTTATAATTTGAATCCAAATCTAGAATCCACGATAGGAAAAGTAATCGTCTTATATTTTCTTTCTTTAGGAGTTTCCTCAATTGAGTAATATGATTTTTCCTTGATTTTTCTTAGGTGCACGTCGTCTCGTGTAATAATTACCCATTTCCTTATGTTTCTTTTAGATTTACTTACTAAGATAGTATTGCTTAGCTTCACAATGAATCCTATAAGGGAGAAAATTTTGATGTTTTTGCGGTTTGCTCACGAATACAAAAGATCGCGCGTGTAAAAATGAGGCGTTTCATTAAGTTATCATTAACCCGTAATGCTAATGTACTACGCGGTATTAGACGATTAGAGAAATAGTCATGGTTCAGGCACCTACTGCCACACTGCACGCAGTATACATAAATCAATTTAAAGTTTTTCCAGTGTAAATCACACGTAGTGGCTTCAATATTTTCAAATAGAAATGGCAAAGTCGAGGTGAGAAAGAAACATTTTCCTAAATGATCATACGTTGCCTCCTGTGAATCAACACTGCAGATTGTTCGTAAATGCAAATTTCAGAATATTGCCTCCTATGAACATATACTATCATTCATTTTTAATCATTACTTCATATGGACCAAAATCACCGTGTATTCTTACGGAAAAACGCAATACTTCGGCTTCAAAAATCACATTCGTCGTCAAGTCGACTCGTTGTTTATAGCCTCAAAATTTCACAAAATTTCCGTTTATTTTAACCGAATTCTCGCCATTTCGACCCGATAACGATATTTCACGACCAAAATAAAAATATTTATTCATTTCTCTTTCTTTTGGTGCTTCTCTCGATTTCGTATGCCCATTATTTCTAATAAAATTTTGCAAAGGAAATGTAGCCAGCAACCGATAAAACTGAGGTTTACGTGCATTTCTTATGAGAACGGTTTTTCTTGTCTGGGTTCGAACTGGGGACATTTAAGTAAATGAAAAGTAGCCTATTATCTGCGCAGGGAGTACATTTAACAATCGTGAAAGTTTGAAATTTGTGCCATTTATGGTTCTCGAGTTTTAGGCGAACATACATACACACATACATACACACACCTTATTTTATTATATTAAGATTTTTCATGATCCTGCACATTATGCGTATTTAATTAATTTACCTTGCACATTATGCGTATCTAAGGATAACAACGTACTTGATCTGAACTTACATAGCGGTTTCTTTTTTTACTGTATTGTTACTTTGCTTCATTTATGAAATTCATTTTATTTACCCTCTCAACCTGCTTTTACTGAGTTTATTATAGATTGCAACATATTAATCGTATTTTCTTGCAGAACCTGAGGTTATAGCCTGCATATGACGCCTTTGGAAAGAGGATAAAGTGAATATTCCCTCCAAAAGGAACTGACAAGGCTATTAAAGGAGACAAACCTTGGAACACTGAATTCAAGCAGCAAATGCGGATCCCTATAGCAGCACCCATTAGAAGCAGAAATTTGTGCTAGAAGACTCGATGTACTTCATGGAGCCTGGATGCATTAGACTTTAATATTGCTAACTTTTATAACAGTAGATTGGACACTAGAATTTAAATACAAATCTGTAATTTCAGTATGTTTCGGTATTTTGTTTAGATGTTATGCATTTATAAGATTATTTCTGTGTTCTGTGATCCGTTTGAAAAGTGTCGCGACGGCAGTCGAATGTATTAGGTGCAGAGGGAGGCTGTGCAAGGACCTGAGGAAGGAGCTTTCACGTCAAACCAGAGAAGATTCTGCGAGCAGATGAAGCGGTCAGGAAGCCGAAGCGTCGAGACGATTCTGCGAGCCTAGCTGTGTGAGAGAGGCCTGCACGCGAGGCTTTCGTGTCGATCCTTGAGACCGTACGCGTGAGGTGTGCCGGTAAGGAATGCCTGCGTGTCTGTCGTCCGTAGGTGGTGCCGAGAGTTACGCCACTGCAGGTTGAGCCTCACAGCGGTGGCCGCAGGTCGAGCCCGAATGCAGTGCAGAGGGAAGAGAAAGAAGAGCCTGCAAACAGCAGGCGAAGCCAAGCAACGAAGATAGCCTGCGATGAACTTCCCACGAAATTACAGAGGAAACACTTCGTCTCTACAAATATTTTTCGAAACGATGCGTCCACAATACGTCTAAAAAGTCCGTTTTACCGATGCATCCACGTAATGCGATTTAACACTGCGTTCTGAACACTGCGAATATAACACTGCGTTTTTTAACTACGTTATTTAAGACAGCGATTTTAAACTCTTCGCTTTTGTTCTGTTTTGAATACAGCGTTATCCCAATTACTCTGTCGTAATCCTATCACCACTTTGCGTCGACGTAATGCGTTTGATCTCTAAGTCAACGTCACCAGTAGCTACAGCTGATGCTCGCTCTACACTTCGAAAGGTTTTCCGCGTAACGCGTCTGCAGTCGACTTATGTATGTAACGCCTGTATATGATTTAACCTGTTGTTACAATTGTTTTTTTTACGGAATTAGTTTTTAATCATTTATTCACTGCCATATATCCTGCTATATTTTAGTGTCCTTTTTTCGTTTAATATTACCTGTTTCGCCTCATTCTTCATGTATTTTTTCCGTTAAAGTATAGTGTTTTATTTACCCTTTGTAATCATTTTTATAGGAAGTCAACAAGCTTGTCAAGTTTAGTTTTTGCTCGTTATTTTATTACTGATTTTATTTTCATGAAATCTTTCGTAGTGTTATAATTTATGCATTGTTCTTTTTTATTGTCATAATTTGAGTATCAAAAGTTGCGTTAAATATCTAATACATGTATTTTCTGTGGTATTCGCATGTGGATAATTTTCTCTTTTTTATAAGAGGTCGTTAACTTTATAAGGAACTTTGAATCCATGGTTTCTGTTTGTTCTTACTGACAGGATGTTTTTTTCCTGAGATTTTTATGTTGTATTTACACTGCAGGTGGAGCCTCACAGCGGTGGCCGCAGGTCGAGCCCGAATGCGGTGCAGAGGGAAGAGAAAGAAGAGCCTGCAAACAGCAGGCGAAGCCAAGCAACGAAGATAGCCTGCGACGATTTTCACTCTCGAATCCGAATATACAACGGCAACACTTCGTCTCTACAAATATTTCTCGAAACGAAGCGTCCACAATACGTCTAAAAAGTCCGTTTTAACGCTGCATTCACGTAATACGATTGAACACTGCGAATATGACACAGCGAACATAACGTTTTTAAAGACAGCGATTTTAAACTGTTTTCGAACGCTGCGTTATCACAATTACTGAATTATCATATTATCATCACCTTGCGTCAACGTCTTTCATACGACAACTGTGTCAACGTCACCAGTTGCTGCAGCCGATGCTCTCTCAATACTACGCAATGTTTCCTCATACGGCGTCTGTAGTCGACCAATGTGTACAACACCTTTAAAGGTCTTAGCGTATTAAATGGTGCGATTGGTTGTTTGCGAACTTTGTTAATAGCCATGTACTTAGTGTGAATGATCCTTCTGCATTTCGGTGTCCTTCCTACGTATAATATTACATATGTCGCCTCATCCTTAAGGTTATTTTTTATGATGGAGTATGTTTTTATATGAAGTCGTTAAGCTTAAGGAAGTTGTTTGAATTAGTGTTTACTTGGTATGTTATTACTGATATGATTTTATTTCCATGGATTGCTTCATGGACTGGTATAATTTGTGCATGGGCGGGCGAAGCCAAGCAACGAAAATAGCCTGCGACGATTTTCACACACGAATCCGAATTTCAGCGGCAACACTTCGTCTCTACAGATCCCACGAAACGAAACGTCCACGATGCGTCTTATAAGTAAGTTTAAACGCTGCATCCATCTAATGCGATTGATTACTGCGTTTTTTAACACTCTGTGCGTTCTCCTAATTACTGGATCATCATACTATATCACCTTGCGTCGACGTGATGCGTACGATCACCGTCGCCGTCACCATCGGCTGCAGCCGATGTTCGCACTATACTATGCAAGTTTTTTTTTACGTACGGTGTCCTACTTGTCTATATAACGGCTGTATATGACTTAGCCTTTTTGTTTTTGCAATTGGTTTTTACGAATTTAGTTGTTATTCATGAACTTACTGCGAAAGATCCTGCTGTATTTGTCCTTCATTTAATATTACATGTCGCCTTATCCTTAAGGCAACTTTTTCTGCTAGATTACAAGTTGTTTTTTGATACTATACCTAATTTTCTTATTGGATGTCAGTAAGGTTATTGTGGGTTTTAGTATGTCTTTTCTTCTTATGTTAATACTGATGATTTTAATTTCATTAAGTGTTACATGGTGTTATAATTTGTTTTTTCCTATTGTGAGAATTTGAGTATCATATGTTGCATTAAATTTCTAATATTTTCTGTGGTAATCCATATGATTTATTTTCCCTTTTTTACAGGAAGTCTTCAACATTTTAAGGAATTTTTTTGAATTCGTGATTTCTCATTATCTGTAATTACTGATGAAATGTATTTTTCTTGAAATTTTACTTTTTTAGTAAGTATTACTATTATAGTATTAGTATTATGGTATTTTTACTTTGGTTGTAAGGTATATCGTTCCTTTCCTTTCCGTACGTGTTCGCATATCAATGGTTGCATTAAATATCTAATATTTTTTTCCGGTCTTCGCATGACTATTTTTGTTTTTGAAAGGTCTGTTTGGTGTATTTTCTGTTCCGTGTAATTTGCTCAGAATTTCCAGGTCCAGCCTCGTATTTACGTAGCCACAATTTTCATTTGCTGGTGGAATTTTAGTGGAGAAGGTGCTGTTTGAGCCGTTTTAGGTGCCCAAAGATAGGATAGGCTTGGTCTTCCTGATTCTTGGTCTCTTGCTGCCAATTGAACGACAGATATGCTGAGGTTCTGGAGGATTTTCTTCAAATCCATCAGATTACAATCCTTCGGTTCAGTTTTAGGAATCCTACAGACAGAAGTGTGATGCTGCAGCATATTTCATCCACGGTCATCTTCCAGAGGGGCGCCCGTAATGAACACCAAATCACTTGTGTGCATTGTTAAGTGACTTTTGACGTGTGTCAAGTTCAGATACATTTGCAGCAGAGCATTTACTAGTACTTGAACTATAGTCTCTTCCACCAGTGAAGCCATACTTGAACTTGCTGAAGTGCTTATTAAACCATGTTCTCGTAAAGAGCTGACCGCATTTTTAACTGTTGTTTTAACCCTGTACTATTCATTCTTCATGGAGCAATTAATCTATGTTGTGAACCTAAATGTTGTGGCCTATGATGGCCTATACCTAATCGAAGTTCAGGAGGAGTGATGAATAATACAATAGGTTACCAGATCCAGTGAAGAACTTAATTTTACCAAGTTTTCTATTCATGTAAATGTTTTATAACATACTTTAATTATTACGTTTTCTCTATATATGTACAAATATTTTTGCCTACTTTTGGATTCTTGTCAGCTTTAAGCTTGCATTGCCAGATAATGTAATTACATCACGCTTTGATGGAATCAAACATGGTTTTTCGTTATTGTAAAATTATCCGAGGAATCGCTTGTAGTTAAATAATTCGTTTGTAAATCAATGAATTTGAGATGTTTTGCTGATTAACTTCTGTGGTTTTGGCTGCCTTTGGGAGGTTTTTTTTTACGGAGGGGTTTTCCTTCCAACTTCGGGCGAATGCCAGGCAGACTTGTTCTTCCCCTCCGGTCTTCCTTGTGATGTCTGTTTTACTGTTGTTTTGCTATTTGGTTAGTTTTGTCTGATATAATCACAGGGAGATTTAAGTGAAATAAAAGTTAATATTGAGAATTGCCTGTTCTGATTCTTAGTGGCATTTTGTTCCTACAACCTAACTAAAAGGAAAAGCAATAATGTATTTTCTCAGTTCAATCTAAAATTAACTACAGCTTATAAGGATAATGAAGCATTTTTGCCTTTCATATCCTGCGATACGAAAGGTAAAAATTCTTTAGCTTGGGTGTATTAAAAGGCCCTTGAAATTCGTTTTAATAGTTTTACTGCATATATAAATGCGTATCTGAGAAAGTAGAAAAAGCCGCGATCAATTCGAAGATCGCAGGTTTCCCACCTCTGTCATAGAAATTTTCGAATGGGGAACGAGCGTAATTATCGATTTAGGATTTCAGACTTCCATTTGAGAATGTACGAGAGAACTATTATTATCGCCTACAGAACTTTGGTCATTATTAAAAAGACTTAATCATTGTTGATGTTGCGGATGTTCAGTTTGGTCTCTTTGGTATTCAACAAAGCCGTAAAAGCCTATAGCCACTAACTCCCAAGCGACAGCTTTAACAATCTGGTGGGGTCACTTGTATCTAAATAATTTTATCGCAAAATAGTCTCCCATTTTCCGGGCAGGTATTCTATCCATTGAACTACCGAGTCACTCAATCTCACTTCTGTAATCGGGAGCTTATATGGGCAAGGTAGTGGTGCTCCACTTAGTGGCACCAACCACCACCAGAAGTCCTCGTTGAGGCAGCCACCCAACAAAGCGATATTTTAAAGAAACCCTTTCGCGGAATAAACAAACGATAGAATTGAATTTTAACTTAGCACATTAAGTTGTGCGACCCAACCCAAGGTTATACAAGAAGTGAAAAATTGCGGCAAAAGTGCGGAAAGTAAGTTAAATATTTACTGGAAAGTGGCAAGCTTCGAGAATCTATTTATTAGCAAACCCATTGAAAAGAACTTGCGAAGCTATATGAACGAATCTCAGGATAACGCAGACGCACACACTCATAAGTGTATAATATTTTAAAATCTCATTGCTAATGATATGTCGTAGAATCGCAGAAAAAAGGGGCAAGGTACGGAAAGTAAGTAGAATTTTTAAGGGAATGCGGTAAGCTTTGAGATTCTATATATAAAAAAAACCCGTTGAAAGGCACTTGCGAAGATAATCTGCTGTATAAACGAGTCTCAGGATAACGCTGACATCCATATGTATATAATAATTTAAAATTTCATTGCTAATGATATGTTGTAGGATAACAGAAAATTATATTTTTAAGGAATCATCCAGTAAACATATTTCAAAGAGAGAATCTTGCATTAATTATGATTAATGCACTTGATTGAATCACAACAAGTAGTCCTTGCCACTTCAGTGTTAAGGCCAACTAATTCATTAGATTTTAATTCCATATTCATAGTAATATGAGTAATGATAACGATTATAACTTGTTACATGTTATTTGGATTGAAAAGGAATTTTGTAAAGGTTATTCTTCGAAAATAAAAATCCGAGGAATGGCGCGCAAAGAAACCTAATTGAATAAGCGCATGGTAATGAAGCTATTAGAAAATGCTCTGGAATAGAGCTAGAATAAATGGAGCGATGAGGAAGAACTCCGCAGTGTCCTATGCCTTCAGTAACACCGTAAAAAGAGGCATTTACAAGTAATCTATATTTATGAGAATAAGAGTGATAAATTGACATATATTAGAATGGTATACAAACGAAATATGTTTTAGTATAAGTAAAATGTGGTTGCAATGCACCACTCGAGTGAAGAACTCAGCGTTTCTGAGATTCCAATGATTAGAATAGAAAAATTAATGGAGTGGAAAACCCAGATGCTTTTGGGAGAAGGTTCTTGACAATTCATATTCATTGATTATTTCCTAGAAATACTACGTTCTACAATGCACCTTCACGACTGACATCCGTCGTATCCCATTGACCACATCTCTTCTCCCGCTGTTTACTCCTTAGACCTCTCTATTCTTTCCGAGATCAGCATACGCGGAATTCAGTGAGCCCCCTTCGCCTACCTGTTACTCCCTAACCATTCCATTATCTGTAAATTTTTCTCCTATTAGTCCCACACGTGATTCCGGGCGCAATTTCTAGGAAATCATTTTCACCAAAACTACCGCTAACAACTTCAGCGCCAGCTATAACAACCAGTATTCACGGGTAATAATGTGAGAATTCAATAATCGGATGTGTAGCAGTTAGGAATTAAATTCTTCGTCAAATTTTAGGAAAAGACACGTTAGAATTTTCTCACAATCTCTTCGACTTTTCCAACGCAGAGTTAATAAATTGACACTACAAAGTGCCCTTTACGTTTGGTAAATCTATAACTTAATGGTATGAGAGTCTCTCCTAATGGTAGTGGCAACCGTCCTTTTCATGCTCTCACTCGCAAAGGTTGTGGAACAAACCGAAAAGTCGGTTTGTTCCACAACCAAAGCAGCTTCGGGTTCTTCCTGCAGCCAATACACGATTATTCCGCTGTTCGCCAGTATTTTTGTTATTATTACATTTTGTCGCTAATCCCTGCTGTTCCGACTCATAAGCCATCTGACGTACCTCAACACTCAATACGGCTAAGGAGTAACGCTCGTAATACATAGAATGCTTTGAATCAATTTGAATATCAGAAAACAATTTTCTCGGAATTATGGTCGAAATAATAGTCGTATCGGCTTCTTTATTTCCTTTGCCAAATTAAATTCTACTTCTCTTCTATCCCGCGTTGAAACGGAATACTTAATGAGGATAAACAAATTAAGGCCATGCATGCGGCGATACAAACATTGATTTATCCTCTATCTCCATCAAGCAAGCAATCATTTTCAAATTTTAAAGAAAGGAATAATACAAATACGATTCATACGGACACAAAGACACGAAACATGGTCGCAACGAAAGACTATCTATTCATCTGTAAGAAGTAACTCGAGGATCGGAAAATACTATACAATTATTTCGATACATTATTCTAGGGACTCTTATCAGCTATAGCTAAGCTAGCCAACTGTACGTCCTGTTTTGACCAGATCTGTCCTGGGTTAAAGGTAAGGTTTCGCTTAACATTTCATTGAGTCTCTTATTGAATGAATAACTCGGATAAAGTATAATACAGGAGATTCAAATATGTTTGGTATAGATTATACAAATCAATACAAGGAATAGATTGGAAAGATCTCTATAAACACTGTATACAAATCGTTCCAATGCTATTCTTGCATTAAAAATATCTCTTCCAGGTGAAAGAAAAACAAAATATCTATGAAGAATGACTGATAGAGAGGAAAATATATACAAATTCCTCTTCTATATTCTTCTAATACTAAGTTCAGCAAGTGGGAATATCACGTCATTTGGAAGTAATTTTGAGAATCCAACCAATAAAAACCTTTTAACATTAGTTAACGGTATGGAGGAAAATGACAAAGACCACTTAGAAATCAGCTTAAATTCAGCAGTGTCTTTTATTCTTCAAAGAGAATTCTCCTCAATTGCATGCTGCAGGTAATAATTTCTCAATAAACATTTTAGTTATGAGAGACTATTTGTTTTATCAATTGGAATTGTTTGCAAATGTTATTTTTCAGATGTTTTATAGTAGTATCAGAAGAAACAGAAGGTTATGTACAACAATCAGATTTGATACAGTTAGTGCCGTCATACATTCCCATTGTTAGCATAGAATTCAACTTCAAGGATTCAGCCAATACAAGTCATTTGTCAAATTCATTAACCAATGCTATGGATCTTGGTTGTTCACATCTTTTAGTAAGAATCTCTGATGGTCCTACATTCATGAATGCTCTTTCTAATGCTAGAAAGAAATCAGAGCAGCGCAATGCAGAAAAATACATGGTCATCATTCCTCAGATAGTGAGGAAATTGGAAAGAAATAATTTTAAAATAGAACCAGCAGCCACAATAGATCCTATAAAATTTGGGCAAAAATTTTTCGCATCTAAAGAGCAACATGAAAAATATCAATATTCTGCAGAATATGACATTGCAGAGTTAATGGATGTTTTCAAAACGAAGGAAATCAACTTTTACCCAAATACTCTAGTAATTCAAAAATCTCCAAAAATTGAAGGCCTCTTCTCTATATTCACTCATTTTTATGGGAAATCACAAGCAAATGAGAATGGCAATGTGCAAGAAGTTAATGTGTGGAATGGCTCATATTTCAGAGATGAATGCAACATAGGGATTGTCAAAGATGCAAAGGAATCATCCTGTTTCTTTACTAATAAAATGGCTGATTTAAATGGACAGCCTGTAGTATTTGCAACTTTCAATTACCCACCTTATTCAGTATTAGAATACAATGTTAGTGGAAACATTGAAAATTTTGAAGATGGGATAGAGATGAGGATTGCTATCCTCTTGGCTCAGAGAATGAACTTCACTTGGTCTCTCTATGTTGATGCTGACAATTTCTGGGGAGAGGTACAGTTTATTCTCTTTTGAAATTTCCTTACATTTTTTCTACACATTATTACCACCAATATTAGAATTTAAATGAAATTATTACTTCTAATTATTAATTTCAATCTTACAGATATGGGATAATGGATCTGGTAATGGAATGCTAGGAGCAGTTTCATCTGAAAAGGCAGATTTAGCATTTGCTGCCATATATCTTTGGGAATATGAATACCATTTTGTAGACTACTCAAAAACTTACGTAAGGAGTGGCATCACTGTGCTAGCTCCACGCCCTCTACCTCTACCACAGTGGATAACACCTTTGCTACCATTTTCTAAATTATTATGGATTGCAGTGTTCATAGGAGTCTTCTTAGCAGCCATAGCTCTCTTTACCCTAGCACAGATCTATAAATCCATCAATATTAGTGAGGTGATAAAAAATTAAATTATTTAAAATTAAAATGGTGAAGAATAAATTTATATTTTAATATATTTAATAAATATTTTAATATATTTAATAAATATTTTAATATATTTAATAAATATTTTAATATATTTAATAAATATTTTAATATATTTAATAAATATTTTAAAACTAAAAATCTAACGTATGAGTAAAATTAGTTAAGAATATGTTTTAAGAACAAGGTTTCTAAATCCTAAGCTAAATTCACTCCTCAAACTTCACAAATTTCTATTGTTCCAATTACTCAGAGGAGCCCAAATTATTTCATAGCTTTTTCACATCTCTTTTGTTTGCATCTTTGGGGGCAGACTACTTTCTCTGGAGTCATACCTCTCCTTGGCTGCTTGCTACTATCCTAACAGTCGATATTGAATCACTGCATAAAATATTTCTTTTCTACAGTACCAATTATATTCCTCCTATACCCTTATTGTATACATCAATGCATTCTTTTCATGCATCTTTCCTGAAAGTCTGGCACTTTGATTATCCATTTCCATCTGCAATTACTGTTTCTCATTCATCTTTCTTATTTCTGGTCTCCCTAACATAAGAACTTCTTCTTTCTGAGGTATTTTTAATTAAAGCCATTCTCTTATATCTATATTTTAAACAGTTACTCTTTATTGTCATACAATTACAGCATGGAATGTATTAAGACTTTTATCATGACTTATTGTTTGAGCCATGTCCTATGTACTTCTTGCAACTTCTGAGAGAATAATTTTTAATTAATAAAATTCTGGACACTTCTTTATTGTAATGGTTTCAAAGTTCTAGTTTAATGTTTGTCAAGGGCCTACATTTAGAACTTTTTAATATTTATAAGTCAAGAAGATTTGAGAAAGTAAAAATAATAATAATTTCTGGAACTAATTAATTACTTTTAAGGATTCTTGTGATAGATATTGTGACCCTTCTGAATGTTTGTTAAGAGCAATTGGTCTACTGGCTTTAGCTCCAGACCCAACTCCACCGCCAGATTCACAGGTAAATATTACTTATCATATTACTTATGATGGCAAAAAACTTACGATAGAACTAATTATAGATAAATATAGATATTAGCATAAGATTTTCAGTTCCAGAGCAACATATCAAAGCTGAACAGTATTTATAGATTAATACTGACTACTTATACTGATTGTAATCCTTTACTGCAAAATTTTTCCACTTCCCATGCCAAACTACAAAAAATGGAATATTATTTTGAAAACTGAGGATTGAATAATATTATCAAAAGAAATAGATGTAATAAAATTGAGCCATTGGAGCAGCCAGTGAAGATCTCTAACACATTCAACCAAAACGATACTGATGCAAGGTAGAGGCTAGGCAAGAGCTTGTGAAAATTAACTATGCTACTTTTTACTCACTAATTATTTTCAAATATTTAATTTTCCCATATATCAATCCACATTTATGAGAAATACGTCAGATTGCTTCTTTCTTTGCAAGAAAAATGTCTAAATAATTGGCTTCATACCTATTACTTCTTTATGGCCCTTTCCCTATTATTAGAAATGAAAACTGTAAAAGTATATACAAATATAACTGTAAGCAAATTAAAATCAATACAGTGGTACTCAGATCATATATCTAATTAATTTATGAAGGCAATTTGTTTCTGAATATTTCTATGACCTAATGAATCTTATTTTCTAAATAAATGAAAGGGGTTCTAGAGAGCTGAGTGGGTAGCATATTTTTCAAAAAGTTTTCAAAGCACTTTTAACAATACCACTAATACAATACTTGGAAGTGTAATCTCTTCCCAGTTCCTAAACAATACTAAAAAAGCAAATATGCTGAATTTAAGCTGTGAATAAAGAGAGTAAACATCAAGAAACATAAAATAATCAATAAATTCTTGGTTTTTGGCAGTAACATTTGATGAATTCTTGCATTTGAAGTTTGAAACCAAATCTCAATATTTCTAGATGTCTACATTAGCTTTGATACCCTTTTATTTTTTCTAACATAAAACCATCTATTGGAAGACCTTAAATTCATTTCTCAAAAGGATATTTTGCTGTGTTGTTCTCATAAGGGAAGTGCTAAGTATTTTAGAAGGAAACAGTGTAATTACTTTTGCTATAATTGCTGAGGGTTCTGATGGAAGCATTTATGATTCCAACTCTGAGAATGAACTGAATCTTTTCAAATCTATTCAATATTGTCTCTTCTTCTTAGTATGGTAGACTGGTCCAATCTTATCCATGAAATAATGAGTGTATGAGTAACCTTCAATGAACACGAGTTCAGTAAATACAAAATTCACATTAACATGAGTAATCATTTGTTCAAGTATTTGCATAACAGAAAATGAATCTCCCACTTTAAAATCAATTCATATCATTATATATCCAATGACAGGATAAATTAGTATTTTGAGTATTCATTAAACATGAACTTGTTCTACATGACAGTTTTAAGAACCTTGGTTATCTTGTGTTATGCACGGAAAACTTGTACTCTAAATCTAAATCATTCCAAATGAGCTACACATGAAAGATGCTTTTGCTACAACAGTCAACATGGTTACAGATGGCACTGAGAGCAATTTTTCACTTTGCAAGCATTTTAGATGTGTTTATTTTTCATCCCTTGGTTAAATTCCTCTTGTATTTACCTCTCAGACTCTATTCTTCATCCAACTTCATGAAGAGACCATGTACATCTTATGGCACCATGTATTCCTTATGAGAAAATGGAATGTTAAGTGGATGGAATGGAATGCTATTTGCATTGTTCTACAAATCACTTTTTCTCTATACTAAATGTCTTCAGAATCAATTAACACCAACTTTCCTTTTCTATGCAAAAGTCTCAACAGTTTGCACCATTCCCCAAGAAGTAATAGTACAAAGTGCCATAAAATTTATGTGGTATCTTCATGACACTGGACAAAGTATAGAATGATTGACCTGAGAGATATACATAGTTTAAGATGCTACTGTATTACAAAATAATGACAATAATGTTTTAATTGCTAAATAAGGCACCAATTCCCTTGTTTTTCATCCACAGAGCAAATATCAAGTGAGAATGTGAAAAGTTTGTGATAGTGACAGAGCCCACATTATTGATTCTAAAAATGCCTATTATAATGAAAACCTCATTAAGCCTTAAGATACAAAATTATTTTTGATTTATGAAAATCAGGTTTTTTTGGGAACATGACTTATATTTCCCACTTTTAAAAGGTAAGTGTTCTAAGCAAAACCATTGATATTATATTTTTTAAACCCCACCATATTAAAAGATACTATCTGATAAATAGTCATGAGAAAATTTTTGTAGAAAGAAGACAATCAGTATATTATCATATACCATAATCTTATCTTACAGCAGGAACTACAAATATATTCAAAAATATAGCAGTAACTTTCAATTGACAAGGTCATCTGCTCCAAGAAAGACAAGGATTCTAGGAATTCTATATTTAACTATATTCTAATTTATGTCTCATGGAAAGGATACTGTGCCACATCTCATAATTTGGTTCATTGGAATATTCCTGAAAACTATCAGAATTAAAGTTTCAAAATTTATCTTCATATTAATGTAAAATTAGGCTCCCAATATAGATATTAGCCATTTTAAACCTTTCAGCTAATAATTATTCTTAAAACAGACAGGTTTAAGACAGCTACTCCTGGTTTGGTTACCTGTATGGGGCTTACTTTTGGCAACAGCATACTCTGCAGGACTCTCTTCTGCATTAGCAATACCACACTCCCAACCTCCAATTGATACCATCTCTCAACTGGCAGAGTCCCAGCTTCCTTGGGCAGCAACACATCCTGCATGGGCCTTCTCTTTAAGGGGAGCTACAGATCCCATACACAGAACGCTGTTCAACAACTTTAAGGTGATGACTGAAAAGGAGTTGCATGCTCGTTCAATGGGGCGAAGCATTGCATATGCTGTTGAGAGACTCCCTGCAGGAAATTTTGCTGTGGGATCTTACCTTCAAGGAAAGGCACTTGAGCATCTACGACTCATGCATGAAGATCTTTATTATGAGTATGTGGTAACAGCATTGCAAAAGAGTAGCCCGCTACGCCCTCCATTAGATTCACTAGCTGGAAGACTATGTGCAGCTGGAATACCTCTATATTGGGAAGGAGCTGTCTCACGAAGATTCCCAATCATGGGAGCCAAGTATGTAGGAAGGAAGTTGCCAACTCCAGCACCAACTGCACTAACAATTCGTGTTTTACAAGGACCTTTCTATCTTCTCTGCATTGGGCTAGCACTTTCACTACTGATTTTCATCGGAGAACACATCTATAAACCAAAATAGTAATTGTTGAGTATGTTTCAAGGACTCAATCTTGTACATAATAATAGCCTAGAGAACATGCTACTTGGTTTTGAATCACTTCAAATTAATACTTGCCATTAAAAATAAAAAAGGATGGAGGGCACTCAGTAGAATTTCTCCAAAATTTAACAATGTAATTCAAAATAGTGACAATTTTGAACTTGCTAATGCATAAAATTCATAACATCTTATCCAATATACATATTATATAACCAATAAACATTGGACAATTATGTCTTGAAATTGTTTTTAAAATGATAATGAAGAAATTCCTAATCTAAAAAAATTTAGGAAAACACACTAAAGTAGCAGCTGAAAGTAGAATGAAAGATTATAATATATATAACTGAAGGAATGTAAATCAAAAATGTAATGTAAATCAATCTTATCTACAACATGATCTCTGGCTATTGATTTACTTGAGTATATTACCCCTCTAAGTCACAACTTCAGTTAATCAAAAAATCAAATCTCTCCTTCTGGATGTGTAAAATGCTAAAAACAAATGCAATGTATGCATGTTACCTAAAATTTGTTAATCTCTCTGTAAACAACAATAAATTTGTATTGTAAGCTAAAACCTAACAATTATGAAATTGTTTTCATGATTTGCTCTAATTCCATTATTTTATTTCGAAAAATATAAAAATCTGAGCAAATAAATTGCTGCAGACATAAATTTATATAGCAACTTCTTTATTACATGATTGTTCATGGATAGTTTCATTGACTAATTAACTTTTTTATTGCTTATAATAGTATAGACACACATCAACACTCCAGATGAAATATAGATTCTTTAAGATTTTTCTTAAGGGAGGAAAGATTAAATGTGGTGAGAAACTTAAGCATCAGTATGGCCTTTTCGCTAAGATATCCCTATCCCTAAAATATCAGTACTATTAAGTATTAAATTGAATAGATTAATTGGAAAATGTAACAGTGTAGAATGTATAATAGACTAATAAGATGAGGAATTAAAGCAGATTTTAAAATGAAAAACTATTTTTTGGAAAAACTTCATTGAAATAACATTGGTTTGATTACATCTAATGGCACAATGCATAATCTGTGATGATGATCTTAAAAGGTAGGAGGTGTGATATACAAATTTAGAGATACTTTATAATCCTATCTGGCTCAAAAAGTGATTGAAATATATTGTATGAGTGACATAATATTTTTTCTTGTGATGCATATTTTAAAATGTCATTAAAGAATGAAAATTTCACTTTTTTCACCAGATATTAATGGTTATAAATATAAATATGTTTCATTCAAAATATATGTTTGACTACATTATCTAGACCTTGTATGATCTACAAAAGTAAATAGATGGTTAATAGAGTCTCAATCACTTTTTTTTTAATATTTTCATGGCATGATGTAAGACGAGAGAGTGAGGGGAAATTTTATGATAATAGACAAAAGTAGAAAAAAGTTACATGAGTATCAAGAAAGACTCTTTAGACAGAAGAATTCATGCCCTCATCAAGCACAAGGCCAAATTCACAGAAGAAGAAGGAAATAGAATAAGATAAGAACGTTACAGGGTATGCTTATTTCCTCAGCTTAAGTAGCACTAAATTTATCATCTGAAATATTATCATAAGGAGCAGGAAATGTCTCTTACCACAAACTCCTCATAATTTTTGAATAAATGTTTTTTTTTGGTCACCTACTGCTTCATTTACTTCTATTTGGATCATCATCTACGTACATTCTCTCCTTCTACGATTAAGTTTTTTTGATTAAAATTTCTTATACAGTATAAACTAATCTTACCCTCAATATTCAATATAATAATATAAGACTGCCAGCAAACTGGAAATTGACAAATAATCAGAAATATGTTGAGATTGTGCCACTTAATTATGGGAAGGATGGGAAGGAAGTAAAGCTAAGGATGTACAAGAAGTGAAAAACTGTGACTAGAATACCTGCCCGGAAAGTAGGAGACTTGGGTTCAAGTCCCAGTCAAGTCACAATTTTTCACTTCTTGTACAACTTTTCTTACATTATACCATTCTTTTCTTAAATCAAAAAAAAACTTTCTTTTCCTGAAATGGATAAATGTTTTTTTCAGTTTCTACATGTGATTCCTGAGTGGTGTGCAATATACTTTATGCAGAGTTCATGATAAGAATGGTCCAATAAGTATGATTTTTTGAGGAACTTAATCTTCAAACTCCCTGGAAAGCAGAAGTGTACCTGGCATGTGGGCATTTGGGGAAGTGCTCAGTGGCCCACTGAAGCCACCGCCAAATGAGCCTACATATACTATGCCAAATAGGATACATATGGCCTACATATAGATATACAATACATTATTTATACCTATGCATGCATTCAGTTTTTGATGCCACTATCAATCTTTACATGTTATGAAAACAGGTACAAATGGATACGTAATTTATAGGACTGAATCTGTGGTAATACCAGGGCCAATTTTTACACCCAGTCTGCCACTGCCAAAAGCTGAAGATATAGCTAGATGTAAAAATTGTGATGTCGTAAGAGCTTTTTATTATTCTATTAATCATGAAACATTCCTGAAATAAACCAGGATAATTCATTTTATGGAAAACTTGGGAAATGAAAAATCAATTGTAGGCTATTATTCACAGTTTCAACAATATAGCCAATTTAAATTGATTCTTAAATAAGCCATGTAGCCATAAATGATTAAGTATGTACAACTATCAGTTAAAAAATGAAATAAAGCTGTATGCCATGAAGTTCCTTAAAGTTATTGGAAAGGGGGAAAGAGTTAAACTGGGGGGGGGGTATTCATTTACACCATTTCATTAAATATATGTCCAAAAGGAATAATTATATTATGTAAGTGACTCTAGAACACACTTTCAATTTCATAATAGAAGTATGAACTTATTTTCCTACTGGTGGCCAACCATTTTCCTGTTTCGTTTTCTTTGATAAGATCTAAAGGAAATATGAGATGTTTTTGTTGTTTTCCTATAGAGCAATAGAGCTATAATCAAGTAAAACTCAACAATAAGTTGGCTCTCAACAATATGCAAATAAATAAAGAATATTTTCCATGGAAAACATATGTTAAGCCTAAACTAATTTCTTTTAAAATGTTTTGATGGATCTAGAAAATAGGATGGCATTCAAAATTGAATGCCAAGAGTGAGAATTTGATTGCTTTTGGCTGATTTAATAATGCTGTAATCACATGTATGGTATGATGTTTATAAATCTGTCTATAAACACAAAAGAGAAAGAGAAAAATATGACCTTACCTTTACCTTGACTTGTGAAAAAGATTTATGACTTGTGTTTTAGTATTTACCTCATCATTCTTTCTTTAAACTTTTCATGAGTAATAGTCAGATCAGAAACATTTAATATCAATTAGACATTTCTTTTATGACTATCAACAACTAATTTACTTAATGTTGAAAATAAATTAATTCAAATGCTACCTATACAGGATTCACTTAATTATTATCAGCTAAATCATTACTACTACACCTGTTTGATTGAGTAATTTCCCTCAATGCACTTCGATCTTACATAATATTAATGCAAACATAAGTAAACAATTTGCATCTCAGCAATTCTCACAAAAATCATACGGAAAGAGAAGGCAAAATATAAAAATGCTGTGAAGACGAGATATGTACACTACTTACCTATGTGAAGTTGATAAGCGACTGAGAAGGACATTCTAGGATAATGGACAATGGGGACTTCTAGAAACAAACTTGTGATGGAATGGCTCACAAATTAAGCATGTATGTATGAACTGTAAAGGAAAAGCTGCCTCGAGGTTTTTCAGTGAAAATATCTTTTACTACTTAAATACTTTTACTACTTAGATACTTAAATTGTTTTTACATGAATGGAAAGAGGAGGAATGTTCATAAGGAGATGGGAAAATTGAAACTTTTAAGGAAGGGAAGTCAGCGAGAGGTATGGGTTCCTAACTAGGCACATACATTATCGATTTAGCCTGTGTCAAGATAGTACAACGCTCCGCGAAAGATTGCGCAGAGGACGAAATTGAATTAGGAGGATGTATTCTCGGAGTCTAAACAAAGACCATTCTTATACAAATTAAGGTACTTCCATTTGACATATAAGCTACTTAGTCTATATTTCCTCAGAGACAAGATCATTTAAAAAATTTCTTTTAAGTGATTTATGATCTTAAATTCAAAAACGATCTCACTTCTTTCACAAGTGAGCGAAGAATTTCTACATATGTAGGAGAAATGGATTTCACATTTTCCCCAATTTATATTTTTTAAATTAAGTCTTGTAATATGTATAAGTGTACTGTGAAATATGAAAAAGAAAAGTTCCAGAAAGAATAGCACTAATTGTAGAAACTATTCCATAAGCGCTGCTCTATTCCGCAAGAAAATCATTATTCTACTTACAATTTTCAACTTTTTTTTCTTAAATAATTTCTTAAATAAAAACCGAAATGCTTACGTACAAAATATATAAAAGGGGGCATTTAGTTTAATCTATTCAATAGATGCGTTTCCGTTATTTCACTTGATGTGTTAATATTAGATGATTGTTTATCTTTCTTTTCGAAATAAATACTCAGATAAGCTCACTTCCACTTCCAGAGGAAAGTGATAATTTCATCAATTATCCACTAATTCCAGCGAAATGAGATATCGCGCGCATGGCATTGACTCACTAAAATCTTGATAACACGAACGAGCGAGACCTCAACAGACGTTTCTACGCAATAAATAAAAGACGCAATAAATAACTTACTATCACTGAAGACGCAATAAATAAAAGACAAAATTGAAATTTACTTTTAAGGGTCATTCTTGTCTGGCTTTTCTTTTATTCGATCCCTCACGTAAGAAACATTCTTATTCAGTTGCATTATTCAAGAATAGTTTCCCTTCTTTGGTCCAGTGTATTATATGATAACAACGTGTCAATAATCTCGGATTTAGCTGGAAGTTAGGTACAGCTCACTTAGTATACCGATGCAAAAATGGATAATAATAACATAGTAGTGGGAAATATGGTTCATCTAAAAACAAAGTTAAGGAAGGAACATACATAGAGCAAAATTAATTTAAAATAGATTATTTTAAGAAGAAAAAATGATCAACGTACGCACGCTTGTATTTATAGGAGATCAAATTAAGTAAACTCACGGGTTTCATAGCTTCTCTATTATTGTGATTGTAGCTGAAATTTAAAATGAAAAAATAACTTATTATCACTGAAGACGATAATCTCGAATATCAGAATGAAGTTATTATTATAAAAGATTCATATTTCTTCAAGAATTCTAATGGCAATAAAAATCGCCCACGCAAATCTCTTACGCTGTCAAAACTGTAGCTTAAAAGAGTCAAAGTTCATATTTTAATGGGTGCAACTCTCTTTCAGCTTTATATTAGTTTCATATTATCGTCATCAATAGGTTGGGCTTCTTATCCGGATTTCTGCCATTTATATTCATGCAAGGAAATCCACATAAAAATATAAAGTCTCTACATAAACGTAGACAATAGCAACAATGGCATAGAGGATGTACAATTACGATCTTAGGTTCCGATCATTGCCGAGTTCAATATATTCCAAATTTTCATAAATGCCCGGACGTTAAACTCCACATTATTGATATACATGGAATTTCAAGGAGTTGTAAATTTTTTATCACTTTGAATGCATATTTTTACACACCGCATCATTTCCTGCGTCGAATTCATCTCTCCTTCAACACGAGAATATATTTCACTTCTCCAAGGTCAACTCAATATGTTTCCTAAAACGATAAATGGAATCTTATTTCTTACCACTTGAGCGAATATTTCCATTCCCCATGAAGCAAAAGAAAAATAAATGGATTCCAGGCCAATCAGTGAAACAGAAAGTATTGTTGAAAGTGCTTCGACGGCGCATGGGCTCCCACCAGAAATCGAACCCGGAACCGGTTTCATCAAATTCGAACGCGCTGTCCACTTGGCTATATGACATAGAAAATGGGCTATGAATTCAAAATGAAACTTCTCTAGCATTACTCACTGGAAATTTAAATTAATTAAAACTATGTTTTCAGTGTGAAAAAATAGTCTAGTGATCTTGTCTTGGCCTCCATATTCATTATCGCGCCAAATAAGAGGAAATATGCCATGCAAACGCATGGATCTACTCAGATTGTTTCATCAATAGTTAGTGAAAATGGGGAAAATATTTTTAGCCTTCTTAATTTTTACGCAACTCAGAGAAAAATTGCTTACATTGAAGCACTTACTCTAATTGTTCCTTTTGTGGCATGTTATAATGAACTTTCAACTATGCTAATCTTTGCTCCAGAACAGTTTTCCGCATTCGATAAAACGAAGGCTTTTTTCGCGATATCATTGCGTCCGTTTACCCTGTTATCATTCAGCATCCTTATCTCACAAGCATTCTCTCGCTGTGCAGACATTTTCGGTATAATTGTAGCACACGCCCCATATTCCATCTCATATAACAGTCAAATAATCCCGCCAGAGCGCGTTATTCTTATTGAAGTTATTTAATACGAGTAGAATACAGTTAACGGGAGTAGCATTTTTACTACACAAGTAATTTATAATTTCCATTACAACAAAATCTATCGTGGCAAATAGATATTCTTTCGAGAGCGACTAAGATAAAGATGAGCATAAAATACGATAATAATATGACCGGTGGCAGTCCTTATATATCTATAGTTATATTAAATCTGTAAAGGAGCCGTTACGTTCGATGAATGTTTTTAAGTAGTAGATATTGCAATTAAAAGTTACACCGAGTCCGTAACAGCTATTTTTGAAAATCTTGACTGTCCATTACAGCATCACGATCAATATTATCCAACAGATTCTGATGAAATTTGGCAGGATAATGCTTTATATTGTGGAGTGACACTAAAGAGACATTTTGTGCTTGAAAGTTACTTCTATAGATGAGTAAATGGACCATTATGTTCAGTAATACGCAGCAACGGAGGGGAAAGGAAGAAGGAATTGGGGATGTAAAGGAGGTAGCAGCTCCATTTCCCTCTAAAACTACAACTAAACGTTGTCCAGCATCCAAGATTGGCACATTATCAAAACCTCTTCCCATTTAAAATAATATGCTACTTTTCATATACAGTGGTACCTCGAGATACGAGTGCCCTAACATAGAGATATTTGAGATACGAGTCGTCGAGCGAGCGAAGTTTTGCTTTGAAATACGAGGAAAGATACGAGGAACGGCCGACTACACACGACCCAACAGTTTAATGTGCCTCGTGCGTCTCGCATTATCCCACGCATCCCACCAGTATACTTGTTTACCTCGCTGTCGAAGCATCTTTGATAAGTTTTTCTAGGGCTTTGTGCCTCTTTGTGCAATTAAATACTTTATCGCATTTTTTTTATAACCTTGGGTCAAGAAAGTGAGTGGAAAGGTCGATGCTCAAAAGAAGATGACGTCTATTGAATTAAAGCGTGAAATCGTAGAGAAAATGAGCGAGATGTGCGAGTAGCTGACTTGCCGAGGTAGTACGTGCGTAGTACTTCAACGATATGTACTGTGCGTAAACAGAAGGAGTCAATAAAGCGTATAACGCCAGCTAAGGGCGGTACAATAATTTCTAAGCTCCGGAGCTCTCTCCATGAAAAGATGGAGAAACTGCTGATGGTTTGAGTGACGGAGAAGCAGCTTAAAGGCGATATTTTAACACAGGGCATCATATGCAAGAAAGCACGAGCAATTTACGGTGATTTGCTGAATCAGACCCCGCGCACTTCCACGGACGGGGCATAGTAAGACTCGTTTAAAGCCAGTCGAGGCAAATTTGACAACTTTAGGAAAAGGACCGGCATTTACTCCGTTGTCAGGCATAGTGAGGCTGCAAGTTCGGATCTGAAGGCAGCTGAGGATTATCTCAAAACTTTTTTCGAACCGATAGAAGCCAAAGGACACATCCCCCATCAAGTCTTCAATTGTGACGAGACGGAGCTTTTCTGGAAGAAGATGCCGAATAGGACTTACATAACGACAGAGGAGAAGATTAATCGCCTAACTCATTTCCGCAACATTCTGAAAGGGAAGAAGGAACAAACCTCCTTGGACATGTTTTTTCTTTTTAATCCGGCGAAAAAAGGCAAAGACCAGTGAAGAAAAAAGCAGTAACTAAAATTAAGCATACAGCAGCATTTAAGTTGTGAGTAAGTTGCATTTTAGTGACCAAAATACAAATACACTTTATAAAGCCAGTTTATTTCTTTACGTTATCTTTTATTATGTTTTTATACAATATTTGTCATTTATAAATACATTTTTCCTATTCAAAAACACGTAACAAGAACAACTGGGGTGGCATTTTGGGGCCTGGAACGAATTAATGGCATTTCAATTAATTTCAATGGGGAATATTGTTTTGAGATACGAGCAATTTGACATACGAGCAAGGTTACGGAACGAATTAAACTCGTATCTCGAGGTATCACTGTACCTCTTTATCTTAGGTTCAATCCCATACGAGCCAAATATTTCCCATATGCAATACATGTAAAGTTTATTTTACCGCTTTTTTCTATGGTAAAATTAAAATAAAATCAATATGATCTGGCGTAACTTTGTGTAAAGCCATAATAAATTAAAACATAAAAATTCATTGTACGGAGTACGCGAAAGACTATTATCAAAGTCGATCGCAGTAGGCGATAAGTTCACCAACCTTACTTATGATGATTTACTCGAGTCGTTACCAGAGATTTACAGGTTATCAGAGAGAAAACGAAAGAAAATAATTTATTATTTTGTAATGTGTACATAGTATTTTCAGCTCGATTCTAAAAGGGGGAAATTTCGCTTCCTGCCGAATCGGTGGCTCCGAAACGCCTCAAAGCGCCACTTTGACTCTTCTAAGGATATGATGGGCCTATAAAGATTACCTATTTGTATTTTCAGCATCGATGTAGAGATTTCAGTTTAGTTGCTTGATTATACAAATTTATGTGTTACATAACATCAGCTTTAAAAAAGCAAGAATGTCGGCAAAAAGAATGAGTAAAACTTCATTATTAGAATAATCTTAAGTATCCATGGGCTACGCTTAAAGATTTATCACTCATCTGTGAATGATTTTGACCATATTTCCGTTTCCCGCATTAAAAATTTTGAAATCATATTCTAAAAATAATAAATAATAAGAACTTCCTTAAAACGAGAGAGCGAAAAGAAAGGCAAAAAATTAATTAATTCGTTTTCAAATTGCCAATGGAAATGGCGGCTCTTTCCAAAACTGTTTCAAAATCCAATCATTCGTTTAGCACATGACTCTTCTTCTTCGTTTCACTTATGTCTCTTTAGCACCAAGTAAACGAAAATAGAGGTTAAAAAAATGGTGTATTTGGAAATATCTTTCGTAAGTTCACTCGCAATTGTGTTAATCCATCTCCACGAACACGAATAGTTGTGTGGTAGATTGCAAACAGTTTTTAATTAATTCGAGATGAAGTTTCAGACAAGCCACCATTTATATATGATTAATTTCCTAAATGAGATGCTTCTTGATCTTGATCGCGCAACTGAGCATCGTCACATTGAATCGACCTTTGGTGAAAACAGCGCTGACGTAAGAAGGGCTTTCGAGAAATTCGAGTGGTCGGAGCACCGAAAAGAAGCATCTGCTTCTGGAGGAACGACCAAGGCCGGCCAAGAGGTGGATTTTGTGGATGTCCAGTATTCGGCGGGCTTATAGAGTTAGCTTCCTTATTTTGCTGGTGTAAAACAATTTATTCGTAAGAAACTTCATTGAGTCCAATATCTTGCTTTATTTATTAAAAGCTACTTACCAAATAAACATAGGAACCGGAGAAGAGGGACATACGGCGGTACCTGGGGCTCCTTTGGTAGCTTCCGGCCGTGAGCGCGACCATAGGTCGAGCTTAGGGCTCGATATATAGATCATATTCTAGGCGAATAAGAAATAGCCCCACTTTCTATGTTTACAAGGTTCTAGCAATATGTAAGTTCTCCAAAATTTCCCCAATGGATTTGTACATTTCTTACAAACATATGGTCTATTGATCGTTGTGATTATTTTTGGCACTCACACGTTGCAAGTTCAAATACCGGTCAAGGAGTGGTGCTTTTCGGCTGTTTACTTTCCTTAAATAAGACCAACTTTCCTCCTCAATTAGATAACGAAAAAGGGAGAGTAATCAAACCGAGGATTAGGAAGGGAGAGTAATCAAACCGAGAAACTACGCAAATTAATTACTTAACCCTCTCTTAAAAGCAATAACCTGAAATAACTTCACGGTCGCTGATTCAAGGTCAATAAAATTCTGGCAGGCTGATGAAATTACTCTATTATGAGAAACTAATTAATTTTTTACTAGCGATACTCGTCAGATGAATATCCTTTTATGTTTCGAATGGAGCTAACACCTTACAAATCATCTCCTGCACGTAACTTGCGACAACGCCCATCCATTTTCATTATGGAAAGTAATGAAGAAAACACACATCACCTCTCCTGGTTTATCGGGGGTATTCTTCATTCAAGGTCGACGATACGCATACGGCGAAACGTTCAGTTGATCCCGCGCAGTGGGAGGATTCACATTCGCGACCCCTGTATCCAGAAGCTGCGTTCGTATCTCAGAAGAGGGCAGTGCCAGCGTGCCATGCTAGGCCAAAACCGACGACGTTATACATACATTATGAGTATATAACAGTTTTCTGCATTAACCCTGTCGTTTCTCAAATGAGTGACAAACCCCATCATTCCATGTGCTTCGACGAGACAGAAAAAGAGTGATGAAAACGTGAATGATAGGAAAACAAGAGTGAAAATTTCCAGGATCCCGAGGATTCTGCAATGATACTCAGCAACCGTAAGTATAATTTCTCAATTATTAACATATACAGCACTTCATTCATATAAATGATACATAATTTACCGCGGCTCTGATGGCGGTCGCTGGAACTATAAGTTGGCGTGTGTTGTCATTGTGTCTTCCCAAGCAATGTTCTGACTTACGTATTTACCCTCCGATAGAAGTAGTGTTTTGCCTTATGGGTGAGGAGATTCTAGCCACCAAAATTTTTCGCACCAACAGTACCTTCCTCTTTCTCATGTATTCCAAGCGGGAGCCAAGAGCCTAGGGGGTAAAATATTCTTATAGATAAAGATACTGAAAGTTACTTCTTAACTTTTCCTTAATAGCCATAGCTTATTTTCCCTTGCAGTTTTAGTAGGGTGCCCCTTAATCGCAGGTGATGAATGCTGCTCTCTGTAAAGATGAAAGAATCATTTCGAATTGGCATGTTGACGAACTGTATGCATGAGTGAGCGCCTGAATCAGACAACGCTTTGCATGGCCTTCGTAATTTCATTCGTCTCCTCGACCAAAATATCTTCCTTCAAGATGACGCCATCAAAACTGGAAGGGCCATTCATGGTACTCAATTGTATGATCTGAGATGTTTACAAGGAAAGACCGGTTTCGACTCCGGTTTTGCCAGCATGTGTGAAAACTGCCTAAGAGTGTCAAAATTACTCAATAGGAGCAGAAGAGATGGTATCCGCAGAATACTTCTTCTCATCCAAATAATGCCGCTGGTCATAAAGATTCGAGGTTCAAAATTTCGAATCTTACCACTTTTTCGAAATTCTTATTTATCCATCACCAACTTAGAGGCTAAAACTTGTTGCCGAAACGTTTTTACTTAAGATAAGTGTAGATAGAGCATTGATTATGTATTCCTTTATCTTTTTTATTTTTACCACTTGAAAAAGAAAGAAGCAGCTTTCGCAGCTTGAAACGGCTATATTTGAATATCCGCCGGTGAAAGCGTAAATATCCGGCTTCGTCCTTAATTCACATATTTTATTTGGAATAGATTTTTGTCACGCATAATTCTAAAATTCTTTTTCAGAGGGTGTTATTCATGAAATTAAAGCATTTAAACAGAAGCACAAAATTAAAGTTTACTTTTCAGAAAGTGATGTCCATGAAAAATTTTCTGGGTAAATTTATTGCCAAGTAAAAGAACGCCTTGGACACAGTGGTTTAATTAACGTAAAATCAGAGTTTCTCTACGCGGTAATAGAGGAAATAATTTTTTGTTGTAAGTTATTACATTAAATGTTATTTAAAAAAATATAGATAAATGAATTTTACCACTGGATTCATCGTTTATTCTATAACATGAATGATTATCGTAATGGACAAATTAACTTCTTACTGCATTTGGCAACACCACGATGTACTCCTTTAATGAGCATACGGGGAAAATGAAAATCGCATAAACGAATTATGTGAACGAATAAATATATTTTAAACTTCATTTCACAAGTTCCTTTTTTAAATTTTATAACGCCTGTTTCTTTTCAATGAAGCACAGATGGATGCAAATTGATTGCATTTACCTATTTTTGAATTTGGCGAACATTTATGATGCTTTCGGCTGTCAGAAAGCTTTTTCTACCATTTTCATTATGTAAAACTAAAATATAATTTAGAATTTCGATGTCCAAAAGAGGAGTAATTCGTGAAAAGTATTTCGAGTACTAACATTCTACGAAATTTTATCAAAATCGGCGAGTCAAATATCTTGTTCCCCCCTTAGTCATATTTGTTACTTTCTTATAATTACTCATATAGGGATCATTTTACTGATCCTAAGGACTAAAGATGGGTTTAGGATTGGGATTCAAGAGTCGTTCAAGATACGCCGCACGTACGACACGGTCACTTCCGGGGTCCTCAATGTGATGTCACGAGGAAGCCAGTGACTCAATGTAGGTGTCATATGCACTATATATAGTATATGTCATATGCACTATATATATATATATATATCTAGTTTTCATATCATGATGTGGATGACTTATCTATCGGTACCTAAAATTCGAGCGAACTTTTCATGTAAAAGTTGGTCAGTTGGTCGAAAGCTATAATGACGAAGGAGAACATTTACGGAGAAGTTCGCTGGGCTGAGATTTTCATCAAAAAACTACAGCAACAGAAGAAATGTCCACTTTCATTAACGCGGAAGGAATACCCAGAAAGTCGTCACACAATTGCAATTCGTCAATGAAGCCATAAGCCATCGAGTGGAACCCTTTGTTATCCGCAGTTTTGCTTATATTACAAAAGTGGAAAGGGCAACAAAACGTAAATCAAATCAGCTCCTCCTTAGAAGCTCTCAACCCCATTGTATTAGCTTTTTTTGGAGCTAATCCCCCTGATCTGTTTTTTCTTAAAAGTTGTAGCTTTAAATGCCGTTGAAGTTGTCGCTGATAAGAAATACATTGTCCAAAAACTAATATCCTCACCTCGATTTAGTATTAATATATGAACCAACTTTATAACTAACTGAAAAAGATGTAATTGGTTACATCCTTTCTGATAACAAATTTAATCATCAATTATGATGAGATAAAAGATCTTTCATTTCGCCATATTTCCAAATTGGTAACATTTTATAAAGTTTCAAACAAAAAGCCAACTAAGAGAACTGAAAATTGTAAAAGAAAGTTGACAAATCTCGATTAAAATCATAAAACGGGTCCTAATTTCACATTAATGAACTACCCAACAACCCGAGAGTTGTGAAAAAGATTTATTTTGCGGATTCGGGGATGGTCCGAATATGGAATATTAATCGCTAATAAACAAGATACTTTTGCAAGATAAACTTATCTGAAGCATAATAAAATACTCCACTGTTTATTTTAATGAAAATAGAGAGAGTAAAAATCATCGTATTCAATGGAAAGCGATCTTGAATTCTCAGCTTCTCAACAACACAGACGATAAATCTTCAGTTATGTAAAAATCAGAGCATCATTAAAATTTTCTTTTTACGCCTGCCTGAATGGTAAGGGTATGCGATTGAAATCCGTTTCTCCTGATCAAATATTGGCAACGAATATGAAGAAAATGACGGGAATTTAATGTTTTTAGTATGTTCTAATTTATTTCCGAATTTTCCGTATAAGGTGTAAGTGAATTTGTGGTCTCATGCTACACATACGATTCTAAGACAACTATCTAATACTGTTTCGTAGCCTCCACTTGGTAAGGTTTATTACCAATTGATCGTTCATTTACATAGTTAATGAAACATAGGAAACTTCAGGAACATGGCGTTAGATCTTCAAACGTGAAGGATATTAGGTAAGATTATCGAAGTGTTTTATCATTTAAAAAAGGATATTAAAAGATACCATATCTTTTCCTAAGGCTTTCTCTCTTTCTTTCTCTTCAATCGCTTAGAAGACTTCAATGTTTACTTACATCATTCAATGTTTACTTAGTGATTCAGCAGACGCGATGGAGTTGCTGAGTGAGTGAACCTTATTTACGCGTGCCTACAAATCAAATCAATTGCATCGTCAAAGAAATAAATATAAAAATAAATGGCTAATAAAAATATAATGATATAGTTAGTGGAACACGAGGGAATCTTTTTGGCATGTGGAACCCTAAAGCGCTATCCTTATTTCATATTTATCCCTAAAATCCCTAATCGTGTATTCCGTCAATTGATAATCGTCGAATTAACATCTTAAGGCCGACATTGACGTCGTGATTTCGATAACGCCAGCATCTCATGTCAGATCGAAGGTTACGGCGGCGTTGACTGCAGCAATGGAATCTCATGTTATGAACTGACGCCTCATGGGCAATCAAATTTGAGAACCAATGCGCGAAATGACCTTATGTGGCTACATCGAAGTGCTGTTGACACTACTATCATTTTCTTTTTCGACAAAAGACTCGCCATCCCTTTACCAGGCACTCGCTTAGCATTTTGGCAACTCAGTATGCGGGAACAAAACATTAAACATATCAGACGCGAACCCACAATCGCGATGTGTGCTGAGTAAGCAAAAAGCATGACGATGAATGAATACATGGATGCAATTAAGATTCGCACTCTGTATTCAGTAAAATCAGTTAAGCTCATATTTCAGGAGAGATCTTAGGTGGTAATTTTAAGGATTAATATCTTGGAAGCAATTTAATCTCTTAGGAAAAAATACGGTATCACTTGAATTTGATCTTCTAGCAAGCGAAACTTCTCGTAACAAAATCGTGATGCACGAATACCTCCTTATGAGTAACCATGGATAAATTTTCCTCCATCCTATATCAAAAGAAGAGTTTAAATATTCCATTCATCAAGATACTGTAGATGGAACATCAAGAGTCATTGGTCGATCCAGATATGATTTTCAAAACAAGTAAGAAGCATGGGTCGTGGCAAAAAGCAAACGCTAAAAGTAAAGTATTTCTGCGATGACTTTCCATCTATTGGATTTTTCAAGGCAATACGGCATTTTAACGGGTAATTAAATTTGATGATTATTAGGGCAATGAGGCAATTCTTACTTTAAGATAAGTATATGAACCTACCGAAAGGTAGAACACTATTATTATTAAAGAGCTTTATCCAACATCGCCTTCCTTTTGGCAAGTTTTTAGATCCGGCCCTGCGGAGAGTTAATCGGGGAAAAGTAGGATTACTGACGCCAGGATGTAGAAAGCAATTAATTTTAATTGACCTACTTTGGCTTATTCTAAGAAATTACAAGCAGTTAACTTAGCAATATCATAATTTTATTAATTTCTTTTATTTTTATTTCTGCGAATCTCTTGGTTCTGCCATCCGTCTTCACGGAAACATTTATGGAAGAGCAAAAGAAACCCGTTGATTGTGCTCATTTTTAGCACGAGCAATAAAAGACGCAATTCCTATCAGATAAGCCCAGTCTTTTATACAATCATTAAAGTGATGAGTACAGGAGAATAGGTAAACAGCAGGTACTTCTTTTTGTGTGAAAATGCCATATTTATGATGAGAGACTTAATTATCGGATATGACTAAACTACGAATCAGAAAAACGCCTAAATATCCCTCGTGGCCAATTTATACGTAAAGATATGGATATGTAAAACAGAGAAACTCGATCTCATTTTCATAGGACTTATTTGCATAATTTTACCAATACACTAAATTTTAAAATCGATACGCCGATTAACAAGCAGTTAATCGGCGGTTTGTTATCAACAAAATTTAGAAAATTTCGACAAGAAGCACCAACCCCATAAGTGTACTCCTTCCGAAGCACTGAAAGTCGGCAGCTAAAGTTGACAGATTTTCCACAAATTGATAACTTTTCCACGATACGTTTGAAACTATTTTAACTTTTATCAGCATTCAGCTGTTACGATTACCTAATTTTGTCTCATTGTTTCACTAAATTGTTTTGTATGCAGTACTTAGTAAACGATTTTCTTGGGTTCCAGATTGCTGGAGCTGCAAGCGAAACGTAAATGATCTCGACAATTGTTGTAACTTGAATTTTTTTGCAATATTCGAGTAGTCTAGCAAAAGTTGCTCAGATGTATAGAGAAAATGCCGAAATCACGAATCCCAAATAATACATTTTTATTTATTACATTATTCTTATATATTTTATTGTTTGCTCGTTATCAACATTCGTTTATAACCACCCATTCCATTACTTCATATGAGGGAAAATTGGCAAGGTATGATCAGTCATGAATCGACCACATTTAATCTAGATAATATACTCAGAGAAACCTGCTAAGCATACCTAAATGTCTGAGAAATGAATGATAAAACCTGACGAGTTGTTTCCGGGGGGATATTAACCATCTTCTATTTAGTGTGAGTAGATGTCAACTTGGTCCCATCGGATGACGAATGATCTTTATTTTAACATGCCTCTCCACCTTTCCTTCTTCTGATTAAATTGCTATTAGTGAGATGGAATGGAGATGTATCGAAGATATATCAACATCAAGAGATTTCCTACTAACTCCTGTCAACTGTATGGATATTCTAGAAATATTTCCAGGTACATGAGGAAATGGTATTTTGGAACCACGCCCTTTCTCCGGACTTTTCTTTTTTTAACACATTTTGATGCGTGGATTTAGGCCCTGTTCAGATTCTGTTTAACCACAACCCATTGACTTAAATATTCACGCACTTTTAATGCTGCATTCACTACATAAATCGCTCCGAAAACATAAAAGACGGCTTCAATTACTCATATTAGATACTTCGATTAAACTTTTACGTAAATATCAATGATTAATGTCGCAAGTCTAAGGCTTTAAAGTATTAGTTAAGAAAACAAGATGATACTGTTCGTCTAATTTTCAGATAAAAATGGCAATTTCTCGGGATAATTACCTGGTAAGCATTACGGTTGCATTAGTACGTAATAAAATTACAGTATTACATAACTAAATTACATTACATTTTTCCATGGTCCATCTACGCTTCCAAAATAATATGAGGTACTATAATAATCAACCGTACCACTTAAGAATCGTCTCAGAAATAAGTGTTCTTTGGAGCCTTTGTAACCTAAATTGTACCCGGTAATTAATTTTTCCAAAAAGTACAGTATAGTTTGTCTTTCCTTATGAGGAGGCACCGAATCACAGGGAAGACCTGAGGAATTTTATTTCCTCCTTTCTCAGAATTCAATATTTACGCATCCCCCTGTCCTTGGAGTTTTTTCTCCATTACTTCAAATGCCGAGGGCATCCAGCATGCCTATCTGAGCTCGTAAAACCGTACAAGGGTCTCTATTTTTATACCAACTCGTGCAGAAACTACTTGAATTCCTTTACTCCAATTCCTTTGAATGATTTGTGCATGCATTTATTCTGGCCAGACAGAATTCTGTCACCCAAAAATACATCATAATAAAATAAAAATAAGAAAATGAAATTTTGGGAAAACTTTGATAAAACAAAGATTAACGAGTAAATTACACAAAATATTTCCACTGAGACGCCGCGGAAGGACAATGCTTTTGAAGGCGCAACATAAGACCAGGAAGTGAAGGAAGGAAATCATAAATGAAAGTGCGCTTTGCTGCCATATTTAAGTCCTGTTTCCTCTCTAAGCTGAAAAAGGAATCGTATACATACATGTATTTTGTCATCCTCAGAGTGTGGCGCAGTTTCTGAAATCACGAATATTTCTTTCGAATAGTAAAGCAGCAGCAACGCTATGCAGTTTAAGACAAAAATAATATATTTCCCTTAGCTTTTAATTATTATATTATCAGCAGCATAATTTAATTAACGAATGAAGGAAACGCGCAGTAACAAACGTCAACTGCGATTACACATAAACATTCTTGAGTTTTGCTCCAGGACAACCGGATGACCAATAGTTTATCCTTCCCGTATAGCCAAGTGGATAGTCTTCGGTGAAAGCGAAGATGAACCGACCTATAAGTCCGAAATGACCTCAACCCATCGAAGCACTTTTAAAAATATTAATTTAGCCATATTTTACGTTGAGAATGGTAATGTAGTGATATATAACACATTGTTAATGAAAATCCCAACTGTTTGAAAATTACATAGCACTATCTAAACTGATGATAGTCGAGGTACAGATTTTAGGAGCTTAGCGATTGAGGAGGAAGGAACTATAACTAATATAATAATACAATATAATTACAGCCTATTACTCGAATTATTTAATCACGATGAAACACACAGTTCTTCAGAATTCATGAAACAAGATTAGTCAAAATATAGATCACTATGCTACATATGCTAGGCGGCCGATACATTTACGATTTCATATCATTAACGCAGGGGAAAACGCCTATAAAATATAAAACTGTGAAAGTAAAAATAAAGAAATCTTCTGGTCGACCCTTATCGAAGTTTCTTTACCTCACAATCTTCGATGAACGTCCATACTCATGCGTCCTCAAGCGCCCCGGGCAACCGACTCGCACCAGCTCTCAAGGAAAGATATGCCTTTTGATCGAATTTTATCGAATTGCAGCTTGAGGTTTTTCCAAATTGCAGCGTGAGATTTTAAAAATAAATAAATAATAAATTCCCGAATCGAATTCGAATCTTACCGTCGATTCGTATCCGAATCGAGTCACGAAGCCTCGAGGGTCCCTTAGTTTTTACCATCCAACCATTTTGTTCCAGTTTTCCCTTCCGTTCAAAAAAACAAATTTCAATTCAGTTTCGGTTTTGCTCCTTCTTCCAACGTCGAACCGATTCAAACCGGTATTTTCTGCTCCGACCATTGTGATATTATATCCTTCTAAAAGTTCAACTATTTCTATTTTTTCAATTTGCATAAATCTACTCTTAATTTTAGAATTTCAATTTTCCCGGTTGTTGTTCTGTTCCCATAGCAAAAATAACACTCTTTTTCGGTTTAGGTTTTCAGTTCAGTTCCGGTTCGATTCCCTGGTTTTCATACAACACGAAGAAGGATTTATTACAGAAAATCAAAAGTGTCCTTCTATGACCTAATTAACGAGGGAACGAACTTAGTTTACCTTAGGTGCTACTTCCATTTCGATAGTATTTCCACCGCCCCTAGCATATCCAATATCCGTGGTTTTCCGCAATCATATTTTTATCAATTTTCCTTTGTTTATGTTGATAAAGCTTCTTTTATCTAACAGTAAATAGTACTTTAGAATCATACGCATTTCTGTACGCGCAAGGGTCAAGTTCTCAATTGTAAAATTTAACCTTACGAGAGAATGGACTCAGTATCTAATCTATACTCAGAATGAAATAATTACTCTTGTTCCGAAAGGTTTGCGTCAATTTGAGCAATAGTTGCGTAAATTTGACGACATTGGGGGCGTCTGGAGTTGACATTTCCTCTTAAAAAAAACCCCAACAGTTAGTTGGCTCTCACTGTTTCCGAGAAATCTTTCATAGGAATCAGGAAATTGATTTTTGCACACAGAAGAATACTTTCCCTTTAGAGTTCTTCTCTAAAGCTTCTCATCGTTTTCTTTTTCCTCCATAAAATTTCCTGGACGATATGCTTTAATTTCATAACAAGGCTCCATGCTGAGCTTCCGCCAACTAATCCATCGCTTCTCGTTTAAAAACCCTCTCTGCCGCCTAGAGCGCCAAAACTAAACCAGAGGCTGAATGTGGAGCTCAGTTTCCTTTCGTACTACAGCGGTGATTGAGCACGTGTGCGGACTGGTGAGTAATTGCCATCAATTTTAGATTATTGTGCTAACTCAGGATGCTAGGGATATAATATACATGGAAGATTCTGATTTTCGAAACATAAGAAACTAGAGCAGCTACGTTGTCTCGTGATGTCTGAAGGTAGGGGGTACTTACAATTTATTTTATTTTTCCTATCGAATCGAGATATTCAGATATGTAAATTAGGACTAGGACTCTCAGAGTTCTTCTAACAGTGATAATCTATTTTCGCAATTAAATCCGTGTACACTAGATATTAAATCCGATACGAAAATTTCTCGGGAAGCATGGCCGACTTTAGACTTTCAGCCGCCCAAACGCCTGGAGTTTTCACATTTTTCTCGTTCAGTCATAGTTAAAACTATTAATACATATTAAATTATATTAGATTAAATAAGAGTCCTACTCTTTATGCTTTTCTGGACCACTGGCGTTGTAAACAATCACTTGATATATCTACTATTAATTAAGACTTCTTCAGTCTTTGATTTCCCCCTATTTAATCACAAATTTCAACTTATCGGTGAAAAAAAAAACAGAAAATAATACACTTTGTTTTTTAAACTCATGGGAAGAATGGAAAATCTCGTCTCGAAAGTAAGGTAGGCATCGCTTTCTCCTCTTTCGGGCACCTGGAAACTACTTCTTCGATAATCAGATAACTATTTAGCACTGTTAGAACTAAATTATTATTCCAATATATTCTTGTGGCTGCTTTTGCAGTGTAATTTAAATTTATGAGAAAGAGACGAGTCACTCAAGTTGCGAACGGCAAATGGCGTTTCCCGTTGGTTACTGCCTCACCTTACTGAAGCCTGCCTCATTTTACGTTACGTCTGAAACCTGCTTCATTAGAAAGATCCTTGATAGAATATCTAGTATACTTATGCCTGCCTGTAACGCGAATTTTGGGACAGTCACTTTTACTGACTGCGAAAACTGCTCCACAACTGAAGAGTGACGATAAGGCATTGGTACCCCAAATTCATACTCGACGGGCCAGATAACACATTACCCGAGAGGCTAAGGTTTTGCCTCTGTATTTTAAGTATATCCTTGTTTTTCGACAATACTTTTTCCTACTTCGCTATTCGGTAGCATAAGACTTAATATTTGGACATGAAACAATTGAAGACTACTTAATTATTGCCCGATTCATATGATTCCTTTTACTAATAATTACACTGTCCGATAAAGGTTCGGTAACACTGACGCAATTAAGTTTTCTTACTGTGTTTTTTGCATTGAACTCAGCCATGCACGAAAAAATTCTCCAACACCTACAGTTTTCGGTTATTTTGTCTTAACAGTAACGAAATAAAGAAATCTCTAGGTTCATTTGTATTTTCATAATTTTGGTCATACTGTAAAGGTTCCACTAAATAGTTTGCCGGTTACAAACTCACCTGCATTTAATTTTTCACTCCTCCCACCGATGATACATCATCATTTTTGTTATTATTCCTTAATTATCCTTAAAAATCACGATCCTAACAGGGTATACTATACTTATTAAGCAGCGAATTATGATTCACCTAGTCCGGTTTATAAATTAAATTAATCAAAATATAATTCATAATTACGACATTTATGAAGAGGTCTTCCACCTTTAGTAAGGAAAATTAACTCTATTAGATGCCCTCTAATTACCGACAACATTACAGCAAGCAGTATTCTCAGAAAGCGAAAAATTTCGTCATTAGCTCTCTATAATGTCCTGAAGTCCTCACAGATGTCGAATAACGATTGAAAAAACAATTTTGTAAATTGGGAGGAAGAAAGAACTAATTGTTAAATCTTACATATCAGACCTTATTTTCGTTACAATATCATCGCTAAGAAGATGAAAATCCGAAAATATCCTTTTTTAAAAAAATTTAGAATCTACGATTTTAATAAGATTATTCGCCTCTATCAACGTCAATTTATTTATAGCACTTATTGAATTTCCCTGAAGAAGCCTTAAACCACTACCTTCGTCAGTAGGTTATTATGTCGACGTTTTGCTCCTTGCGTCTTTTGGCAATCTCTACCAATTCAACCTCCTTACATTTCTTTACACTACCTTAATCATCTTCAAATCTCCTCTTTGGTATTAGCGTCTTCCTACACTCTGTTTTCTTCGGAACGCATCGAGGATTATTTTTGCCCCTGAGGTATTCAGCTTTTTTATTCTGCAGTTACTATTTGCTCACCCAAATTCTTTCTCTCCTACCCTATTTCTCCTTTTTTCCTTGAACTCAAACGTGTTTGCCCTCGAGGCTACTAATCCTTATCATCTCTCTACGTGGTATCTCTTCAATTAATTTCCCAGAATAACAGTGTTGATTACGTAATAATTGTCCAAGTTTCCTGTTCCGTAAAAATGTCGCCCGTCCTTTCCAATGTTCACTCAGCTAGCAATTTGGGTCTGCAAAACTTTTCTTTTTGGCGTTGCAGTCACTCCATAATGATAACATTCGAGTATCCGTCCAAACTTCTTTATAATTACAGCACTCGATATTGTTTTTGCACTTATGAATTTCTTTCCGACACTGAACACAAATCATGAATATCACAATACATAAGTTAGCCACTATCGGTTGCCTTTATATTGTCGGCACCCACGTGACACAGAACTATGTTTTTTCTCTTTTCTTCTACATGCAGACTAATTTTGATGTTTATTATTAATGATAATAATTATTGTGAATGCTACAATGAGATTATAAAGTTCATATTTACAATTAAATTATAAAAGTCGTACTTCTGTGCTTCATAATTTATCTTAACTATCGCGATGTAGCCCCGCTAGCTTAACGCCCGTTGCAATTTATTTCCCCTCGAAAGATGAAAAAAGTTAGAGGAGCTATGATAGTACTCACTTTCCTATACAACTGCTCTCCATTGATTCTCGGTGCATACCCCTCTATTCTCTGTTTATTCCAATTTCTAAGTAAATCCATCTTGAACCCTTTACCTTTGAATAATGCCTATAAACGGTTTAACCACGGGTTAAATGGAAGTCTATATAGTCTTAAACCCAATATGAAGACGAAATATATTTATTTATAAACCATATTCTCCTCCGTTTCATTCATTAAATATGTTCCATATACAGGATGATTCAAAGTATTTAGGACCACACCTGGCGGAATTATTTTATTTTCGATTTTTCACTCCATTTACTCTTTCATAAATTAGGAAAATTTTTATAATAATTCAGGAAAATTTTCATTTTGAGTAATTCATCTTTGAGCCGCAATTTAAGTTATTCGAGGAGATGACAAAAAAATTTAGCCAGCTGAATAAAATAATATGCTGCTATCGTTGCTTCATACCAGATTACGGTTAGCTATCAGTAATGTCAATTTATTTTTCACAATGTCTCTAGATGCACCCTAAAAAGTCGCTCGAGCTATACTAAACGCCGCTAAAAGGAAGTTAAACTGTAATGATTTGAATACGCTTATACGGATATTACATCAGTTCATATATTTAGTAAATTAAACGGATAATATGACATTTAAGTCTTATATTTATGAAACGTAATGCTATTTTGATTTATAAATATGTAAATAAAACCTTGCTTTACTTCGATAACATAGAGAGTATACGTTATTCGCATTCAAGGAAGTTGGAAATTGGCCAAAAAATTTCGCTATAAATCGCTAAAAGAAGGAAAAGTTCGGTTGATCCGCCAATAAAATCACTGCATTGGCATTTGTGTTAGCCATAAGGTTTTTTGAAATTGACGTAAATAACTTCCATTAAAAAAGAATGATTGTTATGCATTTATTGAAATTTCTAAGTATACCAAATAAAATGAAATATCGAAACGGATTATGATGTGCCGACAAACAAAAGATTCAGAAGACCCTTAAGCTAAAATTTCCCTCTGCAGATAACGCTCGAATAGAATGTAAACATGAAAAACTAGCAAGAGCTATCATTGATACTATTCAAACAATAAGATTTATACTCGAAAAAATTTTTGAAAACAAATTTTTTGATTTTGAAAATAGATTACTATGCATGCTATTAAACAAAATATTGAATTGTATAAATAAGGATAAAAATGGATGATTTTCAATTTATACTTCGTCAAACGGAGAAATGGCTGAAAAAATGCTACAGATAATTACGTTACTCTATACCTCTGTTACCAACTGAAGCTTCAAGATCTTTTTAGTAAAGATACCATTTTGAAAAACTTATCATAATGAATACAAATGAAAAATAATAAGTGTGCATTCGCGAAGTCGGTCCTTTATTTGTTTCGGACCGGGATATTTTGAACGTTTGACAGAGTGAATATCCACAGCAGTTAGAAAAATTCTCTACTTGGGAAGGATTATGATCACAGATGGTTACGGGAATGTATTCAGATTAATCAGTACGTGCAGGCGAACTGTATCCGGGAACTAAAATTGGCCCAAACTGCATCAGCGTCAAAGACCGTGAATTCTTTTCATGTTCGCACATGTCACAAACGGTGTTGAAGTGACTGGACCCCCCTTATGTAATATTTGCCTGCTCTATTACCAATGTCCTCAGAATATTCGGACTCCCGGAAAGCCAAGTGAGAAGCGCGTTCGCCTTTGGTGGAAACTGTCCATTCCGGTTCAATTCCCGGTAGGGCCCCTTGAGTGTGAAATTAACTAAGCTGACTAAGCGCTTATAACAATGCTACTACTATAATTGCATTATGATATTTTATAATAATAATAATAATTACAAATTGCATTGCAAATCAAAAGTGCCTTGTTCGTGACTCGCTAGTCTTGTGTCATGAGATAACGACGCTCCTTGTAATGTTACCTCTGGAAACCACGGATTAATTTACGCTACTTCACCGGATCAACGCATTCTACCATTCATTTCCGATCATTCCTGTTCATCATCAACAGACCCGCTATATTAAATTCATATAAAATTATCTCGGTTCCCTCCCAAAATTCAAGAATTATGACTTTCTCTTTTTAATTTTAATCAGGAGATGTTAATATACGAAAACAGCAAACTAATTATGAGGTGCTTGCGAAAATTCACTAGTAGGAATAAGAACTAGATATAGCAGAAAAAAAACAATGAGTTGTATTAAACAAAAATGCACAAGTAGGAAGTCACAAATGGGTTCCTGTTTAGCTTTCTCTTACATGATCAATAATCTTAAGAAGGAATGACATCATGTCTAAGCGAGTTTAGGCAGCTATTTCCGTCGTCTTAAATCGACAGAAGAAGGAACATTTGCTAACATTCCTTAGAAAGGAATTCCTCATTAATCATTCCTTAGATACCCCATCTTTTTTATAGCCCCTTGTGAGGTGACGAAAATCAGCCGTTAAACATTATCTTCTCTTCTAGTTTTTCAGTTTGGAAACAATGCATAGCTGATGCCACATCCCCAAATATCAAATAGTTAAAGATGGTTTACGTCAGATATTTACTGTTTCTTAAAATAACCATATTACTGCCCATCTTCTGTAAATCTCATCCTTATGTTCCTGAGGTATGTATTATATTTCACTTTCAATTATGTCCTCCACTATTTAAGATCATTCAAAAAAATCATTCTCTATCCTCAGATGGAAATAAAGGATAGGTGTTACATGATGAATAAACAAACAAATCAACGTGAGTATTAATTTATTTGTTTTTATGATGAATTTCAATTTCCAGAAGTAATAAATAAAATATTAATTTTTTGCAGCATGCCCTCGAGATAATGATCCTATTGAATTACATTTCAAACCAGGAAACCTGACAGGATCAGTAATAGCTGACTTCCCCTTGGCTCCTTCTAAGTGCCTTCAAGATGCTTACACAATAGAATTACTATTTTATAAAGTAAAAAATGAAAGTGATACTTGCATGGAAACTTCTCCTGCGATTTCTCATTCACAGAGGAAATTAACTATTTTAAGATGTGATGTTAATTGCACAGATGTTTGTAGAGAGGTATGCAATTTATCTCATTATAAATATTATTTAACTGAATTTCATATCTTTATTCTAAAGCTCTCTCTCATCTTAGGAAAATTGCTTTACTGTGAATATATTATAAGTAAATTAATATGGTAATATTAAACTATTTGTATATATAATAATAATTAATACAGTATCTATACCTTAACAGAGAGAAAAATAACCTAACTAGTTTTGATAGTTTCACATAAAGATTGGGTGATTTCTTCTTCTTCATGACACTCTTGTTAATTAGAGTAGTCTTACAGTCTCCTCCATTTTCTGTTTTGCTTTTCAATTCTATATTGCTGAAGGAGTCATCATCTTCCATCATCTTTTGATAAAAGTTTTGAAGTATGGAATGATAGGCTTGTTGTGCAACATTATTCATTTACCCTGGGCTCTTTAGAATGGAAATAATCACAATTCTTCCAAAGTTAAAAGTTAGTTCCCTTTTCTCATAAATTATAAAAAAAACTTTACATTAAAGCATGTAATTAATGCAGATGTCATCGTCCTCTGAAGCACACCATGTCTCATCATAGCAACAGAAATTGAAGGAAGGATTGCTCTGACATTTAGCTTAATTGGATAATGCAACCACCTGGAATGCAGGAGATTCAGGCTCAAGTCACAATTATGGCAGACTTTTCCTCCTTCATTCTTCTGTCTTTCAAGTTTCAATATTCTTCCTTTCATTAGAAGACCACTTCTCTTTAAGAGTTCTGCTCTTAAGTCATCAAAACCTGGGGCCTTCCATTCTTTAAAATCATTCTTAATCCTTTTAGTGTCAGATTTAACTCCCCTCTCATTAGAGTAAAACAAAGATTTTCTTCTTCCGTCTCTTCTTCTATTTTCAGGACACTATGTCCAGATCATCATTTTATATGGTTTTGATATATTCTTTCCTCCTTTTTGCAATCTCAGCATAGACATTAAGAGATACCTTTTTTACTGACTATTACAGCCTCTTTGCGGTACATTTTCCAAAGATATATAATAATAATGTTACTGAAGATATACAGCATATAATAATATATGTAATATATTATATATAGATCCAACTCATACATTTTTTTACATACATCCCCATTTTTTGTTTGATTTCTGAGGAGAAATTGTTAGGTTCTCTTTCAATCCTGATTCCCTGTTGATGGTACTTCTTAATAGTTTTTATTCCTTTTTATCTGAAGGTTTTGATGGTCTCTTTGATATCTTTCCTTCCTCTACTCTTGTACGTAACCTTTTTTATTCTTTGTCCTTGACTGAACTCTCTGTTTCCCCTAAATTAATAACTCTGATATACAAAGAACAATGAATGATGTTAACTTAAGATTCAATTTCTGCATAAACCTTCCCACCCAAAATTTACAACAGTAATTTATAAAATTTATTTAGCATCAAATTATAATGATACACTTAATCAAAATCTTAATTATGTGCTTTAAAAATGTATTCGTGCAAAAGATATTATCTAATTTTCATAAATATGCAATGATGATTATTAAGCTCTGATTGAAACAAAAGCTTGATAAACTCCATGAATTGAAATGAAATATTAATATTGTTTTTTCTAGTATGGAAGAGTTCAATTCTTCAATGTTGTACCTGGCTGTTATAAAGCAAAAGTTAAACAATACACTATGCAACAATATTACAAAGATCGTCTTACAAACTGGACTTATATTGGAGGGCCTGAGAGTGAAACTAGGAATATGAAAGTTGATATGGAAGTTATAGTCCCTTACAAGTAAGAGTTAATGTTACTGTTTTTATTTAAAATTTTGCATGTCTGACAAAGAACTCAACATTTTATTCAATATACAAGGGATGATCACCATTTATAATATGTATTTAGTAGGATCTTGTAAAGATAAAACCACAAGATCAATTGAGGATGGGACATTTTATTTTGGTCCAAAACGCATCTTTCTCAAACTATGATACAATATCATAAAATATACATATATTATTATCCCTGTGAAAATAATCAAAATAGAGTTTGCTGCTCTTTTGTTCATAATTTATAATTTTAAATTATTTGTAGTAATAATAATTATTAGAAAATTGTACAACTTAATGTGTAATAGGTCAATATCAAAATTAGGAAATAAACTGTCACTAAAATTTTACGTAGGTGCAAAATAATACTCATATATTTACATTTTATTTTAGCCATGGACTGAACATAAGTATGACATTTTCAAAACCAACCTCATATGTGATTATTGAGCTGATGAACGACCAGACATTAGAGAAAATGGACATGGTTAAGGTAAAATGATTGTATATTTTGTCCAACATCATGAAGAGACTACATAAATCTTATGGCTCCATATATTGCTTATGGGTTAATGGCCTGCACTGTTCACACTGTTTTATAAGACATCAATTTTACTGAATTACTACTTAATCAATTTACAAAATTATTAATTGCTGAATGTCCTCAAAATCAATTATTGCCAACTTTTTTTTCCTATGTAAAAGGGGCGACAGATAGTGTCATTCCTCCTTAAATAATTCACGGAGCCATAAGATTTAAATAGTCTCTTTGTGACGTTAGAAAAATCACACTTAATAAGTGATTTTTTTCTCGGACCCTTTTCTCAACATGCAAATTTATTGTAAAAGTACCACTTAAGACACTTGCTACCTTCACCACTGCTACAATAGACCAAACATTTTTTATATTCATATTTCTCTTATCTGTATTGCCATCCTATCTCCTCTTCTGCTTCACATTGTCTCTAAAAGGGTTCCTTATGAATCTCTTCTTTGGCATGAAACATTTTGTGAGAATAAAGTGAAGATATTGCAATATATAGAATAATCTTATATAATATATATATATATATATATATATATATATATATATATATATATATATATATATATATATATATATATATATATATATATATATATATATATATATATATATATATATATATATATATATATATATATATATATAATCTTAGTTGGTTGGTGTGGTTTATCTTTTGTTGCAATCTGAAGAAGTAAAGTAAAACCAGAGATGGAATTTATTGTATGTTTTTGAACATATTCTAATAAAAGAAAGACTGTGCTCTGTGGAGACCTCTCATACCTGCTGTTTCATAATTTGTTATTCTTACTTGTCTATCTGCCAAAATTTGCTTCATTTAAGAGAGAAAAATAACCACAATAAAGAAACAAGGAAGCAATTTGTCTAAGAGGTGGATTTTCCTTAAAAATATGACAAGAAGGCAGAATTACACAACAGTAATTCACAGACTCCATAGATATATATTGTTAATATTATTGTTGAAAGTGCTTCAACAGGTTAGGTCTGAGGTACTCAAGCTTTTTTGGTGTCGGGGCACCCAAGAAAGCGAAGAGGGCACCACATAATCTTTCCGTCCAGGGTGGTATTTAGGCCATCCCTTGGCAATATTATAACCTTACTTGTTAACCATTTAGGTTAACCTCTACTCTACTGCGCAAGTAGAATCTCAAGATAAAGCAAATAAAAAAATCTTTTTACCAAGGCTTCACAGCCACTGTGTAACATTGCTTTGGACACCTCAGTGCCAGCAGGCACCAGGTTGAGTATCCCAGGGTTAGGTCATTTTGCACATGGGATCCAACCAGGAATCGACATCAGGACTGCTTTCCCTGAAGTTGAAAGCACAGCCCAGACAACTATCTGGAAGCCCATGCAGATATACCCTCTACAGTTGTGGTATATTATATAAACCAAACTATAGAAGTTTTCTATCCTTTCCATTTAAGGAATGAATCACTTATTCAAAAATCAAACAGCCAAATATCCCTTCCCTTTTGTTTTCCAACACAGAAAGAATATGAAGTTATCTTAACACAGTTATAATGCTAAAGATGATTGTCCCTTATACTCAGAAAAGTCTTAACCAAGATTTTAGTGTATTTGTATTTTTTTCAAACCAACTTTTTTGATACTTACTACCTGATTTTCAACCTAATTTGAGTGAAACATGATTTTATAAGTCAAAGGTCTATCTGAATTTCCTAACTATTTCCTAAACTTAGTTTCATGAAAAATTCTTCTTTAGTTATACATATATTTTATTGTCCTGTGGTCTTTTCTTATGACACTTATCACTCTATAAATCAATAAATGTCAATCTAAACTAATTTTATCTAATACCACTTTTTACAGTTTTACAGCACATGCATTTTACTTTTTCTGTATTTTGTTTTCACCATTAATAATTAAATAAAAGTACTCATGATGTAGAAGTACACAAAACTTCAAATTAAAAAATCTATTTTCTTCAAGACACGTAAACCACAGGTTTTAATCTAATCAAAAATTATGATATCAAGGGTTATATTTATGTGAAAATAAGGTGAATGAGGATTTAATAAGCCATAGACCACGCCAAGTATCCATTCTCAATTTCTAATGAGAAAATATTGAGATTGATCAAACTGATCATTTTGTAAACAATTTAAAAAAATATAAAATATGCATTAAATTTGAAATGATTATCTTTGGATATTTTCCTGCTTATTGTGTAAGGAAAAAAATCTTTCAAAATCCTCAATAAGTTGTTGCATAAGTTTTCAAATGCTTATTTTTTGCCAGAATGTACATACATAAAAATAATACGCAAGACTAATTATTTTTTATTTATCTCTATTGCAAACAATAAATAGCTTTTAGCAAATGAAGGATGCCATTTCTTAAAAAGTGACACTAACTCAGGACATATCACTGTAAGTACCTCAAGGTTTTATTTATGTGATTTTACTTTCATAAATTATATCATTAATAACTCATTTGAATTTTAAAATTACAGAAATACGATGGTTTATCGTGCTTGTTTTCTTCATTATCAGTTAATCACTCCCTGGTAAAGGTAAGGGTAAATTAAATAAAATATTTCTATACTACCTTCCAATAAGAGACATCAGTTTGAAATTTAATGGATATTTTAGGTGTTTGCGTTCAAAGATGAGCAGTGTGATGATGAAATGAAGTATGAACCACGATCATATCATAAGAAAAGAGCATGCTGGGAAATACAGACGCGAGGTAATGCTATTTCTAGTTTCTTTTCCATTTTCAAATGTTATATACCAGTTGCTATAATTATAATACCAATTGTTATATTAATTAATTAACTGCTTTTGATTGTTTTATGTATGCCATTACAGCCATGTCTATTCCAAACAATATATCTGTTATGAAGATCCCATACCTCATGTGTATCTTGCTGATGTGTGATGGAATTTCAATCTTTTTAAGAATTTCCATATATATGCCAATCCTTACAGTACTTACACCTTTTTCTATAAATTTCCCTTTGATACATATTGTCTTCTCACCACATTTGTCAGGTCCCTTTCTGGGCGGATGTCTTTGCTATTTGGTGATAAACTCCACTCCAGTTGGCTACATAAATACTTCACCTATTTAATGATGCATAACGTATGTTAAAGATGCATTCTATCTAACAATCTTCTTAGAAGTTGTTCTGAAAGTAAGTGGAGTGACCAGAATAACTACTGCCATTTTCCTCATACACATGCTTTTTAATACCATCTCTCTCAAATATTAATTTTTGATTAATCACAGATTAGTTTAGAGATATCTTACTGACCTCTTATCTCTTGATGTGATACATATGCCATTTTGTATGACTGTTTTCCAGAAAATGCCCACAGCTATTCTGACTTTTCCTTAAATATTTTCATTCCAGTATTTTCTTTACTTCAGTCTACCAGTATTTGCATTTATTCTATAGAATTCCTTACTCCCTCTGTTCCAGCATTAATAGAATTATTACTAACAGTGCTTTGTCAGCTGACATCACATTACACATATGAAACCCATGACTACTTTCACCAAAGATGAACATGCAGCTCATTTGACTATCTAGGAGCTCATCCCTTTGTTCTTCACACTGTTCTTCATCTACTACATAAAACTGGTCATCGATGATATTCTCTTTTGCTTTATTCTCTACTCTTATTTCAATTCTTGTCACAATAGGTAGATCTAAAGGGTAGAGAGTATTCTGTTATTATACTGTTACAGTCTAATGCAGCAGTTTTCTTTTCAGAAGCACGGTTGACAAGTACCTTTAATTACATATTCAGATACATAGAGTTAAACATATGTAAATATGTATAGTCTTACATAAAATCTGTTTATACTTTTTTCCTTTGGTATGGTGACTTATTAACACTATGTTAAATATATAATATTTATTGTGCAGAATACTGACTTTAAATGTGCTACATCAGTAGAGAAGAAAAAGTTATCATAGATTATTCTCTTCTCATTTCTTACACAGCAGTACCTTCTCCTCGCGAACAGCTCAAGGTTTATAACTGGAATAGTTTTGGAATCATATTATCCTCATTTTTCATGGTATTAATAGTTGGTTGCATCATTTTAAATCTATTGCTTAAAAGAAGAAAATCAAGGAGTGTGCCCAATAAAGGTATATCTATTATTATAATCTGCTTTCATTAATTTCAATATAATCTACCTCTCTTCCTTTTATTTGGGTAATCCATTTTTTAAAGTTATATTTCTTCCTCCTAGTCATAAGACAGGAGTACATAATATTTATAGTTTAAGTTTTTTTGCAATAATTATAAAAAACTATTGAACTAATTATTGAAAAACTAACATTGAAAAATCACTAAATTTAATTTTTATGAACTATTTCACAGGATGACATATAAGAGTAGACAGATAATTTCTATTACCATAGAAAATGAACAATATTAATTTTAATTACAAATATTAACTCATATCCACCTATATAGTATTAAAATTATGTATAAAAATTATTCATTTTGAAAATTCAGCTGAAAATAAATATTATGTTAATTAATATTTTTATCATATTTTCAGGAGAGTCAGCCCTTCTAGCACAAGATACCTTGAGTAGAGATTATGAAATTTTACTGCTTTATGCCAGAGATTGCAAGGAATTCATGGTAACAATGGAATCCTTCCGCAAGATGCTTGGAGAGCTATGCAATGTCAAGGTCAATATACTGATATACACATTAATATAAATCTTATGAATAAAATTAAGATAACTCAGATGATAGCTTAGCTACCTCATAAGTACTTACTACTTCTGCTCACCAAGATGAGCATGCCTATCTGATGGTGATCACTGGAACTATGACTTCCTCCCCCTAGAACCAAAATATCTTAAGTTTTCATACTGCATAACATGCATTATTTGTATGATGCTCACAATTCTAATATCCACAACTATGCATGAGTATTTCTCCAAAACCAGTGATTCCCAAAGACTACCTCCCTATGGGTGCTGGGCTTATATAGGTGGTGATCAATGCTAAAGAATATTTAATCATTAGTCATCATCTTTCTCTCCATTGATTTTACTAGGTTTGAAAAAGCAATAAAAATGCCTTTTAGGGTTTTAGTTGCTGTTTCATTACTGCAGTTTTAAATTTGTATCTTATCATTCTCTGGATTAGGTCATACAGATAATAATTTTTACAGAGGATGTTTGGGTGGTTGTATGTGTTGTATAGAATAAAAAGGGTGGTAGCATGAAAAGGTTTGGATTAAACTGTTTTTATCTCACTGAAACCAATAGGGGTGAACCTAGTCCCCTGAAACACTGAAAGAGTTGTGGGTGGGGCTCAAGAGTCATCCAGCAAACCCAAAAACAACTACTGTAATGAAGAAAGAACTTTTATGTCCAATTAGAAGTTTTGTTCTTTTGAAGATATTTATTCTTTATCTGTAAATTTATCCCTTATGTGCAATTTATTAGGACAAAAAACCTCACAATACTTTCAGAGATTCAGCATCGAGTTAAATAACTAATTAGAGATTGGAATACCTTAAATACTTGAGACGTTATGGTTCCAGCAGGACTACTTAGTTCCATTCCCAGGAAATATTTGTTCCAGCTAAAAGTCTCAGCTCATAAGACCTGAGACTTCTTCAAATTAGTAAATTTATGTTTCATGATTCATTTCAACTTCTCAGGAGATGTCGGGGCTTTAGCATAATACAAGTACTACTGCCTATGAGACACTCATTCATTGAAAAATATAAATTTTATTCTAGTTTTTAGAGTGTGTGTGTGTGTGTGTGTGTGTGTGTATATATATATATATATATATATATATATATATATATATATATATATATATATATATATATATCTTCTGGCGATTACCATTAAATTATTTAACTTAATAGAATATTATAAACAATTATCACTCATCTCCAGTCAAGAACAGTGTTTGGTGAAGTGCTGCAATCTGATTCAGCCAACAAATTTATTAGTTTTTCATAATTTCTTACGGCCAGCCAGTTGTAATAAGAAAGAAAATACCATAAAAATATCATTTTCTCCATACGGTAGTTTTAATTTCAATTTGAGACAGTCCATAGGACTTGAGAGATCAAAAATTAAATAGCAACTGTTGATTCCAGTGCCATTCTGGGCTTAGATTGCAATAACTATGTTGAAGAACAAATATGATTATCAATCAATGAAATTCTCGAGTTTTGGTGATAAATAGGAATTCTTCAAAACTATATATTTTGTCCCAGGAAATGAAAATAAGCCAGGGATCAGAGTCCCCAATTAAAACAGAAAAAGAAGACTTTTCTTTTAGAAACAATAGAAAATAGTGATTGTGTAAGTGTAGCGATAGAAAGTTTGATTTGTTCATGCATTACTTTAATTTCCATCATAAAGATAATACCTTTACCTACTAGAAGGAATCAGGTAGACTGTTACATTTCCCAGATCTCCGAACTTCACTCTATGACTATCAAGAATCCTCAAGAATTTAATGAAAAGAAGAAAATTTCTCCGAATTGGTTGAATAGTAGAAGTTTGTTGAAAAATTGTATTCTCACTCAGTTCTAATGAAATACAATCATTTCAAAGCCTCTAAATAATATAATATATATAATCCAAACTACGTATTTATAATAGAAAAATAAAATTTTATTGGTCCAAGGATGGACATATAAATGATGTATCTCAGGATCATTACTAGTGCAATTAATATTATAAAGATGACAGCTGAAAATGTATGTCACCATGTATAATACAAGTATTACAGCAATTAAATTTTTAGAAAATACTAGGAGCTCACAGAAGCTATGATAATTTTCTTCAGAATTCTCTTCTACTCTAGTTTCACAGCCTAACTTTTAGCATTTGAAATCAGTTGTGTGTATTACTACAGCAGATGTTCATATTTTTACCAAATTTTGCAGGATCTTAATATGATTGGCTAAGCGTTGTCAACACAGATTTGGTGATAAATCTCAACTCATCCTAACAATTTTATTTTCTTTTTATGCCCTATTTCCTGGTTGCTAATGTGATGAAAGCAAAGAAATCTATAATTCTTAAACGTTTTACTTATGTACAATAAACAAGAGCTCTTAAAATTTTTGTCTCTTAGATCACCCAATAAGGAGTGAGAAAATACATTAGGCTGTTGAAAAATGGTAAATTTATCAGTTACCCCAAAGAATTTCTAACTAAAACAATAAGGATAATAAATATATGCACTGCTTTGAATGTTATATCCTATTTTAAGAACTCAAGAAATCATATTTAGTAATAGCATATGGAAATCAATAATTCTAACTAAACAAAGGCGAAGAAAAAGTAAGACAGTGAGAGCAAGTTATAGCACTAAGAAATTAATGTAATGGAAATGCTGATTATTTCTTTGAGAATTTCTTAAGTTAATTCAGAATAAATTTAAATTATATATAAATAACTTCAATATACATAATCAGAAAAAATACCAGTTAAATAAATTTTTAATCGTATATTGAAAATTATAGTTCATTTTTGTATCCAGATTTACTATGACTCTGTTTAAATAAGTTCTAAAGCAATAAACTCCTTTTTGTCTAAATTGCATTTTTATAATATATCACAGAGACTGTATCTTAGCATAATATAATGAAAATTTTCTATGAATCAAATTTAATTTCTAGTAAATTTCATCATGTATTCAAAGCTGAGAATAAAAGTGGTTAATTATAGACGAAAGGTTTGTCATAATGACCCCTAATCCAAAATAATGTTAATTGAATTCTTTCTCACTAATTTATATTAGTAATACTGAAATAATTTGTTTAGGAACATCTTTAAGATATTAATAAAAATAATGAAAGCAAGGCTCATACTTGAGTTAAGCCTTAGTAACCATCAATACCATACTTTATTGAGTGGTAGTAGAACTCAAGGTTATATGAATAATCTTAATAAGCTATTATGTGACTGTTTATGCCACTATTTCATTTTTTATTCAGATTTAGGCAGATTTTAGAAGTTGAGAAAAAGAATTCAACATGGATCACTACAATCCCCATAACTATAGAAATTTTAATGAGTACTTCTGAAACTTTTTGTACTCTTTGATACCAACTGTAGTCTCTTGATAAATGTGATAGATTGGTTCAGATTTGTGAACTATAGAATACCCAGAAGTGCAGCTATCTTTATTTCTGTTCATCCTAAATACAATAAATAAATATTCTATTATCCTGTTAACCTTTTTGGGCATTGCCATAACTATCTAAAGCACATAACATCATTTTCAATGTACACAAAACTGACTCATACTAGCCATGTAATTCATTCCTATTCTTATCATCCCTATTCTCACAATATACACTCTTCTATTCTCATATTTGTTGGTCAATATTAATTTTGTGGTTCATAGTAGTTATAACTTATTCAAAGCTCCTTCCAGGGAATTAAAAAGCTTTACCCTCTACATTCAACGTAACTTGCATTAATTTTTTGCAACATAAAGATGTCATGGACCCTCCTATTAGATCCAGAATTTGAATATTTTATTATAATTACCACAAAACAGCCTATGTTTGCAAAAAGGGGAGAAACTTTCAATAAAGAGTGTGAAAACATTATATTTTTTATCAACAATTCTCTTTTTGAAAGAAAATAAAATGGAACATGGCTGTTAATGGAGGTTTGATAACACTCCAACAGGCATCTGTCAGTGGGGTTCAGTAATCCTGGACTTCCCATTGCATCCAAATCTTGATGGTGCTTGCACATATACCAAAAGACAATTATCAGAGTATTTTCAAACTCTAATAGTCTATTTACAAACAATTAATTTGAAAATGCCCTGCATCTCTTCTAATTTTAATTTTACCAGATGTGGTGAAAAGAAAGAAATTAAATTCCCAAGAAGATGTAATATGGAGGGAGTAAAAGTCCTTAAATCTGTTGGTGAAATTAAAATTATCATTTTTTCAATATTAATATCATTTGCCATTTGAACTTCCACAGAATTAGTATCACCTTCATGATTTCTACGCTTAGAACTTGGACTTACTACATCCAATTTCATTCATGTTTGAATGAATTTTTTTTCCTAAAAAGCCTACAGTCTATGATTCTTCTCCCTCATTCACTCGCCCTTTCTAAAAATAACCATTGTGTACTAATCTGCAACTTCCATCAAGTTTTCTTTTATACATCTTAGCTGTGCTCCCCATTCCTCTCTATACATGGCTCCCATAACAACTTACTTGTGATGAATGCACAGTGCATTGAAACCGGTCAATTTTCAAGTTTTATTAAAAGTATCACTCATTTTAAGAAAATACTTAGGAAATATGCTACATACTATTCTCTAGTAGTCAATAAGTAAAAACCTCAAGGGAAAGAAGTGATAGTGACATGGTGTATATTCCTGAGACTATATGTTGTATAGTGGAAGATATATAAGTGAATTAATAATGACTCATTGGTGGGTTAAACAGAATTCCATTTTCAATGTCCTATCCTTTTCTCATCATAGTTGACACATATCTTCCATAGTACAGCATTTTAAATCTTTCTCTTAGTTATTTTCCCTATCAACCTCCCTTCATTTAGTCAGTTACACTCTCCTTTCAATATTTGACTCACTTCTTCTCTCAAAACTCTTTTGTCCTACCATCTCCAGCACTTCCTTGTTTATTTTCCTATCAGCCCAAATTTCTATTTTCATTTGGAACACATCATCTCTGTGATTTTAAAGGAGTTATTCATTTCCAATAGGCCGTTTTAGATAATTCCTCGACTTGATTGTGAAATTTCACCACTCCATTTGACCAATATTTCAGATGAACAGGGTGGAATCAGATGCCATTGTTGACATTCTGAGAGCTGAAACAGAGCGTTTGAAGGAAATTAAAGGACTGCTCCAAAACTGCGGAATAACTGGAAACCCAAGCCAAACACTTTGAGAGAGATGGAGCATACGTTCAATTCTCCATGATAACATCTGCTATATAGTGATAGATTTAGATAAGCAGATTGTCTGCAGTTTCTGCAAATATTAAATATTTACTTCATGTCATTATGTGATTGTGGAAAGTTAAAGGCCATTAGGTTTAACTAATGAAAAGCTGTGATTATTGTTGAAATTAGAATTATGAATTATTATTATTATATTATAGTGTTGAATTAGAATTATCTGCAAAAGAAAATAATCCTTATATTAAAAATAAAATAAACTTTTTGAAATATATATGTGCTGAAGTTTTATATTATGATTCCTAACAATTCACTACATGCAATATCATTCTTAAAAATGAAACTATAAAGTGCAGTAATTATGTTAAAAGTGATTTCCCAAAACTCATGAGCAAGAGTTGCAAATTCATTCTCCATTCTACCTGCAATTAAATAGAAATTATGACCGATTCTGTGATCGAATAATTTAAATTTTGTGTGTATGAGAACTATAAGTTTTTAGTTCCTCCTACCCTTGTATTCCACATCATAACATTGGGAAGCAGAGAGATAAAATTTATAGAATTAGAGAAATAAACCTTTACTGTAGACAGCATGTAAGAGGTTGTACTGTTGCACATTAGAGAATGGATGAAATGATGGGATGAAAAATCAAGAAAATCATGCCTATTGAAAGTATCACTAAAGAAAGTAATCTCACATTTTACTCAACACAGAAATCATAAATATAGCCTACAAGATACTATTTCAATTACTGTCTTTCTAGAGAGAAAAAAGAATAATTAACGTTCTTTAGTATCACAAGAGCTTTTTAAATGTGAAACTCTCTTTACTGTAGATTGTGCACACACTGAATAAAAGATTTACCTATGATCTGACCAAAAAAAGAAATCTTCAAATTCAAAGTCCTAAGAGTAAACTTGATATTCTAAAGGTTAAATTGACAACTGCAAAATATTTTTTTAGAGTTTACATATTTACATTTTTCTTTCAGGTTTATGATTGCTTTGATGCATCAAGCTGGGAAAATGAATCAATCAACCCTCATGATTGGTTAGAAAAAGTTATAAGATTCAATCCATCCTTACGTATTATTTTAGTATCAACATCCTCAGCATGTCATCAGCATGAGGGATTTTTGTCAGGGTCATTGAATGGTAAAGCTTCTGCATACAAGGATCCTTCTTGTCTGGACAAAATATTTCTATATGGTTTGAATATGCTTAAGGATTATGAAATATCAAATATTGCATATGAAAAAATTTTCATAATTCAGTGAGTTATCTCCAGTATTCAATTTTTTATTATCTTTTCGAAATTTTAAAAATTTTAATCAAAATGCTCTCTCTTTTTCCAGACTGATTGGTTTTTCTGAGGATACAAATTTTACAAAACTTACTTTAATGTCAACTGTGTATAAAATACCTCTTCACTTTGACTCTTTTTTTCGGGATGTAAATATTCCCTAGATTATGTTATTTACAACATCCACGAAATGGTAATTTTATGATTAATTGCAGAGTTAGTTAAAAAGCATTTTTGTGAAGGGGATGATTACAAAAGAAAATATCCAAGATTATAAGTAAAACATTATTAACAAAGATTCCATACATATATCACTTACATAAAGAAACAATTATATAATAGAATCAAGAATAATTTTTGAGATCAATGAAATCTAACAATTATATCATAAATATTTTGCAATATATTTTTAAATTTTTCTTTTTTGCTTAAGTGAATGGTAACCATACTAAAATTTATAAATATTTAATTTCAGAAGGGGTAATCATGAGAGAGATTTTACAGGAGAGGAATATTACAATAAATTTCTCTACCACCTTGATGAGCTAAGAAAATTTAAAATGAACAACCCAAATTATCTTACAGACATGTTACATTCCGATATTTTGAGTTCTGAAGAGATTACCTATAGAGAAAATGAGAAAAAGTAATTTTAGATATGTTGCACTTGTATATAGCCTCATTTTTTACATTATGGACTAGTTTGAATAGCTATGTAAAATAATACCCAATACAGTGTGAGGAAATTTAGATATAGTTACAAGGATGTAATAATAATGTGATCTTTTGAACATATACTCTACAAAACAGAGTGCAAATAATTAAGGAAGCACGAACAAATACGAGCCCAAGTTGGTGGAGGGACTCATTTGAGTTTATGGCAGTATTATGTGGAGATATTGGGGATTACTGTGAGCAAAAGTTAAACATGAATCAAGTTTTGGGAAGTGACAATTCCAGCTTTAAGTGCCATGTGTAAAGTTTCTCTAAGGATAAAGTGAGTGCTCAATAAGAAGCGGAAATTGGGAGTTTTAGCAGCCATCAACATCATCATTGCTGAGCCAAATATGGTAATTACTGAAATTTTCTATTCAGAGACAATATTTTGACTTCCAGCAAATGACTCTTACTTAAATCTCTTTAATATTTTTCCAACAATCTTTCTTCCATCTTTACAATCATACCATCAAATTGAAATAGCATTATAATTACCTTTTAAAGATGTCAGATAAAATTATAATAAGGAAAATTGAATGTTAAATTAATTATGAAATTAACTGCAGAGAAAATCAGATAATGAGGTTCTATCAGACTTTCTACTATCTATGTGTACTTGATCTATCAGATTTTTCTACTTATTTCAAGAGAGTAGATGCATCTAAAAAATATTTTTATATGAAATCAACTATACATAATACATACTCAGTAATTCCTATGTACATTTTTATGGGCTGGTAACATTATCATTTCAAATTAAGGCATGCAAATATGATATTTCAGTTAAACATGATCTGAAAATTCCAGGGGCATTAAGTGGTTAGTTTGTTGATTTCCAAGAAAACTTTTTGAGATATTGAGCTATAAGCTGAGCAATGAAATTTTTCTCATCATTTCATAACTTTTGGATATAAGATGGAAGAAAATTCACCAAATGGGCATTAAGTGTTGGCAATTGTGATATGAAATACACGTGAATCCATTAATGCAGTCTCATCAGTGAAAACAGTATTTTTTATTTATGGTATTTGATAAATTTATTCATTATGGAATTCCACATATTTCCTTGTAATATGAATATGGAATTATTAGCATTAATTTGAAGAATGAGAACAATTCTATAGACAAAACTATTCAGATATGTTTTTCTTATCTAAATATTTCAATAACAACCAATAACATAAGCTAATGATGAAATCAAATTAATCCTAGATCAACATAAAAACATCTGTTGCTGCCAATGCATCCTTTTTTTGGTACAAGTACCTCTGTATTGAGGAATTAGGATTACAGACTATAGTTGACAATCTGTCTTATACCTCCTTTTCTTCGCCATAAATTTTCACAATCAATACATTGGGGGAGATGATCCATTTCTAATTATCAGGCAACATGTGAAATACCTATGAGCCAAAAATTCCATAATAGAAGGTGAACTGTCAGGCTTATTTAAAAGTTGTGCCCTAATTATTCAATGTCAACCTTTTAGTTTCATAGGCCCCAATTTAGTGATAAGATAAGGTGGCAAAAATTTCACTGTTCTATCTCTTGTTCTTAAGGTATTCAAAATTAGCATATTCAAACAATAAAAAGATTAATTTAGAGGAAATGGCACTAAAATTCTACACACATACTCATAAGAGAATGTACTAATGTAACAATGTAATTAATTGATTAGTAAATGTCAAAATTGGAAAATATAAAAAAATTTCAAAGATTTCATTTTGAAGGAGGTGAATCCCCTTAAACAAATAGTTTGCTTGTAGGAGATGATGAAGTGATGGCCCTCTTTTATCCCATCAGCTGCTAATCGTTTTGCCGGAAAATCTTCTACAGCAGGTCCATTTACAGATATAAACATTAGAGATGGTAGTGTCTCAATATGCAATCAACTCCTTACCCAAACCTGAGTCTGCATATATGCAGCGATAGCAGTCTCATTGGACCCGTGTAGTTCTCAGTCGAAATAATTCTTCCATAAGAAAATGTCTGGTTTAATTCGAGTAAAAGTTTCAAGTCAGTGTGCGCCCGCCCCTCGATTTTCATTTGCCCTCCTTGGCCCTCTCAAAGGGTAAACGTTTTGTTACGTTCCTGCACTCCAGCGCGGATCAAGCTGACCGAGCACATAGTTCCCGCGCATACCGCTTGTGTATACTTTCCAAGTAACCAGTAATTGCTAGAAGCAAAAGATGGCGAAAATAATTTTCCCTGACAGGGAAAACTATTGCTATCATCATCCAGGGAAACAGTTTTACGAGCCATGGAATTCCCCCCTTGATTCACACACTGGAGGCATTTTCCTTTATTCTGACAATTCTATTCGTCAATGAGAAATTAATGAATTATTTCGAAGGGAATATTCCAGGAAAATTGAAAATCAGATTCAGAGATAGATAACAATAACTCCCACAACTGAAAAAGCACGGTACCAGGAAATCTGCAAGAAAATAAATTAGATAAAGCAACCCGTGATAATAGTAGTCATCGGGATCATCTAGGTGCAATGCTAAGAAAGTTTGAAGGAAATAAAAAGATTGTGAACAAAGATAAAGGCTCTTAAAATATCGACACGGGGTGCAAATCCTCTGATATACCTTTTCAAAATAATGTTTTTTACCTTAATTGAAAATATTGTTCATTCTTCAAATTTCATCAAATACCTTCAAAATTTAAATTAGTGTTTTAATTTATAAAAGATCGTCCACATTATTTTTTATAATTTACTTCATTTTTGTCACATTAATGGGCTAATGAAATAACGTTAATAACTGGACCGGTTTTAACTTTGGGTGAGCCGAGGCAATAGGTGGTAAGGAGCACTACAATTTGGTAACCGATAAAGTAGGAATATCTATATAACAAGAAATATCATCCAAAATATACGCAGTTTAAGTTGTCGAATGCCCTCTCAAAGCTTAAGTCACAAAGTCCATTTTTCATAGCAATGAATGATGCTTAGAAGTTCATAAATTTCGTTTGTAAATAGGAGCGGTAGTTGTGAAGCTTTAGGCAAGAGGTGTGGGACCTGCGGCCTCTCCGTCACTTTCAGAAACAAATACCCATATTTAAATAATTTCGTGTATCAAACTCTCTTATTACGTTAAAAGAGAATAAGATCTGAGGATATTCTAAATTGGCTTACTTCATGGTTAAAATTGTTTTTCTTAGTACAGTAACGATGTTAAACTATTTTGATGTAGGAAATACATAACAGAAAGGCAGCCGGATGGCTTCAGATGCAGCCCAGAGATATTATTCCTTACAATGAAGCGAGGCTTCCCTTTCCCATCCTACAAAATGGAATTTAACTCTACAGTTTGACTGTTAGAATGATGAAATTGCATACGACATGCAAAATGCATACGTACATACAAACACTCATGAGGAATACTTAAGGTAGATTTGTTTCTCATAATTTCGTCTCATCTACTTATAAATATTTCTAACTGTTCAGTGCAGTGATTATAATTTAAATCACATAATTACTATAATTCATGATAATACAAAGAGACAGTTTACTAAATATCTATCGATTAAATGGCTATTCACACTGCTTTCGCTTTCCTATCACTTTAGAAAGAAATATTTTATCTAAGATTTGAAAGATAAGTCTTTTTCGAAGGCTCATAATTTTAGAACCAACAATTTATTCTTAATTTTCGATATTCTAAGCCAATAATGTTTTAAGATATGAGGTCCGGGGTGGCGAACCAACAGCACGCGAAAGGATCATTTTGGCATGTAAGAATCATCGTTATTCTTTCACTTAAAAATTTAAAGTATAGTAGATTCCTTAGATTAACAATGGCTTTTGTGCACAATAATCATAAGCCTTTTAGTTAATAACATAGATGATATCTACTTCACATGCTGTTCTTTGGGGCCCTCAAGTCGCTATGGTTGCCACATTTGCACGCAGGTGGTCGCACAGCTCGCCTAGCCATAATTATAAGTGTAAATCTGTATATAATATAATATTAATAATGCTGCTCAATTTGTAGTATAAAGTACAGGGGCATCTTCATCTAAGGACATCATATACCTTCGAGTCGGATATTATGAATACCACGGTCGAACATTCATTGGCATGCATACATAGATAATTTATTTAGGAATAATTGATTCATTTTCAAAGTGAGAATTGGTTTTAATTCGCAATATGGCGTTTTCTTCATTCAAAGGCATTTTTACTCAACTTTTGGCGACAGCTTTTCCTCATACTCCATCTTTCTTGCCCACCCCCTACGAAATCCGGAAGTAGGAAAAATTACCCAGTCATAAATTACTGGCCTTTGACATGTAGGGGAGTTACTGTGAAGGGGAATCCTGGGTTATTGAGCGAGAAGTCGGGTCCCAGGAAAATCTTTTCTTTTACTGGCTATCTGTGCATCTGTAGATCTGATAGGCTATGGTGGATAGTGGGTTTAACATCCTGAACCACATCAAAGGTGGGAAAAGGAGTACTAACAATCGAGAATAACTGTCTAACATAATGATATCCACTACATTATCTCTCCTACTTTTCCCATTCTCAACATTTTTCCTCATCCTCTTTTTCCTTGAAGCCACTTATTTTCCTAGACCCCCTTTTAAAAATTCCCTCAACAATCTCCGATTTCATTCCATAGTCTGACGCGGTCCTTCACTGTCTCTGCATAATTTTTCTGAAGACAAAGCTCCATAACTCTAGGTGCACATCCTTAATATCACCGAATTCACATCTCTTTGGCCTGCCCTAGGATCTCTTGATCCGGTAAGTAACTCTTGGAATCAATCCTATTTTCTTCTCTACACATGTATTTTATAAATATTCGGACAATTTAATGAATAAATTAGACGTTCAGTATGAAGCAGTACACCAGGAATTTTTAGCGGATTTTGATAATATGGAAATGCCACTTTTCAAATGAATACCGCCTTTGTTAGTTCATCAATATAAATAATTTTAAGTACGTACCACTTTTTAGAGCTGCTTTCCCTCAAGATTCTTAAAGATCTAATTTGAAAACAGGATATTTTCAACGAAACAATTTCAAGGATAAAATAGCTTATGAGCATTAACTGGTACCGTAATTTATTGACATAAAGAGTCTATAAGTAATGTCCATCATTGATGCAATAACATACATAGTGCTAAAATCTCACATTATGCTTTGGCAGCATATAGGCATTCTAATATTCTGTCAACCGTGGCTAGGGTTTGCAATCCCGAGACAACGGGTTATGGCAGTGATTAGGTTGAGTCATCTCCTCCTTTTCTGTTTTCTCCAATATTTAAAAAATTTTAGGAATGGATATCGATGTTTTAACAAAGCAGCAAAATGATGAGAAATTAAACAAAGTCATTCAATTCCTTATATTGCTATCTTTTTCTTTCAGTTGATAAAATGTTAAACAATCAAAGAAAGTTTTCAACTCAGATTGATTGGCTCTATACTTAAATTTACCTGAAATACAAATTGATCTGATAGCAAAGAAATAAAATATCAATAACGACATATTATTAATCTCAGGATTTCGGGAGAAGCATATTGGACGGGATCCCTAGATTCGGGACTCTAGAATACACGGGATGGAATCCCGAGATTGCAATTCATAACTGTGGCATTCTACTGATAAAAATCTCGCCATCCCTGGTATAGGACAATTTTTTTTTCTGTTGCTAAAGAATATTTTCCTAAATCTCTATTTGTATAAAATACACTGAAAAAGTAGTCATACAGCATTCCACTTTTTTCTAAAATGAGAAAAAGAATAAAAACACGTGTAAAGAATCTCAGAGAAAATATTCATAAAATATACACTTAATAATTTATAAAAATTATAATTTTCAGTATTTCCTCTTAAATTTAAATGTGACAAAGAGGAAGAAGTGGAACTTCTTATAAAAGATAAAAAATAGGAATTCTAAAAATCTTAACATTTCTAAAAACGCCAATATTCCGAAAGCGAATAAGATTTGTCATACCTCGTTCCTGGTGCTACAATTCCATTGCATCCCTTATTATTAATTATTATTATATTAATTGTGGACTTAAAAGAGCTTTGAAACTGTCAAAACTGAATACATCCGAGGGTTGAAGGAAAAACTAGCATAATAACTGAATAGATACTGCTAGAAAATATCAGTTTGAAGCTAATGAGACAATTTTTCAGTTAATTCTCCTCCTGTTAGTAAGGGGGAATTTGTAGATTCGAACCTTCCAAAATTATGCCAAAATTAATTATAAAAATGAAAGGCTAAAAAGCAAGCGAATACGCCCGTAAATATAAACCCGATTTCAGAGTCATTAGAGCGCGAGAGTCATTACTCTCCATCTGTATATACATTCACAAATTACTCGGGTCTCCTGGATAGCCGTGTGGGCAGCACGTTCGACATTAATGAAAGCGGTCCCGGGTTCGATTCCCGTTGGGAGCCCACGTGCGAAATGACCTCAGCTGTCAGAGCACTTTTCACAATACTACTACTATTACACAAGTTACTTGCGTGAAGTCTACAAATCTACTAGGCTGTCAATGGTCAAACGCGTGATATTTTACACCAAGAAAGTACACGTACGTACCACCTCCTAATATGTTATACTGATTACGTTCGACCTTCACTAAAGAAGACCTCATCTTTAGAGACATTAAATTCAGTTATATTTTTGCATTGTAACCAAAGTTTTCATATAACCAGTGGAATCTATTAATTAATTATCAAAACTTTTTCACAGCCCTGGCCGATTTGTTTTCGTAGCCAACTCTGGCGTGTAGAACTCGTCAGCATAAACAGCATATAAAATGAAGGAAAATTTAAAAGATTAAAATGAAAAACTGTACTTAAAAACAGCTAGCAGCGATTTTCGATGAATTGTGAGGACCGGTTACGAGATAAAGTGCCCTTCACAGCTTCCTTCTCCTCTTATTCGCTTCCATAGAGCAGGGTTTCCCCGGCTGTACTTTCCGAAACGCCACTGTTCTGCGGAAGGTTAAGAAGCGTCCGTGAAAAATTATGAAAATTGTTGCAAACTTATTTTGACTATTAATGTTGAATTAAGCAAAAACGTGTGTGAGTATCGAGAGCTCCTTAGTTTGCGATTACATTGTGTCATACTATTCGAGAGTTTGAATCAAGTACAAGTTCTTCGGCATTTCACAGAATGTGATTTAATACGCAGGAGCTCCATATAAAACAAAATATCAAGAAGTTCTGCTCAAGAACTACAAAAAGCCGAAATAGACAGCACTCACTTTCGGATCGAATCCAAGCAGAAGCGTGATACCTCTTTTAGGCCGTATTCTTAAGCACGTGGAAAAGTTTCTCTAGCCGATAATCTAGTTTCTTATTAATATATTATTATTTTAGCGTGTAATCGTACTTGCGTTTTAACTGATCCGTACAACTGTTCTCTATTCCACACAAGAAGTAACCCATCAAGGAAGCAATTCTTTCATTAGGCAATCATATCAACGACTTCCTGATTATACATCCGTCAAAATCTTACCAACTTCATCCCGCATGTGACGTGTTTTAAACGGATGCGGTTTGATAGCATCTGCAATCCAGGAATATGGTAGGAATTAATGCAAAGGAATTACAGTCAATGCGTTTGTTTACGATATCTTATCTGATAGATTTGTGACAAATCTGTGGATTTTTGTGGATAAAAACAACTACGACCGCATCCGAAAATCTATTCTTTCCTTTAGAATTTATTTACTTCTATCGATGAAAATATAGACGTGACTAAGAATTCTCCGATTAACATGAAATGGTTACTCATCTAGATAGATTACAGCATGATAAGCTTCACTTAGAACGCCGAACGCTTACTGTGTAGACACCTTTACACAAACAGGTAATTAAATTAAGTGTAACTTAATTATTGCTATTTTTAATAATAATTTATACAATATCTTAGCGAACCTTAAGTTTTCACTAACCAATATTCACCAAATAATCATATAACTTCATGCAGTTTCCTACGAGGTATAGGAAAAATTTTATGTAATGTAATTCATTTATCATTTCTCATTATTTGATAAATACATGGGTGGACTGAAAAGTTTCCGACATTTCGCCATTTCTAGACATGTTTTCTGAAAAATCTGGGGTCGGAAACTTTTCAGACCACCCTCGTATGTCATACAGAAATAATCTGAATACAATCCAAAGTGTTTTCAAGGTTATTCCTGAAAGATGATTGTGATGATGTATATCCTGAATGATGTATTATAAGCAAAACTACTAGCTCTTTGCTGACTTGTTAAACTTTTATTAGAGGAAGTATGTTGATAATTCCTTTATTGTTATTTTATTAATTTTATTTTTTATTCCTTGATTGGAACTTATAAGTAAATAAAACAGTCAATTCTGCATCTGAAAATACATCTATTATGAAGAATTTCTTGTCAAAGGTCATTATTTCTTTGAACACTTTTCTTTTTTTCCAGGGGTTCACTTGAACTTTGAAGTGGTTTTCCAAAAGCTGTATATAGAATACAAGGATCATGTACAATAGTATTAAACTGCTGTTAGTAATATCTGTATTTGAAGCATGTGGTTCTGAATACTGTGACAATTCTTTGTTTAAGGTTGGTTACAATTAAGAGATACAGTATATGTTAATAGTACAGAATTTCTAATACCTGAAAATAACTTTTTCTTCTCCTTTCATTTACATGGACTTTGTAGCAGTACAAAGATGGCGCATGTTACATAAGTATGTATATTATGGTTGATATTCACAGTTAAGTACTATTTGTCTTGATTATACCCAACTTATTATATTGTTAAATTTCAGACTGTACAATACCTTCAGACTATCTCCAGGATCTCAACGCAACATACAAAGTGGATTTTGACAGTGGTCTACTAGTTACAAATTTTACCTTACCCCCACTTAGCTTTTGTCACACTGATTACGAAATTCAACTTCTTGTAAATGAAGAAATAAAGAATGAGTCTCAATGTTTAAAGAATAAAGCATTTAGAGAAATGCATTCCATAAAAAAATACATACTGCAGAAATGTGAAAATGAGACTGCCATGAACAAATCGATAGAACAGGTAATTTAGCAGTAATATTATGTTGAGGTTATGACATCTTTCTTATGTTAAAACTGTGACTTTTAATTTTTCAATCAAACAATTAGAATTCTTTTATCATATTTTGGATGCCTGAAATATCAGAGAAAAAATTATGAACAGTAATTTACTTTGAAAATCAAGTGACAAATACTCATACATCATATAATTTCACAGTGGCTTTCAATCTAAAACCTTATTGTTTATCTAATTTTAAATTACTGACTGACATAACACATTTACATAGTAAACTTTATGTAGTTACTACCATAGAAATAGAAGTAATTAACCAGGAGTAAAATAACTCCAGTAAATTCATTTAAAAATTAAATCCTTCAACAGTAAATCAATTATTTTCATGTATTAAAAAGTTTAAAAATCTACTTTACAGCATGGGGTAGTAGTTTTCAACCATATTTTCACAGGCTGTTATAAGCTGAAAATCAAGCCCCACAGAGGATTAAGCTCAAGCCCAACTCTCTTTGCCAATAAAGCATACATTGAAACCAATCTTACTAAGAAGTTCATGCCAAATGTCTCCTACTACTATCACTACTATTCACTCTGGTGAGTATAGATAAATCTGCTGTAAATCCATATTCTGAAACTTTTTCATTTTCTCCCTCTTTAAAATATTATTTTTTATTTAATCACAATATTTAGAAAATTTTCATACTCCTAATATACAACTCCAATTAATAATAATAATTTTATTGATCCAAATACATAAAATTGATTAAAAAATTTCCTCTTTCACAGGAATGATTTGTACATTAAATTTATGATGGAAACCAATATTTCAGAAATGAAAATTGAGTTCAGTCATTTTGACAATCACAAAATGGTTTATGGTAGACCAATTACTATAAAAGAAAAAATAGTAAGTGAGCAATTATTATATTTCTGCATTGTTTTCATAGAAGACAGTTGCCAGGCTTTCATTATATAAAATAAGCCTGTAAGCTTAAGTTTATCTCTTTGATTATGTTTTCTATTTCAAATTGTCCTTCATCAAACATTATGTTAGTAGAGTGGTTGACAATTGCAAGGGAATATACACATTCGCAGCCATAACTTTTGAGAACATGGGTCAATTTTGGTGTAGTGGCTATGATATACCAACGGACAGCGCTAGTGAGGAATTGAGTTCAATAAAAAGAGACAAGTATGCTATGCAATGTTCATGATCAAGAACAAATGCTAGAGTGAGTCCAAAGACAATACGCAAGAGACATGGTTGATATTCCATGGATATGAATCCTATTCAGCATGCCTAGGATTCTCTCCCAGAATGAGTAGCGCAGAGGAATCTCTCACCCCTGACCCTTCATGAGCTCAAAACTGCCTTAAGGGAAGGATGAGACAACATATCCTGAATCCCCTATTGTAGACAGCATGGCAAAAATGTGCAGCATGCTTTGGTGCCTGAAGTTTTCATGCACCTTACTGATTTGCTCAGGACTCTCTGTATTCGACAACTGACATTAAGTCATTACTTCACATTTCACCCATGTGTTCATTTTGTTATTCAAATCCTGTTTCTCTCCATGGTGGTGAATTTCACTCATATTTTATCAATGAATCTATCATTATATCTGTATTCATATATTTGTCACTTTTTGGCCATGACAGAGTTTACCAAACTTATGACTGAAAATGTGTTTGTTCCTTAGCAATTATGATCCAGTGTAATTTAACCAACATATAGAAACAAGGTATTGCCATTTTGCATTTGAATCATTACTATGAAATACCTTTTATCTCTAATCCCAGAATATGACAAACTTCTTGATCCTGATTTATTTACTTCTATCATTGACCATTAATGCATGCAATATTAATTATTAATTATCTATTAGTTATTAATAATTATCAAGTATCTAATGCCTATTGGCTCTCAGAATATTGTTGTTTTTACGGAGCCTTATGTACTCCTCTCCTTTCTACTTCTTACAATTTGTGTTTTTTCTGGAGCAATTACACTTTTGAATGTGGAAGTTTGTCACATTTAGATTTATTCTATATGGCATTATGTAATTATTTTCACAGTTTTATTTACATGAATTCATAATTAATTTTATAATACTGAAAATCACAATTTGCTATCCAACTAATAAAGATGTTGGTAAAATGTCAATTATTTACAGGTTAATGAAAACTTTACATGCGTGCCAAGAAGCATTTGGGACTCTAAAAGATGTACTTATGTAAGCATTTGCCCATAAAAAATTATTTAAATACCTTGCATGCAATTTGTAGAATTGGCTAGAAATAAACTAAAAGAAACCAATATGATATTGATTTATTTCAGGTTTATGAAAGTGTTAACTGCACATTTCATGGCATATCCCCTGGGAATTACAGCATATTTGTAAGTATTTAAATCCTTGTCAAGGCTATGTTTGAGATGGAATGTAAGTAAATTAAAATTATTTTTAGGTATCAGTAGAGGATGATCGCTGCAGAAGGGGGACATTATGGACAAAAGCTCAAAAATGTACATGGAGGAATAAATTAGGTAGATATCCAAATATTTAAAAATTTCTCATGTTATACTATTTTTATCACACAGATTATTGAGACTAAAGAAAGTTATACACATGCAATATGCTGCATTAAAATATTGTTTTGTTTTGGTTTGATATATTCTAGAAGCATTACGGATTAATTCTAGTGATTTTTGATTGTTCATACCTAGTATAAGAGCAATGCTGCTATGTATAGTTGGATGTTTTGAACATTTGGAGAGGTTTTGCAAATCTCAATTCATCAAAAGACATTTCTAATAATACAACTTCTTGGATAAAAATGTTTTTAGAAAGATGCTTCCATAATTCTTAATGCTTCCTAATTCAAATACACAAGTTAGAACTCTAACAAGGAATAATTTTTACTATACTTCATCCAATATCACATAGATGGAAATCTTAAGGAACTATGTTTTCACATATAACACATGCTTTGTACTGTCCATCAGAAATCAATATTAATGAATTATCATTTATATCAATATTTATATTACTGACAATATTCATGAATGCTGTATATCTTCAAAATCAATTATTGCCAAATTTCTATTTCTATGCAAAGTCATAAGATCTTGTGCCATTTCCCCATAAGTAATACACATGATTTCTTCATAATATTGAATGAAGTAGAGTTCAGATCCCCAGATGATAAGAACTTTCTTAGCAATAAGTTCTTGTAATTCATTTTGATATAGTATAATCCATAAGTTATACAGACAACTTTGATCTCTAACAAACTTTGCTGTATTTTTTTCCAGAATGCAATGAACTTGCAGTAAACTTGCCTATAACATTATCATCACCTAATATCAACATAGTTAGTGCTGTAGGAATAGCTGGTACTACTATTCTATTTGTTTTGTTGGTATTTTTCATTTGCAAGAAAAGAAGGATGAACAGAAATGAAAACAAAGGTAAATATTATTATTAGGCTTACAAATAATAAATTAGAAATTTCTATCCAATTTCATATTTAAATTGCACATCAGCTTTAATTCCCACAAGCCAAAATTTTAACTCAATTTTGTCATCCTTAAATAAAGCATAATCCTACTCATCAGAAGAAAGTGAAAAATAAGAATCTTCATTGATTAACTTTCCTTCCTTCCAAATGTTTTCTTAAAATGTAAAATACCTGTAACTATTCTCTTTTTTTGCTGCCCTGCTAATATTGCCCCTAAATTGGTTTAAGTCCTCCTAATCTCTAGAGAGCTTGGCATGAGGTGCTTAACCAAGACAACAGAAACAATGGACAAACACACATTCTGTGATCAGAAATTTCTGATCAGTTGGGATATGAACCCGGGACCTTGGAGTCTGAGCAGTAGTACTAGAATGCTAATCACTTGGCCACCAAGGCTGGCTATTAATATAAAAGATAAATTGAGAATATGAGTGAAATTGCATCTTTAAGTTCCTGATGATTAGAACAGCATTCTCTGATGTAATTGCTAATATGATAATTTTTCTGCATAATAATATATTTTCTTTATAAATATATTGCTTTAATCAGGTGAAATAAATCAAGAAGCCATGCCATTGAGAGAGTCAAAAATAGAAATTCTGCTTCTGTATCCCAGAGACTGCAAGCAATTCATGAGAGTCATGGATTCTTATGGAAACTTTCTTAATAGCTTCAAAAATGTTGAGGTAGGTACTTATAACAGATTTATTTTTCATATTAATTATTAACAACAACAAATTATTATTTCATTTGACTAAATTGTTTTGTAATGCATAATATTTGCATAACTGAGTAAAAAATTGTTTATGGGAAAAACAAATGCACTTGCAGTTTAAGAGCAAGAGACTCAAAGTTGCTTGGCTTTGGTAGCAACGTCAGATTTAATATTTTGACTATTATCTATAAGAGACACAGCAGCATCTCAAAACTATAGTTTCTGCCATTAAAATAACACAAGCTATGAATTGTTGATTGCAAATTCCATGAATTCCATTCCAAATATTTTAGTTATATCTTTGATGCTATTGATGATCGTGTAAGCTTGAATAATAATCATTATTATCCATGGGTACTGCATTACTTCAAAGTTGCCATTCAGCCTAAAACATAAAAAGTGATGCAAAATAAGAATAAGAAGATTTCATTTCAGAAAATGTCATTCTGTTTCCAATTCAAATATTTGAATTTACTCTGCCCAGTAGAGTATAGATCAACTGTTCTGAATTTCAAGCTGAATGTAACACATCAAAGAATAAATACAGGATATAATCCTAAAATCATATTATTAGCCATAACATTTAAAAATAAATATATGTATTACTACAATATTGGTTTTCTATTTTTATGACTGGGCTATATAAAGTAATCATGATGATGATCCTGTTTTAATGAAGTTATTTTGCTAAATTAATATATATATATATGTATATATATTAATTAAGCAGAATTCCATCCTGAAGCTTGAATTGATTAAAGTTAAAATGAAAATTATAATCCAGCTTTAACAGTGAGAAACTATGTTGTTGATACTCAAATTTTTACTTTAATGCAACTAGTTTGAATTAGATTTTTATCGCTTAAACTAGCAAAGATTCTGATGTTGTCAGCATGATTAAGGATATTTTATAAAACTCTTTTAAGTTTTTATTCATAAGTAGGTAAGTAGTAATTTAAAAAGCTTCGACAGCTGTCATTTCACACATAAGCCTCCATTAGCAATCAAACCTGGGACTGTTTTCACCTAAGTTGAACACAATTAGGATTTAACTACTAACATATTATTAAGCTTGATGAATAGAATGTCAATGTTTCATAAAGCTTGGGCAATACTGAATTTCAGAAAGAGATCAACAATACAAAAAGCCATTTCTGTCCTTATTTTCTCATTGTAATGGGTGGTATAATTTAATTAATTTTATGCAACAATATAATTTATGAATTATATTCATGTTATGTATATGTTTCTTGAGTTAATTTGTTAATTCTAGGCATTATTGATTTCTCTCCTTTGAAGTGAATATTCATTCATTCCAAATAATTCCTTTTCTCTGTTACACAGGTTTTCAATTGCTACAGTGAAGATGTGATGGAAAAGGGTCCATTTCCATCATTATTAAATCGGATGAGCAATCCAAGATTATGTACCATAATAGTTGACACTCGATGTGCATGTATTCAGCAGGAAACAATGAAAGTGGGAACAACATCAAGTCATAGTTTTTATAAAGACCCTACTTTCATGGATTCCACATTTAAATATGGCTTAAAATTCATTATGGAGGACATATCCCCTGATATTTATCAGAAATATTACGTGATTGGGTAATTTTTTTCATTGATTAAGCATTTAGATAGATAAACTCTATTTTAAACTGATTTTCCTTAATTTTAAACTGATTTTCCTAATACCACCAGCATGCATTTGTGTATTTCTGATTCTGAAAAACAGAAAAGAAATATAAACATCAGTCTCTGTATTTGTACAAAGAATGGTCAAGAAGTTGAATGTAAAAAATTTTAATAGCTAATATGCTTCAGCTTGAAAAAGTTTTTGATATACTCTTTGGTCACTAAGCAGTCAACTATCTCAAGCTCTTGAAATTCAAAGAATCCATGAAGGTGTAAGTTTATCAATTAATTCTCACTTGAATTTGGGCTGGGAAGTCTTTTACAATTAAATAAATTTAAATGAGTGTTTGTTATACATAAGTAGAGAGCTTGTAAAAGTATCCAATCTCAGCAAATCTCATACTTCTATACAAGTATCCTTTCCTCAGAAATGAACTCAACTAAATTTGGGTAAATACCCTTTCTTTGAGATAGGCTTTTATGACCACTGAGAATTCAAGTCAAATAATTACTTTTTCAAGATTACATTAAACGATTGCTTATAAACATGTGAAAGTTAAATTCCATAGTTGTTAATGGAGCTTAGGTCAAATAAGCAAAATTGTTTATTTTGATGTAAGAGCTTGCAGCAGATTGGCTAAATATTTCCCTCCCTCACCAAGAAGCTTGATCAGCACTTTGCAAATAAGCATAACATTTTAATAGCTATTCATTCAGACTATAACCACTCTCAAATTGGCTTGATTTAATATGATTTTTGTCCCAGTCCAAGAAATGAATGAAATCTACTTGAATAGGTTTTGTCTTGGCCACTCATCTCTCCACATTTCTCACCAAGAACTTTACTTTTTCCAGCTTCAGGGAAAAACTGTGTACTTTGACAGAAAAATATGAGACTTTTTTACCATGAATGTCAATTTTCACTATGCATGTTTTCATTAATTAAGAATTCAAATTTAGAATAGTATAATAGAGGTATTTAAGAAAACTAAAGATGGCCATGAGCTCATATTTTCTTAATTTTGGCTTAACCTTAATGATTCATTTGATCAAGATCATTTGCAAGTACTCAAATTTTCATTGTAATTCTATCAAATTATTTCATAGATTTTCCCAAAAGTATTTTTCCGAATCCAAATTACAGAAATACCTCATAAAATTTTATTTATTATTAATTCATGAATTAAATTCTTTTGAGTTTTTCTGATTAGTAATTAAACTGTAAAAATAATCTCTAGTCAAATATAAGATATCACTAATTAAAGAAAAATAAATTCTATTTAAGTACTCTTGATTCCAGATTTGATGGTTTTTCTGAGAGTAAATATGAGCTTGCACTCCCAACTAGTCTAAGAAGGTATATCATGCCAAATCATCTGGAGCAGCTGCTGGCAGATATCAAAATGTAAGTTATTAATTTCAATCACTTATCAAGTTAAAATCGATATTTTATAACATAAAGGTAACATTTTCATTTCAGAGATAAAGGCAATGAACATTTTAATCTGAATTCCCCTGAATACATCATCCTGAGGGAAGATATCAAGAGCCTTGCTGAATTCAAAAGTAATAATCCTTACTACCTTGAAAATATTTTAAATTTAATTTGAGCACATCTCACCTACATCAATCACTACAGTCAAAGACATCATTTTGCAGTTTTCATGTCTCAAGTTTATATTGGAGACAGCAATACACTTGTTTATTCATCATTCATTAGGACATGCAAAAGTTCATTACTTCTCCATCATGTGGATGAGTGAATGAGAGAATCTCTCTTGAAATTGTACTAAGATTTCATTACTTATCCACAATGTGCATCAAATTCCACTAAGTTACGCTTGAACACATCAATTTTATTCATGCAAAAGTTATTCAGTCCAATGAAATATTCACCCATTCCACAAACAATATTGATATACATTTCTCTCCATTATGGTTACATTGTTCCATATTTTATTCAATTCATAGTCAATTGCATATTTTAGGCATGAAATTAATAACATAGTCGAGATTATTGAATATGAATTCACAGCTATAAAAAAAGTTAACAACGAGAGGTTGCTATATGTAATCTATTAAGCAACAAAGGAGAATATTTCTCACTATTATCATTGAAAATGACTGGATAATAATTTCCTGTAAATATTCTTTAACTTATAGTTTTTTATTCTAAAATCAGAAATTCAGTTAAATAATTAAAAATAAGAGTTTACAGAAACCAAAGGTACTAAAATGTTGCATTTAAAATTTCTCTAGGGCATATCCATGATAATGTATGTTTAAGTCATTTCTGTTGTTAGTAGTATTTGAACATTCATACTTGAATGGGTTCTCTCAAATTAATTTCTAATCACATAGAATTCATACACAATATCTGAAATTCTTCTTCCATTTGATGAAGTGAGAGACACCTAGGCCCACATCACCTCTAAAGTTAAACTCATTTCAGCTATAAGAAAGGCAATTAATTGATTGATAGGTCAATGCATAAAATTACTGAATTAACAAGCTCTGCAGTAACAAATTTAGGAAAAACCTTCATTCCAAATAAGAATCTGCAGACACTGAATTTTAATTAAATGACATATGGCAAATTATCATAATGCTTAAATTAAAATTTGGCCATTATGGATTTCTTTTCGATAATTTTCAGTCATGAGGGATACAAAGTAGTGGTGTTATTTTTTAAAAGTACTTTGACAGCTGAGGTTTTCTTCATATATACGGACAACCTACAGGAATTCAACCTGAGACTGCTTTCACTAAACTTGAAAGCACTATGCAGTTGGCATAAATGCCAAAATAATACAGACTTATTTATGGGCACCTCTTGTCAGCCTTGAAAAGAGGAGACCTTAGATAGCCTAGATCTGAACTAGGCTTAGTACTTAGTGCATTCCTTTTTAGGCTGATTTTCACCCCTCAGACAGATACATCATATAACCGAGACACCCAAACCTACTTGAAGTTATATCAGCGTTCATTATAAAACTCATACAAAATAAATTCATGATGACCATCACAGTAAAGCCTTTATTCTACATCAATTACATAAGAAAGCTGATGTAGCTCATCAAAATATCAGACAACAGCCATCACCCAATTAAAAATTTATCTAGCAAATGGATAGATTGAATATAAAAATTCTCTTATGAACAATTGTTTTCTAAATATTAATATAAGATACTGAATCATATGACTGATTCAGATAGATGGTTTCTTATGTGGAAAGAAAATATGAGTACTTAAAAGGCTGAAAAATAACAACTATGTATGGAAAATCTTCTAACACAGTGGCATGATCTCACACAAACCTTGGATATGAATTCTAGTAATACCACCAAAATATTTTCAAGTATGCAAACATAATATTGTAAATTCAAATTCTAGTCAAAGGTATCAGATGGTTTTTTCATCTTATGCAAATTGTGATTCTAATACTGTAAATTTTATATAAAATTTTATAAAATTCCTAAATTAAAATGAATGTATACCAGTTTATTATAAGGCGAATACTGTATAAAATAAGCTAAGTGTATTGGTGTTAAAGCTTTCTATATCATGAATAATATTGAATCCTGAATTTGCACCATGTAAGGACAAGCAATATATATATAATTTCATGAAGATAAAAGCTAATTGTAACATATTTTTGTACAATAAATTTTAATGATTCTCAAAAACAACATATTATTCTGTATCTTCATTTCAAAGAGAGAAACCATATAAATAATCCAATGAAAAGAAACATTACAAAAATAATAACATCAAATTCTTTGAAAGTTGTTAAAATATTTTTTCACTAGAGAGCCATTAGAATGTGAAAGCAAAAGAAGTGTGATATTATACTGATATTTTAACTGAAGAAGCAATATACTTATCCACTTCCAATTCACAATTCTTGTGACACATTTTCTACCTTGCATTGATAAACATAACCTCAGTTTCAACCTACCTCATCTAGATGTACATTTCTTTGGTAATAAATTTAAAATTTTAGCGCCTAACTTCAATTTCTCGTTGGGCAACTATATTTTGTGCCTAATGGAGTTAAAGAAATTAAGTTATTAGAAATAAATACCTTGATAAACCATTACTAAACCAAAAACAATTTTGACACATAATTAAGGACCAATATTTTTTAGTGCTACTCAAGTGAAAGAGAGGAGTTTGATTTTGGAAGGTTTAATCACGTAAGGGATAGAATTGAAACAGCTAAAAATTATTAAATAATAAATTCACTTGTAATATTATGACTGTGGGCTCTTTCAATGAGGAGTTGCATTAAATTCACAGAAAGACTATGGCAATGATTTTGCGGGAAGTTTCAGAAATTGAAAAAGAAACATTGGGTTTATCCATTAAGTAATCAAAACTTAGGTATTCCTAACAGCAACTTAACTGAAAATTACATCTTGAGTCTATAGAGCAACATCCCTAAAGTCTAACCATATGGCATTTATAGTGAGTAATATGCAGTTAGCAGAACTACTCTCAAACTGCTTTTTCCATGGCTTTACTACTTCAGTTTAACCTGAAAACTGGAGTAAAAATGTTCTAATGTATACCATGGATTGCAATTATAACCATCAGATCGAAGAACACTTCATTAAAAAAATCTTGAATGAGGCTCTTCTTGCAATACAAAGAAAAATGCATAGGATTCCAATCCCATATATTCCATCATCACTAACTAGTAAAACTATAATGCACTATAGATCTCGATGAACAAGTCAATGATTAATTCATGTAGATTCCACATCTTTTTTTCAACCCAAACAATGCTGGGTCAACATTATGGTCTCTACCATCAAAAAAAGCCACAACAATCACATCCCCCTGAGGCAAACAGAATGATGATAATGACATCATCAGTAAAAAACCTGGGCAAGGAGTATCTATTACAAGTTCTCAGAAAATTTTATCTTTTGCTAACTGCAAAAACTATAACTGAAATAAAAAGTGAATCAAATTTTATTTTTCTGTAACAATAAAAAACTTTTACATTAAATTTTGGTCATCATTTGTTTCTATAGAGAATTATTTAAATTAACAAAAATGTGAATGTTATATGAGAGGTCTACATCATCACAGTCATAACCAGAAGTGTGATGTTTTGAATGAGTAGGTACTGAATGTTAACAGAGGGGATAATACATGGAATGCAGAACTAGGAAAGTGAGCAATGAAGGGGAACTGAAACAACTAAATAATGTAAGAAAATGAATGATTGCATTAAGTAGACAACCACTAGTAATCTTTCCCTACTTTTACACAGTTACCCTTAGAAATACAAAGCCTCAGGACATCATAATAAATATGAACCCAAAAGTTTTCCACAACCACAGACTCAATTTACAGTGCTAAAATTTTTAGTTCCCTACATTTATCGAAATATGGCAAGTAAGCAACCATTAGCAACATGCGCATTACCTGAACTGGATGAATGCAATGTTGTTTCAGTTCATATTCACAATGTTATAAAATTACATGCAATAATGTTTAAGTCAGGAAATAGTGATCTTACTTCCTACATATATTTTACTAATTCTAAATAATCAGCTTTTAAAGTAACTATACATATGACAAGACTCAACAGTAACAAGAGGTTGCATTTAAAATGATAATCACTTCTTTCAGCAACATTCATACTTAAATTATTACAATTCTTTTTAATTGGGTTACTCTGTCGCTATCAACACCTTTTCTTTCCAAAGATGCCAATATACTAATTTAAAATTCTTATTAATATTATGTAATATCTAAATTATAATATAGTATCTAAAGTCAACATTAGTAGAGAGATTTATGCATAAATACTTATACTTGGATAATTAAGGAGTTAAAGTCTAACTTAACCTTAGTAAGTTTTGGACTTAAACCAAATCTCAAATTATAAATTAATTTTGTAACAATCCAAACAGAGCTTGCATATTATTGCTATTGTATGTCTAAAATATTCCTTTATAGAGACATCTGTGCAATCCAACAAGGGAATTTGGCACCATTAGATAATATTAAATATCAAATCTAAATATAATAAATACGATGAAACAATTGATAGAATATTAGCTTAACAAATTTTGTGATTACAAGGCAATCTACAAGGACCTTACTTCTACAGAAATTCCAACAAAAAAGTTAAAGCCGCTCCAACAAAAGAACGGAGAAAGAAAACAGATAGGACATATTACCGCAATAAAGCTGTAGTGTGAAGGTCATGATTTAGCTCCTCGATATTAATCAAGTTAATGACTTCCATAAGGAAATCGTGCCTCCAATTTCTTTTCGTCAATGCTCGCGGGTTAATCGAATGGTATTGGTCGATGCAAGAAAGATGGTGGTCGGCTACAAATAGGATGTTGTAAACAACAGCAGAAAACGTATGTTGTTCAGCGGATCATTCTTCTGCCCATTTCAGCCGTGAATTTTACGTTGACGTTCTTTTCATAATTTAAAAAATTTATGCGCTGATATGCTAAATCGATATCAACTATAGTAATTTTATCATTGACCGAACTAACATATGCACTTCATTTCCTGCTATTTATCTCACATTGCGATGGAAGTTTTCATGATTCGGATTTTTAGCGAATATATCATCGTATAACGAAAACAGCACATCTTCATCCTATAGTAGAGTTATCTTCGTCCAATATCGGAATATATTCTAGTGATAAATTTTTTACAGTTAACGCATTATCTTAAATTCATTATATATTTTTATCCAAATTTTTAAAAGTGTCAGTAAAAACTACTGTAAACATACTTATACTAATAATGTATAGTAATACTATGGCTTTGAATGCATTAGGTTGATAATGATTGTACTTATGTATTTGGCAGCCACAAATGTATATTGATTATGATTATGTAAAATATATTTAGTACTTAGAAAGTTAGGTTAAGTTAGAAAAAATTCTAGTAATATTTTATTAATGTCAAAGCATTTCATACTTACAATTGACTTCTTCTGTCACCGCCTCAACCTTAGGATATTAAGATTGAAATGGAAGTTGGTACTGATTGATGTTTTAATGTATAATAATGTTCTTTAGTATCCTATATTTGACTTCGCTTATAATATTTCAAAGCGGAAAATCACAGCATTGTGAAAATTTTAATTATAAGGTAAGTTTTTTAGTCTTTTGTATTTACATCATTAGATATTTCATGAACTATGATATGGTTTATTCAATTTTAATTGTTTTTTATTTCTTTATGCATGCTGCAGTCTGTACTGGATAATGGATGCATCTCACCTCTTTATGGTAAATTATTTTGCCTTTTACGAACATGATATGAAGTGTATCATTCTGGCTTAAATTTTAATCTTCATGTTACAGATTTTTCATATTGCAAATATGATGGGTGTAACATGAGAGTAGTTGATGTTACATATGACGTAATGGAAACTAGTGGTATGGTTATGGTAAACTTTACCTTACCTCCATATCATTGTTGTTATACTCATTATGATGTAGAATTACTGGTAAATGAAGGAGTTGCTAATGAATCATCATGCATTAGTGGAACTTACCTGAGAGAAAAGCATTCTATGAAAGGCTTTGATGTTTGCAAATGTGAAGATGGAAATTGTGAAGAAGATGGGAGAAATCAGGTAATTTTTTTAAGTTTCTTAATTTGTGCAATTCATATTTATACAATATTGTATCAAAATATTTGTAGAATGAGTTATATATATATGACAGACTTCACTTTAATTTTGTATAATCCAATTTAATACACCAAATAAATTTAAAATCCAAAGAGAGTACCATTGCTCTCCTACTCTTATGTACATTGTTGTACATATGTGGTCTTATGACACTTTTCATGAGGCTGTCACCACATTTTTCAGAACTCTGAACTGCAAAAAAAAGGGGTTCTATCGTTCTCTAAATGTGTCCTAGATTTTCATTTTGTCATGAATAATTATAATTTTCATTTTATTAGTATATTTTTATGCAATTCTGAGGTGACTCCATTTGAGATTTTTGTGAATATGCTGTTTTATAGATTAATAATTGTTAACTTAATACATTTATACTCTTTTGCAGTTTGGGGCCTTACTGTTTAATTATGTCTACTCAGGCTGCTATCAACTGCGTATTATACCATACAAGAGGACTAGCACCCAAGCATCACTTTACAGTAAACCATTTTATGTTGGAACTAACTTCACAAAAGAGAAAATTGTAGGACCCATTCTTGTTTCTCACTATAGAGCAAAAGAGTAAGTTTTTTGTGCCTCACGTTTAGTGATGTCCTTAATAAAATTGGGGGTGAGATTTTATTTACACTTTCATTTTTATCATAATGCTTTGAAATTTATTTTAGTCATGATTTTCATGAACATTTGCATATAATTATTCTAAAAGTTTATCGTATTTTATGTAGAAATGAGGCCATTTGTCATCCTTGGGTGAGGCTTAATTGTTCATTAATTTTTCACCATGAATAAAATTAGAATCAGGTTTTCCAGCTAACTATATAAATGTAATTCAATCTTTCATAAGTATTTGATGAAGAATGAGTTTGGTTTATTCTATCTACTGGATTATTATTTGGAATATGTTTTTCGCTCATATACTAGCTCATTTACAAGAAGAAAAATCTGTCATGTGAATCATTAACTGCTTTGCAATATTTCCATTTTTTTTCAGTGATAAAAAATTCAATTCTCTATTTAGCAAGTAATATAATTGGTAAAAATTAGAAAGCCTTATTTTTCTGGTATTTAAAATTTATTTTCTACTATCTCATTAACTTATTCTATATCGCAATCAATAACAGTCAAGCAAACATTTTCCTGATTTCTTAATCAGTTTTACTGCCAACAATTAGGATTATATGTAACTTCAGAAGAAGATAAATGCTATCTCATTATTTTAACTGTGACTTATTAATTATATTATTGTACTAAAGGAAAAAGATGAAAAATAGAAAAGAAAGCTTTAAAGATTTTACGATTGAAAAGGCTACTCAAATTTAACTTTACAATGAAAATTTCTCTCCTTCACATGGGCATCATATGACCAAAGTTCATCATAGTGAATAATAACTTCTATTGCATTCACTTTGGTTGTTCATATTTTACAACCAATCATTTCATGTTTATTCTGTGATTGATCACTTAAAAATCTAATCTCTTAAACATTAGGCAAGCAGTCATTTCTATGTTCATATTTACATGTGCTGAAGATTTAGTAATCATTAGATAAAATCCTTGCAATCATTATTTTTTAACCTCCAAACCCATAGCCAACCATTTGGTAGGATTTTATTGAAGGATGAAAATTCTTTCATAGAAATATAAGGATATAGTGGAATGATTTCATTGCAGTTAAAATATGATATTGTGTTTGATACATACAATGATTTTATTTGTACTTTGAGTACATTATGTTTGGCAGTATCAAAAATGTGAGTATTAGGCCAGGAGAAGGACTTAAAAAAGTCAGAAAATGGCAATTCATTAGTTAAAAAAATATTTTGATCTTTAGGGTTGTTCATGTAATTAATTTTGAAACATCTATGATAAAATTTGAATATTGCATTAATTTGACCCGTTAATATTTATGCAAATGCTCTGCAAAATGTGGAAGATATTTATAACTTTAGGTGTATTTTTTCATCAAGTGAAGATGTGACATCATCTGTAAATTATTTTTGTGGTCAGTATCCATATTTCATGGAACATTTTATTCTAGAAATAAACTTGTATTTTACACATTTAATCCTACTCTTAAAATTCACTATCGACTCAGTGTAGTAGTGTAATTACTTTTCTTACTATATGCATTCTGAACTTTCTTTTTACCTCAGAACATAAATGCGATAAACATATAATTGTCACTGTCAGTAATTGATGCTGACTTTATGAAATTAGATGAAAATAAAAGTGGCACAAATTTAACTAAAATTTCAAATAATCTATGTTAATTTGATAGTGCTTTAAGTTATTCAATGTTTCAATTACTGTCTGCTTAATGTATTGTCTCTCTTCATGTTTAATTCAGTTTTCACCTTGATTTGACGTAAAAATTTGATCTTGTAATTGTTTTTGTTTATGCATTCATGTATTTTATCATTTATGTTTGTGATGTCTTGCTGTGCCAGAATGTGCATTTAATTGTCCATGTTTTCTTTTTTAGGAAAAAATGTGATCTCAAACTGAATTATCCTCAAACTATTTCTGAGTCAAAAGTTGAATTTCATTTTTGTGGAAATGATTCTTCAGTGAATAAGGGAATGGTGACAGTGAAGGCAGGAATAGTAAGCTTTTTGGCAAACATTTGGTTTGCTGTCTTATTTAATTATAAAAAGCCTTGAAAATTAATTAGATTCTGCCTGCTTAGTTTTTAAATGAGGGTGGACTGCTAGTTTTATCAACAAAATATATAACAAATCACTAATGGAGTTATAGAGATGTGTTAAAACTAATTGGGATATTATTGGAGTCGTAGAATAAATTTTGGGAAATAGAATTAAGTAGAAGATAGTTGCAGTACTTTTTATAATCCTCATTAATTTTCTTAAAATATCTCATAAATTCTGATTTTTATTTTATTGGCTAATTAAAAACCAAATTGAATCCATCTGTAAATTTCCACGAATTTTCCCCAGAATGCTTTTGCAGTTTATCAAAATGTATGCATTTCTTTGCATGTTGTTTCTTTACCATTCTAGAGAGATAAAGTACTAGTTTGGGATATTTTGTCCTGTTCAGTGAAAAGATATCTCAAAAAGTAGAAAGGAAGTTAATTAGGTGTTACAATCATAGCAATGCTCCTGTTAAGGATAGCATCATTGTAACACTTCATTAAGTTTCAGTTAGAGGTGAACCTTTATTTAACACCATTGTTAATTAACCTGCAATATCACCTGTAAAAGGGGGTTAACATCAAGAGAATCATTGTATTATTTTATCATGAGTATCTATGGGAGTCTCAAATCTGTGCACTTGAATGAAAGAAAAGTAGCTAAATTAACTAAATAAAGTTAATTCTGGTATAAATTAATTGTTCTCTCTTTAACAATTATAGTGAATATCCATTTCTTGGAAGTATATGAAAGAGCATCATATTTATGTGATAATATACTTTGCAAGTAGTAATATTTGCATTGAGGGAGTATTATTGATTGTACTATACTGTATACTGAAGTACTTAAAGACTAAGATGACTATGCTGCAGTAATGACCTGAATTAGGTATATCAGAATTCATTTAAAGATTCCTTTTTGCTGGATTTTTCAGCAGAATTATTGAAATTTTTAGAGAGAATTAACTCTGGGTAGCATACAATCATCCCTGCATTTCTCCTTCTAATAAGTATAATAGTGCAGTAACTTTTAGGTTTTATCAATGAGCCATTTTTTGCTTTTGAATTGACAGTTTAAGATAAATAGTGGAAGGGAAATGAAAATAGTTTTATAATTGTGATCTTCTTCCTTAAAACTTTTTATGACACATTTAGTATGTAAAACAGAAATCTTTATTCAACGCTTAATTAAAGAGGGAATATATCTTGCTGTCGGTGATCCAATAGTTCTATCCTCTCCTGTTGCTATAAAAATGAGCATTATATCATAACATCCTACAGTTCTGATTGTTTAAAGTACCTAAATACTTGTAATATGAAAAATACAGCAGTTTAGGAATATAAAAAACTTAATTCAGAGTACTCAAATAAATACTGTTACCTTTTACTTATAGTTCAAAATTTATATTTAAAAGCTTAAGCATTTAAGCAAGAATAACTTAAGCATTCTAGGCCCCTGCATGTATGCCTGATAAATTCACCATGTAACCTACAGAATTATAGTGTGCTCACAGTATTCTGTTGTAGATTACTTAGCTGCTAACCAGTTCTTTGTTCAAGGTTTGCATTGGCAGTAGCAATTTACATTGAGGTGATCCTTGAACAAGGGACATTTATAGTTTTAATTCATATATCTCGTGTTGACTTATGTTAGATCACTATCTTTATGAAACAGTGAAAGAAAATCCTCTTCGTCATTTCTATCTTCTCTTACTTATCTCTTGACCTATTTCTAGTTATTTCAGTTCAAAATAGAATATTTTAAATTAAAATTTTGTACTTATTTTGTATGTATATGTATATATGCGTATTTGTGGAATTTCATAAATGTTAGATCATCTATTATATTATTGTATTTCAATTTAATTATTAAATATAATGATGACATAGGCCTTCCATTATTTTATAACAATACAAATTAATTTTTGATTATAATACAGCTCTTAGTTGAATATCTGTGGAATTCTCTTTCATCTAATCTCTGCTGATAAATTGATTCCTGTTTGTTTGCTACTTCTTATAATGAGGTAGATACAAAGAAATATTACTTTAAGAGTAATGGCTCCATATTGATTTTATACATACATGAATTAATATAATCTCTCTGTTTGAGTAAGCTCTTTGTTTGGCTTATATATTTAGAACATTCAGCCAGACTTCCTCATTCTTGCTGATAACTTTCAAGTCAGCCACGACTCTTTTCATACATTGTAGATTCATTTCATTTTCATTTCATATATTTTTATTCTATTAGAGTTCTCTTCTCCATTGTATTCAACCTTCTTTTTGTACCACAATTTCCAAATGCTGTGAGTGGCTTCAAGAACTGTGGTTGATTAATATTTAGACACTATTCTTAATATTCTAATAATGCAGGGTGATTAAAGGCGACTTGTTCCCTTGTACAGCTATCTGAAGTTTTTATTTTACATGATGCAAAATACTTTCATACTACTGTATAAGTCTTTCTTTTAGTTCCGTTTCATTCATCACCTACATGTTGACTTTTCTTTACTGTTTTTTCCACCCATATATATGTAATCCTTTCTTGGTGCATTTGGTTTTTGTTTAACAAGATGGGTGCTACTACCAGCCACCATAGTTCTCTCTATATTTTTTCATCATTGGGTGGCAAGAAATTACTATAGGCACCAAGTAATTCAGGCTTAGAGGGAACCCTGCCCGCCACTCATTTTGCATTTATCTATCAATACACCCTTTCATTCTTAGAAAAAATGCTACCCAAATACACAAAACTTTTTCAATATTCTCACAATTAACTCCTTATATACAGCTGCCAAATCTCCATACCATTTGCTGGTTTATTCACTTCTGCCTCTGACTCGATCATTTGACATTTTCCTTAAGCAAACAGTCAAAATTGAAAATATTAAAAACTGCAGATAAACACAATGAGTGAGTACTGTAAGTTTTGGTATGAAATCATCATCTTGGAAACTTGTGTTGGTACCTCATACCAATGCTGGCCATGAGAATTTGATGCCTTTTTTTACAAAAACGTGACTTATTAATTTGGTTGAATATAACGGCCCTTGCTTTGTCAACATTTAACCTTTTATTCTTCACTACTACAGTCATACTATTTGACAACATTTGAAGTAATTTCCTAATTAATATTAGTAAAAGTACTACTCATCGTTATTAAATAAAAATAAAGTAATCATCAATGAAAAATATTTTTACTATCAAGCATAATTCATTCTGAGAAGTGAAAGTAATGCAATTGTGTACTGCGAAAGTAATACACCACTGGTAACACTGATACAAAAATTAATATTTCACTTGTCTGCAACTTTCTTTCCTACTCCATTACAATTATTTAATTGCAAAAACTTTTTTCCAGCAAAGTTATTGATTATATCATAATCATAGCTTCTTGTTCCGTTGAAATAGGAATCCATCCAAATGTGATAAAAAGTAAAGTAGTAGCATCATTCATATTCATTTCAAAATCAGCAATCTTAAAATTGTCCTATTGTAATCCAGCAACCACTTGTAATATATGATGTGTATTATACAATGATTCCTACCTCATATAATTTATTATTCTTACTAAAATATTGTTGAATTTATTTGGTTCTGTAGTTATACCCCTCTATGCTTTTCCTATTTCACATGCATGGTAAGCTCAGATTGCATAAAGATGCTTTAAGTTGCTTTTATGTGCTTTTCTAACCATGGTCCTTGTGTGCTGAGTAATAATCCAGTCATAATCCATCTTGCTTCTGTCCATTTTTTAAAGCACCTAAAATTTCCTACATAATACTTTTAATCGTCAAAGTTGTATTGCAGTGAGAAATATTTAGTCTTATAGTTACCTTTCTCCAAATGAGATACAGCTTATAGTTGACATTTTATGAAAACCCATACCATGACAATCTTTAACTCATTCAAGGTAGCTCTGCATTTTAGCATGATAAATTGTTCGTAGTTTTTTCTTCCAATACACATGTTTTGAATTAGTAAACAATTTAAATATCAACTTAAATTACTTTAAATCAAAAATTTTAATTTAAATGAAATTTCAAATTTACAAATTCTATCATATCGGTATAATTTTTCAACTGATAAAAAATAAATTTAACCTTTCTCTGTATATAATGTCTGTTGGAACCTTTTATTGACATCTATTCAGTCAATCTGGAATACATTGACTATAGTTAGAGTGATGTTAGCTAAAAAATTAGAAATCTTTCTTTATGGTTGTAGTAACCCAAATTCTAAGATTTCTTTGGCAGTAATTTTAAACTAAAGAAATATTAACAGTAAGGTAACATTATGTTACAGTATTTTACTTCCTAGTTTTTTTAAAGTATTTTCCTAAAATACAGGTATATTATGTCAATTGTATACGAGCTAAATATTTCTGTTAAATTATTAAATATGATGTATCACAAGGAATTCTTATCTATGTATTGAGTTTAAAACTCACTGCTAATTAATTTTCTAAGATATTCAGAATCTATACTAAAATATTTGTCACCCTGCACACACTTACTTAAGGCCTCAACCTCCATACGCTTGCTTAACTTAAACATACCACTTGGTCCTTCACATTCAGTCAGGAATAGCCAAATATTGGTTTATGTGAGCTTCCTTGAATGACTTCACGTAATTGAAGCAATTTGAATTGTCTTGAATTTTCCCTGTCTTTGAGGTTATATTATGTCTTATGTTTTCAGAAACCAATATGATGTGAATATCTTTACCAACTCTACATTTGAGAGAATGGTTATCACATTTGTAGGTGATATAAGAGAGTTAGTTGATGAAACTTGTGAAAAGGATGGGGTTGACCAATCTTGCTGTCTTGTGGTAAGAAAAAAAAGATAATATGATTATGTGAGTAGTTGATGATGAAAATCTCAGTTCAGTATTGTGTGTATACTAGTCATTTATAAGTTAAAGATGTAAAAATTTGTACAACATGAAGAGCTGTATAGTAGTTTTATTTTGGAATGAACTCAGTGCACCCTTATCTTTTATTGAATGTTTGTGAAAGGAAGTTAATGGAGTAGTTTCCATGTCTGTTTTTTAATCCTTCTTTGTAAAAATTTAATTTTTCATGTTTCCTCGATGTATTAAACTATGATTTGTTTGGATGATAAATATGGCTGCAATTTATGCTTGTCAGTTTATAAGGTTTTTGTGTATAGCTTGGTAAATCATTATAAAAATATTCATTAACATGCTTATTTGGTAACAAAACTCACTAGGCTGCAATTCTTAAGGGAAACTTAATGATTATAAGATGGGTTATCATTTTCTTTCCCTAATATAATAACATTCTCATTGCCTCTCAGAATTTATTCATTGAAGCAAATAGTTTAATAATAGATTTCATTGTAATCTAACTTACATTTTAATCTTTTGTAAAGTTATTTGGCTTGTATTTCACTAACTAATAATAACCCATTTCTAATGATACATTTAGTATGACATAATCTAATGCATGCTCCATCTTAATGTTACTGAGGATATCTTGAATTTCTATAATTTTTATAACTATCTTGTTCATTTTTACAAGGCCTGATGATTTTCACGCTCTTTTTTACTTGTTATAAATATTTGTCTCATTGGTAGATTTTTAATCATTGTTTTTATCAAAAGCTTTACTTTTTCAACATTTTATGAATTATTCTTTTTCAGGATAGTAACAGTTCTGTCTGTGTACCAGTTGGTGGTTTCTTAGATTCTAGATGTATGTATGTAAGTATTAAATTTCATTTTCACCTATTGTTTTTGGGACTGAATTTAATACCTGAACTTCGTTTTTCCAGATGTTTGATGAGGTCCGCTGTACATTTTACAATATAACTCCTGGAAATTATTGCATACGGGTAATAATTTGTGTTTAACAAGATTTAGAGTTTTTCATGATAAAAGATAAAAAATAATTTCTCACAATTTTGTAGATAATAATAGTGGATGACCGCTGTGCAGAGGGGACTGTATGGACTAAAAATAATTCCTGTAGATGGAGCACTGTTTTAGGTAATAATATTTTACATATATTAAGTTTTTCCTTAGATTTCCTAAATTAGATTTAATATTTTTGTTCTTGCTGCTATAGTGTAGTGCTTAAATCATGTATATTGTTTAAATATTACAACTTTCAACTTCTTCTAACATTTATTTTCTCTGTTTTCAAATCCAAAAATATCTATTATGCATGAAATAATAACATGAGACTTCAGGTTCATCTTTTTGACAGTTGGTTTAGGGAGGACTGTGCTGATGGGTGAGGTGACTAGGCAACTGTCTTTGACACCTCTCTCAGAAGGCACCAAGTTGAATGTAAAGGTCTTCATTTTCTCAATTTTTGATAATTTATTTAGAAAAAAAAATTTTCCAATAAAGGGATCCTTCTCATATCCTACTATGTACTCTATTTCTTAATTTATTTGACTAAAATCCAGCAGGAAGACTTGGCAACAATATGAAATGAAGTGTATGATATCTTGCCTCAGGCAGCATAATAGCTCAATATGGCTCAAACTATTTAGACTCTCTCTATTCATTGACTAAAAATAAAAATTTGAGTATACCCTGAATCTTAACAGACATTTAGTAATGTTCTCTATCTTCACATTATATAAAATATTTGACTTCTTATTCAAGCTTTTTATCAATCCCTTGCCAGGGCAATATTTTCTTCATAGAAGAGACAATTTTAGAAATACTTTATATTTAATATTCCATATAATGCAATTGATTTATTTTTATTATGCTACAATTAAGACTTTTTAAAATATGTTTTGCGTTTTTTACTGTTCATTTTACATTCTGTTTCAACTCCTTTTTATTTTTTACTTCAACATTCTGCATTTACCTATTTACATGTAATGATGGGGAATGACATCAATACCCTAAATTTGATTTATTTTTCATACCTTGGTATCCTAAGTAGCGAAATTATTTTTACTCTATTCAAACTTTTCAGAAATTCTTCAGCAACCTCCTGATGTTCCAGTTGCATCCTTATTTTCATATTTTAGTAATGCACTTACTATTTGTATAGTCCTTATTGGGGCAGTACTTCTTATTGCTCTAGCAATATTGCTATTGAAGAAAAGAAAACTGAGATGGTCTTTAACTCCAGGTAAATACCTTATTTTATTTGTAAACTTACATTAGTATAAAAAGGTTGTAGTTACTAAACCATTATATCCTGATTGTATATTAATGAATAGAATTTCTTGCATGAGCATTTAACCCCAAATTAAAATCAACTAATCTAAGTTGTAAATTTGATAGGGTGATGGCTGTCACTAATGAGATACTAATAGATAGATAGAGACACTAATGAGAAAAAGTTACTCTTAACCCATATAATTTTACGTTACCTTAGCTTGAGGGCAGGTAGGTAATAGGTTCATTGAAACTTTCTGTGTTTATCTGAATGGTAATGTGAAAGAATGGTTAAAATTTTTATATGATTGTGAAATAAATGTAATACTTTAAAGTTTATATGTAAATAGTAGGCAATAATTGAATCTTTAAAAAACTTTTTTTCTGTTGGTGTGTACCTTATTAATCAGAATTATTCACTCTATTGCTATTAATCTGTAGATTGGCTACTCATTATGCCATCTTAATCAGTTTATTGCTACCTATCAAATGGCTAATAAGTAGAGGTTTTATTGAAGCCTCCATGATTGATAGATTTTCAGCTTGCATGTTATGCTATTCTATTTATATTATTATAATTCTGGTAGTTAATCTGTTAGTTTCCTAACTCACATTTATAGAGAATGCTCTTATCTTTTTCATGGGTTAAGAAAAGTACATACAGAATGCCAAAAGTTGCATAATGTTCTTTTGGGGTAATTTCTTTTACATCTATACTTATTTGGCAGTAGTAAAATTTGCCTTTATTTACACAGATGAGCCTCCAGATGAAATGGGAAGGCCTCTTGGATTGAAGTCGAAGGTTTTGTTACTCTATCCCAGAGATTGTGATGCATTCATGGATGTGATGAACTCACTCAGAATGATACTCTGCAAATTTGATAATGTTGAGGTGAGGAAAAAGCATTACGTGTATTTGTTTATGTTTATAACTCTGATTTGATGTTTATTGTCTTTTACATGCCTTAAGAGACGGGTTGTACATGGATGTTGAAATAGTGTGTAATGAACAACTGTCACTTATTTTATATTTTTTTCCCTTTAAATTGCATTATTACATATGATATTCCCCATATTTGCATGATTTTTAATCATTTGTAGGAGTATAAATAACCACCACCAATTTGGTCGAGGGAAATATATGTATTGAGATAATTAAGCAAAATTACTTTTATTTTATCTTAGTTATGAGCTTGGGTTTCCATTTCATAGTAGTTACTAAATGGAAGTTTCTATTGATAAACAGAAAACAAAATCCCCCTTTTATAATACATAATCAATATCAGATTTTGTCTAAATACAACAGACAATGAATTTTTGATGATGCAATGCTATTAAACTGAGGCACAAATACTTTGAAGTTCACACCAATTTACTCAAGATTTATCAGTTCATATATATTTGCTTACATTAGTTTGTAAAAGATTACTTCTTAGTTTCACCAAAAACAATATTGAAGGATAGTAGAAGGATTTTTTATTTTTTCCAAAATATGTGGCCATGACTGTGGTGCATTTGATTAGCTAGATTATGGCATACACATCAATTTGCCTTTTAAACTTTAAGAGTTTTAATGACATCAGCTCACAGATATTGCGTAAATAATTTTCATTATTTATTGAATGTTTTCTAAATTTTTTGTGGTAAGATACTTTAGCGTCTTCCTTGGTTTTAAATTGCATTTTTGCATCCATTTTTACTGATACTTATGAAACATATCATGATTATTTTTAGCTGTGTAGTAATGCTTAAGCACTATATTTGTATAATATGGAACAATACTTATTTTTAGTTCATGGTATTAATTGGTGTATACTATGCATTGGCATATAACAGGCACCATAATGTTAAGAGGGAACTTTTGCTTAAAAATAAATTTAATATAACAGAATCAAAACTCAGAACTTTTAAGAATACTCAAAAACAAATTTATTAATGCTTATAGCATTTATATAGCTTTTAAAAATTACATTTAACTAGTTGCCCTATGCAAAAATTTCGCTGTCGAACTTTGATACTCAATTTCCCCACCCAAATACATTTCAACAAATACTCTAATCACTTTAAAGGAATATACAAACACTGAAACATACCTAAGAACACCTTCATATTCTGTATCAGTGTTTGTTTCGATGTACTTCATTTGTAGCTGTATATATCGTTATCTAAGTATCCAGAAACGAAACTCTATGAGCAAATTCAAAGTCTTGCGGTTTCTAATTCCTTACCCCTTGAGCATTCACAAATCATTAATATATTAGAGAGAGTCATAATGTTTAAAATATTTCCTTTTAGCAATATAATCATGAACAGTTTGCGTTATCGCTATAACGATCTATATATTTTAGTGTATAACGAATACCTCAATTCACCTGATGGACTTACCATATAATGAATTTAGACAACACATACCTTATGCATCCGCAATACATTTATTTTCTATATTTTTCTTTTCACACACGAAATATAAAAATAACCACTACTCGTCTGCAGTGAAATTGCATCTTATCCATTCACTGAATCAGAGTTATTCAATTAATGAGAGATGGGCAATGGACGAGGACGATTTTATAATATACACCATTCCGCTAAACATCACTTTAGTTTAAATTCAAATTTAGATTAAGTGAATATTAAGCATAAATTTATAATACCAGGCAAAAGTGAGACACAGACCTTAGTATTCGGCAGGGCTTATGTTTCTGTGACTGTCGTTCTGCTCCCAGAAGTTGGAAGTTTAAATCGGTTTATTAAAATATAAGTACGTACAACGTTGAGGTCTTCGTTAATGGAGCCTATAGTATTACTTGCGAAACCAATTTTAATCATTTTGAGACCGAGAATAGATATCTCTATCCGAATTTTAAAATTTACATCTCTAAGTAAACAAATTTAATCTGTATATAGCAACCCAGGTATCTTTTCATCCAGGACGCAATGCAATGGTTAAAATATCAATTCAATTTGTTTAACAAACAGTGGATTTTTCATTTTCTTACTATTTTTAGCAGGAACCTCAAAACTTTTGCTTTCAATTGGTCATTCATTTTTATATATTGATTGAAAAATAAGGGAGAAAATCCCCAATCACCAAAAATGTATGTTTTAAAATAATATACAGAGGATTTTAAGTTCTGAAGCAAAATACGTAAAATGAACAAGTGACTATTTATTCAATTAATTTTGAATATAAAATATTAAATATAACATGAAGGTAGAATTTCAGCCTTAAATTTTATGGAGGAAGATGTATTTTACAGGTGGATAAATTATGGTTTTTTGGTTAAATATTATAGTGTTATGTTTGAAACTGTATGGATTATTTTCTTTAGTATTTTTATATGTAAATACAAAATTTTCTACTATACAAAATTTAATACTTGTGCAAAAAGTGTATCTTAGTTACTTGAAACTGTAACCAATGCCATTTCATCATGGAAACAAATGTTTCAGTCTTGTAAACACATTTTAAGATAATTTTGTATTTTCATTTCAATTACTATTCAATATTAGCTGGATGTATGTACTCAGCACTGCTCAGAGTAAATTTCAGATATTGTAGGTAATACCCAATATTTTTCTGTCTGAACTAGTGAATAAAATGTAAGATTCACTACATATGCATTCATGTGTACACTAAGAAATACATATTAATGTAATTGTAGTTCCATTAAAAATTAATTCAGTTACTGAGGAATTCAATTAAAAATTGAGTAATTTTCAAAGCTCAATTCCATTTTAGATTTATCTAATGCATACTCATTGAGAATTTTTTGGAATGCTATAAATGCTATTTTAAATTAATTAACAACTCAAATGTGTACTGGTTCATTAGATTCAAATAATAGTATAAAAAGGAAAGCAATGTTTACTAGAAAATTTATTCTATATCTATTTTCATGCATACTTATGAATTATTTTTCTTCCAATAGGTTTATGACTGCTATCAAGACGATGAAGTCTTAAATGGTCCGTTTATGTGGCTACAAAGATTAATGAGTCAAACTAGACTGTGCACTATAATTGTCAATAGTGAGTGTGCATATTTACAGCAGAATGCAATGAAACTGGGTACCAGTGCAGATGTTCGTAGTTATTACAAGGAACCCAGTTTTCGTGATCCTGTATTCTTATATGGGTTGAAATTGATCATGGAAGATCTTTCACCTGATATTTATCATAAAAACTTTGTGATTGGGTAAGTTCAAAAGGGTACAGTTGACAGTTGAGTTTAATTCCAGCCTATCTTTTTCTGTGTTCTATTTATGGTTTCAACGTATTTTTAATTAAATATCTGTTTTCTATCTTTGGTTAATTATTCTTAGAAATTTATCCATTGACTGCCACTCAATAGTGACAAATTACAACTTTTATGTTTTATTTAACTGTTCTATGCTGTCTGTAATTGCCTTTTATAATCCTCAAACTTTTTTGTGAATAGTTGTGCTAACTGCTACTACCAGTCACATAATTTACTTATTACACCCTATATTTGAAATTAGGTATTAACTTCTGACCGTACTCAATGACTATATTTTAATTATTGATATATCATTGTCAATGAATCATGTTTATAATCCCTATAAATCTAAGGAGATTTTATATTGTTTCAGATTGGAAGATTTTTCAAAGGATGAGCTTATGCTAACTCTCCCCACCAGTTTTAGGAGGTATATTATACCAAACCATCTGAAAAAGTTACTGTCAGATATGAATGTGTAAGTTGTATTGGTGATATTATAATTTTAAATAGTTTTAGTTCAGCTTGTGAAATTAATCAAAATTATTTTTTCCACAGAGAACATGAAGATGAGAATTTCTTCTTACTCGATTCACTTGAATACTTCTCTTTGGAGAATAATCTAAAAATTCTTAATGAATACAAGAGTAGGAACCCAGATTATCTCGAAAATCTTCTGAATTTAATCTGAGGTGAAACTAATTTTACATATCACCCACTAAAATGAGATCTCTTCAGGTATTGCCATTGAGCTTTCTAATGATTTATTACTTTGATTGTAAATGCTTTAAGCTGATGTACTTTCTCTCAGAAAATATCAGTAAAAGCATAACTATTTGATATACTATCCTAATGGATAGTGCATCCCAACTGGTGCCATGAGCAAGCATGATATGTTGCCTTACATCCATAAATACATATTCTTTAAATATTTAATAGAATTTCTGATGTGATTTTTAATAAGATATTTCACCATTTATTAGGTCTACCAATAAATATTAGAATATACTGTACCATTTTATTCTGTGCTTGGGGTTCTCTTATTTCTTTAATTTATACAGAAACTAATAATTTTCTAGCTTTTGTTTGTTATATATATATATTGAGCGAATCCTGAAGTCTGCCATGGCAGACAAAAGGTTGGGAAGCATTATTATTAGGTATTATTGAGAATTGTTGGACGTTTTTTTAATAGGTTTGACATTATTTTTGTTGAGGAATATTTATATTCTCCTACATTTATATAGGGGAAATTTTTTAAAATTATAAAATCAAAATTTATATTTTTCCAAGAAATAATATTTATTCCTCTTAAAAGGGTAAACTTCAGTATTAGCTATTATTACTATATATGTTACAAATAAGCTGTTTTGTTTTGCAATCAAAATAATAATCACAGATTAAACAAGATATTATTTCAGCATATATTACTCCTGTGTCAGATTTTTACTCCACTGATTAATTTGAATCTAAAAATGTAATTTTATAATTATCTATATTGTGATATCATGATGTGGTGATAGTGAACTTTATGAAAACACAAGGAATAGCTTCTTTTGTTGACTATGAAAATTTTACTTATTGTTGAATTACCGGTAGCCTGTACCTGAAGTATATTTGTTTTCATAGAAATTTATTTTTTAACATGTTCAGATTATCTGATTATTTTTGATTTCAATTGTGACACAGAAAAATATGCATTCAGTGTAACAATGTAACATCATTGCCTTCCAGTACTTACTTTACTTCCAGTAAAATTGTTTTAACAGCTAGTTAAGTGGTAGTAAAAGTCCATCTTGAGTATTTCCCTTATCAGAAAGGTAATTTTAATGACTAGTATTATGATTGAAATATTTACATGTTTGTTGTTCATTTAGAGGATCCAGTAAATCCATAAGTTTTCTCATAGCATTTGTCATTTATCAACAACTCATTCTGCATTATCGAAAGTGATCTGCTGAGCTATGCCAAATGCTTATCCTCTCTGAAATTCCTTGTTTTATGGTAAGGCGGTTTAAGAAATTTCTCATTATGAAAATGGAAGTTATACTAGGTTAATTTATTTTCATTCCCTATGTTCAATGTCATTGATACATATCTTTGTAGTATCTATAAATTCTTTATATTCAGAAGTAGAAAACCTCGGTCAATCAATTCACCAAGCCTTCACTGTATTATTTGAAGTCCAGCAGCTCAAATGCCGTTTCTTTATTTTATGAATCATATACTCCTGAAAGATGTCAATTAGAATTTTTATGATACTTTTAAGAAATTAATTTTATAATACCTTTTACAAAGGGTATGAGGAAATAAACTTTCCTTTTATTTTGCCAGAAAAATGGTTGATGATGATAGAATGTATAGATAATTAGTTTTGTTATTAGTTGGCAATTCTGGGAGGTACAAAGTAATCTTTATTTGTAAATTTTCTGTAGAACACAAAATAACTCAGTGTTTTTACAGTAAATGAGGAATTTTCGTCTATATCTGAGAATATACTCATATCTAGATATTTAACCACAATACTTTATTCTTCCAATTCAGTTCCAGTTCATTTTAAAACTGAATTAAAGTTGGCTCATTTTTACTCTGTTCAGCCATCTTTTTCATTCTCCGATCTTAAATAATTATCTCCTTCTGAAAGATTTTTTATTGGTAGCTTTTCAGTGTACAATACAGTAAATTAAATATTGGAATGAAATTTCGATAATTAGAAATAATTATGGAAGTACATGGTTTTAAAATGTAAATGTGAAACTTTATTTTTTCTATTTTTTTGAGTCAGTGTGACATCATTTTAATCTACCTTCTCCCATTCCCTCTTGAGTGTACCAATATTTTTGATGGCCTAATGTAGAGATATTTTAGTTCAGATGCAAGATTTTTATTTTTTATGTTTGGGTTTAGTTTTCACTCAAGCAAAAACTATCTTTCTCACTTTTTATTTTCGGTTTGGCTCTGGTTCAGTGTCCTTACTAATACAAAATTTTTGACGACTTCCTTAGCCTCATCAATTCCTTTCAGATGAACTACACAAAAATCACGTAATCTGTAACTGATAAGTCCAAAAAAATTGTAACAATTTTGACAAAATAACTGATGTGTATTTTGAAAATTATTTGGAAAACTTTAGCTTAAAAATTTTGAACCTATTAGGAAATATTGGTAGAAATAGTATGGTAATCAGTAGTTTATTAGGAAGTATTGATTGCTGTCATGCTTCAGTTTACCTGTACTGCAGGATCTTTGTAATATCTTATACATGTATTTAGATTTTTAAATATTAGCCAAATATCTGATATTTGGTGCATTCCAAAAATTCTGCATTATTAAATGGCAACTATGTAAATAATAGTAAAGGTATAAATACCACCAATGTGATTATCTGTTGTTAGTATACTCTTAAATATTCATTTTAAAATGTGTACTCATCCTTATGTTGCTGCTAATTGAAATGTTTGTGCTGTAAATTTAATCATCACCACCTAATTAATGCACAGTCCATCACCATAAAAATAAAACTTTTAATGTGTCTGTGTGCTTTCCTGTATTTTTATGTATATTCAATGAGTGAATGGTAGAGTTCAATCATTTTAGTCTAGGGTTAAAGTAGTTTTAGAAGTTGCAATTTAAATTTCTAATGTACAATGAAGGTTCAGCCTAAATCACGATATTTTATCTGGTAGTTCAATTGTACTAATTTAGTGTACATTGACAATGAGTTGTGTATATGTAAAGTATCTCTGTAACTAGTTATTGATGTTGATGTAATTAATGAAAAGTTATTATTAAAAATAATAAATTGAACACAATAACATTTATCTCAAGGTAATTGTTTTATAGTTTCCATTACTTGTCATGGTTTGCTTACAGTGGTTGTTATCTATTTTATATAGCTACTTCTCCGGATATACCTAAATATAGGGGATACGAACTATCACCATATTCCACAAGTGCCATTGGCATGACATTTTTACAATGTACTGGCCCCACCCTGTAGCAAACAGAATGATTCAGACTTTGATGCTATCTATCATAGGTTCAATACAAGAAGGTCCAAAAATCGGGATTTTCCCATAAGAATGCATTGTGCAGATTTTTGAAAATTAATTTGAGGCACTTTTCGGTAAGATTGAGGAACCAAAATTTTGGAGGTTGGAGATGCTGTAGTTTTCTATTGTACCAGTTGAAGAAATGTTACCAATTTACCATGAGTTTGATGCCAGGTGAGTGCAAATTTCTCTCGTATAAAATGCATTGCAGAAATTTTAAAGATATTTTTGAATGCTTTCCTGTTAAGTTGGAAAAATGAAACCCGGTATGGGAACAGAGGCGATTGAAAACATTCTTCTATACAGTTCATCATTTCTCTAATGGTACTTGGTTCGATGCAAGAGCATCATTTTAGTGTACTATGCATTCTAAACAGAGATAACGGAATCTTATTTCAGTACCATCCCAAAAAGATATTGAATTGAAACTTTGGAACAGGTCAGAATGGAACCTGTTAATCATTAATATGAAATTGTTTCTCACGAACAGGTCCTGAATTTGATGCCAGGCAGTCTTTTGCATGACTTTTTGAAAATTGTTTTGAGGCATTTCTCGGTGTGATAGTGAATTCAACTGATTAACTTGCAGTATGCAAGCAACTTTTACTTGTATAGAATATATCTAGTTATGGTATACTTTAAGTTCAGTCTAGAATGTTTTATTTTTGCAAACTTTTCAATCATCTCTTTGCTTCTTTGCCCAGGATTAAGACAGTGCCACTTCTGATGTTCCTTGCTTACTAACTTCTAGAAGCTAGTTTTATTCAGAGAATGAAGTACTATTATTTTTCAAATGAAAGGTGTAACAAACAAGTTTTAGGTTGCAAGAATAATTGTCCTTACAGGCTAAGAAAAAATCATAAGATATAAATATCCTAACAGATAAGCTTCAATAGAGATGGATTTCATTTTTCAAGTAAGTGAGATATTCATCTTAACTCTCGGCTATGCTTAAAGATGAATAGTAATTCTCCAGATGAATTCTTCTTCCCTAAAATATTTCTGAGGCTCTTAATTTCGTTCTTTATCAAAAATCTTTTGGTGGAAGTATTGTCTGCATTTAGGCATTCTGAGCTAAGGATGGCAACCGAACAGGGAAACAACTTACTTACTTACAACAACTTACTACTTCTATTATGATATAAACAAAGTTGTGTCATTCAAAAGTTCCTCAGAGAATGTTACCTCATTGCATTAAGGAGATTTGTGTATCCTATGACTAAGAGACAAAGGTTTCTCCAAGCGCCGAAAGCAGCAACCGTCGAGGGCAATTCCTTGGAAAAGGATTATCACCTGGGTGGCCACCAGTTTTCAGAATTTCCCGATGCGCATTTCAGAAACTATGCTCCCATCTTCACAGAGGGTCAAATGCTGAATGGGCAATTCTGAAAACTGGTGGCCACCCAGGTGATAATACTTTTCCAAGGAATTGCCCTCGACGGTTGCTGCTTTCGGCGCTTGGAGAAACCTTTGTCTCTTAGTCATTGAATGCCGAGTTCCTTTTCCTTTCTTTAAGCAATATCCTATGACTGTTGTTAAAAGTGCTTCAACATCTAAGGTCATATTGCACATGAGCTCCCACCAGGAATTGAACTTGGGACCACATTCACCAAAGTTGAATGAGCTGCCCACATGGCTGTCTGGATGCCCAATTTGTTTATTTTTTTATGACTATGAGATCTCTGTTGGCTGGACCACCCAAGGGGTAGTCAAAATACTGTCCATTGTGCCTTGAGGTTGAGGATTGGGATTGAAGCTGAAAACTTCACCCTATGGAAATGAATGAGAACCTTGAGATGAAGCTTTTAAGCTATTAAAAGCAGTCAATTAAAGAGCAGAAATGAAATATTCTGAATAAAAGCTTTTACATGTGATACTAAAGTATAATATGATTACTTTCTGTAGGTAATCATGAATCATGGTACCCACTTAAAGTTAAATTATCTGGAAGTAAAATAGTCCTCCTGTTCCATATCCTCATGAAGGCTTATACCAGTAAAGATTTTTTACAAAGAATAGAGTAGACCTGAATAATTCAATTAGGTTAATGTACAGATATAATGCCATACTAACAGCTGTATAAAATAAGAATAGTTTTACAGAAATAATAGTGAACCACTCTTTATTATCAAGGAATTTGTAGGATAGAAAAAGTATCTAAAGTCTAAAATATCAATTAATGTATTATTGAAAGCAGAAGAAATGTGGAAAGGATGCGGGAAACAGCTTTGTTAAGTATGTGAGGAAGAATTAAACATAAAGGAGGAGACATACAAGAAAATAATGAAAATATGGGTGAAGTTAATGGGTTAAATACTAAAATGTGATTCCCAAATTTTTTGAGCCTTGGGCTCCTTGAGTTCCATGAACTTACACCTAATTTCCTTCAACCATAATCCAAAAGGAAAGATTGTCAGTGACTTGAACCCTCGCTTATGGTGAGTGTCTGGCCTCTAGTGCTGTAACCTTACTTCTTTCAGCTCCCTTTGTTAAGTCACTGCCCACTGTAGGAACTACTTTTTCAAAAGAAGAACCATGAATGCCATGAGGAAAATAAAAGCAGTTAACTTAAAAAGAATTGGTGTCACACCCAAAAAGATTTTGAATCATATAGATTAAGAGACAATAAAAGCCTTAATAGTATTGTCAAGTGAATTATTATGCCAGATAATTTATGAAGAAGAGTTGCGGTCTCTATATTGACGAGAACAATTCTTAATGAAAAATATATAGTAGTAGTATGTAATTATTTGAGAATGGTAACATTTGGTAAATTGTAAGGGATGATTGTTAAAAGAATGAGGAAGAAAATTGAAGGGAACAATTTTGGAATAATATGACATTAGTTACAAAAGAGAGATACAAGAGGCAACTATGAAATAGATGTTAATTTTAGAAGTAAAATGAAAATTTAATTACTAGAAAAGAAATTAAAATAACTATTTAATTTATCAGATACATTACTTATATTACCTAGCAATTACCCTTGCTAACAAAAGATAAATTTATCTTCTAATGAATCTACTTTAGATATAGGGTAATAGAAAGAAAGATCGAGTTCAGCAATCGCCTTAGCCACCAAGGCAACTGATTGTTTATAACCACAAGATTGTACAATTTTTTTGTCTCTTATGGCCTAATTCTCACAATTTCAAATTGAAAATTATATTACACAATAAAAATAAGAGCCTTTCTTTTAGTACTTTTCTTGATTCTTTAGAACCATTATTTATTGTGCCAAACGATTTCTCTCATTGTTTTATTTTATGGTTTATTTTATTTTATTGTGCTAAATAAAAGAAGTCTGCAATTCATTAGAGATGAAGTGATTAACCAAAAGGATTTGTATAGAGATTTTCTGTAGGAACAACTCTAGAAAATCATGTGATACAGGAATCTGTGTTATAAATCCACCAACAAGGGAGGATCAGCAATTGGTATTTTTAATATTGTTGAGTTGGTGAAGAAATGGATAATAACAGTGAAGTGTAATATAGTGGTAAATTAAAACAGGCCCAAGAGTTCTTATTTCTTGAAACTTAGACTATGAAGTATGAATACTACAAGATAGAAATAATATCTAGAATTGGAAATATAAGGATATCTTGAGAGAGGACCTGGATGAAATTCTCAGGTGTCTTGAGTTGCCTGCAATTTTGTATGGTTGTAAAAATTGGGTAAGTGTGGAAAATAGTGAATGCGTTGGAATTATGATTTGTCAGTTGAGTGTTGTAAGCTATGTGTACTGATGGATGATGATTGAAGATCTTTCAAAGATGATGGCATGGAAACAGAATATATTTTATGAGGTTAAACCAAGTAGAAGAAAATATTGGGCATCCATGTAGGGCAGCGATCACCAACCATTCTTTTTACTTAATACCCACCTTTGTTCAGTAAAATTTCCTGACCATACACTGTTGTGATGCTGATGTCACAATAGCATGATTCAATGTTTAAGTAAGTAATCATAGAAAATGCATTTACAAGAATAGCAATGTTTATTGATGTTTTATATTTATATAATAAATCTGAGAGCAAATGTGTGTATTGGCCGCTTTATCAAGCACAATATTAACTAAATTGAAGATATCTAAAATATCGTCTTCCAAAGGTTTATTATGCAAAATGATGGCAACTTAATATGGAGAATATATTATTATGTTTTTGTTGTTTTAAATATATTCTATGGAAAATATGTGAAGTGTAATATGTTCTTTCCTAAATTTTCTTGTCAGGAGAAGAATGTTGAAATCCTTCATGTGGAATATCAAGCTATGTGCATGTGGAATGTGAACCATAAGAAAACAGGAGTTCAAAGATTGAAAACCTAAAGATAGGTGTGGCATGAAATAGAAAAAGGAACCTCAATTGAAAGTAAAATATACAAAGTGCTGGAGATAGTGGGAGAAGTGAGATTAATCATTGATGTAAGAAAATGATGGCAGAGGAAACAGATGGTTCAAATATTAAAAGAAGAGTGATTACTTACAAAATAAATTGAAGATAGAATACAAAGAGGGAAAGTTAATGGGGAAAATGTAGGATGATACAAAGGACAAGAATAGTTATCTAGAAATAAAGGAAAGGGAATGAATTAGGAAATTTTCAGGTAAATAAACATACCTCAAGTTGGAGGACTTTTGATGTTTGTAAGGGTGTTTTTTATCTTGGCCCAGTTTAAGAACCATAACTTTCATTATATTCTCATATCACACTCAAGGATTTTCAACTCAAGATTCATTACTTTTTTACATTCCAGCAAAATGAGTAATTTCTCTTGGCAAGAAAAGAGGACTTTATGGAGGCATTTCTTGAGAGGTCTCTGAATGACCTGGCATCAAAGCTGAGATTGTTTGGAAGTTAAAGTTTATAAGAAAGATAAAGTAATAATTATAGATAATACTATAGTTACTACCACCTTCCTCATATTTATCATTGCATTGATTGTTTTATTCTCCTTTTGTTGACCTTTCTTTTTTATACATACAAACAAGCAAACTAATCTAGCACTGATCTTCCTAGAATTCATCAATAATCAAAGCAAGTGATTCATTCTTATTATTTTGCCTTTAAATAATATATACAGTGGTTTTCATGGAAGTCAAGTTATGTTAATTGAGCTGCTAGATTGATTACAAGGATAAGTAATTTGCTCCTTAAAAGCAGTTAATGTTGAAGTGTATAGTTTTAAGATGACTTCCATAATTTTAAATCTACACACACATGCTTTTGAGTTTGTCAATCTTTAAATAGAAAATTTTATTTAAATATATAGAAACAGGAATGAAAATCCTACCCCAGAAAATACCTAATAGTTTTTACAATGGTGATTTATCTATATTGGAAAAAAATTTATTGCTATTAATAAAAAATGTCTTTAAAGAATAATGATATTACAATGAGATATATGGAAAGGAATCACGATTGTTGTAAGTAAACAAAGTTTTTAAGTAGTGATTTAGATAAAGAATGAAGCTTTATTATTTTAAGTTATTAGCATTTAATGATTTATGAATTTCCAATAGAAGACTAAACACACAACCGAAAGCTATTCTAATTTACCTGAGATATGAGATATCTGAGAGAATATATAAACGAGGAGGCCCTCTCATACTTTATTTATAGATTTTAAGCTTAATAATATTAATTAATTAATACAATATTAATTAATACAATAATTAAAAGGGTTAATCTTATCTTTTATAGAGTAATAGTTACATATACAAAATATTTCTTTGTATTTTATCATTACTATTGGTTTTGCAAACTGTTTAAGATGATATATACTATGCAGTTCATGATAAAATCCAGAGTGGATAATAAGACACAAATTTCACTTTTTGAAGGGCTGTCTGTTTGATTCTGATTTTAAAATCAGAATCAAACTTGCTTGTAGAGTAAATTGTGTAGTTGTTTACATTATCTACTCTGATAACTTGAAATTAAAAATAGAATCTTATTTGCTAGTTGTTTTATGCTCATGGATAAGTTGCCCACCATATCTATTAAGTATTCAGCCATAAGCTCATAAAATTTGGACTAAATTTCTTAGTAAATATGACCTCTTTAGAATAAATTTATTAAGAACTTAATAAAACTGTGCATATATCATTGTTCTTTATATTACATAGTGTCTTAGTTTAAAGATATTATTACTCCCTAACTCTTTCTCTACTTGCCCCTCAACATTCTACTTTAATGATAACAATAAGTTGCTAATGCCCATTAAACTATTTTAACTGTTAGCGTAGTATATTCTAAGATATTGTGTTTGCTTGAAAAAACCTTACACATAGTCTGTATGTTTTATGCACAGCTTTTTTTTTCTATTTCGTTTACTTTCTCTCTAGAATTTTTTAGTCATTTGATGATGACCACTGCTGATTTAGTAGCATTTTTAAAGTTCAACTTCAACAGTTGAGGTGATTTTGTGCGTGGATTGAGTGCAAGACTGCTTTCACCAAAGGTGAATGTGTTACCCATTTGAAAATTCAGGAGCCCCATTGTCACAAAAATAAAATTATTTTAATATTATATCTTTTATTAACTACATTTAGCATTGGTTTTAAATGTTCCTATTTCTTCATTAGCATATTGATTCATGAAATTTAGTTTCCTTAATAATTAATATTATGCGTGAAGTGTAGATTGATTTTTATTTTACGTTTGACTGTAAATTATTGTGATTGGTCATGTTCATCCGTTTAACCCTTTTGTCCAATCCTTTCTTTGCATTGTTCTGGCTCCAAATGAATTCATAGAGTATATTTTAGAGTAATTGCTGTGAGTACTTGAGTGGTTAGCGGAACACAATATTCGTAATTAATCCGAAAATGAACGATTTCCTTTCACTCCACGCGGCATTGTTTGCCTTTCGCAATCTTTTTACCTGTCCTTTTCCATTCTCCGTTTGCCCTCGTCAAATTTTGGAATGTCTGTTACTGTAGGTATACTTGTCAGGCTGATATATTTCGATTTAACTTTCATCGGATCTGCCTAGGGATATTTATACGCTATGTCTACCAAAACAAAACTTCCATTCTAAAAGTAAATTCTAGCGAAGCGTTTTTAGAGAACAGATAACTCTCTCTTTTGCGACATATAAATTTTTACTTAAAAAATTTCAGATTAATTCTAGCTTACTTTCTTCGGAAGCAAATGGAGAGATGTTTACAGATTCAAAGAGCCATCAAATGTATCGAATCAAAGCAAAAGAGAAAGTGGCGGATCACCATTTTAATCAATGTTTATTTTTATTCAAGTGCCTTAGGGATCCTGAGCGATAAGTCATTTTTTTTAAATAACGAAAAAATTTGACCGCTATAACTATATAGAGAAAACAATATAATGCGCATAAATATTATATCGTTGAAACATAAGTGCGGTAATGAAATATTTCAAAAATCCAACTTCAATTTAAAAATAATTCATTGTATCGTGATTATCGCATTACGGATGCACACTTATAATAATAGTAACTAATATGGTTTGAATTATAATTAGAATGAAGCGATATTGTTTAAAAGGTCAAATGCATGTACTTCATAGTTGAAAACAATCGAAAAAATTAGCATAGCTTTCTTCTGCGAATTAAGGTAATTGATAAATCTGAATGCTGAATAAATTATACTGGGCAACGTTTATTGAATACCGCCACGATTTGGGCGTAAGCAAGTTTCTCAATTGATCCGAAGACGGATTGGTATTTTTGCTAGGTTAATGACACTTGTAATCCGGTAATTTGTCATCCACTCAGAGTCCCTCATGACTCATTTCTGGATAGGATGTATATTATTTTCACCTTTAATGTTCATTCACTTCCATATTCAGCTTTTTGTATCAATTTGTCGGAGCAGGTACAAGTCTCTTCCAAACAATAGACAAATTAGTGATCTAAAAATACTAATTACAGAACAGCAGTAAATAATGAAAATGTCGCCTTGAAAATTGTCAGTCTTCTATATTTCACATCTTTACGATTGAATGGTATTTAACTTATATTTATTATTGTGTCATATGATTTTATATTATGCCTCGTAGATTTTTCCAAAATTTACCTATCTTACCTTTTTAATGTGCAACTAGTTGTATGTTTCTAAAGTTACATGACCGAAATCTGCTCGGATCCTCATCCCATCTTAAAAAAACTTCAGGGCAGAAAATGAAGCGGCAGGGCAATGAGGAACAAAAAGTGGATAGGCTCGTAACACTAACCAAAATTACAGTAAGAAATCACGATTTCGTGATATGATATTATACGTTTTCGTATAGTAACAGGCACTGAATTATCCAAACATTCATAATTTGAACTTTTATATTAAATTCAGTTCCTGCTGTCATAACGTCGACAGTCTTCGTTATGAAGTAAAATTTCATAATATAATATCAGTAGTATTTTGGCAATAAAAGCTTACCTTGTATCATGCAAGTCCTCTTACTAAAATTTGTCAGTGTCGAAAGCAATTTTTGAATTAGGATCATGGATTGATTTACGTTTTAATCCATACGAAATCGCTCTCCATAGTCTGTGAATATATTGTTGGCTACAAAGTCAGCAGATCGGAACGTGCACAAGAAGGAAGCTTTCGCGGTTGTCGTGTATTTTTGTACTGTCATCCAACCAATTTATCGATATCCCAATACTTGTTCAGTAATTTGAAATTATTGGGATCTATTTCCATTAGTTCCTTTGTAAAGCTGCTAATCGTAAATCTTTTAACGGGATTACTTCGCTCAGTTTGAAAATAATAAATGATAGCCGTATGTTTTTATTCCATTTTATTCAACGTCACGTAGTCATAACGTTTCCATTCCTCCAAAATATAAGATGAATGAATAATGACTATGGTTATAAGGCTTACTTTAGGTTTGATATGTGGTTATTGTATTGATTATAGTTATCGTTTCATAACGCTCTCGACAAAAACGAGTAGTTAAAATTTAATCTATAAAATTTCAAATTATATGTTAATTCAATCCTATATAGGATCTCCATATTATTATTTGAGATATTAACTAGACGATCTGGATTATTTCCTTTGCGGCAAGATTTTCAGATTTCATTCTGATTGTCAATATATTACTCTCTAAAATTAAACATTAAGCTCCATTACTAAAAATAGCCGCTGCCGCACTGAAAAGTCCTCCCATTTACTATATCTATTGATTCTTATATTCTCATCGACACTAATTCATTAATAGGACTATTCGCTGAACTATCCTTTTATAACTTTGAGATTTTATTCAATTAATTAGAGCAATGTCGTTGTTAGCTTATGTAGATTAATCTCTAGAAGATAAACTAAGAGAATTTACCAACAGTTATAAGTATAATGTATTTCATGATCATGTATTTAAACTCACTGCAATTGTATTTGCCGCAAAATTTTCCACCCTTCCATTTAGTGTAAGCTTTCACGCATAGATGGCTGTAGCAGTTAAGTTTCTGGTTCCGAGGTTGTCTCTGTACTTAGTTACCTTGCTTTCCAACAGATGGAAACCGCGTACTGAATGAGAACCGTCGCTGAACGAGTAGTATGTAGTAGTGACTGTAATTCGGATGAAGTCACTCCGCTCCATGAAATCAGTGTATTACTTCAACGAATCATAACAAATTGCCATTATAGTTATTACTGAAGTTCGTTCGTTTAATTTCGAAGGTTCTAATTATTTATGCCTTATTCTAAATTTCATATTTAATTTCAATTAAATAAACATAAATATTCTTCAGGTTAAATAACAGTTCTCTTAAGCATTAAATATTAATTTATATTTGAAAATAACAATCTCATTGTTATTAGTAATCTTCGCCATAATTTTTATTGATTAAATTAGAGGAAACACATCGTGCGATAGTTATATCCGCTTCCGTGAAATCGCATTGCCAGCCTTTTCGGGTGAAAGTTTGACGTTTGTTTTACAACAGCGCGTAAACCGGCTGCGGCGGGAGAGTGTTGTGCGTGTTAGCATGCCAACTCTTCAGCCCCAAGGTCCCGAGTTCGAGACCCGGCTAAATGGAGTGGTTTGGGGAACGTTCGTATGTGTCTGTCCTTGTTACACATTTCACCGTAGTAATTGCTGCATGTGAAATTCTTATGGAATAAAAATTAAAAAAACTTGTATTCGGCTGATTTCTCGACTCTCATTCGGCGCTCTTCGGTCACTCTTCCCCTCCCCTCCCCTCCTCTCGCACACATACACACACTCCATCGGCGATAGCCAATCATAGGCCGGCCCGGGGCTTACTCCTCGTGGACGAGTCCAACTTCATCAATGAGTGCCGGGGGAGTCGGGTCGATAGTGGAAGGCAACCTCCCGACATCACGAGCATTCACGGAGCGCCGGCGCTGCTCACGCGTGTCACGGAGACGGGGCAGATGATCACGTTTTTCACCCGATACATACGGAGGGTCCACTTTTGTTTAGCGGTGCCGTCCGTAAGATAGCGCTGTGCTCTTGTGCGCATGCCCCTCCCGTCGAGCCTCTTGCTCCACCCCGGGGACTCGGCTGAGGTGGACTCGCCCACCCTCCACTCCATTTCAGCTGACTACCGTACTCGTGTACGCGGTCCGGGCTCTCGTAGTACTAACATGACTTCGGAGAGGGACGGTTGCCTCAAATAGTGCCGTCTCCCTTCCCCAGACCGAAGAAGACACCGTGGTGCCGGGAGTGTTCCCCCGTATCACCGCATCGGCTCGGCTCTGCACCCGGGGCTTATCGTCACTTCTGCTTCGAACGCCCTCGTAGTAGGTTCATACCCATAACTGGTCGGGATGTTGAAGAAAGGAATCTGTGTGCCGACTTCTCGCTGAGGACCATCCTTCGACCACACATTGGATTTCCGAAGAGTTGATCATCCGCTCGGAGGAATCCCGATCCACTTTAGGACGTTCTGTTTGCGTGTGTTTTTTTGAGTTCGAAACGTTCTTCAGTACCTGGCCTTCGGTCGCCTGCTCGTGAAAACACGAAGGCTCGAGATATATTCTGTGGGAAGTCTCTTTGAGTTGCCCCAGCCTTATAAGTTCGACACTTCGCCGACTCGCCGTATGTGTGACCGTCAGCTGCATTTATGAGTGGAATACCGCTAAATGATCTGGCCGTCTTTCTCATCGGTCGTTCGGCAGCTCGCGTGACTAGTGCAAGGAAGAGAGTTCGTCGCATGTAGGAAGAGAGAGGGTGAACTCCGAAGATTTTTTTACTCAAGACTAGTGGAATTTTCGGAAATTTCGACAAGGAAATAAGAGGATAAAAAGTGCGAGTTTTGGTTCTCTCTCTCCCTCACGCTGCATCTTCTTTCGCGAGAGGTGAACTCTCGATAAGTTTCGAGGGCCTCGAAGGAAGAAGAACGGTCCGGAGTGTTTTTGTAATCAAAGTTTTCAGTTCGATCGTCTGATCCCTTACTCTTTAACCTCCCGTCACCCCGTGTGATTCCGAATTCCTCGGTGAATAATGCTCAAGTTTCTCACCCACAAATTGAGGACACAGTCTCTGAATGAAGAGCAGCCTTACCAGTACAAGGTACTCCTTTTCTTTCATTTCACTCCCCTTTGAAAGCATCATTGGACGTGAGATTTTCTCTGTCGACACCCCATCCCTACGTGCGGGTGTCGATATCCAGTTCTATTTGGTCACCGCGTAAATAATACGCATTCGACGCATCCAAAACGCCAGCCAGCTTCATGTTTTGCTCGGGAATGTTTTCTTCCGCGGCTGATCTATCCCATTGCTATCGCGAACTCCTTCACCTTAAGCCGAAGGTCATGTCGGTTATGTCAGGGGATACAATCATCAGCGAACACGGCTGACGTTCCTAAATGGACTAATATGTATAAAATCGTCACTTTTTGACGTTGAAGGACCGCGGTGTAGAACGGGATCATCGAAGCCTTCCGCTGTCACTCATACTGTCAGAGAGACCAAGTATCGTCCTCTCCAATTTTCGGCATTTTGGATGCGTTCGGTCACCTCACTCGAGAAATTTCAATTTTTCCGCGTTCCGACGTAGATTTTTGAATTATTTCCACTTTCTTTCCCTTCCCCCTCCTAGGCGGAAGACGATCACGATTCCGGCACGGAGTCAGACGACGAGCACGGTGACCCGGAGGATCCGGAGAGCAGTAAGTACAACTTTTTATTTACGCAAGCGAAACGTCATTTTCACCAATAATTCGCACTTTGTGTCGTGCGTGTGGCCTGCCTCTGATAGTACGAGGGGTCCTTTCCACGGCCCCGGCAGTCGGTGCCTCCACTTCCGATACTTCCTTCGCCTTCCCGCTCCGGCACTTTGTCCTTGGGAGATCCCCATGCGTGTGCACTATAGAAGGGGAACTCACGCATTAGTGCCTCATGAAAAAGTGAAAGTGCTCTCGCTCCGTACTCTAACGCATCCGCCGCTTGCCAATTCCGCGAACGTATTTTTACGTGAAGGTAGGCGATCTTCTTTCGCGAAGACGTGTGAATCGCAGTCTTCGTTTTTGCATTTTCGTGTTTTTTTGGGAGAGCGTAGATTTCTCCGATAAGTGTCGAAATGCAGCGTTACGTTCCCTCTCAGCTGCATTGTTTCGGCCGTACTCCGGACAGATAGTATCCCGAGGTCATGGTTTATGGCGTAAGGGGCCGATTGAAAATTGGATGTCGTATCTCGTTTTCGAGAATTGAGCGTAAGCGCTCGTGGTAATCTCGCGATTTGGCCGTGTGGTTTCGTGACCAATTTTCGTGTTCCGAGGTGTTTTTTCACCTCCCGCCATCCGATACGCGCAACTTAATCTCGGCGATTTTTATTCGTCGGAAGCGAAGGAAAAAATGTAAACGTAGATTCTCGTCGTCGTATCGCTGAGAGTTTTAAACGTGTTACGCGAGTGTTTTGGGGTTATCTGGATGGAATTCGCGTTAGTTTTTGGGAATGGGGCTTTTTCCGAGGGGATGCCGGGAGTGGGACGGTTCGTGCCGGGGACCGTTCGCCGAGAGGTGCGTACCACTACGCCCGCGAATTTTTCGGCTATTATCTCAATTGGAAAGGGGATAGTATCGTTTTCTCATAGTTTGAGATTAAGTTCTCGCGAATTTGTAGAATCCTGTCTATGAATGTCATAAAAACTTACCCCGTAGTATTGTATTAGCGTTCCGTTACGCTGCCGATATCGTAAGGAGAATCTTTATAATTTTCGATTTAATCAGTATCTATCGAGTATAGAGTTCGTTTATTATGGAAATTGGAACGGGGGATGGATCTTGGGCTATCGGAATCTTCAATTTCCGTGAAATATGAAAACTTACACTTTTCGTCCTAAGAATGGATTGAACTTCAATTTTCCCATTTCAACTCGCGAGATCTCTTTTAGTGTTTACAGTAGTTGCCCGAGTAACTTCGTCTCCAGGAAGTAAGTTTTTAAGAGAGATGCATTTGGCGAATTTCGAACTCTATCGAACTTATAAATTTCCCCGTTAAGGTGGATCTTCTACTACCTGATCGTTTTGACATAATTCGCGACTTAATCGGTCTAAAGGCGAAATGCGCGTGTTTTTTATTGGTAGGAATTGGTTCTTTTACTTATCTCGTTTGGTTCTGAGTGGTGCCCACCTATGGATCCCCCTTGCACCAGCCGGGGATTGCCACCGAAGGGGTGCATTGGCGCTAGCGTATCTGTAGACTTGTGTATGGAAGGGAATGCCTTATCGAAGTTTTATGAGATTAATTCACTCTTATTAACGTTGTTTATAAAGAAGTGAAGGCATAAGACGCATTTTCTCTGCTTTAACCCTTCGGTGGTTGTCCTTCACGAGAGGTTTCCAAAGAGCGCTTCCCAACGTCACGGATTTTGCTCGGCTTAATTCACGGGAGGAACTCAAAGCAAGGACTATCTCAGCGTGTTGTAGGTTTACGTTTCGAATGTTTTTTCTCTTTCAAAATTGGGTAAAATTCGTGTTTTAGTCGAGTTTGCGGATGACCACGGTTTTCTCTTGCCGTAATGTAGTAGGCGATAATATAAGGTATCGGTTGTTCTACTTCCGTCTTCGGAATGGCTGTGTGACGAGTGTATACGTCTCAGGATGAGCGTAGATGACGGAAATCCACGGCACACGCAGGTAGTTAAAGAGCGGCTTGTCTCGCCGCCACTCTTCCGTTATCGGTCTGTATGAATCGGCTTCCCTTTATTCCCCACTCGATACATCCCCTTTAAGAACCTCTTGAGTGCGAAAGTGAACGTTTTCTAGTCGCGCGTGCGGTTTTCGCAGCATTTTTAGCGGATTTTTCACGCTTCGGATGTGTATCGGGTGTGTCTCGGAGAAGATACGTTTCCAGAAGTTGCGGCGTGCACTCCGATGGTGCAGCGTTTCACCGTCGGTGGGTTGGTGAATAAGTGGTGTGCGATGAATTTTGTCGTCGATTTCGTGTAGTTAGAGGGTGTTTCCGGGGTGGCTGTCAGATGGAGCGAGTGGAGATGCCGGTTGTTCTTTCCCGGTTTGGAAGATATTGCCGAGTGTAATATTAATGTTCAGAATGGGTTTTGGTTCATATTCCGTTTCGGGCGTTGTAATGGCCACCGCGATTTTTTCCGCGCCCCGTGAGGGCATTCATTACTGCGGTGTCGGGTGTGGTTCCACCACCACTTCTTTCCACCCTTTTTTGCCCTTTTTCGCTTCGAAAGCGTTACGAATTTCGCCCTTAAAATTTCTTTCTCCCGTGCCGTCGGAGAGCTTTCCGTTCGTGATTCCGCGTTTTTTTTTCAAGTTTCGTGTCAAGAGCCGAATTTTCGCCGAGGGAAATTGAGGTTTTGTTTTCCTTTTTGGAGTTTCTCAATGGCAGCGGAGTGAGTAGGTGTCGCTGGCATCTCGTACGGCGCTCCCGGCGTAAAACCTTGGAAAGTAACGTCGCAGCGTAAAAGGTGTTACTTCATCGCTACGTCGTGAGTGCACGGGCAAATATTCCGCAGGGGGTATTTTTCCCTCCTATCCGGACTTTTACCGTGTTTCGGCGAACAATGGGAGTCATTCTTCTCGAAAAGTGCCTCTCGCGAGTTGTTTTTCATTTGTTTTTTTCCCCTTCCGCCAGACGGGAGCGAGCACTTTTGCGTCATGAGGGCGATTGCTGCCGGGGGGAGGGCAAACCTTTCTCTCCTTTTTTCCTACGAACGGGAAGTGATTTACGCCGCTTTAGGGAGTGATCGACCGTTGGCGTGGGACGTACTTGGCCGTATTAAACGGAGAAGTGGGGCGAAATGTGCAACGGGAATCGGAGGTGGTTTTCGGGAAGAGCGCTACTACTTTTCGGTGGTGCCGTACGATCTTTCTAGAGCATTCCTGCAAGATTTGTATGCACCCTGAGGTGGAGCTTGGACCGAGAGCTTCATCCAATCACAAATATGAATGTGTTCATTCTCATTCGTTTTATATACGAAGCTGTTTCTTGTCCCAAAAGTGGATTAGTTTTTGTAGATGTTTGAATTAGTTTAGAGATGAACGGTATTCTTCTGAAAATTTCGATGCGGAATGTATCTGGAATGATATAAGGTTAAATTTCCCATATTTGGAAGAGTATAAGTTGTTAACGGTTAGTATCTCTCCTTTACGGAACGGCTCGCAAATTCCGAAATTTCAAATTATAGACTTATTCGTCTCCTAAGGCAGGCCTAATCTTAAATCAATGATTTTTCCAGCAAAGATTATATTATCAATTTATGTAGTATTTCCACGTAATATGAGTTCATATACGTCGTAAGTTTCGTTTTCATCAGTCATCCGCGATTGGACTATCGTTGCTTACTCATCATTAGCAACGCCCTTAAAAGTCTTTTTCTCTTGAAGTGGGTAATTTTGGTAGTTTTATCAAGTAAAAAAACCTACCGAATTGATTAGATTACTTTTAATCCCGTTTCCGAGGTATAAATTCCAAACTATTCCGCTCGAGTACGCAAAATCGTGCATTAATTCGAATCAGTTCGCGAATAATGCCTTACTCATCGGAAATAATCGCAAATCAATCGAATTAGGGTATCCACGATTCGATTCGAGTCTTTACCTCGTCTTGAATTTGACGAAGTGACAAATCGCCTCCATCTTGCGTGGAATTTTTCCCGTTTTTCAAGGTTTTAGAAGTAGTCGGTGTTACTTGCGCCCGGATAGGATTATTGTGGCAGACGAAGCTGTCCTGCAATGGCATGCCTCAAGTGTTAGCGCGTATGAATGCATTCGTGCATGTTTATCGAAGCTTCTCATATTTCGGCAACCGTGGTGTTTCAGTCTGCGGCCAACTCTGTCCGCCATCACGGACGCGATGGAGGAGCACGCAAGCGCCCCCATCTGCACTATCTCTTCTTCGTTTTTTTCTGTGGTTCGCAGGCATAATGGGGCACGCATTGTCATTTCCACGCGAATTTACGGGCGCTTTAACGGAGGATTACTTGGAATGTTAAATCCTTTAGTGGTGCTGTACTTATGGGATGGACGATTCCATTACGATTTTTGCTATTGTGATATCCTTCCTAAATTCCGCGATTTTTCTTTGGTTATCGGAGTAAGCGACGTTCATACTGAAATTTGTTTTCGGGGAACGATTTTTAGTATTCTATTTCATCCAGGTGCCATTTTTGCGAAGTTGATGCCCATCCCCAAGTGTGGAACCTTCTGATCATGCGCGTTGACTCACGTAGTAATTAAATGAATCTGAAAGCGAAATTATGATTGGTGCGAGCCGTCCAAAGGTTTTCTTACGAATGCTTTAGTGAAGCCTACTAATTGATTTGCTAAGAGTAACTCATTTGAGAAAGTATTTTCAGAATACTAGTGCGAGTTAATTGTTTAAGTGAAGTTTGAACTCTAATAATTTCATAAGAAAGTTTTAGACATAGATATTATTTTAAACTTGCAAGATCTGCAGTCATTTGCAGTAAGGAAATATTTTACGTCGTATAGCACCGATGACCAAAATTGCGATTTTCTCCGAAACTTTGATTATTGCCGGCTTCAAAAGCGTGCGTATTCTTTATGCATTTTCCCTGTTGCAGTTGAGCAACGAGTCATTTCCTTCTCGTGTACGAGACGTGTTTACTCTTGCGAGTGATCGCGTCGCTAGATTGCATAAAAGAGGATAAAGGAGAGGAATCTATATATATGTTCGGTATATGACGATGCCGGGCACTAAATCTGCAGGGCGTGGAGATATGGGTGTAGCAAGTACCCGATCTCTTAGAAATAAGCTGCATTTTCGAAGGCGTAAATAAAAATCGCAAAATAGAGGCATTTATCGATGTATTGAGTTCAACTGTCTTAGTCGTAGGTCCGTAGTAATGTGGCTTAGTTCTTGTATGGTTTCCTTTTTTTCCGTTTTGTTTTTCTCCACTCCAACTTCTTTTCATCCTCGTCCTTTTATCGTCTTCTGTATTTTTATTTCATTTTCGTATCCTCCTACGTTTGACCTGGTCTGTATCCTTCGGCAGTGACGCCTTCAGGACCGAAAGAAGACCGGTTCCTTCCCCTCCAACTCGCTTCATTTTCCATTTCGCCCTTTACCTAACTCATTTATATCCCTTATTCCGCTGCTTTTTGTGCCTTTTCATTCTGTCTGCTACCTCACTTTCCTCTAATATTTTTTCATTCCCGAGCGGTAGCAGCGTTACAATGAACGTTTAGATTGCGCTCTTGCGGTGTGATTATCCACGAAGAATAGGAATTGCTCACTTTGGGTGTTTATTCTTTAAATGGGAAAGCAGCTCTGGAATACCTTTACAATGATTACGAACTTATCAATGGAGAAATACCTAGTTTGTGACATAAGACTTAAATTAAGATTATTTTTCTTAGAAGGAAGAAAAATGTCCATCGCTGGTTGTCTGATTATGTATTCATAATGTCGACATTTTTAGGTGGTCGAACTACTAAAATATATAATTTTTAATTTCGAATTATCCTTGTGATTATATGATCCTGCTAGGCCCTAATGGATTAATATTTCTATTTTTGGAATTTATGACACATACGAGTATATTACGAAAATAAGAGGAAAATCCTAAATATACCGCTTCCATAGATTAGGTGGAGATTAGTATATGAACGCCTAAGTGCTTATCTTTGGGTTTGCTACTTATTTACTGCTGGTTTCCCCTCGCTAAAGTCACATTTTCACGTTTTTCCCTTTCACTATCGCGCGTAATAAACTCGCGCCCCGCCCAGAAGACGTTGCGTTTCGTAATTCTCCTTCCTCGTGTAGATCCTTTTTATCGATGCAAGAAGGTATAATTTGGTTGGGAGCAGAGGCGTGGGGATTTTAATTGCTTCGTATGAATTGAATCGTTACCTCGATTAAGAAAGCGGAGCGCGCCGATAAATCCTTTAGATTGCCCAACGGTTCGTTGTTATGTAGTATACAACCTCGACATTGTTGCATTATATTCGTCGTAAGCTCCATTCATATTTACCGCTATTGTTTCGTTTGGGAGAATCGTCCTTGTGTGACTGATACGTGAATGCATCCCATTGTTTTAAGGGAGTTTGATTCGTCGGATCCCTAATTTTAATTCTAGCAGTCATTTCGGATGTTTAATTCGTTATGCTTCGAGAGAGAGAGGTCTGGGTTGAACAGAGGGGGTCAATTCCGATTGAAGTTTTCAAGGGTTCCCGGTAGATAGCGCCTCCGTCTACGAGTGTCCAACCCGCGGCCTACGGGCCGCATGCGGCTCTTCAATCGATTTCGTTCGGTCTGGTCGTTAATCTTGGATATCATTTTCTATCCTAAATCTTGGGAATGAAGTGGACATACCCTTAAATCGAAATGCCATACTCTTTTATTATATCATCATAATAAAATTATCCAGCTAACCGCTTATTAATTTTATTTAATCCATGATTAATGAAGTCCCCGAAGAACTTACAGTAACTAATACGACCCTGGAAGGGTTGGATTCTCTTGGCCACTGGCATTAGTCTGGGGTTCGATTCTCGTCGAGACTTGGTTTTCGAACATCTAGATATGGTTATACGTGAATTATAATTTTAATGTTACATCGTAATCTCTATCAGCATTGGGATGCGCAAACTAGTAGTGCACTGTTTATGGAACGCGCATCCGCCTCGATTTTTTTTGCAATGGCAATACTTTTCGGATTCCTCCCTGCTCAAAATCGCCTTTCACCACTGCCATGTCAGCAGCTCCCCAAATAGCTCCTTTTTTTCCATCCTTTTGTTCTCTTGAAAAATTATCTCCCTCCCTCACTCCGTTTCCTCTTTTATTATATCTTTCACCCTTTCCCCTTTTTAAAGGATTTTTTCCTAATGGAACAGAAGTTCTCTGGAAATCCCTTTTTCTCCTCCCGTATCTCTTCCCCTCCCTGTCTCATCTGCCTTTTTACTCGTCCGTACAGTGATCAATACGTAGTCGTATACGGTGGCAGTTTGGCTGAACCACTGGGAGGGAAAGGTAAGGGGGGGGGGAAAGCACCTTGCGAATGCTGGTGTGAATATTCTTTGAGTGAACCGTGGAAGTAATTGCAGCCTTCGACATGGCGGCGGAGAAATTTCGAACAATTTTAAAACGATGCCCAGCGCGTTCTAACGCCGAAGGGTTAAGCTAGAATTTGGGGGAGTAATCAGTGATTAGACTCGATTCACGCAGCGTAGAATTTGTGGTGTACCGTCTTTAATATAAACCGGGTTCGTTGAATTTGTATGCCGAAAACAGCTGAGTAAACTTAAAGATGTCGACTTTTAGTTGAAGTTCATGAAGAAGCTGTCATAGGTTCAAGCTAGTGTGCAGTTATTTTCGTTTAGAAAAATAAAATACTCGTCTTTTTAATCCTTTATTTTTCATTGAATTCAAAAGATCGTATTTTGACGGTAGCTTTAATATCCTGGAAATATCGTACTTTTCCAAATAAATATAATCGCCGAATTTCAAGTCACGAACCATTACGTCTTCTTTTATTACTTCGAATTTCTTTTCAATGAAAATATATTCCGACTCGATTTTCGAATAAAAATCGTGAATTAAGGTAGATATTTAATCTCAATAAACTTATTTCTCCGGTTCGATCGCAGATGCGTCGATTGGGATTGAATCATACGAGACTGCATTACATCATTACGCGAATCCCCAACTTATCTTTACGTGGTGATTAATTCATGATCTGATAAGCTGCGATTGTAGTGGACTTGAGCAGTCATTTTTTAGTCCTACTGCTTATCGGGCTCGCTTGTTTTATCTGTCTACCTGTTATCTTTTTACACCTTAGCTACCTTTACCGAGAAAAGTCGTTCTTTTTCATTGTTTGCGAAGATTATGTTCCTAAACTTTCACCGATTCTACCATCAAAATCAACGGGAATGATTTTGTTGGATGTTTGTTAAATATTTTTGGTCTTCTCAAGGAAATTAAGGAAAGATCGTTCTTGCTAGAACGGAATTCAGATGTGTTGCTGTGAATATGCGCCACTATTTTGAATGTAGGGTACTGTTTTCGTGATACTGTTTTATAATTAGGTGTTATAGTGAAAGACGAAAAACTTAGAGTTTCTTCGAATTTGTTTGGGCAATACAAATATTATAAACTGGTTCATTAAATCCCCTTTCATTCTGTTTTCCTCGCGAAAATATCTCAGCAAACAGTCGCATTATAACTTTTAAACGCGATAAGAGGGCTCGGTTGGAAGATTGCCAAGGTGTTCTACACATCTTCCTCGGAATTTTAAAACGGGCGAAATCGCCTCCGGAAAACCTCTTTTCTGCTTTCATATCCGAACGGATCACTCCCTAATAATCGTTCTTAATCCCGAATTTCCACTTCCAGATGTATGTTTTTAGGTGTATTTTAAGGGGAGTGGATGAGCCCATTTAAAAAGCAATCCGGTCTCTTTCGGTGTACTAATGGTGAAGGGAAGAGGTTTCGAAATTTTTTTTCTCTCTCCTCCTCATCTCATTCCCTCATTGTCTTCCTTTTACCTTCTTGTACCTCTCAGGAAGAAAACACGTCGGATTTCAATTCTTTTATATCATTTTCTCGTCGGAATTCGCGCATCCGTTTTTCACCCGTTTTTTTGGCGCCGGACTAGGATGTGAATAACTCACTTCTACAGCATTAGAGGGAGACATACGTGAGGCTTCTTTCCTCCCCACTATCTGCCCACGGAATACTTGAAAGCCCCCAATATCTTTCTACGCTACGTGAGCCCCATTGTTGTCCACTTTTCGAAGGCGATATTCTTTGCCTCACTCTATCTCTGTTGGACTGATGTTTTTCCGAAGGCGTGACCGAGTGTCTTTCCTTCCCTTCTCCCCTTCTTTTCCATTCTTCCTACCACAAAAGAAATATTTTAAGATTGTCGTCGAGTCCATTATGAGGAGTCGCCGACTGGAGGGTTGGGAAATGTCCGCAGCGATTCCTAATATGTAAATAATTACGGGCGTATTGTATTTTAATAAGGGGCCATTACGTTTCCGTCCAGGTAGGATTTTTTTGGGCGTTCTTACAGCACAAATAGAGGCGACCTCGAAAGTGGATTTGGTAATTCGGAATCCGTTTTTAATGAATCGAGCGTTGAATACATTACGGAAGGCCTTTCGAAGACGTGACGGAGGGAAATTTTGCGTGTTGTTTCTCGATGTTCCTCGCTCGGTTAATTTGTTCTTAATTCGTAATTCGGCTTTTCACGCGTTGTAGTTTCCTGGTCTTGCTGCATTTTCAGGTAAATTCCATCTAGATAACGGAAGAAAATTTTAACCGTGTTTGATGTTTAATAAATGAGGACTTCCTTCTGTAATAAGGTTCAATTAAAATGTATGATTTTGTGAAAATTCCGATTAGATGTTTAGTAGATGTTGAAGAAGGGGCTATAAAAATTTCAAATGTTGGTGCGGTAGTTACATTTTTGCGTTCGTGTGAATGAGAGTTTGCTAATTATTCACAGGACAATAAAGCAGGCTGTGGCTAAATTTGTTATTGCTCCATCATAAAATTTCGCCAATCTAATTTGTCTTTTTACCCCACTGTCACAAGATGGAGTTAAGCTCTCATACTCATGTAGTGTCTACAGTAATTGTTTGCATCAATAGCTTTTATGAAATAAATATCTTGCTTAATTCATTATTTCCCAATTGATGTTGTGTGCAATATTAATCTCATTGATTCACCTTAACATTTCCGCTTCGCCAGGTGTTTGTGCGTAAACTTCATATACGCGATGGAAAGCTTTTAAAAATGACAATTTCGTTGGTTTGGTAACCCTGCCCAACTCTCCCCTCCCCCCGCCTCCCTCTCATTTCATTTCTGTTTTCTCTTCCCCTTTCGTATTCCGCGTACGTAGCAATTTCTCTCTTCCTTTTCTATACCTCGCTTTTCCCTGCAGATGCTATAGCACGACTTCCACTCGAATAAGAATGTTCGCCGTAGGGCGAAGTTCTTAGCTTCTCCGCTCTGGGAGTGATGGCGCTGTCTGTCCTTTGTCTCGGGGGCGTGCGTTCCTTCGTTGCCCGATTTTTAGGAAAAATGTTTTATTTTTGCCCTCACGTTTTCTTTCCTTTACGCTCTCGCTTCTTTTGTTTTTCACACGGGAAAAATATATCTTTGCCTTTTTCCTTCGGATTCGTTCGAAGGAAGTGTCCCAGGTGTTTTTTTTTCGCACCGAAGTCGTACATTAATGTCCATCATGTCAGCGTTGATTCTTCTATTGTCTTAAAGCGGAAGGTTCCGCTCGGAACTGTCCCCGGGTATTTGTCGTTAAAATTCCATCCGGACAAGAGTGCTTTTTCATATCTGATGCGGGAATTTATTAGCGGTCGAAAGGTGCTCTCGTAAAGGTGTGTGCATCGCAAAGTGCAGGTGCAACGGAATCCCGTGGTTTTGTTCGATGAATGATGAATTCATTCAAAGGTGTTCATGTTTTTGAGAAAGAAAAGTGCTCGAGAACTTTGGCAATGGAAGATGGTCTCCGGAAGGGGGTGTAGAATCAGGATTTATTTCAGGATAACATTTGCATTCTCCTCTCCCTGAATTAATTGGCATTCGGCTAATGGTTTTAGCACCATTCTTCAGCGTTAATGCTTGTCACGCATGCATATTTTTGTATAATAATCTGGATGTATTTCAGGTTCATTAGTTTGCTCCCGTGAAAGTGGAAGTGTCTGCATTAATTTTCATTAAATATTTCCATTAGGTGAGTATATTATCGTCGGCTGTGTTTGCATCTCTTTAGCTTCTGCTATTTTTAAGCCATAGTATTTCCTCTCAAATAAACCCTCTTGAGTATCCTCCTTGTCGAGCGACGTTTTAACGAGGTTGATGAAAACCATCGGCTTTTAGCTCTTCTTTAAAATATCCGTAGTTAATACTTTGGATTCTGAAGGCGAACCTCCTCTTTCGATGTTTCAATTCGAGTTGTAAATATTAAAACCCCCGCACTTTAGTTACGGTCGGCTTCATTCTTATACGCGAGTCAAATACCGATTCTCCTGTTTGTAGATGTTCCACGAGAGGTCTCCGGAAGTTAGAATAATACAGCATTTTAGCATTGTATCTATTTCGAGTGAGACGAATGCAGATGCTCTCCTCTAAGTAACTTTTTAGCGTCTCGCAAGCGCTAATCACTTCTCGGCAAACGATAACGCACTCATTGAATCGGTAAAAATGTCACCGAGCGTCCTTCCCTCCTGTTTGCATGGCGAAAAAGGCGTTTGTGTAGTTAATGAGTGTACCATTAACGGCAATTATGCGTCCAGTGGTAAGTTGCGATGTGGTTAATTCGCCTCATGTGATGTATGTGTATTTACCGCTTATCCAGAGGCTAAACTAAATGCGCTCTCTGTTCGATTGTAATTGTGCTGCAGGGGCGTTAATTTTAACTAGTTGCCCTCGGGGATTTCGACTTATAAACGGCGGAGGCTTAATGAAGTCTTTATTCGCACCTCTTCCTTGGTCCTTAGCGCATGGTCTAATGCTTCGCGAAAAGAATTTCTCGTTTTGTGCGGTACATTAAGCGCTGTATGCAGCCATGGTTGAGTGATAAAAATGAGTGCGGTACAGCTGATGAATTTATCTTTTTATCGATATGCTTTCCCTATCTTTTTTCCATAGCCGTTGTTTATGATATGATCTAGATACTAAAAGGTCAGTTGCCGTCAGTGCATGTATTGCTGGAATTTTCCATTTTTACGAAGACGGTTACGAAGATATTGTTTCTGCTACTAATGCTCAAGAGATGAGATAAAATGACGTTCCTTGATATCATCGATAGAGATAATCTCGTGGTATTTCTTTTTTAATGCATCCGGAATCCAAAAAGAGCATATTTTAAAAATTTCTCAATTTCCCTTTAGCTTTGAAGAATGCAGCGTTTCTGAAAAATTCCATACCTAGCAGGTTAGTTACTAGTGTTTGGTAAGTTACCAGTGTTTAGATTTCGTTGAGTTATTGTCGATGTCATCCTTACTTATTTAATATCGTTCATGAAACAATTTTTCCTGTATCTCATTCTTTTCCCTTTTGGTTCCCTCCCGATTCCTCTTCCGATTTTCATATTCGCCATGAAAGGATAGCTACAAATAATCTCATACACCCTTTTTATTTTTATGAGTGATAAATTGTTTGATATTTCTATTACAGACAGCAATTCGCTCACTCTTATGCATTTTAACGTCTATCATGAGCTCTCAGCGATGTCTCAAAGCTTTATTTCTCAATTTCATATTAAAAAAAGTGATTTGGAGTTGTTTTGAAAATTTTTAGTGGCATCTCTTGCTTTATTTACTGCAGTCAAAAGAGTTGAGGGATCTGATTTTGTCTTTCTTTTTTCCAGGAACATTCGTATCGATGGAGTTGGTTCGGTGTTACACAGGTATTATCAGTTTTAAAAATTTCTATAAATAATCCGTGGATAGTAATTTCTCCTATAAGCCGCTATTTTTGGAGACATGCTATTTTCATCCAAAAGCGGTGATATAGTCCTTATTAACTAACCTTAAAGGCCAAATAGATACTGAAAAATATGTATCTCTTCTTTCATTCCTTTCTTTCTGCGTGAAATGTTTCAGGACTGAGTTATTAAGTTTTGGCGGAAGATCCGTATTTACCGAAACATCCGAAAAACGCATAACTTAGTAATAATGCTTATTATTCCATTCATCGAAGTTTGGTTATTACAGTACTGAACCGCTTGATAAATGATGAACAGTTAAAATCAAAATTCGGAGCACCTTGGATTCAGCATTTTCCCTATGCATAAATCTCAGTTCTCTCATATCTTTCCCTGCTTTCTGAGCTTATCGTATCTCCGAGTGTGTGTGATAGGTCGTATCGGATTTATTTTATAGAGCGGTGAAATTTCATTTCGGGCATCAGCGGTTTTCTCGCTCCCGATAGACGAAAAAGGTCTCCTATTTTATCTTATCCCTTCGAATCGTATGCGAAGTCATAAACGTGCTTGGAATTTATTTAAAAAAACTCGCAGCATGGACGATAGGAAGCTGTTTAAACGTTAGATATATGACAACGTTTATGTTATGGAAGCCTCTGCTGCTTCTTTTCACTTCCGTGCTTGTAATCGGATATTTAATCACGTTTGATGTGGCTTTTATCTTGCGGAGATGTCTCCTCATCCGTCTGTAGTAAAAAAGGAATTTTTTCGATGTTGGGACATAGTAATTCGTTCGAAGGGTGGGTATAGTTTCCGTGCGATACTTTCTTAGATTTTGATAGCTATATTGCGTATTGGGAGTGCTTATTGTAAGGCTAGGCTTATGTAGTCGTGTTAAAGGTGAAAGTAGAGGCATTGAAAATTTTGTTTAATTGAGTGAAGACTCTTTGCGGTTTTTTCCCTTATTTTTCGTTAATTTACAGCTACAGTAAACTGGTTGTTTATTCGATGTTAATAGAATAAAATATAGCTTAATTTTTGGTTTTTCGGTTTGACTATTTTTAATTCTGCTATTTGTATATTTTAAAAGCGAATGATGTCGGATTTTTTATAATCATAACCACATTTTTATTAGTGACTGACAAAAATATTAAATTTAAGATTTTAACTCCTTAATAAAATTATATTTGTTATAGGGGAATCCGTAGGCTTTTGATATAAATTAGAATATCACTTCCTTTCATGATTTCACCTCTGGCAACGACGCACTTTGCATCGGTTGTAACTTTAGAGTACGTAATCGAATGAAACAGATAAGAGTGACTGTTGACATGCATTTCCCTCGGCTCTCTTAGTACTCCACTTATCTTTACGCCCACGTAATTCCGTACCGAGGATTCCGCCAAGATGGCACATGATGGTAGGCAGGAAGGTCGAGGGTAAAGTTGAGGGAAAACTGACTTGGAGGAAGTTATCTAGCGTAAACGGAATTCCCTCTTGTGACAGGCCGTATTCTCGGTAGGTCCCCTTTTCGGCTGATAGGGGAAAGCGGTGGAAATTTGTCGGGATGGCACGGAGTTCTCTTTAAGACGGGCCAAGGGGGGATATGGGAGATGTAAATTCGAGGGGATGGATTTTTTTTTCCGGAGTAAAGCTTTAAACCTGACGTGGATGGAGAATTTTGAGTGGTTGAGGGAGGGACGTTAGAGCGACAGGGTTTTCTTCCACCAAAAGCCATCTCAATCAATTTATAAAGCGTCGGTTTTGTGCGGCGGTTATCGAACGTGAAGTGAATTTCGGTATATCCTCCTTATCTCTCGCCTTCCTGCCGTCGAAATAATCTTATTTCCGCAACCGAAGGCGAGTATTTTTTGTGATTTATCCGCAATAGGCGGCTAATCGCTCGAGAGATGAGTGTACGGATATTCATCCTTGTGTGTTTTTTAACATTGTCTGTCATTTTTTCCCGTTTTTTTGTTGTGTAACCAGTTGCCTCAAAAAATCGTGGCCAAAGTTTTGAATAAAAATGTCAGTAAAATCGGGAATACTTGTATAATTTTCTTGTTTCAGTCGATTTGAAGTAAAAAAAAGTTTCCGTTCGAAGTTCTAAAATTTAAAAGCCGGAAAATTAATATATGAGTAACGAAAAATTTATAAACTTTAACGATAAATAAAAGAAATTTATTTTTTACTCCATTCTCATCTAGGACAGGGATTTTTTTCACGAGAAGTGAGAGTATAGCGATGCGATTCTTTTTATTGTGGGAAATAAAGGTAATGATGCGCATCCTCTGGCCACAGATAAGGAAACCGGTTATGCATTTCAACAGCAAATATCTCCTCCGGTTTATTCCAGAATCGCGTTTTCATCGCAGATATCACTCTCAGAAAAAGAATTTCGGGTCATCTAAGAGGATTCTCGGACCATAGGCTTTCCATGCTAAGACGCTGTGGGAATCGAACCGTCTTCCCCGGAGTAATACATCTGGCGACGCTCATTTTTCAACAAAGATTTTTTTCCCCTCGCAGTGGGAGACAAACCGGAGATATCCCTGGATGCGAATTTCACCCTTCAGATGTTTTGCTTTCTTCGCTCCTCTCATTTTTTCCCCGTCTCTCGAAAATGAAACAATCGGATCGCACGCATTTGTTCGCGATTAAGGCAGCTTTTTCTTCGTCGAAAAGTTTCAACTGCCGTGCGCATTTCGTTCCCTTTTTGTCCCTCGAAGTAATCATCTCGGACGGAAATGGCTGCGAGACTCGTTACTCCTTGCCATCGGAGTCTAGCAACCCTTCCCTTTCCTTGTAAGCGAACAATGAGATCCTTCAGAATGGTATCTAAGCTCGCGATAAGGTATCTGCTAAACTCCCACGTTCCCACGTGACGGAATAATTTCGGAACCGTCGCCCTTGAATAGCTCCAGGTAAGCGGACGAGATACTGCGATTCCACCGAGAAGGAAATTATTATTTATAGTCGTCGGGGAGGCTAAATTGAAGCCTCTCGATCAATTTAGGATTGTCTCTGGTAATCTCGAAGATGGGAGTACTTGGGTATCTTTTCCGGTGACGAGGGCCAGGTTGCATTCACGGTAAATTATCTCGGAGAGCGAAGTAAGCATCCTTTGGGTGGGTGGTGAATGCATTCACGAATACGAGAAGGCTTTCTTCTTCTGTAATTTTTCCGTGATTTCGTCGTTGAATTTGAAATCCTCGGAATGACTGGATTGTTTCGTGAATATAAATTTAGACATTGAGAGTGGTCTTAAGGGAAAACGTATGCTAATGAAAAAGTTATTTTAAGAATACACATGAAATGATTTTTGGAAGGAAGAAATATTAATCTGTAGAGCTCGAAAAGCAGTTCATTGACAAGTAAATTAGAACTCAAATTGAGATTATATATGTATGTAAATACAAGGTAAAGGAACAAGTCTAAAATAATAAAGTCGTTAAATTCATTATCTATCTATAAAATTATAATTACATGTATCAATGATTACATTAAATCGTGAATATGAAAATTAGAAAATTATTTCTTAGAGAGTAAAAATTAAGACAATTAATCTTCTCTTGAAAGCTTAATTGAATAATTTTGCATCTATTGAAGCATGTAAAACTGTATATTGCAGGCTAAAGAAATCCGTACGTATGTAGGTAATTTTTAACTAGAGAGGCCAGAATATAGCTTCGGTGTCTAATTTACTTAAAGCTCTCGGTGCCGTCGTTGGAAAACATATTGTGCACGATACAAACTGGAAAGAGTCGAGATTTTTCCACAATAAGTAAATACAAAATGTTTATGTATGCAGGCTGAAGCATCCGACGCTAAGTTTCAACGAGGATATCCACGGCTAAGTGACTCTCGTCTATCTATCGTGTAACTGCGCTTCCAGCCAGATATTATGCCACGAAACCTTTTTTATCCCTCTCGCTTATTAATTAGTGGCAAGCATGTCTCGTCTGAGAGCACGCGGTGCCCGAGTGGGTACGTTTTAATAAAACGTTTTCATGTAGCAGCTGGGGTACGTACTAGATGAGAGTATCCGTTGAGCCACAGCGGTTCCACAGTGGCTGAATTAAAGTCTGTTCTACAATTCCGGGACGGTAGCTCCCTATTTTATCGTATGTAGATGCAAGTGAGGTTATCGGAAATGATCATTAGCATGGTTGATTTTTTGGCGTTTATACTGCGAAAATGTCTTTCGTGAATTTGATTCTTCGCTGTGCATTTCTGAATTCGATCAAGTTAGGATTTAAGTAGAAAGGGAAAGGGCTGGAGAATAGTAATGATCTTTACTTATGTTCTATGGCAACCTAAAAGAATCATTGAAACAATACATCATTTGAATTATAACCATTTCTGGAGAGAAAAAATAAAGTGCTGTCAAAATATACGTATTAAGTTGAATAATTTTGAGACGTGGGAACTAAAATGTTCGTGAAAGAATTAAGGAAACGGATTACTTATTTCTTTCATGAATATCAGCTAAATAAAATTAGTTTTATTTTCGAAGCATTTGGTATCTCAAGCATAAAGTAATGTGTTTATTAATGTCATACTCTTCCCTTATATATTTACAGATTGAATTCTGGAATGTTATGGCCGAAACAATGAATGACCTGAAAAGAGTAATCCCGCAAAGGAGTAAATAAAAGGTTGCTAATCCTTAAGTCTGGATGGTGGGTGTACAAATTTTGCCGCAGATGAAAGGATGGAGGTAGAGGAATGTATTTCATATACATTCGCAGACGCAATTCGTGTTATTTGCTTTTATTCGGAATCATATCTCCAGAGAGCGGGTCTAGTAATGCACTTGCGAGAGGATGACGATAACCTTTGGTCGAAGTCACACCCCCTCTCGCAGAATGGATTCATATGGACTCGTTTATTCATCCGCATTTGTCAGCCATCGCGGAACAGATGTTTTCAGTTAAAAATATCTCCCTTCTCCTCCTAATGATACTCTTTTTTTCTGGTCGTCCATCGATGGTACTTCGCGAGATGGATTTCCGCGTTATTCCACGAACGGTCACATTTCCGTCTTTTTTATATGCCTCAGTCATTTCTTAGAAAGGAAGGGTATCTTAATCACTCCTCCCTTCGCTTGGGAAAAGTAATTTCTCGATGGGTGCGGTAATGTTTTTTGCCTAGACTGGGAACTGCAGATTTTACGGACATGAAAATTTGCATTTTGTATTTGCATTGCAGGGCTTGGGTTTAATTAGAGTTTTGGATTATTATCTTTCTTGATAAATTTAAAGAAAAAACCTTGCAAGTGCGTATGAGGAACTATTTGTTTTACGTAAATTGGCCTTAATTATTAATTTCACTATGAAGGATTATTTAAAGGTTTTATAATTACTGAGTTTTAATAATGTACCAATATTACAATTTTTAAATTGACTTTCATGTTAATTACATTTATTTGGCATATTTAATAATTTATAATAGTTTTTAAATCATTTAACTAAAATTTAATTTTATCCTTTGCCTTTCTATGAACTATATTCCATTTTACACGAGTTTTTAGTTTCCAGCGTGGAGCATCTCAGTTTAACATCTATATATTTAGAATCGAATCAGTTGATCAAGCGCAATAATTAGTTATAATATTTATAATTTCGAATTTAAGAGGGTTATAGTATAATATTTGAAATTATTTCTGATATTAATGACATTGGATTAAAACTGAAACCTGATCAATCAGTTAAATGTAAACGTTGAGATCGTTTTCATTTATTTTAAGAATGGTAATTTTTTCACGTTTGATTCGCTCACGAAGTACGTAGTGTTTCAAAAAAATCTTAAACAGGTCTTTCCTTCATTCGGTTCCTTCATTCCAGAGTCTCGCAAAATTTATCAGGACTGCCGAGATTTTTATCGATGTATTTTTTTCGAGGAATATTTCTCGAGAAACGGGAAATCTCATCCGCAATCTCTGTTCCCCGTTAAGATTAGCTCTAATTAATTTTGCTTTCGTTACCGTTTGGGAAAAAAGCCGCCGGTTTATTGGGGATTCCGTCCGCGTTCCAGATACGCCGCCGTTTGGCGAAACAAATCGTCCACACAAAGCGCTCTCTTCCTTTAACGGTCGATCGCCCAACTCGTTTATTTTTAATTCAGAAGAGGCGGATTTCCTTTTTTTATTTTCTTCCGACCTCCTTATAGGTCCCAGAATACTTTTTTCGACGTCGTAAAATTTCCGTCGACGGCAGATGAGAAAGGTTTCTCGTAAAGGGGAGGCATTACAACCGGTCGGTCCCAATTCGGTACGAAAGACTCCCAGAAGATCCTCCCCGTCATCTTTTCCCATTTTCCGCCATTATCCCTTCCTCCGACTCCTTGTCTCCCGCAATTGAACTAGTCTCCTCGGAACTCATTCTAAAGCCATTTAACAGCGCATTCGAGAGCTGATCAACTCGCAGCAACCTAATTTGAGCATCGTTTTCTGTTTGTCGGTTTGAGGGGGAGGGTCTGCGGGAGTTGTTAATATGAGGAAGGCCCCCAACGTCATGTCTGCAAGAGTGGTGTGGGTTAGTTAGCCGCTTATGGGAGACGCCGGGGATATGTTGAGGATGAGCGAAGGGACGGCGGGGAGAAGAGCGGTTGTTTGCGAAGTGGCCGTCCTTCCCCAGTTCCAGCCTACATGTGTGCGCTGCCTTTATCTGTTTTCCATGGGAGCCTTATCTCTTTTCTAGGCTAAAAAATTGTTCTCGTCTAATGCGAGAGGTTCTTAAGGGTTTGTTGGAAGTCTTCTTTGGATGGGGTGGGGTGTTTTGCGACCCCAAAGGGTTTTTTTCGGGAATTCTTTAAGTTCTCCTTTATTTTATTTTATGTTTGGATGATAAGAAGCACGTAAAATATGCAGGTGTTTAAACGATGATTTATCATGCTTAAATTGGCTTCATCGGTTAAAAACTGACGTTTTAGACTAGTTCATCATTGGAGTAATTACGTTTAATCTTTCCTTATGTTATGTTGATACGTTTTTTTCCAATATTTTTTAAAATAATATGCTAATGAATTCTTACTCTCTTACATCTTTCTTCAATCCTAATAAATATTTCATTAGTATATCCTAATTAATTTTCCGGAAAACATATAATAAGAATTGGATAGCAACTGAGGCATATTTTTATTCTAATATTTTCACTTGTGAATCGCATTATGATTTCGAAAATTTCCAAGTGACTTTCTTAGAAGAGTTAATATTTATTTTCTAAAATCGAATACCAACTTTAACTATCAGTAAAATGTTCAGAGATCAAGAAGGAAAGTCGTTAAACGTTTGTTACTACCAGAATGAAGGCGTACACAAAAAAGTACACATATCAGTGTAAAGAAAGGCTGCTTTGTTAACGCAAATGCTTTATAATTTTCTATTACGTTTTCATATGGTATCTACTAATTATAAGTTAAATTTGTTTTAACATTATGTGATTAAAGTGTGCATTTTTCGGAAAAAGTAAATTTTTTGTCGAAACGTAGCGCTTTCCTTTCTTAAAACTGAAACGGGTAAAGTTAAAGCTTAACGGGTTAAAGGTGGGTGATGTTGAGTAATGCCCCTCCCACCTATATTCAAGGCCCCTTCCAATTCATCTCTTTTGTTCTTCTTTCCGTCCATTATTCCTTCGCTTGATACGTTATTCCACCGCTGCATCCGCTATCCTTTCCATCTATCACCCGGTCATTCCGGTCTTTTTTCTTCTATTAATCTTTTTCTCGTATCCGATCTTCCTCGCTCTTTTCTCTTCTTTTTTATCATCCCAGGATGATTAATTCTCCCTATCTCTTCTCTCTCCACGTTCTCATTTCCTTTCCTTTTTGTTCGTCCTCTGATTTATCGCGTATACGATCCTTTTCTATCCCTCGTTCCTTGTTTATCATTTTTTATTTTAGCCATCCCCAGTCCACCGTTAAAGATGCGTCGATTTTCCTATTTCTAAGCCTTTGTTTGTGTTTCTAATCATTCAGATCGATCATCTTGTCAATTTTGTTTGATTTAAATTTTCATTTACCGTAACTTCTTCTCTTTCGGTCACTGTGATTGTTTCTCTCTTCCTACACTCCATTATCTTCGGTTTTACTGTTCCGTTTTAATTCTCTTGTTTCGTCCATCTTCTCACGGCTGGCAATATCTCCATCATTGATTCCACTCGCGAATCGCTTCCATCCGTTCATTTTCCAACTTTCTTGCCTTCATCTTTCTTTTGGTCACTTTTTCCCCCATTATTTTCTTTCCTTGTTTTGCTTCGGTGCCACCAATTTTTATAGGTCGGTCAATACGTCAGGGGTGGAAGCGAAGTCGGGGGAGTTTGGCCTTTTTTTAAGAACGTCGGAATTAGCGAAGTGGTGTTGTAACGCTGCGGATTGTTCCTTGGGATAAGGAGAAAGGATGAAGAAGGAATGGGGAATCCTCTTTCATAGCCTGTGGGTCGGGGAATAGGGTTTCGTTTGCCGTCGAAATATTCTCTCGGAGTCACGTACGTTGCGTTAAGTACGTGCCTTATTAGACTTGGCCCTCTCGGGCTGCATAGTTGGTTTCCGCTTCCGTCACATCAAGTCTAGCACATCGGTTCGAGACGATCTCTCGTCGAAAGTGAGATTATCCGAATCGTCATATCCATCGCGCTTGTGAGAGGCAACTCTGTTCTCTGGTTCCACCGCATCCATACGAGAGCTATTCGTGCGAAATTGGCCGTGTTTCATAGGATCCATCTCCTCCTACATCCTTAGTTCGTTCTATTTTTCGATTTAAGTTAGTTTCCTCGCGGCGCTTGGATTGATTACCATAAGAAGTGTTTTCGCATGAGAGTCAAGGTATCTGCGCCACTCTAGGGAGTTAAACATCGTACTTTATCGGGAACATTTGGAATTATAATATCATCTCACGATTAAAAAGACAACGTTATTTTATTGGGTTATGAAAATTATTTTACGAGAAAATCTACCTCTTAGATTCGGTCTAAGAGTTCTAAAGTCTAAAAGTATTCATATTTGGTGTCAAATTTTCGTAATTACCGATTAATTTTAATTGTATATGAGCACGAAAGTTAAAGCTAGAAGAATAAGAAAAACTATTAAAATCGCGATCATGATCGCCAAAAGAATGTTGTCACCTTCATAATTTTGTCCTTCAAAGAAAACACAAGACCCATACTCAGCACCCGCATATTCAAGTAATCATAATTCAAGTTTGAATACATAATTGCCTCCAACGACTGCTTTTAGCTCTCCTTTTCCACGTGCTAAATCTACATGCGACCTTAAAGTCTTACCAAAGTCGTTGAAGTGGCGGAGATGTGGATAACGCAATCAAAGAACTCCCGTTGCTTGCTTTGCTCTTTCATGTTAGCTGACTAGGAAACTTAGGCTGAAGTTGTAGAGCGTGTAGACTAAATTGCAGGGGCTCAAGCCTACCGAGCTCAAACAGGTAATATAATTGCAGAAAACCGTTCCCTCGGGCTTGTAAATAGACTTGACGTTTAATAAATTTAACGTGGAGAGTTTTTTTCACTTAAAATTCTAGTCTTCTAAAGGAACCATTAAAATTCCTGTGGAAATATGTAGTAGAAGTTCGCTTCTTTTTATCATTAGCTTGACTGATCTGATTTTCATCTTCCTCTAATCGTATGTTTAATTTTTCGTTTTGGCATGATGGAGATAGCTTTCCAACTTGATTTTTCTGGCTTTACCTGATAGCTTATCAGTCAGTGTAAGCCATTTGTTTAATCTCCGCACATCTTACCTTCCTGTTTGAAAATGATTCATTTGGGAATCAATTGTTATCCTTATCAAAAAGTAGTAGGGCAATTACTTCATATCACCAATCTTCCGAGTGTTTATAGATCCCGATAAGGTCGCAATTGTCATTTTCCGTTGTTTCAAACTTAAGCCTTTTCGGTGCGATGATCTGCGCAGTTATCTCGCGCATATCTGACGTTTATTGCTGTTACGAAATATTTGGTCCACGTTTCAAATTCTGCCTTTAAAAAGTAGTTTTTTCCTCCATTTAAAAGCATTTCGACCATCGATCAATCTTGTTGGTGCTTTATGTTTTAAGGACTTGAATGCCATGAACTGTCGATTCATTTTCATTAAACTAAACGCAGAACGGTAGTGGCCTCAATATATAGATACTACTGTCATGACGAAATATGGATGAAGATTTGATTTCCACAAGCTTTATTGAAACGTACACACTTTACAAAAAGTAACCATGGCTTCTTCTCAGTTACTTGGTCCTTGGGTACTTGGAAGCTCCGAGTCGTTCCCCAACATAGACATGCTTCAGAATGAAGCTGGACACAAAGTGAATAAACTAACGTCTTTTTCTAAAAAATCTTCGAGCACACTGAAGCAGGAAAAAAGTTTCGCACCGCATATTTGCTCCGCCCGGAATTCTTTTTAAACTCTTTTCTCGCGGACTCTCCTACGAAATAAAAAAAAGATTGCATTTGTTCGACCTCTTCGGTCCAGGAAAGAGCTCGTTGCCTTTCCGTGGTCATCGGGGTCTTTCAAAAGTATTCTTCCACGGGGATGGATTCCAAAAGAATAAACAGTAATAACAATCTTCTGCTCATTCACAGAGCTTCCATTTCAGGCGTCTGTCGGACGCATAATTCGACATCCATTCTCGCTCCCTGAAAGATCTCATTTTTTTATTTTCGCTCCAAATGGAGGCATTAAGAGTCGTTTGCCGCTCTCTCTCTCTCAATTTTTTCACCCCTTGCTTCCTCCAAGGACCCCGTCCTCCCTCACCAGCTGCGCTAGAGGAAAAAAAAGGTTCAACCCGTCTTCTCCATGCCATCGACGTCCTTTCATCAGCCAGTTTTCTTCTCTCTGGCACTCTTTTCTATCTTACAATCTCTCTATCCCTTCCTCGGTTCGTCATCCCGATTCTTCTCTCGTGTCACAAGGTCCTCCTACTCAATCATTTCGGGACGTACCCATTCCACGCATCTCGGCTTTCCACTGCTTTTCCATGCTCGCTCTTTGCGTTTCCGTATCTTGTTGTTGCTCGGTCTGTTACCGTAAATATTCGACTTAGTTCGACGAAGATGCATTGGTGGGTCCAGGGAGGCGATGGGTCTCCCTTAATCATTTACCAAAATAATGTTCCTTAAAATAAATTTTAATAGCAGCGTTTCTGAGACGAATTTGCATCAGCTTGTATTTTCTTGACAAACGGGCTTTTTGACAGCTTATCGAAGTTTATTAAGGCACCAATGTTGTTGTATCTGTAAAGTTGCTGTACAAGGTTAAACGATAAATATCTGCAGCCGCGCGGCTCGGGAGCAACAGCAATGCCACGGCTAACGAGTGACTTTGCTGACGAGTTTTCCACTACCCAAGATTTATATTCTCTGTTTATTTGACTTAACCAACGAGTAGCAAACGCAAAATCCAAATTTACCAAACCAGTAGATTGCTACCCATATTTTATGCATACATGATGATATTGGAAATCGCGCATAAGCTTACGATATTCCAGAACCAATTATCTTTATCATTTTCGTTGCTGATTGACGGAAATCGTCTTCAAACACATATTGTGCTCTACCAAGACGAAAATAATTTTAATGATAATGTTATACGAAGAAGAAAACGGAGTACTTTTCCGCTGGTTAAATCAAGGCCGGTTTCAGCCAATGGTCTCCATCATCGTGACCTGATGACGCGATCGTCATTAAAAATCGTTCGCTGAAACCGGTCTTGCGATTAAATCTGTGCAAAAGGTACTCAATCTTCTTATTTATGCTACATTTCTACGGTATATTTCCGTGATGCAATGTCATCTTCCGATGTAAATTTGAAGTTTTGTATTTTCGGTGTACATTATCATAAATTATATGATGTACTTAAATTTAATATTAACCTTTATTATTTAAAACATAAATGTTGTAGCAGCAGTCGATTTAGATTGCTGTTATGAATATCATTTTCATACTGTAAAAAATTTTTGTTTCAGTCATTAAGTTCATGCTACTTGGTAATTCACAGCAAACACTAGACAAAAATTCATAAACAATAACATACAAACATTTAAACAGTAGCATACAACTTTTAATTAAAATTTTTATTCAATAGTGGAACCGTAGCAAGTGGCCTTGGCAGGCATTTCACGATCTCTATGATAAAGACATTTTTTCATCTTTGCTATGTAGGAAACAAAATTTCAGATCCTTTCAGAAATGAAGTTAATCGACGTAGCCGAGTTTCCATTTCGTGTTCCACAGGGAATGCCCTACAAAATGAGTACTACGACCCCACCCGTCTCCGCACGCAAATGCATACTAAATTTTACCTCTGTTTTGAAGTCATCCACCGCCTCGTTCACTTATTTTTGGATCCCTTAATTTTTCCATCAGCTTAGTGCACGAGGGATATATTTCTTCCCCGGGCCGAGTAGGTCGTGTTTGGAGGTCTGCGCTGGTAGTTTGCGCCCATCCCAACGTTCAATTGCACTCGCATCGCTCCAGGTCAACTGCAATGGACTGCAGGCAGTGTTGGACCTGGAACCACTCTCTTACCTTTCTGATTGTTACCCCCTTCCCTATTCTGATTCTCCTGCCCTATTTCTCGCTGCAGTACCCGATAGCTTCTAATCCTATAGAGCAGCGAATCATTCTCTGGGAAACTGAAAAGTTTCGCGTTAAATCTGCTTTTGCTAGTGTAACGATAGCTGTCATTGAAATTTGTTATTTTGTTAGAATCCATGATCGGATTGATGGAAAATTGCTGAAGAAATGGAGTCAAAAATAATGATTGATTAACTTTGTTAATTCTGCTTGATTGTATAAAATTTTATGGAATAAATTATCACTCAGAAATCGATTGTGCTGTGGCGAAATTTATTCGATGGAATTGTAAATGTGAAGAATTGATGGTTGTTTCTAACCTTGCACTTCTTCACAGTTATATTTTCAAATACTGTTATCGCTCTTAGCCTTCGTATTCATTATTCGTTTTATGCGGATTTCAACGTAACTTACAGATCGGTTTTGTTATACATGGTCCTGTCCTGAAAAGCTGAATTAGAAAACTCCATTTCAGTGAATTCGTTAAATAGCTAATTTTAAGTTTTTTGGAAATGGGGTTTATAACTTATCGCTAGCATTAGTTTCGAAGTTCACTTCCGGGTTATCTATGTATAGGTAAGAAATTAACTAGATCGGTTAATCATCAGAAAGTCTCGGTGTTAGGATAGTTGTTATATTAACTGAACGTTCGTTCAGTGACATTGTACTTATTCATTTTTACTGTAGAAGATGAGATAATCACTCAGATTTTTAAATGCGTTCTTTATATTTCTCTTTCATCACAAGCTATACTAAATATTTTCGACTGCATAAATTATGTATGAAATCGTGCAGCGAGGGAATTCCCAATTTCTCTTTCCTAAAGAGAAACGGTTATATTCCGTTATTACGGAAAGTAGTTAATTACAAAAGCCGTCGAAATTAATTAATAACGAAACTAATTGAGATGTGTCCGAACGAGGATATGGTAACGCAGTATTTTCCTGGTTTACTAATTCAGCTCGCGCGTGTAAAACTTAACCAGTCCAAAGCGTTGTAATTACGTGCACTATCAACGTCAAATAGGCCGGAATTAAAGAGAAAATCATTTACCTGCGCTTCGGTAGACTAAAATTATGCAAGCCGTAGCTGTCAGAATTGTCCTCATCGTAATTCGAGGCTATCAAATAGGTTAACATGATTAGTTGTGTGTCCATTGGTTTCCGATTGATAAACGTGAATGCAAGGGCATTAGCATTTCAAAATCTAATTAGGCGAAATGTTTGTTGCGTAGGAATAAAATGCGAGGGCGTAGGATACAGTCGTTGTTAATCATGGGGCGTGATATTTATGGCAAGGTTTATATTTTAGGAGCTGCCATATCGAAGTGGTGTATCTTCTATCTGATACGAATGTATATTTTCGTATCGATTGTCATAAAAGGGGGTCACTGAGGATATAATAGTGAATGACCCCAAAGGGTTAATAAAGGTTATTCCGAAAAAGAGCTTAATCCCGGACTAAAGGCGCTAAATCGGCAACACCGCCACGTATATATCCCTCTTTTCTTCTCTCATTTAGTCTCCACCCTTTTTCTTACTCCTCATCATCTTTCTCAGCCTTTCTGAGGTCATAATTTTCTGCTCCCCTAGAATTCCAATTTTTAATCCTGCCTGGAATCCTTCTGTAATATAGCTGGTCTGATAAAGAGGGGAGCGAGTGGGCCGAGATGAGAAAAAAGAGAAGGGTTTAGACTTTTGAGTATGGTCGGTAATACCAGAGCGGATGGAATCGATTACTCATCTGCCGGTAACTTTATAATCATCTCAATTTCCTTAATGCAGGGGTTTTATGGATCCGGTACGCTTTGTCCGCCTTGTTTGTTCTCTTTTATCAAATTAGAATATATTCGGTGTCGTCGGGAAGAGGTTCTCCATCGTGGCGGAGATTTGAAGGAATTTAAAAATCACCTATCGGGATTTTCTTTTTCATTACCCTCTGACAAAGCTTCCTGCTGCCGTACCGTGAAAGATGGAATTTCCTTTCTTTCAATTATACAAGATCGAGTGATACTTCTGTCTCATGATTCATTCCTGTAATAATGTGCGAGTTATAGAGGTGTTAGTGATGCTGAATAATTGCATTAATCCTCGTCACACTTCAATGATTGCTATGAATAGTATTATTCGTAGGATCACTTAGATGCATTAACTCGAAATAAAGTATAACGTGATATGGAAACACGTAAGTTCACTCAATTTTTTTTATTAAATTATACTTTAGGTCGATAAAAAAATGAAGGTTGGATAATCGGAAAAACCATGATTTCATAGTCCATCTTTGAGGAAATTATCAGATAACATCATAATTTTCGATGTCGGCTACGAATTTTATTCCCACGGTTACTTGGTGATTGAGAATTATTAAAATTTTCTGTTAGGTTTGAAGAAAACTTATTTCTGGTTATTAATAGCTATCATAATATAAAATTCACTGAATTTTGAGAGTAGTTGAATTTTTACTTGGTCACTATTTTTTAACGCTACCTAAGTGTAATTCATAAGGCTGTTTTGTTACGTGGACCTTTTTCACTCGGCATTTTGGCTCAGGAATGCAAGGGCAAAGTACCCCATCTTCCCTTAATATCTCTCCATCACTATCGTAATTAATGATGGAGAGATAAGTTTCAAACCGGCGTTCGGGGTGGATACTTTTTATATTTCAATATGAAGTAAGTTGGGAATGGAGATCCCCGCGAAATTCTGAGGAAGGTCCCAAGTTTCGCTTTTAACCCGAATCAATTCGGAATATTTAGTTTTCCATCTTTCGCCATGTCTCCAGGCAGAGATGATTTGCGATTCTGTATATCTCTACCCATTTTTAGCCGCGACCCTTTGATGTTAAATTCCGAAGTTTTTCTTTCTTTTCCTTTTTAAGTGTTGAAGCTTTTCGGAGAGCGCTCGTATTTTTAATCGGGCTTTTTTTTTATCAGTTTGGCGTATTTGTACGCACTTCTGTTTAAGCCTTCGTTGGCCTTCCGTTTGCGACGTAACTCGGCGACTTATGCAAAAGGATTCGAAAGGAAACACAACCTTTTTTTACCCCTTTCTCGATATCTCCGTAGAACAAGTGAGATCCTTTGAAAGACTCCCATAAAGTCAACGGGATAACCAGCTCATATCGGATTCTCCGAGCGATAAATATTTATAGAATATCATTTCCCCGATTCCGCCGTTTCCTTTTTTCTTTCTTTTTTGTCTGTCCGGACTCAGACGCCTCTTTTTGTCTCTCTAGCATCCCATCCTCCCAATTAAAATTTCACGGACTCAAGTACCCGCGTGATTAAATTATAGGATTATCCACCGGACGAGAGGAGTTTTAATTTAAAAGTAATGAAAATTACAGGGATTGTTGATGGTGGAAATAATGTGAAAAACCCCGGTCTCTGGTTTATGACGTTCCCTGGGGTTCAGTCCCGTCGCCGCAGTTCTTATTTTAATAAACCTGAACTCATAGAAGCTGGTTTGTACAGAATTTTGAGTTTTCTTCAATCCTTAAACCTTTTTCGGTTTTCACGAAAAATAAGAGTTATCTAAAATTTGTGATAATTCATCGCGGTATTTTTCTCGTTATTTTTGCATTTAATTGCAATTTGTTGAGTACCAGAAGGAATCACCGCAACGAAAAATAATTTTAAGTTTGTTTCATGCGAAAGGAAGTGCTTTGAGATTAAATACAAAATAAGCTTTCGAGCAAAGTCATTTGACGCTTGCTTTTTTACAGAAATAATTTGATTTATTTTTTAAACTATTAGAATATTTATAAAATGAGATGTATCTGAAAATGAGTTTGAGGTAAATTTATGTAGATTGAAAATCCGTCTGTGTAAATAAAACAAAATCTTGTTTTTTTTTAATCAGATTTCAAAATACAATTTAACGCAGTATTATTTCTGGTTAATGAATTCACCTTTTAGCGTTCATTGTCCCCTCTTTCAAAGGCTTTATTTGTATTCCTGATAAGCATTATAAAATCCAGAATTTTTTTACTACTCAGTTCAGTTACCCTTGATTGAATTTTTTTTTTGTTGTTGTGCGTTTTCTTTCCTGAAGTATAATTGTAATTTTTCAAATTGGACTCTACGCAATTTTAGTTAGTTTTGACCAAGGATTTCAGGAGATTGATTTTTCAGTTCTGCCCGAATTTTTTTTCAAATCAGTATTTACTTATGGATGGGTCGAATAACATAGACGAATCTCCAGTCTTCGATCAAATATCGTCTCTATTTATTTGTTTCGAGATGATGAAGCTTCATTCAGTTTTATGTACGACCATAAACCGAGTATGGGCTATTCACGTGTGATACATAGCGATAAACCTGCGGACGTTAAATAAACCGAGAAATCGAAGGGATATTTATTTCGATGGGACATATGCGTGAGTCGACCAAATTCGCGTGCCACTCTCATCTCTTCATGCATATACATGTAACACTCCTCGGTTATGCCATGGTCCCCAGTCGTTAGCGGTGTGCGGCAGTGTTTGAGATCCCGCGCCTATGTGTATGTGAAGCGCGGGGTGACGTCACGCGGGCTGGCTGCTAGGTCACGTCCTGACCGTCCGCGCGGTGTTGCCGCTTCGAACCCCGGCGACGCGACGTTGCCGTCATAAGAGGGAGCAACATCGATCGTTCTTATCGCTCTTCTTTTTCTCCCTCTTTCGCCACCCCTCCGCACAGAACGACGTATCGTCGTCATTATCGTCATCTCGACCATAATGAGCTTTAATTAGCGCCTCCTAGTGATACCACTCCCCGTTTACCGTTGCCGACCTAGGAAGGGGGATCTATCGGGAATAAAAAGATATTCATTGAAGTAAGGAAGTCGGGTGGGGGTTACTACTACTTTCTCGACTGGGAATAATAGATATAAGACGTGGGGTGGATGGAGTGGGGAGCGGCGCGCGCTTCTGGAAATGCATTTCGTTGATTGCTTTTCAAGGAAGTGTATCGCTTTCAGAGAAGGGGGTGGGGAGCCGGGATTTTCTCCTTCAAAATCCCATCCCCGAAAAATCTTTCCTCTTCTTTCTCCCCGTTTTTACCCACCGCCTCTATCCATCTCCTCCGGAGTTTTTTTTTATCTCCTGTTTTACCTCTTTTGGTTATCTGTGGAGCTTTACGGTCTTACTTAGATTCGTCCTTGTTTGACATGCAGTTTGAATATGGAGTTTGTCCGTTTGTCAGAATGCGCGCTCCGGTGCGTTTCGTGATGTTTTGAGGTGTGTTGCAATGTAAATAACTTGAATGCGCGTGTATTTATAGGATGCTTGGACCAATGCGACATAGCTAACGAGGATTCCGTAAACGTGGAGGTATCAGTAAACTACTAGGAAATTGCCCATACAGTGCCATCACTTTGTATCCCATTTCAGGATCGGTGAAAGCTTATGAATAAATTACACAATAGTTTGCGGTTATCGGTGATAACAACTTGGTTAAAGGTAAATTAGTAGAGGATAAATTCCGAATCTACAGGGATGCGATTTCGTTTAATCATAGGAGAATACATAAATATCGCTGACTGCTAATACGTTTGGAAAATCGGCGTGGGTTAAATTTCAAGTAATATCCGGAAATTTATGACGCGATTTGTTGATGTAATTTTTTATCTTTGGATCTATCTTCCATGCCAATTGAGGAAAATTAGTAATGTGAATAAATAAATAAAAATGTGACTTATAACATGTGTATTGTTGTTTTATGGGAAGATAATTAAATTTATGTTAAAAAAAAATTTTGGATTTATAATTTCCCTAGAATTTTTAATATTTTTTATCAAAGTATTTTCCCTCCGTTAGTGTCAGAACTGCTTGAAAAACATTTTGAATTTCGTAAGTTGTAAGATTAATAAAAGAAGATGGACCGCTCATCATCTCTTGGAGCAAAAAACCGGTCCATTGACGTGAGAATCAAAGCCTTAGATAAATCGCCTCCGAAACAGGGTCACCCTGGGCGGTTAACCATCCGCGGATGGAACTACCCCACACCCATCCCTCGAAATTAATTCCAAATTCCCACGCTCTGGTTGGGATCCTCCACCGATGGTATGCTTCTTTTCCTTCCGTGAGAATTCGGCCCCATAACTGCATCTCATTGTTTTACATCTATCTCATCCATTCTTTTATATGTGTAATTTTTCTCCGGTGGGGAGGAATTCTCATTGTAAGGGGCCCTTCCCAGTAGGACACGAAGGGTTGAGGGCCATAATAGAGATTTTAATCGGCGACGTGGGGAAAGGTGTTTTATTTTCTCCCGTCCAGTGGACGTAGTAAGAGCGATGATGCAGCGACCAGGGCCTATTTTTCATTTTTCGGTGGTTTAGATAAGGAATCTGTTGTAGATAATGGGCAAGCGCTCCGTGTATGATTTATACGCGTGCTGTCCGCATTTATTTCGCGTCTCCATCTAGCGAAGAATTCGATACGAGCGCTCACTTATCTCCAGGAAAGTGATTAGTCACGAATTCTCCGTAGGATTATTGAGTATGTAATTTCCTCTTCCTTGGCGGAGTCGTTTTGACTTACGCCGTCTATGTTTTGACAAGTGACGGTCGCTTCATATCATCTTTCCAGCGTCACTTTTAGGTGCATTAACCATTATAGTGCTCATGGAGGGACATTTTTCATCGCAAAACTGCATGCGAAACCCTTAGAGATGCCAATTTATTTTTTAAACCGACGCTAGATGTGCTCTGATAAAAATTCGCTTAACTCAAAAATGTCTTTGAAAATAGCTAAAATTTATTGGCTTGTATCCGTTTCTTAAATTAGCTATCGTTTCAAATAGTAATTTTTAATTGACGGAACGTTAATTCATTTTTGTAGAAGTCGACTTTCAAATATTAAGGAAACAAATTTGCTCCGGGAAGCTTTTTAATAAAAGTTAACTTTCATAAATCATGCAGTAAATGAATTTACGTTTCTTATTTTTATCCATCATATTTTTTAAATTTTCGTTTTGTATTCAAGAAGGCTAAGCGAGAGTCCAATGACTTAATTCTGAATTAAGGCAATTATGTCTTGAGGTAAAAAATCGTATTGTTTTAATAACATAGTAGCTGTCACCGTGCTTTAAGTTCTCAAATAATTAAATTATTGTCTTTAAATTTACCTCTATCGTAGGTTACAGAGTAATCTCAGCTCTAGAGAAACGCAGACCATAGCACACTATCGATCCTCACTGTTTAACATTACATCGAAAGCAATAGCGGCGTTTATCGATAGCTGTCGACATTGCTGGAAATGCATTTCCGAAATTCAGCGCAACCGACATGAAATCAGCTTCCTTAACGAGGAGAATAGTCTCTAAAGCTCCGTCGCAAGGAATGTATGGTATGCGCTAGATGGCACGTTCATATGTTAATCCGCTCGCCAGTGTTTTCGCTCGGCCTAGCGTACATGCAGTGACGGGTATTGTTTGATTGATGGGCGAATTAGCATTGCTCGGGTCATGAGTCGAGACATGAAATTGGTCGATGCAATACGGGAGTGTTTCTATCAATCTCTCAAGGTTAGCCGGTGTCCGCAGCGGGCAAAAAAGAGAGTCGGCAGATGTTAGGATCGCCCCTAATGCCGTCCCATTGCCTGTACCCGTGCTCGTGACCATATCCGTCTCATAACTATTAAAAGGGCCTCTTTGTGCTGCCTTCTCCAGAGTGCTGTGCGTCGTCTCTTTCACTTTCATCAAAGAGGCCACCTGTCATTCACCGTGTTTTCCTAATCGTGTATCTTTTTAAATGACCATCTCTTGTGCGGATATCGCCCCTATTGGGGCCTTTTACTTTTATTGCTTTTTCTATGGAAGGGGTTAGCGATTTATTGTGCAAGGTGGAGGAGGTAATTTGATGGGAAGGAAATCGGGGATAACTGAATTTAGGAGTAATTAAAAGGCAATATATTCAATAAATTTCCCAACTGCAGGTGTGAATGTAAAGGCCTCGTATCTTATCATCAATTACGTAATAGTCTTCATTAAATGGTTTTTGGCCAAGAGCAGCCATTTAGCTAAGGAAATTAATTCATCCTTAAGAACAATTCAAGATTCACGAGCAATCTTTAGCATATCGAAACATTACATCGATTACTTTGGAATGAATCAATTATTTGATGTATGAGTTAATGTAATGTTATTTTCACGGATTTCCTTGCCTTAAAGTCATTCAAATCTCTTCCGCGCTCAAAGTGAGTGCAATTAAAATGAACTATTTTAACCATTCTGTGAAGCTATATCCCATGCAGCTTCAAGTATAGTATATGTATCACATAGCTATTGATATTTGCATTAAATGGATGGAAGAATATTATGCACGTATGAATGCTGAGGTAAGTGCATAGGGTTTCTCAGCATGAAAAGAAATTTCAGTAAAATCTCTCGCAAATATTCGTAGGTATTTATATAAGGAAAGTAGAGGTATTTAAGCATTCGGTATCCAAAGTGTCCCGAGGATCAGACTGAAGAGGAAGCATCTCTTAAGGGAAATTCAATTGCTTAAAAATAGCTCCACATGTACCCTTGTGATCACCTCAGGCAAAGCAAGTCGAAAGGAAAAGCAGTGGCCTATAAATAGTCTACGTGAGGGGTTATATATCTCTCCTTTGCGTTGGTCTTCCAAAAAGAAATCTTACGATAGAATCTTTACGGCCAATCGGATTCTGTTCCGTATTTACGCCGTTTCACGAAAAGATATTAGTATATATTAATAGACGTAAATATTTGTTTCGGGAGTTTTTTTTGTTTCAAGTCAAGTTTATCGAGGAGTTTTACGACGTTGGTGATAACTTTATAGTTGCGAACAAATCTTTCAGAAAGGAAAGAGCGATGATTTCTTCACCGAAAGACGTGCTGTTTTTTATTTAAAGGTTTTTGATATTTATTATCTGTTTCCGGGAAGATCGAATTCTGCTGTCATCGCGCTTTTTATCGTTTGGTATTTTGATGAATAAATATTATTATTGATGAAACGATGTTAAAATATTTTTTCCAAAGGTACTTTAATCCAACGATCACGTTGGTTGCATTAGAAGCTAAAAAGGGATTTCTATAAGTTAAGAGTGCGGAGACTGATGTGTATATTTTCCATCATTTATTTTTTGAATTAACATTTTTTACGTAAAATAGCCAAAGAAATTTTAAGCCGTAACATCGCTCGACGTTAACTTCAATCGGTTATCTATTCAGATAATCGATTTCGTCTAATAGTTCTTTGTGATCATCGAGTGTTATTTTATCAGTTCATACTTTCCCCTGCATGTTATCGAACAATAACATTATCAAGTTAGTCTTTTCATTTTATTGTTGTGGAAAATACGGAATATTGTCAGCCATCTCTTCTTTATTTCACAGTTACGCTGAAACGTTTCACTATTTTAATTTAACCTATATTTTATCTATTGATCATCCAACTCGCGTTATGTCACTGGAAATTGCTTCATACATCCATACTCCAACCATCGATATGTTTTGAGTGATTTTTTATATTCTGCTTTATTTCATTTAAAGTGTATTTTCTCACAACTTCTTTTGGGTTAAGGTTATGTCACTTTAATAACTTTAATTTTCTCAGAATGAAAAAGAGATCCTTACGCCGTGCTTATGTAGGATACAAAATAAATTAAAGTCTCATTTGCATAATTTCGTTGTTTAGCGAAGTTTGTATCAAAAGAGTTCCTGCAACCCTGTCCCCTCGACAACAATTCCCTTTGTTAATTTGTATGTAAAAACAAATTTCCTATCGAGTTAATTTACTGGAGTGCTTTTTTACAATCGTCTATAGCTGACATGATGATTTAGAATAATCCGCTGATCCAAATTAGTGTACACAGTTTCTGGATAGGCCGCGCTATGACCGCGGAAGGCCGCATGTTCACCCACCGCTGCTTTAGGTGATTATGGACGCACTACCTTTCCTCGTTGCAGAAGTGCGTTGGTTAGGGATTTTTTCTCTTCTCCGCGCCATTGGGCGTAGTCGCTATTTATTTAGGTTTGCGTGCCTGCGCGAAGAGATAGGGGGTTGGTCTAACATCACGGCCGGGGAGGAAAAACACGCCTCGTCCTCCTTGGCATTCTCTCCACTTTTATTCCACTCCTCTTCCTGCATAAGTTTTTCCCTCCTTCCGACGGTCCTCAAGACTCCCTTCATCCGATGAATATCCCAGGATTCTCTTGTCCCACCCTCAAGTAGTCCTCTCCGTCTTTATTTATCTGGCGCGGTATATTTCAGCTTATCATGCTCGGTTTCCTAGTCATCTCCCATCGCTTCACAAGGAACGCTGTTCTGGATGAAACGGCGTAGGAAATTTTACACTGCCTTAGAAATCAGGAATAGTTTGAAAGGATAGCTGAGATAGCTCACTCATCGGAGAAATTTATGCCGCGACGGTTTGATTCTCGAAATTTATTACCGGAAAATAATGCTATTCTTTCTTTCCTTTGAGCCTATTTAAGCATTCTTTCCTTCTCGCTTATAAACCATCCGTTGATTATAATTGGTTTCTATGGAGCTTGATATTTTCAACCAGTGGAAAAACTTTTATGGGAGTTTTCGGTTCGTTAATTAATGGTTGGCTAATTCGAATTGCCTCTGAATAGCATTATGACATTGTTTCGGATTAGTATTCTTGTAAGCAATGATATGGTACTTTAGCTTCTAAAGTTAGCGCTTGAAAAATTTCCAAATTGATGCTTTGATTCTTTGGGCTCATTATACGCAATCTTCTTATCGTTTCTGTGTTTAAATATTCTCCAAAACTTGGCCAGTATAAGAGAAAATGTTTTGGCTACCTGATTCTGCCTAAATTAGCAAGATGTGATATTTATTCGTGATGCTGATGTTAACTAGCTATAAAACGTAATTTACTTAATGAATAAACTCACGTGAATTCTTATCATCTGATATAAAAATTAATTCCTATTTGGTTGTTTACGTATCCTTATAAGGCACACCTATACTCATTAGTCTGATAAATTTTAGTGCATGGGGACTTGCGTAGTTTATGTAAATGTTCATGTAAATGTATTTCATCAATTTTTAGTTTGCTTGATTGGTCTTCTTTGATCTCTTTCGTTTTTTTCGCTTAAAATATTATACTGCTTCTCACTTTTTCACTGAACGCACTGTTGCAATTTTTTCATACTTGCTCTCATTTTTACTTTATATAACGAAATCGTTATCCTGAAAGGTGCGTAGACATCTTGTGTTCAGACATTTTCTACAGGAATCGTTTACAACTTAGTATCATATCGTTCTGGGATACCTGTCATTCTCGAACCATATTCCCTTAACATCCCTGCCTTTCAGTTCTCTTGTCTCTTCCAGAGAGGGCTGTGTTTACGTCTCGTATGCTTCCTAAGTCTCTTTCAACTCATCTCTCATGCAGTGCGCCCGCCGTATCCTAATGCCTTTTACTGTTAGTTTTGATAATGACAAGATCTCTCTCAAGATCGGATTGACGTTTCTTGGGGGTTTTCGAGCATTCAGTCTTAAGTACAGGTGCATGTGCATATAAGCTTGGCAAGTAAGGGAAGGGGCTTCTTTTTATGCTTTATAAACTGGCTGGAAAGGTTTCGAGGAATTTCCTTATCCCGGAACCGAGTTTCGGAGCTTCGCTATAAAAAATTATTTACGACCGCGTTTTTTTCGGTCGGCGCCGGGTTTTAGATGGATGATGGACACCTGTTTTGGGGAAAGTTCCCCTTTTTAACTTTCATCCGTTTGTTGGTTATGCGACTTACTTCTTCCATATTTACTCAGATGAGAATAGCGTCTATACGAAGTCTCTCACCTCGTATAGGGTAACTGATGTGATTGCAGTGCGTCCCACCTCCGGCCTGTTTTATTTTTTCATTAGCCGGGGCATTGAGATCATCTCATCCGTGTTGGTGGCGTTTTATTGCAGGCTCTCCTTGTGCCAAAATTCTCGGCATCTCTCCCGGTCACCGTCTGGCGTTTTAATTAAAGTCCTCCTTTGGGAGGGGATAATTAGGGATTGATTTGTGGGCCAGAAATATAATCGTTCGACGCTATAAACATTAATCTGAGGGTAGTAAGCAGCGTAATATACGCTTCGATGAGTGGTGCGAACTTTTTATAAATGCCTATTTAATCGCCGTCGAAGATTTATTATTGTTTTGGTCAACGAGAGGGCGTGGCCTCCGTATGTTTTCTAATGAGGTATTTGTTTAATAGAGAAATTATTTAATTGATGACCATTAAATTAGTTGCGGATGTAGTTACATTCGTTGAAGTCAGTGGTTTATTTGAAGCTCCTCGGAATGATAATTCTTTATACTATGGGAAATTTCCTAGTCCAAGTAAATCATATGGACAAAATGTCCGTGTTCTATTATGGACCTTTATATTCGTTTATTAATAATGTGTTTAGTTATAAGGATATTGGAAGTTGAGCTTTCACGTATATTGAAGGAAGATAAGGTTGAACCGAGTTCTTTTCTACCTCGAAAGAGAGTAATCTGAATTAATACTTATCGTTTTAACTGTTTTCTTTAACATTGGCATGCTTTTGCCATTCCTTAATCCCTTTCAACGTTTCAAATGTACCATGTCCTTTCGACATTTTACACCTCATTCGTATACTTTTATATCGCAATCATTTTCTTGTTTGGTAGAAAAAGAGAGCATAAACGACGAGTCTCGTAATTGCAAACAAGCATATATTGAGGACCATATTAAAAATTCTGAACTCAATTATGAACGATGGAACTACCCTTCGGTCACCCAGTGATCTTTGATTATATACATTCTATAATTTGCAGTGCGTTACCCCAATCCTTCGTCATCTCTCTCCCTTTCATTTCCCACTTCATACGTTTTCGTTCTCTATATTTATCCCCCTTCGTAGGATTCTTTTCCTTTCTCCTCCCGCGCGTTAGTATACGAGTAGAGAGGCGAGAATTTTCGGCGGACGCTCGGATGATGTCTCGCTGACCCCCCGAGGTCATTTTCCAAGAGGATGTGGTCTGCCGGTCACTTTTCTCCGGAAATGAAACATGCTCCCTCGCCCATCACCAACTCTTTCCCCCCGTAAACCATCCAAGGTTTTCGCCGGGTCTGCAGCGGCCGACTTTTTTCATTTCATTTTTCATCTCGTTCCCTTTAACTATCCTCGCCAAAAAGCGAAGCGTGAAGACTGCATGTGGGCAATGCGTAGTTCTCCCACAGATATATCCCACAGGCTCCATCTTCTGGACGTCCACCCTGTCACGTTCCTTAAGTTCGTGACCCACTTGCCATGCCCGCGTGTGTTAATGGCTCGGCGGAGGTTTTTATTTCTCCGCCGCCTCCTTTTTTTGTTCGTTTCAGGGCGTTTCGTAACTCGGTGGGAATTTTTTTCGGGTTCATAATTGAATAGATAAGAAATTGGAAGGGTTATGCGGTTCTCAGCGGGATTCGTTTTTTGTGCTGGTTGTTGTTTCAGCCCGTAAGCTGCGCGTTTCTCTTTTTTAATGTCCCGTTTTTTTGCGTTGCCGGATTTTGAGTGACGGTGGTGCGTGTAGTGCTTTTTATGGGCCCAGAATTCCGTCGTTCGGGCGATTTGGGCCTCGCTGCATATGTGTCGATGGGTTGGTAGTGGCTGTAGGGTTTCTTTCGTAAGGAGTAAAGATCTGCGCTAGCTAATCTTGTTGAAAAGTGTGCATATTTTGTATTAAAAACTGTCCTGTCTCCAGTCGCTGCTGTTTCATTTCCAATTCGGCTCATACATGTTTTTTATGGGAGTTTTGCCCCCGTAGTTCATGGATTATCGAATTCTCTCCAAGTTCTCTTATTTTGCTCTGATTTTTCGACATTCAGTTCACTTTTTGATTCTTTTTATAATTTTGTCATTTCTCTTACATCCATTAACATATTACGGGTCCTCGATATCTTTATCTTAAGTTTATCTGTCTTTGACCTTGTCCATTTTTCGCTTCCGAAGAGTTAAAGCAGTTGTTTTCCTTATTTCAGAAATTACTTTTTCTCCTTGAAATGTGCTATTGAAAGTTGAATTAGGTGTTCCATACACCAAATGTTTATGTATGTCTCAAACATCTTGCTATACCTAGCATCATTTTCTCCAAGGTAATTCACGTAGTTCTGGGAATCAAATTATATAATACTCTTCTACTGGTTGCAATTGCTCTTCCTTACCCTGATTTGTGAAAGGGCCTCATCTCATAGATACGATCTATGCCTAGGATTAGAATTTCATTTTCAGCCTAGGTGAATTTTCCAAGTGAAGGAATGCAGTTGAAGTCAAGTTTTATTTTCTTTCCTCTCCTTAAAGCTAATGAAATATTTCATTTTATTCATCGCTGCCATTCTTTTCTGCACCAACATCCTGTGGTCAACCGTGGGTATGCGTATTGGTTTACGCTTTACGCCAGTGATTGTCGTAGTTTCATTTTAGGAAGGATGCGAAGGGAGGTTTTCTTAAATGATGCTTCTCGTGAGTATATCGATTACCTGCCAGACCATCTGGTACGGTATGCGCAGGTGGTTTCTCAATTCCTACTCTTTTTGCTAGCTGTTTAATCTAAAAAAAGGATACGTCTGGAATGCATCCAATTTTTCTAAAGGGATTTCTGGCAATTCCTTCCTCTATTTCGTTTGTCCCGAATTTTCGGGAGCTACCGTAATTCATCCGAATGGCCGTCCTCGGGGAGGTTTTGATTTTATCGCACCACCGTCATGTTGCTTTATTTTCGTACGTTGTGGTTGTGAGATTAGCGGGGAGATTGGCTCGCTAATATTTAATGCGCTATTTCTGGAAGATAATTATCTACGAAAGGGATTTGGATCGCGTCCGGAAATACTTTCGGAAAGTTGGTTAATTGCGTGGATGGTTTAAAAAAATACCTCTCCGTTAATTTTGAGGAACTTTTAATCAAATTGCTATATCGCGCCTTCTTTGATCGTTTTGTGTTTTTTTCTGATTGCTCAAGGTCTAACCTCGGACCCCTTCTGTTTTATTTTTTTATATTTCTATTTTATGACTCCCAAATTTTGAAACTATTATTTTTCGGTAAAAGTTTTCCATACGATATTAAAACTCAGATGCTCTGCGTTCGATCCATCTGAATAGAAAAACGCCTTATTGATGTCAAGTGTTATAATTTAAAGTTGATGAATTTAAGTGTAATTTGTATCTTTCAAAGGCATGAATTAACGCTGGCTTTCTGAGTAACACCTATTTGAAAAATTTTGCCTCGATACCTATGGGAAATGTGTTTACATTAACTTATATAGTTGAATACTGTGCTAAAATGAAGCCCTCGCCATGCAACGCAAAGAATTAGTGGACACGGCTCCCACACACTCTGCTGCCACGAATTCCGAGAAAACGACAAACGACGGACACACCAATTCCACCAATTTCTGACTTCTCTTTCACTTTACATAATGCGTGCGACTTGTCTTTGCTCATCTATCGAAATGGATTTTTAAGGGACTCATCGCCACAAAAAGTTTCCATCGCGTCTGGTTAACTAACCGTAACGTCTTGGGTGTATATCCCCCATTTGACGTTATTTAGAGGCAAAAGCGGGTTGGGAAATGAATTACGGAGAGCGATTATGGCAGAGCGGTTGAGATGATGATTCAATTGAGCCTACTTAGAGAGCACAGGCGTGACTGGGCACGCAATATACACTCTTTTGTCATCTTATTTTATTTAAAGGCCTCCTCCAACTGCAGGGCTTTCTCCTCCTGCTCGTGTAATCACTAAAAGAGGCCTTTTTTCCCTCCGTGAATGATGTCACCCTCGTCTTTTTCTAAGGCTTCCTAACGGATTCTCTCGCTTCCCCGTCCTCGCTTTTTGTTTTCCGTCGTTACTGCGCGCTTTGTTATTTTTCTTCGGGGAAAAAATGTCCTTTTCTCTTTCTCGCTCCGATAGCATCTGTTTGTAAAAGTGTGTTTTATCTGTGAGTCGCGTCTTATCCCGCTCTCTTTCGGTTCTTCTCCCGGCGCAATTGGTCTCAAGTGTTTAATTGGCCATGCCGGAGAAGGGCTGAATTAATGTTTAATCTCGATCTTCCCTCCCGAATGCGAAATGGCGTGTATTTTGCCGGTTGTGGAAAGAATGCGGCCTCATTATGGTGATGTTTCGAAAGTTTATGAGTGAGAAATCGATGTCCAGTCGTAGTATGTTCTTGTTTAGATATACCATTCTAATTTGGTTACTTTTACCATATTCCGTGACGAATTGAAACCTTACCTATTGTTAGAAAATGAATTGAAAGAAGTACCGATCTTGAGAGACTAAAGGAGTAGGGTTGAGGGAAGTGAGAGATCCGGGTTCGAGTCCCAGTTGTGTCAGATATTTTTCTTGTTGCTTATTCCCATTACATTAACTATGTGTACCATGCGTTATCCGATGCTTTTTGTACGAAGGGGATGTTTAGATTTTCGTAAATTATTCATTATAAGCGCACTGGATATCCCACTCCCTATTCGTAGTGGGGTGGTCAAGACTCTAGGGGACCCAAAACGAGTCTGAATGGGGATCGTATGTATGTAGTAGAAGTGGGAGCGCATAACCACGTTATCGTAATGTAGTAGTAATGGATATTTTTACGTAGTGGTTGGAAATATTATTAGATAGCACGGTGAGAATATATGCGTGTATAGCGTTTTTGGGCTTTTTTGATTTTTTTCTTTGATGTGAATCGACTTGAACTTTTTCACTCACAAAACATAAATATTATTCTATGCATGAGCTGTCATTGGTCGTTAGGTCATTTCCCTTATCTAGGTTCGGTTTTTGTTTATCTATTCTCTATGTATACCTAGGTTTTTATCCATCTTCGATTATAGTTTCGTAAGGTTTCCATAGCAGATTAGCTACATTTTTCTCTTATCATGCCTTTACGGCAATTGTACATTTACCGTTGCAGTTTATATAGAATCTCATTTATTCGTTCACAGTTCTCGGAGCACCCAAGCATTCGAAAGACCTCTCGATTTATTGAGAAAGCCACGCTTGGAGCCGTAAAAAAACGTGAACTCGTCGAATAGCATTCTTATTCCTCTGGAAACTCGCTCGGATCATCAGTATTTATATTTGAACAGACGCACCCTATCTCATCTCGACTACGATATCAAGTTTATGTGGACAAAAAGCCGCCTTCGCTCCACACGCACAACTCCGCCACACAAAGAGCACACACGCACGCGTTTAGCGCTTCTTTTTTTTCCTCCCGTTTCACTTTTTCCCTCAATCAGATATAGAGGGAGCCATGTGTTCACTTCGTGATAGGAGCGGCGTATTTTTTCCCATCTCTCTCTGGAGCACGTGTATGGAGAGAGAGAGAAGTATAGAACCATGCCCGTCTGCGATGTCTCTGCGTGCTCCAACGCGGGTAGTTTTTAGCCCCGGAGTTATTAGTGGTGGTTGCGGGGATCGGTGCATCTCCCCGAATACGTCAGCTTGGCGTATCCACCCATCCGTCTGTCGGGAGAAATTTTCATCTCCCTCCGTTGGGTCTGGCGCCTTTCCAGAGCCTTTTTTCCCTCCCTTTGCACCCCGGCGGGCATGCGGAAGTATCCATCCTAAGGCCAGTTTGAAACCCAATCGCAGCATGCCCGTCGTGTGTGTATGTGCTCGCCGTGTTCTATATGGCCGATGTTTTCGGTTTTGTCATCCTTGACAAGGGCCACGATTTTTTTCCCTTTTCGGCGCTGTGTCGCTTTTTTCCGCCCCCGTCTTGTTATTTTAGCGTCATGACGTGACCCCTCCAAGGACGATAAGTACTCTACTTTCGCCGCTAAAGTGGGGATTAATCGATGATACGGGAGTTTATAGGGAGGTTGCTTTACTTTAAGTCTTCGGTGATTTTTTTGCGGATTACCTAGGGGGTGAAAGGTGGAAAATTAATCCAACCCATGGCTGATGCGATTAAGGTAAAGATGCTCAAAACACTCCTGAGATTCACAAGGAGAAAAGTATAATTTATTTGTAATATGGAAACGTTTCTACTCATAGGCTCTCAGCCTGTCCTACGTCAATTAAGTTTCCTCACATTCATTCATTTTTTAAATTCCTTGTTCGTCCGACTTATCCATTCTGGTCACTCGTCCTTAGCTATCTTCACTATTCCCTAATTTTCCATTCCGTTTATTTGATCATTCCATATCTCTCGTCGCTCTCTATTCCGATGGCATTTCTGTGTAATTTTTCGTACCTCTCTTATCGTATTGTTGCTTTTTATCATGGAATTATAAGATTTTAGTGCTCGAAGTAAAATATTCCTCCCTTTCGTAGTCAAATACCTATGTTTATTTTAAACCTATCTAGTTATGCCATGCAAATTGTGCGGGAATTAATATTAGAGTTACAGTTTTCTTTCTCAATAAAATTTCCTAAGATTCATTATTTTGAAAAAAACGGAGAAAATATTAGAAATAGACAAACTTGCAGCAAAGATGCATATTCTTAAAAGAATATTAATGTAGTCAAGGTATGTTGTGATAAGAAGTGTGTAAAATGGCGACTATAACTGTAGTTTCTCAGCTTCTAAAACGCTAAAGCAGCTGTACAAATGCAGGACATTAGCATTTTCACATGCTATTTTAATCCTATTATACATTCGTAAAGCATTTATTCTAGTGAGAAGAATTAGAGCCTTTGAATAGCCTGTCGATATTTTAATGTCAGATGTCAGTAATGTCAGATTGATTTCCTTTTCATCATAGTTTCCATTGATTACTTATTGTTCAATCTACTCAATGGATTACGCATTTGGAATATCTCTGTACATTCCATTCCATATCGTGATATAATACGCTCGTCGATCAATACAAGAAATAATTTCCTCGTAAATGGAGCCTTCCCATATTACGTACGTTTATGTTATGGCAATCACGTAATAGGGTTTGCTTTCCAAGTGGATTTCCTCTCGAGGGCAAAGAAAGGAAGCATCGCTTCCAGGACTTCTTCGATCGCCTAAAGATTCACTTAATCATCCATGTATTTTCTCCTCTTTTCTCTCTCTCGAGGTCCAATCACCGGACTTAGACCACGTTTATATAACTCCATGGAATCCCCTTTATCTGCCATGTTGACGCTGCGTCCATTTAAAGAACGATGTACCGACAAGGTTGGGTCTAAATTTCGGTAGTAAGGTAATGTTTTCTAAAATGTCGCGTTGTTTTTTTTTCCTTGGGGCGTCCGAAAGCTTTTACCCCCATATTCAAAACTCCTTTTAGGTCCTCCCCATTTTTCATTCCGAGGAAAAAAATCCAAGGGGTGATTGCGTTCTGTTTATCTCCATCCATTGCCTGGCTAGTTTTCGTACTCTCGTTGGTGCGCTGGTGAGTTTTTTAAGGGGATCGTTTATTTTATCTAGCTATTGAGATTGGTCCGTTAAAGGGACCCACGGTTTCAGAGCCATCTCTTTCGGCGGGGGTGTTTATTTTTATTAGTGTGCGTTTTAATGCGCTTGACGGACGTGGTTATGAAGTGTTTCGAAGGAGGAGAGGCTAGTAGTTTTCAAGACGAATCGGACGCACAGATGAACTGGGTTGGATCTTTTGATGTTTGGTCCAGCATGGGGTGACGATTGAATCAAAAGGTTTGTTGTATAACGGAATTATTTTCATATCAACTGATATTCAGGGAAGTGATAGCTTGAGAATATATGGTACATGGTATTACATTTGGATAATCTGTTGAGAAATTCATTGTTAGTGATTTTTTTCTCATGGTAATGTAAATTTATCAGTACTTATAAGTTTTCGTTAAGTGGTAAGTGCGAGCAATTTCTTTCGGTGGAAAAATATTCCCTTAAAAATATATCATTTTCGCGTTTTTATAAATTTAGTCGAGTGTTTAGTTTTGAGAAAACTATAAACCCTTTGGCTCCTTGTATGATGTTAATACTTATTTATTGTATTTTATATTTACCTATTTCAATTTATTGAAGAATTTCGGACTAGTTAGGTGATGACTAATACCCATCCAAAAATCAAGTGCGATGTCTGTGCTCATCTCTTAGAAAATAAATGTCGTTTGGCACCTAATGATAGAATTATTGGCTTTTTGCGTTAAGGATCTTGATGTTAATTTAGAAATACATTGCCTTATCTATTTCCTTTCCTATGAATTACAATACTATCCTTACGGCAACGGCTTTAGAAAAATTTCTGGAAATTTTTTTTCTACTCGCCCGATTGCTCCTCATCGCCGGGAAAAATTCTTCCGCGAAATTCGCCCAAAAAATCCTCGATTTTGCGGAACCTCAAAACGTTCAAATGGAACGTCGTCTGAGTGCGGGAATAAGAAAAAAGCGGCAGAGACAGCCAGACTGGTAATTTTCCCTCGCCTTTACTTACTAATCGAATTTTCCCTTCCCCTTCGTTAAAGAGAGCCAGAAATTTAATGCATCTTAATTAAGTGCATTGGTACTGCAAATACGCGTTGACTCCCTCATCCACCCGTCTCCTCAGCATCCCTTTTTTCCCTCATCTCACTCTGGTAAACTCACATCCGGACGGTTCGCAAAATGGTAGCCGTCTCCCTTTATCTTGGAGCGAAAAGGGCTCCAACATCTTACGTCACCGTTTTCCTCTTTGCCCTTCTCTTATACGAAAAAAGAGGAAGGACTCGTAGGAAAAAGTGGCATAGGACAAAAGCGGTTCCTTTTACATCCTCCTCCGTCTTTTTCCGAATGGAAAGTTCATCGTGTTTTGCTCGGGGATTGCAGTGGAGAAAGGGTTGAAAGGAAGGGCAAAATGAATGTCCCGTGCTTTTTCGCGTCTTAAGTCCTCTCGGAGTTTTAGTGGTCTTAAGTTGCGGAGACTCGTGTAGCAGTGATTTTAACCCATCGGATACGTAAAAGGAGCGAAGTTTCTCGTCCGAGGATGACCTTCGGGTCTTGATTAAGCGGTCCTCTCGCAGTCGTTGAAAGGGAATTTATCGGTGATCGAAGTGGTCCAGTTTGAGTCTAAAAGGATGTTTCTACGTTTATAACTTGTCTTAATGTTTCATTTGGCAGTGAGAAGCTTCATTTTATTTCATTATCCACTGTAATCAAATGTTAATTGACTCCTGGAATTCTTATTGTATAAGGGAAATTTTTCGTTTTAGTCTCTGAACTGGCGAGATATTTGCATGCAATTTTTAATTTCTCGATTCTTTAGTTGGTATCTTGAGTATTTGTTATGGGGATTATATAGTACATAAATTATGCTTCATAAAGTTGAAAGATTTTTGAAAAATTCCGGATTCGGTTCCCGGTGAATGCCCACAAGTGCAAAGTGATCTAAGCTGTCATAGAACATTGAAGTATATAGGGTATTACATAATTCACTATATTTTGGGAGTGGATATAAAATTAAGAATTAGTACCACAGTAATGATTTGGAGATTTACAGACCGTTGTCTGTAATCGGAATGTAGTAATTCGTGTAGTATATGAGTTTGATAACTTCGTACATATAATTTCAGAAACAGGTACTTTCGATGGAAATTCTAATCTCATAAACATCACTCGTCGCATCGAATCCACCCGTATGATAAATCACATCAGTCGTCCTTACGTCTTCTTTTACATCCTCAATCTGGCACGCATTTGCCTCCAAATAAAACTCATTGAATTTTCTGACAATGCCTCAAAACCGCAGCGGGGTTTGGCGAGGTCTCGCACGAATGGAAGCGGAGACCTTTTTCTTTCTCTGCCATCACGCATGTCTGATACGCGCCCGAAAAAGAAGACAATACGCCTTCCCTTTTTTCCCCGCACAAACCCTCATCCCAGACGCCCAAAAAATTCCCCCGACACCCTACACCTCACCCACACCTCTACTTAGCCGAAAAATCGTGGGTCCCAACCCTTTGTTCTTCTTCCACGTATGCGGGAGTGCGAAGGAGTGCGGTTGCATGCAGCGCAGACGGTCGGTCTCCACCTCTTCCAAACTACACAGAATGCATGCACGTCCCATTGAATGCTAATGCATTTTCGACTTAAAGGGAGAGAGGCCTTCCCTACGCACACATTTACAAACATCCCCCGACTTATTCCCCCGTACGTGTAGATAAAAGGTGGACAAACTTTTTTTTATTTGAGGAAAGAGGCCCTCTCCGCCGTGCGTGCGTGGTGTATAAACAAGGAATGCCTCTCTACCCCATCCCGTGCCCATTCGCGTGCAAGTTGTTTCTCGTGTTGTACCGAGATCGCTTTCTTTAGGGCGTAGTTAAGAACGCCGCTTTTCATTTTTTCCCGGACTAGAAAACTGGTCCGACTGGGTGATGCGGTTTGTATTTGAGGCAGGAATTAAGAGAAGCGATATTGATGATGCACAAAAGGAAGGCTTGTGTCGTTGTCAAGGTTTTCGATCGGTTGGGTGTTCACGTTTCCCACGGTAAAAGGCGGAGTTTGCGTTTTTTTTTGCTTGGAAAGAGCCAATCTTTTTACCCCTTCCCCGTTTCGCGATGCTGATAAGGTTTGTTTGAAGAGGTGGGAGTGCGGTGAGAAGAAGGATCGGCGCAGGGATGGGGGAGATAAGCAACTGGAAATTTTTTCCATCCTCATTGTCTTGCGGAGGAGTGTCCCAATGGAGATTCTGCAATAGGAGATCGTTGTCTGCCGGTTTTTGTATCGGTTCCCTTTTGGAGTCGTACGTGGAGGTGCAGCGTTACGTTTGGATCGGAACGATAACTCGCAACGAACGCTGATAGCGGAATGTCGCTTGCTTTAGATGGATCGCATGGAAGCCTTCGGAAGGTGTATACTAATTGTCGGTCGTTGAATTGAGTTTAAGATTCGCGGAGAATACGTTAATAACGCGATGTAGTTGGTGTCAGTAATGTTTGGCTCGTATAACTTCTATCCACGACTTCATACTATGGAGTGAAGAAATTTAACATTATTAACGTAATCGGTATGGTTCGGCCGTTTCTCGTGTTACGCAATGATGAAATTTTAAATCTAAATAATTGACAAAACGTACTATGATTATTAGTATGGGTGAATGAAGCTATCACATGACTGGAAATCAATCATTTATAAATGTTAATTTTTCTTCCATTGTCCATTAATAGTTTCATATGGTAAAGTCAAGATTTATACACCTGGGTTCGTTTCTTTGTTTGATATCTATAGATTACATTAGGCGTTGCAAATCAGTGAGAAACATTTCAGTTTTAATTTATCTGTGTCATCATCTTTGCATAATACAATGGAATAATTATTGTAAATGCATCAATTTCATGGTCTCAAGCAATTTGAATATTTTTGTTGGAGCCAGTCTGAGAACATGACTAATTTGATAAAATTACTCAAAGTTTATTGTACCTATTTCAGCGGAGTCTTGCGAAAGAAGATTTTGTCTTAATTAAGTCTACTCCCATTCCTTCATTTTATTCCCCAAGAATCGACCCTTATTCCTCCACTCCTTGCTCTCACTCCAGCAATTATTATATTAATTAATGTTAATGGTTTCTGTCACGGATCCTCGACGTCTATTTTTCCTCGGGATTATATAAAGGAGAACGGCGTCGGATTTCATCAGCGGTTTCTTGAAAATCGTCTGTTCGGTTATTCGCCGAAGCCATCTCGAGGAGGAGGATTAGGAGTGCTGCTTTTTGGAGCGGATGGAGAATTGTTTTCCTTAACTCCTTTTTCAGTAATCCCCTCCCAAATTTAAAGGACATCGTCTTTTTTCGCCGATAAACTCGGGGATTTTTCTTTTCAAACGAGAATCCTTCATTTTAAGCATTCGCGTTTTATAGGCGATTAGCGGGAGCTATTACGATTTCAACTGCTCTCGGGCCGAAAATTTGGGTTGATTCACTCTTAAGGGGATGGGACCCTATTGAATCTCGTCTTATATTTTGGGACGGATCTTTATCGGCGGATATATCTCTCGGTATTGGAAATTTAATGAAATTTTCGGCGAGAACGGGAGATAGACACTTCTTCCCTAGACGATTTTGTTCTTACTCGTTAAATAAAAATTGCATTTTAGCGTGCCTTCGACGGATCGAGTATTGGATGGCTGCATTCGCTGAATTTTTCCGGAGAGCGCCCGATCTTCCCTCGAAAATATCTTACGAAGCAGTAAAAAAAACGCTGGAATAACGTCCGAAAATTTTCGCTTCTTGGGCAGAATTTTTGGCGAATCGGTTTCCGCTCTTTCTTTCGCGCGATCTTCAATCAGCAATTATCCTTACGTTAATTTCACCTCAGCGGTTCTTTGTTTCATAAGCGTTCGAATGATTTGAAGTTCTGGCGTAATTTATCAGTTGATGACTTAGTTTTACATCCTATCTTTTGACTTTGTATTCGTGCCACGTTTTCAGCGAACTCAGCGTTTCTGTTATATTAAATTTTCTTCATTTAAGGAGTGACTGGGGCTAAAAAATATCTTCTTACATATAGCTCATCGTCGTTAGTAAATATACTTTACGGTTTTAAAAGCCCGAGTGAATATTTATGGTTAAACAACTACTCTGCAAAGAAAACAACAGTAAGAAGTATGGATGTGAAATACCAGGAAATATTCTGTTGATACTATATCAAATTGGTATTAAAGTAAATTAACCCGCCTATTTTTTCAGACATATAACACCGAAATGTGGCTGAAATACTTAAATATCCATAGGAAAGATCAAGATAATTGCAAGGTTCGGGTATCGGTTTCATCTAAGTGCTCCATTTAGGTATCCCGAATTCGCTTCCAAAGCGATGTTTAAGCCTTATTTAACAGGAAGCCATGATCCTTTTTAGGAGTAATCAGGTCTCATTAGATTCTTGTTTTTAATAGGGTTCTGGAGATAATACTCCTCAGCTGAACTCGATCCCATCTTCATTACGGTAGACGCTAATTAACAAGCCTTTTACGTTTTAATTTCTCCGCCAGGGAGGTCGAATCATACGCGTCGAATTTTCTCAGCAGTGGCTCGATCATGTGGATTGATCCCGAGTAGATTACGCGTAAAGGAAATTCTGATTTTCAGACTTTCACCGCTTTTAAAGCCAATGATCCGAAAATTCACACCGGTACAAGTAATAATTCGCGCCTTCGCGGTGTAGATCCGCAGTTATTAACCTAGGTTTGATTTTTGAGGGGAAAATTTTCTCCGATCACAATCAACTTGTCTTTCCGGTGTCGAGAGACTCTTCGCGCACTCTAATTTCGGCGCCGAACATATTATTTCCTTCCGGCCTTTCCCTGTTTTCCCATTACCCGCTCTACGAATTTGCATAATATGGCTCTCATGGAAATTTTCGTAGCCGTAAAAATTCTTCTCGCTAAGGGGCATGAATCTTAGCGAGGAACTCTTTCCTAGAGAGCGTCTGAACGTCTTTTAAAGGAAAGAAAAAAGCGACGCGAAAGTTGTGGAGGCGAAGTCTCTCTTCGCGAGAACGTAAATTGAATCGTGAGTCTGGAAAGAAAGGCTGAATAGTTACCGTTCGAAATATTTCCGCTCTTGACAGAAACTTAGGGACGCGGTTGGCATAATGTGCGCGAATCGTAATGGATGTTCGATTTTTTTGGTTATTGTCCCAAAATGCTTCCCGGTCACCCCGTTAGGATTTTGCAGGTGCGGTTTGCTCGATCTTTGCATCTCTTTAATGTCAATGATTGTGTAGCAAGAGGATATATATTATCATTTTACTTGTGGCTTAGGAAAATTTATAGTGAGTACTGTAAAAAATTAAAATTTTATCTCTAATTTTAAAATTTAAAATTAATCACTGAAATTAGATCTTAATCTACCCTATAATACCCAAATCTCTTTTTATTCCTCTTTTCTACGCTTGTTTATTTACCGCTTATTTGGACGGTAATAAAACTAATTGTATATATACTTCGTCCAAGTACATTTTTAACACCCACCATAGGAAAGCAAGTCTTACAATAAAATTTTCTAAAATACCCAGCTTCTAACTCAAGCTCGCAAAATATTAAATGAATTATTTCCTAATATCATAGCTAAATTAGTTACATCATAGAGAAGCGATTTCCAAAACACTGCCACTTTCCATTTTGTGCTTACTTTTTTAATACTTTGTTTTGATACATATTTTAGACTTGCTTTTATTTTATACGCCAAGTTATCGACGTTAGCGAAATTCATTGGAAAAGTACCCCGCGTATTATATACGGTTATGATTCTCCTTTTCCACTCCAATCAATGAGGAAGAAAAGGGATCAGTCCATGATTTAATCCCATTGATTCACGAATATGAACCTCACCTCAGAGCGAGACAAATCCCTCTCAAAACCGGCGTGACATCCGCAACACAATCACGCAAGAACGCGAATTCCTCGAATGCGTAAGAAACACAGGGTTTAGAGCGGACAAAATCCACGCAGGAAATAGGCCAGGCTATGAGGAATAATGGCGGTGGGCGGGGTGATTACACGACCGGTTGGGTATTAGTAATGTTTGAGCGAACAAACGCCGCTCCTCATTAGCGTCCCTTCACGGCGATGACGTCGGGGATTATGTATTTCTTCCCTTTTTATTCCGCTGAAAATCCGTGCCGAGAAGGAAACAATGGTCTCATCATTTTAATCAAATTAATTGACTCGGTGCATCAACAAGAGTTGGAGACAGGGGTGGATAAGGAGATCCTGCCCATTCCACAAAACCCTACCTTCTCTGACGGCTTTACGGCCTTCCTCTTAATCCTTGGCGGCTGAGCAGTTTTTTCGAGCACCTCATCTATTCCGAGGGAATTTTTTTCCTTTTCTTCCCGTTCTTTTTTCTCTCACCCCTTCCACTCATTCTATTCCTCCTTCCGGCCACCTTCCTCTTTTCTTTCTCCCCGAAAATAAAAAAATCCCTTTTACGCCGACTCTGCAGCTTCTTCTCGTAATGAAGTCTTCTTGCTCACTGACCGAATGTGTCGGTGAGCGGTTAAAAATGGGGGGAATGGGGGAATTAAAAGGGGAATTCTGGGAAAAATCCTTCTCTTTCCACATCTCTCTCCTAAGCTTCCTTTTTTCTCTCTTTTGCTCATCTCCTCCCATCTTCGCTCGATTCTTCTTTTTTCACCCCCTCTCACTTCATAACCCGCGGCGTTTTTCCGTGTAAGAGAAAATCAATAGCCTTGTTACTTCGCTCTCTCTGCAGTTCTTGTTCTTCTCTCTCCATTTTCCTCTTTGTTCGCTCTTTTTCATCGCCCGAGGGACTCCGTTCCTTCCCTAAACGTCTTGTTTATTTCTGCCAGACGATTTAATTTTGTTATAGCTGTCCTTGTTGTTTTCTTAACTGCGCGCTCTGTTTGCCGTCTCCTTTTTTGACTTTATTCCGGAGGATCGCGGGGTTGATACAGAGAATTCCTTATGCTAGGTGCACTCAATTCATTCGAGTCTCATTTCCGCTTTGATATCGCAAGGAAACGACGGTGAAAATATTACCTCGAGTTTTTAATAAACCGCATCATATGGAAAATTCTCCTTAAAGTTGGGCTTTATTCTCTCCGTGGAAATTACCGCTCGTAGACTGCTCTATCCTCTCAAACAATACGTTTACTCTTCGTATCGACTCAATCCTTTTGCCGAAATAAAGATTTTCGTTTTCAGTCGCTTTCTCGTTTTGTTTCCTCAGCTCGAGTCGTTTCTTTTGCGAAACTGCGATCGTTATTTATTCACTCAGTGCCTCAATTACGTTCTTGTTCCCGTATCAGTTTTCCGCCAATAAGTATTTCACGCACGTCAGAATTTTTACATGGTGGTGCATGTCCATTGTCCAGACAGTTCGTGGGTTAATGAATGTGGGTGTACCCGCCATAAGTTGGATTGGGTTTCACGCAGAGGAAGGCAACTTATTCTCACGTCGGCGGATTTTTCTCAAACCAGTTCACCGAGTATATTTTATCCCCGTGCGTGAATATGCAAGTCAGCGTATATGTGGACGCATAAAACTCGTAGTCGGTAAAAGAATGTTATTTTACGACATTATTTTCCTTTAATGTCTTAATGAACTTAATGACATTATATCTTTTCTCGAATGCTCAGCCTAAAGGTCGCTGAAAAATTCAATGAATTAGATTCAAGTTTCAATAAATTCAGTAATTATGATGATTAGTCACATTTTTTTCGCGTACGTAATAAAAGGCCCATCCTTTGTAGTTTTACCTTTGTATTTAAATGATGTTCCGGTCGAGAAATATTTCTTATGACTATTATAGAAATATTTTTGTTCGTCTAATACTATATAGACATTGAATTCTACGTAGAAGATTGTTACGATGACTACGAAATAAGCTGAAACGCGTACGTCAGAAAATATCTACTAATCTCTGGAATATCTATACGTTTTATCTTAACTATTTCATGTTACATTCATGAATTGTATAGAAATCGATGTTTGGTGTAAGCGTATAGTTATTAAAGTAAAACTTATTTTCCGGAAAGAGTTCAAAGCACTTTTCCATAAAGTTAATTTTATCGTTGATTATAGGCACGTTTTGCATATTATATGCAAAATCTTTTGATATACAAATGATATTCCGTATATAATTAAATTTATAAGCCCTCTCCATAATCCTGCTTTGAAAACTAACCACACAATGAGAATACGTGTAAGTGAAGTTCGCGCAAGATGCAATCTAAGAGCTTATTGCTGAATACCTTTCAAGTCTGGTAATCCCTTTATGTTTCGAATTAAATATCTGATATAGGTAAAGCTTCCAAAATTTCTCGTTTTGATAAATTGACGCTCGTGATACCACTCCGTACTTATTCCCGTTTAAGCCTGCATTCCCTCTTTTCATCTCACTTCATTATATTCTCTTTCTTTGAACCATCCCTTTTCCTCCCATCTCTCACCAGTGCTTCTTCACGGCCCGATGACTTCGTATATAGAGCTGAATTGAGGCTCACGGATCCTTTTTATTGTGTTCCAAAGGAGCGGGTACAGACGGAGTAATTTCCTCGAAATTTTGTATTTTCAAGAGCTCGATCTTCTTTTTTTTAATTCCTCGACTCCTATTCCTTCCTCTTTTCTCGTTGCCTTTATAATCATCGATCAAGAAAGTTAAAGATGGCCGGAAATATACATTCAAGCTTTTTTTGTCTTCCTTTTATTTGCCATTCCCTTTTAGCCTTCTCCCGGTTGGCGCGTTTTTTACTGCCAAAGAAAGTCTCGAATCCAAGAGAAAAATGCTCGGAATATTTCAACCAGTCGTCGGTTTGGTTTGGTAGCGAATTTTTCCGTATTAATTCTTTCGTGATTTTTCACGATTTCAGTTTCACTTGGTCGCCGCGGATTACATATTTCCCGATCTTTCTAATCTTCGCCCAAGTGCTTTTAATTTTTAATCACGTGGATCTCGCGTGTGTTTTTGTTTTCAAAAGGTCTTCCAGTCCTTACCTTCTCACTTCTTTCTTGTTAACTTGCTCGTCTTTTTAGTTCCTAAGTTTTCTTAGTGTAGATGTGTATTTCCCTGAGTGCTTCTTCTTTCGTATATTTGTGTTTCAGCTTTCATTACGCGAAATAAACAACTGGTTTGTAATTAATTTTAGGTCACACCATCGTAACGAATTTCAAAGACTGACATTTGTTGATCGCTTTGATTCCACTAAATTTGATATGGTGGAATTAGCGATTCTCTATCGTTTGTTACCACTATGAGCAGGTTATCAAAACTCACAATTTTGTGAAGGGTGATCATATTAAGGTCCCGTTTGCATTTATTGAAAAATACTTAGTTAATCTTCTTCGCAACAATCCAGATTTGATATCAAATATTTATTTTAATTAATCAGTATTTTGTGTTTCTTAAGATATTTAACGATTGTTGGTAGAGTGATATACTCCTGGTCGGCCTCACTGATTTTTATTTCTTCAGTTGGATGAGAAGCTTGATGATAAAGTGATCCAATGCAATGGAACAGCTGTCAAATTCTATTATCTTTTAAACGCACGCGTATGATTTCTTTACAAATAGTAAATACCCCAAGTTTATCCTCAATTGCATTATCCGCTTCTTGATATTCTACTCGTGCATTTCCGCCGTATTCTATCCAGCGGTAGCAGTATGGAATAATGACCGACTAGTTGCAGTGGAGTGACTCTGCAGATCGGTCTCTTCAGTGTAACCAAGTGGGGCCACCGTCTCTAGTATAGAAATGGAGTGCCATTGTAGTTTCCTCGTGCGTAACAAGGATAATGACAGCGAGCTCCTTCAAAATAGACTTCATCCCTCCGTCTAGTTTCACGCGCGCAGTCGCCGATTGAATCCGAACCATTAATCTTGCGATTTCTTTTTACTCTCAGAATCTTTTTTCCATCCGACCGAGGGGCCGTGACCGCAGTTTCCTTCTCCAGATGTCCGAATTCACTTTCTCCCGCCCGAGTTTACCAATTAAATCCAGCCACTCTCCCTATCGCTTTTATATCTGTTTCGATGTGCGTGGGAGTTTTCATCGTAGGCGTACTCCTCCCGACGGGTTGTACGTCTGCTGCTGTAGAATCGGGCGAGGTTTTAGCACGTCTGGAAAGAAGGGTTGGTAGAAAAGGTGAGCTCGAAAAGGCGATGTTTTTTTCACCACGATCGGATTTCGGGCCCTAATGAGTTGTGTATGTGCGTGTTATAATTAACTGGTCTGACCCGCTACACCTTTTGGGCGCGAACCCGTGAGCTTATCGCGGAAGGAAAAGATTTAAGGGCGTTGCTGAGATTTTATAGAGCTGGGATGGTTTTTCTGGGAAGGTGCTGTATGTCTAAGCAAACTTGGGTGGGTGTGCTGTGTTGTTTAGCCGGATTGTGTGATCTGATCCTAGAGGAGGAAGTAGTGTTTTTTATTTTGTTACGTATAGTATAGTTCGGCTTGCTGGGTTTTTGCAGTTTACTAGACTTGACCTTTAATGTGTTTAATATTAGTTCTGTCAATTGTAGGATTTCAGTTAAATGTTTGTATTGCATTTTCAAAGCTCGAGAAACCTTCAGAATTGCCTCCGTAGTCATTTTTTCAAAGGGAAACCCAGGTTCACGAGGAAGTGACACGAAGCTACAAATTTTCAAGTATTGACAATTTTTATTTATTTAAAATTCATATTCATTCGTAACTAATATCTAAATTTTGTTCACTCAAAAAGTAAATGGGGCGCTATTAAATATTGTTTCACTTCCTCATATCTTAGCTATTGAAAAACATATTTGAATACAAGTAATAGGACAATCGCATAAACTCGATCCAATTAATCTATAATTAATCCACCACAGAAATGGGGTTCAAAAACTATTAGAAGAAATGTGCATTTAATTGTGGCAAAGTGATAGAGGCAGCCACACTGGGAAACTTGACTATTAATTAGATAACGTTTTATAAGATTAAAAATTCCTCCGTTTAAGTTCTAGGAGTAAACAGGGGTTTTCCATATGTTAAGATACTGGATGAAATTCTTATGAAAGTACATCTGCTTATCAGAATATGTGTCAGGGGGAGCTGAAAACTAAAATAAATAACATGCGATGTCTTGACGCGCGAGTGTCAGAGAGCAGAGGTCAGAATTCTCAAATTGATCTATCTTCGTCATCGAGCTATTCAAGGATTAATCGGTCAATTCCATTGGTGGAAGTAACATTTCAGATGAAATTTTGCATCTGAATTAAGCTGATTGACTTTTCCGGCCATCTTTCATTGGTGCGGAGTTTGATTGGACGTTCTCCTTTCCTTTCGCTGCTGTCACCTCGTCGGAAATTTATCGCCCGCCACGGTAACCAAGCAACATTGTCTCTTATACATGTATACGATGGGTGTGATCGTTCGGGAATAATCAAACAGTCCGTATTTTACGCTCGGCAGCTGCGACTCCGAACAAACTTTACCCATTTGCTTTTTTTATTAATTCTCTCCTTTTAAAGTAACCTTTCTCTCGCTCCCGTCCGCCGCGCAAGTGATTGAATTATTTTTCGCACCAAGTGAAAGGGGTTCTTTTTTTATTGTGGAATCAGATAAGGCGCATAGTGGACGTATTTATTGCGAAGGAAAAGGCGATGTGGGATAAAAATGCAGTATATTTTGTGGAAAAGATGGGTTGAGGTAGCGTGTGGGTTCGATTGCATTGTTAATTAGGCGTTTAAAACGCTGATTTTTTCGGAAAGCTTGGAAATGGGTGGGGTGGCATTTGAAGTCTTGAATGATAAAGGGTTTATGTCACTGCGTAAGCCATTTTTCTTGCTGCAACGACAGGTATAGCTGTATTAACGCCTAAATAATGGTTACACATAATATGTTTCCTTCGATAAGGCTCGCTGCCCCTCCATATGAATGTTTACCCTTCGCCCTTTTCCTCATATAGTGTTATCATGAAGCATGTATGTTAAATTAGCTAAATTTTGATGGTAAATATTTATGTAATTGGAATGTTTAATTATATTGGGACAATTGTTAATTTTTCGATTATTCGGTATCGGCTCCGAAGTTAAGCGTGGTAAAGATTCCAACAGAGAGAGCGAGAGAGCTCATAAAAATATGTATAATTGTAAAATATTTCGGATCATTTTTCATATTAGCGTAAACTAAGAAAACCAATTGAAAAATGTCCAAAGTATACCAATATGTTTTTTAGAATAATATTGCTCAGAGAAAGTATATAAAATATTACATTATTGCTCAGTGGTTACATATTTTGTTGTTATTTCAAGCATATTTTGTTACATACTTATTCCCGTGCCCTTTTATGTAGACGATAGAAAATGAAACTTTGAAGGATATGCCATTACTCTATTTTTATTACCTAGGCTCCCCGTAGCGTTATCTATTTTCTTCGACGTCGGAACCGATAATTACGCTACCCTCAAGCTAGAAAAGTTTCCTATTTATCTTAAAGTACGGCCCCGTCGACATATCGAACGGAGGATTGTGTTCTGGGAAGTTCATTACCCGTCCGTGTACAACTTCTGTGTCGTAAAAAGCTGTTCCGTCTTGCGGATTTTTCTGTAGAAATGGCTACTTTTCGTGAGATATTAGGAGCTTACATGCGTGAGCAATCTTTCTTCTACGTAACGGCCACTTTCCCTTCCCAAAAACCCGTACATTCTATTAAATGTAAGGAGAGATTTAGTAGTCTCAATTTCGCCCCTGGAAATAAAGCAGTTTCTTTGCCAGTCCGTCCCATTGCGCTCATTATCCTTATCCCTTTCCAGCCCTTAGGCATTTTTTAAATTAAGGATTTAATGTCTGTCGGATGAGATTGGTTATGAATTTGTGCGCAGTCTTGCTTGTCGTGAGGAGATTGAAAAGTCGCATTGCAGAATCTCGTGTATGTTGTTTTCTATTAGTGTTTCAATTTAATTCGATTTTAGTTATTTTTAGAGGCACTTATCAGCTTAAAAGGTTATCGCAAGAGTATTTCTTCGTGGAGCAAATTGACTGGAAATGAAAGAATTAGATGATAAATGAGTCGACAAGAGAAACGACCTTTGTATTTCCACAAAATAATGTCACATAACCGTATTATTCGTACACATACAATAGAAATAATATAAATATTATTTTGTAATTTAATTTTATTATAAATATTCTATACAATTTCTCCTATAAAAATGATGAATAAAATCACAACCAAATTGTTTTGTTTAGTGATAGATATCCGTTGAATATAGGAATTTTCTTTCATTTGTTGAACTTTAAAAGGAGATTTTTAAATTTTACCCTGTATTTGATCATAAATTTAAAGAGATAGTAAAAGTATTCTTTATTAAACCCATGATCCATTCCGAGCTCCTTAGTCCTTACGCACGATCTAGCATAAAATACACTCATTCCATCTCTGTGAGTTACATTATTCTTAAAGAATTATGTGGCATGAGCTTCTTGTGTATCCATCGAAATACTTTCCAAGTGACGTCATCGTCTTTTATCTTTGATTAAGTTTAACTTTTCAGGAAGTGGGAATGACCTATTCAGTCGCCTTTCTCTCCGTGATTCATCTCCATCCTCTCTTTTCCCCGTTATCCGTTCATTCTCATTTTTCTTGCCTCGGTCATTACTTAAATCATTCTCCCTTCACATTCGACCCTTTCCAACTCGACGTTATTTTCAGAAAATTACGGCACGATAGAAATCAGTCCTTTTCCAGCCTCTCGCTTTTGTTTATCCGACGGGGAAAAATAGGGCATTTTATCTTTACTATTTCCACCCCATTCTTCGTCTCCTAGAAGCCATTTTTAATTCTCTCGAAAAGGTCTCAAGCAGCGTTGTTTTTCTTCCCCATTTTTCTTCGCGTACTCGGAAAGAGTTTTGTCTCGTCGCGTTATATCTTCGGCTTTTATTCCGCAAATGAGGAGATAATAAAAAGGAGGTTTCCCTTCGCCGAGATAAAGCGTCGAAACTCTTCGTTCGCCTCCCGATAATGTTGCCCAGACTTTGTTTTATTTCGAATCTCCGCACTGCACGCAAGTGGCCGTGCGCGAGCTGGTGGTTAAAAGACTGGTTATCGTCTCGATTATTACCCCGTAAAGCGTGCCTTTTTATGCCTTCCAGCGCCAGCGATGTTTTTCTAATTTTCCGCGGTGAGGTTCCTTAAAGACTATTTTGCTCATAAACGATTTAGTTAGCTATCCGAGTTACTTTACCGACCTCAAGATCAGTTCCGACTCGGTGAGCTTTGCCAATATGATTCTAAAATGTTGACGTCGTTAAACCGTTAACGACGTCAGGATGTACGCAGCTCAATTTGTCCGTCAGCTCTTCAAGTTTCTTTATTCTTTTACTTAGGATGAAAAATTCTATTCCTGCGATGTCCGCTTCGGCGTAGGCGAACACTTGTTTTCTGCGGTTTTGAATAAGCACTGTCATGCGTCACATTGAGCCGCAGAAAACCCCTCAGAATGGCGTAATTGATGGGGTAGTGGGAGTCATTCCGTATTAAGAAATTGCGAAGACTAGTTTTTGTGGCAAAGTGAGAAGTCTTCGAAGGTCAAAAAACTTATGAAAATTGCATTTCACGTTCCTTTTGCAAAACGGATTTACAATTAAGCAGTAGCTGATGGCCTCACCGTTAAGGAGGCTCAAAAAGTGTACGTTTTGTTGTTTTCTAAAGCGAATAATTCTACGTTGTACCAATTTTTCGATATGTCAGAGTAAATATGGATTCCGCCTATCCTAGATGTTCCCAATTTGTATAACTCGGCGACTTTCTCTGATATTAAAAGTATGCAGTATTTTTATTAGTTTTTTTGTGAAGGTTCAAAACATTTTTACCGTAAGTTAACCTTCCTTTCGGGTTAAATGCTTAAAATATGACTTCAAGTCTCCTTTGAAGTCTTCTAGAATGAATTAAATACAATTGTTGGTATTTTTACGCATTTAGCGTAATGCCATCGTGACTGCGGTGAAATTTCCACTAGTGGTGTGATTCCATTATCTGCGGAAGTCTCGCTTCCCAGAAATGGTTGTATAGCTTTAATACGTCTCTTTTTGTATTCCCGATAACCACATCCTCAAATTTTGTCGAGCCACGCTAAGTTCTGCGTCTTAATACGTTGTGAAAGAATTGTACTTCATTAGCTTATGCCGGCCTCCTATAATTTATTCTTAAACGTTTCATTTGTTAATTTTTGTGCATTTAAATGAAAATTATACTTAACGTTTCACTCATTGCCCAAGTATGGATTTTTCTTTGTGTTGAATTCCATACCACATATTTGACATTTTCTCTAACTTCGAATTTTAAGTGGTCTTCCATGGCATGAATTTCTTGAAAACCATGCTCTCTTATTTTCTACTCCGGCCCCTAAACCACACAAGAGTGGGTAGCTACAGTCCCTGATACTGGGTCAAGTCCAATTCTTTCGGTCAGGGGGTGATTTGGATCCTAGCCGTGGGTTGGTGCGGTGCTGAGGTGATTCCAATCCAATAAGGAAGCCTTGTTGTTCGTTTATTCCTGTTGAGAATAGAAACGCGTTGCCTGAGCGGGTTTTGGAGAATTAGTACTCGGTGAGTGGGGTCACTTCTAGATGTAAGGGTTCCCATTAAAAGTAGGATCTACTGAGGGATTAGTATCCACGAATAAACTATTCTCATAATTAACATCCGCTATTTCAGCTACCTTTTTTTCCTCTGCCGCTTTTCGAATAGATGTATTAGAAAGAATTTTTCTCACGACATTCTGCCTTTAATTGGTGAGTAAAGGATTACGTTCCTCATTCCAAAGTGCTCGACTACTGCCTTTTTTCGTTTCTATCTTTAGGAAGGCTCTTTTGCTAACAATCTCCTCTATACTTTCTCTTCGTTTTCAACTTCCTTTTCGGGAAATTTTGGTTCACGTACTTCGTTATCAGCGTTTTCCGGTAAGGATGAATCTCCCATAAGATAGGATCAATCGCCTGCGGTTTGATCGTTGCCTGGGAGATCCTGCTATGTCAGCTGTCTATCTCATTCGCGTTGGAAATGTTGCCTAAGTCGGCTAATGCGTGAGGTATTTCGCCTTTGGTAAATGTACTCTCTTCCTCCATGATAACAGGATGATATTTTGGATTTTCGGGTATGAGTTATCCCTTGTAATTCATGAGCATCATTTTTCAACTGACTCACCTCAAAGGAATTCGAAAGAGTAACTACACATACCAGCTCTGAAAAGCTTTGAGAAATTATTTTTATTTCGTAGAATTATTTTTCTTTCGTAGAATTATGATTAGGGAACGTGATTGTGTTTCCGTTTACCGAAATATTCTATCTATAAGCTTTTTAATGTGCATTAGAATAATAATTTACTTCTGATATACGAGTTCTATATGAGAAAGTTCTTAATACTGGTTAAAGGGAATAGGAATTTTCTCGACTTGTGCAGTTAACTTTCCAGTGAAACTAATATTCCATAGTTGTTGTTTTTCCGTATTTGACGTTGTTTCAATGTGACTTCAGCTCTTTCACTACGAACTGTAATAGTGATACCGTTACGAAACATTATTATAATCTAAATTTTAGACATACTTTACAAATACTGTAGTTATTTCAAGAAAACTCTGACGCAAATTAAGCTTCATAATCTAGCAATAAGTTTCAAGACTATCTGTAATGTTAAAGGCGGAATGATTAATTGTTAGAGTTGAATGCAAGGAAATTGTAATTCACAAGGTATTATCATTGGGAAGTTTAATCAATGAACGTAAAGTTGTATGCTCAACGTAAGTTTTCCAGGAAGTGTAATTTATTCGCTAGTCCTATTACAAGCTTCGTACGTTTCCTTTCGGGAATCCATTCACGGCAAATTCTCGGCAGTTTCGTGCGGAAAGACACACGCTAGTACCTGTAAGACCCAAATGGCCGAAAGCACCAGGATAGCATTTGGCAGGATTTCTCGCTCCTAGGTCACGACTCGATTGACCCATATCTATTATATATGGCTTTCCGCGTTGGATAGAGTTACCCGGAAATGATTTTCGAAGCTGCACTATTCCACACTTTTGGAAACGTGAGAGTAGTCGATTCGACCTCGACGATGCGGATGATTCGAGGAATCCTAGGCGAAGCCTATTTTCGGAGTTTTCTCGTCCAGGGACCGGATTCGTGCGAAATGCCATCATTAGCGGAAAAACCAATTGTTTCCCCGCGCGCATGCAAACAAGATTAGCTTCGAATTCCATACCGGCGTGGATTTATAATGCCCCGAGGAAAATTGAGGGTGAGCATGTTCGCGCTACGTTTGTGGGTCGACGACCTTCCCTCTGCGAGATTGTCCTATCACCGCAGATTAGGAGATTTTAATTAAAAGCGTCGCAGGATGAATTAGCCTATGCGTATGTTCTTTTTCCCATCAAAGCGTTGGAAAGGTGTCCGCTATGCATTCCGCTTGCTATTTCGAATTCTTGACCGGTGGTGATGGTATGATATGAGAGTTTCAACTCTTTGATTTTTATTACGGTGGGGTCTAAAATACTTGCAATCTATTAAATAGTGTTATCCTCAGAGTGCTTTGTTCTACTTTTAGTTATCGTAATTGTGATTCTCTTACAATCTGAGGTAATTTTTAAATTTTTATGTAATTATTAATTACGGATAATCGTGCTTTTGGAGACAATAATTTTCAAGTTAAGAGCGTGAATAATATTTTCAGTAAAAATTAATCATTTTCTAAAATAATTGTAAGAATAAAAAAATACGATGTGGTAGATTCACCCCATAGACTAAGTCTGAAAGTATTAGCGTTAGATGAAGATTACGAAGTCAAGGGACGAATTTGAAAAAATCTACAAATCACACGTACAATGGAATAAGAGTCCCTCATTACTAAGTTTAAAGTAAATTTCAACCTTCGGAATGTTTTATTTCACCGTCAACTCTTAAAACGTTGATGGAGTTAATACCTTTCGATTTCTAAGTCACTAAGAAAGCCACGATGAACTCTGAAAGAAATTTTTATCAGTGAGAGTTTTTCCAGCGTCCGACTTTTTGGACGACTTCCCTCCACTCATATCTATGGGCTAGCTAAGTGGAGGGACGAGGAAAGCTTTCTGCCTGTGGGCCCTTCACCACGATTCCGTCTATCTATCGTTTCAGGTGCTTCATCCTCAGTTGACATGGAGACCTTGTCGTGATTCACAGCGATGATTAATCGATTTTGATATATTGAATTTCAAGTAAACGTATCCGCAATTTTTATTATCCATTCCGTTCTTCATTGACATTCCCCTGATTTATGCGCATATCACCCTCAACCCGTTCACATGACCTTAAGGTATTACTCGTCGGGTAATATCCATGACCGAACACATAGAATAAATAAGCATTTTGCTTTGATAACTCTTAGTCATGTTTATAATACTTTCCATTGTCTAGTTGAAGTTATCCGTCCACATTTCTTTTGATTGCCTCCCATTTTAGCCCAAGATTACTAGAGTGCTTACTCTCTCCTATTTTGAAAGGTATTTAATGTCTACCTTAAGGCTTTTAAGGATAAAGGCGATAGAAAATTCCTCCGAAATACTATTTGAAGCGTAACGTATTGATTCTTTAAAAATAAAGGATTTAAAGGAAACCTACTCAGTACAGAAACTGGTAGAATGTAGTTTTATTTATCGTGTTTATAAGAATATAAACTTAACCAAAATTGAAATAAAAGTTTTCAAAAATACTTTCTTAGCTAAGTCATTCTGTAGTATAATAAATTACTTATCAATGAATTAAATTATACGCCCTTCATTCAATTTGATTCGTTCACGTTCATCGAAGAGTCACCCTTCTAAATATTGTTCAAATGAGTAATATATTATTTAGTGTCCTTCAGAATAATTCTTTATAAGCATCCAAGTAGGGATAGCGGCGTGGTTAGCATCATGTCTTTGTCACGCCCCGCGGTATTTCACCTTTACACTTTCCTCGTATTCCTCATCCGTATCATTTTTCATCCATTCCCTTTTACCTCTTTATCTCGAAATACCTTTCCTTCCTCAACATCTGCCCCTATGTTTCGCATCTCTATTTCTTCACCGGTGTCGTATGTCCCTCTCCCCTATGCTTTTTCCGCCTCTCACGTCATTCTCCCTCCCTTCTTAATTTTCCTTCTCCCCTTCTTTCCGTCCTCGTGAAGACCCGCAGGATTGAGTGGGTACAGTGGCGCTGACTATATCGCGTGACCTGTCACCGAACCTTCCTCTCTCCGCCACCGCCATCCTAAATTGGGATGGAATTGGTGTGTGGAGAGTTTTTTTCGTAAGGGGATGTGGCCCGTGTGTGGCGGTGACCTCTTTTGACCTTCGCTTTTAAATGCGGTCTCCGGTTTTGTAACGTGTTCACTTTCGTCTGCGGCGCTTTTCATTTTTTCTTCATTCGGAGGTCGTCTCGCCCATGCCACTTGCTCCGTTTGCCCGTTTTTTCGCCATCTTCGGCCTTTTTTTACGCCCAAAATTCGGATGAAGTTATTGAGGAATTTAGGGTGAGAGTCCCTGAGAGATGGGGTTTTTGGGTTCAGATCTAGGTTCTAACGGTTCATAGGGCGGCGGAGGTTTCGGGTTTCCAAACATCGGTGAGAATCAGATTGTTGTTAGATGGCAGGGCCATCCCAAGTTTTTGGGCCGTAAAAATGGGGATTATTTTGGGACCAACAATGGTTCGATGTATTTATCTCCTGTTGTCGGAGGGATCTGGTTGACCAAAAGGAGGAAAAGGTCGATTTTTCGGTATTTTTGACTTTGAGATGGGTTACAGATCGTGTTTCGCATCATTGAAGCCTTTGATTGTTTTTGATGCAACGGGTCCAAGCAAGATTAGATAATCTAAAGGAATTGTTAAACAGATCTATCCTTAACACATCACCGTGAAGGGTGCCTTTCTGAAGTGGAGTCAGATATTCTTTTTATTGCTTTCCCTCACAAACATCTATTATGTAGACAATTAAAATAGGGACGTAAACTGTTACTATAGTTTCAACTTCAACTTTCAACAATTCAACTCTGCCCTTACAAGGAAGGACGATTAGGACATTATTCTGGATCGAACCCGGGACTTTGGCGTTGGTAGGCCAGCATCCCACCGAGGTTGGCAGAACGTTTCATTTTAATTTATTCTATCCGAAATAAAACATCATCCTTACAGGGTATTTTATAAATATTGTATATTTTATAAAAAGGTTGAAGAATACCTAACAAAGGTTTTGCCTTTAGAGTTTATCATGCCAAAGATATTAATTTAGGTGCCACTAATATTAGATAATAGAGAGTAAATAATATCATCAATAGCTAAGTTATTGCTAGAAAAAAATTGTAAAACAGAAAGAATTAAAAACGTGAGTTTTTTCAGTTACCAATAATTAAATATTCAACGATCTTCAGAATTACTTAAATCCGGGTTTGACACAACCTTCAGCAAACCTGTCAGAGAAAAAGTAAGCGTTTTTCTTTTTTTCCGTTCTCAGCACCACGATAAGAAAAAGCATATAACAGTGAAACCGATCAAATTAATACATCAAGACTTTATTTCCTCTCCAGTGCTCGTGGAAAGGATTCAAACCCTAAACGTAACGTTTAGTGCTTCTAAAATTTTCACACCGCAAGAGATGTTACGATCTGCTTTCGCGGTGAATCCAGTTCCGTAGTAGTGTGCATCTTTGATGAACAAGATCCATTAATTTCTTCGGCGAAGTTTCCCGTACTTCGGCGGAGTTGATGCGTTCTGGGAATCTATGCATTTGTCCTCATTTCGAAGCATTGGAGTGTTTTCAAGGGAGGGATAGTCGAATTGACGCATTTCGCCCTCCATCGATTCTAACTTCATTTCCTCTTTTGCGAGAGAAATTTTAATCAAATCGGCCGATAATGATGATGTGAGAGACATAGCGTCTTCCTGCCCAGCGTTTAATTAAGCCAGCGCAGGATGCATTCAGATAATGTTAAATTAACCGAGCATGCTCTGATAAGGGAATGAGGGTGAGAAAGTACTTTTCCGTTTTATGTCGGCATTGTTGCAAAATTTGTCGTTCCGTCGAGAAATTTTAATCGTCCTCTTTTATCATTTATAAAGTACTCCATTTCTTTTATTAACTTCTTAAGGTTTCAGAAGAGTGCCGTAGTAATAATTCGATGGTTATTAAGGGTAATATAGTTCTTTTTAGAAGTATTTGACGATTTTATTTTAATTGATTACCTACTTCGTGGCTGTTTTACTAAAGCCTAAGTGGCCGGTGTTAACACCAAGGTTTTCATTGCGTTCCTCGCGAAAACCATTTTTTCTTGTCGCTTCATCTCGTAGGAAAATCTAGATCGGCCGTTGCTTCACATAGCTAAGTCTTCATAGTGGCAGTTATTCTTAAATTTTAAGGTTATCGGTAATGGACGGTGTAGCTTAAAAATCTTGTCCTCTGTCAACGTCTTAGTCTGCAAGGGATGGAAGTTGTGGATAATCCTGGATGTGGAAAATAGGGATTAAATGTTTGTCACGTCAAAGTGGTTGCATGTCTTTTTCATGTTCGCATTCTAGACTGTATTTTTTCGACCCAACGTGGAATCTTGCAGGAGAGAGGTTTAAGTATTCCACGGAAGCGAGTAGAGAAATCCTCGGACATTTTAACGGATACGTTCCGCCGAATGTTTTTACTTCTCAGGGCTCCTGTGAAAATGGGCTAAACCTTACGTCTCCGAGTCTTTTTTGCATTCCATGCGTGGTTTCTCGCCATCCATAAATTCCATTAAGGTGGGAAGCTGGTTGGGATTTTAGGTTTAAGAGCTGTCAGATTATCGTTTATTGGTTAGTGGTGTAAGTTTGAGAGGAAATTTGATATTTCCATAGAAACTTTTATGCTGCACAATTTGGTGGCTTCTGTGTGAAGTATATACCTCTTTAGAGAATGAGAAAATGTAGGTCCGTTGTAGGTTATTTAATTTTGCTGTAATCCATTCTATGATACATTTATTATAGTATGATACATTTATTCCAGAATCAGTTATAACAATCTTGTTATACCAGGAAAATTTTGATTTAATGAGGCCACTCATCGACGTTTACAGTTAGTCTTACATTAACGAGGATTACATCTCAGAGTTATATGCCAGCACGTAAAACCCCTACACTACCGAGGTCGGCATTTTGTAGTGGCATGTTTTGAATTTCGAACGCAAACTCTGTTTCCGACCAGTGTTTGGTAGCTATTGCGAATACTTGGAATGAAACTGAATACGAATTTTGTTGCATGTTTCTGATTATTCTTAGTCTCCAATCTTGCATATCCAAGTAACCTTCTGACCATCAACTCTTTGTGTTCTCCCAACAGCGATGGAGAGCGAAACAGAAAGATCAAGCACGTCAGGCGGCGGCAGTCCAGGCGCGCCTTGTGTAACCGCGACTCCTGGCGTCATCATCCAGGGTGCAACCTCCGCCACGGCCAGCCCTTATTTCCTGGACTCCGCTCTACCCAGTGACAGCGACCACAACTACGACCACCACAGCTCCGAGGAGGAACTGGAAGTAATCAACAACCTGCTGCTGCCCAAAGTAATAAGATGTCCCTCCTCCCGCTCCAACGTGTCCGCCGCATCCGTCGTCGCCATTTCCCGGTCCTCCTCTTGCGCCGCCTCTTCCTCATCCTCCTCGTGCTCGGCGACCATGGCCCCAACGCCGTCCGCCTCATCGTCCGCCACTTGCCTCTCCGTTTCCTCCACGTCGTCCTACCCGGAGAAGAGGAAGTGGTCCCAGGTGGCGCACTCCAGGAAGCAGGCGACATCTTCCGCAGCCGCCCTATCCTCCTCCGCAGCATCTTCCTCGTCGTCGTCGGCGAAGTCGGCCGCGGCGGCGGAAGCTGCGGCCGCCGAAGCAGCGGCTGCGGCAGCCGCAGCGGCCGCGGCAGAGAGCTCGTCTGGTAGCTCGGACGAGGAGGTTCAGGGATTCCTGGCTGCCATGGCTACACCAGTCGAATTCAGGACATCGCCGCCTTTGGACGCGCACAAACCGGGACGCTCGCTGTCCCCGCCGCCCAAGCTGTTCCACTATGGCGGATCTTCTGGTGGTTCGGGAGCCACCCTGGAGGTGTCACCACGCAAGAGGCATCGCCACACGCCGAGGGCGCATCACATCCAGAGGCCATGTCTTGATTTCGAGAAAATGCAGCAGGTGAGTCGAGCATCCATTTCCATCAGCCTATCCAGAAGGTGGGATGTAGACAGGGCCCGCTTCAGACGGACGCAAGTGACAGACTGTGGCGGCAGACTTCAGGGGCCTCAAAAGACACTTTTTCTTAAATTTGATGAAGCTGTGAAACAGTTTTGAACAATAAGTATTTGCCGTGTTAAAATATTCGCTAAATAAATTAATGAGAAAAGTAATATTTGGGTGATTGTTTTATTTCTCTGCTCAATAAGGGCGGCAATGACACTTATTGCTTCAGGGCGGCCAATAGTCTGAAGCAGGGCCTGAATGTATCGGCCACATGCCGATAGGCTGCTTTCAGGGTAATATAAATGAATGTAAACCTCCTCAAAGTTTATAGCTCAGGAGCCAAAGGCAAATTTTCTAATGAAAGCCTCGGATTCTTTAAGAATCACTGGCCGTGTAGCTCAGTTAAAACCCTAATCTTCCACGATTACTACACTCCAATGAGATTCTTCGTCAGATATACGTACTGTGTGCAGTGACTGAAAATTTCACTTGTGGCTAGTAGCTTTACCTTTACCAATATCAATTGCAAGTGGCAGCTCAGGAAAGATACAGATATCTCTGAAAAATACCTTTAAGGTACACAGGTTACACTTATTATTACAGTTGGAAACCTTATCCTTGGTCACAAAATCATTTCCAAAATTAGTCATTCCAGATTGAGTCTAGATTTGAAAAGTAAAAGTTAACTCCTGATATATAGGATTGAATCAGGTAATTTAGTTGAATAAACATTTTCGCACTCTCTTAATCGCAGAATCCAATACAAATTTTGAGCATCTCTACAAATACGAGTACGTTAATCCTCCTCGATAGTTGAAATTTCCTAGCTGAGACAGAAAATAATCTTCCTGGTATGTCAGTATTTATTGCTTAAGCATGGCAATATGCTTTAAGATCCTTACTTCGAAATTCGTTGCTCTTATTCCTTGACCTTTGACATCGAACATAATCGTTCATCTTTCCTTTATCGCCATTTCGCATGCCTCGTGCATTTTCAACTTTTCTTCCTGCTCAGCGGGGATCACGGCAAAGTTTTCGCCAGTACATTTTATGCGTTCGTACGGTAATCAAATGAAAGTGGATGCGGTTCCTCTGTTCGAAAATTCCGGCCATTTCTTCATTCCCAGTTGTGATCTAACATCGGGTCATGCCATGCCGTCGTTGTACGATTTTCCACGAGATTGAAGGAAATCAGAGAATGACCCCGTTTTAGTGCGGAAGTTATATTTACGATTCGCGTGCTCTCGCCGTTTTTATCCATTCGGAATATTGTGTTACGAGGCGGAGCGGCGGTCATCGTTTTCGAATGTTGTGGCTTCGACTCGGATTCACGTCAGCCGATCGATCGGATGATTTCGGAATTCAAGAGATAAAATCTTCGGAATCCGGGTCAAACGGCAATTATTTTTAGTTTTAAGGGCCGGAGAATTAAATGCAACTCTCTATAAACACGTGAGGTGTCGCAATTTGTTGCTCTCTCGATTTATGGATCCCCGAATTTTTTGCTCAGAATCCCATTCACCTCAAGACCTTAACACCTAGTACTGGAGCCAAGGGGGAAGTGAAGGGCGGGGAATAGCCTTTTTATTTCTATCGGTGTCGGGGGAAGTGGAGAATTAATTATTCAGATCGTGACTTTTCCCAAGTAATGGGCTTCCGATTTCGCAAATGGAATCGGTTGTGATTTAAGGTCCTTTCTCCGTGGGAGAGGAAAAAATATTTCCTCCTGCAGGAAATAGTCAAAAGTTCAAATACGACGAGGGAAATTTTGAGAAATGAATCATCGTCAACCGCTTCTTTTCTCATTGAGGTAAGTTTTATTTTTTTTCCTTTTTTGTCTTGTCGCGCTAGTTTGTGTTTAAGTTCGAATACAAATTTAATATTTCTTAGAGCTATTATTAATTATTCCAAGAGTTCGGTGTTGAAATATTCGTTGTTTAAAAAAGAAAAAAACGCTAAAATAATCAGTTGCTCTAATTTATAATATTTCAATACCATTTACTTTGAAAGTATTATAGTTTAAAGGTTGATAGTTAAGTAAAAAGGTTCCACTAGGATAATCGAACTCAAGAGCACTCGCTTTAAAATTAGACATGTTACCACGAGCCTACCTAACCTAGTGACTCATTATGAGAGGATGAGGAATTCCCCTATGGTAAAAACTACAGACAATATACGAAAAAAAAATTCCTCACGAAACCAGGCCTATGGCATCAAAAGCCACCTCACTTCTTACCCTCTCTATTTTCACATTAAGTAGATTTCAACATAATCTCCAACATCGATCTGGAGGCGTCTCCTTGTAATACCAAATTGAGGTCTTTGGTAGAAATTTTATGGAAAAAAATTAAAAATTCAGTTTCTTCTTAATGTTAATTCTATAGCAAGTAAAAGCTATTTGCCATACTACTTTTTATTTATATTTAAAATTTTCACATTTGGTAGAGTTGCCAGTATATGATGGAAATAAAATAAAATGAGAGAAAGTCATTGTAACGAAAGCAAAATATTTAATTAAGTAATTGGAAACAGTGAAAAGAACTTGGGTTTTTACTTACTTCTGAGTAATTCAAAATATCCTTTTTTATAATTTGAGTAGTGCCCGTCCGCTTCCCCCTTTATTTCAGAAACGGTTTCACATAGAGATGTAAAACAAATTGCATTGTGTTCCTAGTGGGCAGAAATCCCTAGGAAAGCTATTCCTTTCACTAAGAAAGCCCTGGTTTAGGCCCCAGAAGATTTCAAAAAACCGATTTTTTTCCCATAAAGATACATTACGTGGATATTCTAAACATTTTTTGAGACATTACCCGGTAAGATAGAAAATTAAAAATTACGGAGCTCGGAGAAGACATGATCTTCTATGGTAATAATCGAAGAACTGCCACAAAATGACCGCTGATTCCACAATTGAACCGTGACAAGCGGGTGTGAAATACTCCCATTTAAAATACATTACGACGATTCATTAATTTTTTTAAAGACCTTTCCAAAAACTTAAATTATAACCCGAAGAGCGAACAAAATACATAAATTTTATAGAATACATTTTATATGGGCAATCGACCGTTTCTCAAATAATCCTTGGTCCGATGCCAGAGCACCATTTGCGTTATACCATACATTTTAATACCGACACACATCCGCCATCTTGTTTTGACCGCAAGGCATCATGGATGTGTTTACAACCATGATGCATTGCGATTAAGCATCATTGTAAGATTTGAAGCGAAGGCGATATGTGACCTGTGTCAATCAAGATTCTAAATACCACGAAAGGCTAAATTGTGGACAAGTCATCCAGTAATGAATCTTCTTAATTTCGTCCCCGACTCAAAAGGTAAACATTTTCAAGTTTCATTATTTAAATCCTGCAAAATTACAAATATTTATCAGTAGCACAAACGTAGTAACATTTCATGACAATCTATTACATATTATGTATTGCATAAAGAGACTGAATTCGATATGTATACGTAATTGTTGTCTCAAAAGATGTCGTAATCATCACGCATGCATATTAAATGGCTTGGTTTTTCCTATTTCTGTAATTTTTCTTTGAATATCAAAACTTCTTTGTAGCAATGCAATTATACATACCTTTTTCGTAAAACACAAAGCTATTAGTTTTAGGCCCGGTTATTTAATGCTCGTTCATAATAGGATTTTGCGTTAATATTAGGCGAAAATTATATATAGTTGCCGTAAATACTATCATAAAATTATTTATTCCAACGTTTTGTTAATAGCCAAGAACATCGAATGAATTTAATTTCTGTTTCTGAGACGTTTTTCTAGCATTGTCGCATTGAAATACTTTGCCCGGTCGATTGATTTGAAGAATGACCTGATTAATAGTCTGATATTTTGACATTATCAGTAAAGCTGGAAGAATTTGGTTTTACCAGTGTAAGTATTGAAGTATAATATCAGAGTTGTTTTTGAAAAAATCCCAAATCATCATCATTATTGTTAATTAAATATCAATAGGAATTTTTCTTTTGATAAATACGGAAGTGAAAGATTATCTTTCAACACGATATGAAAATTATGATGTGACAAAATGTGTTTTTCGTTGATCTGATCGATGGTTATTCCTCCTCGTAAGTTACATTATTTTAAATATGGTTTGTTCAGATTCAATTAAGCTCCAATCAGTATACTTATCACCTTTTTATCCCTCTTGGTGAATCAACGAGCAGTTCAGCTAGTTATGTATAATTCCTCTACTTAGATTTCATTGAGGCCCTCCTTGAAATAGGTTGATAATACTCCCCCAATGCGCCTAATAATGGTCCCCAGCACTAATATGTTATGAAAGAAAATAATTTATAAATGATGAAAAAGAAAACCTCGTTATCCTTGGTCAGGATCAGAAACCCATCTGTTCGGTAACCATCAAGACTTCGTAGCGACCCAATTAGGGATCGCGGATTTAGGAACGTCTGCATTTTTTGCCGACGATTAGACAGACGATTAATACCTCTTGCATTGTTTACTTCCAGAGAACGTCATTTATTCTCCGCCTTCGTGGCACATTGCCATACCGGTCAACCGAAATCCCACCCCACTTCGTCCAATTAACGTAATTACTCCGAAATCTACAATAAGCTCTCTGACGGCTCCCCTTTTTCCGACAGCGATCTGTCCTTCAATATTTCGTTCCCTCATCTCCGCCGGTCATTCCCTAGTCGTAAATTAATGAATATCTCCCTCTGTGCATTGCGTGGATGCGTGCCTCTTTTCCTCAGTCTTTTTCCTCTCTCTCTGTGCTCCCCGGGATTATTGTCAGCCTTTGTTAGTTAAGTTGGAGTATTTCCTTCCCTCGGCGGTGGAGAAAGCCGTAACGGGTCACAGACGCCGTGCTATGGTCGGTCCTTTCGGAAAATTGATCATTAAGGGAAGAGTAAGCGAAGGGGGTGGGAAGGTTCTGGCTGCCGAGAGTGAGTTGGGAAAAAAGGCCTCTCTTTCTACTTGGCCTCCTCTTCTCAAATGTGTGGGAGTGTGTATGGGAGTTTTCAGAATGTTCTTTTTACTCGTCACGTTCGACCTTGTCCCTTTCTCCGGCGTTATCGCTAAAAATTACAATTCCAAAGGAGGGAAAAGAACAGAGGTCGCGATCCCAAATGATTTAGGATTCCGTATCTGAAAGTGTGAGAATTATCTATCTCGTGGCATATATTACAAGGGTTAGATACGGTATGCAACGGACGTGGCAGATGATTTCATATTTTCTCCATCAAATGCTATTCGAAACTTCTCTTTCTTAGGATGCATTTAAGGAAGTTATAGACTTTTATTGACTGATTTTTACGTAAGAATTTATTTCTTATTTAATACGGCATGGTGTCTGCCTTAAATCCTGCTAATAAATACAGATCTACGGTTCCAGCTGTCATATGCAACCTATTCAAGATATTTTCATAGCTTTATGGTTCCTCATCCTCTATATCCATTGAGATTCCCCCATTGGAAGATAAATTTCCAATAATTCCTAAAACGGCTTTATATTTACATTTTTACAGCTCTTAATTACACATGGAAGCTTTATAATAAAACCCGGGTTGTATTTTTTTCGAACTTTTTTTCACAGCACACTTTTCCACCGTTATTATCGTAAGTAATGTTCATGATGTCGCATTATATCAAAATTATTGGTCCCACATTTCAACTTTCGGCCTGTATTCTATTTATGACTCCGTAATCCCTTCTTTATGGTTAGCCCTCGTACGCTAGAATATCCGATTGTGAGGGAAAACTCCTCTAGCGTAACAGAGCACTTTCTTGCTTAAAAATGACCTCCCTTTGGGGCATATGGATGCGCATGACGTGGGGATATGGGTTCGATGGGGCGGAAGGGTGTGGCACTCCCAGTATATGGATGGCTAAAGCGTTTGACGTGCGTACCATGCGTGTCTTGCTAGTTTATGAGAAGGCACCACGTGTGAAGCTAAAGCCTGGTAGTTAGGACGGGCTATCCCAACTCGGTCCCCTCCACGTTGACCCAAGGGATGAGGTTTTTGCAGTTAAGTGTCGAGGTCTTCTCCATGTATGTTATGTGTGTGCGTAGTGTCTGTCGAGTAGTCTGTCAGTTCCTTTTGAGACCGATGGGATGGGAGATCTGGCCGAGATCTTTGCGAAGAGTTTAGGGCGGCGACTAAATCATTCATTCCTCTCTTCCTTTCCACGCTTTTCATTTTGAGAGTTTCATCCTAACAAATACCTTGTGGCCTCTTTTATCCCATTTACTGATTCGTACTGGTTTCTTTTTGTCCCCTTCACGTACTCGTTGATAGGTCCCCAGCCTTTTATCTCTTCTCTTTCAATCTGCTTGAATTATGGAAGATTTTTTAGGAGTGTGTATTAGAGTCGTAAACGTCGAAAGTTTTTGCATTGCAGCCCGAGAGTTTCCACCGGAATCGAGGAAGCGGTAAGTCACCGATTTTTACGATGCATTGCATCTGTTCGGAAGCTACGGTCGAAAGTACTTTTTCCTCACTAAATTTTCGCTGGATGAATGCGTCTAAATTTTGTATTGAAAGCCTTAAACGCTTGGTTTTTATCAGCTCTTGATTTTCTTTTGCCCTCAAATTGGAATAGTGAATTTTCTCTATAAAGAACGTCAATTCTTTAATGATGAGGTTTTTCTTGAACACTTTTTCTGTAAATTAAATAAGTGAAATGAATCGACCTACTCGGTTGATAAAAAGCAGATTTGGGTGACCTTTTAAACAAACCTGGTTTTTTGGGAATTTGAAGGAGAAATTTTCGGAGGAAATTGAAATTTCCGTTTGGTTACTCGCGGTTTCATAAATCGATAGAATATTCCTCGGCATTCCCGAGGCATTCTTTTTGGAGCCATCAATATTCCATCTGAGAGATTCGAGGTCTGCAAGTTCTCAACATTATTTGCTTTCCGAAAAAACAATGAGCAGTTGGCTGCAGCGCTTAGTCGGGTGAGTTGTTGCGTAACTTTATCTCCGTTTCCTTTGCCCCAAGTTTCTTTTTCCCATCTTCATCCTTCACTCCATCTTCCCCCTCCCTCCAATTCCATTTCTGCAGTCTCACCACTCAGTTGTTCCATTCCACGGAAGTTTTTGCCGGTTTTTGGTTGTGCCTTTCCCCTCTCTAATGCCTTCCCTTGTATCTAGAGACCTTCGTCCCTCTCCCACTCTAGTCTCCAGATTCCCCCGAAACCATCACTCATGTATGTAGCTTTCTGTACCTTGACGACGCCCGGTATTTAACTGTCCCGTAGCAGTTTAGCCTTGGTGCGTTCCTTTTTTGTCGCCTCTCACAAGTTTCTAGGGGTTTACTTTTACCCTACGATAAAAAATGTTGGCTCTGCCCTTTCCAACATTCATTCCATAGGTTTAATATTACTGTTCATACTTTCATGAGTCTTCAAAATTGCAGTTGGAATTTTTAAAACTGTTTATTCAGTAATGTTATTTTCATCATATGGATAGAACAATATTTGCTCAAATTATAAAGTTAATTCAAAGCAACTTGTTCAATAAAAGTGAATTAAGAGACTCTCGCCTGCATTTGGAATTGATAGAACGTCATCAATTAATTAATGATGATTTGTTTGGTAACTTTTTTATTAGACTCCCATCTACATAGTCTTAAGGATACTCGACTTTAACCGTACTGAATAAAATATTTGTATCAGAATTAATTATGAATCAATCTTATAATTTAAGTTGACCTATATTTCAAGTTTATAGAACCCAGTCGCTTTAAAATAATTTCAGGAGCAGAAATAATTTTTATTTTTTTTCTGAATAATTGGATTACAATGCAATTAATGATAGTAATAATTACAATGCATTGCTAAAAAAATTGACTTCAATTCCTACAGATATCAAATCACGCTCAAAACTTAAACCTTTACAATATTTAATTTTATTTTTTAAATATTGTTTTTATTTAAGGCATTATTCTTATTTAATAATATATACCGAATTCAATTGATTTACATGCAGTGCTGAATAAATAAATAAAAATTATTATTCGGTTATATTATTACTGTTGAAGATCTTTATTTTTTATCTTTATTTTTATCAGGATAGACTCAGATTGAAAAGTCTTTTTTTAAATCTAGCCTGTCGTCGTAAAACGCAATGTTATAAACATATTAAGTCTTAGTTACGTCATTCCTAGAAATGGCTTCTGAACAAAGTGTCTCTTACTTATAAATTCTTTCAGCTCAGTACTAGTAATTTTTATCTCGTCCGAAAGCGCATTCCCTTTGAAGATTATCACCTGGACACACGTACACATTTTTTCCGTTTAATTAGATGGTAGGGCTTAAATTGCATTTTTCTACCGGTTGATTCCTCTGAGAACCGCTGCCCATATATTAATGTGGCTTCTGAAACCAGTTGTGGAGATTAGTGTTTTTACTATACCCTTAAGCCCCCAAATTTATTCGAGCCCAGAATTGGATCGCGGTTGAAAGAGTCGCATTGTTTCTCGATGCATTTTATTTTCTACTCCCCGAAATATTTTCTCTTCCCGTCGACCTTTTTCCCTTCAGATATCAAGTTGCTTTCGTCGTACACGGCGCGCCAAAGGGATAGGAAGACTCCGGTCCTTTACTTGCTTCCCTAAACTTCTTCCCCCACTCATCCCTCACTTTTTCTCTCCCCATAAAATGTCAAACCCTACTCCGCGGTTGGCCTACCTTCTCTACCCTCCTCTCCTCAAATCCTGTTTGCCTCATGGGGTGAACCTGATTACATGGTGGCCAGGCGGGGGAGTTTTCTCGTGGATGACTTGGCTGACATAGTTAGGGGTAATGGCGGGTGCTGCGAGGGGGTGGGGCATAAGGGGAAAAAATATCACGTGTGCTATAAATTGAAAAAGGAAATGGGTCGGTCGGCAGGATGGCAAACTATAGGGTTGTTTATCCTATTAATGCGTTGATCAGCTAAATGGAATTGGCGGGATCCCGTTTTGGGATATGTTCGGCGATTGGCCGTAAATATTTTTCCTCCAAGGACGCTCCAAGTTTCCGTGAAAGGTTGATGTTTTTACTAGGGAATTGTTTCCTTCTCGAGAATTTTTCGGTGCGTTTTTGGGGAAATTTTCGGTTTTATGGAATTTTTTCAAGAGACCCTTTCTCGATTTTTTGAGAATCTTCGGAGAAGAAAGATCTCCTGGTTTTATTTCCCTTCAGGTTTGGTTTACCCGAGATAATTGATAATAAAAAGGAATGTTTTATGTAAGGTTCAGTGAGTGCGTGAGAGCTCGCATACTTATCTCGATATCTGGGGTACCGACCTCCCGTGGAATTTTACGATCTTACTTGATAAGTGCGTATGTAGTACTTCGGAATTTTTCAGTGTAAACGATACTCTATTCTTCTACCCCAGATAGTTTATTCGGAAGATGGAGATTAACTAGATAGATATGATGTAATACTTTTAGGAATATTATATCTTTTGAGGGAGAATAATGCAAGAGATTTATCGATCTAATAAGAATGCAGTAATTGAGTGTGATAAGTCTTTGTGTCGAAGTGTCGAACAAACGACGGTGAAATATCGTGCTGGGTATAGTGAATCTTAAATTAGTCTCCTAAACCGAAGATCATTCAATTTGGAGCCAGTGTCGAATTTCTTCATTTTCATTATGGCCTAAACTTGGTTTTCTTCTTACCGCGTTATTACGAATCGATTTTCCGGGTTAATTTGAAATTTTACTCTCACTTTATTTAAATTATCATTCTGAAAATGTCTATTACAAAGATATCCATTATTATACATTCATTTTTTGGTTTAGCAAAGGGATAAAATTTAAAACAAAATTTTTTGCACACACAGCTCCGTTATATTTTCATCATGAAAGCATCGTTAAATTAGAAAGATCAGCATATTAATATTGATTTTCTCTTGTAATTGATTTTAATATAAAACAAATTTTGTCGATAGAGGATTTCTACTGCATCCTATCGCACATAAAAGGACAGGTAATGCGCCAAATAACGTATAGATTCCTTACATGGCCCAAGTTTCGTCCATGCCATTCATGATGAAATTTGCATTTCATCATCGGGACAGTTTTCTGTGTCTCATCTCCGCATTCAAGAAATCCTCCCCATGGATGCCATTTAGGAGGGAATGTAATGGAAGGGAGAGATTGAATTGTGCTCTGGGAGAGAGGGTTCTGTTTCGCTGCCTTCGGTTTGACGAGGGAGAAGACCGAAAAAGGTGGGTGGAGGAATTGGGGGTTCGGCGTTTAGAATTTCGTATGATTTTACACCCCTTCTCCCACCTCTTTCCATACCAAAAAACGTTTTCTCTCTTCTAGCCCCTTTTTTTGTAATCCACCCGCACCGTGGAGGGATCCTTTTTCGAGCCTCAAACCATCTTTGTACTTTACCCTCTTTTCCTCACGCTTTCCAACTCTTTTCCTCGTCTTCCTCCACCCTTCTCTTTCTTTCAAACTTTTGGATGAAGGCCCGATTGTTTTTGGATCTAGGTTCGAATTTTTTGTCCGTAATATTGCTATCGTCCAACGAAATGGATGTTTTTATTTCAGCGAATGCTGAATGGTATTCAAAATGGAAAAATTCAGATTTTGGCAGTTTCAGTAGTATTCGATTCGGTAAAATTTGAGAAATGTCGCTCCTGCAGCTGAGGACAGGAATTTTGTTTTCAGTCCTCCGTCTGTCGCGAAAATATATCTGAGATCAGGAAATTCGTGATCCCATAACTCCAAATTGCATTTGGGACTCTTAGGTATTTGCTTCCAAGGAATACTTAGTGAACATTTCATTTTACCAAATCCGCCATATTTCTTAAAATTTAAGAAAATGGAATTCCGGACACATTTTAGCAGTTGGATTTTGAGCAGAATATTCCTCACAATCAGCGGGATTTGGGATTTATCAGTCGTTTCTTTATTTTTTCAAGATTATTGGGTAAGAATGGAAAATGCTGGCATTGCAACTCGCGGGATGTAAAAATTCTATAGTAGGGTTTGGGACTTGTGTAAAATATTTTGAAACTTGAATTTATTTGAACAATTAATCGGTTCTAACTTATATCGGTGGTTTAGTCAAGGAGATTAAGGGACATTTACCCCTGGATGAGGGGACGTGTACTTCATTTAAATTTGATGAAGTATGATTAAACTAAAATTGACGAATACTCCATCTTAAACACGTTCAGATAAATTCTTTAGAATTTTTTTTTTAATTTCACCCGATTATCAGACAATAAAAATCGTCCACATTTTATTTTTTCTTATTTCATGGTGTGTACATCTCCCGTTTCGATATTAAAAACAATTGACCAGGTCCTCGTGACCCCTGACGAAGATTCCTTAATACACTGCTACATGTGATCTTAACATTTCAGCCCAAAAACGATAACGACTGATTGGCATCCGAACTAATTACACTCGGTGTCGTGAAATTCGAGCCAGCGATTGCAAGAGTCTCGGTTTCAGTTTTTAAATCCATTATCTCCCCCGATCTTCTTCGCTTCGCCGGTGTTTATTTTTGTTTTCTCCGCTCGATTTCGGCCTTTCTCTTTCGACTCGAGGCGAAACTTCACCCGTATTTTTTCCTCTCATTACGAAGGGGAAATAAATAAATTCCTCGGCCATCTGGAAGAGAAACAATGACTTTTTTCCGCGGCAAAGGCTGGAAATTTCTCAAGAATTTTTTTCTCCTCCTCGGGTGAACAGGAAATGACCATTTTCTGATGCTAGGGAAAAGGAGCGGATTCTCGCCTCCTCTTCGTTCTCCGCACTTTTTTCTCCCTTTTTCTTTTCAATTTCGAATCCTCCTTTCGCTATATCGCCTCCTACTTTTCCGGAAGGCCCTTCGAGAAGGCCTCGCAATTGGAAATCTCGATCCCTTTGTTTTTCCTTCCCTACGCCTTTCAGGGCATCATTTTTGTTTCTGCGTATCGATCCATCCCACCGTAATTGTAATTTCTCGCTCTTTAACCCATCCAGAATAAGTCGGGATGGGAAAAGTTCGCAGTCTAACCCTTCCCCATTTCGGAAAAAACTGAAGGAGGTTTCTCCGAACTTTCTGGATGATCGTGGTTTTTGTTTCTTTCGAATAAGGGGGTGAGGAAGTATATAGAGGCCGCATGCGGCCTTTTAATAAGGCATGCGCGGCCTATTCCAATTTTCAGAAACGAGCTTATTTTACATCTATTTCCGGTTTAATTTATCGTGTCGACCGAAGAACAAAATGCCATTCTTCGATTCCATTAAAGGCTGAGCTTGGTTTTTAGGATTTTAGGTACTGAGGCCTTGAGAGTATGTAGTTTTCATAAAATGCGTTCTGATGGCCTAACATTCGCTCTAATTCGGACTTTCATTGAGGAAAGTTTTTATCGATATTTTTTGCTTCCTTTTCGCGTTTCTTAGTTTTTATCCATGACGATCTAGAGACGAATCCAAATTTTTATGGGATATTTGGTAGATCTGATTGTTTTCAGCGGTTTTGCCTCGTACGATGTTTTCGCGGATTTTTTTCCTTATCCGAATTTTATTTTTCTCAATTTCCGGTGTGGAAGGATTTTTTTATTCCTCCTTTCAGTTAAACGAAGGAAGCGCGCATTTCCTTGGGTTTTGAATCTAAAAGGCTCGAAAGATAGTAATTCATTTTTAATTTTTGAAGAGGGGGCGCTCGCGGTTTGGCTCGAGGGGAAAATTTTATTTGGAGGGGTGGCGAAAGAAAATTTAAAAGGAAGATTTGGTTTTATTGATTCCGAGTGCTGGGTGACGCGGAGGGTTTCATTCATTTGTCTTTTGGGGGAACAGCAGCGCTGCCGCCCAATGCTGTGAGAACTAAAATCATGACTAGATTATGGCAGATTCGGGGAGAATTGGAGAATAATGATGATGATAAATGACCAATGATTACGTTATTTGAAAGTTTATGTGGATCTTTAAAACGAATTGCTAGGAAATAGTGTCTCCAATAAAAGTTATTTCCCTTATCTTTTCACCAGCTCTATGTAAAGCTTTTGGGTGAACGAGTATGTGTTTCTGTGCAAGAGCTCGGGTTAAACTAACCCGGGTACTTATTGATTCATAATCATGAAAAGCAAACAGTTAATTGTCTTTTTTTGAATGTCGTATACTCACAATATTTATCAGTCATTTGTAAAGTCGTAATCAAGCCATGCAGTCGACGGCAGCAAACCGTGATAGGAAATGTATAAATCTGCCTAAATTAAATTTTAATAACTCATTAAGGAAAAATGTCTGGGAATAAGCTAACCATCACTTGATTACCAAAGTGAATCTTAACTAATCCTGTCTGTTCTTAGCTCCTGGTGATTGGATGGCGATTCTAATAATTTATATCCCATCTTTTTGGAGACGTAGCGAAGACTCGTTAATTTTTTGATTTATTTTTCACCCCAGGCTTCTGGTTAGTTTGGAGGAGATGCCGTGTAGAGGAGCAGTTCGAGTGGGAGGCAGGAAGGGTTTTGTGTGCGTTGGGTGAATGGATAGTAGAGAAGTTTGTTTTAAGGCCCTAGGATGCGGGTTTCAGGGGTCTTAAGGGATAGGGTGCGAGGCAGAATCGAAAGGAAATGAAAATTTAATGCCTCCCATCCCTTCTCTTACCTCACATACACTCAAGAGGGAGAAAGGGGAAATTTGTCGGTAAAGAGATTTCCTTTACGAAGAACGAGATTCTCTCTTCTCGTATGTATAACGTATCGAGGACGAGTCCGATTTTTTCATCGCCTCGGGGTTTAGACATGGCAGAAACTGTGCATTTCATCGAGGTGGGGAGTATTTCTATGCATAAACGCCATCTCTTTGTGGAAAGGTATTTTTTACGGAGGTTTTTGTTGGCCGAGTTTTTGTAATTCTCCATCTCTTCCAGCGCTCGTCTTATAACGGGTTTTCTTGCCTTCTCTCGCTGGTTCCTCTCCCCATGTTTGTTCGTTCTTTCCTTCTTTTGTTACATATTCGTCCGTGTTCTTCTTCGAACTATTTCTGTGGGATTTTCAGCATTAGGAGATTTTTATCTATTCCATGGCTTTGATAAGATTTCCTTCACGGATTCTATCTCTTTGCGGTTTCCCCATAATTTTTGTCTTTTATCATAGGGAATGTATAAACGCCTTGGGATTGATATGGGTATTAAATTATCGTAGAAGGAAGTTTATTTGTAATGTTAAAGCTAGATAATCCTGAGCTATTTGTCGACTGTCTACAAATCCATAAACCTATGGACTGGTTGGATACACAGCCTCTTCAACATGAGCTTCCAAAAGCTCTGGAAAGGGAATGGGGCTCAGCAAGTAGATGAGGAGTGAGGTGGTTTGCCCTTGCTTTTCACAATTACCCAGAATTCATAGTTTCTCGGTTTGCCTGATCTACTTTTCCTTTTGTCAGTATCAATATAAGGCTGAAGCGGGGAAATCTAATTGAAATATTGACATCGTATTAGTTTGTGTTCTCGTGGTGGTACGTACGGATTTAGACGTCGTACATTCCCAGACCGAGACGAACTTAAACGTCATACCCAATCAAGTGGTCCATCTATCTGCTTCGTACCTCCTTCTTTTTCTCAGCACCCTCACTCTGTGTTCTGTAGAAATGGTTTAGCGTGATGGATTGGTGAATTCACGTCTCGATTCGCGCGCCTCAAGGCTTCCCCATCTTCTCCGGGGAAACAATATTGACTTTGGTGGGAGGGAGGGGAGGTGATAATTTACGTGTCCAAATAGAGGGGGATGCTCTCCTCCCCTTTCGGGAGGCGTTCCTCAGAAACAAAAAGCGATTGATTGTAGTTTGCGGCGCGGGGAAGTTTGAATGTCTTTCTTCCGCCTTGGCATACTTACGTACTAACCCAAACTTGGCGGCATACTGAACTGCGAGTTTCCTAGTTTCGGTTTTAATCCGTGCATTAAGGAATCAAATGCGAATTGTAGAGCGAAAGTTTTCAATGGTCTATTTACGGCATTCGCGCTGAAGTGTAGGAAATCCAGGGGATTCGAGCGTAAATATCGTCACTCGCCATCTTTCAGAACTGTCGGGTTTTAGGAAATGTCTTTAAAGAAAGTTTTGAGTGATCAACGCGTATGAAGGGACGCAATGGGACCCAATTATTAACTACGGAACAGTAAGAAACTATTCTTTTCTGAGTGATAGAAACTATATAAAACCATCTTAAGGTTTCCAAAATGTCCCAAAAATACTAAGAGTAACTTGATGAGTAACTAAGAAATGTTCTCACGAAAACTTAATCGACCTATGGGGAGTCAGTTTGTTCTTCATTATGAAAATTACCAGATATTCAAGTATTTAAGTTCTCTTATGAAGTTTTGATGAATTTAATCTTTTCCTTGTAGTAGTATGGCCAACGATTTCCATCCCCGAACCACTGTTTCATCTCAATTTACGGTATTATTAATCAGTTTTATTATTTAAAACTAGATCAGAATAATGATATCAATATCTTGGTATTCCTTTAACGATATTAAAGCGGATATAATGTTGGACGGGTAGCTATTGAGACCAATAGTATTACATGATTCGGTTATATTATTTATGTACGTGCAATATAACGAAAATGGGAGGTATTATAATACTGTACAGTATAAAGGAATAAGCTACTTAGTAAGGCACTTACCTTATAATGACCTGCTTGAATATTAATAACAATAAAACCCTAAGCGCATCTAAGTTTCAGTCACGTATGTGATGTAAATTCACAAAGTTGGAGAACAATCGGAAACCTGAAACGGTACTCCCAGCGATTTACCGGTGGAAAAGCTATTTCAAGGGGACAGCGTAAAAAGGAATTTTTCCGTAGTCATGATGGATGCGAGCTGGTGGGGATTTTCTTTCTCATATCACCCGCGTATTTTTTTCTATTTTCGGGAGTAAGGATTGGTGGTGCGTCGCTCAGGGGTGCGGGCGACACACGATATGTGACGCTTAAAGAAGGGTTCGGGAAGACGTCGTCGAAGCCGGTGAATGATTTATGGCCAGGGTATTTTTAATGCTTTTGAGCGTCTGTGTCGTGAAGGGGCGCATTAATTTGATGGCATAATCACTCACGAATGAAGCTTATTTTCTCTCAAGATTCCCTCGGCGCGTTTGTCTGTTCTATTTGTTGAAATGACGCCAGAGAAGGAGTTTGATTGGGTTAAAGGGAAGAAGAGTTATGTCTCGGAGGGTAATTGAAATTTCCGGGATTGTTGAGTTTTCCACTCCATTTCGCCGGAGTTTTGGAAGTAAAAGGGATCCTGGAATCTATTCCGGTGGATAGGGTTCCCTAGTAATGTTATTTGCTTAGAGTTCCTAGGAGTTTCGGCTCGGAAAGTGTTGACTTCATTTTTCATCGGGGCAAAGATGGATGGTAATGTTTCCTCTGATCATATCGGAGCGGATTAAGTTAGCGCCAACGGTTGAATCAAAGTAATGGTATTGTTGACTCCGGGGCTTTTATTGGTTTAATATTTTCTCGGAGGTCGTATTTCCTCCGGTCTCTTTCGTTTGTCTCCGTCGGAATCTTTCGAATGGCTAAAGTTTGTTCGCCGGTATCCGAGTTTCGAAATCTCGCTGGTCTGTTTTTATAAATGGAGGAAGCTGGTTATCTACGATCAAGGAAGTGAATTTAACCTCTTCAATAAGTTGGGAGAAACGCCATATTTTGTGCCGTGTTAGCTCGTTTTAGATTAACTATGTTTGAAACTGACTATAAGCAATTACTCTGATTAAATATTACTATTAAGGTTATTTTTTCTCACCAAAGCATACATATTACGTAAGTTAAAAATTCTTATCGAACAGAATAAAAGTTAGTGATTTAGACACCTCTTGCTGTATAGGTATATGTTGGGTTAGGTTTGTACAAGGTATATGTCAGTATAGTCGTTTTACAACTACTATTATTACTACGTCTTTATTTTAATTCATATTGTAAGTACACTTACCCATTCCAGGGGCGAAAGAGGAAATTCCCATTGACTTCTTTTCATTATATTCTGTATTTTATGTTCTTACTGACCTTGCCTCAAATATCCACTCCGTTGATTTTGGCCCCAATTATTCTTGCAGCACCAAAATAAATCATTTTATCCATCGTAACATATAATTGTTTAATGGCCCAAACAAATCTCATCCCACGATCATATGTTTTTGAATGAAGTAAACCTCGGGCAGTCAACTCAAATTGGTGATTTACGAAATGGAAGAATTTTGTCTTTTATTAATATTTTTCATATTTTCGTAAACTCCGTCAACTTCTTCTCAACATTTCGTTATTAAATCTAATATATTTTGTGTAACATTTTATCACTGTATTGTCATTTTGAACCACTTCTGAAGGACGGTTCAGGTCATCCACATGTGCAATTACACGAGTCTTCTCCAAGTTCAATCCAATTTGGTAAGTAGTTCAAGGATCTCGGAATTACTTTAAAAATACTACTCCGGCCTTTCTCCCTCGGCCTTTATCTCCTCGAACGCATCGCTTCTCGAGCCAAAAACGTATCAATGGCCTTTCAGTTTTACCCGTCATAGGCGGTTTCCTCCGCGTGTTCTTTACGCTCGACGTTTTCCAACTATTCTCCGCGGCCATTAAAATTCGGGAAATGAATAACTCCTCGCCGTTGTACAACCCGAACCTCTTATTTCTCCTTTTTCTCCTCACGCTTAATCCCCTGTTGAAAAAACCAGTTTCTCCTCCCCATTTTGGCCTCTTAAAAAGATCCCACGCGCAAGTTTTTCCACTGGTGCAAGTTGAAGGATGCTGCGGACCTCCTCGTTTTGACAACTAACTCGTCCGACCGCTTTCCTCCTCGCAAACTGCGCCAAGTAGAAAGGTCGTCCCTTCTCCCTCTTCCACGAAAAATAGATGCAATAAGAATATTCTCGTATATTTTATTCCCGTTTGAGGAATTAATTCGCTTCTTTGTTTACGAATTTGATTTCCTCTTCCATATGGGGCTTTTTACGTATACCACATTCTTTTTGCATAACGGTGCATCATGATTATTTTTGTCTTAGTTTTCACATAATACCATTGTTTATTGATACAATGATTTCTGTGGTCTCACTACTCATGAAAGGGATGGGTTGTGTTGCATTGTTGAGTGGATACATGTCAATCGTTGAAGTCAGTTGTTCGATAACTTTTGGATGGATAACATTTTCGATTAAATCAAAAACTTCAGCGTTTCGGTTACTCTTTCAGTTTAATTCGATAACGTTTTAGATAGGAAGTAAAACTTAATATCTACCCCAGGTTAGTGTTGTAGATATTAAGTTCTGTTAACGATGTACTAATTGATTACCGCTAGTTCTTACACATGTTACGCTCCCTGATATACTCATTTAAAAATATTTGAAGAGCTTAGGCCATGCAAAAGTTTCTATAGATTACCTAAACAGACAGTAAAACCATATAACATATAATTTCCATTTATTACATACCTACATGTATGTCATGTATATCCGTATACTATGTAAATATGAGACAATTTTTCTAATGTTCTAAACTTATCGGGTTTATAAAATCTTATTTAGCTTAGTTTAATTTAACGTAAATCTGCTGTAAACTTGCTTTTACTCTGAAATAATGAATATTTAATTTCCGTAAAGTGATTGAGATCGCAAATGTAACGATTCAATCTCATCTCGCCGGACTGTTTTTTAGTTTTGTGTGTAAATTTAGCTGTTATTGACCAATCAGTCGCGGCTGAGGTCAATGGCGAGTCCAGAAATACACTACTGTATTTTTTGTAACGGTTTGTCTAGTTCTCTAGCTTCTGTGTGTATTGGGAAGCGAAAGGAATCGCAGAGCTGTTTGTTCGCCAAGTCTCAATCAGCGAGGAATGTTTTACGCTTTTTTCGGCCCATTTTGTTTATTTTCCTCTTAGGGAGTTTGCGATATGAATGGAGGAATGCAAATAGTCACCTCAGTTCCTAAAACTCCAGCGTTAACTCCCCCTTGTTCCTTTATTTGCCGTCGATCTTTGGAAGGTTATCAAGAAGCAAGGAAGAGAAAAGGGCTTTTTACCCACATTATGCCGTCGTGGGCCGTGCGATCTCATGTGTCACTGGCTTGTTTAGAAGCTGGAACGGGGAAATTTTACAAGGGAAGTTAAGTGGTTTTCTAAGCTAACGTAAAAGTCGTAGAGGTTGCTTAAATACGCTCGTTCTTCCATGGGTTCCTTCTACGGACGGTAGCATCCGGACCGTTCTTTAAAGGTCGTGGATTAGGAAAAGTTTTGTTCGCTAATCCACGGGATAAAAGTTGAAAGCATTTTCGAAACTGGCTCCGGTTCGGAATGCAGCGTTTTTAGTTTATCCCTTTCTAATGGACCCAGAAGTCAGCTTTTGGTGATTTTCCCGGTGAAATCTCAATTTTTCATCATTATAGATAAAACGGTTTGGGCCGATCGGCTTTCTCCTCCAAAGCAGTCGTTTCTTAAAAGTGGGAGATTTAGTTGCACGTGTGTGCGGTTTCGGTAGAAATCGAGGCTTATCCGTTTGCCGCTAATGTTTCTATGATTACTCAATCTTGGGTGAGTGAACGCGGGCGATCGTATCTTTCAGCAATTCTGTTTTCCAGTTTCCTTTTCGATAAAACAGTGATAGACGGAGCGTATGGATTTAGGCTGTTACATGGATTTCTCGAGCGTTTTCTTTATTTAATTAAAGTACGACGAAAACGTCTCACAGAAATTATAGTTGCAGCATTTCGCTTTCTGCTTCCTCAGTTATGGACATAAGACATATCGCATGTCGTGAGTGAATATTAAAATTCAGCAATTAACTATTTTCTCTCGGGTAATTCTGTCTACATCAGTTAATATTTGTATTGATTTGATCGTAAATCAGTGAAATCGGTGATATATTTTATTTAAATTAATTTGATTAAAGATCGTGGTGGATAAATATGTTTTTAGATAACAAACTTTTCATGATAATCAATAGTTATAAACATATTTTTATCAAGTATGAATTCATTCAGGGCATATATTCACATCTATTTAAGTAAGTTTCTGAATACATATAATTTTATCATATACGTGTTATTTTAACATTTTTATCTCATGTCATCGAATCCATTCGTAAGTTAGCTTATACAGAGCAAACGAGTCAATATTTCGCTTTCAGTCGATCCCGGCTCAAGTTCCGTCTGAATGGCTAAGTTGTGACTTTTGATCCTAAGCCCCGTACATTCAGTAGCGACGTTTTCCTTTTGCAGCAGCGCGAAACAGACGCACTCAAAGAAATGGAAGTATCAGCCAAAGCGAAGGAAATTCGTTCGAGAGAAGAAATGGAAAACACTCGAGCGAGAGAGGAAATGCAGATGGGTCGGTATCGCGTGGGAGAAAAACCATTCTTCCAAACCACATTTCGGTAGGTTCGTTAAAAAAGTGTGCAGCAGTCGCCTGCGTAGCTTTTGCTTCGTGGAGCGTGTCCGATCTTTCTATGGGTCGTTTTTGCGCCTCTGGGACAGTTCGCCGACAGGTATGTTTCGCCGCCGCCGTTTTGCCGCCTGCGTAATTTAGTCTCGTATAGAAATAATGGATTATTCTAAACTCTGTTTGGCCATTATAAATGCATTTATGGGCAAAGGAAATTATTCTCAAATTAAATACAAGGATATTTAAAGCTCTTGTGAGTACCGTATGATAGCGATACTTTCAAAGTAATTAAAAGTAATCGTATCTTCAATAAGTCCTTCTCTCTCACTTTGTGGAATTACTTAACTAAAATTACATTCCCAAACCAACTAAAGAAAATACCAGAAGTAAGGAACCTTTTCTCATCGTAAGGCCATATTTACCATTCAGCTGCATAAGATAAGCCATATATAAGACCATCTGGCCACTCTCATTCATCTAAATTAAAATAGTTTGACATCGAAACATAAATTGTAACGAAACATCGAAATTTGTAGTATGAGAAAATGAATTCAGCAAGACTGTAAAACATAATTATTTAAGTACAGCATATGTTTCAGAAAGTAACTTAAAGGACGGAGTGAACGTCCAAAAAAGACAACATTTGTCCTAAAGACCGCAGTTTCCCCACCTCTGGAATAGGCCCTTTCGTTTTGAGACAGATGTTACATTCATTGTATCAGCAAGTATCGATCTTCTTCTAGATTATGTTTATAGAATCTTAACAAAACCATAGATTTCTTTCAAAGAATAAATCCCAAGTATTCTACAAGTAAGATTATTATTTAAATTCCTCTATAATTCGTGAAGGCGAATCGGCGGTGGCGAAACGTACCACTGCTGTTTTTGTGGCCCCAGATTCTGCACCCGGAGGGTGGTTTATAAGCTGAGGGGAAATTGTTTATTTTTCTCTCTTGTTCTTCGGTTGGGGGCCTCAAGGGTAGGGGGCAGCGACGTTAACGATTAAACTGTGTAGGAGGGCGGAAGTTTTAAAAGGGAAGGAGCATGTACGTACGTAAGAAGAAAGGGCCGACGGTCATTATTTCCGGAAACTTTGCTTCGTTTCCTTCCTCAGCTCGACCCTCTGTTCTTTCTCGGGCGTATTTCTCCCGTTCAATGGCTGGGGGAGAAACTGCGTTACAGCTTCGAGAGTTTACTCTCATGCGACGCCTCTTCTTGCGAACTGCGTGCTTTTTTGGCGCTCTGCCACCACATAGTGTTCTCTTCGTGCCTTTCTCCGTTTTGCGTCTTTTGTGCTCGCTTCAAAGTGGGTTTCGGTTTGATCAACCCCCTCCGTCGTCCCTTAATGAGGTTTCGAGGGTTTGATGTTCCTTGGGTGTGGCTCTAATGTATGGACTCCGTAAAGTTTTTCGTGGTCGGATGTTATAATCGTTTTATCATGCTTCGATCACGCACCTGGGTGTGCAGTGACATATTATGCTATCTTCCATCATAATCGTATTAACTCGTTATGATGGAAACAAAATTTTGGAAGGGTGCCCAAATATTCGTGGAATTCCTCGGTTGAAAGTTATGAATTGGCCTATATCATGGCTATTTTTGTTTGAAATATCATTCATCAAATAGTTTGTTTCATTTGAGGAGTGCAATATCTATTTACGGTATCAAGTGCGGCCAACGTGGGCATTTGTGTATATAGACATGTTTACGCTTTCGATGTCCGAACGCAGAAGAGATTTATAAGTTCAGGAAAGGTCAGGTCAAGTTAGTTCACTCCAAAAAAACGCCTTCAAATTTATTTACTTTAATTGGTCGTATCGAATATTGGTTTATATTTAGGTGGTTTGATTCAGAGTTTTTTTTGGAAGTATAATATCTCATAATTTCATATTAAAGGGTGATCGTGAGTATTTGAAGTTTTCCCTTTGCAGTAAACTATTTCAGTACAATTGTACCATTAATTCTTCTCTTTCTATACTATCCAGTCGTACCTGATGGCAAGATATAGTAAAATAATGGAATGAAATAGGTCTTTATTTCTCTTTACCATTTTCGTGGCTTTCCTGCTCACGTTTTCTCTGTTCTCACATCAATTGTGTGGCCTCATTTACGTACATTTCCCTCTTTCGATCTTTATGTTTTCTTTTCTTGCCGTCTTAAGCCGATTTGTTTTGCTCGACGAAAAAATTTTGATCGAAAGTCCATCGAGGTCACAATTTATAGCGAAGTTTCGTCATAATCTTCTCCCCAAAGTTGCGGTAAACTCACGAAATCACATAATTTACGCATAATCTCAGATTCAGACGCCGATTTAATCCCATTTAAATCAAATCCATTATTCGAAGAAAACATCGCCGACGCCAATTTTAAAGTTCCGAGAGCGAAATTTTCTTCCCCGGCAAACTCGGAACAAACTTTAAACAAAGGAAATCGTTGATGGAATAACGAGCTACACAACTTGGAGCAAATTGTTCTCGCGTCGAAAATAAAGAAAGACGCCTCGCAGTTTCAGACGAGAGCAAGCGAACAACGGGAGTAACGTCGTCGGAAGGCGTTGGTGTCAAACAACTATACATCTTTGTTCGGAGCACCTCAAAGGAGTTAATTTCCACCTCCTCCGAAAGCCTTTCCTTTCATTTCCACGTAATTTTTATCACTTTGCGTCTCTTTTCCAATCCGTCCACAATCGCCCTCCTTCCTCCTTTACTCCCTTTTTACCTTTTTCACGGTTATATTTTGAGCCCCTCTTCCAAGCCATTGTCGCCGGCTTCCTCGTCTTATCTCTCCCCCCCCGCGTTCTTTCCAATCTTGTTTTGTACTCTTTCCCCACTCGCGAGTTGTGTTTTCTTTCCTCTTTTGAATTCCTCGTCTATCTCTATCCGCCTTGGAAATCTCTATCCGTTCTTAGGTCGCTTTCACGACCGAGTGTAAATGGTGTGGATAAGGCGGCCTTTATGCGTGCGTATATCTCCCTCGCTATTCCTTTTGCACCATCTGCGCTTTCCATCTCCACAAGCTTCCCACACTGTGTGAAGCGCAAACTCCCCTTTCTCTATGGACATACTCGTACGCCTTATCGCTTTCAATGGGTTTTTCTTTGGAGACGCAGTCCGAGGTTTCGCTTTTTTACTGATTCCGCGAGTGTTTTTTCTACTTCGTGAAGGTTCTATTGGTGGCTGTGCGTGGGATTTCGGAGTGAGCGTAGGGTGGGTGATTTACGGGTTGTTTTGATCGCGTGGATGAGGGAAAGGATCGCAGTCGTTTCGCGGTTTTCATTGCTTTCAATGGATACGGTTCGAATGCACGTACGAAGCACACTGCTCGGATTTGGTGGCGGAGTGATTCCATAACTCTCACGTGCGATGTAAATCTATTTTTTATAACCTGTTTGTTACTTAACTTCATGGTTACATGAATCCTTAGTCGCAACTGCAAGTCATCAATACTCTTTACATTATTGTTATTTACCATGCTAAGCATTCAGAAGTTATACACCATGTATATTCTTTTATAAACTTTCAATTTAGCTGAGTTTCTACTTCGAATTCTTTATATATGCATTTACTTACTGCGGAAAATTGCTATAATGGTTTTTGTTATATCATCAGCTCAAATAAATGGAAAATGACTTACGATTGATATGAGTCTCTCTTCACTTTGACTTCTGAGCTAGGAAAACGCAGAGAATATTGCAAAAGTAATTGCATCTTGTCTGTGCTGGCGTGTGCAGCTTCAATCATAGTATGGAATATACCCAAGTTAACCTCCAAGTGCAGCCTGTCATATACGCTCATTCTTTATAAAAATCGCCCAGTTAATTTCTTGAAATATTTCATGCTAGTGTTTTGGTATAATTTTGGCTGTGTTAGTTATTGCGTTAATGGAAATGTACAGTTCCAGTAGTTTCACTCTCATTTCCATCTGGATTTGAATTCTCGTTTAGGTGTATATATCATTATTTCACTCTCTTTCCTACAAGAGTACAAGTAATGTGAATGATAAGAGTTGTACGAGTGATAACTTTTCCGTCGAGTTGAATCCAATCCTATTCCGTGAACTCCATTTAATCAGCCCCCGAAAGTAAGCTCTCATGTAGGCCAGCGATTCCATCACCCGTTCAATTACATGAGAATCGTTCCAACGGCCACTCCAAAGTGTCGCCGTAATGAATATGAGCGGCTAGTGAAGCGCAAGGAAGAGGTCACGAGTTGTGGAAATGAAAGGAGATCTTCCGTACTTTCCTTGCTTTTTTAGCACTTTCTCGCAAAGAAAAAGCCTGTGACTTTTTCAGTCGTGCCTAGTGTGCTTCAGAGCGGACGTATGTAAAGTTTTTAGCCCAAATGGATCCCATCCCCTTACACAATAATAACGTTGGAGAGGTTTACTAGACAAGATGAGGAGTGAGGTACTTTGTTCTTGCATCCCCTACTGAAGGAGAATGCTATGAGTGGAAAATTCCCCTAACTGTAGCAGACGACTCGAACAAAATTGTTTTTAGCGGGATTTAGTAAGAAGTGACCATAATAAATTCCATAATTCAACATCACTCATACCTTTGCAGCTCTTATTTCACAAGAGAGAGATAAAAGTTAAGGACAAATACATGTTACTCGATCCTACACTATGTGGAAGAAAATCGATTTCCATTCATTGAGATAACAGTTAATGGCAGGAACCTTTTACGGATAATGACGAACATTTTACTGGATTTAAATAAATCATACTTCATATTCATGCATTTCTTATTGATCATATTGGAAATCATGACCGATTCACGACTATTTCTTTCGAGTGAAAGTAATTCCACAATCGGCCACAAGATGGCGACCAGACGGGATTAGGGATCATTTATAATTCATGAAAATCTCCACAAACAGAATTTGACCGATAGGAGGCGTTGAAGGAGATCCACCGCCTGCTGCGTAAGCAATCCTATCTCTTGTTTAATTTCGATATTCCCTCGGCGGTCCATTCTCGAGAGCACCTGGTCTTTCGTATCGAAAAGAAGCAATGAGAATGATTGCTCCTCGTGGAAACGGAGAATGGAAACGAGAGAGATCAGGTTTTTCGTGGAATCACGCCGTTGCCATTCCTCGTGCTCTGGAGCACCGCTAATGCGCTGAGAGGGGCGATGGCGGTGAGAACGGCAACGTCGCGCTCCCGTTTTGGACGAGCAAGTGACAGTGAGCATTGCACGGACGATTGGCCGTGATGAAGTGCCCTCTTTTTTATATATCCCTATCTTCATGCTCCTCCATTTCCCCCATCGCTCTTTCAAATTCTCTCTTCGGTTCGATTACTTGTTCCCGGAGTTGGCTAAGTATTGAGATGGGAGGGATAAAGCTAACCATCGCGATAATGTTAAATTATCATTATTAAAAATGTAGAGTACAGTACAGCTCGAATTATTCATTTTGTGGTTAGGGAAAATTATATAATTAGTATTATAAAAAGCCGATTTCTAATTATTATAAGTACATGTAGTCGTTGGATGTGATGTATAGGATGTTATAAAGAAGTAAAGAAAAGGACGTTTTATAGGGAATTTCTAGGATTATGAACATCCGTGAAGTAGATTCTTGCATATGTCCAATATACGAAGATTAACTCACAAATATAGCTTTCGTTTGAACCAGTGAGAATTCCTTTAGAGTATTTCTATACTTTCAGTTCGTTGTAAGTACTTTTCGATTTCGCGTTAACAAGTCTATGACTCAAATTCGAGCTATTATTTATCTTCTCAATTTTCTAACTCACATTTATGTTAAGAAATATTCGCTGGTGGTTATCTGCAGGCTTGCCTAGTAACAATGAGATCCCGGGCTCGAATCCTGGTTCGGGCATAGTAGTTTGTGCGCGTAAATGAAAGAATTAATTATAACTGTTTCGCTAAAATTCTTACGTATCCAAAGATATACGTGAAGCTCGCGAGCCACATCTTCCCACATGATCCTTTTCCACTCCGCATCCTGCCCAACCAAATTCTTCCTTTTGTTTCTGCTCCTTTGAATTTGTCTTCTCCCCGCATTTTGATGGAGCTCTCGGCAGAGGGAATTGAATACGTTTGGCAACGTGGCTCGATGCAAGGGTTGCGAGGTGCGGCATGTCGACGGTGCAGGTCGTTTGTACGATGGTTCGCTTCACGTCTGCATCAAACGCCGGTTTAGAAGGAGGTCCTAGGCTCCGTGAATAATCTCCTTTGCGACCGTACGTTGGCTTGTTTTATTTTAGGTGATGTTTCCGGATATCAGTCCGATCACCAATACTATGATTCACTGTCTCGTTTAATGAATATATTATTTTATGTCATTGTTACGTGATGTTTTTTTAGATTATACGACATAAATCCATGTCCTAAAGCATGGAATAGGATTATTCTCTCCTCTACAATGGGTTAAGGTACGAATAATCAACAAAATTACACAACCATAAAATTAGCAATAACTTTATTATTGTGTTATTGAGTAGTATCGTACATTTTAACTTAAGCAGAGGGGTTAACGGGGTAATAAAGCAAAGCACCCATGATTTCCCCAGCAACGGGGAAATAAAGCAAAATACCCATGGAAGCATTTGTTAATATGCTGACATAAATAGAATGTTGTTCCTAATTTAGAAGAATTCTTACGGAGGAATAAATTAACCATCTTATATACTACTATCGTTTATAGCTCGGAAAGCATTGGTCATTTGAAGGCTGTAAAGTAATTCTTTCTCAAGGATTAACTTATAATAGCTTGAGAAGTGTCAGTAATTTTTTCTGCAATCTTCCATTCTCTCGGATTAACTGGTGTTTATGACATTACGGAGATCACATTCATGCACTGTATGGACTACCTGCTATGTTTTCCTCTGAAGCAAGACACGTCAGCAGTTTCTCTACCGCGAGCGTCAAACACATTCGCGAACTAGCTGAAAACGCCTCCCGAGAAGTGGGCGCTTTTCCCCCTTTCTTAGTTAGTCCTGCGGGGTCCCGAATCATCCGGGTTTTTCTTCCCCCACATCCTTCCCGTCATCCTTCTGTCGTGGGCGGCAAGGGAAACATTAAGGATGGGGTGAAGTTGAACTTGGTGAAAACCAATTTCCAGAGGGCGAAAGGCTCCCGCCTCCGAAAGTTTATAATTACGTTCTGTGTAATTAATCCGGAGCGTTAAGAATATTTCGTTTCGGAAGATGGAAGAAGGAGAGTTGTTTCCTTGGCGGGCGATATCTTTTGATCAGGGTGGTTTGACGAAGTGTCTGGAGGAGAATGGTGCGTATGTTTGTGTAGTAGGGGTGACGGAAAGGGTAGGGGAGGGCTCTGGTAGATAGGGGAGCAGTATAAAAAAATGTAGTAGGCATAGTGGAGCGTGATTAAATTGTCTACGTGACAAGCTGCGACAAGGGAAGGTTTAGGTGGGACTTGCGCGCGCAAGACTGGGTTTGATACGTTTTTTGTGCGTGTGTCCCTTTCCCTTGCCTTTCCCTCAGTTTTCCTAGTTGGGGAAGGGTAGGAGGGTAGGGTCCCTTTCAATAGCGGGCGTAGGGGAGAGTGCATGGGAAGCTCCAGGGCTATTAATTAGACAGCCATTATGAAATGAGTTTTTCAGACCCCTAGCCGGGTTTTTTCTCTCCGCTCCGGGTATTTTTGCGCCTTTTTTTATCTTTCCAGTCAAGGAGGCCCTCTTCATTTCGAGTACTCTGTTGGATAGGAGTTTTTCTTCAAATCTCAAATGAGGTGTGCGCTTGTTTTGTGCCCGTAGGAAGGGGTTTTCAGACGCTAATTTTACAACGCGATTTTCACGGCGCGTAAAAAGGTGTTTGAGGGGTGGTTTTTCGTAATGGAGAGGGGTTGCGATAAGGGATTGGTCGAGCGTGATTTTTTTTGCGCAGCAAGGTCGTTCGTTGTCTTCGTGGAGTTTTCCGAAGGGATGGTCGAAGGCGTATCAGAGTGGTCTGGGGTGGCCACTACAGTGTGAAGTAAAGGGGTTGGGGGCTTATATTCCAATCCACTTTTATTTTTCGTGACTCGCTCCAGTGATTCCACGACTGCTTTTCAAAGTGACTTGGCTGTTTTTCCCCACCCCTTTGGAACGGATGGATCTGCTCTCCCATACATGGCTTGTGGGGGGAGAGGGTTTTTTCCAGAGCTGAATTCTTTTTCGTCGCTCTTTTTTTTCGGGTGGTGTAGGCGCTGGTGGTAGTCCTTTGAAGGGACTGTTTTTTGTGTGGAGGGAAGATGGAACGGAGGGAGATAGGCTGGTTTGGTTAAGGACGAAGCCTTTTAAAACAAAGTTTATCGCCGGAAATGGTTTTGCTCCCTTTTTTCGCATGTAAATTCCTCGGAAGTTCTCGGAAGTTTTCGTTCTTATTTATATATTTTTTCTCCTCCAACTCCCCCGTCGTCTTGCGTAAGCATGCCGGATAAAAAAATTTACTTCCCCCCGTCGGAAAGTTGAATCCTTCCCAGTGCATTTCTTTTCGTTGCGATATTCGTTTCCCATAATACATTGTGCGTTTCGCTCCGGTTCTGCTGTTTGCCCAGTTTTGGTGCTCTTTTCATTGGCTGTAAAGTTAGCTCGAGAAAGGTTTGCGTTTACATTAAGGGAGGCAAAATGCTGAGTTCCAGAAGCCCATTGGAAAAGCTCGCAGTCCGTTTTAGTTGCCAATCCAGATATCTAGAAAGTTATTTCATGAGTTCTGCCAACTCATTGCGTGTACAGGAGATGACAAGCATGATTGATTTCTATAGTTTTTCCAGCAGGGGTGAACATTTAAGCTCACTGTATTCGAAAGGAAGTCGTAAGCATTGGTGTTTCCCTTCTTCTAATCTTGCTCCGTCACACAAATAATTTATAGTCTTTGAGTTATATACCGGAGAAGGGAGTCATTTTCGAAGTCAGTTTCTGAATTATTTTTAAATTATCGGAGAGAGGAGCTTAGTATGTATTAAATTTCTATAACGGCACTCTAACTGCATCGGGTCATTGAAAAAAGAAATCTTTTGATTTGAAATATAATCCTACCATTAATTCTGTGATCGCCATACCGGAAGATATTTCATAATCAATTTTCGCGGTCCGTTGCATCTTAGAAGTTGTATTCGAAGTTAAGAAGTCAGGCGGGATTTTGTGGCATTATAGAAATTTATGGCTTCCTGTTCCATCATGGAATCGCACTCGGGTTTCACCTCTTTATACGCTCGAATTTATGGCGAAACTTCATGATTATAGAAATGCATTGGTTTTCCACTTATAAATGCCTTTTTTTTGGGCAAAATTGGGACCAGAAAGTCCCAACTACACGTTAACCCTGAAATCATTTAATTTACAGTAAGGAAGTACAGTTATGATATCCCCGAAGTAGCTAATACTTAGGGGCTATAGTAACGGAATATATAACCGTATTGGAAACCATTTATTCTAAACCATTTGAACCTCGATTTTAATGAGGCATTACCTCTCTTTATATTCATTCGTTAAATGAAATCACTGCGCCGATAGATTTGATAGGGAAGTGCAGAATTAAAGTATAAGAATATCGGCTCACATACTATGAGGTAAGCAGATATTTGCCGATTAGGATTTAACGAAGTCAGGACACTACTATCCTCCTCTTAATCTTCCTTAAATTTTCCTTAAGTATTGCATATTACACAGCGACCTCTAGATTATAAACAGGTTCTGCTGGCGAATACCTAGAGGTGTAGTTATCCGTTTGACATTTTCACCTCGTTTAAATCGCGCGCGTCATACTTATTCAGATGTTTACTACGTGGAGCTCGGACTTGGAGCCTGCTAATCGATTCCCGGGCAAGAAATTTGTCCGCGTCGCTATTACGGAATATGTTCGTCGTTTCCTTCTTTCGTTATAAATCGAGCCGCGTCGTTATGAATAAATTAAAGAGGATTGCACCCGACATAAACATGTCCCTCGCCTGCAGTACCTTCACTTTCGTTAAGGGACCCATCGCGTGACTGGCGACCGTTAATTAATTTCCATGCCGTCGAACCGTATGCTTCCATAACGTTTGCTGATAATTGCCGCAATAAAGTCGGCATTTGTTTTTTGCTATTAAAACGTTAAAAGCCGCGAGGGGAAGGGAGATGGCTCGAGTAACGATCTCGACTTCCCATGGCATAAAGACGTTTATGTGGGTCTCGCACCGTTCCTTCGCTGGATCGCGGCTTTGGTTTAATCTCTGAAATTTAATAAAGTTTTATGGCTTAAGTTTTACTGTGCCTAGTATGTGAAAGAAAGTATTACATCTAATATGGCAGGTTGCCATTTGGGTGTTAGCTGGAAACATGCTGCATTTAGTAGATATTTTCATCTTTTCATGACTAGCCTGCTGAAGGTTTCTTCCACGTAGGAAAGTTTCATTGTAAAGTGCTCGAGAAATGATTTATAGCAAATGTTGTATAGCTTCCTGAAGATAGTTAGTAACTAAGTAAATATTAAGTAAATATTGCCCCTTTATATCACCATTTTGGTAACCTTTAAAATATGATAGTTGGAAAGTATTATTAAGAATGATTTTTCTAATGAAGTATTATTTATCGTAAGAAATGGGTCTAATTTGCGTAACACCTCATGGATTTCCTTGCTTAATTTAATAGTAGCATTTGGCCGTTTCGCCTTCTTTTTGCCGGTTTGAGGGCAATAACTTTTTCAGGAATATTACTTAGCTGATTTTAAAATCATTTCCTGCTTAGCGTTATCATGTTTTTCTCCTCTTTTTTCCGGAGGTTCCTCATAGGCTCTCTAATTTGGCAGTTGATAATGAAACATTCGTTGAATCAGAGTCTTTGTTAGGCACTCCACATAGGAAGTATTTAATTTGCCTTCGTGTCACACTCTAACTTTATTTTCAATTCAGCTAGATTTCCCTATTTCATTACTCGGAAACGAAAATGATATCACATCCGGTAGATTCTTATCTATACTCCAAAAAATCCTTGAACATTCACCGCCGTCAGATGTGAATGAACTGTAAACGCGGTCATCTTTGATTAAAAAATGACTAACTAACCACATGTTAAGTTTAAACTATGATATTTCAGTGTTACGTGGATTTTGGCTTATTACATAAATTCACTAACTAGTTATCAGCAATATCCCTCTTCGAGTTTGGCTGAGGTGAATGTTAGATAGAGATATTCAAACAATATTCCTCACGGTTGTCTGTGTAAAGCGATTTCTTTCGTTGCAACATTTTTCAATCCTGCAGGGAGGAAAGCGATTTTTTCTTTTTCCAGCAAAACCTTTAATGGCAGGGCAAAACTGGTCGGGCTACTTTCTCAAAAAATCACTCCTCTATGTCGAATGTGTGCTTTTGTTGGCGAGCTGGGTTTCTCTTGTTTTTTACCTCATTCTCCCCTTTGCAATGCTCGGCGAGCAATAGCGGATAGAGACTCCCCTTTTCTTAAAGGGCATCCGATGCGTTTTAAAACCTCCTTCTTCGTCCCTTTTCTCTATACCGCTTCTCCTCGGGTTAATTTTTTCTTTCTCCAAGCGGATCTGTCGGTCCTTTTATTTGGTCTTCGAGACGGGAACGGATAGGCGGAACAGTTAATCGCAGGCCATACTTCAGACACCGGTATCTGAATCCCGAACTTTTGAGTACGCAGGTCACGATCCGGACTGGCTCGCTGCAAGACGTCGCCGCCCATATCTGCCCCTATTCCCCATGTCGAAGGAGTATCAGGCCTTGAAGTCACTCTGTCGGGAGCTCACAAAACTGAGTGACATTCCTCGGGACTTCCAGCGGGTATGATGCGAGAGGAGATTTTTTTTCGATTTTTTTGGCTCATTCTTTATGGCCGTAGCTCCACCATCTGGTATATCATTTGGCAAAACAAGTACTTCTGGTTAGTTTATGCGAATAGGTGTGGTCATCAAGCGTGACTGTCGTTAGTTCCAACGTTTACCTCAAAGAAATGAGTCGAGAAAGGCTCTAATAAGTCGTTTTTACCCGGTTTACTTCATACAGTTGTAGGTACTTGCTAAATTTGGAATTCCACCAGGTTTTTATACCGAAAATTGCGTTTCTGAGCAGTGCCAGATGAGGTTGTCGATGTGTATAATGAATTTCAGTAAAATTCAGCGAGTGTGACGGTTGGATATTGGCTTCAATGATGTTTTAAGGATATTACATTCTCCATCCTCCTCGTAAACGCCTGTTGGGTGCATTTAGGGTAGATTGTAGATGCTGATGTATGTTTTTCTGTGGTAAATCTGGAAGCCAACCCCTAGCAAAGAGACATTCGAAGAATAGCAGTTGGGCCCCATAAATCTTAGGGATACTAGAGAATTAGGGGTTGCAGGACCTTCCAATACGCTTCTAGAAAGTGCGGATGTAAATTTGGAAAAAAATCTTTTGGAAACAGTCTGTATGAGCTTCGAGGGTTTGTACCTTCCAGTCCTAATTTATCATCATTTCACGATTCCACGATGGCTTAGCCAAACTTATTTCAAGTGAAGGGTGTTTTATAATCTATCTCCGTGTTAATATTTTTTGAAATGGTGCCTGTTAGACCGTTCAGTTATTACATTTCCTTTCGTATTTCCGTCCGAATAACTTCTAAAATGTGACCAGCACATGAAATGGGACAATTCGACCGTGGGATGATTTTTGGCCTGTGTCCAGGGTAAATACACTCGCTGTTGAAAGCATACATTTTTCTCTCCTCTAAATAACATACATTTCCGCAATATTCATTTATTTATGTCGACTTTAAACTGGAGATAAATTTACCAACGTAATATATCAGCTGAGTTTTGCAGTTCGCTTCGTTGCATTTCCTCATTTCACGAATGACCTTGCGGGACAAAGTGATCGATTCAATAGCCCAATCTGCCTTCGCGCATACGAGTGATCTCATTCGATCAGCGCGAGATTTCGATCTGCTTCCTAATCGTTTATTTGCATTGGTTCGGTCATAATTTTAGAAGTAGTTATCCTTCATGTTCAAGGGATTTAGAGACCAGTGGTGCAAAACCGGAAGTTGACTATTTTGAGGCCCATAATCGGGAGATAACTGGGAACATACCAGGATACACCCCGGAAAAACGTATTTTCATTAATTGCTTTCTTTAGGATAATTACAGCACTTCTGAGGAAATCCTTCCTCTCGTTCCTCTGAATAATCAAGCATGAAATTGGCTCTTACAGTATTTATTATTTGAAAAATGTGTTACTTTTTTCAATATTCAGTGAGTAGCAGAACGCATAGAAGATTTTGAAACCAGTCATAGAAAAAAAAATTCAGCATAATATCGAGCCTAGATTTACTGATAACAATTCTGATAGTGCGTTCAGAAATAATCGTGACGTGCAGATGTTCCTAAATTTTTTTCAGGGCAAAAATTCGAAAATATGGGATTCAGGCCTCGATAGGATAAACTTATATTGTAAAATTAGTTCAGTTCCACTCGCGTTCGATATATTAATGTAAAAAGAATCGATTTTCGTCGATGCCCTTTTTTCGCTTCCGCGCAGCGTTTTGTCGAAGGTTTTCCACGCCTGGACAATGATTTAACGCTGGCGATATTTTTTGGGAGCGGGTTTTTTCTTTGCGAGGAAGTCGTTAATTAATCTCTTCACGATCGTTGAATTGGGAATGGAGTGTTATTTCTCCCTCTCTCTACTTCTTCCATTTTCCCTATTGCTTCTCTCTATCTCTCTTTCGTCGCTCACTTTTTTTCGTTGAACTCAAAATTAATGTGAGACTCTCGAGTTTTAGGGGTTTTACGTAATTCATCCTCTTTGACGCAGAGGCAGGAAAAATGGCGAATTTTTTCCCAACTCCCAACTTGTGTTTTTTCAATTCATTGATCATGCAAAAGGGGCGGTTTTTCAACTATTTTTCTCTCGCTCGATGTTTGTCGATATAGGACTGCGAAAGAGGTGTCCCTCGCGATTAATTCCGCGATTTTTTGGATTTCGTCATTGTCACGGTTGCCGTTTTTAGGTTTGGATTACTGGGGAAACATTAGTCTTTAGCAGATCGGGAACTAAGTAGTCGATACTTGAAGAGTCATAGGCTGACAAGATAGGATTATGCACAGTGGTGGGATGCAGTAGTTTTAGGAACAGGTTCTTATCCCCAACTGGTATGCAGCCATGCACTGAAGTCCTTAGTAAATAAACTTTCCCTTTTTCTAATTTGAAAGTTTGTTTACGAAACTTTAAAATGAAGTATTTCCAATATTGAAGTTATGATTTAGTTTTAAGTAGCAGATTGTAGTAATTTTTCGTAAATCGTTCCACTTTTATCGTTTCAGATAGATTTAGGAACCGGTTCGGCGAACTCTGGATTTTCTTAGAACCGGTTCGCGGGAACCTGTGCGAACCGTCTGAATCCCACCACTGATCATGCTGAATGCGAATCCGAGATTTATCTTGCGTATAGTATTTATTTTGTGATATCCAAAGCGATAATTTTAACGTAATTTTACTTTAGAAATTCTTACTATCGGATTTTTGACTTTTCAGGCGAATTTTTATGTTATCGGAAGATAAGATTTTTCCCTTTTTATCATTTTGTAACTAAGTTATTCGGCTGATTGTAATTTTTATCGTTGTCTGACTGAATTAAGTTCTTATCTCTTCGTTTCCCACTTATTGCAAGTTCTGATTTCCAAATATTCTCCACCTATCGTCATCTTATTCTACTAATGATTATGAGCTTATTCAGTCGAATAGGATTATATATGTAGGACTCTCATATAATCCATTAGATACCATGACATGTACGAGCTTTCCCCTTCCTTAAATTTAATTCTAACGAATCTTTTTGTATATGAATCACCCACCAGTATCGAATGCGACCCATCTATTTCATCCATCAATATCCCTAAGATGAACACAGTGAAACACGAACATTATACATTAACGGTAGTGCCGCTCATCAATTTTTCTGGTCCCAATAAAATTTCTCATTTCGAAAACGTGACGGAGTCATTCGCAAGTCTGGTTTTCGCCATGGATATCCTTTTCGCCTTTAGCACCGCGGAGAAACAGTTTATATTCCTTTTAGGAAAGGAACGGTAATTGGCATTGTGAACCCGTCGCACTTCTCAAAAAACCCCTCCGATATAATAACCCCCTACGAAAATTATACTCTCGGGAAACCCGCGGAGGGAATTTTGTGCGTGCCCAACTCGTTTATTTGCTCTGCGTTTCCCCCTTAAGAATAGTTTCCGAAGATTCTCCAGCGGCGCTGCCCAAGGGTTAAAAGGCCACGTCAACCAGCAATGAATCTCAAAATCCATACCGATGTTCTCCATCCAGGGTGGAACTTCCTTTCCCTTTTCTTCCAGGAAAAGGCAAACGGGGGCGTCGTTGTGAAGGGAGGAAACCACGCTCCTGGGACCCATTCGCGTTTTTTGTTCCGTTTTAAAGAACTCACGCAACGTTGTCTATTCCTCACGCAACTCATGAAGGAATTGGGTTTTCTGGAGATCAGTTGCCACTTTCCGGAGTGAACCGAGCCAAAGCGGTTGATTCAGCTTATGGGTTCACTTTCGGGATTGGTATTTCCCGCATTCCATACACTGTGGCATACTTTATTGGTGCTGGTACCTCAAGGAGCTAGATGCATCTGTGTATTTTAATCTCAGTACTTGATGATCCCATATTCAACTGAAAACTCAATAAAAACACCCGCAAGACCGGTCACTATTATAGCATAGATATTCTCACAAAAGCAAAATTGAGTAAGAAAATCTACTAATATTCTGTTTCTTTCTGATTTATGAGGAATTTAGTATAGGTCAGGATAGTAATGTGGTTCTGCTACACTCTCATAGAGCATGAATCATAGGGAAAGGAAAACGTTCATTGAAATTGGATTATATAATTAGCGTCTTCTATGAGTATTACCCTTCTTGAGAATAGTTCGGCGTAATAAGTAGCAAATAGCTATAGTAATTCCTACAGGCTACCGTCTTCGCTGAAATAAAGTATAAATACAAATGAAGAGTAATAGATATCGAAAATTTTACTGAAATGGCTATAAATCTCAGGAATATGTCTGGTAGTTTATTTCCGGTGGATCTATGATATTTTCCTCGGAAAAATTAGTGCACTGTTACCCCTGTATTTGCTAAATATTGATCAAAGAACGGTGGATTCCCAATAAATGAATGCTTTTCGAAAGTCATACGAATTTATCATCGTATTTCATTGAGCCTCCAAGTTGCGCTGTAATTTCCCTCCTCACCTCGCTCTAAAATTCTCAAAAGAGCTGTTATCGTGCCCATGCATAAACAAATCGTGACTTTGTTTCGCTTTCCCCTATAACCTTCTTCGCCTTTTTTGTCCCCGCTTTTTTTCCTATCTGCTCCGAACGCGATAAGAGCAAACAGGAAAGAACATGTCGGGAAAAGCGTTCATGAGCAACGGGACCCAATTGCCGCGCCCAGCAGATATAATTGGTCTCCGTCGAGCGTGGAATGAAAGCTTTTGCATCCCACGAGTCGAAGAAGAAACGCCTTTTTTGCACTCAAATGACGAGGGTAAATTATTCGGGAGGTTATTAATGGACGTAATCGAAAATTAAGTTGGACATTGCATGGCGGCTTTGATGCTGCCACAGACGCATTCATTTTGATCCGAGTCGAGTAAGTGGAGAGAGATTCTTATGCTGATTGCAGTAGAATTTAAGCTACAGTAATGGAAGCTTATTCATTTTCTGCGGATTCTTTACGTTCATGTTTATTTTTCTTATACTTTCCCGTGGTCCTCTCGTTAGAGATGTTTAATTTTGAAAAGGGAAACTAATTCATCCATTAGCTCTTAACCAGTGGCTTTTATATATTATATAGACCTATTTCCTAGTCTTGTAAGTGTGGAATACTGCCTGACGTCGTAATCCTAAAGCTTCTTACTGTAATATCTTTTCTTTCTCATTTTAAAGTACTATTTTTCGGGCAGATGTCGATAGTATATTCCGAGAAAATGTGTATTCAAGCCCATTGCCCAATCCCACACTTGCTCCGGTCCCACCTGCCGAAAAGTTGAATTAAGTCTTCGGCAAACTGAAGTAATCATATGAGGAAATCGATGTGTGTAGAATATTCATAACGTCTCATAAGAAAGTGAATCGTGCCATTCACACGTCTCCTTCCATACGGCGAAGGGAACGGCTGGAGATCTCACGTACTTTATGACATCACCTGACACACGCGGCTTGTTTAAAAGCGTTCCGTGTCGCGCAACAATGGACGTTGGTTATTTATATTTTTGCGCGACCTTTCTCTCCATCACCCGGTACGACAGACTGTTACGTTGGGCTTGCGTGCATACCGGTCTCTCGCCGCCCACGCTGCACGGTTCAAGGCGAGTCACGTTTCTCACTGTGCCCTGCGACTTTTAAAAAACTCGCCCGGATGGTTTTTTGGAATTTGTGGACACCTCTTTAGTTCGGCGTTTTTTTACGACGGTCCTTCCCTTTGTTTTCGGAGTGATGTATACGGTGTTGTACCGTTACGTTGTCCGAAGGGCGCAATCTTGTCTTTCGGGATTTTTATTTTAGGCCGATTGTCCATTTCAGGAGGTTCTCGGAATTGTAGGGAACACCTGCCCCGAAGAGTCTAATTATTCTGGGAATGGCAGTAATGTCATTTCTTCCACATGAATAGCATACGTAATGCGGGTCCATTTCCGAGAAGTTTTGATGTCGTCCGGTTCATCGTCGAAATGCGTTTACGTGTCATAGAAGGGTTTACACTTGTGTAATTGTGGCGACCGACGAAGGTTCTTGATCCTGAACGCCTTTACATCATTCACCATGAGTCCAGTTACTACTCACTGTCCTGCTAACTAACTTCCGTCCCGTATTCATCATCAAAGGATGTATTTGTCTTTTTTAGTTTCGGTAGCTAAATTCAAATTTTCTAGGTTTAGAGAAATGCGGTATTATTGTTTAATTGAAGCCTTGTCTAATACGAAGGAGCAATGCATTGGGATATCGAAAAAGAAAATTTTCTTTTTGAAATACCTTGAATTTTAAGGCTAAGTAATTCACATTTTTCAGTCTTTGTCGAAGAAGTAATTATCGAATTACCGGAACGAATTAATACTGAGGTACTCACATTGTTGTAATATACTTTCTGCTTATGATAAAATTAATAGATACTTCGGCAAAAATATTAGGGGAATATTGGCTTACAGTTAAGGCAATCGTTATCATACCATGATTCCAAATGTTCGCCGCTTAAATAACATGCTGAAATACAATCCAACCTAATGATATTTGTCGAGTATGAACTTAGTTATGCAACTTCTGTTTCATCAATGTAATAATTTCATAATCATGCAAGCATGAACGTCTCGAATTTTATTTGAGAAAAAAGAGCGATTCGCATGAGTGCCATTAGTGCATTAATTTTTTATTCTGTATACGTAGATGTTTCGTAACCTTGAAAGTGTCGACATACTGATAGGGCTGTTAAAGCTCAAAATATACTTTTAATGACCCAGTTGCGTGTACCTTCCCTCACGTCTAACACCGCAGGATAACCGAGCATTTGTTAGGATAACGAAATTTTGCCAACATAATCCAACCTTCGGGACAAGAAAACGGATATAAATATATACCGACGTCCTTGTAGCCAGCAATCTGGTAAAACCACACATCCTGCCAAACACCTAACGTTAAAAATGTTTTTATGCCTTCCACAACCTATTTTTTGCTGAGTGTCCTGTTGTTGTTAAATAATTGGGAAGTATGAACGAGATTTTTGTGATGATCATCATGGTGGTTTAACTTGTTTAGTTTCTTTTTCTCATCTTCAATGCTAAGTGTAACAGTTTGTTTAGACTGAGGGATTTGCTAACAAAATGTCACTCTTCCACAATCATCTGGAGTATGTTAACGTTACTTTACTTATTATACTCAGCATTTGTAATATTTATTGCTGCTGCTCCTATTCGGAAATTGAAAGTCAGCAAAGAATAATTAGTTTTGATAGAGGTGCTATTGCTAGTGGCAATCGTCAGCATTATCGCTGTCTATACTGAGAAGCTGTGTATAAATTGAAAATTAACCTAGGATCTATTCATGGAATAACATGATCTTATTCCACTTTTAGTGTTGCTGCCTTTATTACTTTTCGTTATGATTCCATCACTGCTAATATTAATTTTAAAGGGATCCGAAGTCATCGGTTAAAATTTAATTAATTTATTTTTTTTAACTTTTATGAATTAAATAACTTAATAATTTTTAATAGTTCAATTTTTTTGTGAAATGGATTTCGATAATAGCATTATGAATGGATTTTATGGTGACACAGAAGATGCTGATTAACCAAACCTAAGTACCGGTTATTTTAATGTGGTGAGCAATATACGTAATAGCGTAGAACAAAAACTATTTGTAATGCCATATTCCAGCGGGGAAGGGGTTTAAGAATGGAGCCAAGTTCTCCAGAATTTCCCATCTCGACCCGTAATGGGCTGAAATTTTCCCTTATGAACTTAGCAAGAATTACGCGCAGCCATTCGCGAAAAAAGTAACATTAGATAATGCGAACAATTGCTCGCTCGTTACATACGTGGTAAGTTTAGTAATTACCGTTTTATTCCGGGCACGCCTTCCGAACATTCTTGGCTTTTGTATTGTGTACCTGTGCATAAGAAGAGGCACTTGAAGGCGCATGCAAATGGCCGTGGATATAAATGTGGCAGTAAGCGTCTTAAAATATCATGAGGACGAGACGTTTTCCCCATATTTGCGCTCGAAGAAAAAGCTTTTCCTGCAGTAAAGTGGGAAAGGGAAAGGAGGAGAGACTTGTATCTCTCTTTCCGGTGTTTGGCATTCCCGTTTCCCCTTTAGTTCCCGGAGGCGCGTCGTATCGCCGGCTGATTCCCGGACTTAATACTAGTCGGACGTGCCCGTGAGACTAGGCTATAATCGCCTCCTTTCTAGAATAAATAAGCTTCGGTGTGGAAATCCAGCGATTGTTACTCGTTCGCTTTTCTGGTAATTTTGCTTTCATCATGTGCTATTAGACAGGATTGAGTGGGAAGAGGTGTATTTTGCACATAACTGGGAAGTTTGCATGTAGTGGACTTTGGTGGTTGGGTTTGTGGAAGTCAAGAAAGGACAAAATTATCGTTAAATTGATGTTGGAAATTGTGAAATTATCATCTTAATCATGTGTCTTGTTTGTCAGGTTGTTAGGGTAGATACGTAAATATTCAGATACTTTAATATTCTTGTGGATTTGTGAATTTGGATCTCATTTAGATACGTTAAACCAGAGGTGTGGAACCCCCGGCCTCCTTGTCACTTCCAGATACTAATTTCCATATGTAAATAATTTTGCTTCCTAATCTTACGAATTACTTCAAGTAAAAATAAAATGGAAGATATGTTCATTTTGTTCAGCGAATGAATACGTTTTCTCACGTACAACATCGGTGTTAAACCGTTTGAATGTAGGTAATACGAAATTCATGAGGGCCAGGTGCGGCCTTTCATATGCAGCGAAATGCGGCCTTCCGATATAAAATGTTCTCTGGGCCAGCAGTATACTTTCCATAATTTTACCGTGCAATAATTTTCCAATATTGTCTATTGCTTTCCATTCATATCTATAAATCTATCATTCAGTATCCTAATGACATAATAAAATATAAAGTCAAGACATGAAATGAAGGGAGAGGTAAACACTATTTACAATAATTATACTAGCACCTTTCGAGTTACCAAGATTTTAAGTATCATGAATAACAAGTACTACGATTACGGATTATAAATTTCCAACTCCTAGTTAAATGATTTGTAGCATCTTAAGTATGATCCTGACAAAACGTTTTTATGACGTCTATATCAATCATTAATAGTTAGTATTATAAAAGGAATGGTAGTTAGGACAGCCGTTCCCCTCTCCTACTGCCAGGCCTTGCACAACTTGAACACCCGGTTACGGCGGCCTCTCAACCCATGTTTCATTGTCTGCCATCATTCGCTCCGCTTCATCGCTTACTGGGAAAGGGATGCCCCATTCGCATCCAGCGATTTTTTTCAATCACGCCCAACAAATTGGAGTGGGCGTAACCATCTTGCAGTTGCATCTCGCGTTTTAGCTGCCAGGCTTCATTCATACTCTCCCATTTAAAGCTCTTTAAATCATGAAAAACTTCTTTGTCTACGTTTTCGGCTACTCTCCACAAACCGGAATTCGTCTTATTCTCGTTTAACCTTCACTCCACGGCAATCCCAACCACACCCGCCTTTCTGATCTCCACCCGCTTCCCTCCGATTCAACCACCTCGTAACAGATCAGTTCAACCGGTCTTTGGAACGCGTTTTTTCACATTTTTTCCCTCCGTTCGCATTCGTAACATCTCTTCTCGGCTGCTGGTTGGAAGCGGACTTCTCTAGGATTGGTTTGTGGGGGAGTGGGTTCGATAAGGAGTACAAGGGGGAGGTTTTCTCCGAGTGCTCGGACGTTTTTTTCCCTTTGCTCTACGGGAGGGCTTAACAAAAATGGGCATTTGGGAAGAGGAAGGAGATGGGGAAAGTGTGGGCTGACGTAAGGCGCTGGTGGGTTTCTTTCGGGCCGTTTTCCGTGAGACTTATGATTCGGGCGGGCGGGTATAGAGAGCACGCAACATAAAGTCGGAAAGAGAAAGAAAGCCGTAAAGGGTGGGTGTTCGGTGAGTGGGGAGCGTATAATACTACGGAAAGAGCGGGTGTATGCGGTCGTCAGTGGTGCCAACGCGGACGTTTTTGATAGATCGGCTCCGAGAGGGGTTTTTATATTTTTGATCGCCCCGATTCCCTGCCCCCTACGCGTGATTTTTCTTCCGGAATGTGCTCTCGTTATCGCTCCATCGCCGCTTTTCACGCAAAAGGCGGCGGGGAATAATTTTTCGGACGGAAGTTTTTGTGTGGCGGACGTGAGGGAGTTTGGGTAGTCGATGGCCGCGGAAGAAATGTTTGCGTATTTCTGACTTTTGGTTTTGTGCGCAATGGTTAAAAGCCCAGGATTCGGAGTACACTATCCCATATATAATAATATCCATCGAATTAAATTTTAAAGTAACCCTTTCATTACATGAAATACCCCTATCGAAAACTGAAAACGGGATACGGAAACACCCTATTTTGGCCTTTCAGTGTTATCTATTTCTTACTTAACCATACTTTAGAAATTATTTACTCAGATTGGGGAAATACCTAGATTTTGGTCCATTTAGCTTGTGCCCACCGGCGAAAGTTAGTATCTTATAGAGTAACATTTCTGTCATTTCTGTTGTACTCTTGGAACGGAGCCCACAAGAAGTCAGTAGGAATAAAAATATCTTACACATTAATTGAAACAAGTTAAATGTTTTTCTTTCTTTATATGTTTCATTGATCGAAAGAAAATCTCGGAATTACCCAACTTGCATTGATGATGTCACTATGACTTGCATCATGGTGTCAGTACACCCTCTGCCATTAGCCACCGGGTTCTTGGGTATAAATCTGAATCAAAGCTCCTAAACCAAAAATATCCCGAAAGGAGCCACTCATTAGATAATCCTGTGTATGAACTTAGAGTATAAACATGAAATTTAAACATCTACTATGAATGCCATCGATTTTGCGATATTACAACGCTGAAATCATACGATACATGGTTTAAGTTATTTTTATAAGAAGGAAATTTTCTGCAGGAAAATTTGTTGCACTCCTAAAACTTCTAAAAACAATTTTAGATACCATTCGTATTGATCGTTATAGGATAGAAGTTGGAACTCCAGTGGGCTGATAGACAATATTCCAAATTCTTAGTTCGAATGGCACAAAATCTACATACCACAGAACGTTGAATCTGGTCACCCCAGCCATAGTGGTCCGACTCCAGTTCTGTTGGAGAGACGAAAGGATTCCGGAAGAATCCAATTGGTCACGGTTCGAAGCCGCCCGTGAGTTATGCTGCGGTGGCCGGGTTTGGCAATGAGAAGCAGTGTTCACGCCAAAAGTTGACGATGAAAGATACACCCAGTGGAGGGGTGCAAATATTCATGCATGCGTAAATTCGCACCAGGGACGCGGTGGCTTCCATCACTTTCACGAAGAGGAGCGCTTGGGAATCGCTATGTCCTCATTACAATTTTGATCAAGTCTAAGAAGGAAGGATGGTGGAAGTTGTGTAATATTTTGGTTAAAAATACGGATGAATAATTTCGTTGCGAAACTGCAGCATCAATGAATGTTCACACATGCTATTAGAGATTGAGCTTGATTTTTCGCGAAAAGAGATATTTCTTGACGCAAGAGAAAAATTACACCGTCGATTATCTCACACCTTGGCACTAATATGGAGAAATCTTTGAAAACCACTTCCCCGTTAACCTATCCTCGGGTACATCTTCATAGCGTGCAGATTTATGTTTCCAAATGATTTTTTTTCAACAGCGGAAGATTTCTAACGTGCACTTTGCGATGTAATTATAGATTTAGAATGCAAATTTCCCCTTGAGTCGGTCGATTTATTCGTTGGATTTCCTGTGCGGTGGGAGAGTGGTGTATAATTAGAGCTAGGCCAGATCATTACTCCTGTTTTCTCTTTCCTAACGGTATGCTAATAGATCTTCGGGTCAGGTATTTCTGCGTTTTTATGCCCTTCCTATCGGTGGTAGCAGAGCAGGCGTAGTTGTAAGGTTATGCTCCATGCGGTAAGGAATATATTTGTCGAAGTCGTTTTCCTTTGTTCCTCTCACAGCTTTTTCCTTTATGTCCTTTAGGTTGATGGATCACCATTTTGGTCTCCGTATGTTAAGACCGCATCAAAGATCCCCCACCCAGAGCGTTTGCCTACATAGCTCACTCGTACAAATAACCGGACATTTATACACGCTACACGGTTATCGGCGGAGATAGCTCATCATCGTGAATAGCGTCCGCGTGTCTGCGGAACATTCGAAGAAATCTCTCTCTGGATACGCGCCGTTGGCATCACTGCATGCCCTCATGTGACGGGGAGAGAAAGGACTTAGCGTTAAGGGATGGGTGTCGTGGCCGGATTAACCAGAAAGAAAAGGCGGGGGTAGGAAGAAGCAGCGGGAGGTACACTCCCATTGCATCGCCCCCTCAGGCGTATTTCAGCGCTTGGTAATAAGCAGGGACCTGAAAGGAAATCCTCGCCACACCCCACGCCAAACTGCGGACTAATTTCCGAACTAATTCACCTCTATAGCGCTCGCAAAAGTTTATGGCAGATGCGCGGAAAATTAAGTCGAATCAGAGTGAGTCGATTTCTCAAATTCAGCCTTCTTGATGATGAGGAAGCGTTTCGGCGATGAAAAATTGGAGTCATTTTTTCTCGGGACTAAATCTCGTGTTCTCCCCTCTCTTTCTTTTATTCTCCCCCTTTCGTCACGTGATAGTCCGCACATCTTTCCGCCGAGAGGTTTTACGGTACTTATATCCATCTTCGTCCCATAATCTTCTCCTTAGGGTTTAATTCTTCTCACCGGCTCCCCCGCGGGGCATAGTCTTTTTATTTTGTAAGAGAAATGATCCAGTCGAATTCGTGCCCAATGTAGCAGTCATTTTCAATCCCTTCCCATCTCGCTTCCTGCTGTTTTTTCTCCGATGGGTTTCGTACATACAATTCCGAGCGCCTATCGACACCATTCTGATAATAGTATATGTCTATCACTTTCTTTCAACGTAAAGTAGTTATCGAGTCGTGACTTCCAGTTCATTCGGAGCGATATACAACGAAGTTGCTAAGGTCATCTTAGGAAATAAACCTTTTCCGGGATCAAGCGATCGCTAGTTGAATCTAGACTTCGAGCTTGTCAGTATATGAGAGGTTTTTTTACCGAGCAGGAAAAGTGCATGTTTCTGTTTTTTTTTTCGCCGTTAGATCCGTTGGTGCTGGAGAAACTCTTCTAATAATTTCTTTTTCTTGTTGTTCGAGTCTCTGTGGGTTGTTAAAACTTATTCGAGGCCGTAATAACCAGTTCGTTTTTCTTATGTCTTTCTCAACTAATGTTTTCTTTGTATAAATTGCGGAGTGGTAATTTCATTAAATTTCTCTTCATTCGCAAATAAATATTTTTCTTTTCAAATACACCTAATGGTATTGCCTGCATCTTTGTTTTCCGCTGAAAAACATCAAAAATCAATTCATATATCAATCATATGATTGGTGTACTAAAATAAGTTTTTATGATATTAATTTATATTGTTAATTTTTCTCGCCTTGCTATACTTCATGCATACGACCTCCCTCTTAACGGGAAATTCAGTTTTCTGACATTTTCTTCCGCTTTCTCAAGCTATCTCCTCTAATAGAAGGTTTTCATGCCTCGTTTCTCATTCTTTCTCACGTGTTTCCACCGACAGGTTAGAACCTTAGCAGTGTTCGGACTTCGTAAGCGATTCTTTCCTGGGCCTGTATTCCTTCTTCGGAATACTTGGGGCATAGAAAAATCATTCAAGGTGGTATTGACGTCGGCTTATTTTTCCAATTTGAATACGTTCTGTTTATCGTGGTGCCGTTGGTTTCCTTTGTAAGGGCCAAGGTGACTTGGAGGAGATCGGGATGGACGAATGGGACTAAAGGCAGGCCGTAGTGTGTACATTCCTTTCCTGCCATCCGTTTTTCTTCCATCATTCTCCGCTTTCCTCTCCGATGTTTTCTGGTGTTAATGCGTAAAAAATTATCCGAGAGTGCTTTTCCCCTCGTGTTTTGGTCTCGTGAACGTATGTTTAGGGAGGAGAGATTAAGTTCGAAGAAAGAGTTGACGGTGTCGACGTACAGACCCCTTTTTAACGAGGAAAGGGTGTAGTTGTGGAATTTACGGCTTGCATTATCTATTCCGGATTGCATTATTCTGATATCTGGATCGTTACTGAGAGTGTTTTATGAACTTAAGTATCGTCACAATTTATATTCGTGATATTTTTTACGATTGTAACCCATTCAACGGTGATTAATTTTAATGCATACTGAAATGACATGAGCATGCTAGTGTATTAAAGATCTACGTAGAGATGTTCTAACTGAAATTTAGGCTGTTTGACATACACAGGGATGATCCATTTGCATCGAAACTCTCGTTATAATATTTTGTTCTAAGACTTTGATTTACATACGGTTTTCATCTCTTTCTGAGCTGAATTGCTCAGCAATTGACTACCTTAAGCGTATATATCTTAGGCAGTTATCGAATTCGTCATGTTTCGGTACTCTCTTTTCTGACTTCACTAATGTGCTACGTGATTTTCCCCTCGCAAATTCTCTCCGTTTATTACCAGCCGTATCAGTACCAGCTCATCTGCTGCAAATAAGAGGCTCGAGCAAGAATTCGTCGCTCTATTTATAACCCGTAATGAAATATACTTCTTCCCATTTTTGCACGCTAATAACTTTAAATTTCACTTAAAAATTTTGCTGATATGTATGATTTCGTAAGGATGGAACGAAACCTCTCGTTTATCTCCGAAAAAAATCCGGTGTAAATAAAAGGAATCCCTCTCAGTTCCCGTCCGCACTCAAACAGTAGCTTTTACGATCGGCTAAACTGCTCTTTTCTCTCGGGTCGAAATCCGAAGGTAATTTTAAATACGTTTATAAAGAGTGGAGGGGAGGTCGTAAAATATTTATCATTATGGTGTGCGCATACAATGGCGATAAGTGGAGAGAAAGCGCTTCACGAAAGAGAGATATCAGAATGGGAGCGGAGAGAAGAGCAGGGTGTGTGTTGATTCGTCCTTTTTAAATCGCAACTGATTCCAAGGTGAAGTGAAGGCCAGGAAGCTTTTAAAGCCCGAGAGCGCTGCTTTTTCTTATTTCTTCGCGACCGAAGGTGAATATTTCAAGAGCGGTAATGAAAGATGACCCTCTCTCGATATACCTTTCTCCAGCTTCACTTTCACTCCTTTTTCCATCTCGAGGCCGAACGAGAAAGTACGGCTGTCGATGAACCATCGGGAGTTATCGGTTTAGGAAGATGAGGTTTCCTGCTGATTCTTTTTCGTAATCCCACTTTACCACGTTTACTTCTCGCCGTTTCCGGATTTTTTTCTTGTCTGTAAGGTGGGTGGATAGGCTATTTTTGCTTCGCTTTTCGATTTAAGAGAGTTCTTTAAGTTCGTATCTGGTCAGATTGAATTCGTTTGTAATAAATTATATTTCTTGTAGCTCCCTTCAACTTGGCACAAGTATGGTTTGTGAGGAACGAGGGTTAATGTAATGATTTTTTTAAGCCTTAGGTTGCGTTTATCGCGGACTAAAAAACCTTGTCCCTAATTTTCTTCCTTGTTACTCCTTTAGGTTTAAAGAAAATCGTTCGTTTCATCGTTTTTTGCTTTAAAAGAATCAGCACATATGCAGTAATAGCTCATCTGGTTCAATCTTTTCCTCACCTAGGATGGGAAATTGATTGTTTTCTTTCAAAATGAACCTAAAAAGTTAGATTTACGATTCCGACGCAATCTTCATTCCATTTCCTCTTCAAGGCTGAATAAGACACGGTCAAGGTTGAAGAATGTGGAACATGCATGGAACCCATGGCCGTACAAGGATATATTTTGAACCAGAAATATACCTTTCTATGAGTAGTTTATTAGGAAGTTACTCCTGATTTCACCAAGAGGATAATTTATTCATACTGTGTTGTTTTTATGAAGAGATGAAGATGCGATAGAAATGTACACAACCAAGAAAACTAATACATAAAATGATTCAGTGTTCGCAGTGTGTTCATTAGTTAGATTTAGCCCCCGTTGAAATACTAGGATGAAAGATCTCGCGAAATAGCCTCTGCCGTCTTTCAAGGTATGGGATCTGAAGGTGATATCATCGCTCTTGCTGGGTATGGTTTGATGTAAGCTAGGCGTAATGGGTTTCTTTGTTAGCGCATGGGAACATGTTATACAGTCATTAGGGCGTATTGCATCTTCATTTCTTCCGCAAGATCAATTAAACGTAATTTTCTTCACTTTCCACTCAAGGCTTTAGTTATCAGAGTGAAATTGCTCCCTTGATTATAAAGTTCCTCCATTAATATCCATCCGCTAGCAGATTGTTCCGAATATGTGGAGTATGTAATCATCATCATCAGCTGTTCTAGAAAGCTAATCAGGTGCCGAGGTCTGATGATCACTTCCTACATCACTGACCGACAGATCGCTCGACTTTCTTGCTTGTTCCTTATCATCCGCACGGCATTTTCTCGTGGCGATAAGTCAGGCCGCGATAAAATTAGAAATGGAAAATATTTATCTCTTCGCGAGAGACGTTTGAAATGGCATAATCTCGGAAACAATGCTCATTATATAGAACCAGAGGTCGGGCAAGGTCATTCCTGTTCCTCTACCCACTGGGTCTTGCAAAGAGGACGCTGTAGTAAATTAATCAGCATGTTCGCTGACTCACGCGGATTATGAGGGCTGCTATTTGCATCTCAGCTGAGCTAATGATTCGGGATGATGGGCGAGAAATTGGAACCGTTTCCATTGGGATCGAAATTTTGCCTGTCGGCGAAGTGTCCGGCGATCACGGAGTTTCGAAAGATGCTTGAATACGTTGCTAATAAATCTTTAATGATGTGAAAAAGGAATCTTAATGTGTTGCACGAACGGAATCTTAAATAAGTAAGTGACATTCAGTGCTCGATAGATTACGATCTACTCAAGTGCAGAAGTTTCCTTTTGAGTAGTCACTGGTGGGTATCATACGCTTTACATGAAAGGAGATAAGCTTGTAGAACCAAATGTCAAAAGGCAACTTTTACTTTAAAAAAACCTTTCTGTCAATGATGGTTGTGATGAATGCATCAATGTCATTCGGTGTTTTTTTCTTATAGCGCGTCTTACGTTCTTAGACTATCCAGCAAGTTGTTAGACACTTTCTCGATATAAAGTTAGGGGTGATAAAGTTGTTATATTTCTCCTAATTTTTCTCCCTTAAGTCTAAAATTCAGAAATTAAAGCACATAAATATCAATAAAATTTATTGGAAACTATATACAGCGTTATTATTGATGCATATATTCAAACATTAATTAGAAATGGTACCAATCTTGGTCCCAAACAAATGTTTGCCCAATTCCCAGCATTCTCAGTATCTGCTCAAGTATATGTCCGAAAAGGTGATTTATTAGCAGTTAACTTGTTCACTTAAAGCTTTATAAATCGAATCAAATTACACTTGTACTTTTCGCATGCCAGTTCTGCGAAATCGAAGCACACGTATTTTTTCCTCGTCACACGTCATTAACATTACAAAGATTCATTGCCGAGGCTGTATTCGAAGGAGATATATTATCCGCGAGACGGCGAACGTGTTTTGTCTTAGCGAATCAGTGGAGTACGTGACATTTTAATATCACAATCTGCCGACTTTCGAAACTACACTTCGGCCTTTGTCCTTGGTTGTCAGCTGTTTCATCGCAAGCAGCCTCCCTCTCCACTTGCGGAATAATTGTTACGCAGATTCTCAGTATGGTTCCGCGGTATTCCCCGTCGTTAGATTCCTGCATTGTTTTGCATTTGCACTTTTTATCGCTAGGCTTTTTAGTGGCCTCACTTCAGTTCCACATTAAACGGTATGCAAATTCTCAGATAAGCCCCGAATGGGATTTTTCTTTCACTTTTAGTTGATTAAAGAGTTGCTCCAAAGCGTTAGATGTACTTCGTTCTATACCCATGGGTCTTTACTTGCTTGGCCTCTGTTTTGTAAAACTATAATCCTCTCCCAGAATAGGGTTAATGAAGAATTATTGAGCTCGGGAGTGTTTTTCATAGTTACCATGCGCTAGGCTTTTGAAAACAAGACTTTTATCCTCATAATGGCTTGTTTGCCTCTAGAAGAGGTTGACAACTACTAAGAGCTATTCCAACGTAATTTGCTGAATTCACATCTTTTATTGAATAGGATGGCATTAAGGTAATTTCCCCAATTTCGGTGCGATTTCCTTCTGCGTGAGTTGTGCTTTTCATAATTTTGTAATTTACCTCCAATTTTTTCATGGCGCCGAAAATTTTCTTTCGAGGTCATATTTAATGTTTAATTGTAAGCTCTAATGTTACCGTTCTTCTATTTTCTTCACGAAAAAACTGTTATTTGTTCGATGAAAAAAACTGAAATTTTTCATATTTCAGGAAACTCGTTTTATCAATATCTATTATTTTTTGGGTGCGTTTTCCCTTTCTATGTGTTTTTCTCTTTTCATGCTCCATATTTTTTTGTTGGTACAAGTTTTCCCTCTCATTTAAAGCGAAAATCATGACTATCTCACTTGCTGACCAAGCATTTACTCTGATAACGTAATTACCTTCGTCCTCCCAGGTTCTTGTTAATGAACGGCCGTGTAGTCGTGTACACACATATAAATAACAGTTGCGATAATAGGCCACTATCTTTGTTTCATTAGGAAGAGAAATATTTTTATCAACCTCTGACGTTATACCCATAGTATGCTTATAAAACATTTTTTAGGACGCACGGAAGAAGCCGAAATGGCTAATTAGTATAATTATCTCCGAGGAGTAAGTTGATGGAATTTTTTTCATAATGTGAAATAAAAACAGTAGTGAATTCCACGTAAACTTTTACCGTACTGATCGCACAGAGATGAAACCTGTTGTGTAGGTTAAAGTAATGAGGAATTTACTACGGTTTTTCACATTACAATTATAGTCATTGATAAATTCTACCCTAAGGATAATTAAAAGGCTAGGTGAAAGTATATCAGCGTTTGAGAACGTATAATAAATTACAATAGTTCCTAGTTTTCGTATAAGTATATTTCTATAACTGTGCAGTGATTTTGTTCGAGAAAGAAAATTTCCAATCAAAAACGATAAAAATAGAAAACCATTCCCAATAATAGTTCCACGTTCCGTTATATTGCTGTTATGTTTATATCACCAAAATGATGCGATGGGCCAGTTAAAGGGTTAACCTCTGTCATTCAAAAGTAAAGACTCTGATTGGTCCCGATTGAAATTCTGCGAACAGCTTCCCCGGACCAGATTTCGTACGGTCGTCCTTAAGGTCAGCAAATATTTTGTCAGAGGAAAGATTATTAAGACGGCGTTACAGGGTCAAGTTTTCCATTCGCGAACGAACAGCCGGTTCGCGATGGGGAAGCCGGTTTTGAACAAAGCAACTCCTCCAACGAGAGGAGGGGCTATTTATGTTGAGGAGGGGCGGTCAGTGGGGCGGAGGAGTGTATAGTAAAGTCGCTTTTCGACGCTTTGTAGGAGGGTCGTGGGCGGGGCTAGGGTTTTCTCTATTCTCTTCTTTTTTTCTATCGGAAGATGGTAGTGGGAGAAGCTGGTTTGTGGGATTGTGCGCGCGTGTGTGTGCGTGCGTGAGTGAGGAGGTGGGGGAGCCGTGGTCTCGTAGTGGAGGAATGGGTGGGGGAGACCACGTGCTCGCTCTGGTCCCTTCCACTTCAAGGTTACGGAATTCTCGTCACGTGTGAGCGACCAGGCGGGACGTACTCTCAGCAGCTTCTTTTTTTCCTCTTCCTTCCTTCCTCTCTCTTCTCTTTTTTTACTCCATTTTATCGTAGTTTTTTATTGTTACGTTCTCTCTCGTATTTGGGGCGTACGTCTCCCAGCGTAGAGGATCGCTTATGCAGACTGTTGGGAATGGGGAAACTGCCCAGGGAGGCCTCTTATTGGGGCGGGGTAGCGTAATTAGGGGCGGTGAATTATCTGATTCTTCCGGATAAACACGTCCTCAGCGAGTTTGGGTTACAAACAATTTCGCGAAGCTACAATTTACAGCGGATCAGCCAGGTGTTTGCGGGTTCCCTGAGTGAACCACATAGTGCCGGTTTTTATTTCCTTAACCATGAAAAGTTTAATTAAACTTTTGCTACAATATGAAGTAAAATATCTGGTGGAAAAAATGTAAAGTACTCGGAATTTCAATGATCAAAGTAAAGCATGATATTTTAATATGAATTCATCCGCTGTAATCGTATGATCAGGCTGTTCGATTATGAGTTGATCAACATATCGGAGATGTGATAATTATGCTGTATCCAGTACCATTGAATCTTTTTGGTACTAGTGGTTTGAAATTAGATTCGTAATCTTCTGCAAGTATTTCCTCGATTGGTTGCGGTATATTCTTGAATAATTTTTAGGAATATCCCCTAGTATAATAAAATCCTGTGCAATCCAATATTGTAGGAGGACGTCTGATTTGGAAGAATATATTTCCTAGTCAGCATTCATATTTTTGTTATGGAAAAACTGATTTATCTACCTCGTTTCCCTGATTTCTGCCTTTTGAAAGATGGATGGCTTTGGATTTGCTTGATTTTCTTTGGTGTTGAAAGCAATAGATTGTCAAGGATGTCACAAGCCGGTCTCTTTTGATAGGCTTGTCGTGTTCTGTTTTAATTTAGCTTCCGTCCTCTTTCTTTCCTTTCTATTCCAATCCAATCTTGAGAGATTCTGTCCGGAGCAAGGGAGTTGATTTCCAATCCGAATTGTGTTTTTTCTAAAAGACAGTTAAAATTCTTCCGTCGAAGTCGCGTTTCTTATTTCGATTCCAATGGAATGGATTGTTCCGTTTCTTATGCCTCGTCCAAAATAGTTGTTTTTCTTTGCGTCGAATCCTTTGAAAAGCCGGAACTCGGCAGGCTGAGATAAAAGTGTATTTTAAGGCAGGGCCTCCCAGATTGGCGTCGAAACGTAGAAAAATCTCCAGCTCTGTTTTCCGGGATAAAAATGTGATCTAGAGCACAAACCTCTCGGTTTTCGTTTCCGCTCAGGGTTGGATTTTTGGCAGGTTGGGTCAAAAAGCGCTTGTGCTGCGATTGGCATTTCTTATTCGACATACAACGCTTCGCTTACTATGCCGAAGGTTGCATAAGTCAGATTCTTGGTAAATATGACATTTCACATGTGCATTTTTATCCTTCTAATCATTTTCTGATCCCTATGAATACAGCGAAGGAATTTCGTAACGTGTAGCGAAAACGGCATAGTTGACACACACTTAAAAAGAGGATTGAGGATCTATCAATATTTTCAGAGTAAATAGCTATTCATACGAAATATTGGTCGAAATTTTCGCCTTTCTACCGAGGTACATTTTTACAGTTTTCACAATCGCCTTTTCATCAAAAAGAATCTGTCAGTATTTCCGACTTTCGAATCGCGCAAAATCTATTTCATGTCGGATTCTCGGTATCGGTTGGCAAATAGACTAACTTAACCTTCTTTGTAGCCGACATTCTGGAAGAGATAGACGTCAAGTTATATTTTCTGTTTATTTTCTCTTTAGTTCGTGTTTACTATAGGCCAACTCACGAAGAGAAGCTAAATTCCGTGTAATTAAATTAGCCGAAACCGGAGAAATATGCGTAATTGGCGAAGAGGCGTGCATTCCTTCCCGTTGCCTTTGAAAGGTTTTTCGTAGAACTTATTGTATTTTCCATATATCACGCATTATCACATCCATGCGCATGATCTCCTTACAGTATTTATTCTTTACACCGCAGCTTTTCGCAGCTTTCCTTCGCGAGCATATTTACATTTTCTGGCTCATGTTAGGATCTTTTCGGCAATTCCGCGGAGGTTTTTACGGCACGATGTGAAATCACGGGACCTTGGAGGCGTTTTGTTCCTTCCCACTATTTTTCTGTTAACGGTAATTCCACTTCTTTTTTCGGCTCCAATATACTTCGCATGTGCTTGTGGAAACTTAGGGTAATATATTCTAAACAGATGCTAAGTAGTCTGTATGTTTCGTTGCTCAAAAATGGAGTCTTACGGGTTGTTTGCCATCCCCGTGTTATCATTCGGGATGGTTTTACTGTTACTTAAACTTTACTTTTCTTTGCGATAATGTTGGTTGTCACGTCATTCCCATTACTATGAAATCTGTCCTCGAAAAATTCCTTTGCAACTACATCTAATAGAAACATCTCGTTGCCTTTTGACTATCATTTTTTGATTAAAATATATTAGTGTCCTACCCTTTGCAATGAAATTCCCGATGTTTTCTGCTTTAATTAATGTAATTTGAAAAAGGGTATTTGTAATTCCTATCTAATCTCATCCTTGTGTCTATGGTGAACGAATGCATATCTACTGCATGATTATTGATCAGTATCTGTATAGCTATTTTAAAGGAATAACTGAAAAAAATTATTTAACCTAATGATATAATATATGAATGCATTTTCACATATTACTCGCCTGATGTTGCATTCGGTTATTTCATGACGACTTCTTTGTTAATGATCATGAAAATTAGAATTGACTTCTGCCTGAGGTACACCCAATCACAAGTTACAATAAAAACATTGCCATATAAGCAATAAAGAGAATAACCTTTGTATGCTTCCCTCATCACAGTTGTCTTCGTTCATTAGGAGACTTTAGATACCTCCATCATAAATAAATACTCATTGGAGAATTCACTTATTAACTTCCGATAGAATTGATTGACATTTTGTATTCAAATAAGAGATATATGCATTAAATGAAGTAGAAATGATGATGGACCTATTTGAGGATATGTTTCTATTATACATTGATGTATTGATGCTCTTTATTCTAAAGTCTATATTTTTGATTGGATGGTGTACTCATTTAAATATGCACATTTTACATAACTAAAAAGCTACCAAGTGATATTAATTTCAACAATAGTAGATGAATTGTAATAATAATTTAATTGTATAGATGTTTTGTATTTTGTATTTTAAAACTTTTCTCTTTCTTTCCAGGTAAGGAACATTTCTTCCATCTTTCTATCGATGCAACGCTGCCCAATTCTCCCTCGGGCTTCAACTGTTAATGTGAGTACAATTTACGTCGTGCAATGCCGCACTAACCTCATTCCTCTTCCGTGTGCCATCGTCTCTCTCGGGAGTGGGTAGCCTCATTGTTTGTTGCACTTTTAAGCGTACGAATAGACACGTAGGCGCTCCTTAGGAATCGCAGCAATGCCTTTTCTTGTGCACGATTTTATAAGAGGTCGTCTCCTGCGCCCCGATTCAAGGATAATGGAACGCCTTCCTCTCACTTCAAAGGAATGGAAGGTGCGTAGTTCGCACGTTGTTTTCTCGGAAAACTCACCCCACACTCGCACGCCTTTGCATCTATTTATATTGCACCGAAGTCGCTCGGCTTTTGTTTTAGCTCCTGTCTTGTTTTGACCAGGGAAAGTGCGTGCCTAGAGCGTTTAAGAGATGACAGCAATCAATGCGAGGCACTTCCTGCCAGTTTTTAGTGAGCTCCTTTTTCAATAGGCTCGTAATTTGCTGGGTTGTGAGTATTTTAGCTATGTAGTTGTTTCAGTTAACGATAGGAGTAGCACCTCTTGATGCTGTTTGATGATTAATATACTTTATTTTCCCGGGAAAAAATGATCACGAGAAAAGTTTAAGAGGACTGGGACTCGAACCTCGTCCGTTCACTTTCCTGGCAGATTCATCAGTTAATTAAGTATCTACCTTGTCAGAAAATTCAGACATACCGCTTTTGGATCTTCTGAATAGATAGCTGAAGATTGTCTGGAAATTGGAAGATCCGGGCTCGAAATATACTTTTTTCGGAGGATTATCCAAGGTTTATTCTTTATGTGCCAAGTTACTTTTCACCCATAACCTTACGATTTGTTTTTAATGATGCAAAGATCAGTTTTTATTTTGTACAATAGATAAATAGTATGATAAAAAACACAATAAATAAACATTAAGTTTGAACGAATGCCATTTTCTAAAATTTTAGACGTTGGCGATGCAGCTCTAAGAGGTTGTATACTCAAGCAGTGGTCTTTTGAGTTCGTTGGATTTTATTATTTACTCGAGATGAGAGATGAATATATCGAATTGTGAAAATCTATAATGTTTATGTGTGCGGGGGGACTTTTTTCAAAATATGTAATACTCAGCTATCAGGTAAATCCTTGAACCCACTCATGTATCTAATAATATCCTCGAACCCACTCATGCAAGTAATATTGATTACTGGAGCAAATTAAGTACAAGCTTTTGAAGGACCCGGTAAGAACTAGGCCAGTAAATTACGAAATAAAAAGAGATATATAGAATTCAAGGAGAAGTAATCCGTATTTTATGGCAAAGGACCTGGGAAAACGAACTGACTGTATCTCGAATAAATCAGCTTCCACTCCTCGCATCTTCATGGTCCGCGACAGTTAATTAGACGTCGAGTAGCTTTCTTCGAAACATTTCCTAATACAGTTTCAACTCGGATTCAGTGGAGGGTGAAGTGGTCGCGCAGAGGGTCTCTCAAGAATTTTATATTTCAAACGGTGTACCGTTTCGAAAAGTTCAGCCTGCTCATCCTCCCCCACTCTCTGCCTCACAATCCTCGCCCCATTTTTTTTCCTAAAGCCGCATAACGTAATCTGAGTTCCCTTCCGACTCATTCCACCGCGGAGTGTTATTTAGCACAATGGCGGGCGTTGTGCGAACCTCTCCATGGGGCATGCGTGTGTACCCTCTCCATCCGCCCTCTTTGTCCCGGCTGGAAGCATAAAAAGTGCTGGCGGTTGGTTATGCGTGCGTGCTCATCTCCTCCAATTCGCAAATACGTGCGCCGTCTGGCGAAAAGAGGCAGTAATGTTAGCACTCGGTACACGTGAAAGGGCTGCATTGTCGCCCTCGTGCTTATGTCTCGCCCCTGGACGTCCTCCGGAGACGTCGAAATTCCTCCGTGTCCTTTTTCGAGTTTTTCGAGATTTTATTACGCCGGCGTGTGGGTCTGTTTTCGTGCTGAATTAGTAGGGAGAGACTGGCATGTTTCGGTCTCCTTTTAGAGTGAAGTATGTTTCAAAGAACACATGTCGTTTTCTGTTTTTTCTCGGGGGATACGGTTCTAATTTGGGCATATTTTGGCTAGTGCGAGGTATACCATATTTTGCTCTTGTCTTGGTGATAGTTTTGACGACGCCAATGTCTGAAACTTTTATATTAGCTCGTTTTAAACCTTTCCTACTTAGCCATTACCGACTTGCGATTGTTTTGATTTTGATTTGATATTTTTATTCTCTGTTCATTTCGTTACATTAACACTGGTTTTAGTTATTTATTGTATATAATCGTTAATAATTTAGGTCGGAAAAGTAAAAATATATTTTGCCCTCCCATCCCGTAGTTTCTTGTAATGATATTTCGCAAAAAGTTGGCGTTAGATTTATTAATCTTTCGCAAACCCTAGCTATTATTCCTAGTTAAAATTGCGTAATGTAATTTTGCGGCCATCTAAGAATTAAATGTTTCGCTGGATTACCAGCAAATTATCAACTCTAGCATCTGAAGCTTGAAAATTATTGAACCTACCAGGAGCGTACATTTTCTTTCGTAGCGTAGCTTTCTTTAGCTTGTATATCTTTTTGGTATATCATATTCTAGAACAGATTTCGCCCACTTCTGTGTTATAAAATTCTTAGAAGTGGGGCCGTTTTCGAATGACATTCCTTGATATATATATCCAGAAAATAAGCCGAGGCAATGGAGAAACAGAACACTAAACCAGTTGTTGTCCTAATCTCCAAAAATCAGGGTTGGGTATCGTAAGCAAAGCAGCCTTGATCCCGATATGATTTCGTTCCCTAAATTGTTTTAACGCTTGGGCGCCAGGAGATGAAGCAAACGCCCGCTCTTCTCAACAGGCGTCCCCTCGGAAAACTCTCCTGTATTTTCGCCAAAACTCCGTCGACGATTTGTCAAGCGTTTTTCTTCAGACGCCAGCATTTTTTCACATTTCACAGCTTTACCGTTCGCGGAGAGTATTAAGGACGGTAGGTTTTTCAAAACCGCGACGCACATGTGGGCGTTTCGGCCGTGATTTATCTCCGCTCTAAGTTTTTCAACTGGACGGCTTTCTGAGTGGTAGGAAACCTCTTTATTCGTCGGTTTTTTATTTCGCGCGGCGTCGAACCCCGTCTCTCAGCCGCGACCGCACAGCGTCGTAACTGCAGAGGTACTGTTATGCCTTCCAGCACGTACGAACATCTCTCGTTACCCCTTCACCGACCAGACCTTTGATGAAAGTGGCCGTTAAGTGTGAAATAATATTAAAGACGGTGCTAGCACTCGCCTATTTACTACTGTTCTTGGGGATTTTAAAAATTTAGAACAATGCTTCCCGACGTAACTTAGCCGATGTGATCAGCTTGGTATCAATGAGGACTTAAGTAAAACTTAAATAATTATACATTTACAATTATGCTAAATGTAAAACCACCATCGAATACCTTAACCGGTTTGTTTGTTGTTTTTACTCTATGTGGAGCTGTGCGTTTATAATTATTAAAGTTTCTTCAAGTCTTGAAGCTTCATTAAGTATTGCTGGGTATTCATTTAAAGAGGACCATAGGCTTTCAGTTGTGCATTACATGTTTACTCTCTTCGAGTTATCTTATCGTGTAACGAGATCCCATTTTGCAAATGCTGAAGAATTTTATTTGATGAAGAGTACTCTTCTATTTTGGTTTTGCGTGCCACAGACTTAATGCTTGGTACGCCGTTGAGAAATAATGTTGAATACTAGTTATAATAAAAATTTGAAGTCCTTTTGTTTATTCATTCCTTATAGATGAAAAATATCATCGTTACAGTTCGAATTCGAGAGCAAACAGCTCCTAAATGATGTCGATTCATACAGAAATTTTTCGTATACGCTAGTAGTAGTTACGAATCTTAACTCTGACTTTGAGGGCAGTGAGAATCTTTCCATCTCATTGGAACAGGCAGCGCCGTGTGATGGAAGAAATCGGAACTAAAGAGATTTAGAGGAGCATTCATTAACCTCGGAGCGATAACGGACCTGCTAGTGAGGTTTCCTTCGCGATGGAACTTTCTTCATAATAACTGCAGAGTAATTCGCTTCATCGACTACGTTTGGACACCGGGAAAGATGGAAATTTAGGTAGACTTACTGATTTCCCATCATAATCTTTAAGGTAGAAATGATTCCACGACTATCGTTACTAAACACTATAACTAGAAGTGTATATGGACAACAGTGGCCAGGACTGGCTTTCTTAGCAGAATTGTTAACGTATGTATCTTTTATATAAGGAATGGATTCTTGAATTTTTCAACACTAAGGGTTAATAAATTTGGAATTTACGCGCAGGATTAATTCTTATCCTGAGAAAATGTTCAAAAGAATATTTATACGTAGTCTTTATGTGTATGGAATATGTGAATTTGTGGAAAATGTCAAATAACTTAAATATACGACGAAAAGCGAATGGTTCACATCCTTGAATTTTGAGGTAGAAATGAAAGAGAAAAATGTCTGCTGAAGCTTGCTCGAACCTGCTATCCATTACTACCAAAGTCTCTCTTTCGATTTCTGAAGGTCCAATGAGACACGGTGTGCTACGGCATACTTTTTAGCCATCATTTCTTTATTGAATAAAGTATAAATGAATCGAAATAATCTTCGATTTATTGAAATACGTATCGATGTATCGGAATACCCACCGAGGCATCGAAAGATGATAGGTAAAATCTCTTAAATTCTCGTATTCGCTTTGCTCTACATGGTATAGCTATTTACTCTGTTCGAGCCCGGAAAACCTTTTCTACAAGCGTTTAGTAAACTCTTGGTTAATTCCGAAGGTACCCTACAAGTCCGCGGATCGAGAAAACCCGTTTTAGGTCGCGTTCCCATCTTATACAAGGAGCACAAAAAGAAGCCCATCCGGTGTTTAATTGCTGACAACACAGCCGATCGACAGACAAGGGGCAGGCGAAACGATGACGCGGGCTTCTTTTTTTCGTCAAGAAAACGATGGAAAAAAACACGCGATGGAGGGAGGATTTTTCCCGAAGGAATCACTTTCATCCCTCACTCCATCTCCCGGAGATGAGGAAAACCGTAACTCGAAAGAAGTGGCAACGTCGGATGTGTACGAGATACTCCGTCCAAGGAAGTGGGGTTCGCGGATAGGAGCAGGTTGTGTGCGTTTTAAAAGGAGAGGTTTTGGGGAGGGAGATACAGGGAGTAGCGTATTGGCGCCGGTCCATTCATGTCCCTTGGCACGGCCCCAATACGGTCGCACTCCCTTAAGCCGATCTTTCTATTCTTCGCCACCTCTCTTCGTTTCTTTCGATACCCGCCGAATCCCCGTACTAATACGTTACGGTTTTGTGGAGGAAATCCGGGAATAAATAAGTCGGCCTCTCGCTCGTAATTGGCTCTTTTAGAACTATAAGAGGAGGTTTTAAAGTTGGAAGGATTAATCTCTTGAGTGAATTATTGACGGATATATGTTATGGTATTGAAGAGGGATTGATGCAATCGTTCGGAAGTGCTGGAAGGAAAGCTTGTCGGTTCGGGATTTTCTGTTTTCGACGAAATTGTTCTCGTAAAAATCTGGTGGATAACAGTGTAATACTTTTAAAAACTGCCCTTCGGAATATTGAAACCTATATTTATGACATTCCCGCCTAGTATGAGACATTCGGAGTAAATTACATTACATAGTCAGTTGTTTTACCTAACTGTGGTATCAGAAATAGTATTTTTTGAGTGGAATTTTCTCATTGCTCATTTATATCTACTCGCTATGTTTGAAAAAACCCAAATTGAACCTTAAATGCCATAAAATTTTCTTATCGGAGGATATTCTTGAAAATAGAACGAATAGAAAAGTGGGTATAAAACTGAATTAAGGAAATCATTATGTCAAACAAGTTGGTAGCAATTCATTATTCGTTGTTTACATTAAGTAGTAGAATTAAGAAAGCCAGTCGCAACTTCATTTCTTGTAAAATGTCTAGATTTATTGAAACGGGATTTAGGTTCGCGTTGAAAGTTTAATCCCTGCGTTTTCTTTGATCATGCGATATCTCAAGGTTACCACCTCTTCCGTTGAGTTTATTTGGGTAGAATTAAGACTTTGATGACGTTACGAGTACATTAAAAGTTGTCCTATATATCCGTCATACATTTGCGAAAAGCCGTAACTCCTGTCGTCGTTACATCACTAAAACAAATCGAAATAGTGGGTAAAATATTAGTAATCGCGTTAGTCAACTTCATTGGTACGCAAACGCGCTATGAATATCCTCTGCGACGAAAATTATCTCGGCAGGAAACTTTCCTTTTGTCCCTTCCGCGTCTTCAAAGCAAAATCATTCACCTATTCTAACGAATGCCCTCATGAAAATTAAAGGCGGGCACCGAAATGTTTTGAATGACTTTCCTGCTCGCATTCATCGAGCTAATGGCCTCCTGGGATCGAAACACCGTTCCCAACTCCGTCTTTTGACGTCCGCACGGTAAATTATTCGCGACTCTAATGTGTCAAACAGCTGTTTGGAACTACTAGAATGGTGGGCTCAGGCCTTTCAAAATAGAACATCTCGAGAAAATATTCATTTTCGACCCAAAAGCGAGGCTAGTTATTTTAGTGTCGAGTTTATAATGTTTACGTCCCGTTAGTGGAGTGAACGAAGGCCACTGGGAAAGGGAACGTAGTGCTCATAGTATGGCTTTAATCCAACAGCGGATAAATCCATCCGCCGGTGACTTACCGGACGATTTTACGACTGTTAGCCGTAAGGATCGTAGATTAATTTTTTTAAGTGCTCGTTTATATCTCCGGCGCATTTGTAAGGGAGTGATTATGACCTTGCAGAAGAGCACCTTGAGCCGATCTTTTCAACGGAAGCGGAATTCGTTTTCCCCAAGTTTTCGTGTCTTTGGTTCCTCCGTGGCCTTTTCCGTTAGCGGCACCGAAATAGACTGCGCAAGTTCGCTTTCGGGACGATGACAGGTTTACTCCCGCAATTATTTTGTCTCGTTGAAAACAAGATGCTTAGCCGTCCGGCGCGGGTAACTGTCGCTTTTGCTCGTGACCTCTCCGTTCCTAGAAGTACGGTAGATGGGGTCATCTCCGTTCCGCTTTAATTCGACCTCCACTGACCCTTAATCATTCTTGCCAAGTTTAAACTTGTCCACTTTATGTTTCTCCACCGCTTTTGACCTCCGCCACATTCTGCATCCCCATCACAATGCAAATTTGCACCATCGATAGAAAGTAAAATTCTCTCGAATATGTGTAATTTTTACGGTATCATTTTTCATGTATCCTTATAGGTTTGCACTCGTGATTGATAGTAGTAGTAATAATAGTTTATTGATGTTAAGCCTTTGGATTTTTTGATAATAACTGTGAAAGTGAAATGATGTCTCTTCAGTTACAAAAGGATTATACAAGTACGTATATTTCAACACATTATTGCTATATTATAAGTATATCATATTACATGATTATAACATACGTATAAATACCGTATTTTAATGATAGTGTGAATGAAAAGGCGAGTAAAGGAAAAGTACTGTGAAGCAATTTGTCTTATCTACATCTACATACGTACCCTGCAAGCCGCCTTTCGGCGTGTGGCAGGGGGTGCAAGAACAATATATCTTATCTATCTTTTAGACTGGATAGCCGCCGCGTACAACTTCATAATTATAAATGTAAAGTATTGAACATATTTATTTATCTGTACATATATATCATCATTAAATTTATCAGTTAATGTTAGCGATAGAAACCCGCTCTGTGAATATGAATTTATGGTCGATGTAGCCACGTTTTCATTCATAGTCTGCTATAACGACGGTTGCGAAGTTACCATCGCTAGCAAAATAGATAAAGGTTGACAGGACTGTCGCCATATCTATTAAATATAGCTTATGTTATATAAGCTCATTTCTTAACTGTTGAAAGATGGCCACCTGTCCATTAGGCCTAACCTTAATTGATTTGATAACAATAAGCTCAGTAGATCCGGGGTCATCCTTGCTCAGCTTTAATAAGAGCTCGCTTTGAGTTTAATCTTTGGCGCAATGTTTAAAAGTCGTCCATCACGTCCATCTTGATGCGTCTAGAAAGTATTATTCTTGACGGCGTCGAGGAAAAATAACAGATATAACTTGGCGAGGAAGGGACTGTTTTGTGGAAGAAGAGTTCCAAGAGTAAAATGATCGTAAAAGCGAGAATCTTTATGCTTAGCTCTTCGATGAATCCTGATGGGGGATAAAGATTAGCGGGGACCGTAAAAATGGAAGCCTAAGATTTTCTTTCACTCGAAATGTGAGGAGGTGAATGTTTTCGTGTCTCGCCTAATATTGAGAGGATTTAGTTCGGTTTTCGAAAAATATCGTGTAACTGTCTAATCACAAGAGTGCTTATTAGGGAATGTTATTGGTGTAATCCTTTTTACGGGTTTGCTCTCGGATTTCAAGACAGTGAATTATGGTTTCAAGTAATATACACGAAGTATTTTCAGATAAATCGATAAAATCTGTTATCTCCAGAATGATATTCGTGTCAAGGAAATTGTTTAAACGATGATTTCTGTATTCATTAATCTAATTATTTTAAACACTTTTTGCTGGTAACTGCGGAGCTATTACTTAAACGGGATGCAGTTAAGCATCACTGCTCATGTCTATCTCGGTACTTTCTTTTTTGTCTGAAATGAATTAGAGGTAAACCGAATCTCACCACGTCTGCTTTGAAATATATTGAATTGAAAAAGTTTCCTTTAGTTATGCCATCTCTTTCGAGGGAATTGCATACAGAAATGGATTACTATCTCCCTGAGGGAGGAAGCAGATCTTCTCAAACATTCATCTCTCTTTGAAGTGCAAGTCTAAATTTGTGATGCCTCCGTGAATTTGGTCGTATTTTATTCGGATTTAGACGTATTGTACGTTCTGATTTTCCTCCCTTCTTATTCGTGCCATTCTTGCTTCTTTTTACATCTTCGTTTTCGCAGATGCAAACCCGAACCCTTTGTTGGGAATTTCTCCCCCACAAAGTACGTCCTGCCAAGCCGGCTTTACTGCCTCCCTTTCTCTCTCGGTCCTTTCAATCTCGACTCCCATTTCTTTTCGGGTCTTCCTCTATCGCATACATGTCATACTCATGTGAGCACCGGGACCATTTTCAAGCCAAGGATCGAGGGCCACAGATTGGATTTTCGTTTCTTTTTAGTACTTTGAGGCACCCGAAAGGAAATTTGCTCATCTCCTCTCGGTAGCTCATCAAGAGTATTATCGTAACTGAAGATGCGTTTACTTTGTAGAATTCTGGGGCCATATTAAAACGAGAGAATTTCGGGGATATAGGATATAGCTTCGCTTCTTGGATTGCAATTTGGCGAACGTGTTATTTGTTTAAACATGTATGTTTTATCTTTACTTGGAATTCTCAAGTCAGCTCGGCAATTTTTAAAGTTGTTGCAGAAGCTTATACTTTTTAATCTCGTCTTATGAATGAGGTTTAATTTATGAGCCTTTATATTTTAATATTTTAGAATTATTTTGGTCGATCGTCCTTCTTTTAATATATAAACCACTCTTTATATCTTATAGGGATAAGAACGATTGCGTTCCGAGGAATCTGGGGGTCCTCGTTTAGCAAATGATGTGGGAGCCTTAAATCTCGAGGGGTTGGGCCCTTTGTGGGACTTTTCAGTATGCCCTTGGGACGGAGGAAAGATATAATCATTAATATAAATCTTGCATAAGAACGTCGTTTTTCACTGATTCTTTCATATACTCGTGATTCGATCAAGTATAGAAAAAGAGTGAAGCTTGTGTTGTAAAAGTATTAGGAAGCAGCTCTTCAGTGTGAAAGAGAGTTACTGTTAGTATGCAAATATTAACAAGAAAAGCATCCCTTGAGATGTTATGAGCCCTTGTCACGAGTAATGAATAAAAGACTTTCTAATAATTATACTCTATAGCATTATTGTGTAACCATATCTCTCTACGTGGGTCAGTAATGCAACGAGGAATGCTGCTTTGTAAAATTATTATCGACACAGATAACCAACTGAATTCGTCCATGCTACTAGGCAAGAGTATACCCATCCAGAGTTGAAATTACTCCAACCCAATAGGAGTAGACTCTCCCGACTGAATATTTGAAAAGGTCCCATTTAATATTTCACATTCGGATCAGACCCATGGCCAAATTTTTGACACGTTTGCTTCCCCTTCTCTTCGAGTGGGACGAATAGTCCGCTCTCTCGTCGCACACTTCCCGTCACTCACGCTTTCCGTCACTTCTACAATGACAACCGCACTCTTCCCATCCCTTACGTCACCCCACTCAGTACTATCGTCCCAAAAGTTCCCACCGTTTTGTCGGTCCAAAAGGGTCCTTTCAAGTCCCTACCATTACCATCTCGAATCATAATCCTTAACGTTTTCCTCCGATCTTCTTCATCCATTCAGCCGGTCGTAAAAGCTCCCTCCTCCGCGGGGTGTAACTTCTTTTGACGAATTCATGCGAGCACTCTTTCTGCCCGCGACTTTCACTCGCCCAAACGATATCTCAGTTGCAAGGATGCTTTCGAAACGCTCTCGCTTTTCTTCGGACCGATCTTTTTTTTATTAATGGTCCCAAGAACTCTTTCGGATCCTCCTTTTAGAACCCTCGGCGCGCGAATTAACGAATTTACGTCGTCGTAAAGTTTGCGAAGGGTTTGCGATAACCTTGAATCGTGTGGTTCCTTTTTTACGTTGGGCTGGTCCGGAAAGATGTGCCTTGGATGTGTGTGGCCAGACCGGGTTTCATTCTTGCTCAAGAATGGGGGAAGCTCGCTGTCTAGCTCGTTGCTTTTCAAGATGCCTCCCGCTATGCGTTATTTTCTCTAACGTGGTCCAGAAAGGATCCTCTTACTCCCTCCTGCAAAGTTGGGATCAAGGCTCAGGAGTTGGGAAAGAGCATGCAGACGGAAGTATTTTCGGGGTAAGGAATAATTAATCATGTCAGGGCTACGCAAGGATGGATTCTTGCGGTAGGGTTCGGAAAAGCGTTTGTCATGGAAACTAAGGATGGCGATTGAGACGGGTGACATATTTTGTGTGGAGTGATTGGCGCAACTTGCATGAGTCAGAAGAAACGTGTGATTAAGACGATTGCAGTATCAATGAGTTACGAGAGTAGGAAAAGTTGGATTTATGGGAAGGCTTGGGGAATGAATGAATGCGGATTGGAAGGGAAGTTTCCGTTGTGACGTGATGTTTCTGATTGGTACGGATTAGTGTGGGAATGCATTACGAAATGGAAGGAAAAAATAATCCTCTCAAACAAATAATTTCATTTTCAAATGTTGCTTTGGTAGAAGCCGTTGAACGTGTTCTCTTTTATCTGTAACGGAAGTGGTTGCTTTAAATACTTATCCGTGAATGTGCAACATATTTTGATTTACCTTTGTTCTGCTCATAACTATGCTATCTCGTATAATTTTAAGGTAATTCATGTGATAGCAATAAAATAAATCAAAAGTGACCGGACAAAAGGGGCTTTGTTTATTTTTTTTCAAATTTTCCATCCCCAGGATGAGCTGTAACGAAATTATTCCATGATATTCCATTCGGGGATCCTCCGATAGATGCTTAGAAGATATCTTAAAATTAACAGAATGATCTAACAGCTTAATAAAAGAATAATAAATTATAAAGATTGGCTTGAATAATCTTTTGTTGATGATTTGCTTTTCACAAAACACTATGCCGGAGTGATAGTGGCAATTCGTCAAACGACATGGTCGCCTTATAATATTTCTCTCCTCTCGTTTCGAAATGAACATAAAGGAGTTTTATACGTTCCCCATGTTTCTGGAGCTCGGCCTACAGTTGGGTGGGAACAGTTTGAAGATACATCTGCTAGCCGCTCATCTTTTCCGCGACTTAATTCCTCACTTTTTCTTTCATGGCTTTTTTTATCAAGGGCGGCCCAAGAGCAGCAGCGCCACGGGCGTCTTCGGACGTCACGAAGTTAAAACGTTAAAGGCGGTTGTATATTTTCTCTCGGACGCGGAAAATTATTTGGGTATCTCTCCACGAACCGGTTGCGTCTCCGATCGCCTCTCGATACATTAAATTATCTCGTTTTAAAGGTTTCCCACGCCGCAGCGATTGGGCCAATTCCCGGAGCGCCTTTCATTTCCACCGGTCATCCTAAACGTTATTTATTTCGGCCATCTCCGCGCACGTTTCTTTTTTTTAGCGTTTGCGGATGCAAATTCGGAGCAATCATTTCCTCCCAATTTTTATTCCTTCGTTTGCCCGTCGAAGTATTACGAAACGAAATTCATTGCCCTCGTCGCGAAAGTAACGAATGTCGGTGGTTATCCGCGGATTCCGGATTAAAAACACAAATGGGAGAGGAAATTTACATTCCCCGACTAAAATGACCCGATTCCTGGCTCTTTATGACTCTAGGGCGAAATAATTCCGTTTTTAAATCCCTTACGGTTCTAAGTCCGCTTTAATATTTTCTAGTTCCGTCTGAAAAGAAGGGAGTAATCGAAATATTCCGCCCCTTTTGCATCAGAACGCGGTATCAAAAGTAATGAACAAAGGGGTTATAAAAAAGGTCCGTATTTCGTAAGGAGTTCTCCTGGAGGATTTGCTAGGAGGATTTCCACAGAAATCGGAACGAAAAAAGCTAGAGGATTCCCCGCGAACATTTTTAGGGCATAAAGAGCCGGTGCGTTTCTTTTACCCTACGCCGTGACCCGAAAGTTTCCATTCAGTTTCTCCCCCTTAACTCCACGTCATTATCTTCTCGTTTCCCATTCCTTTGTGCCCACGTCTCCTCCCGTTCTATTTTCCCTCTCCGCATGCAGTCATACGCACACTCGCACTTATTGGAGAGCTCTCAAGGTGAAATAGGAGGTAATGCACTGTCGGTGGATGGTTGGAAGAGGCTCAACTCCTTCTCTGCCTAGGCCATCTCTCCAACATTTTTTGCTTCGGTATTTCCTATTCTCACAATCCACTCCCCGCATTGTCCCGTGCAGTTCATGTTTAAATATCTCCCGTCTAGGATTCTTCTCATGGGAATGTCCAATGAAGGATGTCGATTTAGAGATGCCGTATTTCGTGCTCTAACTGAACGAAATTAGATCCTAAACTGCATCATCTAAAAAGTTGAATTCACGTTTTTGAGTTACTGCATCTAGTGAGGAGGAATTCTAGAGGATATTTCCATCCAATCGAGAATTTATTTTGATTTTACGCAATGCATCGGACCTTTGATGTATGTTAATTCTACTATACTTAATATTTACTTGTAAAAAAAGAATCAATTTATTTATATTACACGGGATTGAGCGTGTTAATGGGATTATTTAGTATTCTTAGCAAACATACATTACTAAGCTTAAATAATTAAACTACGATATGAAATCAATATCAGAACTGTCAATATTATTACTAGATATCGTTATAATATTGATGAACGTGTTTATTCTAGGTTATTTGGGCTGGACTTCTTGCTCGTCTAAGATTATTTTCGTGTCTTCAATTGATGTTGCAGCAGGCATTCATTAGAACCTAAATCGATAAGAGCGAAGAAACTAAATTCCCTCTAACGCTATAATAAAGTCATCCGTCTTCGTCTTTGGAATACATCAGTCTTTTTTACATTTCCACAACGTGTTCCTCTCTCTCTTCACCGTCTTCTTCTCCACCCCACTTTAAAACTCTTTCTCATTTCACCCCCGCTTTCCTGTCACGTCCCACCCATTCCCTTTTCCTTTCTTCTTTCTCTAACAACCACGTCGTCCCTCGAGACAAGTCGTTTTTCCCTTTCTCATCTATTCCTTCTCTACCTTTAATTTTCTGACTTCAGTATCCCCTTTCTTCGTATCTCTTACCATAGGCTTAAGATCATCCGGCCGCGTGGCGGAAGGAAATTCCCCGGATAATCGAATCGATGGATAATCTGTTAAATTAAAGAATACTTTAAAATGTTGTAATCGAATCTAACTATGAAATATTAAGATATTAACGAGGATACAGAATTTAACCAAGGAAATTGGTGAGTCTGTATTCATCCCCAAGAGCGGTTAGAAATATTAACTCCTGTATCATTAGCTCTGGTTATGAGGAGTTAGGTCTGGGCATGAGGAACACTAGGCAAGATGAGGTGTGAGGTAGTTTACCCTTGCTCACCTCGCTGGGATGGAAGTTTTTAAGTGAAAATTGTACAAACTAGTGCTACCTATGTAAAATACTTCTCATTGTCTCACTTAGGGAGGAGTGTCCAAATGGATTTCATTATTCAATATCACTCATACATCAGTAGTTTTCGTACTATCCCATCCTTGAGGGGGTCTTACAAAGCAGATGATGTTTGATCTATCTTTAATATATTAATTTTTAGAATTTAGAATTCAAAATAAAATATGTATCTAAATTTTACTGTGAAACTGCCTATGCATGTTATTTGTCTCTTTAATTTTTCCTCAAAGGAGTAATTTCAAGTTGCAAGTAGAAGCATTCATGCTCGTACGTTTCCTGGTTAATAGGCCCGATAATCGGAAGTCAATTGTATCTCTCTTTCAAAGCTTAAATTTTTCCTTACTCTGAATCACGTCCACTTCCTTCCCCAACCAAATCGCTGAAGGACAGGGGTCTAACGGTACACATTGTCGCATTTCCCTCTTTGGTATTTGTCCGTCCATCTTCCTCTAGTAGATTTAGGGTTCCATTGGGAAGTGTCCCTTCCCATTCCGTTTTTTAAGTTTCCTCGAAAGCCCTTTCGAGTATTCAGGATACTCGTGTCGCGGAGGTGAAATCGTTACGCCTTTTGTGCATGCGTGTGTTTGCGTGAGTCTGTATCTCCTCCAGGTTCGCTGGAGGAGGAAGTGCTTATTATGTCTGGAGGGTTTTTGTGAATGAGTTGGGGGCGTCTAGGAAGGGTTTAAGGGGGTATTCCACGCGGGGGAAGTGCACGGCCGTAGTCTTTTGTTTTTTTTCTCCTCTCGGGGCTACTTGTGTGCAGCTAGGGGGCGAGCACGTGTCGCACCGAGCACGAATTTGTTTTGCGGTTTTCCCGTTTCTTTTTTTTCGTTCGGTGCATTTCCGCCGAGGGTTTTTTGCAGCGAGTCGATGGCGTTAATGGTAGGGGACGTTCCTCGTCTTCCGAGTTGCAATACAGTCAATTTGTGCATGTGACTCGTAGTAAGGGAGGTCTTCCTGTTTTAATCTCGAGCTGGTCGTTTTGCTGGACAAGATTTAGATGACGATGTGTAATGTATTCTTAATATTAAGATTTAATTTTGAGGATAGAATTGGATATCGTGGATATAGACCAAGGAGGAATTGTGCCATCTTAATGTTTGATCAATTCTTTGTTCAAGAAATTCAGAGAAACGTTTACAGAAAAAGAGCTAAATATTTATTAGTTCAGAACTATATTAGCTTTTAGCTGAAGACTTAGTTATAATAATTAATAAAACGGTGGATATTGAAATTTTCGAGCATTTTAGGTGGGCTAGGTATTATTTGCTTTGAAAGAATTAATGCCATTTGAAATTTTTGCGTTGTAGCAAAGATCTTATCTAAGGAAGAATTTTTCAATCGATTGCCGGTTTATGTAGTTTCTGGAAAACAACTAATTCCTCAGTAAGTTGACATTATTATCGATAAAATCATTTTGGGAAAACCGTTTATCATTTAAGATGTAAGGGATATGATTCTCATCAAGTTAAGTGCACAATATATTAATAGGTTCTACAAAGTAGACAAATGCTTGAAATCAACTGAAGCACAACCGGAGCCGGCAAAAAGGTTTAACTGGCAGTGTCGTAGTGGCTAGACGTAACTATTGGTGCGTGAAAGTATTTGATGAATGAGTACATTTTTTGTGGTATCTGTACTTCTGTTGTGTATTAAGTATGAGGAGTTACCTCTACCGCCAAGTGAACCCCAATTAAACCTGAGTCCATTGGATACTTATTAAAGGAATGCTTACCTAGGGTAACTTTATGAAGGTTAAAAAGTCGTTCATTTACACTCTTTTCCATTTGAAAGGTTTTGATTTTATTTATGAGTAATTAAATTGGTATCGTAGATTATAAACCCATCTGAGAAAGTCGTGATTTCATAAATATATTCACGTGCATAATCTTCACGTACAGATTTTTCCGGGTCGTTAAAGATGGCTTGTAAAGCGTCATATATTCCAGCGCAAGCGAATTCTCTCCCGAAGAAAGGATGGGGAAGTGCAAATGGAATGGCGTCGATAATCCAAAAATCAAATTTATAAACCTCTGGTTAATCTGCGAATGTCAGAAGCAGAAAGCGAGGACTCGTCTGCTAGTTTATTGCTATCGTTTTCTCTGGATTTTTCTTTTCCCCGTTGCATAGGACAGCGCGAACTCTCGTAAAAATCCATTTCCTCGCCTTTTTTTTATACGCTCGCTACGGAAATAAAAATAAACATCCTGCTTATCAGCAGGCCCGTTATTTAATCCCCAGGCCCGTAAAGTGCTTTAAGCTTCGAAATTCTGGGATTTGTAGCAGTATTTTGTCGTGCGGGGAAAGCTTTCGTTTGCGTACTGAAACTTTGATGAGGTTTGTTGCAGTATGTATCTGCTGCAGATGAGATCTTTAAATTCACTCGCTTTGGCGTAGACTTCAGTAATAGGCAATAATCTAACTCTCGGTTTTCCCTCATGTTTCCTTTACCGGTGCTCATTAAATTTGACCTGTTTGTCGAACGTTGAACTTCCATTGATTAACATTAAGCTTAGAGTTCTCTGCAGTCTTAATGTCACTAGGAAGTGCTCAATGAAATATCTATCCCCGTATGTGTTTGATTTATGATTCGATATTTAGATGTTTGTAAGATGCAGATGGACTTATCTTTAATTTATAATATCCTTCATTATTTAGCTCCACCAACATAGCGTTTTTCAAATATGACATTTAGTACCTGCACATTTTTAGCTAGATATTAGAAACAAAATATTATATAATTGCTCTGCATTTCAGATATTTTTATAATTTACCGATAATATTAACATATTCGATAAATTTATCTTTTAGAAAGATAATTATTGTTTGGTTTTAAAAAATTTGTCTCTTTTAAACTTTCCCTATTGCTTGAAATATTATGTGGAGAAATTTTGAATATTTACCTTAGGAGAAACTTGAAAGAGAATATGATTGATGGTTAGTGGAGAGTTAATTGAAAACAGCACTCTCATTGAAATAATGTCTACAAGGATTATTTCCTCACGACATTTATGCGTAAGAAATCTTCGGAGAGAAATTTGAAGCTGGTCTTATTTAATTTACGTCCAAAGCAATTCCTCCAGCTAAGTGATTCGACGTTAGAGACAGTAAAAAACTCTCTCTACCGATTTCATTCTTTAGCAGTTTTACCGTCCGTTCTCAACTTTCTTCGTCCTTCTCAAGTGGCGAATGAATCAAAAATCGCTATCAGCGAAAACGGCGCCGCCTGCCGTTTAGAACGGCAGATAAAGCAAGGAGGCAGTTTCCTCCGTAAAGACGCATGCATCCGAGATCAAGTCGCGGCCATAAAGTGAGCGCAATATAATACGCATCTCCCCGGCGTAATATTTTTCTCACGCATCGCCGAAGTTTACGCAATGCGCCTTCCGTATAGAATATGGTTTCGAAGTGGCGAGCCAAAAAGGCTCCCTCAAGGGGGGAAAAGTCGTCCGTTTAACCCGTCGTTTTTGCTCCGGACTGCTTAGTAGGCGGGTTTCGCCTTTTACTCCCAAGGCCAACCCATTTAACACGGCCACCATTCGCAATGGTCGGATGAAAAAAAATATTACATACGACGAAAATTGCGGAGGTGACGACGAATCCTCCTCGTTTTCGAGCTGATTGGCGTCTTCCTGCAAGACTGGTTTCGATCCGCGTTATTCAATTTTTTTCGCTTTCGAGACGTTAATTAACCGCCTTTGTGGGAATCTGTCGTCCCTCAGTAGTACTCCGCGGAGGAACTCGCTTTTCGCTATAGCGTAATATATTTTTTTGCGGCTCGAGGCGTAAATCTCCTCCGGCGGCGGAAATGGGTACTATCTTGCAAACAGTTGGCAACTTTATGGTCTTTATTTCTCTCGCTGGAGGAAAAATATCGCGTTTTTTCGCTTTCCGGCCAATTTTTATATTCAGCGACGCTCGCTGCGATGCCCGGGAGTATGTATCATGGGAACTGGTGCTTGAGGGGGTTCCATGTGGAATCTCATGTTGGGAATATATCGCTCGCCCGGATGATGCTTATTCATTGATCAGGAAGGATGACGAATCGTTGAAATTTCATTCATCTTTATTCACAACTAAATGTTATCCTATAGGTTGTGAGGGACACTTCCCAGCCGTCGCACCGGGGTACCATATGTAAAAGCATGAGTAGTTTCCTAAGAGGTAGCATATTTTGTATTTCGTAACATTTGATCTTGTTTGGGAGGTATCATTATTTAATTTAAGTTCATATAAGTGTCACGCTACGCTTAAGTGTTTTCTGATCTATGCACTCGAATGCAGTTAGCAATCGGTAAATATCGCTTCAGAAGCTCTGTCCTATAAATGGTTAATCATTGAGGCTTTTGATTATCTACCAATGGTATAAGGCGAAATGGTCGAGATTAATTGTCCAATTGTGGCCATTTTTAGGTTTTGTTTATTTATTTTTAAAAATTATTAAATCGAAAAATAAATACACATTTTCTATAGCCTTATCGTTCTCAAGTCTTATTAAATATTCCTAGAGTCAAATGAATATGTAATTTTTAGGGGACTTTTAGAATGAAATTATTTTAAAGCAAAGTATTAGTGTGATAGAGCTGTTATGGTAACTAAATTTTTGGCAAGATTAGCATGTACGCCTTTCATTATGCGAATAAAATATTTTGAATTACCGCTTGTAAACAACTTAAAACCTTCGCTATCAAAACTCAAAAACCGTAAATCCGGCTGTACAAAATTTCTACGAATGTGGAAACATATGTGAGAAAATTGACGTGATCCTTTTGGAGACTCAAGGTAATGTTACCTCACAGTCGTTTCCTCAGATTCATCTCCCTTCAGAATATAAGTGGAGCAGCCTAAAAAATCGTGTCGAAGTGGTGGATTTGGCAACAGCGACTGACGATTCATATCCCAGCGAACAGAAAATAATACAAACAGCCCTTCTTTTTTCTCTAGTAATTTTGATTCATGATGTGAACGTGCGTGACGGCATGCGTGCGGTTCAACAATTTTGCACCAACTTATTGGGGAAAAAACCGTTTCGATAATCATTTTATTTCTCAGCAGATGCGGCGGAGCGTGGAGTGAGAAATCCAATTACTCGGCTGCATAGATATTATTATGCCTCATTCTTTACCACCATTGCCTCTCCATCGGTTCATTCTGTATGAAATACGTACTAAAACAGTAATGGCTGGGATATCCGCCCAAACCCATTGTTTTCGCGAGCTCGCCGTAATCTTTTTTCTTTAATTTTTTTTTTTCGCAGAGCAGCATTTCTGCAAAGCCAGGTGCTCAGGCTTCTTTCATGAAGAATGTGAGCTGAGGGTAATTTGGTGTGTGCATAAGCTTACTCCCAGTAATAACGCAATAAACTTCCTCGTTCGTGTATTTTTTCAGCAGATTAACCTTGCGATGGCTTCCAATTGAGATATAGATGCTAATTGAGTTAAGGTATTAAGTTAATTCAGCGATGGCCCAATGTAAGGCCGAGCGGTATTTTAAGGAATGCGCATTTTTTGTACCGTGGTGTAAATTTTATGTACTCCATATTGAGAGTGGTGATGAGGAATCTAATTAAAGTTTTACGAACTTTTCATCGCGTATGGAGAAAAGAAATTATTTTGGCATTCAGGAGACTCATCCCTATGGACTGGAAGTTAATTTCCTGTTGAAACTTTCCTTGTTTACAAGCTGGCCTCTTCCCCCGATATCAGTTTTGTCTTTTTAGGAAGATTAAAAGGATTTGGTGCTTTATGTACAGTTACCATTTTGGCTGAAGGCAAGTCGTTTTAGAAGATCTTCATTTTCATATCAAAATCTATCTTCTGGTGAATTATTGCAGCTATTATTGCGATGAACATATTGAGACTATAAGTTTATTTCAATATTAATTTGCGATACTTAAGGTATATTTGTATTGATAAAATATAGGATGTCGTCATCTTCGATTTATGTGTTGTTAGCACGCACACGTTGTTTGAATTTATCGTCAGTATATGTGGTTATGACAGGGGTATGACAGGGTTGGTCAAAGAAGATACTTATTGAAGTCGTAGTAGGAATCTTTTGGAACTCATATCCGCAGCAAAGGGTTCTTAATTTTCCAATATTGATTTAAAAATATTGGATAAATTTTCATCAATTAGTTTTCATTAAGTATTAATTCATTGTGTAAAAGCCAAGTGATTAGTCAAGAATTGTTTATTGCTTAATGATTTTATGTAAGTCCGGGAAGGAAATTAAGTAATTAGGTACAGTTACAATTTAGTTGTTTCCGCATTGTAGCATACTTCTGTTTATTTCCAGATACTTAACTTTCTCATCGTTTCAGTGCTCACTTTTCCCGTTATTACATTTAAATTGATTCCAGCATAACGTTCTTTATAATTGCGCTTAGTCTCCAGTTTTCATCCATATTGTTTCATTTCGAAAGAGTCTTGTGGACATTGTTGCTGCTGTTAGATACTCCTTTAATGTCCTTTCCTTTAACATATCCCTGAACCCTTCGAAAGGATGCTGGAGACCTGATCCTCTCTCTCTCCCTCCGTCCCAGATCAGCCTCCAACTTCTCTCCGAAAAAAATAAAATTCGTGCAGAAAAAGAAGTTCCGCTTTCAGGGTTCGGGTTGACCTTGGGAGTAAGATAACTTCGTCTTCCTCGTGGACCGAAAATACGATTCGTAGATTCGAATCCGAGTGGAGTCGTTTTAAAAAGCGTTTGTTTATGCTCGTGCGTGAGAAAGGGAGAAGAAGATGGGCGAAAACTTTCGTCGCAGCCGTTTAACTATCTTTCACGAACCTGTCGTCGTGAATTCGGGAGGAAGAATGGAGTCAGAAGATTTCGGGCCTAAATAACGTTGTTAATTCCCTCTGGAAAACATGCTGGAAAGCGATGGCGAAGAATGAAATATGCCCACTTCCTCAGTATTTATACATTCTGGATACTGAATGCGTATCAGTATACATCCTGACGATTTCTTCCCACTTTTTGTGACCCAGTTCTGATGTTTATTCAGTATCTTTCTTTAATATTTTCTTTCTTCGGCGAGACATTTCCGGGAGAGATATTCACGTACTCATAATTTCTTCCTTTCTAATCCATTTTTCACATAGGCACGACTCATATTTTTTTCAATTCGATGTAATTAACGCTTCTACTTCGCCCTCGGACTCAAAGCTTTTTTCGAACGGCTTTCTCCCCTCTTGGCGCCTCGATACCATCTCTCGGCCATGGAAAAAACTGCACTAAATGCAATATGTCGAGATAAAAGTGAATTAAAAGGGGGTTTCATTTGCATTTTATCGCCCCGAATTTTTTGTTCTGGACGTATCCCGGAGGACTTTATAATCTCAAGAGTTATTATGCGGGGTTTTTGTGACCTTAATGACCTATCAAAGATCAAGTGAAACAAATGGATGACTTGGCTACAAATTTGGTAGCGTTTCAATTTTGGGATGCATGCGAATGGGTTGTACTGATATATTTAATCGTCGTCCTTCTCAGAGAAAGGGATTGTGTTAGAACACGGCTGCTTTACTTCGGCGTCAGATTTTGTATGATTAATGCCCCGGACTGGATGTTTTATGGCAAGTATTTCAGCGTTGAAATGTCAGGAGAGCGAGAAAATAGACTGGTAAGGCTGCGATTCGGTTCACATAGAAAGCTATGGGTAAAAATCGTTCCACTGAGGTATTTGGAATAGTATTTACTCGAGTCTGAGGGGCCGTGACATTTCGTGCTTCTTATGGGAATTTTTTCTTCCGGTAGTGCTTGTATGTGGTCTCAGGCTTTCCAAGGATACGTTTATGTCTTTCTGGAATTTTAATTTTATGCGGTATTTGCGAGATTATGGGACGACCTCCAGCGCGAGTCTATTTCTAACTTCATTCCTGAAAAGAAAACACATAAAATTTGTCTTTAGAGAAGTACTTATAGCTCGTTAACTGCCATGCTAAGTGCATAGGTGAAATGTAGACACGCGTAATTCGTTTCTTTTTCTGGCTCTGAAGACATTCATCGGTATTTACGGATGGATGTATAGGAGCGGCTGACTTTTATCGCATCGTCCAAGAATATCACGGAGTACGTTCGGATCAGTTTTTATCGGGTAAAGTTATACTTTCCATTATCGCCGTTTACCTTGGATTCAGAAATGTGTAGTGCGGCAATTGACGGCGTCAAATGACATTTTGATGAACGAAAGCGCTGTTACGATAATAGAACCAGCGGAATTCACTTTCCTGGGAAGAATTTGCATACGGCCGGAAGCGGAAGTAGCATATACCGACGGAAAGGAAAAGTAACTTCCTCTCTCCGCAGCCATGAATGCATTTAATATATTCGCATCATATTCACGCTCATTGATCGGCACGCGAGGTATCGTAAACTTGACGAAAATCACATTTTCTCTTTTTATGGGTCGCTCCGTTGATGAGAAAGCTACGGAATCAGTACGTCTGAATGACCCGACGGATAGTTGCATTCCTTTCGTCAGATTAGGAAACGCGAAGAGACGGTCTCTTTTTTAGACGCGAAAGGAATTTTTCTAGTCCTTTAAAGGGGTTTGAAAGGCCCTTGGAGAAAATGAATGGAAATCCTCCATCTTTCCTCTTGAACGTAGGACTTCGCTGCAAGGCTTCGGCACCATTCATTCAATGGTTTTCACTCCCTTTTGTAGTCGCTGGCTTCATCAGGGGTTCTTCTTAAGCTCCCTTTTCCGTCGTAATCACGTGTCTTTTCTCCTCTTGACCCGCGCGTGGTCCTTGCGAAACCCTTTTCGTAGGGAACCGCACGAAAAACGGCTTCCTCGGGGGTTTTTTCACCCTCCTTGGTCCTCTTGTACACGTCTGACAGTGCTAGCAGGTGCGGCTAGGATTCCTTGCCAGGTTGAGCATTTTGACGGCTACTCCTATTTCATGATGCGCTCCTATACTGCGCAGAGCAATTTTCGTCTTCGGAATGCGCTGCGAAATATCCAGTTGTTTGTATTCATCGGGTGGGATTTTCCTTTGAGGGTTTTAGGCGATTGCTCTCGCGGTAATTGGCCGTAATTCTATCGGGATAACTCAAAACATCCTATTTTCGTCGCTTTAATGCTTTGGTTCCTTGTTTTTATTGAAGACAGGTTTCGTCGTTTAGCGGTCTCATTAAGGATAATGGAATTGTAAAGTTGTATTTTTGTGTGTGAAGATGCAGGAATTCCTCGGACAGGCACAGAATAATCAATTGTTTTTATTCAATTTTGAAAACGATGTAAGATTTGGAAGTTTATTTTGTTTATATGAATTTCGAGGAATATTTCATTAAATTAGAACTTATTCGTATGTATTTGTGTCCTTCCCAATAAATTAGGAATTTAAATCATCTCACTCCTTAGGGCAGCTGTATCTTAATTTATTTGCACGTTGAATAAAATATACCTTTTTACTTACTTTGATGAAAACGGTAAATCTCAAACAGAATGCTTAAAAAACATGTCGTAATTTTTCTTTAAAGGCGATAATTTCATGTGGAACCTTTTTATAAGTAATCTTTATTATTCTATTATTAAAGTTATTTTTTAAAGTGAATTTTGATTTTTTCATCTTATTTCTTACATTTCTAGTTGAAATTAAATAGGTAAACGAATAAAGGACATTCGAATAAATTTTAAGTATATGAGAATTCAATTGAACTCTGTTATTTCTTAGTACCTTAAACATATATATTATCTTAAAATTTAAACTCATCAGAGAGAATATCAACCATCACTTCCCATTATATAAAGTATCTTCGTCTCCTTTCTCGGAGACTTCAATTAGCATGAATAATTTTTATATATTTTTTTCCTCTTACTCAGGTCGATAATTTCCCTTCTAGTGCAAACGAGAACGAGTTTTAAAGAAGGTAATACCTTAGCGTGTAGCTTAATCGGTAAGCTGTTTTCTGTAACGCTTTCTTAGACCTTTTAAGTTTTCTTCCCTACTTTCTTTGGTCTACGTCTGCTAGTACTTACGTCGAAGTGAATGTAGGTCTGTTTTCTTTGTTTTGGAAAGAGCAGGATGCCTGTTATCGCGCTCTCGTAAATGTTTTTTAAAGGAATCTCCGCTAAAGAGTTACATCGCCTTGCAGTTGAACTTCGGTCGTTTGCGTTTAAAGCTTTTTAGCATCTTTAGCGTTAATTAAGTAGCCACTTTAAGAAGAGTTCTATTGATGCCCGTCGCTAAGGTCAAGTCTTCACACAAAGTTAGTGGATTTGAAGAAGTAGGTCCTTTCCGTCGTTGAAAGAAAACCCTTGTAAAGTGGTGCGTTTACATTCCCAGGCAAAGTTGGAACTCGTACGTAAACGAGAAAATCTAAGGTCCTTTCTGTTGTTACGCCCTTCTTCCCAGAACTTTGTTGTTCTTTCCTAATTTCTAACGGTTGAGGGATGGTTCATTTTCGGCTCGCCTCGTTAATGAAACAGCGATAAGGCTACGAGAATGACTTTTCGTGGAACTTTCCGCCGAGGAAAAGGTTGTAGAATCCGAAAGCGTGCTATCGATTTTTTCGATATGAATCGATTGTATCGAATCGACGTTCACGATTTTGGATTTGGGTCACGAATCTTTTTGGGCGTGTGTCGAAAGGGAAAATCGATCTTTCCGATGGGTATAGAACAATAGTTCGTGGGGAACCCGGAAGTGGGCATTTTCACGCACCCTCCCAGAGTGCCATTTCGATTTAAAGTCGAAAGAGTCGATTCTCGCCGCGACTATTTTCTCCTTTTCGACTCAAAAGCTCCTTTGCTCAAATCGAACGTGACCCGAAATATTCCCCAGAGGCACTTTTACGAGCAGCAAGTTTTGTCTTTCGTTCCGCGATAACCGAGCTTTTACGCTGGCATTCTCTCCACCATTCGGTCGGCTATCTAGCTTTATTTCCGCGGTTTTTTGGAGGTCATGAACTTTGGATGCATCTGGTCTTCCAGAAGCTTCTTTCCCCCTGCGTCGGCAGATAACGTAAACTAGATTTAGCCTGCAGAGCTCCATTCGCTCGCCCGCTGTTTTCCTATGTTTTTCTCGTTATCTGGAATCTCAATTTTCCGTCTGTGCTCTCAGTCGTAAATATATACCTGTAATCTGAATTACTTTCCTCAATGAAATTTCCTCTCTGTTTGCGTCCATTACGTTATGAGATGCATGCAACCATCATTACGGCGTATGGATATGGGTTAAGTATTGAATCATTTTTATTCTTTTACTACTTTTTATTTCTGCTAATTTTGTGAATTCTTCTCGTAAAATATATTTCCGCTCGTTACGAAAGAAGCCGTCGTCCTTCGCAGCTGCCCTCCAGTCATAAATCCTCCTTAAGAGCTATTCGGTGATATTCTCAAGAATGTCATCGGGCCCGTTGTAAAATGATATTTTTATTTGGTTTAATATATTGAGTGTAATGTCCAGATGAAATAAAACGTAATTAAGCGACAAGGAAGAGATACCTTGTCTCAAGAAATGTTTCTTTTTTTACTTAGAAATTAATTCCCTTGATGAATGGCACGAAGTGAATGGGAAATTAATCGGATTGAAGACCTTTAAATTCCTTTCAACTTTAAATCTAGATTGAGTGGAGAACGAGTTTCCTTCGTCGCCTTTCCTTGCCGTAAAATAGTGAATTTCACCTTGAGAAGGTGCACGGAAAGTTCCGCAGTTTCGTAATTTATATTCCAGATTCTTCTTCCCTATTTAGACTGTGTGGCTTCTTCATAAATACGTTGCGATTCAAGTTTGACCATTCCAACTCCCTTCCAAATGCCTGGAAACAATAGTTTGCAGGTCCTCGAAAGGGTTTTCCGTCAAAAATATCGGAGTCGGTCGTGAATGGCACGGCTCCTCGAGTAAAGACTATTCGAGGTTTCGAGAATTTTTGCCTCGAAAATTTTTTGAGAGACGAATTCTCTTCATCGAATTTTAGACGGAAAAACGCACCATTGAGGCTGCAGAAGAGAGGTGTCCATCCTCAGTGGTCGAGGTTGGGAAGATGGCTGCCCGGTCGGAATCGTGAGTCTAACAGAAGAGAGGTAGAATCTTTTAGCGAAGAACATGTGGAAGTGACCCACTGGGCAGCTCTCTCACCAGCCCACGTTGTTCCTTTTTTACTTCCTACCTTCCCTTTGCACGAGAAGCGTGACCCCAGCCGCGGCCATTCTTTTGTTTCCGTTTTATTTTCCTTTGCACAACTCTCTTTCACGGCCATATTTTCTCCGCTCTTTTCTTATTCATCACTTCGTTTTTTCACCGAGATCTTCTCTTCGCTCTTCTTTTGTCCCGAACGCCTACTCACTTCCTCTTTTCCCTGCTCTTCTTCAATTGCGTCAGCGCGAATTTTTTCAATCTCTCGTGATCTTTTGTGCGCCAAGCATGTGTTGGAACAGCGGATTTTTATGGATATTAAATTCCGGAGCTAATCCTCGTAGCGTCCTATCCCTTTCCGAGATGAACAGTTTTCGTTATCGCTCTAATCCGTATTGATAAATTGTATAGGTTATTGTTTCTGATATGTTGTATCTCGGCCCGAATAATATCGCGCGCTTTTGTCTATCTCTAATGTGACTCACCAAACAATTTTTTCGTCGTAGATTTTTAAATCTTATCCGGCGACCTTTCGTAATTCTCAGCTGTGATAAATTATATCTGTCATTGTTTCCGATGGCCCCAGCTCCGTTCTTTTCTCTATTCGATTTTGATTCTATTATGATTATTTCAGTGATTCATAGATTGACTTTTCATGTGTTTCATTTATCGTTTCGTTGATTGGGCGTAGGAGTGTGTTAAGTTCATCAGTAGTAGAGTTGAGTTTATCTTTCGACAACCAGAACTTAACCTTGGCGAAATTGGAGTCTTTATTTGGTGCCAGAAAGTTCCAGTTTAGAATTGGAATGAGTAACTCAAGCTGTCATTCATGAAGGTTGCATCTTTTCCGATTTAACTTGAAATTTAAAGGCTTGCGAATAAAGGAGTTTATTACGGATAAGCTTAAAATAAGACTTTATATTGGGGTATACATAAGAGAAATCGCTAATTTAATTAGATACAACAGAAATGCTGGATAAACATCTAATAAATTGTATGTTTTTATTTTTACAATTTTTGCACATAATATTAGCTCCTCCGTGTGTATAAAATAGCATTGTTTTCGTAGCAGTCGTTCAATCTGTTCCAGAGGGAAAAATTCTCGTCCGAGGAAATTCTCCCATTCCGCTTCCTCACTTACGTGACCGCGCACTGGTATTTGCATCCGAAGCTTCCATTTCTCAGCTGATAAGCCAGCGGCTCTTGGAACGCTCTCATTTGTTTAAATAAGCCAAACTAGCGGAAGAGAGGTGGGGTTGCTAGTAGGGATCCCACGCCCACACAATTGGTAGGCGAGAGTTGTGGCTTCGGAATTCTACGTTATCTATTTCGGTCTTCCTCGGCCGTGTTTTTCGACCGCCATCCCTTTCATCTCCCTATCCTTCACTCCCGCTTTATTTTTACATCGCTCTTGAATACGATTCCGTCCCTCATTCCCCCAAACGCTGCGCAGCGTGGGATTTGGCATCTATCGCCGCTATTACTAAATTTCTAAGCGGGTTTTGGCGCGTGATTTGTTTTTATTTCTCGGCCGACACGGATTCCGCATTTTTTGCCTCGTAATTTCTGCGGTTATTTTTTTCCGGCCCTCTGTTTACTTGTTTTCAGACACCTTGTTGTGTGTTTTCTTTTTCGGGGATATGGCTGATTTTTTTCACCTGTCTTTCTCTCCGCGCGTTTTGATTGTGGTCGCTGGGAAGGTGTAAATCGGATTACGTCTTCGCTTGATTCAGGATGTTGACGTGTGTTCTTCCGAAGAGGTTTATTAAAATAGCGCCATCTATTCTCGAAATTGCAATGTCTACATTGCTGCGGATTTATATGTTTATTATGGAAAGATTGATGAGGTTATTCCTAATTAAACCCAATAAAGGTATTTCAATAATTTTATGTTCTTTTATTTTTTATAAAGAAGGAAATCGTCATAAGTGGCAAGTTACAGCTTATTATTTTAGGGTTCTTTCCCATATTTATATTACTAATAGTTGTATTGAAAAGGAAAAGTGTATACTTTGAATTTTGTATGATAACTGTGGAATATCTCAAGCTTATTTTATTTATTAAGGAGGGGCTTGATAGGTAGATTGCCTAGGTAGATTTCTTATAGTTCGCCCTAGTATAACTTCGGTGTGGGACAGAGTACTGCATAAAGGCAGGATGGTGTGCCATGTCAAATCTCCTCCACTCCCTTATGACAAAGACACCGGCGAAGAAATAGCCTAAAAACGGCCGCTTTTGTCCAAAAATACTTCAAAAGCAGACCTTATTTCGGTTAGTTATCTCGATGACGATAAATTTGATGTTTGCCGAAAATAGCGATCTCGATAAATTTTGAGGAAAATCGTAAGTTCTTTCCCTATCTCTTGGCCAAAAATAGTTCCTTTTTATAGAAATTTATGCCTACAGTTGTTTACGAAACTATCTCCGACATGTTTTCCATTTTTTCGAATTACTTTTATAAAAATTTCATTCGAAAACGTGGGGGAGTTATAGCTTTATGTCCCTAGAGTCGTCACCGCCCCCTTTGGCACTTGTATCAGGAACAGGGGTATATTCCGCTGGCGGTGACACAAATCTGACGTCTGAAACGAGGTTTTGGCGTTATTATAAATGGAATGGGAAGCGAGGAAGAAGTGGAGGCATTGTGTAGTGCGTGTGAGTTTGCGTGAAGGTTAGCGTACCATTCAAGGATTCTTGTGTGCGTACTCGCTCTGGGAAAAGTCTACGAATAAACAGAGAGCGGTGGCGACTGCGTTAATTTGTCTTCAAAAGGGTTTCTGAAAAGTTAAAGGGTTGTTTTGCTTTGGGTTAGAGTTCAAATGGAACGTATTGTTCGCAATATCAAGCGAGTCTTTGGAGTATTGCAGGAAACTCTTCTCGGGTTTATTTCCGTGAAGACCTTGTCATGCTCTGTGTCGTTGCGATGTTTTTTCTATTTATGAAGGAGTTATGATTATAAGAGGCTTACTGCCAAGAATTGAATTTCTTTTCAATATAGCTAATCAATCGTTCAAGAATTTCGTGACCAGGGAAAATGCCTTTTCATCAGAACGAAGCATTTTCGGCGGAAGTTTGCTTACATATTTTCAGGGGCTTTGCTTACATATTTAGTCATTCAGAAATCCATGATCAGTTTACGAAAAACTTTAGTGATACATGTTTAGATTAAGTAGGCCTCATGTTACGTTTTTGCAGAGAATTTGAAACTGAAACATATTTCTTAGGACGAATGCTATCTGAAGAGACTTTACGGCACACTATACATATCAATTCTCAAATTCTCTGCATATATGTTATTGTAACTGAAATCTGGAGCCGAAGCTAGGCTTTGCTTACTATAAAACCGTAGAAGAGTAAGAGAACCGCCTCAAGCATCAACCCTTGTTAATGGGAAGGATCTTCACATCTCCAACATCAATCATCAAATTTTAAAATTGTAGACATGGATATCTACCCAGAGTTGATGTAATAAGTGGTATTTTAGGCGGCCATTAATATCGCTGCGATTGAGGAATAAAAAATGCTGAATAAGATATGATTAATGAAACAAATGTAGCTAACAGTAGTTACGGAAAAATATTCCTTGCGTAAATTGTTCAAATATGAGTCAACATGGAAATAATCGTCAGTTGCAACCACATAATTATTAGCAATATACTTAAATACTGAAGGCCAATTAAAGCAAGATATTTTCTTTTTCGTTTTATGATCCTTTAAATGGTAATTTACTTTTATGTTTAAAATAGCATTACTTTTATATTTTAGTAAATCGGCGCTGAAAGTTTCGCAAGAGTTAATTTCGGAAGGAAGAATATTTCACGGAGATGGTTTCGTCCTCATTTTGAGCTATGTTCCAACTTAACTGTCGGAGTGCTTGCTTACAAATGCCGACGTGGCGGAATCAGATCTCGCCGAGAGGATATGAATGTTTGTATTTCCAAAATTTATGATGAATCGCGTTAGGAAATGCTTGGAATGACCCCAGGAATACATTTTCGGCTGATGTTTGAGTGAAGGAATGCCTCATTTCTTTCAGTCCGCTTCTGTGATGGCTCGCTAAAAGCGGTTCCTAGTACTCGTGCCTTACGAAATGTGAACTACCATCAATCCCTTTGTAGATGTTTGAAAATAAGGAGATAAATGTTTGGAGTTTTATCTTCTCACATTGAATTTCCCCAATATAATAATTAAATTATAAAAACTAAGAACTTTATTCCTCCTGTTTTTGAAATCGCTTTCAATATTCTTTGTTGCTCAATATGCATTTATTTCGTGATATTAGGAATATATATTTATGTATCGTCTTTTCTTATTTTTAAATTCTTTGGAATATTTTGTAGTCCTTGGATTTAATAAGTCAAAATGCCTTATCGTCTCAATTCGCTGCTCTATAATGATAACTGAATGGACTATAATATCCTTAAGATATCGGCGTTCCAAGCGCAGTTTCGCCATGAATTACTTCCGTTAGGATTTAAAACCTATAATTTACGCGAAATCTTTCAATGTAAGGCAGATAGCTTGCTGCATATCTGATTTGCTTTCTGGATATTTTTGGTCCAAAGTCCTATTAAATGTTATAAAGGCAGCTTCTGCTGAATTTTACCATTCTCTCTTCCTCTTTAAAAGTGGACTTGCCACACCTGAATATCTATTTTCCTTTGCTTCACATTTCCTTGCACAGGCAGAAATATATTCCAAACTCTGCACGCCAATGGTAGAATAAATGGGGCTATGTCGAACCCAGCATCACCGAAATTACGGTCCTTGTTATCTGACGAAACAGCACATGATTGTGAATTTTTTTACAACCCAAAAAACGTGAACCACAAGACATTATTTGCCCTTTCCTTTTCACTTACTCCTTCCTCCATTCTTGGCCTTCAGGATGCCCATCAAATTGCCTATAGACGGGATGATGGAGTCGGTTTCATTCCGAAATGATGTCTCACGCAAATCTTGCATGAATTATCCGGCTTTGTGTCTTCCTCCGTTCCGATGTTACCCTTCCATCCTCTCCTGCGCGATGTTGTGGAAGTGGGAGGAGATGGGATAATCGTATCTCTTATCCGCTTCTCTTTATGGCCTTGCCCTTACGTCATCGGTCGGTTGGACGTGTGATTTATCGTGGTCGGTGGACACGCGGAAAAAGTGGAGAATTAATTTCTGCTATTAGCGCATTTTGTTTCGCTCGCGCATGGATTCGTGGGTAAACTGCTCGCGGCTTTAATTCATACGAAGCGGATGGCGTGTACGTTTTAAGGGATGGACGCTTTGCGTGGGACGGCGGAATTTTCACGTTTCGCCACGAGGTAATATTTCCGCCATTGTGATCAATAGTTCTTAAAACGTGGCGTTCCAGTCTTTCCGGTACGGTCTAAATCGCGGCATTTTTTTTTTATTTCGCTACCAGTTGCACTCGCATTTGGACTCTTCTTGCTTGTTTCTTTCAGCTTGTTTTCTACAACAAATAAGCTTTCACCGTAATTAGAAGTGGGTTATATTTATCCAACTTGACTACTTCTCTCTAAATTAATATTTTCAGGTTCTATAGTTGCTATAAGAAACCCGTGAGTTACGTTGTAAATCAGGAAGGACTTAGGAAATTTATGAGATTTCATAAAATCTGGAAAAAATTCTCGAAAGCGCTATCATCTAGCCATCTAGCGGAATGAGCTGGAGCTGTTCCCGGCGTAATATAAATTGAGCAGTCAAGTGGGGCACGCCTCTCCTCTAAGCCTAAGAAAAGGGTAATCTGAATGAACATTTAGGAGCGAAACTATATTTGGAAACGGGGACTCGCCCATTGATCATTTAAATACTTCGGCCTAATTTATGATCCTTCCTCGGGTCGTAAGTTATTGCGTGGCAACTGAATGGAAAATCATCCTCCTTTCGGGAAATGGCGTCAGATGCACTGCCTAAATGGGATGATAGCGGGATATCGCGTTTACGGCTTCAAGTTCATTTAGTACAGTAAACAAGAGTGATGCTTTGGAAAGAAAATCCTCGAAAGTGGTTTTCGCTTTAGAAATATATATTATCTAAATCTGGACTATACCTAAACACCTTTATACTACTAGCATAATTTTACGTAAAGTGTGCCTGAACTGTTATATATTCCATCATTCGTGTAACGTAAACAATCCTCTTGGTTAACATCTTTCCATTTGGCCTCAGATTCGAATGTAATGTTGTGTTCTATATTGGTATATCAGAATTGTATATTTTTTCGAATAATTGTGACGCCGGCACAACATTTGCTTCAGAGAATAAAAATTTTCCTTTGTAATCCGAGATGGCATACGTAATTTCGCTCGTTTATTCAGTATGCAGAAGATCATGATCATTTTGGAAAGTTAATGTCTCTGGGACATTTGGGCGAATTAAACACAGCGAAATGATAACATTCTTCATTCCATAACGCGCCGTCTCTTATACGTCCTCTAATAGCCCATTATACTTCGTACTCCATTACTTTTCTCTCCTTCGGGTAGTTTCTTCAAAGGATAGCCGTAAGAAAAAGAAAATACGAGCGCTATAGCGATTAAACTTGCAGTAATCGAATGTCGGGCTCATCGCGATATGCACTTACGCATTCTCTTTCATCGTCTGCCATGCGCAATTGTCTTTCAGGCCATTACTACCTCATTATCAGTCGTGACCCACCCATGTGGTGCACGCCCTATGCTACCCGACCCCTATGCCGTCTCTTTTTTCCCACACCTCCGCACCAAGAAAAATGGTTCTTTTCTGTCTCTTTTGCCGCACCCGACGCTAATGAGCGTTTCTAAGACCTCTCCTCTTTCTTACTCTCTGCCCCATCCTCTCTCTCTGTTTCGGCTTTACATTTGCGTTTTTCCTGGAAAATTCCACCCCAGAGCTGCGCTGGTTAACGTCTCCCTTCACTATTTACTTTACCTCGGGGTTCGCGTTCGATTCTGCTCCGGTGCCTGGGTATTTAATGTGTTTTTCTTTCCCAATTCAGGATCTTGCCTCGAAACTTTCTGGTTCTCGCAAGATGGAGGATTCATTTAATTACAGCCAGCCTCCGGGGCGGCGCTTGAAATGGTACAGAAAAAGTAGTCTCAGAGGAAAAACAAGCGTAGTTTTGAAGGGATTTGGTGGATTCCAGAGGTTGGTGGGGTGAGAAACGTTGGGTTGGAATTTCAGGGTGAATATTTCATTGCAGGAATGACTTTAATCACTGGCGTGTTACTTAATAGGTGTGTACGAAATAATTACGACTTCCGTAGTCGGATCTAATGGAATTAAACTGGCTTGATATAGCATTGTAAAAATCTGATAGGAGATTCCTCGGTATGGACATTTTCTTCGCATACTTTCGTAACGCATCTTTCCCTGTCATTTCCTTATCTTTCAAAATGAACGGTTTTAAACTGTAATATGCCGCGATTGCTATCTACATTCTAGAGTTTTAATTGAGCTATACTCATTCGAGGCAGTTGTTCTCATAAGAGAAGGTGGTAATTATTCCTAACAATGCTAAGAGAGATAATCGTAACTAAATTAATGTAACTGCCTTTTAAAAAGTGTTTTCATTCTAATGTATTCAGTTTATTATTATCCTTCTATTATTGCTAGTTTGCTGTGTTATCGGATTCGGTTAAAGATTAGTGAAATTTAGAATGCTGATATATGGATGAATGTGCCACGGCTAGTTCCCCTCCTGAATCGTGGTATTTATTCATATTAGTAATTTAGGAATTCAGATTTTTTTGTGTCAATAGATGCCCTTCTGGTGGACTGAGCCAAATTTATTTTAATTCCAATTCTCTGCGCTCGATTATCTAATCTTTCCATTTTTGTCTTTTTCCTAACAATTTTCTTCCTTAATGAAGTATAGTTAAGGAAAACGAAAACAAATTCTGGTCAGAATATACTTTGAATGAGAAATACTTCCTTTACCTACGTAAAATCAAAATGTTAAGTGAAATTATCCATTCGATGTTAATATTTAACGATGCAGCACATTATCTACGCCCATCAGAGTATATGTGGAACAACTATAGATGAATCTTGAACCCCTCTGCCGTGATCAAGGTTACTAGTGAGTAAAGTTAAAAAACTTACAGCGTTTCGTATACATAAGCTGCAGTGTTTAAAGGTATCCTCTCAAACGAGGGCTAAGCACATAATCCCACGATAATTGGACCTCTAGTCAGCAGTCATTATACCGTTAACGTGGTTTCGCCACAGCTCCTGACACGGAAACCAAAAATCACCAGCGGGCGGAAAGTGACTTTGGGGCCATTCGTAAGCCTCGGGCCTCCCTTGTGCCGGAAGGCCGTAAATCGCGAACTTTAAAAAGTATCTCGGGAAGAAGGCAGTAGGAAGAATGGAAATTACCGTGCCGTAATAAACGCCGCGGACATCGTAAGCATTCGTTAATGTTTTATTCCGCGGCCCCATTTATACCTCCCGAGCTCAATGGTGCGTGGCAGTGTTCGGTATAATTTTCCCAGCGTTTTTAATGGGCGGGTAATTGGAGGAGTCGGGGATGTTTTGCTACCTGCAGCTGGGAAGGAGCGGAATTATAGAGGCAACACATCTCTCCGTACCATTACGAGCCAGCCCAAAAAAGGGAGCTCTTAAAAAGCGCGATGAATGCACGCAAGCCAGTGTGATAGATAGGTACTTTTGTCTTGGATTGTTGTTTCTCCCGCGAAAGGCGAACGGAGTGATAATCGACCACACCCTCCTCCCTTTGGAAGAAAGGCGTAAAAACGGTGCCGTACGACCGGCGTCGTCGGTTCGATCACCGGTGTTTTCGTTCCAGTACGGGTTTCCAAGGGTCGTTTACCTTTTCCAATGTTTTGCTGCTCGAGATATTCGAGTTGTGCCCGATGAAGGTATTGCGGCTAGTTTGTTAAGGCAGGAACCAGATATGCTAAGAGGTGCGATTGCGAAAGCTCACTGGGCATGGCAGGTGTTCCAAAGGAGTAAATCTGTTACCCGGAAAAGAGCGATTATATTCCATCAATCAGTCGTAATTATTACTTGAATGCGCACAAACTTGGTTTACCTTGCTTCATTTAAGGGATTCCATAGCTGTAAAATCTTTTGTCCTTTGACCATGGTAGCGGAAACTTCAACCTGCATTTTAACGATGTCTCTCATCCTAGCCGAACAGTGCATGTCCCACATTATTGGAATACAGTAGTATTTTAAAAAGATTCCGAAGGCTGAGGCTATTTCGCTCTTGTAGTAATCACCGGGATCGAACCCAGGACAGCTTCCAGCAGAGGCATACCCGTTGCCCTTTCGACTATCCTGTAGCACTTATTGGAATGCAAGAATGAATTCAGTCACTTTTTGAGTATATATATTTGGCCTAGAGTAAAAGAGAAGTAAATATTTTCTTAGAATGATTGATTAACTTGTAGATTTTAGTGCAGTCGTGGTGCTGCTCAGTATATTTCAGCGTTAGTTGTCCAGCATGCTGTTTATGAAGAAAGCGTTCTTGATCCGACATTTTGGTTTATTTTTACTTAATGGGATCATCATTATATATAGGGATTTTATTGTATTATTTAATGGGATTTATTTTTGCATTTTATCCTTCGAGAGTTTTCTTCTCAAAGAAAACTTTCTTTGTCGCTGTAACTTCAGTCTCTGCCGATGGCATCATTCCTATGAAAGTATCTAAATGGCCCTTTTCAGTGGAAATTTTTACTTTAACGACCGAAGCTTTATCAAACAAAGGACGACTTCTTCACTTTCGTAAAGTAGTTGATTTCGAGTTTTTCGACTTCGTCTGGATCCATCCGGTTTTTCCCAGACATATCCATTAATGCGACGAGATTTTAAATTACTGCTTGTTTGTATTTCCCTATCTTTAATTATGTTTGCATTGGTTGTAGCAGTTGAAAACCGGTTATCAAGAACCTTATCGAGGAGTTCAGCTAATGTCTTCGTAATCTCCCATTGTTTGGTATTTGCTTCCATTTTGGGAATGCCAAAGGGAAATGCATTGTTTTAGTGTGCGCTTTACTCTCAGATTACTATGATTGCTTTTAATTTCACTCACCTTGTGTTATTTTAGATTGCAAACAAAATGAAAGTTGTTTTTCCTTTCCTGGCCTTTCTTACGATTCAATCGGATTTACGGGTGATTTCATGTCGTAATTCCCTTCGTACGCAAGAGCTTCGGTTCAAGGTTATTGCACTTTAAACATTTACGATATTAATGAAGTATGAAAAGAAGCCTTTGGGTTTCAATCTTCTCTCTACTAAGCTTTATTAAAAGTAGAGATTTGTAGATATATGCCTGTGAGTTACTCGAAATGACTTCCATTGTATTAAATTCAGAATTTTTAATAGTAGATCTAATCTAGTGCGCCTTTTTACATTTTACGTCGAATATCCCTACGTCTCTATTCGGAAAATGGAGTAACTGCGTCCTAGGTTTATTTCATTTCAGGCGAAAGAGATATGAAGTTTCCGAAGTAATTACCTTTGTCTTTCTCTTGAAGGACTCCCACGACTTTCAGATATTTTTAAAACGACTCGAAAAGACGATAATACCAGTCGGCTATTCCCGGCGTACGAAACCATTCAGTTTACCCTTCGCGAATACTTCATCTCTGCAATTCATCCCCGTCATGCCTGCATCCTTTTTATAGAGAGGGAAAAGAAGCTATGCATATCCAACAGCGGATGCATTACGGAAAGACCCATCGCATACCAGCATCGTTTCATTTTTTCATCAAGCTGCTCTCCGTAATTTTTTTCCCGATGATTTATTAATTTTTTTGTTCGAAGTCTATTCGTAAGATCTCTCTTTTTTTTCTGGTTCGCCCACCACTTCTTTCCACTGCCATTTATTCACCCCTCCCACAGCACTACCACCTAGGCCATCCATTACCTCCCGTGATGATTATCTCCTTATTTCTCCGTGGCCCGCATAATTTCGGAGCTTTGGTCATTTTACGCCACTCCCTCCCATTCTCCCGTCCCTCCCCTCGTTAATTTTTTTATTCGCTCCCGAGACGTTTTCCCCTGGAAAATAAAGGAAAGGGGATTTCTTATCGTTCCGTCTGCCAGGGTCCGACTGTTCTTTTATTTGTTTTTTCCTCGTCGTCATCCGAAAATTCTTTCGCCGACGGTCGAAATTTCGAATTTTTTTGTTTTCCTTGCGGGATTCTTTCGCGTACTTTCCTCTAGTCTTGAAGCGCACCGAACAAGGGATTCATCGAATTTTCTTAGTGTTGGGATGGTTGTTTGTTTTCTACGGGCGTTCAATGGAAAGAAAACGTAATCACGCTGGTGGAATTTGCTAAATTTTCCAAGACATCCAGGATTTTCACATCAACTGAAATATCAAAACTGATAATTCTTTAGACATATCACATTTTTCTTATCTTTAAATGTCACATTGACTTAATATTTTCGTGATAAGAAAGAGAGGCGAGGTAGCAAAGATGTAATTCTAGGGAATATCAATAATTTTATTAATTTATTGATGTAAATATTTATAAGACAATTGTAATTTTGAAATTGGACAAATCCATAGGCAAATTAGCACGATTAGTATTTTGTTCAATTGACTGTTCCGTTTGTGAGGAAAGAAAAAGATTACATCTCAATGTAAATAATCAAAATTAATAACTAATTTTACACATTTGTACTATAAGGCAGTATTTGTAATAGCGAAAGGTCTACGTTCACTCCCCATTGTGGCTGCACAATTCCGATACTACCGATATATTTCGTAGTTTACGATTCGATAAGTAACGGGTGTGCGGTTTAAAATTGATCATTCCCGTAGCTTTTCTACACTAGCACCATAAAACCTTGTTTAAATGTTTCTTTTCCTTATCTCCAGACCTAGCAGAACATCAGTTTTATGGAGTTCGTACGGTCACAAGTCGTAATGCTCTTGCTATATAAAGTCCCTCAGTAATAGCCTTTCAGAGCTTGTTACGAGCTGTTTGTCGTCGTTGATATTCGCGAAATTTCTATTCTAAATATAGGGAAGGGTTATAAGAGACATGAAAGCCTTATAAATGAATCTCCATACGTCTTCATTTTGCGCTATACTTAATTCTCCACCTACTAATGTTGCCCTAATCTATCTCGGACCGCGAAGTGAGGTCATAAATATCAGCTTTTAAATGAGAAATCGGGAGGTCAGTATCTCCAAATTTAGCTTTCCCCTCCGCAATTTTGCCAGATTACTTTTTGCGGGATTAGAGGTCGGAAGCAGATCTGTATGGTCCAGTCCGAGTAACTCTAATAACAGCGCTTTTTATGTACACTTGTTCGACTTGAAGCGCCCTATCTGTTTTGTCCCATCTCTTTCTCAAATCCCTCGTCCCTCATTCGCTATCTCCTACATCTGAAGCTGGTTTCGCCATTTCGTTTTCTCTTGCCCTCAAAGTGCTACTATATTCCAGAAGTCGATTTTCCCATGCGGTCCGAGGAATCAGCGCCCTTGTTTAGGTTGCGTTGGCGTGGTGATCGTTTTCCTAAAAGTAGTTGCAACATAACAAGGAACTTCTAATAAAGACTTAAACGAAATTAACTCCAGGATATCCTTTACTAAACGAATCGTTTATTCATTTCCCCGCTAAATGAAATTTTTACACCTCTTTCCGGGAAATAGGTTGAATGTGGAGATAATTTTATCTATTATCATTTTTATTGCGCATAAGAATTTTCAAGGCAAAATTTCTAATCTACCAGCGACGCATTCAATTTATCATATTTCTTGTATTTTGGATAGCATCATATATTTAATCGAATACATTCCGTTGAGATGATTTTTTCGTAAGCAAAAATAGTGATTGCGTACAATCGCTTTTAAATCCAGAAAATACGGCTATTCATTCAAACGCTTCCCAGCTAAGTTTTCAAGGACGTTTGTGTGTGGAACGTTCTCTTTTTTATTCTCTGCTTTAGGCCTTAAGATCTTCATGAGCAATCTATGGCTACATAACGTCTGTTCGCGAGTAAAAATTACATATTTCGAAGTGCATAAGAAATAAGGAAATTAAATATTCTTCATCATAGCTAATGAGACTCAGCGGTATTGTATATAACTAATATCATTACTAGCAAATAGTGAAAAGGGAATCTTGGATTTTGATTCATATAAATAAGTGCGTACTCAATTAATATATAATTCTTACAAGAAGCTGTTTGAGCCATAAGCAAAGCATCAATAGATTCTGTTATTATTACATTTAGTTTTATTAAACTAGAGGAACTTTTCCTTTGACTGGAGATCAGGTGCTTGTAAGAGTGAGTGATAAGGAGCAGGGAAAACTTTCTTGTCCATGTCATCGGTAATGGAATATATTTTCAAGCCTTTTTTTCTTTGTTTGTCTGTCCATACCATCCGCTGGATGTACGCCCACCTCCCAAACATGGCGACCCCTGCGAAGGGGTGTAATGCATCGGTGTTTTTATCTCATTCTACCCGCAACAGGATGCGCTGCCTTCGAGTCTTTTATTATGTACGGGAGCCTCTCCCTCCCTTGATTTATGCTTTGCAAAAAACCTGTATGGTGCAGCGCAGACCGTCGCTCGGTTATCATTTCTTCCGAAGATGTTATTGCGGCTTTTTACCGTTTGGGTGGGATGCGCCCTTACATTGTCTGCTATATCCGTGCTTAATCTTTTAAATGGGCTCTCGGTAGTTTAAGTAGTCAAATGAATGAATTTTAATGGATTTATTCGTGGCTTCTGTGCTACAGCGAACGATTTTTATGTTCCATTTTGCTTTGATACGTAGATTAGTGGGAAATACTTTAGCAGTTTATATTTCTTATTTACTTTACTTGTGTGGATCTTAAATATTCAGAAATTTCATGAAACTCATCCTTTAAACTGTGGGACATATTTTCTTTTCTTTGATTTCGTTTAGAAGATGATTCCTGGAAACAGAAATCGTTGGCGGTTCAATATTAACTTTTTAATCGAGGGGCGAGATTTTGTAAAATTAGTGAAACATTTTTACGGAAAAACCATAGATTTATTCGGTTTTTAGTTATTGTTACACAAGGTTCGTGAATCTTAAGTCTTGTTAGAAGGTTACTTTTACATTTTCCTTAGATCCTTGCGTCTCATATCAGTTAAACAAGCACTTATCGGGTTCTCTAGAAAGTAGTAAAAGACAGGAAACTCTTGTGAATTCAGAATAACTTGTAAACACGTATATGTCGAAAAACGGTAAACAATTAAGGTGATTGTATTTTTATATTTTTGTGTAATGATTGATCGGTATCATTTTAGCACGAATAAACTTTTTTTATTACTATGAAAGAGAAGTGTTTGTATTGAATAACATAGGTTTCGATATAGGGTTGCTATTAGGAATGACTATATTCATAATAGTAAGGCATAGCGTCCGCTATGACTTACTTTAAGCCACTTCGATTACTTATGCAAACTTCATCGCAGGATGTGATGAGTGGTGAATCTTTCATTCCGGATTGAATTTTTAGGCCGGCGCGTGTGCCTCCTCCATCCCAATCAACGGGATGCATCCCCGATCGTATAATTAAGTAATTAGGGCGAAATGCAACTCGTGGGCACCTTGAAACATTCCCCTGCGTTCCGCCGCTGTTGCTCGCTTTCATTGCCGCGCCTTCTTTTGTTTCGATCCGTGCATAAAATAACCCTTTTGTGCCGTGCTTAGCATCGATTCCGTTTGATATCTCGTCGCTACATGAAAGGATGTTATTGAGAGGGTAGGATAGAGATTAGATAGAATGGGGAGGGGAAAAAACACGAACTTAGCGATCTCCCCCTTTTTTACCTCCCACTTTTCCTACGAGCTTTCATCTTCCGCCTCCCCCACTCTGTAGCTTTAGACGTGTCGTTGCTCAAAAGAGTACGTCGTTAACATGCACTCCCGTATCGCGTTTCTTATTTATGTTGCGGGTGGGGTTGCGTGCGCTTAGCTCCTTTTCATTCCACGGTTCAAGGGGTGAAGGTTGGTCGATGAAGGGTTTCGAACCCGAGCCTTCGAGGGTGGCGCACCTGATCTCTAGAGCCATTCACTCCGCTCGTTATATAGCGCTCGCTTATGTTGGCTCATTACCGAGCCTCGTTCAAAGTATCCCATTGATGCAATCGTTAAATTGCTCTCAGGTGTTTTCTTTGGGGAAAGGCTTTCCGTTTTCTTAATTTCGCTGAATTAATGTAGTGGTCGGATCGCGACGGGGTCGTTATTTTCGGATTGAGATGTGGAAAAGATTCATCGAGACCTGCCGAAGGCGATCGAGCTTCTCGTGGAGTGTGAAACCTTAAATCTTTTTAGGGCCTTTATCACGATTTTTTCGCCCTTATTTTGGTTGTATTACTTATATTTCTTTTGTCCTAGATTGTTTTTCCTAGAAATTCTTGTCCTATTGCGGAAACGTTAACAATTCAGATTCCGCGGCTCACTAAATTAGCCATTCATAAGTTTCATTTTAATTCCAAATTAAAAAGGAGAAAACATCAACGTCGGAATAAAATATATTACTATCAGAGCAATCTTACATTAAACGAAAAATATATGTATTGTGAAATTCGGCGCGTTTGTTATGCGGAATTAGAAGTATTTGTTGCTCTCTCATGCTACTCGCAGCTAGGTCACAGTACACCAGTTGAGAAGCACCGGATTATGGAAATAGCTCGATAAAATTTAGTATCGTTTTATATTGGTTAAATGAAACGAGATATGTTGGAGGTTGAAAATAACGCTTAGCCAAAACTTCGATTTTCAGAAATTTATTCGAGTGGCATAAACTCAGCATCCGAGTTTCATCGTTTGTTTGCTGTTGAAGAATCAGAAGCGGAATTTTCTAAACGTGAATTTCCAAGTCAATGAGCGAAGCCCTCGGCGATGGATTTCTGCACACCGAATGCAACCAATTTTATCATTATGATCGCGGGTAAGGATTTATTCTCCACCATCCGAGCTCGTTTTAATTCATCCCCGCAAATCATTTTGTCACCCAGCGGGTAATTTTCCCTCTGGAAAAACTTTTCCAATCGCCGGAATGCAGCTCGCGCCCATTGGATTTCCTTTTAAGGGACGTGCAGTCCTTTTGTTCGGTGCATATAGGAGAGACTCGCGTCAATGGGGGCAACATACATATGAGCCGATTTAAGCGCATGCGTGAAGGGATAATTGATGCTGCGACCTTAGAATAAAACATCCGGAAGCGATAAGGGGCTGGTGTTTAAGCGGACGTCCCAATGTATGGATTGCGCACTTGCTTATTGTCATTAGGAAGGTCGACTTTGACAGTGGGATGGAGCGAGCTGTCGCCGTAGTATTAATCGTCCGCTATTCCACAAGCTTTTTTCTCCTCTCTGAATTTTTAAATAAATCCCGGACTATGCTATTAATCAAGGGAGTTGCGCGATTGTATGTTGCGTGAATCTATCGCCATGTGATGGCCACCAACGTCTCGGGCGCCTTCGCGGAACAATTATCAACGGGTTTCCTTTTCTTGTCGCGATAAATGTTGTTTACGAAACCGGTTTTTGTGTCACTTCGGTGGCTTTCGGAGGCCGTGGAAGCGTTTTCTCTTTCTGTTTTTGTTCAGACTCGGTCACGGTGCCCTTGTGTGCGGGGGGCGAGAGTATTAACTTGAGTGGACTTATCGGTCATTTGTTTGGTGGGCGTCGAAGGGCGATGACACGTTTCCGTGATTCATGGCTATTGTTGTCGCGGGGTATCATTCACTCATGGATAATGTTGGGGGAAATTTTGGCCCGATGTCATTTGGTCATCGTCATTTCTTTCATCTCTGAATGGTTTTTCTCGGTCTAATTTCGGGGGTGTGCTGTTGAAAGCAATGGAGGTTCCTATATACACGTCAAGATTCTCCCGTTCGTTTACTGAGAAAAAGGGAAACGGAATCCGATGATTTTCTCGTAGGAGTTTACCTATCCCAGTATTTCAGCATGTTCTTGCATAGACGTAAACGTTTGTGAATCTCATGGGATAGATTTAAGACTGGAGTCCGCCCAAATGAAATTTAAATTATTACTTTAAGTGTCGTAGATATGAAGGAATATGAATAGAGAAGAAAGTAGGGTAAATTCTCTGCTAAACTTTCAGGGTTCAGATAGATTACCTCCATAGCTTAGAGAATATTCGAGAGCTGTTGCATCTAGCACGTGTTTGTGGAGTCACGCGACTGAAGGAACGTGACCCTCGTGTTATCACTCTCAAATAGCTCGGTAAAAGTTCCTCTATCAATTGAAAGTGCACCGACGTTAGTTCATAATCTGTATGCCAGATGGCAGTAGTTTATATTTTTCAGCTAAATTTACCAATATTTTTTCTGATTGCTGTATCACGCTTTGAGTTTTATTTCCAGAAAAGTGGACACAGTTTTTAAGCAACTGGGTTTGCAAATCGTTTTTAAAATTGGAAAATTTCATCCGTACATCGGTAGCTTGGACAACTCAGTGTTACTTTCGGCGATAGTTTGGCATGTATTTATACAGCTAAATTCAGAAAGATGATAATAGTTCATCAGTGTTGTCGCTTTTCCTCACTTCATACATATTCGAAATTAGATTTTTATGATTGTGCAGGAATTAATTCTTGTTTAATTGGTCTCCTTAGGAGCATAGAATGGAAGTCTCCTTATTGTAGGATGATATTATAAAGAATTTGTGACCGTCCATGATTTATATGAGCATTTCGTGACAATGCATCTTCCAGTGCGGTCCAGCATCGGAAAATATATCACGCCCTCGGTTTCAGAATTCAGAAATCTCCTCCATCTTGGAACATAATTCTACCTCTCAGTATTCGAAATCTATTTCATCAATATAGTTGGCATGGCGACCTTGGCCCCGAGCAAAAATCGTGCCGGACCCTCAATTTGATCACGGCAGATTTCGCTCGCAACGCGCGCAGACTCTCGTTCAGAAACTAGATAATAACAGTCTCCAGGGACTGGCATCGGGAGATGGACGATTCTGTGCCGTTTCTCGCCACCCCATTTCCCTCCTAAAGGAGCAGATGAAAAAGTAAAGTTCCACCGAAGTGGCGAAGATAATAATTGATGGGTCGCGATGAAAAAAGTGGAAAAGGAACTCTCGGATTGTTCCTTCCGAATAACTAAATTAAGAGGCATGCATAATCCAGGGATCCCCCTCATCACTTTTTCATCTGCCTTCCCCCGCACGGAAGCCTGCAGGTTGGCGATCAGAGAAGGACGCGGGCGTGTCTCGCACGAATTCGTGCGTGGAATGGACGCGACCCAAGGCAAATAGAGTCCCCATCGAGAGATTAATTACCGGGAATCGGCGTTTTACAGCGATACGCATCGCCGGTTTCGTGCCGGAAAATTCCTTTACTTGTTCTGAATTTCCTCTGCCTAATTGCGGAGGCGTTAACGATTTTCGAGCGATATCGAAAGCGCGTGATCGTATCGTTTCGGAAAGGATTTTGGACGTCTTTTTCGGTTTCTTTTTTTTTTAAATAAATGTGTCTGTTGATGTGTGTGTATTCGTTTGCCTTACGTCACCGTAGTAGGCTCCTGTGGTGGAATCTATATTTTGGTTAAATCAGGATTCCCTAATCAGGTGCCGAATAGAATAATATTGATGGGGGACTCCAAATATTTATACTCAGTGGTCTTTATTTACATTTATAAATATAGAATCCTGTTTTAAATTAGCAAACATGCATTCAATTCTTATTTCTTCTTGCCTTGTTTCACATTTTTTTTTCAAAATCATTGCTTATTTTCAGGTGATGTGGAAATATATTATTGAGATGGGCATTATTTTTATGCTCCGGTTATCGGAAGTAAATGGAGCATCGTTTGTGAAATATTGGAGGAAGATTTTTTCTTGGATGTAAACCCCGCATATTATTACTCATTCCATAGCATAAGTGGGGACTGAACCTTGTGTTTGATGTTTTTATCGGTATGCGAGGATCTTTCGTAGAAATGTTTGATAAGAAGTGGCTTGACTCTCAAGAAATTTCTTTTAAAATGGGAGTTAGAAAGTCCAAAAATTTATTTGGAGCAATGGAAAAGTTACAGCCTCTAGGCATATATGCGTTAGCGATTTTATCGCTTGTTTCAGCGAATTTTCCCGTTTATTTTAGATTTTGTGTTCCGATTTAGTTGCAAATCCATAACTACCGGGCTACAATTGGTTCTGCGTCGCATTAGTTTATATCCTACAATCCAAAGATCGTGACGGTATACATTCGTCTATAGACCAAAAAATATTTCAGTTATTCATTACTCGAGAATACTTATTATTTCGTCGATATTAAGCACTTTCAGATTCGAGCTACTTTTTTAGCGATACTTTTTCACGTTAACAACTCCTTGTTTACTTTTCGAGCAGGTTCAAAGGGAAATTCGCGTCTCCGCTGGGAGATTTATTTTTTAGAAACGTTGGGCATTCGAAACGATTCGACTGGAAGCGTTTGGTATCTTAGTCCGTGAAAAAATAAGCAATATCTCCATATATAGTACGTGTATGGAGAATTCTTCGGAGCCTCCCACCCCCGCAAAAACCGATTCGCATCCGCCGCAGCGTGGAGGGCGCCCATCTAGTTTCACTAATTGCGATCGGGGTGGGAGAGCGGACCAATGGTATTGCGTGGGCGAAGGGTTGGTTGGCGGGGGTGGAAACGTGGACAAGGTGGGGCGGAATTTTTCCCTCATTCTTTTTTCACGAGGGCGAGGGGGGGGCAGTCGACGAGGAACTGCAGAGCTGATGGCGGTGAGATCTGGAACATTAATTGGAGGTATCGATTTTTCGCAGTAGGAAGGTAGTACTTGTTGAGCACCGCAGACGGATCGATCGGGTTTTTGCCGTGGTGGGGACGGCTCATTTTTTTGCACCCTCCCGAGTCAGACTTTTCACGTGTGTCTGTTTCGAGGAGAGTATGAGTTTTTGAAGAGCGCCATCCTCCCGTACGCACGCGGAGTTGCGCCGGTTTTTTTTCCCACCACTCGATTTGACGGTTGAGATAGGAGTGGGGTGAAGTGGGGGTTTTGGAAAAGATGGAAAGTGAGGGAAATGATTATTACGTGGAGGCCTGGTTTCCCGCCTCGGAGTTATTATTCATAAGCCCCCGTCACCCGCCAATCTCTCCCGAGCGATCTCAAGCCACGCCACACTCCCATTTCTGCCTCCCCTTGGCCTTTCTCCATCTCTTCCCTTTCTCGCGCATATGCATTCATATACGTAATAATGTAAATCGACAATTCTCCATGAGCGAGGTAATGATTTTATATCCTCGACATTCTCTAAATTTGGAGTGGCAGTAGTAAATAAATTACTCCGCAGGTATGCTATAAAGCCGGTTTTGGGGGCAGGCGCTTTGACCCGAGTATTGAGACAACCGTGCTGAAACCATTAGCTAAAATAGCTCCAATCATTATTATAATGATGGGGAAAGCTATGGGGAAACATTTTTTTAACATTAGATAAAGTATATAAATATCAAAATACACAAATTATAAATAAAATTATAAATTATGGAAACGTATTATTTGTATCAATATCGAATGTTTCTAGAATATGTATATATATTCATTTAATACCAACAATATATGGGGGTCTCTCAGATAGCCATTCTTTGGCGATAGCGGTCCTGGCTTCAATTCCCGGTGGGAAGTTAAATGTGCGAAATGGTCTTAGCTGTTATAGCGCTTTCAGCAGTGCCACTATTCTAGTCTATATGTCAAAGGTAGATAATTTTAATTTATTTTACGTATGAAATCCATTTAAACTGTTAGATAACGAAACCAAGTTCAACCAACAAGGCAGAATACAAAGATGAAGCATAAATAAACTATTAACTGTTCCTACAATTATCGACTGGTGGTGAAGTCTCGTATAACTGCGTATACCCGAATCCGCGGTGTAACCGACAGCGTTGTGATCGAGCAACGGTAAATTTAGTTACCATTGAATTCTTTGTTTCCACGAGTTGAGGCCGGACTCCAAGTATTCTAATGTAAATGAAATTTTCCTTCGTATCGGATTCGCCCTATTTATTTACGCACGAAATTTCTATCCGGTTCTGAGGATCGTTAACTCCGTTGTATTTTTTTGTGCAAATGCCCTCTGGCTATGTGAATGGAAATTGCTCGTGATTCTCCAAGACTGATGTCCGAATCATGTAGTGTTTTAGTCGATTGCTCTGTAACGAAATCGAAAGTTGTTCGTTGTAAGTTTACCGCGTCCAAGATTTTACGCTCTCTATAGCTTAGAAAGGAGCTCGATTAACTTTACAAGATACTTGAATTAATGCTTTTGTGGCATTTGTTACTTATGAAGATCTTCTCCTGAATTGATCTTTAAGTTGTTTTTTCTCTGCTTTATTTCGCGAAATAGTTTCACGTCACGTGTTCTCATGTCTACGATAAACTAGAAGAGGAAGATATTAATGTGTGGTTTTCCACGTGCGTTTCTACTATCTCAGGTTTTGCTCCTTGTAGTAGAAATCAAGGTCCCGTTACTCTGTGCTACCTATGCGAGATTTTAAATATTGTCTCGTAGAATAGCTCATAGGAAAAACTTGAGACTCTCTGCTCCATTTCCATTTGTTATCTAGTATTCCCTCTGGTTGTGGTTGATGTTGACTTTCTATAAAAAATAATTGCAGTGGAACATATATTGAAGCGAATACCTGACCCGTTAGTTCTCGTTGCTCGCTCGGCAAAAATAATCTGGAAGGTGCCAGCGCTTAAAAATGTTGGCAGTCATTTTACATCTTATCTAGAGCGACTCAATTTGTGCTTGAGTTACAACTTGAATGGTAGAGCGCATTTTAAAATAAAGCAGCAATTTTCTGAAAGAAAATGTCATGACTTTCCTACCACTTGTGTCTCTTCATTCTTTACTATACGCTTTCAATTTTGCATTGCGAAAATTACGCACTCCTTCACGCGTGGCTTTAACTTCTCGAAGGTTTTACAACGTTATGTAGAGCAGTGTTAATTTTTCAGTTTCATTTTCGTCTCAATGAAAGCCTTCACCTCTGAGTTTTGTCTACGTCCCCGTGGGAATTGCTTCCTCGTTTTATTTTCATGACTCCCATTGCATAGCATTGTTTACACTTCCATCCGATACGTTACGCGTAGAAGCTTACGCTCTGCTTCTATTCTACGCGCCTCACGTACTGTTTTGTTTCGAGCCGGTCGTTATTTGCTTTGCCCAATGAATTATTCATATTCATAAGTTTCGGCGTTCCTACGTTACGCCTTTTCCTCCCTTATTTTTCAACTCTGTGAAGGAACACCAAATAAATAGCTCTCTTCCTTTTCAGAGGGGTGTTTCAAATTTTCTATGTCCATTGTGAGAACAGTCTACTTTCAAATATACTCATTACAGAATAAATTAAACGCATGAATCATGAATCTCATTTGTCCCCGAAACGACACCGTATGTATTTAAATATGCATATACTAAGTAAATCAACGATACTGGTCTATTAACATACATATACATCCTGTCATAATTTTTCTCAAATTGTGATATGAGATAATCACCCTATTTAGCTCGTTTTGGAACGGTATTCCTTCATACTTTTCAATCATTGCAAACATTTTTCTTAAATATAGAAATCCTGATAGTTTTTGTTCTAAATGTATCCACTTTGGTTAAAAATTATTCTTCCAATAGTGAATATTCATCCAAATTGCGTAAGGAGAGAAAAAATTTGTGGCTTCGTGAAACCTAGGGCATCATTTCAGAGGAAAAGTATCTCAGTGCACTCAGGGAAGCACTCACAAAGATGAGGGTGCGATGAAATTTCGAAACCTTACAGTAGTATCATCAAAGCACCTATGAACTACAGATTATACCTAATTATAAACTTTTCATAACGCTACGATTCCTCGTAAATTCCAATTGATATACGGTGGTGTCTCGTTTCTTCTCTTCTCTCGGTTGTCATCAACTTCGTCATCCAGCCGAATTATTCCGGCTTCTCTCTTTTCCCTAAGCATTTTTCGAATCACGTTGTGAATTGAGCCGTACTTCCTGCTAATTGAACAATCCTCGGCGTGCTCCTCATTGCCCTACTACCCTTTCCCTCCCTTACGACACCACCCTTAAAACTCTGGGCTATCAGGTCACGGGAGGTCATTGCACTAATAGTTGGCCATGTACGTGCACCTCAGCTGCTGTGTATACGGGGCGGGGAAGTGAAAGGAGGAGAGCGTAGTAAAGGGGTGTCCTATTCAGGTGTCGTGGGTGTGCTTACGCCCACGCCTCCCACTTCTATAATCTTCCTAACGCGTCTTCCTTTCACTTCCCTCTATCTCTACCGCATCTTTGCGTCTTATGCGTGATCTCCCGTCTCATTTCGGTCTCATGTAGATTTTATCGATCTCCAGACTGTATGGCTACACTATAGAAGCCCTAGTGTAATTGAGTAGTTTTTGTGTAATGTTTCAGTTGGAATGAAATATTTTAGATTTGCTTTTTTAATGCTTTGAATGCGGAGTTACAGTCTCAGATTATCTCGAAATAATCCGTTTCGATAAGTATGTAGAGTACTGTTACTGTTAAGCGGGTCTGATTTTTTATGGAGTCAAAGTGTCATTTTCTCTCTACTATTTTAAGTCTGCTTAGATTACCCTACAAAATGAAATAACCTGAACTGAATTGATGTGTTTAAATATTTTAGCTCAGAAATTTTATTTGGTTAAGCTTGGTAGATGAGATGCTGAAGAGAAGAGAGATGTTTCTTAGAGTATGAGAGATCATATAAAATGATTTGTTGATGTGTCCAAAGTGAAAGATTTATACTTGCAGAAGAGTTATGCGTAATCTTTCCTTGAAAGGGAATAATGTGATTAATATGTTGATCAAAATACTGAATACGATAAGCAAGGAACAGAAAATTTCTGACTTATGCTTCTTACTTTTAATCTACGTATGGTTTTGCAGGTTATCCATTGAAACATACACTATCCAGTTTTATATAAATGGGCTAGGAGTAGGACTACTTATTTCTTTGCAAGAATCATTTTGAATTTCAAATACCGTTAATAATACTTTTATCGAAATATCTGTAACATGAGTACGATTGTGTATTTTCAAAACTTCGTTCTGTTAATACACTGGCCAAATCCCCCGATGTATTCTCCTTCCTTGAATCAAAGCCATCTTTGCGTTGTGTAATGTTTTTTACGATTATAGTACTACCATTCTTTCGCTTCTCTTCCATAAATCTCCTTCCTCAATCCTCCTCTACTCTCTCTCTCGCATAGAACGTGATCGTTTCTAGGAGTGCAACGCCTGCTTTCCCCCCATTTCCGTGCATAGTGAACGGTTTTTTCGTGATCGTCGTAAGGGCATATAACATGTACATTTCGAGTTCAAAACTCGCTTTCATCGGGACCCTTATACGTGAGGTTGTGTTTAAGGAAGATAAATTCCACCTCACGCCTCTCGCTTCTTAATCCACGCTCATTTGTCCTCGTTAGTTGCACTTAACGTAATCGGATGGCGGTGACATTTACTTTCCCTCAGGAAGATTTTTAAGGTGTTTTTGGTTTCCTGGCGAAAATTAAAGAAAAGGAATTGTCGTTTTCGTGTTTTTGTCGTTACCTTGGGATGGTGGTTCAGGTTTGAATTTTGCCTTAGAAAATATTCACCACTTCTAAAGAATGACACAGTTGGTTGGGTAACAGCTTACGATATTTCGTAATTTCATTCTTTGTTGTGGCTTAACTTTTTGTTTACTAGACCTTTCCATACGTTATTATCTCATTACTACGTTGTTTTCTGTTTTCCTCTTTAAGTAAGTAATACCCAATTACTTCAGTATGCAAGTCATTATCTTGATCAGTGAGGTTTTATTAATGAATCATTATTGCCCATTAAAGTGGTCTAAAAGTTGAAGATCTTAGTTTATTATCTGAAATTTTCTTATCACCCACTTCATAAAATTTATCGAGGTTATACCTGCTTATTTCTAAGACTGTAAACTTAAATTTAGATTGCGTATTTATGTATAATTATATGTTTCGGAGGTAGATCCTTCCGAGATTTCACTTTTCTGAACATTAAATCATTTAGCAAACACATCACTCGTAAAAAGGACTGATTCCTACAATTTCCCTGCTTTTATAACGTATAAACTTCCTAAATTGTATAAGAATCTCCGACGTAACGTGCACAGAGCCCTATCTGCCTCATTCATTTCAATCATTTCACGTCAAATGCATAATTATTACGTTATAGTTGTGCGTGGCCCCTAATCCACGCCTTTTTCTTGCTTAGCGTGCCCGTCTGTGGATGCATATCTTTACTCGAACTTGTAGCTCCACATGTCGTTGGCTTTTTAAGCCGTCGCCGTTCGTATTAAGCATGTTCCCTCGCAGGATAGACGCCCGTTTTATCGCTTCAGGATGAATAACTCGCCAGTTCTACGTCCGTGTTATAGGACCTACTCTTTAAGCCCGCCCTGGGTAGGTCACCTCATCTCTTCCTCCTCTCTTTAAAGCCTTTCTTCCTTTAATATTCCCATCGTGTCTATCCTTCGTCATTTTTCTCTATTTCCGCCCACCTTTCTCTGCCATATTTCCCTTCAGCGAAGGTCCCATCAATATTTTATCCGCTGTTTCTGGCTCTGTGATTTATTTACGCTATTTGTCCTGTTCGGAGAAGATTCGAAGACTGGGTCAGAAAAATTGGTGGTGCGTACCTGAGAGTTCAAAGTGAGATTCGAATGCTTATGCATTGCTTTTATTTGTTTGGCGACTCCTTGATATTGCTGTTCAGGTGACATGTATTCAAAATATTCTTGTTACGATGCTAGAGGAGGATGTTAATTCCTTGGTTTGATTGTTGATTCTCATAATAAAATCTTACTTGTATTGCTCACAAACAATCGTTTCCTCAGACATTTTATCTTCCCCTTTTGTATTCCAGTTTCGTCCTATTTATCATGACTCTCGGTGTAATAGATTTATAGTTATCATAATGCAGTTATTGATTTCATGACAATTCAAGGTCTTCAATGAGTTGCCAGAAAGGGCATCTAAGTGCGTATGATAAAGGCGTAGCTACACTTATTGTTAGTGGTTTACAGGGGGTGCTTGAACTTGCCACCCCATTCACTGCACATCAAACAGACACTTAAACAAATCTTCAATGCTCATAAAGGAAATGCATTTTCCGAATCGGAATTTCAATTACTGTATTCTTTGACTAGAAAAATATTAACAGTTTTTTGTAGCAGTCCATCTGGTGATTCAATGGGAAACTTAGCACTTTTCGCTTATATCATCTTATGGAGGATGGCAGTAAAAGGGTTAAATACACGGAAGAAAGAAAAGACGAAGGGAATGCAGCTCTAAACGAAACTTTATGTGAAATAAATTTTCACTTGTATCTTTATTTATTATTCAGTATCTCATTTATTTTCATTTTATTTAGTTTTTTTGTGATTTACCTGGTTTCCCACACACTGCAGTTCACAATGTGTGGCCCGGGGCGGTCGCCCCCCCCCTCTCGACCCATCTTGCTATGACAATGTTATATAGCAACAAGAAAGAGTAGGAAGGGGAATTTTCAAATTGAATTATGCGCACTTGATTATAGATGAAATTAAATACTGCTCCACTTACACTACTACAGAATCTGGTAATCCCACCCATTCATGAACAATACATTCACATCACTGTTTTCATTCCACTAAATCTTCTTATCTTCTTATCACATTCCCAATTCTCCTCATATCAGCACCGTGGATCCGAGAGTATGACACCCGGCGTTGCCACATAGTTCCCACTATATTTTCACGCCTTCGCATACACTAAGTGTGCGTATGCGCGACCCTCTGTAGCGGGATAAGGGCGGATGAGCCCTCCAGAAATGGAATGCGCTGACCCCTTAAGAAATGTAATCGAACCGCGAGTTATCCTCGCGTTGGTGCGCGTCGCAACGCGTGCGTGGATCCGCGCGCAATGTGCGTGGCAGCAGACCCCCGCCTACGCCGAGCCACTCCCTGCACCATAATGGATGCTATTGAGGGAACGATTTGCAAAGGCCAATTTCACACCCACCAAATAAGTTTTCCAAATTGGCGGCTCATGTGTTACCTTTCACATGCGGTCGTTGACTTGGCCGCCCGCGGAATAAACACGGCCTTTTTTTGTCTCCGCTGTTTTTTCTGCGACCACATGTTCGCGTATTCCTCCGTGTACGGAGAGGCGATCTTACGTAAAGCGGATCTGACGTTACGAGTGTAATGTTTCCTCAGCTTGTTAGTGCGGTTGATCTCTTCGCGCGTCCTCGCTGAGTGGATCTGCAGGTCCGTAAATGATGTTTGAGCGATTTTTAGACTCCTTATCTGGCGTCCCACCGACCTTGTTTTTCATAGGAGATTCGGGTCCGACGACCTTTGTTGAAAACAGTGGGTTACATGGGCGGGGAAGATTAGTGTTTCTTTGCGTATCGGTGAGCCCTCCTTTGAGTATTTAAGTTTTAAAGAGGTCGATTTTTAAGTGCTATCTCGTGATTTTGCATGCGGAAATTTAGAAAGGCAGCCGAATTGCTGTTGCATCACCATTATTTCTTACTAATAATAGTAATTTTAAAGGGCTTCCACAGCTGAGGTAATTTCGCTCGCGAAATCCCACCGGGAATCGAGCTCGGGACCGGTTATATCAAAGTCGAACTCGCCACCCACTTGGCCATACCTGAATAAAGACAAGAAGGATTGATTTATCGTCATATAAAGTCAAAATTATTTTCATACTCAACACGAAGTACTAATGACAGTATTATCAAAAGTAGTAGTATTAAAATAATCTTAATTACATTATTATGGTAATCCTTATGTTATTGCGGAAAAATTTTCGCCAAAATAGCGATTATTCTTCTTAAAGTGCTCGAAAGTGGTTTTGAAAGCCCTCCAAGTGGAGAGATATTTGTGCATTTGGAAGTGTTTTTCCTCTTCGAAGGATTAAAATCACTGTTGGCTACAAGCTTATGCTGTGAAGCCAACGTAATAAGGTAGTTGTGCTGGGAGTGGAATCAAATCTCTTAGTCATCATCACCTGATGATGACGCGCCGCTCGGTAACCTGGCTCGCAGCTTACATTCTTCGTGGCATTATGTATTGAAACGGTTATTTTTCCTTCCACATAATTGCTCACTCTTTACTCTGCCACGTCTTTAACTCATCTAGTATACGCTATGCCTTTCAGTTGTTGACCTTCTTACAGCCGTATCTTATATTGAAAAGTGTCCACCAGGTGTTTTCAACATCTTCCAATATGTATTTACAAAGGGAGTTTTCTTGCTACTTCAGAAAAGAGATATATAGCTCTGAGCTGTGGGTGTTTACTATGGTTGGATGACCACAGTCATACAGTAACGGATTTTGTAAAGACTCAAATAAGTCTTATGACGAAAAAGCGCGTCATTAAATGACGATTACACTCGTACATCATGAAGACAATTTTCGTCACAACCGAGCATTTCCCACGTGCACATATTTTTAACTTTTCCCTCTCTGAAGTTGTGCCATCGGGACCCCCCCTCGGTTGAGAAACTGTTTGGGAAGACACGGACCTCAAACATTAGCATATACGTGAGTTTCTCTTCGATATTCGCCCAGTCACCCGTTAACGCGGAAGGCATTACACGATCCGTCTTTTATTAATGCTCGACGGGTGTGAAAGACGTTTCGCGGGAGGGGAAAAGTACGCGCGAGCTATAGCGTACTTTTCGGTTCCCGTTTTTCCTTTGTCTTTTTTCCCTAGTGTGTGTGTGTCTTCTTCCTACATGCGTGACACGGGGTCGTTATCCAGGTCGCGATGCCATTTGGTTAATCTGGATTCCCTTCCAATAGAGGACGCACTGCCTGCCACAGAGCTGCCCTTCCCCTTCTTAAACCCAATGCGTATTCGTTGGTTTGTATGTGATGTTGGGTGGGCGTGTTGAAAACCTCCTCCGCGAGTTGTTGACCTCACCTGCCCCTCCTCGACGCCCACCTCAAATCTCTCTTTCTCGTACTCCTGAGGTTGTAAACTCTCCCCATACTAAGCCTTCGCCAGTTTATTAAGTATACCTCGCTGGAATTTTTAATTCATCCCGATCTCCCCCGCTATGGGCGGATAAAATCCTCGGTTCCTTGTTACGATTTTACTTATCTTTTTTATAGGACGGGCGTTTTCTTTTTATCTCCGAGATATCGGTCTATAAGAGACAGCTGACGTTACGTTGCGGTCGTTCGATCGGCCGTTTTTTCGAGCGTATTTTGTTTTTCGTGTTTTTTTTATAGATCGCGAGATTTCGCCGATAGGCCTCTCGGAGTTTAGTTTATGGCCTGTATCGATTTGTAAAAATCTATCTTTTTGACGCTTAAAGTGAGAGATAATACGTTTCGTAATTATGAAGATTTGGTCTTGACGTATAATTCCCAGTTGCTCGGGTATGCTCTTCTTCGACTCCTCTGTAGCCATAGTTGTTGTGTAAGAATGAATTCTATACACTGGATCTGGATTTACTATTGCTGGGAACACCTTTACATAGAATTTAAATAATTGAAGATGTATACAACACTATATATTCTGTACATTGTGAGTACAAGATATTATCAGTAGTATCTAGAACAAATATTGCCTCATTTAAAGCTGTTTTGTGATTTTAAAATTTTCCGATTTTTCTTGATTAATGGTAATGAGACATCTTGCAAAAGCCAATGAGAAATCTTGCACGCGTTGGGTCACACTTCTCATTCTGAATTAGAACGTTAAGCTAGTTGCGAAAGGAAGGAAATCAGAGTTTTCTAGATATCAGTTGGAGGAAATTCTCTAATTTCATTAATTCTGTGATTCCATGGGTGGGAATGGAGATGGTAGTTTCCAAGTTTGTTCAAATGTGTCAAGAATTCATGATCTAGGCATTGATTTCTTTGCGAAAAATTCGAAAAACTAGTAAATGCTATACACTTTGAGGAAGTAGTGTATATTATTGATATAGGATAGCTTAGGATACAAAATAAAGTTGGAAGTGAGCCAAATTTTATATTCGTAAATGAGAGTGGAGTTTCTGAATTTGTGTATGTATAGATTGTTTATAGATGAGAGCCAAAATTTATAATATTGTAACTGACCTTCCTCAGAAACCTTCAAAACTCTTTATCAAATTCCAATTCTTTAATAAATATTTATATTCACAAAAATGAAGAAAAGTGTTCAAATTCACCCATTTCACTGATCATTTTCAAAATAATCTAGGGGATCTGCTGGATAGTTCGATTCCTGGCGGGATCCCGTGTATGCGAAATGACCTCAGCTGTATAAGCACTTTAAACAATACTGATACTCTTTGAAATGTCCTCAAATATCAGCTTTATCTGTGTGTCTTTGATTACTTTTATCTCATTAGTTACGGATTGTAATTTTACGCTAAACCTCTCCATTGCGTTACAAATTAAATTTAGAAGGTTCCTCCTTTCTCGAATTTCCTCTAATTAGGCCTGAATATGTTTACTCCCTCGAAGTCGGCCTGTTTCACCGGGGAAATCTACGGAAAGCGATCGATGTAATTTCACTGCTTCAACTCTCTCCCATTCTCTCTACGTGCCCCTCGTAGAATGGATAGAGATAGGCGAATGCACGGCGAATGCTAGTGGAAGTGGAGGAGAGAAAGTCCGTCTGGCAAGTTCGTTCCAGTGGAAGAATCGCAGCGCTGTAAATGTAGTCAGTAGGACTAGAAAATTAAATAGAAATCCATTTCCAGTTTGCCGAGACCACTCTTGTTTCTCGAGGAGCTTATCACGGCAGCCAATCTTCACGAAAAAACATCTATCGTCGGTGAAAAAAATGAAGTCCCTACGTGTGAACGGGTGTGTGACCTTTTGAATTCTAAAACGAAGAGAGGCAAACGCACGTTGGCGGGGAAGAGGTCTTCTTCGGTCTTTGTAAGTCATCCACGTGCTGGCGAGGCTTATCTACACCCGTTGGAAGCGTTCTGCATTTCAAATCGAGCTAAATTGCCGGGAAATTATAAACAAAGGAATGTGCCGGTGCGAGATGTCGGTGGAGAAAGGGTGGAAGCGGGAAGATGGAAGACCGTTTGTTTCCCGAGCGAAAGCTTTTTGTGCGTTTTAATAACGAAAGGTTGTTCCATCCATCTGCCGCGACGTTGCCGCGCTTGCGCGGGAAAGTGGATGTTCATATTTGATTAGAGTTTGGTCTTGTTATGTTGCGAAGGAAGGGTTGAGGGGATCATTTTGTATCTATCTATCAAGGCTACTTCTAGAGCTTTTTTGGTAACGGACATGATTTGACTCGTCCCATGAGACCCTAAATCATACTACAGCTACCCTCAGATTTGATTCGATTTCAAGACTTATTTTGGAAAAATATTATAAGTTATATATATAAGTTTTTTAAAAATTTATTTAATTTTAGTCACTAATTAGTCGGAGGTTGATGCCGAACTACGTTATAGCGAACCGCTCTTTGGGAATGGAATATCCCCCAAACTGATCCTTTGTGCAAAAATTCTAAAATTATCGATGTACGGATTTCAACCGACCTGGAGTGAATAGTTACCATTCTTACGACAGCCACGGTTCGAGTCCAGGTCAACCTGGATTTTCCTGGTGAGGGCTATGGCTGGTGTTTACGCCCTTCGCTATAATTGCCCAGAAAATGGGTATTTGAATGGGTATCGAAAAATAAGTAAATGCGTTTGGCCCCCGATGATCTAAGGAGCATCGGTGATCCGGGTTAAGGAACGTGTTATTACGTGGTATCTCTTATTGGTGCAGTAAAAAGCAGCTTCCTACCAACGCCAATAAAGAAAACCCCTCGAAGGATGTTAGAGGCGATAAGGAAGTATTTGTATTCTTCCGGATGATTTTTATGGCACTGCGATTTTTTCCGCGTGTGCAAATATACGGAGGCGGGTTTGTTTGACGTGGATTTCGCTAGGAGTTGTGGCAACTGTGCGATGGAAGAAAAAAGTTTGATCGTGTGCGTAGCTCGGAAACTCTTCATATCTCTTTTCCCCATCTCACTCCTTTCTTCCCCAGTAATACTTCAGTTTCTCTCCCAACGAAGAGAAAGAATAAGCTCTCTGTAGGCTTCTTATGCGGAGGAGTAAGAGAGGGAGTCGTAAACGAGGCATTTTTATGGACTTCATTGTGTGTTGGGTGTTTTAGATGGACGATGAGGTCTTAGCCCCGCACGTTGTTGTATTCTTTACTTCAGTTTAAGAGTGGGTATAGGTTCGTTTACCATAGCTTATTGCCTGGTTTATTCATTATGTATTCGGGAAGATCGAAATAAATATATCTTGTTGTTGAGATGTTGGAACTGAGTGTCATAAAGGGAAGTTTAGATAAGATATTTTACTGCAGTATGGTGCTGAAATCAAAAAAGTGGGATGAGGAAATTAAGCAATTGAATTTGTCACCATGAGTTGCATTTTACTGAAAAGTTGTTTTACCTATGTCTGTAGATATTTTCCTACCAGCTGTCTATCTGTGGGTATTTAGGGATGTAGCACCTTTTTCCTTAGTTGATTTCTATAACGGATCGTTCTCAGACATTATGAGTTTTTATGTCAGTTGCAATTTCAATAAGTGGATAGAGAATTAATCAAAGAATGGAAAAGGTATTAGTAAACTCTTCTGTATTTGGTACTTACGTTACACTAACCAGGTCACCATCTGATTCTTGATTTATATCTGACTCTACTTCTTAGAATTATGTTATCATGCAAATGTAAAATTTATCTTTTAAAAAATTTGCCAGATGGTTCATTTGTCCTATATTATCAGTTTATTATTATTATTTGACCCTTTATTAGTTTAATTATGAATCGGCGAATTTAGTGGACAAGTTTTTGCACATTCTTAACTAAACCATTGGTGCGAAATAAAATAATTCGCCAGGTCGTCATCTGGGTTACCCATTCTTTAAAATAACCAATCAAAATAGGATACGCTTGGAAATATTTGTTTTAATTTACTTCACTCCACTTATGTATTTCCCCTTAGTCTAGCAATTGTCCCTAAAAGAGCTACGCAGAAATATCCCCGCGTTCCTCATAAGCTGGAGCAAATCCGAGTAATTAGCCGCATTCGAATCCGACCCTTTGTTTGTCCGAGTTACCATTGGTTTTTTGCCGAAGACAAGCCAATAACATGTCCGCTTTTACGATCTAAATATGTCACGCGCTGTGGTCGTCCTTAATCAGCATCTCGCTTCTTCCGTACCACTCGTTTATCGAACAGTGCGTCACGGCTACTCATTGTTCGCTCGGCAAAAACACGCTCGCAATATTCCCTTTATCTGCATCACCGAATTGACTTGCCAATTCCAGCGAATCTGCCGGAAATCTCTCCCAACGAGATTATTTACTCTATTCCGACGGCGGGATGCTTGATAAATTTAACTAGACAATCATCTCGTGGAGGAAGTTGCGCTTATGAAAGTTAATGGTGACTGTTTCTGTTTAGATACGTTTAAATGGATATCTCACGCTTTTCGAACGGTAATTCATCCCTTTCTAATCAATTTCAATTCTATTCTCCGGATATTTTGTACGCAGGAATTACTGTTGATATTTTGACGTATGATATCTCTTTTTAAACACTTTATTGTGTTCTCAACATCTTCTGTTCTCTCTCGTCGACGTAACTACCTCCGTAACCAACCCATTTACACCAGAGGGATCTGAATCATGCAAGATTACGTGTATACACATACAGAAAAGTTTTAAAATTACGATTACATAATTCTTCACCGAAGTAGTCTATATCTTCATTGTTTTCTCATACGGGAGCCTTTAAAAAATTGAACTATTATGATTGGCTGTAAATGATATTTTCTTTGAAAGTATTAGTTCAATGTCGCAAAAGTAAAAGCTTTGGATGCAATTGATAAACCTTAATTTCTCCCTTGATACCGCATATTCTACTGTCTTTTTCTGTTTGATCCTTATTGGTTCTTATAGTATAATTTTAATGAACTTGGTGACACGGTTCACACATTATAATTTCTTTATTAAAATTAAATTCATTCATATTTCCTGTTTTGATTAGATTTTAATTTCTGTTTCTTTATAATGTATCAATTTCGAGGACTTGTATAGGATGCTTGTACTTTTATTTGCGAATATTTTCTATGATTATCTGTACTTCACTATTATGATCATGATATCTGTTGGTGTACAACTGTTTGACCTTGATATGATCTTTTCGATAAATACGACCTAGTAATTTCTTTCATTCCAATTCTTGTAACTAATGATTAACTCTTGAATATCCACTGTATTAATTGTACTCTTCAAGTAGTACAACAATGAAATCCTGTCGTGAGGGTGACAAGAAGGATATGAACTTCTCTTTCGGAACTTTGTGAACTTAGTAGCTTGATGCTGATAAAAATGCATTGCAGAGAGATTGCGCCAAATTATTCAAGGCCACTCCGGAGTAAGATATGCTGTCGAAAATCCTCCGTGAAAAGTCGTAAAATTTTCCACTCCTTTGCAGCACTCGGTTTAATTCCGGGGGACGTCTCTCTTCATTTCCCAGTCATGGTGTTGAAATCTCCCGGAATCGATCCTTCATCAGTCGGAAACGCTATCGCTGGAGCATATTCGTTTTTGCCTCTCCCTGGGGATCGCGAGGGCAAAAAACGTCGGGATGAAAAAATTATCGCCGAATTATGAAAGTGTCGCGATTGCCGAGAGAGGCGATGGCTTAAAACGAAGCGTAATTCGGTTTCGCGCCGAAAAACGACCCGAGTTATCAGTTGGGCGTATTATAAAACTAGAAAAAAATGGCGGTCCATTGTTGAAGTCCGCATCGAGTGCTATTGTTTCCAGCCAATCGTTCCGCGTGCTTTGTTCTTACCCCCTCCTCCCACACACGGCACGGGCTTTTGTTTACCTATTGTGATTGCAATCTAGTTCGGCATGATGAATGAGGCAGATAGACTTATTGCGGGATAGTGACGTCATCCGATGTCAACACCAGCGCCGCCGACCTGGAACCTAAACCACAGCCCTTTTGCTTTAAGGGAGTGCTTTGTGTGTGTGTGTGTGGCCAGTTAATATGGAACGGCTTCATGGCGGATGTGTAAGGTCACACAATGCCAGAGCAGCTTTTGCCATACCGGAGGAAGTGTACCGGAGGGCTTTTTCAGACGTGCTGAAGGAACTGGATTATTTGTGGGGATGTTAATTGGGATTTTATCGCTCTCCTGGTACTTTAACGATCTGTTTGTGTTCATGCCTGAATAATAAGTTGTATATTTGCTTGCTTATGTGTTTTGCGGGAGAAGGAGATAGGATGAATTTGAGAACTCTTTTATCGGTCGTTCTCAGAAGCGGTCCACAAGATGCTTGTTTATTTCTCTTTGCCGGTTATTAGGAGTAATGTTTATTATCGTGTAACATCTTTCATCCTATTCTGCTACTCTGTCTTACTTGACCTCTATCAAAAATGCTCCCTATCAAATTCAGGTAACCGTAACATCGTGTTGAATAAATGGAACGATTTGAAGACATTATTTAAGTTTACATGTTGGAATGTAATTCCATATGAATGTGCTTTTTTATTTAAAGTCTGCGCAGAATTACTGGTTTATTATTTTTTCATAGTAAGCGAACGATAAATCCTCTGCAATCACTCAGTTAAGAGATTAGAACGGTATATTTTTTGATTTCTTGAAATGTCATATTATTACAGAAATATTTTTCTGAGTAAATATAAGCTCTCCAGTTACTAATGTTTGGTTAATTCTGCTCACACGAGCACATAAATTTGGTCACCGTGTTAACCTGCTTTGCTTTAGTCTCCTTCGCAATTAATCCAGTCAAACTTAAACAATGCAAATCTCCCACAATATCTTTCAACACTTAATATGATACGATGTCTTCCCTCCAGCGACGCAGGACAATACTCCTCTAGACGTCATCTAACGATGTTTCATCCAGACCATATTTGTGCTGTTTCCTTCTCGACATGCGTACACTACCTTAGAGAGAATGGTGTATTTTGTACCCATTTAGCCTACGCTGGGGCTTGTTTTTATTCAGGTTATTTAGCGTCGCCCTCGGTTTCTATTCCGTATAATTTGTCATCCGTTTACTTGGAACTTCTTTCTACCTCCAAGAATGTTTTCCTTCAGAATTGCGGGGGAAATATACATCGCTGGCTCCAGGAGTCGGTTTAAGCCGTTGTTGAACGAGGGATTTTGGCCTCTTTCTCACTGCGTCTGCTACATTTAAACAGAGTATCGTAATGGATCCATCCCAGTTTCCTGGAACTAATTCGGCCCTAGAGAACTTTGCTGTTAACAGTCGTCGGAACTGATTCCGTGGAGCGGAAATGTGCATGGGCGTGTACATTTTCTCTTTCCATTTCCCGTCCTTGTCTAATCGAAAAAAATAAAGGAAAGGCTATCCCTTGGGAGTTTTCATCGTATTTTTCGACTTACTCGCGAAGAAATTCCTTATTTTCGGAATCTTTACTATCGGGAATAGTCGAGGAAACGGCAGAAGGTTGGAGTTGTTTTATTTGTGGAACTTCTGTCCTATTTCGTCCACGCGAGCGTAACAAACTAGTAGTGTACTCCGGTATCTTTATTATGGCTGGTTTGCTCTTACGCATGAAATATTCCAATGCACTCGTATATTGGTTATGCATGTATACTATTTCCCAATTTAAATTTTAAGGTATTTTAAAGTGAGACTTGATTTTAAATGTTTGTTTCTTTTTTTTCAGGTGAGTTGTGCTATATATTGTCTGGCTCCCCGAGACCCGTTTTATTGGCTGTAGCGTGAGTATTGATTATGCTCTACTGTTTCCATCCCTCTAAGTTTGCTTATGACGAAGAACTTTCGATTTCGTTCTCCTTAAATCTATTATTACTCGCCGTTTCAACTCTGCGTCTGTCACATTAATTTGAAACAATTCTCTCTTATTTAGAACACCATGTTTCTTGGAATAAATGAGTAAGTGGAATTAATTTCGTTAAATTTAAATTTTTACGGGTTTTTATGTAAGTTGGAATTATCGAAAATGCGAAAATCGCAAGTTATGACCTTATTGCGTAAATAAATAAAAGGTATAGTGGGCAAGTCATGAAATAAGTTTTGCGTTTTACCCGAAGAAAGATACAGAAAATTTCATTTGGTAGATATTTTGCATTCCTATTTCACCTGAAAAATATTATGAGTGCATCCTAAGCGTATTATTTTGTTCGTAAGATTCAGTAACAGGCTGAAGATCTTTCTCCTCGATTACTTAGAGCTATTGAGCGATATAACAATATTTCTAACCGTAACCACTTGCTCCTATAAAAGGCTAATTTTCGTGCGAAGAGTTCGTAACTGTTATCGATATTGTCTATGAGCTTTCGCTTGGGTAGCAATTTTTGCAACGCGGTATATTTTCTTCCGAGCGGAATGGGCCTATTCTCCTCAGTTTACCGTTTTCACTAAGAGGTACCAAGACTTTATTTTCCAGAGCCGTATTGCTTTTCCCGACCCGATAGCTATTTTTCACTCTTTCTTATGTCCCTTATTCCTCCCAACGCTCGTGGTAAGCCACCCCTCTATCCGTGTGTTAGTATTCCACGCGAGAGACCCAGACCGTGATTTCCGTGCTGGGACGAAATTGCCGTGGCCAATCGCGTACACGGTTTGTTGGCAATTTAAACATCGCATGCACCGGTTCCATTGTTGCTCCAATCCACCCCTGCCGTGATTTTTTGTGTCTCCGGTCGTGATTCCATCGAGAAGCATCCTGAGATGAGGGGGATTATGGAGAGGCTTGTACTTATTCAGTAATGGGCCCAAATGGGATTTGCCCTGGGTGTAGGTTCGTCGAACGGGGAAAAAATCAGACTGGGAAGTTTGCGTAGTTCGTGTCTACTCAGGTACCAGTAAGAGAACTTCGTCTTCCGGCAGTATCCTTGGTTAACTCCCTTGCTGTAGTTGGTGACTAGAACTCGAGCTTCCTCAAGACGTTTTGGTGTCACTGGCCCGGAATTCTCGGATTTCTACATTCTGGAATTCCATCTAACGAAATGACATGTAACCGAATGCCGAACTTTTATTTAGATACAGCATGTTTAGATAACATTCGAAAAGTGACTTTTATACTAGATCGTTCACATTGTTAACATCGCTTTCCTTGTACCAATTATTGTGGTACTAGCCACAAATGGAGCGCCTATCCGTGTTTCCTTCAGGCTAAATACAACTCCTCAGATATATGTTGTTTGCTAATACTTCATTTACTGTTGAAAAATAAGCTAAACAAAACTCATTTTTTCATCAGGCATATGACGAATGGAGTATCATACAAGCATTTATGGATCACTAATGTAGATAATGAATTGGTAGATTTTCAATTGTGTTTTTGGCTCTGTATTAATTCTATACTGGATTCTTTCTGAAACACCGCCCTGATTAGTTTGCCGCTGGCTCTATGAAGTACTTGGACTTATGCTCGGGCTTCATCTCATTAATCCATCAACACTTCATTAGATACAATTTCAATCAAATCCATAAGGTTGTATTAAACGTTTTTATACGTTTTTATAGTTCTCTATCTACTTTTCATGTTCCATTATCTTTCCCAACAAATTTAATGGGTATCTTGTTGTGATTTGAAATGATAACTTTGTTTGCTTTTTATCTTAAAAAAAAACACAATTCTTTTGGCCATCTTTCATGCGTATGTTTTAACTCAGGAAATTAGGCCGGCGTATTTTTTTTCCGATATAATGGAAAGATATTTAAATAGTGGATGAAATATTTCAACATAATAAATTTCCTGAGTTCCGCGGAACTGCGGAGCTTTTAAAATTCTTATGAACCCGCATGTCGCTTTTATCTCTTAAAGCCTGGCTTATCGCGTCAGCCCGTGAACGCTTAATTTAGGTAGCTTAATTTTATCTCTGCTCGGGAAAACCGAAAGTTGATGAATTCTTCCCGGGGATCGTATTGGAAAACTTTTAGCGTGACCAACTCTAGCATAGCATCCTGACGACCTTAATGAATTTCATTTTTGATTGAATAATTAAAATATTAGAGGAAGCTTTCAGTATGGAAATTCTCGATTCCCCAATATTGTTACCCGCATACTTAGGTAGACGTGCTTTAGGAATTAACGAAGTGATAAGTAAAACGAGTTTTGTCTCGAAAGCTAATTACGAAACAGTTATTCTCAAACATCTCTTTCTATTTTATTCAAAATGGTAGGAAAAATATCACTATTGTGATTATTAACAAGTATTATCTGTCATTAGTAATAAACAGTGATCACATTCGAGTAATGCTAAGTCAGTCATTTCCAAGAAATAATTCATTGTTGTTTTCAGAACAATTTTCTTTAAGCTGTACGGTTATTATTTATTACTATATTGATTATATAATTTTTTATTTTTATTTTATTATATTAGTTTTGTACAAAGACTGTATCGTATGTATCCTATAGATATCACGTTTAAGTAATTTATCTCTAATATATTTCCGATTTCATTTATGTACATTAAGTGTATAAGCAATATGTATGTGCATAGATCATTGTAACCAGTCAAGAAATTGAGTAAGTACATACAATTTCCGTGAAATATTTTAAGATAAAAGCACCGTTGTACAGTTTGGTAGGCAATTAAATTGCTTACTATGTTTCTCTTCCGTCTCAGTTTACCCTCAGATTTTCCCATCATTTTTTTCTCACTTTCCTTCTCCCCACGCGCATGATTTAATTGCAATTTAATTTTTTGCTGCGTAACTTTAATTGCTAGAATCGACGTAACGAATCGCTTTCGTGGGTTCAAACGCTCCGACGCAGAATAGATTGCGACCGTTTTCATTTCCTCACCCAAAGAGGACTTGGACTAAGGTTCGACCACAGTTCTAAATCAACCGAGATGGGAGTTTCGTGATCCATTCGGAATAGGCTATTTAAGGACGCGGCCACACACCCTCACCTACGAGTAATAAACTTAATCGGAATTTTTCTTTTCGGTCTCGATGTCGTGATCGCGCCGGGGCTGCTCAGGTGGGGAGGAAAAAAGCATTGTGATCGGAATAACAGGATGTAGATTTGTTTTTCGAGTATAGCGATCTCTTTGGTTCGCCGGATGCATTCATAGTCCTCCATTCGTTCCGGTGTGAAGGCGATAGAAAGGGGGGATGAGGCATAACTGTATTCATCCCACGTCATGTTCTGATTATACCGAAGTGGAGAAGACACTTCCATCCCGCTTTAAGCTCTCCTCCGGGGAGAATGGCTTTTATCCATCCCATTCCGGAGTCGCAGCTCCGGGCGGTTGCGGATATTTTTTTCGCTTCAACAATCATGTTGCTCACGGAGAATAAACTTTAAGCTTCTTATAGAGCCATGTTCGCTGGGTTTAGGCTCGGTGTTTTAGCGAACTCTTCCTGGTGGGGGTTGTGCTAAGGTCGGGGACATGGTATAGTACTGTGTACGATTGGCATATTTTCTGATAGTGATAATATTACGGTGTATTTTTTAAATCGTACCGATCAAGCATATACGTCTGAGGTTAAGTGCGCTCTCGAGCAGCTCTTAGTTATTACGTGCCATTTATGTAAGGAATGAAGGAATAAGTAAATCATTACGCGGATTCTTAATATTCAAAGGCATCGAAGACTATATTTTGCCGTTTAGGCTGAGATTCCAGAAAATATTGCACTTTAAAAAAATTATTTTACTTCACAATCTTCGGTCCTCGAAACTTATGCAAGAATATATAGCTTCTCATATTGATCCTACTTGTCGGTATTTGTCATAATTATCTAATTATTTTATAATTGTTTAATTAATTACCAATTATATATTATTTATTAGAGTTTTTATCAGTTTACTTATTTGCCTTTAGCTGCTGTTTTATTATTCAGTATGCACTTTTCCTGTCCCTCCTACCTGAATTTTCACAGAATTGATTTCTTATCGTTAAAGGTAGAACTAGTGAACTCCCAAGCAAACTAATCCCGCTTAGAATTTTTGTCGGATTCGCCGAGCACTAAATTGACGTTGATTCAGTTCCAACCTCATTCTCTCTCGATTGGCCGGTCTTCTGTGAAAACATGTTTGTATACTCTTGTCCAATAACTCGATCCGCACGCGAGAAAAATTTCACGCTTTGCAAACAGACGTTACTATATAAACTGTCTATTTTTCGCACTAGTTTACTTTCGGTGGCGACGATTTTCGTATAGTGATAAAAAGTTTCCTCGTTCGTGTCATGGAAGCCATTTTCTCGTCCGTGACCGTCGTTCATTCAGGTCGGAACGAATTTGGTTTTTTTTTTTAACTCTTCCCTCTTCTGCTTGTGGAAATCATCCTCTGGCAAACAAAGGGAAGGTAGATGAAAGATTAGATGAGAGAGGATCCCGGTTTGGAGAGATGAAAGCCAATTGCTTTAGCAGTTGCCTTTGGAATCGAAAGAGATGCAGGAATGTCGATCGGTTGCACAGCGCTGCCTCGTTAAGGAATGTTTCTTCTTCGCTTTGATCAAACTTTTTCAGAGCGCTGAAAGCAGACTGATGATGAAATTCTTCAGCCATGTTGTGGTTCATATCGACAGTTGATTAATATTACATGTGAGATTTAACTGCCGATTTTCAGTATTATGAAATCTTAAATTGAAAACGCAGACCATGTGATATTTATACATATTATATACATATATTAATTTATTTTGAGATGATATTAGCCTGAGATACTCTAACTAACCTGCCCATCGACTATGTGATGAAAATGTTTACACCAGTTAAAAACTAATGTCTAAAGGCGAGTGCGCCACCCTCTTGGCTATCCAACAAATGAAGAGTTCGCTTCTAGTTGTGTTCTGTTTGTAATGAGAAAAATATTTTTGACGGAATATACAAAGACTTAAAATGATTTTTTTGCTGCAGTACGAGCAGAGACACTATGAGATTTATATTAATCCCTCTGTGAATTACTGTCCAAAAAATGCCTAGTAAATGTATCCTAAAATATTAAGCTATTTTCAAGATAAAACTTAATTAAAGAAGGAATATCGGACGCTCATATCCGGACAACAGTTCGCTCGTGATTCAGTCTTGGCGTAGCATTATGACAGTAAGTGCTCAAACGCTCTTTCCCAAAATGAATACATTCCGCATACGCAGATATATTAAATGAACTTGGAGCCGTGCCATCGGAGGTCAGAAGGTTCCATTCCCATTTAAAAACATTTCCGTCGCTTATGAAGAGATTAAGCGGCAATTTTGCAGCTAACGAAATACGGATATCATCTCAGTTTAAACTGCACAATTGATTCATAACTTCGTGTCGCATAGGCGCCATTATTTCTACGAAGATCTCAATTCAGTCGTTTCGGGGGAAACTTTATTCCCGGAAAACGCTATTTTCGTAGAATTTTCGAGATCCTCGATCCGTGTCGATAGCGTGTTAATTTTACGACCGACTCCGGCGTGATTTAATTATTCTGGCGGCGGGCCTAATTGCTTCCTTTTTTAAATTCCTTCTCCCTATATTAGCCTTGCAGTATTTTTCAGGGAAGCGATCCAGCTTCCGGGCGCGAACGTCTTAGACATACTTCGCTATGCGCGAATCCGGGATTTTTTATTTTTCCGAAAATTCCAGCTTCTTTGGGGAAGGAGGAGCATTGGATTAGAAAATGCTTCCGAGCCGGAAAAATTACTCGGCGCCTACGTCACCAGAAATTTTCGAGCAAAGCGGCTTAAGCATTAAAAACATTGCTGGGAAATTATTCTGGGAGCCATTTTATACTCTGTCATCTCTTGTCATCCGAAGTAGAGAAAGGGTCCAAGTAGAAGGAGTGAAGGTTTTTGCTTCGTAACTGTCAGGATTTTTATTTCGAAGGCGACGATGAGTAAGGAGGAGCAAGCGTTGCTACACAGATGGAATTAAGGTAGGGAGGCGCCTGGCATTGTTACTATTCTCATTCCATCTGGATTTTCATTTTTTCCACCACCCGTGACGTGACAGGAGACGGCACCGTAAGGGGGGCGGGAAAAAAGGAGCAAAAATGCCATATTGATTCCCCAGCTTTGCCGTGGATGCTAGGTAATTCTCGTGGCAGAGACATCTCCCGGCGAGATCTTGAGGTCACGACGTGAAGGAAATTGATGAAAAAGCCGGGAAAGTGAGGAGCGAAAAAGATAAAGTTTTGCATGAAGGGGATATGCACGGAGGAAAGTTTAAAAGGAGAAGAGTTTTATCTCGACGGTTCTTTTACTTGACCTTTATCCATTATACATTTCACCTTCGTTTGGGAGATTTTTATCTTCAAGGCGGAGGAGTAAAGGGAGAGCTGTCTTTCGCGTTTGTTTTGTCGTGAGGGCTACGACTTCCCTTCAACTCGGCATTTTTTTAGTTCCTGCAACGCCCACCGAGTCTCCCCTACTATGCACGAGTGGCTTATTAGTCTTTCGAGATTTTTTTCCATTCCAACCCCGTCTCTTCTCCTACTAACTCTTCCAAGTGGCTCCGGATGCGGCCTCGTGCGTGATGGAGGATCTAATTAAATGCTTAATCTATTCACTTTTTGTTTTCCGGAATTTTTTCTCCGGAGTCAACCGTGGTGCTATCTGTGCCTCATAGAATTTCTAGGCTAGTTTCCGATATTGATGATTGAGTATTAACTGGGAGTAGAGTGAAGTAGCATCATTTATTGCAGAGTTGCTACTTGGGTACGATAGCCACGGTTACGTTTGCTTTCACTTTACTTATGATTTATTGGGGAGTAATTTCTAAACTAAACTTTTATTGGTATTTCAGTTTTGAATTAAGTTTTTATGATGTTTTGGATCATATTTTCCGTGGGTTAAAGATGTGTTGTTTGACTTTCAAATTAACTATCATTTTTATTATTATTTATTTTCCAATAGCTTGGATGAGATTATTCGATGAATATCTTAGCATTACAATTTACTCTGTACTTAATATTTATTTTATGTAACATTTTTATTATAATTTATGGGTAATAATTAATCATTTTAACTTATATGTTTTCTTTATACCCAAATCTCACCAAGTTCAGCAATATTGAATATTTTTAGTCTACATCACCAGCCTGTTATCTTAATTCGTTTTCGATTTTCTTTTTTCGAATTTTTGCGAATAAAGGAAAATATAATACATGACCTCTCTAGTTTTTCACTAGAGCTCATTTAACCATTTTCTCCTAGTAAAAAAACTGAGAAATCGTTATGGTTGTTCTATTCTTAGCTCTAGCTTCCGTACTCAGAGCATACTTCCAGTATCTCCTCGGTAAGTCAGTTTTTGTGCAAATTACTAATCCGTTTTACACCAAAGTGTTTAGTATGCACACGTGACGTGCCTCTACATTTACCCATCGTTCTTTTTGCAGCAACTTGGTTGAGGCAACATTCACCATTCCTTGCACGAATCTTTATTAAATTTATTCAAGGATTACTTCTCATTTACTGGGGAACAAAAGGTTCTCGCCCGCAATAAGGTTGATATCATTGTATTCCGAGTATAAATTCAGGATTTACTCCGGTGGATGGTTTTTTAGCCGTTTATGTTTTCTCTAGCATAAATTTTCCGCCTCGTTATACTGGTTGCGTGAGTGGGGAGGATGTAATGTTGGAAGCGGTTGAAGAGAGCTTTTTCCCCGAGCTTTTCTTTCCCCCGCACGCGGCCATGATTCGACAATTTTTTCCACGTCAGAAGATATACATACAATCACAGAACAGAATAGAAATGTCTCACTTGCCATTCCGCTGTCATTCAGATTTATCCGAAACAACTTTTGAATGATATCAGCATGCTGGAAAGGAGCGAGCTCATGCGTCATACGCTTTTTGGAAATCGAATGAAAGGAGGGCTTTTGTACCTGCGAGTTTTGCTTATCTTATTGACTTCATCTTCCGAATTCATCTTTCATGCTTCTCGGCCGTTGGAGAAGGCCTCACTGAGCCTTTTCTTTTATTCCTTTGACTGAGACGGAGTCAGGAATAGGCGAATTTCTAAGTCTGCGATAGACTGGGGTCAGAGGCAAAGAATTATGTTATTATTTTCCTGGGAGGTCTTCATCGTTTACGAATTGGATCTGTAGTAAACATAAGATGCTTAACTGTGTTTCTAATAGGGGACTACCGTGAGTTTTTGCGAAAGAAATTTTATTTTTTCAGAATGGACTTCCTTGTTATCCTGCCCCCCTTAGAGGGTGCTGAATTACAAACAATAATAAACAGGATGAGGAAGTATCGGTAGGAAACACAAGAATGAGCAGAAATGAAAAAATATGCCTTCTATTCGAGTCCAAGTCTCCTATTTTCCGGGCAGGTACTCTTACCACTAAACCACTATCTTGAGATACGTCTAAAATTATAACATCCTTATCTTCCATAAGTCAGAAAAGTAGCTAAGAATTGAGCGGATTAATTTGTCTTCCTGAATTATATTGTTTTGGTATTTTTTTACTTTAATCTTTAATATTTTTGGTTAAGAAATTGTGGGAATATCAATGAATTTTTCAGATGTTTTTAAAATTGCACTCATCATATAGAGCAATTTATTTCCATATTAATTTATTTCCCTTCTTGTTTGCTCTAGGATTTATGACTAAGTCGCACATATTTTGCAATATTTAAATAATTTTATCTCTTTCTTGTCTTATTACTATAGGTCTTATGCATTTTCGGTACTTATTCAGCAATAGTTTATTATCCATAACAAATTGTGATCAATTGGAGAGGCGGGGATTTAATTCAAGCCTTTTCTTTAAATACATTCTACAGTAGTTGAGTACATGTCGATCATTTATTTCACCTATCAGATTGAGCAGCAGATTCCCATCGGAAAATAATTCAGCATCTAAGTGCGACATGTTTTTCCCATCATCCTCCGTAATCTCCTCAGATGTCCATCAATAAATGAGATGGACACCACCGAAATACTTTCACTACTTCGAGCTTCGTATGTAATTTTCGCATTCCATTCACGAAATACACGTCCCCGATAATATTACGTAAGATGGTCGATAAGTCGGGAAGGGCGGCCGTAAGAATCGTCCTTATAAATATCTCGATAGCCGCACTGATAGCTCGATACAATTCGGGTCGAGACCATTCACTCTTCGAATCTTCGTCATCGTCCGAAGGAAAAGCACTTTACTGTCCATTCCCCACGATTCAATCTCGACACATGTAAAGGCTTTCGTTGATACAGAGGGTCCCTTATATCTCAGGTTTTACATTGATTGATTTGTCCGCTAAGTGGAATACATTCACTCTCGGAAATGACGTATTGCGTGGGGAGCGATAAGAGGTCTTTCTCGGTCGTTCCGGAGGTTAAAATCTTTTCGTGTGTTTTTCTCCCTTAAGTCCTCGCTTTATCTTCACCTTTTTCGATGGGTGAAAAAAGTCGCTCCTGGAAGAGATAATCCGAGAGCATTGTGCAAATTGCCCTTTCTCGAGTAGGAATGGTTGTTTACTGCCGCGCCGTTTCTTTGTGGAGATATTTTTTTATAATTAGTCACGACTAGACGAGATTGGAGGGGAATGCGGGGATATATTCCCCGTAAGAGACTTTTTCTAGGAGTTTTTCTCGGAGAATGAACGTGCGTTTCAACATTACTGGAAAGTTTTTGCTACGCAAACGGAATTTCTTAGCTGCCAGCCTATTTCTATTTTTTTTCTTTATCTTTCAAATCTTTTCCCTTTTCCTGATCCGACCAGATGGCTTTTTTCCAATTTTACGACCTTTTTGTTGTAATTCTCATTTCCTTTTTAATTCTTCATATGTACTTTAATAGGTGCTAGAATAGATATTGTAGTCCTTGCTAATGTACAGCTAGTTCCAAAAAAAACTTACCACCTAAGCCGCAACCCGCATAACAGACGTGAAGCTCGATGAGAGCGAGTCTAGTGTTTTCCACGCATTCTATTGGCTCTTGGAAGGAAGGCGCCTTTTTAAACCGTTGTGAAACGCGTTGAACGTATTTGTACCGTCTTTATTAGCACGAAATCTAGTTTAAATTTAGTGTTAATTTTTACTATGTCAGCAGCATAGTATTAAAAAATGAATGAGAATCGGATCTCCTTATTTCGGCCAGAAATTTCTGCGTAATTCACCTTTTTCTGGAGGCATCGGGTAAACTTACTTTAGCTGCTTCAATTATCCAATGAAAAATTATGTCATTGCAAGATTAAAAAGGATTATATTATTACGTTTTTTATGCTCTTGACGCCTACAGGAAGAACTTTTAAATTTATTTAGAGGAAATTCACGACTATGACTCAAATAGAAAGATGAACGAAAACTCAGCAAGGAGATAAAGAATAATTAGGAATAAGAACACAATCAACTGTATGTCAACTAATTTATGTTGCAGAAAAATTCTATCGAGAAGGGGAGTATGAAAAAACTTCGAAACCTACTGAGGAAAGCAAAGATGAAAAGAAACTTTATCTGGACGAATACACCGAGAAAGAATCATTTTAAGTCAACCTGGTAGAGAGCTCTGAAAATTAGACCCAAAACATATTACAATAAAGTAAACCAAATAAATTACGATCAACTACATCAGATAATTACATCAAATATTATAAAAATTTTAAATGCCGCCAAATCATATGATAGAAAGTAAAATATTTATTGGTGTGCTATCGTCATTTTCTAAGGTAATTGTTTAAAATTCAAATTGCTAATTTAATATTTTAGAAAATAACATAGGTATTAGAATAGTAGCACAATTTAAATACTGAGGGCTACAAAATTTTTTCACGTATCGAATTAAAAATTAATATACCACGAAATTAACGCCAGCATCTCGTAACATTTTTCCGAAAATATTGTTCATTGCCAGTCCCAGAAAAACTATCCCTTTAATTAAATCAAGTTCATGTTACTTGCAATATTATGCTGTCCCAACTTTTATCTGATGCTAAATCTCTTTCTTGCCCCGTGGTGCAAATTTTGACTCGATTTCTTCACAGTTGAATTATTCTGCAATACAGAGAAGTATAAAATTTGCTTGATACGACAATTAACAGAGCATTAGGAATTTCAGTATATATGCATCAACATGTCATTCTGTTCTTACTTCCACCAGGCATTCGTGGTGACGGTATCAGATGAAGCATTATGATTTTGAGATGAGATTTGGCTGTTTCTGACAAATTCGCGTCTGAGGTTTTACTAATTCTTCCATGGAGAAAGGAGAACTTTCCTTTCCTCCACCCTAGCCCTAGGAGTATCCCCTATTCATTCCTTTGTTGTTTCTTTTTCTTTTGTTGCGTCCATCGAAAGGTATTGTCTATTTTCTCAAAGGAACCATAAAACGGCCGATGGGTGAAGGTGAACTCCGCTCTGAGGAGAAAAACCCCCTTTTCGGCAGATTGTGGATGGTCGTATGTATCCGGGGTAGCGAATTTGAAAGCGCTAATGAGGATTCCCGACCGCACCCCTGCTGAGCAGGTATCAAAGGTTAGGGTATGGTGGCGGCGACCGATCACAAGTAAGGTGGGAAATGGTGGATATCCGCGATTTGTAATCTTCGCCGCAGGTATTCCCTTAGGGAATGAAGATATTCAACTCTATTTTTGAGGTAGACGACCTTTCAGGACTTCTTGCAAGGAATACACTTTAAGATGGTTAAGAAACAACAGTTAGTATGGCAAATCAAAACCTTAAGACTAATTTGCATATTGCATATAAACTTTAGGTTTCCTATACTTGCATATTGCAGGTTTACACGTTAACACCTGGTTTATTTACATTTACATTAATACCCCGCGAGCCGCCATATGACGTATGTCAGGGGGTGTGAAAACAATCACAACAGGATTTCCAATGTTACTGAAATGATTTTCAGAACTATGCGCTAGACTAATGTTTAATAAGACTAATGATTAATGATTGCTGCTTTGGTTTCTGAATGCCTCAAGTAAGCTATATAACCCAAATTGTTTGAATGGTGCATAATATGTATAATAATTAAAAGAAAAATCACTATCAATAATTATGAATGATGGGTAAAAGGAGTCATGGAAGAACACGTTAAAAATAGAAACCAACGGATGGTAACCGGACTTACATGAGAATATTCCTCTAATTCTCATGATTCATACCTTAGCTGTTAAAATATTCTTGGTTCTATATGTAATCCATTATTCCAACATTCACTCCAAGGACCTTCGTAACACACTCATCCTAGGCACATCATAATTCTCTACGAACTTTGCGAAGATGTTTTTTAAATTTTTCATAGTATTTTTAAATAGTAATGCAAGGAAGATCATTCCAGTTAAAATAGGGCCTTCGGAAAATCTGAATGATAACATAAAGTTGACAATGTTTGGGTGCATCATATCAGAATTAGTATCTCTATATTCTGCTTTTAAAGTGAATGGTATAAACTGTATTAGCTTATACTAAATAACAAATTCAACAACAAAAATGAAAAAATAAGTAACGCTGCCTATCGTCAATTTATATCAATCAAGCTCTTCGTCAATGATTGTTTACTTTATTTATATAAATTGTTTTTTATGCTTTATTTCGTCCCTACATTGAGCTAAAAATTTCGTAGTTTGGAATAACTTGAGAAATGAACAATGAACTAGAGAAATGCCATCTAATATTTATTCCTTACGCTTACGAGAACCAAATCGTTTCACTTCTCTTATAACATCTATGATACAAAATAGATAGAGCGTTGAAGATGATCTTACTACATCGACTAAAGTTTCTATTATCATGTCACTAAAATATGAATTGAAACGTAAATATGGAATTTTAGATACGCCGCATATTTAGTGTCGCAGAAACTTAGAGTTTATACGCCGATTACAGATAAATCACATCTCTAAAGTTAGGTAAGATTTAGAATAAACCATTGGCTTGCATAGATAGTAATACCAATGTTAGCAATTTTTATCGGTTTGAAAAAACCGAACTCTCTTTCCAAAATAAATTGCTGATAAGAAGATGGTTTAGGTTCTGGCTTAGTAAACTACTCGAACTTTCTTATAGAATTAAAAGATTGGTACGATACATTGAACATCGCTATTGCATACAATTTCGGAGATCCTGGGATTTACTGATGTATCAGAAGGAAATTTCTGAAAGTATGATAAGCCATGGGCGTTATATCCGGTATATTTGAATGTTAACCATTCTTGACTAATATATTACTTAAATTGGATAAATGAGTAGTTTCTCTGGAGGCTGCCATAAACGGAAAAATATATGTTGGATGAGAAAATTGAGAAGGTGAGTGAGTGGGTTATACTTTTAAAAGAGGTCGTTGCTCCTACTCAAAGTAACCAATTGGTCAACGAGGAACGCAAGAAATGCCATTACCTATTGTGATTTATCCAAAAATCTGGAATTAACATACCTCTTACACTTTCGGTTGTTAAATTCATGTGAGTGTATGTATTACTGTTTCCGTCGTTTCTCACTTCCCTATATCTATCAAAACAGTCCCCCTCTTGAAGTCCTGGTGAATTCATTGCTTTAACCACTTCTTCCAATCACTCCTCTATCTTGCTTTTCAAATTTGTCATGGAATGTGGAGAGATGAAAAGTTTCTCATAGCCATACATTTTAAATACGAAGGAATATTTTCAATATCACCGAGCGATAAATATGTAGATAGACTATTCATACCAAACCACCGCCCATTCATCTCAATCATTAAAATTCTGTCGAAAAAATATGAGAGTTACGTAGGGCCAGCCATCAACCGAGGGGAGAAAAATTTCAACATGAGCCTCATATGCGCTTCTTATCCCCGTGTGATACTTACAGGGTTGGAATTACAGGTAAAAAGGCCCTAAAACTATTTCACTAAGTCCCTATTATTTCGCGTATTTTTAACGTTTTCTACATTATAATAATTGTAAACGTGATAATAAACAGTTGAAATATAAACAATGCAAGCAGTTTTGTATGCATTCAAAATTAATTGAAAATTTTACATTCATAGCTTACAGTAGCATTCAATGAGCATTATGACAAAACCTCATTCGCTCTATCTTTTTGTGTATTTTAGAACTTGATAAATACGAGAGAAGAACGTTTAAGAACGTAATGGTTTGTGACTGCAACCATTTCAAGAGGAATCCACAGAAGAAATCACGTTTATTCGATTCACACTTCAATGACACCAAAAAAATTCATTTTGGATTCAAAATCAACGTGAAAGATGGTTGTCTCGTATCCGTCATCTTTATTAATTCAGGAAAATCGATCCTAGCACATTTTCTATCAATTGATTTGGACGGTATATTAAAAATACCAACTGCATAGATGATAAAATTTACTGATTTTTTACCGATCGAGTTTTAATTTTTATGCTTATCAAATTAAACAAAATTTATCTAAAATACGCAGAGAATGCCTCAAGACTTCATACTACATATTTACTTATAGATTTTTTATGTATTTAAAGTAATAGCCTAGATATGGCCATGAGTTCACCTTACTTTACTTTTGTAGATTGCATTCACACAGGCTGTGATAAAACAGGTGATCGATATGGACTCCTTAGGTATATAATTTTAAAGGCTAATAACTCTTCTCTTGAACGATGTATAATATTATCTACTATTATAATATATAATACGACCCCTTATAACCGCAGAGTTTTACAAGCGAAGGCGTCGAATTCGAGGTCTATACATTTTGGGTCCGACACTGATTCAAACTGCGCGGAAATTTTCTTCCTCCCATCTCAGTGCTAAACATAAGCTCAGAGCGGCTCAGAGGCAGATTTTGCAAAAATTTCCTTCGTCCTGCTTGTGCCTTTCGTCTCAGACTCAAATTTTATGAGGGGAAGGGGGTTTGCCTCGGTTTCCTAGGAATAACGGGACCTCGTGTGCGACGCTTCCCTCGGTGCGAGAAGCAAAGCTAGAATATATACTGATTTGTAATAACCATTTTATAATAACTGAATTCTTGCATTACAACATCGATATTGTTATAATACTATTCTGCTACGCCAATGTCACCAAACTAAGGATACTAATAAATATTTGCAATATCAATAATGCAAATAAATCCATTTCAACTCTGCAAGCGGAGCCAGGACAGAAGCAGACTATCTCCTCCATGTTTTCCCTCTCTCTCTCTCTCTCTCTCACTTCTTAAGGCTCGCTTGCAGGAAACTCACTGCCTGTTATGCGGGTTGCGGCTTAGGTGGTAAGTTTTTTTTGGAACTAGCTGTACCTTGAGTAGATAATTTGAGTGGTCTTCAGAGTACCTTTTGTCGTGCTTTTTATACCAGAAAGATATTTCATAGTATCGTAATCAAATCTCCCTCTTGAGATTTGTCGAAAAATGTAAATTTCCACGAAAGTAATCATTTAACCGTTGATGTTAACATTGCTCTAAGTACATTGTTCCTTTTCTTTATTGGATCAAAATTTGTAGTATAAGTTTTTAAATATTCAGGGTACGAGTATATTTTACTGAATATATGGGGGGTATTGAGTAGGCGCATGATGAGCGATAAGTAAGCTGGCTCCCGTTTTTCAAACCTAAATAAATATTCTATGGTATATTTTAAACGAAGAAGATATTAATCAGTTTATTATTTAAGAAATATTATATGTTATATCTTGTATGTTATGAAAAATTACGTTTTTAAGGATACATCATATACTTATCTATTCAGTAGTAGTAGTCCTTCTCATCTTTCGGTTGGACCAAAGTGTACAGCGTACGCTTCACTAAATTCACCGAAGGAAATGCGCGTAGACACGTGTCACATCACATGACTGAAACAGATAGACCAGAATGGTGTATGAAGTACTTATCTTTGCAGGAAGGATAATTTTCCCCGAAGCGACAAGCCGGATAATTCAAGCTGTTACACTTTGGGTAAAATAGGACTGCGTTTTCAGCGTATAAATGGGAAATTGTTCATGCGTATGCGAGCTTCAATTACGTTTAACGTATATTTGTTCATCTCTATATATTTTCCATGCTTCTCTTGATATTTTCTACTTCCAATCGTGTTTCTATATTATCTTTTTCCGTATTCTTCGACCACCAATATACTATTCATCACGCTTTTTTCTCCATCACGTCGAAATGTTTTAGGTGGAAAAAAGAAGAAGACATGGCAGCAACAGAGGGAGCAATTTCTTCAGCGACGGGTTTCTATCGAATTATCAGTAAATCGGCCCACGAAAGCGTGAAATTCGATGTATTGAACTGTTCCTACTCAATAGCAGTCTCACGATCGTCAGGACGCAATCACGAGAAAAAGTTTTGAAATTTTACGGTCCGGAATCCAGTCATTCATAGGCGTTATTTTGGGTCTGCAATTTTACAGTGGTCGTGAATTTCCTCACCTAATGGTATTCTTTATCGTCCTTGAGGTTTCTATGATTATTAATTTGTTTGATTTGTTTAGCTACGAAATTTCTGCTGAAGTCTATTCAATAAATCAATAGAAAACGATTTTTACGTTTTGAATTTTTATAGTTTTTGTTAGCATTCCATATTGTCATTTATCATTATGGGACGAGAACTTTTCGACTTAAAATAGAATACAAAGTCTGAATACATTTCTACCTATATCGTCTCATCTGCTATCAGCCAACTGTAAGGTCACATTGCTAAAATATTTCAACACAAAACATCGCTAAAGCCTCAGGGACTTTTCGAAGGCATTTTCTGAACATTTTAGTTCTTTGGGAAACAAAAAAGTTGATTTCAGGTAGAATTATTTTCACTAGATGGCAGATCTTCGGCTGAATGTATGATCAATGCTGATCTAAGCAATCCTTCATAGTCAAAGTTCATTTCCTACCGTCAATTTCTGCAGTCAGATTGGAATAACGTCATCTCAGCATTGATGATGTAAGTGTGACCTACGAAATGTCCGTCAGCTTGTTATCTAATCGCACCATTACGTGCATGTTGTTTTCGTATAGGTCATCGAAAAATCAATTTTCGAACTTTAGGAATTGACGTTGGATTGACTTTAGTTGCGTAGATATAAGGTGCAAAGATATACTAACTTAAAATTCTGAATCTAGTTCAGTGAATATGCAAGAGATTAGTTTTATTTCCTGTGGATGTTCGAAACCTTTCCCGTGCAAATGTTTGTGTTAATCTGCGGTCGGTCTGCCGTGTATATGACGAATGTTCAGGGACAAAGTCGGTTATTTTAAGAAAATTTTCTAATTTCATTTTGTATTAATTTTATTTTTTTGTTCCTATTATTTCATTTGAAGTAGCTGATAATCTAAATTTTGTGTACTTCACTTTATTTTTCATGCAAACCTATTTATTTTTATGTTAGCTCTGTGAGGTGTCCATCTATTTTGTTTGCTTTTAGATGTCTTAACGTGCCTTTTCCTTAAAATTTATCTTTCAATGAGTATTGCAGGTTTTTCACTTTCTCCTTTCCTGCTGTAGGGTATTCTATCTTAAGCACCAATTTATGTTTTCAAATCCTCAAATTTGATTTCCTTTGTACACTATTTTCAAGAGATCTCTTACATTCAAATGTTATATGATGAAGGGTTCGATTTATGAAAAGACTATTCAGTCTCGATCTCGCCAGAATAAAACTGTATTATTATTATTGTTGAATGGGTGGATCTAGAAACTTTCTATTGTGGTTTAAGACAATTTACTCGTGAAATCATTTCCAATTAACCTTTTAATTGTCATGTTTTCTTGATATACTTATTAGATTCATAGCGTTGAAAACCTTCACAAACTGATTTTAATTCAAGCTATTTGTCAGATCCTAGGCAAAATTACCTCTGAAAAATAGTCAGCAAGTGAGGGAATTTCCCCTTCGTCCCCCCGTCGATCCGCCATTTACATAGATTAGGTTATAATTCATCTTCAAAATCTTCATCTCCATCTCGGGGTCGAAATAGCAAACCTGGATCGACTTTTTGGGTATTCTGAATCCGAGTGGTAATTAGGGTCAGAACCGCGAGCGAGAAAAAACGTCCATATAATGCCGCGGTAATCACTCCATCGCGCGGTTGACATTGCTACGCAGTCGCATCATTTCAGTTCGTAAACTCGCTCGTAATGAGTTTCCGCCTTCGGTAAACAGCGGCGTGAAGTAATCGGCAGCATTTTCCCCGTGAAAAGGTCTTGCAGTCCTGCATTCTCTTTATGTTAATCCGTCGGCCGTGATTGCTGCTCATTTGGGATGCGGCGTCCGGACACCTCAAAAATGCGGGTTTTGAAAACAATCGAGTGTTTGCAGTCGTTCCATCTTCCGAGCTAAGGCCGTGCGGGTCGAGCGTAAAAAAAAGAACCCATTGTCCGGTGTCCCTGGTGTTGATATGAGCGATTCAGATGAGTGAGGCATTGCATTGTGCTGGAGCCCAGCGGAACGAGACTATCAATCAAACCACGGGCGGTGTGAGGTCAAAGTGGGAGAGATCAGATAGAGGGAGGTGGTGTCGGGTTTTGGTGTGGGTGCCTCGGACCCTAATCATCCAGGCTGCTTTGCTAGGGGTAGAAATGTCACGGGGACTAATGACGTGGTTTGAGACTACAGTTAGCAGCCATACATTTATAACGAGAGGGGCATTAAAATTACCGCCGCGAAGGCGGATAGGGCACGGATTTAGGGAATAGAATGTTCGGAGAATGTCCCGAGAGTAAATGTACGGTTTTTGCTCCAAGTCAGGGAGGATTGATTTACGTTGTTTTTGGACTAAGCTCCAGTAGAGGAAGGTGATAGCAGTGGCAGATGGAAAATACGAGGCCCATTACCAATGCTATAAATGCCTACGGCTTGATTAGTTTATTGATTGGAATGGAGAAATATTGTAGTATCTTCGAAAGCTATTCACATTAGTGTCATTCTGTAAAGTTTTACCCAATAATAATATAAAAACACCCCTCTTGAAATGAGAGAGTTCACCTTAATAGCAGTTATAAATTAGCTCATTCTTTCACCACTTTCGAGTCTATATTTAGCAAACTTTATTGATTTTACCGTACTATAAAACTCAATAAATATATTAAAAAATAATAATTTGAATTTTATATAAATTTAATTATATATCTTGATTTTTGAAGATGGATAGCTCTAAATTCATTAAATGGGTGTTAATTAGCGAAAATGCTTAAACTCGACACCTAGTGATTCTTAATTACCGTACTTAATATTAATTTGTACCGAAATTTTATTTGTTCCATCATTTGTTTAGATACTTGAGGATATTGATTAGTATTTCCTTTTTAAGAAGTATCATAGAAATATTTCACAAATCTCAATATTTAATAAATACTATTTGAATAGAACTTGTAGAAAGCCATCGTAATATTATATATCAGGAAAATTCTTTTCTTGCGAATTTTGGGGAGATTTTATGCAGTATTTTTTATTTTCTTCATCGATATTCCATTCTTCTCTTTCTTCTAGACTTATGGATTCTTTTGCATAATTCGAAGCTTTAAAATACCTTTTTAAGAATCGATTTATATATATTGGATATATCATAATTAAATTGTGTAGGAAGTTGCTGTCTGAGAAGCCTTGTACAAGCGTATTCTTGCAAATCATGGGTTCTATATTGCCTTATTGTGAATTCTGCAAGGGCAGCATATAAAATGATCCGCAGTTGTTGTGGAAAAACTACAGCTGCCGCTTTCCGCCACGGGCAGCTAATTTAACGATTAAATAATTTTCGAGACTCATGTCCTCAGCGATTTGCAAGTTATTCATCGATGTTTTTTCCATTAAGTCACATAATGGCGTTTTGATGATTGGACAGTATCGCGTTCTCGATCCTGCATCACCTGTATCGGAACGTAATTTGGGGATAGGATACGGATTCCAGCGGCTGGAAACATTCGAGGGTATTTATAAAGGAATAAATTTTTCGGAGTTAACCTTCCGTGTCCTTTGGTACCAGATGTGACTCTGCTTCTTCACGATAGCGAATACAAAAGAGTCGAATAAGCAGGGATTTGAGTGGAAGGGGCGTGGTGATTTTCCTCTTTTTTCCTCCGTGTCTTAAACGGCTCCACCCTCCGAAAGTTCTCGGAGTAAAGCCGGGCAGTCGGTGGGGAAAAAATTGGCAGTGCCAGCCGTTTTTCTCGCCGGATTTATTTTTTCGGCTGATGACGTGGCTTTTTTATTCTCTCCTGCGATTTCGCACGACCTCGTATGCGGATTTCTCGCCGTCTAAATTGCACCTTGATTCCCCTCGCCTTTTGTACGCGTTCGAAATTAACGGGCTTTCCCATTCTCGAATCTCTTTCGGGAGTGGCTTTAATTTGAAGTCTCTCTCTCTCGGTGTTTGTTGCGGGCAGAAAAGTGACTTTAATGGGAAGTGGAGATTTTATTGTGTGCGAACGAGTAACGTTTCGTCGAGCGTGTTTGTGTAGGTGGGACACCTGGCGAGAACTATATTACTGCGTCTGTTCCGCCCCGTTCGGGGAGGGAAAACCGTGGCGTTCGATTCTGCACAAAGGGTGCGTTATTATCAAAGTTAAAGGAAAGGAAATATGGTTTGTAACTCGCACGGAATTCTCGAGCGATCCTTGATTGTTGCACGGATGTATTCCTCCATAAGCCTTCACGGCTTTGATATTGAGTCGGGGTGAATGGATTCGGCAACATTCAATTCACCCAAGGCTCTTTAGCAGTCCTCCTTTATGCAAATAGGTAGGGCAGCAAACTGAGCTGCGATCACGTTGTGGGGGAAAAGTTTTCTCGTATGTGAATACGACCGCGCTGTGGTTTCGGCCTCATTGAGGTTTTTATCTTTCGTACGAGAGAAACTTAGAAAATGATAGCGCACCGCGTTTCCGTCTTGCTTGCAAGGAGATATTGCAGGAAAATGCGGGGTTATCTCGCCGGTTTCTCCTGCTTCAAAGGCTTTCTGGTTATGTTTAGACGTTTCCTCGAGGTATTCCGTTAAGACATTTGAGTAGTAATTGGAATTTCTCGTGCTTCTATTATGCGTGATCAGTACCCTTGTTTCGTAACGAGATTGGCTTTCGGTTGATGAAGCTTTTACTAACGCAGATCATTCCATTTTAATTATATAATCTCCGGTTTCATGTCATAGGATCTATGACTTTGCTATAAGCTTTGCTTAGCTACAACTATTACTACTATTTTTTTCTCATTTAGGTAAGTAATTTCTCTTTAATTTAGTACAAAATTCCTCTCCAATGTAGCGTCGTTTGTTTCTATGCTGTAACTAAGCCATGAAAATTGCTCGTCTGAGCTTTACAGACTCTGCTGAAGTAGAGTAGGTCTTTACATAGAGTAGAGCAGAGTACATAGAGTTTACATAATCTACAAAAGCTCATAGCATTCTATCTTAGGTCATGTCTTTCAGTTAAGCTACGTACTGGCCGGGTTTCTTTAAACATACCATTCCCTACTTTTTTCACGAATACTTTTTTTAAGTCCATCGATATGACATCAATCATAATGCGATTTCGACGTTCACATAACGTATTCCAATCGTATAAATTTCCCAAGCCTTTTTGCACACAATCACCTCACGAGCTCTTCCCTCCCTTCTCGCGGCCCTGGGCAGTCGACCCTTTCGCCCACGCCCCAAAATCGCCCCTGCTCATCGATTTTCATTCTTTTAAGCTTTAACGTATTCCGCACAGAAAGGATCGATAGGTATCCTTTCGGACCCTTCACGAAAAAATACATCGGAGATGGCAGCGTCGAAGTCTAATATGGTGTCTGTCTCGGAATTTCAGGGAAATAGGAAAAGAAATATCAATCCCTACATCCATCATCCTTTGAGGTTTTCTATATATGGGGCATGGGAAGGAATTTCACCTCCGGGTTTCCTCCTAACATCCCATCTCGGGCCCACCTTCTCTCCGAATACCCCCTTCACCTTTACCTCACGGTCTATTCCTTGGCCCACTTCTCCCACCGAATCCTCTCCTTCCCTATTTTTCCTGGAAACAAGCCGAATGACTCCTTCGATCACCTATTCTGCCTTTTTTCTCTACCCTTCTATTCTTGCCCAATGCCCAGGTTCTAGAGAAACTACCATTCTTTTTTTCACCGGATTTTTTTTTTCGATCCTCCAGCGCAGCAAAATGGAGCGGCTAAATCGACCGGCGGAGGTGTTGCTGTTCCTCGATTACTTTCTTCTCGTGAAGCGGTTTCTTTTATCTTTTCGTAACTGTGTTATTTCGGTTCGATTTTCAATTTTTCTTGCGGGAGGTTCCTTTTATCGTGGTGGATGCAATGGTGTAAGATTTTGACGGTTATTACCAGAGGGGTAATTTTCCTTACAATGGAGGTATATGTTGGTTGCCGATAAATTGTAGGTGTGATTTATTTTCATGCGATACTTTTCGCCCCAAATAAAGACGAAATTTATTTATTTGTAAAAAAAGCGACCTATACTCTGACGGATATCTTATTGTAAATTTGAAATATCAAATATATTTCAAATTTACAATAATTAATGCGACGCTCTCTTTGTGATATGCTTATTTACGTAATCCGTTAGAATTAGAAAAATAAAAAGAGGATCATAATAGATTAATTAAAAATATCTTTTCATTGCAGAAAATATAGTTTCCATTTTTTGAAATATGACATTGCTTTTTTGTATTTGATCATAGTGGAACTTCAATGGAAAGCTTATTTTACCTTTATCTAAAACTTTTGAAAGGAATTATAAATTAGAAAAGGATTGATTTCTCCCTCTCTAGTTTCGTTAATTACCTACTGCTTTAAAAAGGGTTAAAATCACCGTCTATGTTGGCGATACTTTTGTTTAGTTTATAATTGGTTTTTGCATAATTGGCTGAAGGGTAGCGATTCGGAAATAATTTTTGCGGAACTATTTCAGCGGTGATAATGATTTACTTTGATGAGGTTAATTTGAAGAGAAACGCGTTTGAAAAGCACGGTGTCTCTCTGAAGCCAGTTTCCGGAAAATCGATCCCCTTGAAGTTAATTATGTCTGATTTCCTATACTCATTTTTTCCGCGATTATTTTTCGCGATCGGGGATGCATGGAATTAGATATGCTGCATTGCCTCCTCTGACAATTTTCCAAATGGGGAATCAAAGGCCTAGGCTCGGATGCGAAATTTGATGCAAAAAATCTCGTACGGAGCCTTTCGCTCGTGACCCGGCCTCCAAAGAACCCGCTGGATTATTTATCCTGTTTACAAGGGTTCGGTCCGCAGGAGTAGCGAAAGCTGCACCCGTGAAGGATCAAAGTCACTCCATCACGTCCTAGCGAGGATGAATTAAATCAGCCGCTCTCCCTCAAACATCTCAATGAAAGTCATAAAAGACCATCTTTTATTCACGTCCGATAGAAGACCTTAGTTCGGATGGCCGACGTCTGCGGGTGATGTCTCTGCCGTCGCCTTTTTTGCGTTACCAAAGTCACTTGAAGGTTAAGCTCCGATATTGCCCTCCTCTTCTAATTAAAGGTATATTTTTAATCTCTGAGAAGGATCGTTAGAGGGCCCCGCAGTCGATTACGAGAAATGACGTCGGCAGACAGGTATACGAGGACTTTGTGATCCGCCCGAGGGACTAACTCCACAGCTGCCAGCAGTTAGAAACCAGTCACGGGAACGATTAGCCTTAAAACGTCTAGTTTTCCCGCGGACGTTATCTCCGCAATTAGAAACGTCTAAACCCTCCGCGGAATTAGCACCGAAAAGACCCTTCCAATAATTGCGGTCATAATCGTGTTAATAAATTTCCAGGGACGTTCGTGCCCAAGGTGGCGGCTATGAAAGGTTTTCATTGTTTTTCACCCGGGTATAGGATGCCAGCGGGTTAGAGTTTTTCTCTTCAATCTTTCTCGTTTTCTGCCTCTCAATCTCCCTTTTGGATGTTAGGAAGGTGGGAGTCTTGAGGTTAGGAGAAGATTGGCCAGATCGGGCTGCCTGGAGGTTGGGTTCTCAGGCGTAACGCGAGCAATAAAAAAGTAGATACGGCGAGAAAGGTTTGAGGGAGGCGGAGGAATTAAGTAGAGGTTGGTAAAAAAGGCACGAGTTTGCCTTGGTTGTGTTTCTGTGTGCCGAAGATTCGTTCTTTGGTGCGGTATTGACTCGGTGTACGTTGAATGTGTATGTGTATCCTCGTAGAAAGAATTATTAAGGATATATCCCAGGGAACTAGCTGAGGAAGCGATTGAAGACATACTCTCCTTATTCTTATACTCTACTTAAAGAATCAGTAGTTTTAATTCTTTAGTTGTCTACTTATTGGCGATATGTTTTCTATTTGGTTGTGTTAAATACGATTCACGTATATTAGTCGAGGAAACTCTTCTGTGTCTGTTTTCAGTGAAAGTTCAGGTCGTAACCTAGGCATATTGCTGGTCTCACGTAACAATCAAGGGTGGAGATCGCCTCCAGCGTCTACTCTATGGACACGCCCCTTTTATATCTTAATATGTACGGATTAATAAACCACTTTAGTATCATTCCTGTTTTATTTTGTAACCAATGGCGTATTTGAGTAGGTGAAATTATGACGAAAATTTGGCGAAAATTTGGAGTCGTTGGGCATAACTTCTGTTTTGTGCCGTTTTCATTTGCGTGGTTTCATACTAAAAGCAAGCAGATGAGTAACTGATGAAAGACATGTACGAATGAAAATATTTCTTTTTTGACCTTTGCCGGATTCATTCGACTACAGTTATGGTAGTTATAATGTATATAAAGTGCTAGGAAAAGTTACCACGTTCCCGCATCCGGCTGAAACACGAGGTGAATATCAAAGCGGAATATGCGATCATTAATCTATCACAAACACATGGCAGGCAAAAAACGTAACGATTTTCTTCCGGCTTGGTTTTCTATCTACCAGTGCATTATTAGCTTCCTAGATTAAAAGATCCATTTAAGTTTCCTTTCGCGATGTTTCACGAAAAGGAAATTCGCAAAAAAAGCCGCAAAAAGGCAATTTATATGAATAAAACGGCGATATCATCGCATATGAGTACACATTCTCATTTACATATCCTTTTGTTTTCGTAACGACGGATGTTGTAATTGCCTAGAATTCGCAAATAAATGGACGAACTCATTGTGTTCCACGGGGAATTTTCTCGCGTACGTAATTCGTTTGTATTCCGCGAAATACCGGAATAAATTAAAACATGAGGTCAAATATACGCGTTACGTCGTTAGCGCCGAGAAATAATATCCAAGAATTTTATACCAACTTACCTTACGGTCGTTAAAAGGTAGTTTCAAGTCGTACGGCATTTACAAAAACCTTTTCATTTTCCTTTATTCTAAATACGGCCGAAGCTGATCCAGCGATATTAATACCGCCGTAAAAGTAAGCGGCCTCGGGAGAACGTGAAATTTTAAAAAGATTAAAACACTCAAAGTCATTCCCTGAAGATAAATGGTGCCACTTTAAGGACAAGAATCAATAGAAGGCGCGTAATTAATATACGGTGGTGAAATGGCATTTCTACGAACACTAAGGTACCTATGTTCGAGTCCCTGCTTATTGGGTTTGTTTTGGGAATTAGGTAATGGATGTCTATGGTCGTCCATTACTGGGTCTTCTGTACGAAGTTCGTTTAATTTCATTCCCTCCAATGTTAATTAGGAATAGCTTTGGATAGGGGATGAGGTGAGTAGGAAAAGTGAGGAATGAGGTTATTTTCCTTTACAAATTACACATATCTGCAGCATAATGATAATGACTCAATGAACAATACTTCTCAAGTGATTCATAACAGGCAGTTACCGAATGAATATTATTTGTTAGCTTCACTCATACCTCATTGTCTTTCGTATTACCACAATCTTAAATTGAATTTCCAATTGTTGGGCATAAGTAATCGATGGATACAATTTACCCTATCCTTCACCAAAAGTCAAAGGAAAAATAAACTCGATATGCAACCCATCAAGATGTAGTAGCAGTAACCCTTCATTGAGTCCCCCACCATTATTGTCTTACGATTAGACACTTGTGGAGGCATTAAGGAATAAACAGAAAGCAAAGAAATAAATTTTCGGTGCGTAACGTAAGACCGTAGGAAATACGAGTTTTATGTGCATGTGAAGTGGGAAGTGAATCGAGAGGCGGGTTTCTTATAAACTGGTACACACACGCAGGTAAGAGAGCTCAGCATCACGATTCGCTTATTACTTTTTTCATTGCCTCTTTGCCCTTTACTCATCCGGACCTCACCCTTTCCTTTCGCTTCACTTGGCCTGAGGTTAGCACGCACCCAGCCGCACAAATATCCCGCCCACGTCCCTTTCTATCTCGCTTACCATCGCCTTCGGGCGCTCTTTCCTTTTGTGTGGAGTAGATTGTAGTACGTTACGTCTCGCCTATGGTTTTTTTCGTGTCATCTCCTCCTGGAAGGTGTGCCACAGTTTCTCGTGTGTAGTTTAGTAAAAAGAGGTCGGAAGGTGAAAAGGGAGTTGTGCCTCGATAAGATACGTTTCTTGGAAAGGCTGTCTTTACGGAGTATTTTGCCGGTGTTATTTGGAATGATTCCTCCACGCCTTGGAAATATGACTCGGGTACGGCATTATTAAACGGGAATGTGTCTTCATTTTACTCTTATCTTTGATGTTGATCCATTACCAGAAGCGTAGTCGTCTTGAGGTAACACGTACTCCCTATCTTTGATTTTTTTGACTTAAGTTTCAACAATCGGTAACAGTTATATAATGCTAAAACACTGAAAGAATCTCATGCTATTGGTATTTTATATGTATGATACAGTCACTAGTAAGCTTATTTTATGGTATCTTTTTACATACATTTTCCTGTATGCACCCGTTATTTTCGTTTTGAGGGGTCTTACCTAAATGATTGTGAACAATGTTTAATACAAACAAGGAAAGGGTGATTTAGCGCGAAAATTCGTGCGGCTCGGAAAAATCCCAAGGAATAATTTACCTCATGAATATCTTTATATTATTATATAGGTAATGTTTAAATTCTAGAACTGAAATAACTTTTTAAAATATATTATCGTCTTGAGGTATATATGCTTAAATGTGACCCAAAATAAATAGTAAAATGTAAAAACATTAACAGTAAATCGTATGGATATCACTGCCATGCTTTGTGGACTGAAAATTCTTTCCATAGTTTACAATCCAAGCAGTTTATTCATTTTCTCTTTAAGTTAAAAAGGAAACCCAGATGTATAAGTTTGATATTACCTTGAGTCTGCTAGCATACGTTCTTAGTACTGTTCTTTTTTTGCATCTTTAGTCGAGACCGTATTTGAAAAGGTGCAGTGCAGCTGAAAGACCCATCACACTCTCGATTTCCTCGGAAAGCGGTTAACGTTGCCCACCTATTTTTAAGATTACCGAAAGAAAAAAAAGGGTTTTTGGGAGCATCTTTCCCTGGTCCGCGCGTGCGCCCTGGGAAATGCCCTTTCCGTAATCGGCTTACGCGATTAGCGCTCCGGATTTTCCGTCCGGAAGATTTTCGGTTGAGGAGTGAATGTGATTCGGGTGTAACGATAAGGGAAAATGGTTGAGGAAATCGGCGGAATGCCTTCATTAGGGCCGTTGCATCGCTGCAGGTGAAACTACGCTATTGGGGGATTAGCGCTTGTTAACACGGCCGTTTAAAAATACACGGAAGGAGTGCATTTTGGTGCCTGATCGTCTGGCACGCTGTGTAGATGACCACCGCTCCTAATTCTGTCCCGATTTCTCAAGAGGGGAGCAATCCATCAACACCCTCGAGAAAGGGCAATCTTCCATCTTTCAGCCAGCGGACGAACGAACGTCCTTCTGGTTGGCAAGATTTCGATCTCATTTCCTAGAACTCTTTACACCCCGGCCAAATTGTCACGTACGTTTCGCTTTACGCCATCCCCTTGTGCATACTGCAGCGGGATAATGGACGGTGTCAAGGCGTTTTGTCCCCCGGCAGCGAGGAGTGCGGGCTCTAGCGGTCGTCCCTGGAACTACGTGCTTCCTCTCGAATAACTTGATTGTGTCGGTGGGAGGTTTCGTAGTGGTGTGGCGGTAGTAGAGGGGATGGGGAAGATGTGGGGAGGGGAGACTTGTAGTAGAAGTGAGAGTGGTTGGTAGTCTAGAAATTTCATTCAAGCTCGACGCCGCTGGCGCTCCCATGAGTTTAAGGGGCGAACTTCCAGTAGAGGGATAGTGGGGGAGGGCCGCTCTGCGTCTGCCGTATGCGTTCGTTTCTTTTTACGTTCGATTCGTTTTTTCTTTAGTCGCGCTTTACTTTCGCATCGCGGGAGGTTTCTTCGTCAGGTGACGCGCTGTGGTTTCTCCGGTCGAGTGGATTGGTTCCGCTCGGATATGTAGATCAGTAGCGAGGCTGTGATTACATTTTATGGTATCCCTTTGTGTGGTAGCGGTAGTTTTTGTAGGGGTGACGCATCGTCCTAGTAAGGTTATGGAGATGCCAGTTTGAAAGGGCAAAGAATGCACTTTTCAAATTCGCTGCTATTCGAAAATGGTAGGAGTAAATACGTACTTTTAACACCGCTTTCGCAATGTCCAGTTGCATTGCGAAAAAATGCTGGATTTTGTTTCATTCATTCATTACCATATATTTGCTAGTCGGCATTTGTTGCCTTATAAATTTATCTTAATGTGGAGAAAGGTCGGGTATTCCTCGACGAGAGATTTTGATATTTTTAAAGACAATATGGAAATGATGGAGGAAGAAGTTGAAACCCAGAGCTAAGGGTAGTTATAAAAACCGTTGAACGGCTATGTATGTGTGTTAGGCAGTAATAGATAATAATAATTACCTTAAGGTATACCTTTGCAGTAATTTTTGCTTAAATGCAATTTAAATAATAGCGTAATAAGTAATCTATATTACAGAAACTATTGAATTATCTAAAACAAGAGTGTGGAATAAAAGCTTGTGTTTTAGAGTTTCTGCGTTATAAGCAATATCTACTGTGTTCTAAGAGAAAATTTGCAGTGATAAGCAGTAGGAGATTGGTGGTCTCATGCTATGTTAAATTGAAATCTGTGGTAAAAATAGCTGATGTCAAATTTAGTTTCTCTATTGAGGTTAACAAAGGAATTGAAGTGAATTTAATTTGTGAATATCGCAATGCTCCTCTTACATTCATTGGAAAGATATAACGATGAACAGTGCAAGAGACGTAGACAATGGAGATAAACCTGGTTGGCCGGTGCTCGCGCCCGGGATCTCAGCGTTGGTAGTCCATTCCACCTAGGTCGATAGATTTATTGTTACCAAAGAAAATCTAGTGTACTGAAACTCCCTTAACACTATTAAGTTTGGTTTTTTAGCTTGAGGAAAACCACCGCAGCTGTGGACTGTTAAGAAAGCTCACGCAATGTAAATCTTGAATGGCATTCTTCTCGAAGCAAGACTTTTTTCATTCGGTATTTCTCCGTAACGATCCCGTGACTAATCCCTGAGCGAATGCACGAGGAAGTCGCTTTCGATGGCGACGTTCGATACGAGAACATTATCGAACGATTCCGGGAACAATAGAAATCCTCAGCGGCTCTTTTGAACTCAGACAATTGAAGCGCGTTTCAGCGTTCCGGAAGGAAAACGATTAACGTATCGGAGAGAAAAAAGGATTTTCAAACATCTTCCAACCCCTCTCCATCGTTAAGGTTCTTACCCTTGGAGATTTGAACCCCTTTCTGTTGTGTGTAGGAATGATTAAGGATTTGGACCCCTTTTTCCGTTCGAAAGCCGTTTTGCATGCATGTCGTTATTCCTTCAACAAGTGGTCACTTTGAACCCTCTCCCTTTTAACCCCCACTTTCTCCCGCATTTCTTCCTATGTGATTTCCATCGTGTGGGCGTCATGCGCGATCGTTTGGCTCGCATGCAGGAAGTTTCGGCCGGTTATTATCGCGATTCGTGACGCTCTCTCTAACAACGCCTCGAAAAAGAGGACGAAAGTGTGGTAAATGATCCTCAAGTCGGGAGGATCATTAAATAATGTAGAGTAACCGTAAATATCGCAGAGTAAACGGGAATGATTTACCGGATGAACGGAAAATTAACGGATAACCCGGAAACCGGATAATTAATGGATAAATCGTGAAGTATACTGTCCTGGGTCGGCACGTTACATGTTTCCAATGACTTATTTTGCAGCGTGAGGGAGGGTATAATATATAATCGGTCTATTTCCCTAATACGCTACTGCCACGTATCATCTGCGGAAAAAATTAATATTTGAAGTGGCCAATTCAATCATCAGGGTAGACCCGTTTATATCTACGGTGTATTATTTTCACATTTATGAATTTACTATTCCAATCAACGATGCAATTTGTTTCTGCAGATCTATCCTAGTTATTTCTGTTTGTATTATGCGTTCACTCTGTACGTTTTTAATTCAGGAATCCAATGCATGTATAACCCTTGTATGGGTCCCATATACTCTAGATTGGATTCCAATGGCATTTAGTAACATCGCACACGGAATTCGTTCTTCTGGGGGTCAAAAAGATCATCAAAATGAACGGATTAGGGAAAGTATCATTACAAAAAACGATATAGCTGCTTAACAGTTTTGTTAAGAGGTCGATTGCTTCTTTTGTACCTGTTTGTAGGCTTCAAATTCTTTTATACGTCAAATTCAGAGCATATCCGTTTTTAGGCAGGTCAATCCATCAATCATACAATCGAAAGTCAGTTTTAAATGAGACGTAATTCGAACATTCTAACATCCTAATTATGCCGCTTTTTGAGGATCCCCGAAAAAGGAGCTCTCCGAATATTTTTCTTAATTTAAAAGTATTCAGGAACGCGCTGGGGGGTGAGCTCCCGAATTTTAGGCCATCATTAATTGGAGGGATAATTCTTGCATTTTTTCCGTGGGCCTGGATGAAGCAGCGGCAGGGGCTGTTGGTGTCTTCCCTTTCATTTTCAGTTTTTATCAAATTTTTACGCATTTCGTCCCATTCTTATTTTTACGCTCGGGTGTGTATTGTAAAAAGACGGGGAAAGAAGTCCCTTTTCCTTTCCCATCTATTCAGGGCACGGATGAACCCTGCTCCCTTTCTATCCTTCCGGCGAGAGTGGGGAGCGCCTTCTTCCCGAGGATTTTTTTCGGGAATGATAAATGATTGGAAAAAAGAAAGACCGGGGAATTAAAGGAGGTTGGTCGATCTTGCTTCGAATAAATGTTATTTCCTCGGCAGTTTGGCTCGTTCCTCAGGTTTCTTGCCCTTCCCACCGCATTCTCCTTATCCTCACTTGCCTTTCATTCCATCCAGAGGCCCTCAGTTTCAGCTGTCTGTTCGTCTATCATCCTCCTGTTAAACCAATGAAAAATCGATCAGTTTGCTAGCTATGGGTTGGAGGAATGCGTGTTCTTGTAAGACTAATCTTTCGAACTGCTTTAACCGGGATGTTTTAAATGTCTTGTGAGATTCCAGACAGACACTGCTACACCGAGATGCTACATTCACTGGGGTCTTAGTGGTTGGAATGGAGTTGTACCTCAGTTGGTTATGCAGATGATTGCTCCCTTAAGTTCTGATTAGTTGAAACGATTTTGGTAACGAATTAATTTTTTTAATCTTAAACTTTACTGATTAATGTAGTATTGAAATTGTGGAAGGGCAGAATCCTCAAGTGAATCCTCTATTTTCTTTAATTACGAAATTCTCGTATTTTCGTATGAAAACATCTACAGCGGGTTTCACGATTGACTGGCTGTATTTAATTTGGAATCATTGCTAATATACTGACTCGTTCCTTCACTCTTTGTTCCGCGCGGGTAATGATCTATTTACATCATCTCGTTTTCTGGATTAGGAAACGAGGTTTTCCTCAACCGCGCGTTCGAGAGCTGCTCGATGCACGAGCAAGTCGTTTCGTTTTTGTTGCAAAGAAAAAGCCCTCTCGCGTCGAGGAAGGAATAGGCAAAGAGAAGGGAAAATTAAAACAAATGACTGAGTGTTGGCGCAGAGGCTGGCAAGAACTACATTCCCGTAATGCATCGGTTTCGCTTCAGTCTACCAGAACAATACCGTGTCTACGCTTCTCGGAAGATATCCTTTATTTATATCTCTCCTCCCCCGGCACGAGATGTCTCCAGCTTATCTTCCACCCCCGTTACAACTTGCGAGCAGTTTACGCGCTTTCCTTTCTCTTTCCTCACTTCCTTTGTAGCGCTGCAACTTCATAAATTTTTACCTGCTCTTCTCCTTAACTTCTCCTCGCACGACTTTCCATCCCTTCCGAGGAGTTGATTTCGTTTCCCAACTCCGTGGTGCTCCCCCGCGGCGATCCTAAACTCGTTTCTCGTCTTCTCTCTCCACAAACTCATCTTTCTTCTCGATTGCTACTACCTGCCTTCCTTCAAGGACTGGCGTAAACTCTCCCCTCTCCGCCTCCCGCTGTTTTTTCACTCTGCCCTTCTTTTAATCCCCTTTCTCTACCGTGACCCTTAAAGGTTGCGGTGATGCCCTCCGCCACCTTCCTTCCAGGAAGGCCTGTTTTTTCGATCCCGTAAAGGTGATCCTCGATTAGCACGCTTTTCGGAGATACAACGTTATCGAATTTGTTGGTAAGGGATTGAATACGGACTACGCCTTTTGCGTAATATGATGTATGCGATGCTGTGGTCGATGCTTATGAGTTTTTTAATCTCGGAATGGATCTCTTCGTAATACAAGTTATTAGCTGTCTACCTAGCCATGGGTTCATCAACCGTTATTATGTAGGTAGTAAAATATTGCTATGCTGTCTAAGAGAGGTTTTCTTGCTTATTTAATTTCTTCTTAGGGAAATTGTCATGGCGGGATATATATGGTTTCTTCCTTCGAATGTCTGCTAACGCTACAGCTATCACTTCCAATTGAAGGTAGCGATATATCGCAATCTCTCTCTCTCTCAGCTTTCGTTCTCTTCCCTCATTGATTATACTGGTATTTTCATTATCATTCCCAAGCCACATTATAGCAATCCCTTCTATTTTGTTGTTTTGCTTCCACTTCTATTTCCCTTACATATTATTCAAGAACTGCCGTGCGTTACTGAATACTTATTTATTCCTCATATTCCTCTATTTCCTAATGTAAAAACATTATCATTAACTGACTACGTGGACGATATAGATGTGTGTAAAGCAGATTAAACGAAAGGTGTTTTTAAAGGTGGCAATCAGTATGTATTTGGGGACTTAGATTAAAATAATTTTGCTGTTTATCGTTATAGTGGCCTCCCTATAGTTGGTTCCTCCTTCTCTGAGAAAGCTGTCCCGGGTTTGATTCCCGGTAGGCGCCCAGATGTGCGAAAAGACCTTAGCTGTCGAAACAATTCAAAGCGATAGTAGTATACTAACATTGCCTAACGCTATGGTGCAGATAGTCAGCGTCGGTAGAGAAAACCTATGATTTATCATCGTTAATTTGATCTCCATTAAATTTTTATCTCCAACTTTTCCTGAGGGCGTCCTCCAGCAGTGCGCCGTCTCATTCGTCGAGAGTCGAATAAAAGAATCTCCTAATTGGGATTCCCCGTGGATTGTTTAGAGGAGGTGAAAGGGAAGAGGGAATTGAAGAAGGTGCTTCGGTATTTGGGGTTAGAAGTGCCAGCCGGAGCAATAGGGCGTCTTTCGGGTTTTCCTGTAATTGGGCGGTTATTTTTCTTTTCTCCTCCGTCGTTTTTATTCCCGATAACCGCAGCTGGCGGCCGGAGATGGCGTAACTGCGAAGATGAGCGGGGGTGACGAAAAATCTGTTGTCGGTAATATGCCATTCCAAGAGGTATGTCATTCCATGGGGTTGGGAGTTGACGTCATAATCCGGTTGCTTCATTTGGTGAATTATAGAGATCATTTCGGTTGAAACAAGTGAAATAAACAGGAATTCCTAATGTTTGAAATCCATCTGGAAAGAACTCTGAAATTCAAGATGCTCTCGCACGAAAGGATTTCAGAATTCCTGCGTAGATGCGGACGCCAAAGATATTATTTCTATTATTCTACGCTTTTCGTTTATAGATATTTCGGATTATCTTTGCATTAGTAATTTCGTAACCGTGCTACATTATCCAAGTCGTAGATTATGCTGTCAGTTTTCATTTTCTTTTTTTGATTTTCCACTCCTACTTAGATTTTACAGTACAGATTGAATTTCGTCTGAAATTGGCTGTTCCCATTGAAGCCTTCTGTAAATACTACATCTAACTAAAACTAATGAAACGAAAGGTTTATGCGACAACTATCTATTTTTTAAGGGAAATATTGAACGTGAATATCCCTTTATATATCAACTCCCAACAAAAATTTCCTTTTATATGCTTCAGTTAATCATGTGGATAGAAAACTGGATTAATATTAGATTGAAAATTACTTGAAAATTTCGTGAAATGAGCTACTGGAATCAATTATAAGCCCGTCTGCTGCACGTGAGGCGCGAGTTAAACACGCCTGGATTTGTTCATTTTAAAGGGAAAGGATTCTATTAAAAGATTAGTCATCAGCCTTAATTTTGGAAGAAAGGACTCTAATTAAGTGGGATATAAAGTTGGTTTTGATGCTGCATCCCTTAACAAGAAAAGTTGTAATCCAACAGTTTATGGTTAACCAGCAATCGACGTGTTCAAAGAAGATTGTGCGTCAATGTTTTTAGAAGGGACTGAATTGGAACAGGGCCACGAGAATGGAAGGGAAATTTAATAATTTCCCATTTTTGAAATTCGTTCCTTGCCAACTTTTCTTCCTTTCCTCGGCGCTAAAATTACTCCCAATCTTTCTCTCCTCCTTTTCTTTCCCAACGTACAATCTTCCTCTATCCCATGCTCAATAACTCCTTTCCCTTACCTGCACCTTTAATACCGGTCTCGTAATTTTCTTCCATACGCCTTTCTCCTTCGTCCCAAAAATAATGCTTCTCTCATCTTTCGCTCACCATTTCCTCTTCCTACGTCAAAAGGAACTCCGCAGACCTAATCTCGCCTTAATAAAGTCGCTTATATATCCATCTCCCTCACTCATCCTTCCACTCTGCGTGTATTTTCTCTGCTATATCTCTTATTTCATGCTCTGCTCTTTGGTTTCGAATCGCGTTTTCCAGAACGATAACCTCGCAGTATTTCAGTCTCTTTATTTGAAATTCTCATAGCTCTATTTAGACCTTTCTATTTCTTTGTGTGCATCCTCTCGGCTGTCCTTTGGCGTATTGCAGGAGCCATGTTAAATGATGAAATACTGCAATTCAAACAACAGTATTTTCTTTGTTTGTTGTTAGTAAAATGGATTTTTGAATCGACTGGTTCTATTATCCGGTATTATTAAATCCTTGTATTCAAAATTATTTTCGAGGTATCCGTAAGAGAATATATCTACTTCCCTAGATCCTTAGGGAGTGAATTGTTTGTCGATTTATCAAGTTTGACTTAATGATTTCCTTCCAGTTTCAATCTCCTCTGTAATTTGTGTTTTTCTTGTGTCAGCATTTTACATTGGGGACATTTCGAAGTACTCCTCCTGGATGATCAGCATTGATTTCAATCAGCAGCTTTAATTTATCAGGTTTAATGCAGAAGTTTATGAATACCTGCTGGAAGGTTTAGGTTTAAATAGTATAAGGAAACATATAATTCTCTTTTAGTTCAGGAATTGGCATGGATGATTAATTAACATTCGGAAAGCTTGGACAGAAACATGCCATAAGAAAAATTATGCCCTTCTGCTCATGGGTATAATCTTTTTTATGTATATAATATTTATTCAACTCTTCGAAAGCAATCGGACAGCAGTGAATCTTTTCGCACTAAATCATTCATCTCCTGAATATACATTCGAATTCATTTTTAAGAATCCCTCCTTTTAATTTCATCATCTTAATGGAAGCTTTAGAATATTCCCAGCGGAGCAGATGCATTTAGGGACGTTACTTATTTAAAGCATGCAGTTTATTCTTTATTCGTAGCATAGGATTTTCGTAGACTGCCCGGGCGGCCACCCATAAAGAGGATGGATTTTTGTGACCGTTAAGGGACGATAAAAAATGAAATCCGCATGGAAATAACGTGGAGGTAGATGGATGGTGGAATTCCCGAGTAAAGGGGCGCTCGCCATGACAAAAGGGACGCCCCTCAGGCGTTCATATATCAAATTCTCTAACATTATTTAGACGATTGGGACGCGGAAGGAAGCCTTAGCCCAGGGCGCCAATATCATTCCGCCATTAATGGTCAAACGTAGGACCCAATTCTCAATTTTAATACTCGATAAAGTCATTTGTCTTTCCGCATGTCTACCTGCCTGCATGTTTATCCACGCCCTTCTTTCTCTTGAGTCTTTGTCTCGTCTTTCTCAATCCTTCCTTCGTTTTTCCATTATTTCCCCGAAGTCTCTCTTCTTCTCGTGTTTGGACTCTCCGTCCATGCGTCGCTCCCCCAACCGACGTACTTGAACGACTCATGTCTTCAGCAGAGAAATCCTTTATGCCATCAATGCCATCCCATTAGCTCTTTGTGCGTCCTCCAATTTTTTTGTAGCGTACGCTTGTGTGTCGCGTCCGCGATTTTGCGTATCAGTCATCCTTTGTGCTCACTCTGGTCATTTTATATTCCCCCGATGTTGGGAAAAATAGGCAATACACAGATTTTGAAGGTAATGATTGAACATATAACTAGTATTGGGATCAAGAACCTTTTGGATGACCAAGTTATTAGTGGAGAGATTGTATTATCGTGAATCGTAACGAGTAACACTGCTTTTTCTCTGCTACGTAATTATTTATCTTACGCTATGAATATTTAATTAAACGTGAAAATTTTAAAATTCTATCACTCTGGCATCTAGCAGTTCTTCTATATGTGTCGATCTGTACAGATAATTGAAGGTCTTGGATATTCAATCAGCAATAGATATGTATTGAATCCTCGTAGTCTCTAAGGTCATAAAAATCACTTTTGAATTTTAGCGCATTACTTTAATAATGCTTGGTACAGTAACACATTATCCTTCAAATACTGCAAATGCAAATATGTGATTAGGCTATCTATTTGTGACATCGATATTCTTTCCGAGAGTTATTTTTGCGGAAATTACTGAAATTTCATCTTATTTGGCCAAAATCTATAGTTATTTTTCCTCTGAACTTAGGGTAGCGTGATCGAGTGGTCTCTTTTGTCCGCTATTCTTCCCATTTTTAACCTGGCCAACAGTACTTCTCCTATTTTCCCTCATCTATTTCATCGTCTCCTTCCAAATTCCCCTTCTAGTAATTCCATTGGCTTCTCATTCTTCAATCTCTTCTCCTTTATATTCCTTTTTCGTCCCCATCTCATTGTCCGCCCCTTCCTCTCATCTGCCTCTTTCATCCTACGTCCACTCTGCACACATCCCTCGGAGGCAAGGAATTCCATCTTCCCCTCTCCACGAGGTGTATGCATTCTCTATAGTGCTTCCTCGTTGCGTATCTTTTGCCTGTTCAGCGCCGAGTTTTTCTCCATCAGAGAGACGACCGGCGGATTCTCCTTTCATTTCTTTTTTCCGCTCGGTCAATTGAAAGAGAATGCTCAGAAATTCACTTCCTTTACGCCGCCTGTCGGTGGGGAGTTTTCTCCCTTTCGCTTCCATTGCAGACAATTGAGCATCGGAATTCACTTCCTTGGACTTGAGTATTCTTCCTCTATTCCTATTCTACGGTTATTATTGCTGAGAACGTTACGCAGTCTGTTTGCGGGTGTTTCCAGGGCTTGAGCGGCACTCACTTGACCGACAGTCCTTTCACCGACACTCAGTTTGGAGGACCAAGCTAGACCGACAAGTCTTCCGTGATATGTAAAAATGATGAGTTAATTTACCAACTGGTAAGAGACTGGCAAGAAAGAAGTAAACTAGTCTCTGTTGAGTATTTCTCATTATTATTTGCAGAATAAATTTTCATTGTTGCAACTACTTGTAAAAAGATTTTCATGATTCTCAGATTTTGATTCTAATTTTGAATTACTTAATGTAACTATTTATGTATGAAAATTGTCAAAAAGACTTTTTTATTTTGAAATTAATGAAGCTTTCCGTCGATTCTCAAGGGAAAGTCATTAGCTATGATAAACAAAGCAATAAGAAATATATTTGTAGAACATATATAGATGCATCTCATGCAAGCTTATTTCGTTATGTATAGTGGATACTACCAGTAATCTACAGCATGAAACTTTTTAATGAAAGTGTTGATATTAAAAAATTAAAGTCTGTTTGTATAACACAGAGACGAAAAATGAGCTGTCGGCTAAAGGAAGCGTCGGAAAAGTTTCATTCTGTCTGCTGTGAAAGCTGAATGTCTATCAATGGAGAACTGTTATGTCGTCATGACGCCGTTGACTTTCGTACGGGCGCTTCTCGTCGCAAACTTATCCTCGCCACTTTCCTTTCAGGAGTATATCGGGCGTGAATTTTTCGCAAAGTTTCGCGGCCTTTAAAGTTTTCGGATTTTCGCGGAAGACTTCGCTTTTCTTTTGTTTCCTCTGTACGAGGAAATGTATGCGGAGGGTAGCGAACAGGTTATTCATCGAGGGAAAAGTATTAATTAGTGGTTTCTTGCGGCGAAAGCAGGAAACTTTGGAGCGTATGTAATTCTCCTTCTTTCTCATTCCATTCTGAAGAGAGGAAAAAAGTTAAGAACGAGTTTCACTCCAATCTTCTTCGAGCGAAAAAAGGAGCTCTCTTTGTTAGCGGCGGATTTGGTTTCCGTCTCATTTATTTATATCGAGGATGGAGTTGTAAGGAGACAACGTGCGGATGGAGCAAGCGAAAGTACAATAGCGCTTCCTGCAGCCGAAATATTTCCACCGCTTTAAGTTTTATTTTTCTCATAATAGAGATGTGGATAAGGATGCGGGAAATTGAGTGGAAGGACTCGAAGAGAGGGATGAAAAGAAGGAAAGGAAGAAATAATAACGAGGAGGAAATATTGTGATCGCTTGAATTTAAAGTTTGGAAGAGAGCATGATTGCAGGTTAAGTTAGGTTGGTTTGACGTGAGTTTTGCATTACATAACTTTGATTATTAATAACAGTTTAGAATTGATAAATTAATATTTTATTTTCATTGTTGATAGTTTATGGGAATAATAAGTAAGTGTGATGAGTAAGTGAGAAGCTGTTGTACTAATTTGCATTAAATATAAATAATAGTGGCTGATTCTTACGGTTGATTATACGATCAGATTTTGTAGCAATACTCTTTCCTATTAAAGGTGTCTTATTAGCCCAGTATATAACTGGAAAGGGTAGCTATGTCATACTGAAATAATTTGGAAACTCTGGGGTCATTTTTCATTACATTATTTGTGAAAGACATTTAGATTTGCCTGGGAAATATATATGCCATCTATTTTCTTTAAAGAAATCGGACAATTTCTTTTATTGAATACTCTTGTTAGGTCTCATCAATCTAAATTAAATGTAATACGTGTTGGTTTCATTGACCTGTGTTAGGCACGAGTGGGTGCAGCATGGTATTCTACTATACATGTGGTATAGCTTTGAAATAGTTTGATCTACATATGGGAACACATCTTATCTGATAATACGAGAATGTAAGAGAGTTAGCGGGTCAGGGGATTTGTATGCAATGTTTTCGCAGACAGGTTAAGAGGAGGACAGAAAGGTCAAGGGTCGAGTGCCTTGATCTCTCATTTTAGCGTCATATTTGAAACTTCTCATCAGATCAGCATCATCATCATTAGTCATCCGTTGGCTGACAGGTGCGTGATTGTACGCAATGAACCCTCTTCCTCAATTAATTCCTTCACCGTCTGGAAAAATGTATCTGAAATGCACACCTTCAGTTCTTTTATTCCAGTTCATCTTTAATGCAGGCCTTTCATGGTCGAGTGTGGTAAGTTTTAATTGAGGTATCCTCTACTTCATTTTTCCATGTTCTGTGAGTTTTTCACTTCTCGAGTCACGCAATTATTTTACTTACACTCATTTTTGAAGAGGTAAAGTAATGTATTACGCTAAAAATTCAGTGAGAGTTCTTTGTTGCCTAATTCTTATTTATAAATTAAGGTGCAATATTCGGATCATACTTTAAGAGACATCGATCAGGTTATTTGTAGAATTATGACTTTTGTTGCATTCAAATGCAGTTTTGAAACATTCCGTACATTTCGTAGGTATTTATGTGAAATTCAATCTCTCAATAACACTTCAAGTAAGCTTTAACGTTTTATTTAATGTTGTGAATAAAAGCTCGAAATTGCTCTCTCTCGTATTTGTTAATTTTTCCATTTTTTTAGGTGTCGCATCATGCTTGATCGATATTAATGTAGAGGTAATCGAATGATAATCAGGATTCCACATCGTTGCATCATCAGCGGAGAGAGAGATATCGGATTAGATGAGGAAGAAAGGGTCCATCAAGTTATTTCGCTGTGTAAAAAGTCACCAGGCTCAATCCCTCTCGGTTTTCTTCATCTCGGAATAATTCCGCAACTTTTGATCTCGAGCCGTCGAAAGCGAAGCTAGGAAATCACGGCAGGAAATCATCCAAGTGGATTCTCATTTCCCTTTCTCCGAGCAGTCATCCGACGAACCTCGCATTAATTCGGACTGCCGTATATTGAACGCGCCTACATATGAAGCGCACATGCGTGAATTACCCTCGTTCGCGCGGAAGATGTAAGATTTCACGTTTTATCGGCGGAGATGGTCTTTTCGCTCGAGGGAGAGATCGATCCATGTAAAAGTGCTTTGATGTGCTCTTCGCTTGCTTACGCAACCTTCCTTTCCGCAACGTTTGTCCCTTGAGTCGACGTCTCTCTGTATTATCTCCATCCGCCGTCGGAATTAATCGTTTTCATCCCCGAACCATGGGATTCATCCTGAAATCGCTGTTTATTCTCGGCTCCGGCGCGATGTTTTCCACGCATCGCCGCTTTTCGATTCGTTTTTTCCCGAAATTAGGTTCCGGAGCCGTTCTTTCAGATGGGCGATACCGTCAAATGACGCGTGCTTCGATGTATCGAAATTGTGTTCGAATGAAATAGATTTTCTCTGTTCGCAATGATTGCGTTACTAGTGAAGGTTTTAAAGACCGATGTTTCGAATTGAAATAACGAGAAACTTCTCTGAATTTATAATGACAAATTTATGTGTAAAATTTGAAGAATTATATAAAGCGATTATTTTGGTCCTTTTACGTAATTTATTGAGATTAAGGAAGCAAAATTGGAGGTAGGGCATAGTCAGAATGTTTCTTTAATCCTTATGGGAATATTGAAATATGTAAATAATAAATTTTAAATTTCTTTTTGATGTGTTGCATTCTATCTTTCGTGTTTCATAAACTAGTTATACTTCTTAGAGAGCCAAACGATTAATCATCACCGTGTTTTAAGGTGTCTTTCTGCCAATATTTAGTGGAGGAAAATTTAGAGATATTTGAAGTAATAAATGTTCCAGCATCTCTCCTCTCGTGGAGCTCTTCTGTGCATTTTTGCACCTGTGCTTATCCACCAGTCTTAATGCTACTGTGAGTTTCAGTAAATCCAGTCTCTCTCAGCCTCTCGATTCAACCACAAGAAATACGTCCGCGCGTGCAATTTACATCCCGTCCCGTAAAAATGCCTTTCATTGCTCCTTTATTCTCTCCCACTCACCTGTCTCATTCTCGTGACCTGTTCCACCCACGTGGCTTCCACTCACAATGTCGGTGGGAGGCAAAAAGAAGTTCCGATGAAAAAGAAAGGCCTTTCTCGAAAAAGCACGGGTTTGGTACATAGGTGGCAACGTTGCCTCAGGTAAAATTAGCTCCCTTGCATTACCTTCTCAAGGAGCTGGACTCGGCCCGGAGCAGTCTGCTCGTCGCCGCTGTGGTATTTTCAGGTCCTTGACGGTGTGCCTTCTTCACGCCAAAGGCGCCTCCGACACGCCAACCCTTTCCAACGTGCCTTCGTGTCACCCACCTGTCTGCCATGTCGTTACGCCGTTGACTCCTACGCTTTCTGGCTGCAGTCTTTTTGCCTTATCCTTGCCCTTGGGAGTTCTCGGTGGATGGCGAACGGAAATGGCCGGGCCCTGTTTACTTCCTCATTCTGGAGGTGATTTTCTTTTCAACCGCTCCCTTTTTGTTTTATCCTCTCCTCTGTTTTTTTGCATAACCTCCGGTTGGTGGAATCGGAAGGTGTGACGAGATGGAGTGAGGAGATAATTCGTCTGGCGAGAGCAGCGCCGCTTTGAGGTTGCGGCAGGTGTGGGGAACTGGCGTACGGGAGGTCTCGTTATGGGTTTCGCGGGGGTGTTTTTCCTCGTGTTTTTTGAGGTGTCCCCCCGGGGTTTTGATCTGCAAGATAGCTATTATAGAGGGGTTGAATTTATTCTTGTTTTCCTCCCTCTCCTTGAATCAAAGCGTGATTGTCGCGTTAATGAGGCCTTGAAATGTTGATTAGGTCAGCGGGTATGAGGTCACAGTCGAGTAGCTGAGTTTAAGGAGATTAATCAAGTTCGCTCCGAATCGAAACGTGAAATTCACGTGTTTATTCGTGCGTATTGGAGTAGGTATTTTCTATTTGAGGATGTCGAATTGAAGGCTGAATTCCTGTTTGGAATAGATGTTTCACGGTCCATAGCTTCGGCCTTAACTTCGCTTTTCATTACGTAAATCATTTGGAGAGAGTATGAAGGATGAGGAATTAAGTCTTTTCCTGCGTATATAAGCTCATCGAATATTAATCAGTATCAGGAAACGATTTTAGATTTCCCCGAATTTAATTATTAAAGAGAAGAGTTAAAGGGGTTATCAAATTCTTATCTGGGTACTCTTCGGTGATTATATGAAGCTATCATTTATTAAATTAATTCACCTAAATGTTATCGATTGCATTATTTTCAATATATGTATTCCGCTTAAAAATATTCTCGCATTTTCGTAGTACTTTCATCTTTTCCTTTCTTTTTCATTTCCTTGTAAACAGTATAACTGTTTGATTCGAAAATAATAAATGTATTTAATTCACTTATGCTACAAGCTTGAAATTCTCTTATGCTGTATAAAACAATCCTTATGTCATTTTGATATGTAGCACTGATATGGTTTGGCATCATGTGCTGGTAATATCTTTCATTCGAAGGATTTATCCAGGGGACACGCCCAACCTACCGAGTTCAGCTGCGAAGTCGCCATTTGCCTCAATTACATCTCAAACACAACCCAATTGCGACTGATTTCACATCGGGTTCTATCCACAACAAGGGTTATTGATTCCGAGGAAATTTTAGAACTTTTCCCTCCATTGTTTTTGTAATTTCTTGGGGGAATTTCGGTATTCTTCTGAAAGGTTTTCCGTTGTTTTAAGTGATCCCACGGGTGTTATTTTTGGCCTCCTTTTCTGAGGTAAGCTCAATTTTAGAGGCACCTTCACCCATGGCGAAAATAGACGATTGGAAAGAAGAGGGGAAGAAGAGAGTTTGGGCTTCTTTTCCGAAAGTACGAGCAGAACATCCAACCTTGGGATAGCTCTCGAGGTCATTCGGACGGTGATTTTTTTAATCCGTTTGTTTTCCCCTCCGCCCGCGTCATTAATTTCTTAGCATCCTGAAGGAGTATCTTGATTGTTATAACTGGTTGTGTCACTCACGCTAGACAAGTGGCTCTCTCTTTGTTTTTTACATCTTTGATTATGCATGGGGTATGTAACATTATCATTTTCGCCTCACAGCGGGACGCAAAGCTCATCATGGGATAGCTGCGTCATTCCTGCTATTTGTTAATAAAGTTATATTTACTCAACGATTTAATATCATGCGGATGTGAGTGCTAAGAAGGCTGCCACTGAATGATATAGTCATTATTAATGAAAATAACGTTCTGTGGCATTGAGCTTTAAGTGGAAGTTTTGTTTACTTAAAGATAACCCCTAAAAATATATCTTATTTATTGATTTATTACAACAAACGTGAGTGAGATACTTCCTGTAAGTATTCAATATTATTATCCTTTATATTTAAAGTAATATGTGATTGCAGCAATTCTTTTTATCCATCTTCTAATCTGGAAAAGGTAATGTCAGTAAAGCCTCAAGTCTTACAATACTAGTAAAGTTTTGATTTTGATTGTGTAAGCTTTACAGTTGTTTTATATATTGACTAGTAGCATTGAACATTTTATGAATACACGCACGCATTTCTATCTGCATATTTTGGTAATTGTGTTTTAATATAGTTAAAATATTTACCTGAGAAAAGAGATGATTTCTGTATCAGTAATAATGTTATTTTGTATTTGGAAGTGCTCCTTGAATGTAATTGAGAGCATTAAGATTCTCGATATCGCCAAAAAATTCGAAAATGCTACCTTATATCCTCCTTAATTCCATGATGTCTTCCTCAAAATAACGTCTGATAACATCTTTCGCATGTGTCCGTAATATGAGAATTCTCCCGATTGCCAACACTTACCATAAAAGACGATCGTCTCCTTCGTCCTCATCGATGGCAAAATTACTACATTCAAGTATAAATGAATAATTTCACCTCCATCGTTTGCTTGTCCGCATATGCGTTGCTTAACGAAATTCAGTGGGGAATCGTTTCTCGGACCTGTTTTCAGTTTGGTCATCATTTATTCCGGGAGTCGTAACGCCAGCCTCCTCTCGATAGGCCTCCACCGCATTAAAAAAGTAAGGCAATCAAGCCTCGAATGTTGTAAGTTTATTGTGTTTTTAAGGCCCTCCCACGGTTTCCACCTGTATGATTTTCGGAGTACTTTTATTTCCTGCCGCCCAGAAACTCGCGCTAAAAATACAAATCCTTGAGTACATTTAGCCGTGTTTGTTTTTATGATTCATCACCATCTCTCGGCGTTAGCTTGGCACTGTTCTGAGTAGCGCATTCAAGCACCTTCCCCTCTCCTGCCTCTTCCCACCCTTTTATACTGAGTGGATAAGCCCATACTATTCCCAGTAATGAATGCAATTTCTCTTCGTGGTGGAGACCTCTTTGATTGGGGAATGTTCTCCGGGCGGAGATGCATGAAACGGAGCGTGCTTCTGGAATCGAGAAGGCCTGTTTATCCCATCCGAAAAACGAATTAGGTTAAACAGCAGGCGAGACAGATGCGTTGCAAGCGGCAGTTCTGGAACGTGATGGAAGAGAGAAGCTGTAATGAGACTTTTCCACGGTGATTGTGAAGGGGCTTATTTCCTCTCGGAGATGTTTTTTTTTGCCTGCCCTTAAATACGTTCTTATCTTGTTTTAAAGTCGCGACTGACCGTGGATTTGCTTCTCCATTAGCGAGTCGTTATTACAATGCTCGGGCTTGTTCTGCGGGGTTCGGTGCTTATATTGCTCGAGGCGGTATGAAGCGCTTACGTACTTCCTTGAGATACTCATCTAAGGGATCGCTATTCACCAGAAGGGTTTTCTCTGTCAGGTCATGAAGTTTTCTCTGTGGGATTAGGTCTGATAGGTTTTGAAGAATTTGATCAATTTTTCGGAAGATTGATAGGACCTATTTTCTAAGCAAATTTTAATGCAATCGTTGCACCGATTGCAGACCAGTAAGTACTATCGTTATATTAGATTAAATAAATAAATATCGTCTATATTCAGGCGATATTGAGACTAAAGCTATACTTCCTTTAGTTGATTGAATAGTAATGCATTTTTTGTCAAAATGAATCAGATGAGGAAGTTATCAATATTTTCATAATCGATTTCAATATCATTCGCAGAGTCATCCAACATAGAAGATGCAGCCATCTTGTGTGTGACTCACAGCTCTAGCATCGTTAAGAGATAACAGATGATCGAAATAGAGGACAATCGAAGATGATTTCTTAATGTCGTTAATCTAATCATAGGTCATTGTTATTTATTTATTGTTTTCTCTGTCTTATTGTTTCCTTAATCAAATCGTTTGTTTATGTACAATCTATTTTATTCACGGTGAGTGCGCAATATTATTCGATTCGTTATCGCTTTCTTTCAACTTTTACGTTTTAAAATTTTCATGTTATTTTGCAATCGTACCGTTATTAGTTTATAGCAGCTTGGAAACTGTATTATTTCAGTGAAATAGATGTTCATGTTGGAAGTTCAACTGTTTTTGTCCACATCCATTAAAGTGAAAACCACTCTTTCTCTCAAGGAATATCATTGCATCGGCGTTGAAAAAGTTAATTGAAATCTCTCGTTGTTTTCATACGGCGATCATTTTTTTCCGAGGGCAATCTCGCCACAACGAAGGCGTTCATTTCTCGTTCCCGTTATTTCAATTCGTTGGTAATTGGACCGTCCCATTTACTCCTCTCCGTTCGAAAATCGGCCTTTCTTCTCGATTTGAATACGCTAAGTTAGATTAATCTCCGGCGGCGGGAAGGTTATGCCCTATAACTGTTTCCTCTCGTGGAAAGGATAGCCCTTCGGAGTGACTCGGATGGGAACATCTCCACCGTGACCCAGTGGTCGTGGAAATGGAAGGAGGATCACGCATTCTGTTACACGAAGGAATGGGTGGTTACGAAATGAATAGGGATCCCTTCTGGAGGGTGTCGCAGTCTTCGTGCTTGGTTTTATAGGGTTGGGTCGGGCGAAATGTATGGGAAAGGGTTCTCTCCACGCCGCCACTTTTTCATACGTTTATTTTATTTTTCCCCTCCCGCGGTGGTCAAGAGTGGTTCTCCCTCGCAATAGGTGCGCGTTTTTGGGTGGGAGTGAACACCCCGCCAAAGGCCTCACTCTTCCCTCCCCTGGCCTCTCTCTCTGCGTTATCGTGCCTCACTCCAATGGGTTTGGCCTTACAGATAGCAAGCGAACACTTGTCGTGTAGGCCACGCGGTCATATCTCAAAAGAACCTTTCTCCCCGCCTCCTTTTCTAACTCTACGTCTCCACCCCTTTTTATTCCCTTACCTTTTGTGCCATTCTCTCCCTCTTCCTATTCTCCACGCTTTATCCTTTATCCTTTTGGCTGTGTTCCGTGAAGTTTCGCTGGGTTGAAATGGTACGATATCTACGGATTTTACCTCAGTGTCATCGACTATTCTTTAACGTTGATTGCGTTTTCTTGTTGTTTTTGTTTAATCGGAAGATGGAGGAATGGTCTTAGTATACCAAAGTTTAGGTCCCGGGTTCGAATCTTGTGCTATCTTTTATGTTATATGTTCCTATATGACTAATATTGATATTCTTATGTCATTTCTCAATAAGTAAATGTCTTGTGAGTTTACTTGGAAATACTTAAATAAATAAATTGTTAGGCTACGCTTATATTCACATCTATATTCTTACCCAAGGCTTCTTCTCACTTAGTTACTAACCAACTTATATAGTTAATCTATCACAAACGTTTAAAAAATTATTTAATTACTATTAAATTAGTGAAGTGTTGAAAATTATTATTTAGGCCAAAAGGAGACCGTCTATTACATGTAGCAAATCGATTTGTAACCATTATGCTAGGATAACTGAGAAAATATAGTAATGATAAAAATATATTTATGGTATGAAAGCATGTAACTGAAGCAGATTATCTGGTAACTACATTAATTTCGGATGAAAATTAATAGATACCTTCTATTTATACGCGAAAAATCGATCTTAAAAATTATATTACAGGAAAGCAGGGTGTCTGATGCTTCATAGTATATTTTACTTTTACCTCGATGACTTTCACATCTGTCATTCGTGTCATAATTAGAAAGGTACGGTACGTTATCTTCGTTCGTTGAGGCAACGACTAGTTCCTGGAAAAATTAGCTTTCCTGACGTATAAATTGTAACTTTCATTACGCGAAACTCGAATCACGTTCTCGTCCACATCCGTGCTTTTCCAGGGAAGTTCATTCGGACATCGTTAATATCGTTCGCTTGTTGTCACTGCGAATATTTCTTCGTGAATGTTTATTAATGCAGATGCCCTACGTTCGCATTTGAATTTCTATGAATATTTTAACTACGGCAAATCGTTGATGTGTTTTCCGGCTACGTAATCGAGTAGCCCGATTTCTCCGGTTCGATATTTTGTCCCCCGAATATTTTCGCATTCGTAATTTTTAATACAGATTCACACAGGCTTTTATTTTCCTCTCCAAAAGGCATATTCCCAGATGCGTGATACAGTTCACTTTTTATCGGCCTTCAGGTGTTGGCAAGAATAGGTGTGTTCGGTTGGTCGTCACGAAATGAAAAAAGAGGGATCGGAAAACCATGCATAATCTTCGTGAGGGTTATTGAGCAATAACATTTTTTGTGACTTCGTTTTAAGGCGCCTTGGTGGAAACATCCCCCTATTGCGTTGTTATAGGAGATGAATCGGGAGAGATGGTTTGTGGGAATGTTGGCGAGTCTTACTCGGGTTTTTTCGTGTGAAGACACCAACCACTCGCTCTCACCTTGTGCTGCTATGCCCCACTCAATCTTTTCCTTTCATTCTCCATGGCTTTCTGCGGGTGGGCGGGTGATTTTTTGCTTTCCAACGTGGCACCTGTCTTTTTGGTCGGCTTCTTCCCTTCCTCTAGGGGATTTTTCTCCTATCGTGAGCGGAGGTATTTTTCCCTTTTCTCTCTATCAGTAGGCACCGTCCGAGGAATCTCATTTGTCTTGCCCTTTTCTCCCTCTCCCTTAAATGCCCTAACAACTGTCCTTACCTGCACTTCTCCCTAGGTTTACATTCTTAATCCCCATCATTATTTTCCTCCGCTCTCCCTCCTATTTTGTACCTCTTTATGCATGCCCTTGTTCTTCCATTTTTAAAATACTTTTCTCAAGATCCGTGTGACGTAACGTGTTGAATATTGGCCGAGCTTTTCTTATGTAATTTACGTAACAACTCTCTAGATAATTGGCGCTTACCTGAAGTTGTACATGTGTGATTATTTTTCATATCATTAAAGATTTGTTGAAGGTGTAATTATAGTGATTATTGTCATATTTTATGCAACTTCCTATGTTAAATTTGAAATTGTGAATGGCTGACTCAGCATGCGAAGACGGGAACCTATATAATCAAGGACGTTACATTCACAATATTATAACGAAATATTTTCTACGCTTAACATCTCAAACGCTCATATATTTTGGAACAGAATGATATGAATGCGCAGTTGAATTAAAAAAACGTGATACTATTCGTTTAGACTATCAGAGTCTCCTTTGTCGATACATTCAAGTCGAATAGAGAATTGAATTCATTTCAAGTCCCCTTGCATTGTTTTAAATGGAATTATCTGAGCTGAATTTTATTTAGTTAATAAGAAAGGCTTATTTTTCCTATTCACGCAATCCTTGAGTAATGAAGGTGCAAATCACGAAAAGTCTTGACAACGCTAATCCCTCCTATTTTCTGCAGTTATTTCTCCTTTATAGTTGGTTTAACAGCGTTTGCTCATGCTTATGCCCCTTTCATCTTCACTGATTCGGCCATGACGAGATTTTTACCGTGGCAATCATTTTTTACCCTTTATCTTATGGCTGCGAAGGGCGAGAAGTTTCGTCTTTCGCACGCTCTACGATTCGTATCTGCTTTTTGTTGAGATTTGTTATGCAATGATTGTCTTTTGAGATCATCTACTGGGTTGGGACGGGATGGCGTCATGAAGGACTGTAAACGTGGTGCGGCAGCTTATTCCATTGAGATTCATGACGAGATCAATGCAGACTTTACTCTTTTGACCTTCGGTGGCTAATAGCGATCCCCAATTTTACGATACGTTACTGCGGAAGGCTTTGCCATTTTCTCCTTTTTCGATTATCAACTACGAATATTTTGGTAAATCTTTTATGCAACGCACTGTTACCAGTTTCGATATGTTTCGGATCCTCCAAGGACGCGGATTTTTATCTACAAGTATAAATGGTTTGAACATTCTTAGGATGTGCGGTAGAAAGAATGTTATCGATATTCGTGGCGTCATGCATGGTAATGCATCTCGGAAGATTTTCGAAAATTTCGTTTTATATTCTTATAGTCCTGCAGTAGTGAAGATTTTAGTTGGTTTTGTTTGTCTTTCTATATTTAAGTATTCAACATGGATATCTTTCTATATTAAAAAAATTAATTGTAATATTCAACAACTATTAATCCACCAAAAGCGTCCTCGATTGTTTTAATAACTTATATAATATATATTTTGTTTGAATTACGTACTTTATATTCATGTTGATTAAGGTTTTAGCTGTTGTATTTTATTGAATTTAGATTTATACATAGTTTATTATAATTCTTTAAAATTTTATATGTATCAACTTGACTATCATCCCGTATAGTTTTTTCTTGTTCAACTTTCAATTGAGAAGATCTTTTTCCAGAAACACAAATCCTTTTGTATTTTTCTCCTTCTATATTTACTATTAAATTTGAATATGTACCAAAAAATTACGTACATTGGAACAGAGCCTAACCTAAATAAAGAATTCATTCATTCATTCTGCAGATGGAATTTGAGTTCAGCATCTTCCGATCGTACCCGGTAGTAGTTCTGTCCAAATTGTTTCGACGGAGCGACTGCTTGATGTCACACGATGAATAAGGCACGACCACTCGCATGCACATAACTCTTGCGTAGTTTCAAGAATTCGAAAGGTGCTCAGAGATAAACTCCTTTTTCCCCCTCGTTTTAAATCCAAACTTTCCAGAAGTCGTAAAATATCCGAAACAAAAAATACTCCGCGTACAGGGAGGTTCTCTTTTCTTACGGGGGTTCATTCCGGCGTCACGTACCTCATTTCTCCGTATCTCCTCCGTTCCCTATCTTCTTTGCCAAAATACCCCCTTCCTGAAGCCCCACCTTAATCTCCTCCACCTCCCATCCAATTTTCCCTGCTTCATGACCCATCATCCGTCACTTCTCGTTTTATCTCCAATCTTCTCTCCTCTCTTTATCCTCCTTTTCGACTTTTATTCCTTCGTCTCTTTGTCCCGCCCCTTCCGAGCCATTCGTTGTTTAACAACTTGGGAGTTTTTCGCTCCGGGTGTGGGGGATCACGTGACAAGGAGTGATATAATTCAAGGGTGAGCGAAAGAGATGCGAACCAGCGCTCGCTCGTTTCTTTCTCTTGCAAGGTATCTCTTCGCCGCGATTCCTCACCGTCCTTTCTCTTTCTATTGTGGAGTTGAATTGTTCGGCAGCCTTTTGGTCGCTCGAATAGATTGCGCAAGTTGCTGGTGTTCCGCATAACCGGGTAATACACCCTTTGCAGCACGCTGCTTGTACCGCCTTCTTCAAGTCCTTTGCCGGCGTACTGATCTCAGTGCGAAACCTCCGTATTTCGTTTCAAATTTGAAGAAATAAATCATGGTCCTTATAGTTATCTGTATTTTTCTTTATAATTTTCGCATTTTTTCATAATTTTAGCTTTCGTTTATGATTTTATAGATTATAACTCTGTAAAATTATTGCTCTGATTCAATTCTTAAACAAAACATATACAACTGAACGTAAAATAATCACATACTTGGTCAGCTCCTCAAAATTTTTATTATATTAGTACGATGGATATCATTGAGCGATATTTGGTGAAGTTTTATTATAGAAGAATCTTTGATAGCGAAACTAGTAAAAAATCTCCTAGAGAAATAAGTATGCCAACCGGTTTCAGCCCGAATCACGCATTCATCAGAACTCTGACATCATCAGAGCGCAGACACCGCAGGTTAATGTGTTTATTTTTCATATGGATTTTGTACAAGTGTCCCTATTAGAGATTTTTATATATTAATATACACTACATATTTCGTTGCTTGTTAACACATGTAGTTTCGAAGTAGCGAAACCGGTAGTCTAGGTTTATATCGCAAAACATCCATGGAACTGATCTAGTATACAATCATTTGAAGTTTAAATATGATAGGTTCTTCTAAATTACACCGCAATGTGTTAATTAAAAAAAATACAAAAATCTTTCCTAAGTTGGCTCGTTTTATACGGATATCTCTTCATTTTCCTAATTTTACGGTAACGCTAAGCCATAATATTTGTTTTCCTTTGCAATTATTAGACTATATTATTTACTTTATTATAGATTATATTATTATTATATAATTTACTGGCTTAGGAGGCTTTGTCAAAATCAGAGTATTTTATAAGCTGCAATTGATAACATCACAGAGTGTAGATTTAGCATATCGTTGTATAGCACAAAATTTATATCATGCAGTCACTTTATCCCCTAGCCTCGGAGGAGCTGGAGATAAGAGCTATTATTGATCGCAAGCTTAGCGAAAGTAATGTTTGCATTCTGTTTTTTGGACACTTCATATCAGATTTGGAAGATCAGCATGCTCATATCTGCTCCCCTCTCCCAAGTGTACGATCATCATTTTTCGTAGTGCATCTGCAGCGATACTTCCTGCGTCGGAACGAAGCGCCCTCGTTAAGTGTATCTTCCCCGCGCGAAAATTCCCGTCGAAATTAAATTTCCGAGTAAAATGAAACCGGAACGCCTTGACGGCTCACAATAAAAGCGGCAAAATTCGCGAAGGAAAGTCATTTGGCCGCTCTAATAAAAGGCCCGTCTTGGGATCGATGAGCCCCATCGATCAGCGAGTCTCAATCAAACACGTTCGCAATTAATCGGCAAAGTGGAACGATCCGAGCGCCGCAGCGGCCTCCACTCGTATCGATCCAGGGCGCGGTTTTTACTCACGGCTCCATTTGCGAATCGATTCGTCCTGGGCTTACCCGTCAACCAGTAATCTTTTCCGCGTGCAGTTTTACTTTCTCCCCGAACGTTATGTGGGGAAAGTATTGTGTTCGTGGGAAGATAGGCTTGGGTATTTCGATAGTAATGCTCATTTTAAAGCCCTTGCAACACGACTCTGTGGTTTTGATTAATTTATTATGCCTCTTAATGTATCATAAAATAGGTAGTGCCATTATTACACCTGAAATGATTATGCTTTCACTGAAGTCGTTTACTTTCCTAGTAGTAATTAGTTAATAATTACTGAAAATTACTAATATAGTTGAAACACGTAAATGATCTGGACTCCACTACTACATTCACTCCTTGCAAGCTGCATATCGGCATTCGATGGAGGAATATTTATCCGAGGAAAGAACGAAAGTAAAGCTAACAAAGTATTCAGTAATTTTTGTGTAAATATGTATGACTGTATAGCTTGACCTATTATATATAAGAAATGAATGAATATTAATGAATGAAAAATATAACGAAAGAACTAAATCGTATAAAATTATTAGCAGAATGAAATAATTATAAATTACAGTATCTACTGCTCTTTGTTCATCTAAGAAAACGTTAACAGTCAGCTTTAACCTTACAAAAATAAAGCACTACTAGTTCAGTTGTCTTGCATTGTTTGCATCAAATGAACATTCTCTTAGAATTCGCCTTGAGCATGCCTTTTTTAAATCTTAATTTTTTTCTAATCTCGATAAAATTATCTGCAGAATCATAATTATTATAGTCTAGCAGATTATAAGCACGCCAAATAGAAATGTCTAAAAAATTGTCTTTTAGGGAAACGTATACACATTCAGCAGCGGGATATCTCTTCCAATACCGTTCAGATATTTCTCTTCGTTGATATTTAGAGGCCACAAACATTCGTATCGCTATTGTTTGCACAACAGCCGAAATTTATTCATCCTTTACACACCTCAGGGTGTCGGTCGCCACTTTCGAAGCGCGCCGCAGTAAATCAGGCTCAGGAGATTTATCTGTTTCCCTCTCCTCATCGTTTAGCTTTAATGAATTATTTTAATGCAGAGAAAGTCGCGAGCTGGCCAAATAAGATATTTTATTCGCCCTCCCAATCTGCAAGGTCGTCCATTCATCCCTTCCACGATACTCGAATGCCAAGTTCCCTGATGCGGTCCATCCCATCTGACTTGGGTCATGTTCAAAAGGGAGATTTGTCGAAGCGGAATGAAAGTGCGTAGTAGGCGTGTGTATAAATAGAGTTCGGCCATTTTGGCACGGATTCCCCATTCGCCCCTTCCCTCGTTTCTTTCCGCTAGTGAAAGTCTCCTTTGCGAAGACAATTGCCTTCTTGTTAAGAGCAGAACACGTGTTGTGTTACCAAGTGCGGGGGTGGAGGTCGAAAAAGGCCAAAAAAATAAAATTTTTGCATTTTTCGATTCCTTTAGCGTTTCGGTTCAGCTCGGAACGTGTCCACCGTTCGGATTTTACGGCCGCTATTGAATAAATAATGCATAAGAGCTGGTACTTAGTGGATGTAATGGGGGTATGATTTATCCGGTCGTTTTATTACTACGGCAGTCCGTTTCGGTAGCTTGTTGCGAAATGGAATTTACATTAGTGAAGGAACATGCCAGTGGTACGTGGACGAGGGCGTAGATTTGGATTTGAAGATTGTTCGCCGCTTGATGAGATGTGGAATCATTTGGGAGCGTTGTTTCATTGAATTTCGTGGAATTGAGGAGTTTCCGTGGCGTGAGTTATGCATCTGATTATCGCGGATGGTTTGCTTGTTGTTTCGTGATCGACGTGTTTTGCGAATTGAAGTTCGATGTTTGTAAAGGATCAGTTTCCTATGTGGTGCTAAACTATGATTTGATGAAACCAATCCATTATTCCCGAAATTGTTTTCTTTAACGTATTGGCGCTGTTTCATTTTCTCTTTTCTTTCTTTCGTTAAATCTTTCTGCATATACTTATGCATCGATGTATTTCTTTCTAAATAGTTACGAAGTGTTTGATTCCAATTGAAAATTATCAACTTTTTCTAATTTAGAGTCGTTTTAGATATGTACTAAAATTTTTAATCATCTAAAATTTCTACAAAATAGTGACATAATGCTCACAAAAACATGAAATTTTCCTATAGAATAATGGTTATTCTAATGAGAAGGCTATTAACTTGCAGATGATGATCAATTTTTTGTTCAACTACTCGTATAAACAAGAATAAGTACCGTATATACCAAAGGAATATTTTATATCTTGCAAGAAGATAAAGAAATTTTAACATATATGTGTTAACAAATGTGCAGCCAAGTATAGCATATCATATGTACAAAAACATAGATACCTAAACTTTACGGCAGATAATTAGGCACATATTCTATAAACAAATTCGATGAAACAGTAACAACTAAAGAAAATTTTCAGTTACAGTCCTAGAACATATTGTCACACACGTTGTAGTTAACATTGAAGGTTTTTCCTTCATAACAGCACGATTTCTCCTTACTTGTTTGTCCTTGCCTTATTTTCCTCTCTCTTATTTTCAATATTAATAATATAGTTTATAATTCCAACTAAGATTAGACATGAATATCGTCCCTGAATATGCAGCATACTCGTAAAAGTCGATATTTTAAATTCAGCCATTAGAACGAACTGAGAATTTCCTCCATTATCTCCTTATTTATGTTAATTTTATTTTGCTCCGATTATCAAAACAGATTTCTCGGCCGCTGCTTCCGTATTGGGAGAAATCTGCGGTTTTAGCTTAACCAATCGTCTAAGTACGCGGAGAAACATCTTTGCGTAAAATCTCACGGATGGAAACCAGCGGCATAGTTTCCAAATTATGGTATCCATGGCCATTCGGAGTTTATCTCCAACCTCCTGCCTGTATCATGTTGGCGAAATTCGGAATCACGAAGGAAGGACGGCGAAACGAAAAAAATAGCGAATATCTCATTAAGCAGTCCCAACGATCGCATTCGATTCGACAAGGTGTGCCTTCCCCAGCTGCACAGGAGCATATTGGCGGGGAATTCAGACGCTTTAATACGTTAACATTAAAGCCGAATGCGGATGCCCATTTGTTCGCCTTGCCAGTAATAGCCACCGCGCTCGCAGTCTGCGAACTTGCGAATACAAATATTGAAATAGTCCTGCGTCTCGGAGGAATGTCAACAATTCCGGAGCATAAATGGAATTCGCTCTGCGAGGTTTACGCTATGGCGATCTCAATGCGTACGTATGCATTGCTCACGCATATGCCTCGCATAGCTTCGTTTTTTTCCCTCCAAAGCCTATATGTCGCGTTAGTTTGTCGTGAGCACGTGCGACGGGATGCACAAGTATTCAGAATTCTGCAGTGGTGCTGCTTCCTTGGAAAAGTGGCTTATCGCAACCTTTCCAAGGTTCTTTTCCTGGTTTTAATGAACCACGATTCATAGAAAGACGTGAGCTAAGAAAAACTATGTTCGGCGAAAGAGGAAACAGAGCAGCTGCGGAATTCGAGTATGTTTCCTAACATGGATTTAATTCATAAATTATATTTTATTACGCATAAAAATGTACACTATCTCACACTTCATTATGCTTATTCACCTCATTCTCTCTACCAAACGTACTTAAGTATCAAGCATGTTTTAGAATCACCTGGAGGAAGGCAATCTTTACTTATCAGCATAAAAAGGGTGTGGAAAATTAAACGTTACATGCGGATTTGTTTCATTTTCCAGTTATGATCATGCGTGGGAAATTGATAATTTTTTCTTATTAGTTACATATAATATTCGTTATTTTATTTTCAGTCTTAGGGATGTATGCGACCTTTTTCGGTCATTAGTACCTTTCTATACCGACAGTATAAAAGATTTAAATGAAATAAATCTATGGAATGAATAAAATTCAGTTCTCTCAGCACTTGCTACACTTTTAGGTAAAATCAACCTCATAATGTAGCGCATCCCCTCGTAATTCCTGCTAGTATTAAGGTGTGGGACCAATTTCAACGAAACTCGGGATTATAAAGCGATACCCGACTTTAGGGAGGGCAGGGCTTACCGAATGTAACTGTTCATATCTCAAAAAGCCACACCGTGAGATAAAACGATAATCTTTGGAGACCTACTAAATAATGCGACATTACCAGCCGTAATCTCATCTTATTATCAAGCGGTATAATCCTTAATGTTCCTCTCTCGCTTACGCCATTCGCGTCGAAACTTTGTTTCTTTATGTGAAATATCAGGGTGTAATGCGGAGTTTGTAACCGGTGTTGCCGTTTTGGAGCTTTCTGGGCTTACCCAGCACCTTATTGCTAATGAACCAAAGATGGTTTCCATATATCTTTGCTGAATTCATTTAATTTTGTGATATTACTCATTACAATAATTTTCATTAGAATTAGAATCTTCAGATATTTTCGAAGTCTTATTTTGGCATCAAGTACCTCTTCCCATTTGTAACCATAGACTCACTATTCTCATTCTCACTCACAAATCCTGGTGCAGTACGGTTCAGCCTGTACTCCGCAGCAGATTTCCATGAATTTACAACCGAAATGTGTATGGAAATTGTTCGTCATCAAAATTTATTATTCATTATCATCACTGGCGAAAGGAACTGAACCTCTTTATATTTTTTTCAGTCTCGATTTGAAACGTTCGAACTCTTTTTGATGAAAATGGCGCATGAAGATTCTACTCGCCTAGTTAAAGGACGATCTGGGTTAGAGCCGCAGTCAATTTAGTCATATTCCCCTCAATTTACCATAGGGTATTTAGAATTACATCTTTAGCGGAAATGAGTTACACAAATGTAATCCGTTTTGATAATATGGAAGGAATACAAAACCACAGCCCTACATATAGATGGTACTAGAACCCGCAGCCTTGACGTTGGAAAACTAGCCTGCTAATCATTCCGCAAGGTCGGCTAGATTTGTACTATATTTTATTATTATATTCATTAATGAAATGATAACATGTTTTAAGTAGCGCATTCTTTAGATACGTTAATACCAAATGCGGTACCTTTATGGCTATTTCAGAAAGCTCATGCAGCGCAAATTCAAAATATCAGACGGCATATGCAACTCGTTTTGCTACCTTATCCGCTTGCAGTGCGGGAGGAAGGCGGGTGGTGGGAGTGGTTTGAGGGCAGGCGTGCATTGATCGTACCCTGGTTGGTGGTAGCTCGAGGAGGGATAAGCCGCCCGGCTTACTCCACACACATCCCCACCCATTCATCTACAACCTCATTTTACTGCCTCCCTTTAACTTCTCCTATCCCATTCTCTCCGACGGTAAATCCCCCTCTTCCGGGAGGAGTGTTTTGTGGGTGTGTTTCAGCATTTTGGTAATGACCTTTATTGTGGCAAGGCGTTGGTTCGGGATGGGATAATAAGCGCCAATATTGTATACACACACAAGCACACACGTAATGGGAAAGGACGGAAATGGATTTTGGAAGCGAGAGGGAAAGTTTGTCCGGGAAAAAGGGAACGGCGGCGTTATTTTTTTTTATTATCAATCTCGCTTGTGTCTGAATGATTATTTTTCCCTTTTTCCTCCCGTAGAAATGACCCGCATCCGGGCCAAAGTTGCTAGAAAGGATGAGTTAAATCTATCTCATAAGTTCACGGCGGATGAGTGGGCCGTTTCGCCATCCGCGCCGATCGTTATGCGCATGCCAGTGCCAGGAGATTTTGTGAAAACCTTACTGGGATATTTCATTTATTATTATGCAATTTTCCGTCTCGAAAGCTCTGTTTCCTGTGTGTGACGGTATGCGCATCTTTTAGCCGTATGCTCTCGGAAAATACTCCATCTAAAATTTTTGAACGTTGGCATTTCGGGCACTCGCCATGTTTTCTTTCGAATGTTTTATTGGCTCCTGAGGCGAAGAATTTCGCGTCCTTGCCGGGTGTTTATTTGCTGGGAATGGAAGGGATGGACACGTTTATTGCGGCTCTTTTTTTTCTTTCTCATTCTTCGAAAATGTGCGAGTTCTCTTCTACCCTTTTCTTTTTTTTCAAGATGGTGGATTATACGATGGATTGTAAATTAGGGGAGAGATACGAAAGGTGACCTTGGTCTGTGTGATAGCTCGTCTTTCACGATCTCTTCGCTTGTTTAATTCCCGATTTCGATCCGAAAGTACCTCTTTTTTCCCTTCATGCCTCGGTCAGTGCACGAAGGGCAAGGATAATGATCTAATTCTAGGGCTCCGTGACGTTTATTCGCTGCAGTTATTTGGTTGTGCAAAATTTTGCTGTGATAAACATTATAGTGTACCCTCTACCTTCCTCTTACGTATGACTCACACCTATTTTAGTGACTAAACGATTTTCAAATTGCTACTGGTTCTTCGATTTAATAAAATCAGTATGAATTAAAGATAAATAACTTAATGCATGCTGTGATCCATTTTTATTCGTTTAATTGGTTACTTTATTTCCATGAGTAATATCTCTTAGGAAATACGTTCATTTAAACCTGGATTTCCTCACTTGAGAGGTTGAAAGCTATTAAAGTGAATTAAATGAACAATTGCAAGAACTCATTTTTCATATCTTAGATATTTATCAGGATTTATCATCTAAGCATCCTCTCTTGTAAGTATTGATATCCTTTCGGGATCTAACCTCATTTTTCTTGAACTTGTTTAGATTTAAGCCTTTGAAATGATCATTTTATAATTTCAGATGCAAGAGATAATATTTTGGTGTTATATTTCTATAAGATTATAAAAATGATATAACAAGAATTATTATTGTATTAGATATTTACAAAGATAGGTAGAATACATAAGGGTAAGTTTATAAAATTTATTGTATTACTGATGTGTTTTTTCTTATTTACAGGTGAGTTTGGTGTTTCCATTCCTAATTTACCTGAAGTACCCGAGATTAATCGATACAAGAGTTGGAGCTGTAAGTACAGAGATTTTTAATCAGTTTGAAAGCAGTATTCTAACGTTTCAAGATTATTGGCACTGTTTGCTGTTTGACGTATAACGTATGAAACGGTAAGCCAAATCCTTCAGTTTTCGCAAAAGCAAATTTTTCACGTCGTGTAGGATTTAATCTCATTTTACCTTGTTAATCGCACCCACGACGTTCTTAGATCATGTTAGCAGTATGATACTAGCGGATGCATTACGCAAGTAGGAAAACCGAGTTTGCCTAGCCGTTTCATTTGTGTGATAGATGCTCCATTCGCGTGCCTGTGTGGGCTTCTCATGACAAGGTGGCTGGGCGACTGGCCAACCACCCCTTACGCTAAGAAAGCTCATTGCTCTAAGGAAACTTCCACCGTATGACGTTGGGTGGAGGCGTGCCGCTGATATCAAATCCAATGTCTCAGCAATCTTCAGAGCATTACGTACAGATAGATAGATAATCTTCTTACTTTATTTACGGATGTCTTCCTTCATGATGTGGCAATTCCTGTGTTCAACTTCGTCAGAAAACTCTCAACAGATTCTGGTTATTGATCTCCTAGGTTATCTGCTCAGAGAAAGTAATTGAATAAAAATTTAGTTCGGTTAAAAAGTACCGATAAATTCTAACTCTAATAAAATTTGTATTGTAGCAATCTAACGCATTAAGTTTCAACATAAAATTGAAGCAATTCGTGAGAAGGAATGGAATCAATTTTGTCTGATAAAGTTACGTGTTGTTTTTAATGCCGGAAAAATCTCGAGTTGTAAATAATTTATGTTCTCTACTGAGAGATTAAACTGGATTGCTATGTCTGCTTTAACTGAATTAAAAATAAAGCAATAGAGAGCTTTTTGTTTTTGGCATCCACCCTGCATTCCAAATTGTTAGGATGCTCCTAAATCGTTTATCGGAGCTCCAAGCGGAGAAACTGATGGACAAGTCGGCAATCACTGTCCAAATTTTTTTCTGCAGTTCTCGTAGTAGCTCTTAATTAGTTTGTGGTAGTGGCGCTTGAAATATCTACGATGCTGGAGCCAAGTGTTTACGAATTTTGCCACTCTGTTTTGATTACCAAATTGTCTCAGGTAGGATTTCTTTGGCGGTTTCAGAAATCGGGTTTTCGCTATGTCAAACAAAATCTCTCGGCTTCTTCAAAAGAATAGGATGTCTTTGTATTGCTGAGGATAATGTAGAAGATTGGGATAACGTCTTTGTTGCTCAATGGGGCGTAGTTTCTTCATGAAGGCTTGAAGAAAGAAGTCCCTTTGTTCTTTGAGGCGATGAAAAATTCGCTAATTTATTTTATAGTAACTACGTTGGACTGTACTCAGAGGCAATAACTTTCTATAATATATCCTGAATGGAAAAATCCTGTGAATAGATTAAAAGGATAACCTTGAACGTCCTGTTTGAATAGTATTATTCAGGAAAACGGGATGCGAATCTTACCTTGAAATAATAAGGGTGATATAGAACCGTAAGTTGTGGCTGCTATGAGGCTTGGTAGTATTATAATTATTGTGGTATAAACACTGCAAGTAGATTACATCCGGTGGTTTTGGGATATCTTTGCATACATATATGCAGCTAAACAGCTCTTATTATATTGAGTTAGTATAGAGACAACAAAAATAGAATAAAAATAAATTTTAATTAAAGTTAGTCTAAAAATTATAAATTAATTAATTGATTAGTTAATCAATTGATGGAAACACAGAGTGGCTGTCAGCCATTTGCCCAAGGATTGTTAAAAGTGCTCCGACATCTGAGGTCATTTTGCTCGTGGGCTCCCTTAAAGAATCTAACCCGGGGCCACTTTCGCTAAAGCTTTGTTGTACTATAATGGATGATGAGGGCATATAATTGAATTATTATCGATCAAATCTTTTCATGATCAGTTCCTTCTCGCGATCGTTGAGAAACCCGTGTAGATCTTTCTGGGACTTTTTGTTTAAAAGCTCAGCTTATTTCCACTGGGCAATTCTTCACTCTAGGCGTTGCACAAGCGTACTCGTTTTCCAGCTCCACTCTCTCATCATCCGTCTCTCTCTACCCGATTGCGTGCAAATCTATAATTAACGTGTGACGTGCGAGAAGGGTCCCTCAGTGTTACCCCAGCCTTCTTTTCTCTATCTCCAGGACCTTCCCTCCACCGCATCGGGCGATAATTCTTGTCGCGATGGACTGCCCTCGCGGGCTATCACTTTACCGCATTTTCCACCGCGTTCATTTTCCAAATTGAAAAGAAAGGAACCGGACTCTTTGCGGGCGCTGTCTGGTGGTGAAAGGTCGTTTCAAGAGGCGCGAGATTTATCTGTTTCATCCCGATCGTTAACCAATGCGAGAGGGAATTTGAGTTTGTTTTTTAATCGCCCACAAATCAACTCTGGACGTTTGAGGGTGCGTAAAGAGTTTGAAAGAGACTTAATTTCGGTGAGGAAGCCGAAGACTTTGTCTGTTCTCGACAGCACCGGCTTCAGATGTTTGACCACCAGGAGGCAACGATTAGCTCCCGTATTATTTGCTGACTTTATGCCTTTCGATTCACAATTGAAAATAATCGGCTTCAGTTTTTTTCCTGAAACTACTTTAGTTACAATAATCAGTTTTCATTCGTTATTTTAATCATCCAGAGTCAGTGATTGCCCAAAGTATTTGGCTCCTCCGTTTGTTATTTTTTAATTGTGATCCTTCTAAAAAGTGATAGAACAGTATTCTTTGATTAGAAAGAAATTATAAAATTTTCCAGTTATAGTATTTTTATGGAGGGTTTATTATCAAATATAAAGAACTGAAAAAAGTAAAAGCTTAGTTTTGCAACATAGCTGCACTTTTGCAAATGACCGTTATCAAATGTTTGCGAGGAATCTAGAGTGAAAGTAGAATTTTCCCATCTCCCTTAAGATTAGTTCTAGATCGTCATCTTTAAATTCACTTCCTTAAGGTTTCATATTTTCCCTTTTTTATGATTCCGATTTTTGTCAATTCAACAGGATAAGGATATTGTCTTCCGAATCAAAAATTTCCTTTCGACATCCTTTAGCATGACGTTAAAAATTTTCTCATTTTAGTCCGATGTTTTCCTACCACTGTCAGGAGTTGAATTATTAACCGACTGGTTGCAACCTCACTTCAGGTTCTCCACCTGTTTACTGCGTGTATCCCTATTCTGTTCAATCTTTAATCCAAAGTGGTTTTCGGAAAGGTAAGATTCCATGAGAATGGGATTCATCAGTCTTCCTTAGAAACGCCAGTCCACGTCCAATTTAACATTATTTTCCCTCGTCTTCATTTCGAGTGTTTTCCATCCTTAGGTTTTGATAATGCGGTGGTTATGTAATGTCGGGACTTGTCCGGGATGTTTGATGGTTCTGCATGGGGTGTCCAGGGTCTTATTCTTCCCCTCGAAGATCCTTCTTTTTCACTGGGCAAGAAAGGGAGTTTTTAAGGAGGGCCTTTTTTCCTTCGATATCCCTCCCAATCCTTTCATTCCTATCCTTTCATTTGGAAGATAAAAATCTTAAGGGCGTAGGTCCCTGAGAAAACATGGAGATCACGGTTGGAAGGCATTTGTGTCGGAGAAGGTGTTCCGGCGACTATCGATATTTGGGAGGAATTAGATGGGGAAGGGGTATTTTTGAATCGAAACGGATGCTGTTAAGGTAAGCGCGTGTTGAGGGATAAATCGCCCCTTTGAATCCGTCCAACTGAGCTTCCTGCGGAAATTTACCGGGAGAATACGATTTTATTGGTTTATTTACCGAAATAGGCGGATCGAGGGATTCATTTCTCATTTAACTTATGCATTTTTTGATAGGATTTAGTGGAACGGAAGTTTATATTACTAATTATGTTACATTCGATCGAGTTTGATACAGGTTTTACATACATAAGCGGGTTGTAGCCGAAGTAGTTGAATATAACGGTTTCAGCATTTAGTGATAGCGTGAGACGAATTATATATCACTATAAATAATTATGAATTTGTCTAGTTTACTTGTATAGTATTGTGGTAAATTTACCGCTTGAAATTCATACCATTATTGCTAAATTTTATTAATCGGTCAGTAATTTGATTTTTTTGGTTTTGGAATCGGATTTATGTATTTAAAAATAAAATCACTTATTGTTAGTAAATTCATCGCTACAAAAATTGATCCATTCCAACGTCAGAAAATGCTGTAAAAATGAAATAATATCCTCCTAAAAATACGTAGTAGTTTTTAGGAAAATATTTTATAAAATAAAAGACCAATTCTTTTAATCAAATATAAGGCCGTAAGGAATCCAATGACATTAGCTGTACGGAGACGTCGAGTCGCCGTGGATCGTCCTTTATCCGTAAATTAACAGGTCGAGAGGTCATAGATATACCGTAAGAGTACTCCGATAAAATGATGCTGCGCCGAATATTTCTAACGGATCACTGTAAGAGATAGCGCCGTAAATCAGCCCTCGGGAGACATATCTTAGAGGAGAGAGCCATTGTCGTCTCGAGGGGTTGACATCTTTTATTACGTGAAAGAAGATTCAATGCGGCGCATAGCGGTAAACGGTTTGGGCGTGTAAAACGGAGCGGCGTTATTCGGGGTTACGTCGGGTGCCGTATGTGAGCGCTTTTAATGGGATTCGGCTGAAAGTTGGGCCGAAAGAAATAACGCCGGATTAACCCTCTCGACTGTTTTGAAACTATCATCCTCTGGATGAAGGAGTTTTAATGCAGATGGAGAGAGGGGAAAAGATTCTGGAAGATTGTAAAACTCCCTCGGACTAAGTAATCGTACCGTGACTTCGGGATTTGGCCTTTTTTTGCAGACTCATCCCACTCACGGGTGCAACATCCAGGCCTTGCGAATAGCCGCTAGATACAATCCATCAGCGTTTTTTTTTCGCCTCTCGCTTAGATAAGAGGTGTAGTAGTTCTTGGAGGTTACGGAGGAAGGAAAGTTTTGAGGACTTAGCCGTGAGTTGTTAAAGGGGAGGTGGAGTGGTTCCGAACCTCGGGTTCTGAAAAGATCGGGATTTTTTTTGGCTCTGTCGGTCAGATGCCTTCTTGGCTTACCGTACCCGCTCATCTTCCATGACCCTCGCATGGTCAGGTGGATTACCCATCGGGAAACTCATTTTCGTCCCTCCCTCCTCCTATTCCTTCCCTCCTATCTCTTGCCATCTTTCTCTCTCTACGTATCCATCTTGTTAGCCTGGATTACGCTTCCCTGCTGCTGGAAATATTTCGCCTTTATAGGCTATGGAATTTTTCGTGTTAATATTTTAGTTTGGTTCAACAAAGAGCCACCTCCTACGAACTCGGGTGATCCTTTTAAAATTCAATGAAGGATAAAAGATAATTAGATTATACCTTACAGCATTCATTATTTAAATGTTGACCAAAGAGGAATATATACGTTGAATGGCATTGCGTGGATCCAATTTTCTCTCCTTCTTCCAACCATCACAAGATAACGATCTAACAGTCGAATCTAAAATTTGGTAAAATAAAATTTAATTCTTTAATGTCGGCTACTGTTTCATTTCGGTTATTTCCTCCTTGAAGAGCTATATCGCTATTTTTCTAGTGGCATATTACTTCCGTGATATTAATTACAATTTTGTGATCGAATTTGGTTGGATTTTCAATTCCTTAATTCGCCATGTTGTTCCAAAGTTTATTTCGTATCGTTGCACTTGATATCTCACAAGGAAAGCATCTTTTGTTAACATCAGTTTATTCAGCTGAATTTCTAAAACTACTTAAATCATATTACAGTTGGGTCGATATCATCTTGGGAGAAACTCAATTTCTTTATGAATTTGCTTACCATGATAGAGCGTTCTTTGGATATTATTTTTTAAGTATTCTCTTCAATTTTCTTTGCAATAGCTTTAAGCAATTGATTGCTATTGTTTTGGTGTGTCTGTAACATTTCTTTCCTCGTGCTTTTGCTTCGTACTGTAGATTTTGAGCTGCAAGACGTTACGTGTGTTGAGTCAAAGAGCTAAGTTTCTGTAATACATGCTTCTCAGTGATAATAATATATTCAAGAGATGTCTATGTCTGAGTTGCAAAGGTACTAGTACCTTTTTTGTGATTTTAGAATACTTACGGATGACAGGATACCAGTCAACAGTATTTGCTTCCTTAGAAAATTTGCGCGATGTAACGCTTTCGAAAAGATTAATTGAAATGAAATAGCCGGAAATCTAAAAGCCCTTTTTTAATTATCAGCCATCCGTGGATAATTCCCTCAGTTTTAAATGAATATTACAACATCATTACCATAAAGTTACTCGTGCCGAAAATTCGAGGTATTCATTATCATTTTCAATTATTACCATTAGATTATCAGAAAAATCTGACCTTTCATAAATTCAGTCATCCAGTTTAATAATATGCTGGCTTTTATATAATCATCGGAGAATGTTTCACATTCACTCCCCAGTTTATTTTTGGGTTAATCGAAACCGGCCGCCGTTCTAATAATACCTATGTTATGTTTAATTTTATGCATTTTTTTAGCGAATCGGATGCTACCGTACGCTAATATAAATTTTCCTTTCTTTTATCGGAAATTCTCGAAGGCATCCAAATTGGAATTCCATTGATCTGACCTTATAGGAATGCGAAAGGAATCGGAGAGAGAGCGGAGAAAAAACCGAATTATCGAATTTAATTATAACGGGTCATGGGAAACGTTCCCGTCCTTGATTAATGAAACTTTTTAATTACAAACGTCTGAGTTGCGGAACTCGCATTTATCCGGGTTTTCGCACGCTTTTTGCATGCGATGGGAAAGGAGCCAATGGGGATGCGTGCCGTTTTCTCCCAACGCGGTTCGGTCATGAATCGGATATATATCGTGAGTCATTGCTCAAATAAAATGGAGAATCATCTCTCTTAACAAATGACCGGGAGCGATAACATCGTCTACGGAGGTCGGGGCTGCGCGTGATAGATAGTCTTCGCGAATTTCGTTTTTTTCCCCCTTTATCATTATCTCTTCACTCCATTTCGAGGGTAATGCACCACCCTCTGACGGAGAAACGGGAAAGTTCCACCCTCGCTCACGCCATATCTCCGAGGTAAACCGCGTAATGCCGTTTTTTTCATCGTCCTATGTTACCAACTATCTGATTCTTATCTTACGTATATTCATGATGGCCTCAGTGGAGGAATAGCACGTCAAGGTCCTTGGTTCGAGTCCCGGAAAACAGTGTTTTTCCTTATTGTGTATTTTCCGTTTAATTGTTACTGTTAACGCACCTATTGTTTTAACAGCCTAAACTTAATTTAATTATTATTCGATTTCTCCTTAACATAAATTATTATTCATATTATGGGTACAATCGGAATTTAAAAGTATTTACTCTGTCGGAAATATTTTTTGAATTTACACAATAGTAATTCTCCTCAAATATTAATATTTCCTTAATTTAGTTCGTGTGTGATGGCTTTAAACACAGGTTTAACTCCAGTACTCAGAAAAATATGAAACGCAAAATTATTCCTAAATAACCCTTTTCTTCCCAACCGATCTAATTAAGAGTTTTATCATTACCCCGATACAGGTGGACGTATAGTCTACTTCAAACCTTTGAAAATGCAAGTAATACATTTTGATGTAATATTTAAAAGTTAAGCGATACAAATTTGCGTACTGAAAATTTTCTTTGATCTCCCATAATTTAGATATATATCAAGAAAGCGTTTTCATGGTTTCTTATGAGCCTTCTCGGCTACCCCAGCGGTCACGTGTAACCCCTCATACATCACCATATTATTATATTTCTCATTTTAGTTTTGGTCTCATTCTCCACGCTTTAAAAGCATTCGTTTCCCGTCTATGTAGCTTTGAAAGGTCTCCATTGTGAAAATCGGATCGCCCTTGGTATTCCGTCCAGCCTTCTCATCGCCAATGGCGGATGGAATTTTTCTAACCGTGCTACGGGATGGAGTTTTCTTTTCACTCGCTCACGGCCGGACTTTAATGAGCGGTGGAGGAGGAGGTGCGGAGGGGTCACGGTGTTGGAAAAAGTGAGTGGTCGGATGGAAGTTATCCCTCGGGATCTCCGCATAGGGTTGCTTGGTTGGTGAGATGTGGCCAAGCTTTGATTCTGACCTCTTCCACGACGATATTTCTGAGATGGTCACTCAATGCCGTCTCAATGAGGAATATACTGTAGTAGTTAAGACGACCCTTTAATTTGGAAGTTTAGCCCAAATGGGTATATTCTTCCCTTCCTTAAGTATCATTTTATTATTTTTGGAAAATTAAAGGAAAATAGGAAGTAGTAAAGTCAACGCATAACTTAGAACTGACCACGATTTTCCTTAGTTATCAAGCTTTTGGAGTTTTTGCAAACGATATCCATTACTTATAGACAATGCAATGACTTATTTCTTATATCCAATAGACTGCCCTTAGACTATATTGAACTTCTTTTAGTTTTATGCGGTGGAATCTTGGTAACCGGTTTTTTATACTTTCAACTGCTTGTTTGTTGTCCCGTAGAGTTTGCTGATGTGTTCAAATATTTAAACACAAAGCTTTATATTAATGTTTGCAAAGCGCATCACATTTTATTATTCAGGGTGTTCATCTTGTAGAGAGATTTAATTAAAAATAATCTTCAATTCGCGTCGAATGGGCTCGCGAGAATTTGTTCCTGGCGGCTTGTATCGTCTCCGTAGAAATCTCGACCTCCAGTCGTAAAATATATTAAATACAGTTCTAGGCATCAGTAAAAGTTGTGGATCATTTTCCCTTTTTATCGAAATAGGTAGTTTTCGTTTTTATGGATTCATTCGAAGAAATAGTTTATAGCTCCTTGTAGCGTCCTCGCTGGTGATGAAATCCGACCCATTAAATCTTTATATTTCCTCGTCCTATCTGTAAATGTCATTTGGTCTCTTGTCTCCATTTCTGTTACATTTATACATCTTTTCATCGTAACCCCCGGTCATTGTTAAATTAGAGTTCTGGTGAGTGGTCGATAGTTTCGGGCCTTTCTCTTTCTTTCTCCGTGGTGTAAATCGTTAATAACCTCTCGTAAAAGTAACAGAAGCATCTTTTCCTTTCTATGCCGTAATTACATTTTATCGCCCGAATCGTACTTTCTCATTGCTTCCTTTCTTTGCTTTTCCTCGTTTACTCTCCCTCTCTTTTAAAGGTGAAGGAGCGATTATTTTGAGAGGCCTTTGTCGCTTTAGGTTGTAAAAGCTGAATCGTTGTCGGTTCGGAATGGCGAGGGTTTTTTCGTTTTTTGCTCGTCGGTGTTAATGTAACGTCCGTTGTTTTAAGTTCCGGAGTCATTTATCAAGCGTCAGGTGCTTGGTGTTAAAGTGGAACGCTAAAGCGATACTTTTCAAGCTCAACTCCAATCGAATAATTCCCTCGTCAAGATTCTGTTCCACTTTCTTTCGCAAGGGATGGCGCCTTTGTGTTTACGCCGTCTTTTTTCAAAGGTGTGAGTTTTCTCTCTGAAATGAAGTCTGGAAAAGTATTTGGAACCACTCTAAGAACCTTCGTTCTTCAGTGATCTGGAGTGACACTCTTTGTGCTAGAGTTAGGAATTGTAGTTCGGTACCAAGATCCATGTGCTATACTTTAGTAGAAAATCATTCGTCGAGAAAAGTGTTGTTTCGATTTTTCTTATCTAAATGACTGTGTGAGAAAAATCGGGAAGTACTGTTTACTGTCATAGAAGGGTATGTTCTTTTTTCCGATTCGAACCCTGGTATAATTTCGAATCGAATTGTACTAGCTTACGATATTTTTATTGTGCATTAAGGCGCATATTATTGAGAATGGATTTAGGAATATCGATCCAGAAGTGCTCAAAAAGAAAAGTGTGTCAGTATTGCAGGGAAAGATTTATGATTGAAGATTACAATCTAAGATTCTCGGAGGTTGATGGACTCCCAGATAACCAAGTGGGTAGCGCGTTCACCTTTGGTGAAAGCGGTCCGGGTTCGATTCACGGTGGGAGCTCAATTGTGCGAAATCATCTTAGCTGTAGAAGCACATTATAAAATATTACTACTGGAAAGTTAACATACTTAAATCGATTACTAATACCTAGAAAACGCGACTAATTTATTTATAATATAGAGAGTAAGTTAAAGCGAAGATTATTTAATGATAATTTATATCAACAAGGATAAGGTTATTTCTTCAATCCATATAAACTTGTAAAGATTTGAAGGGTTTTGAAAGCAAATCTTTGATAATATATTAAAGTCTTCTTATTATGTATATATCTCGAATATCTCGAATCTCGAAGCTTTCATTATCTTGCATTGCAAGAGACACTGCCGAAGACTGTTCTGTTTCAATTCTATTTTGAAATGCAGTGAGGGGGTTATCCTGTCCGAAAGATGCCCTCTGCCATTCTGATCGATCTGCTCATGATTAAAGACGATATACGGCCATCGTTCAATAAGCTCCTCGTTCTGCCCGCTGATAAACATCCTCGCCGAAGTGAAAGTTGCCCCTAAAAAATAAAAGGACCAATTTTAGGATCGTACGTCCATATCTGAACTGCCTTCGGGAATTGCACGCATCCGATCAATTTTTTTTCCTACGACGGAATTTCTCTCGTATCTTTCTCCACATTCTTTCTCCAAATATCTTTCTTCGCATATTTTTCCCTAGGACAGAAACCCTTTCAGAAATTGTCAAGGTGAAGGTAGCCCGAAATGTGGATATGATATGGGATATTTAGAATAACTGCCTAAATATTATATAAATTCATATCTTCGTTGCCTGAAGAATCAGCTGAGAGAGTATCTATGAAAACTGAAATTTAGGTATTCTAAAGGAATACCAGAAGCGTTCACACGCTACGGATAACTCTAAATTCTTAGCATTGGGTCGCTTAGTTTGCAGAAATTCAGATATTACTCTTCTTATATATCTAATAATTCGTAGTAATTCATGATTAGTAGAGGTAAATGTATTATTCTTGCGTTTGTGGAAGGGTAATTGCTTATGGTCTTATACTTAAATTTAGATTGCAATATCTAGTCGATTATTTATAAATTTAAAAATTTGTTCGCCTTATTTTCTGTAATATTAGAAACTAATTAACGTAAGAGATTTTTTCCTAGAACATCTTGACTCCAAATATTTCTATTGCTGAGTAGATAATTAGAAATTGAGTCAGGCTTTAATTTTTAATATGCGTGAAAGTGAAATCTAAGTCACGAAGAAAAATATTGCTGTACGCTAGTCTTTCGTTTATGCAACTTTCAAGAATCGAATCACGTAGATCATATTAAATTTTACAATCCATGAAAGAATATCTGATTGATCATACGACTGATCGAGTGCGGAAATAGTCAAGCGAGGCGAGCTGCTTTAAAATGGAAGCGACTGTAATCGTAACCAATGACGACTAGTTCCGACAAAACAACTCAAGTGGTTAAGTGTCGTAATTCCTTCCATTTCCCTCCGTCCCGCAGTGCCTCGTATTCATTCCAAACGGCTTTATCCCGAACCCGTGCCTTTCTCCAGGGAGATCCTTCTTCCTTCCTCTTTTTCTCCTTCCTTTTCAATCCCCCATTCTTTCCCCACTCACTACTCTTTTTCCCTCGAAAAGCCCAAAAACCCCGTCCGAATTTTTCCAAGAATCTCCTCCCCGGAAGGGAGTGGGAATGCTTTCTCCGAGTCTTAGTTGTGTTCTTAAGGGCCGCTCCTTGCCTTTACCCTTTTAGCTCGCCCTAAGTCCAAGATGTTCAGTGAATTCCCTTTCACTTCTCCGACGTTTTCTGGCTTTTGTCTACCCGGCTTCCTTCTGTTCCTACGCTGTTTTCGCCGCTTTCTTTCCCGGATCGCGATTGTTCCGTGATCTCGGTGTTTACGCCGAATTTCGCTGCTCGACAAAGGGCTTTTCTTTATCGTCTTTTATGGGCCTCTTAAATTTTTGTCCCTAATGGCAGTTTATTCTCGTTCGATATCAAGGGAGGTTGATTTAGGTTGCGGTAATGAAGAGGTGTGTCGAGTCCCACGTTTTGTCCCTCGCGTTTCGAGGGAACTCCTCGCGCGACGTGTCTTCTCCGAGACGAGGCGTTTGTTTTACGCTCCGTTATTGTTTCTTGCTGAAAAGGGTTAGGTTTATCTTTAATCGTAATGACTAATGCACGCGAGATTAAAATGAGTGAGGGTTCTGGGTAGGATTTTACTTATAAAACAATACTAGGGCTTAATCGGGCGAAGCTTATACCAGGTATATACGATAGCTAAAATTCCAGTCGATTTAGCAGATATACAAGCAATGAATTAGTCATCATAATAAATGTCAGTACTATAAAATTTAATTATTTCAAAACTCGAATGTAATGGATTAGATAAGAAAGTAAATAGTTTAATTCCTTTCTGTTCCTTCTCTTATTAATAAGTATATTATAATGTAGTAAAGTATTAAATGTGTCATTATTATTATTATTTTAACAATATCAGCACTTTTCTATATCCGCTTTGTAGCTTAAGGAAAATATGTACAGATTGGGAAAAGTGGAATTTCATTCGGGTCAGAAGTTTTAATCATTCCAGTCGGCAGATGTTACGCATTAACTTCATCATGTCGTTCAGTATCCGAGCCACATAAAATTCTTTATTTTCTTATACTGCCAGTGTCTCTGCCGTTTATTTTCGGTGATTCTCCTCTCTATCTCCCATCTTCCCCATGTTGCACATCTCCTAATTCTCTATCAGAAGAAGGAATAGCATCATGAACAAACCAATGTCTTCCAAAAATTTCCACACCACCGGTTTTACTTCGGACTAGAATAATTTCGTCGCTGTAATGCTACAGTTTGCGGTACTCTTGGGGAAATCCTTTTTTCCACGAAATCTAAATGGCCCCGTTTATTTTTTTTTTCACGGGGGGAGTAAAGCGTCATCTTTATTTTTATGGCTCTCGGTATAGATAGAGTGGAGAGGTATGGGAAAAGGGAAACATGGGGAAGGGAGAAGATATTGGGGAGTTCGTCCATGGTGGAGAAGGTACGAATCGTCAAAAGGCCCTTTTATCCGGCATAAAATCGACGTTCCCCTGAGGCAACACGCACGGACACAGTTATAATACTCGCGCTCTCCCTAACTGCCTATAAACGAACCATTGCTTACGGCCTAGAGAAAATCGCCCCAAACTATTTTTTCTGTCCCCATCTTACCATATCTTCTCCTCCTCATTGCTTTTAAGGAGATCCAACGCCATGGCGCGGCATTTTTTGAGGGATGGTCGCATTATGATGCTAAAAGCTATACCCTTGCGTGAACGTGCTTTAGTGCCCGAAAAGGTGCTGACATACCAAACACGATTCATTCTTTACACTGATGGGTGCGTGACGTTTTCTGGAAAATATTTGTCGTTAATAGTTATCGTTGAAAGATGTTCGGTTGATTCGTTAGAGTTCTAAATCCGCTTGTTGGAAAGTATCAGTTCACGGGTCGAAAATTTGAAGTGATCCTTTTCAAGGTGTAGAGTTTTCGTATTATCGTATTCATCGTAGTCCCTGGAAGTTGGTAGTTGAATAGAAAGGAAAAGTTATCGTTATATATTAGTGACGTATTGCCGATTGGAGCGATATCAATGTATATTCTTAAATCATGGTCATTATTATTCCTGTAGCATAAACATACCATTAATTTTAACTATATTTGGCCATAATTTTATCATTCACTTTTGGATGAAATACTATTATCACTCAGAGTTTTATTTATTATTTCAGTCATTATATACGTATGTGTCTGAGAATTGTTTTCAAAATATGTTGCTTATAGTTTCTGTGATCTATCATCGCTTTTATGATTAAATACGTTTATGAATTTATCGGTGAAGACCAATTTTCTTATAATTGAGATGCATATGAGAGAGTCCTTTTAGAATTCCTCTATACGACGTCTCAGCTGTAATGTTTTATACAGTTTATAAAGTCCGATATCCCCGATATTTCTTTCTGGTTAGGGCATGAAAGCTAAAGTAAATTATTCATGCAAAAATTTATCTCGTCGAAAACGCCTTAGCTCTTCATGACTTGCTCTATCGCGTAGCCCCTGGGCGAATTTCTCCCTCGCTTCTTTAATTAAAAATATTCTCCCACGATACTCTTCTTCTCTCCGTCTTGGTACATGTCTTGGACGTTGCGGGAATGTCTTCAACATGCATTCACCCTTACATCACTTTGAGGGTGGGACTTTAAAGGAGGAATATTTTTTACCCCTTCAAGTACCTGTCTCTTACCTACATTTTCCATTGTTAACTTTACCTTCGGGTTACCCTCAGACTTTCCCCTTCCAAGAGAAGTCAGTGGCGGTCGAGCTAAGGGTTAGGCCGACCTCTCCTTTGGCCCCTTTATAGTCGGGATGTAAGAGAAAGTCTTTTGATGCCGGATGCAGCCGGAATTTCCCCGCACTGTATCGGAAGGCACTTTTTATTTATTAATGTAGATACAGTTCGTGAGCGCGTGGAGATTTGTTTTCTCGCAGTCGTGCAGAGAGTCGAGTTACGTAAATCAGAGGAAATAAGGTCGTCTCGTTTATTCTCACTCTATAGTAGTTCGTTCTTTTTCGATATGCTTTGTTCGGTCAAGAAATGGCAGAGTAATTTTACACCTGGTAATGATGTATCCATTAAAGGTTTCGCACATAGGTGCCGTAATGGTATCGTAGCGATTCAGGCTTCAGGCCTTGGAGAATTAATACCTTCCCTCTTTCCGGAATGAGAGATTCAGGTTCAGGTCCCGTTCAAGTCAGAATTTTTTCATCCCTGTTTATTCTTTTGGTGTTTGCAGCACGAGCTTCATTGTTGAATGTTAATTTTATAACCTTATCTTTGGTATTATTTTTCTCTGTTTCTGTGAATATAAATCTAAAGACTTGATGAGTGTGTACGCGTTTCTTATGGGCTTCGTCTACTCTAAAATGGAGATGCTCTCAGGAAAAGGTGTTTGCTGAAATTCATTCAAATAAATTATGATGGAAGTGATAACATATGATGGTAATTGTGTAGTAAATTATTCCACGTCAGGAAAATTATGCAGTTCTCGATTGTTATGGAATCACGTCTCTTTAGCTGTTGCTAATGTAAATAACTGTATAAGGCAACTCTGAGAAAAATCAAATAAAACCGGATCATTACGAATTAATGTTCGCCTTCATCTAGCTCATCTTTCTTAGCATTTGACTAAATATTCACGTAAGAGTAGGTATATTATCTCTCCAAATTTCCGCATTCTTGGGCATCTCTCTTCCTTTATCCATCAGAAGATTTTCCGCGGTTCCTGCGATAAATTTCGGTGCGCGCAAGTTCCTTATCTTTTCGACAAGGGGAGGGAGGCGGAAGTATTTATAATTCCACAATTTAAATTCATGAAACCCCTTTCGCCTCCGCCGGCAAATCTTTTGCGTGCCGCCTCCATTCTCCCCGTCTGGTCTTCAAGTGCCGATTATTAATTAGTCTTCGCAGCGAAACAAAGGCGTTCGTTTCTCGGTCTTCTCTTGTCAGGAGTTTTGTAAGGAGGAGATTGGTGGGCTTCGAAGCATTCCTCTCGGGGTGGATTTTTCCGGGGTTCCTTTTCGGCTCCCAGCACCTCGCTCCACTGCTTTGGGATCGCAAAAAAATTACGCCCAAAATGTGTGCCGTTCCATTTCGCTCGTGGCAAAAAAAGGTTGGAAATGAGTTGGCTCTTTCCCGGAGTATAATTGGAGTGTGGAAGGGAGAACGAATTTGAAACTCTACCATTCCTCCGTTAAAGCCACGGTCTTCTGCAGATGTCTTTTTCATCCCTCTTTGGAATCTTAGCGGTATTTTCGGAATTGTACGTAATTTTCTCCAGTCGTCAATTTTGATGAATCCCAATTAGATTTGGCTGTATTCTGAGGATGGCTGGTGAACCTGTTAAGGTTGCAAAGCCTTTTAGTCACGGTCCCCAAGAGTTAATTTCGCTCGTGTTATTTATTAACCATCTGCGGAATTCGGCCCAGACGTCTGTTAGAACCTCAAACCCCCCAGCATTAGGTTCCAGAAGCTCTGGATAGAGAAAGAGGCCTTCCTTTTCATCTTGAAGCAATGTTTCTTTCTTTCTTTTCTTAGCGATTGTTTTCCAGAATGCTATATGTGGAATAGTTGTAGTATTGTTAGTTGCAACACGTAGTTACAATGATAATATAAATGATACATTTGAGAGCATTCGGTGAGAAATAAACAAAATGATGTCCATTATTCACCCTTACTTTTACCTCAGTAGTTTTCATATCGTATTAGAGAGTTGCAAGAATGATGCCAGAGTAAATTCTTATTTCTCCAATTCTTTCTCCAAGGACTTTGCTTGACGATATTATCTCTCCACAAATTCGACAGAAAACTGCTTCGTTGCCTTTCTTAATCGAACCTGACGTTCTTAATCTTCCTAAGCCTATTGACTTGTGATGTCTCCGAAATTAATGTGCAGTACAAATTATTTTAAAGCAGTGATTAATAATGCTTTCCTTTTTATTTTTACTTGGATTGATAAATAAGAAAGGAAATCAATAATTTTGCAGTCGATTTTTGTTTAAAGAATTGATGAAAAGCCCCCGCTGAACTTTAAAATATTCACTGACTACCCCGCTTTTCTAGACCACAAGGAAAAAATTGCAGTTTCATTTAATGGAAAATGGAAATACTGTTAAAGATATCACTCAAAATTAAAATCGACAAAATAAAATCAACGCTTCGAGAAAGAGGTCACTCAAAATAGAGAGAGAGAAGACCAACAGGAAAACTACTTTATTTAAAGAACGAGGCAGGGAAAACACCCATCACCATCCATATGAATGAAGAATCTTAAAAGGTTAACTACGATCCCGAGATTCATTTCGCGAAGAGAATAAAGTCCACTGAGGAAAAGAGTCGAGGAAGAATTTGAGACACGCGAGGTTCGCAACATGAATGGATTCGTAGGGTCTGAATGAAGGAAAAAAGTAAAACGAGGGAACTATTTCCGTGCTAGCTAGGATTCTTTGGCTGGAACGCAGCCCTTTCCCTAGAAAGGTCATTGGGAAAATGGAAGCCATATTCGGAGTAAAATGTCGCCTGGGAGGAATCGCATAAGGCGATGAATGGAAAATGCGCATCAATGAGATTCTTTTGATTACTCATAAAGGGAATCCGTGCTTTCCGGAAACCATACAAAGGTCACAATTAGGGGCCAATTATTTAGTAATGTCGAGGTTCGCGTAAGATTACGAACTCAGAGTGATCATTATCTCGGAATCAAATTTTCAGATCTTCTTAAGTGAAAATTAAAAGGTGGCTGTGTTGAAATTGTCTCGACGAGTTTCGCAAATGGAATGGAATTGGTCTTATAAGTGCTAAGTAGAGAAGGTTATTGCGGAAGACTTAACTTGTTAGAATCGAGAGTGGGTGTTTACCTTTCATCAAAATTAACCCCTATTACACTTCTTTTTCCTGATATCTGTATCTCCATCTCATTATCATTTCCCTTTTATTATTTTAAGTTTCCCAGTCCCCCAGTTTCGTTCATCCCATGCCTAAATTCACCTCCAATCGCACACAGTGGCCGGATGCGTTTAATATCCTGTATTTAATGTCCCAAGATTATTCCCTACGTACCTCTTCTTCCTACGGGTAGGAGCTCTCGCACGTGTTCCACCTTACATTATCCATTATCCCAGACTTTAAAGCGATTCAAATGCGATTCAGTCTCGGTTAAGCAGCCTCGGCAGAGGGAAGAATGTAGTCCAGATAATCCTGTGCGGTTAGAATTTAAAATCACTGGTACGCCTTAGTCTGGCTCTGTATGTATCTGATGTACGTCCTATTTTCACATTGAGATGTCTCAGTCCGATTAGATTGGCATTGGAGGATTTTTCCGTTAACTGTAAGCGATCTCTCGAGAATTTCTTTTCCGATATTTGCTGAGAATTTTATGATCAGGTATAGGTATATATAAGGAGGATACCCTAAGGTATGTTTTTGTAAATCTAATCTTCCACAGCTTTTATTTTCAAATATTTATGCAAAGTTCAATCAAGATGGTTAACTTCATCGTTTTAAACGATTTCCACGATTTCTTCTTCGAAAAAAAGCTCGATCCTTAGCTAGTTGTACTGCAAGCTTATGATTATAATGATATATATTTTATCAGACTTGGAAAACGGGAAAATAAACATAATTCTTTATTGAGACTATCTCGTCAACTACGTAAATATTTCTTATATATTCCCGAGATTTGGACTCAGTCCAGTAAAGCCAAAACTTTACCCTCGATTATTTTATTTTTTGGTAATCCTTTCAGTATCTTTATTCCTTGGTATATCTTTTGGTCAGCAACGAAATACATTTCCATCTGTAATAAATTTTTCGAATGACTTCCCCCTAAGAAAATATTTTTCCGAAGAAGATTCCCTCATAATACGCAGACTTTCCTCTCGGGCCGATTCCGAGGCTAAGAAAATCATCTTTACTTTATCTCAGCCCCATCTCCGAACGATTCCCGTCTAAAGATATTGAAGGAGCGCATCTTCCCGGAGGTGTTATCCTTATATCCTTACCGGATTCTTTGAACGGCGTCGTTGTTTCAAGGCTCCGTCCTTTGAAAAGCAAAAATGTCAATTTTTTCCCAGCGGCGGTGGGCGTCGAGGGATAAGGGGAAAGTACGTGAGGAAAATCGGTTCGGATACACTTAGAACACTGGAGGGATTCTCCCTATTTTGCCTCAATCGTGGCGAGGGTCAACGCGAGAGAAAAAGCCTAGGCAAGAAAATTGCATTATCGGAAGGGACAACCTCAAGGAGACGGCAAATCCCTACGCAGAGGGACGTTGATGTCCGCCCAGGGAGGTCCCAATGTCATTTTCGGACACCTCTCGTCCTCCCGAGAGCTAAACCACTGTTCCCCAAGCGCTATGCCCGCAAAAAACCCTTTTCTCTTTACCCTCCCCTTCTTTCCATCACATTTTCTCCATCTCCAGAGGCTTTTGCTTGCGGAGGTCGACCCCTTGGGGCCACGCAGGGATTTCGTGCGACGTAGAGAGGGTTGAATTTTGGTCGCTCCAATTGAGGGGATCAGGTTTCTTAGGGTGTTTGTGCCCGGTTGGTACTTGCTCTGGGGAAACTACTTGGTGCCGTCTTCACTCAAAAGGGTGCCCCACACCAGGGTCATATTGTTTTTTCATCATTTTTCTCGGTTTTTTATCGGCCTATGTCGGGATTGTCTTCATCTCTTGGTAACCCTGGTTTTATTCAAGGAGAGGTTTTACTCTTGGGCTTTTTTCTTCTCCCTTTTTCTTTCATGCTGGTGAGTTTTTCTACCCAGGGTTGTTGGTTCTTAGCAGCTTTTGTTATTTTTCGTTTACCGTTAGGGGAGATGTGTGTTTTTAACTCCCTATGTTTTCTTTATGGCGTCTAAGATTGGGTTTTCAGAAGGTTCAGATTCTCCAAATGAGTGAGCTTTACGTAATTTGAAAGTTTAGTTAAAAATTTATACCTACTTTTGGCTTTTCTCTTGCTTAACCTGCTGTTAACTTCAGAAAATTTAATTCTTTCTTCGATGTATAGACTGATTAAAATAGAAGAAATATATTTTGCATCAATTTGAACGCAAAAAAAAGAAGAAGAGAGGCAAGAAGAAACATCTGAATTATTTTAAATAAGATGGGGTATAAAATAATATGAAAGATTGATCTACTCTAATTAATTATTTAAGAGCATCAGATAAAAGATTCATCTACGTTGATGAATACTTTATTTACTTCTATAGTTGCCTAATGACAGTAGTTAATGAGGAATTAAAGAAATTACATGTTTAAGTAAGATTTTTTATCTTGAACCGATCTCAATTATTAATTTTCACTTTTTAACGTTAGAGATAAATTTACTTTATTTATTTGTTGCTGATATATCATAGTATCTCGTCGAATCTTAAATACTTTATGCAGATAAATTCTGGTATTACATATTCGTAACTAATTCTTGGGAAAGTTTTAACGAGAATTTTGAAAATTCCGCTCACCAAAATTCCTTAAATTGAGAAAAAATCTTAGTAGTTAAAAGTGGATTAATAATAACCCTTTTTATATCTGCGATGAGAAACCCTCGATTCGATTGGAATCCACCAGTTTATCTTAATCGAGATATTGGAGAATTAATCGTTGTTTTCAGATGCTGTCTTCCAGAACAGAATAAGTACCGCATCATCTACGTATTCGCTCGTATTTTTTCTGAGTTGTTGCGAAGAAATCGAGGAGGAATTCAACGGATCGGAGGACTTTTAAAAAAGTTCCAAATTAGCCGAAGTGGTCGCAAATCCCTTCTGAATCGGGTAGTTAAAGCGAAAAAGGTCATCGTTGGGGGAGAGAATAAAAACCTCAAAGTTTCTCGCAGGATGTTACCGAAGAACTTGGGTCGAATCGTTGGAACTGGCTCCTTTTGTTCACAAACTACTCTTCGTTGTTAGGAAACGAAGACTACCTCCAAACCCATTTCTCCTTCAGTTGTTTCCTATCATTTTTTGCTATTTATCAATGCCTTTCATTTTCCTATTCCCGTTTCGTCGATCTTGCCGTTCTTATTGAAGTGGTATCATTAAGAAGGTTGGGAAAGGTTGTAAACCCTCAGTCAGAAAATTTAGGGTCGTGAAATTGGCGGTGGATAAGCTGTCCGTATTTCCCAAATGTCAGTCCTTCAGATTAAGCGTGTACCGTGTTTCTCCCTTTGTAATCATTTTTTTTCAAGATTATAATTTTTTAGAATCAATATCTCGAATCAATTATCCATTCCATTATCCTTGATTTCTTGATATAGTAACTTTTCATAATTAAAATTCCCATATGCTTCCTCTTCAAATATGTTTATTAATCTCAGTTTACCCCAAGTATTAATTTAAGAGGTATGTTAAATATTTTTCTAGGAAATATGCAAAATATATTTTGGAAATAATTATTTCACTATTCGCGTTCATATCTCACATAAGTACCTAGCCTTGTTCATCTCCCAGAGGTACTAGCGGCAGTTACCGGTGAGATAGAAAGATAACTGGGGAAAAGAGAGTTAATTATGTCATTTAACTATTGCGGAAATCAGCACCAAATCCTGGGAAACTAACATTTGGGGTGTCATCCTAGCTGAACGAAGGTATTCAAAAGTTATAAAAGAAAGTTAAGCTTTTTCTTTCCTACTCCACAAATTGCTGTTACTAATGAAGTACAAAAATGAAAGAAAAATTATGAAATCAGAGTAAGGATAATGAATTTCATATCTGAAGTAGAATATCCAGAAGTTCATCCAACGTCTTCCATTTACAAATTTGCTGTTTGATGTATTAATATACAGTTGCATTTCTCGTAGGCTATTCCGGTACGTGGTTATTTTTCCAGTGAGTTTTTGTATAATGGGAACATAATGTCGATTCATGTTGAACTTTTGGCCTCAGCAAGACTGTACCCTCTTTAAAATTCAGGAATTATGAGCTCCTTCTGCATTAGTAGCCATCTGCCCTCCTTTCGCCAGTTTTAGGTTTTCTTTTGTCTCTCTTTCTTCTGCCCACTTCCTCCACTCTTCACATCTTACTGCCGCAATGTCAGCCGGCCGAGATTGTGAGGGTTAAGGCTTGCAGGAGGCGGATTTTTTTATATAACATCCCTTCTTTCCTTCCATATTCCTTTCTTCCTCTTACCATCTCTCTTCACGTTCCAACTCCGCTTCCATGATGGACAAAGTTTCCCGCGTCGAGGGAATGAACTCTGCTAGCCGGGGAGAAAGTTTTTTGAAGAGCTCGGTGCCAAAGGACTGAAATCTCCCCTCTCTCTCCATCTATTCCTCCCTAAGTCGAGTTCTTTTTCCGTCCCTTTTTCCAACTTCCGTCCTTGTCTTTCTCGAAACAGAAAATTCCTCCCTCGTTGACATTTCTCTATCTGGATCTTTTTGCGCATTTTTCCTAGGGGGAGGCTAACATGCCAGATCCAGTCCAGTACGTTTTCTTGCCATAATGCACTTTTCAACTGTAGATCTAAAATAGTAACTCTATGAAGTAAATGAGGAGTAGTCATAGAATTGTCTGTTTACGCGTGAACATTTAGGAATGGTATTTTACCTATAATGTAGAAATCAGTTGGAAGCAAAAACCTCAAAATCACTAGAAGGTGAAGTCCAGGAACTAAACGAGAAGAACGGGAAGAAAAATAACTGGAATTAATTAAACTGAAACGAGGCCTTGCATGGAGAAACTTGTTTGTTATTGTAATTATTTCATTATAGAATTTTTGGTTTATGTGTATAACTATTGTTTATCCGAATTGGCACAACTCGCACGAATGGAAATCCTGCTATCAAAATAATAAAAAAAAATTAATAAATTCAAAAGTCTCGCATCAATCAAAAGGACGAAATATATGAATATGATGATGAACGAATGATTTACATGAATGATTTTCATTTATTTTTCTAGAAGGACGAAAGCTAGGTCTGCTAGAAATAATTTTTATACCATTAAGATTGTGTTTATTCAGAGCGTTGCAATTAAACACTTCCACGCAAAAGCTTGAAATTAGCGATTAATTCGTGTTTTCACTCAAACGTGATATCTTTTATTCCGCCTTCAATTAGCCATATTTACCTGGCATTGGGTAGGTCGGGAACAAGAACTGCGAAAACGATTTCACAATCGACTCATTCTACATTTACTCTCCGAAGTTTTGCCTCTCGTTTTCTTGGCGGAACCCATCGAGTGCTCCAAATAAAAGATCGAAAGCGAAAGATAAATTCATGAGCTCGTTGCGATTGCCCGAGAGATATTTTCTCTGCAAGCCGATGCTAACGTATGTTAATAATAGGTTTATATTCCCATCGTATTCTCCGCTCTTGCACATTTTCTCTCCAAAGGATGGACTTTAATTATCTCTCCGGTTTTCTTTCCATCCAGTGTCACATTTTCTCTCGAGACGTGTGAAGGGTAAGAAAGCGGCCTCTTTTTATAAGTGCTCGTGAATTTTTGTTTCGCGCGATGCGGGCTTTTGCTCTGGTCTTCACAGGGGATGTAACAAGGCGAGGCGTAATCACGGCCCTAGTTTATAATGCGGCGGAAATATCACGGCGAGAAATTGTTAACATACAAGACGAGAGGTGAAAATAAATTTCCCCTAAGTCTATTAACCGATTCATCTCGGGCGGAGGAAGATTCTTTCAGGGAAAGGGAAGATGAGAAAAGTTGTGCGGTAGAAATGTAAATGAAGTTGTGGGAGTGGAGGAAATATTTTACGTCCTGTCCTCGAGGTTTCGGATAATTAATTTTATCTTTCGTCGATTTTCGTTGTATTAGCTGTTTAGTTGTTAACTTTAATATTATTTAAGTTTGTATGAAGAATCATTTTATTAAGTTTTACTTGAAATTTGCAAATGTGGGGTAGTATAGATAGAATTATGGATAGATTTTGCCATTACTATGGTAATTCCAAAATTGTCTTGGATATTTATAAATATTTTAAATCGATCTTCCTTTAATTGCCCAATGTTACTTATCATAGATAGTAAACCTTTTTAAAATTGGCAATAATAAATGGGTAGTTGGTAAAGATCAGAGTTTATTAGATCATTACTTCTATACTTTGAGTATTGAGTTAAGCTCATTGATGATAGTTGATTTGTTATAGTTAGTTGAATAAGTAGTTGATTTTGATTCTGTTACCTCATTATTCCTTCCCATTTACACCTTTTATTTTATTTCATTCCATTTTATTCTTTGCTGTGCATAATCACTCTAATGATGATAGTGCTACTAATTTTTATTGACGAGCCTCTAATCTGTAAAATTATTTTCCACTCTCGACAAAACGTATCTAATTGGAATTCTCCCTCTTTCGAGTAAATCTTAGGAATAGAGTGTTTGAAGTTAGGGGCTTCCTTCAGTAGATACTTCTCTCAGTGTCATCTTGTTGGTAAGCCGATAATTAACTTGCGAAATCTTACCGATGCAACGCGCTAGGTTTTTCCATTCCCGTTTAATTCCATCGCATTTTCATTTTCACATTTTTTCTCCGTCGTTTAGCTTTTCGCTTCGCACGCTTTATTCTTCCGGGGAATTCCTTTTCGGTGATGGACGCAGCGACGCTTATTAATCGGAGGCTGTTTATTAAAGGTCTCCGCGCGTACTCTTTAGAATCATCCTCTTACGTCTTTGTCCGGAGCCTTTCGCGGAAGACAAAGGCTCGTCGCGGTGTCTTCTCTTTTTATGGCCTCGAGATAAAAAGGGAACGATCGGAAGGGGTTTTGATTGACGGAGATTCGGGCGAATTTCATTACAATGGCGGCGCGCGTATCGCAGTTTCCTTCCCACAGACGTGTCGCTCATCCTCATGTGCAATAGGTGAGCGAATTGGCTCGTTCACACGCTATGCTGTGAACATAGGCGCGCCGAGTGAGGTGTTAGGGACAGTGCTTGCTCGTAAATCACCTTTACTAATATTTAAGGTGCGCTTTAGTATATATATGTGGGTAATATCATATTTGTTGATAATTAGCGGCTGAAGGTGAATTTTCTCGGAAAGTTGGCTCTTTCAAGAGCCCATTCGTTTTTCCTCTCGTGAATTTTCTTTAGAAGCTTCAGTATGAATGTACTTTTATATATTTGTGTATAACTCTGTATCTGGAGTCGCTGTGTTAAAGGAATACAAATTTAATGGTCCATTGACCTGCCGAATAAATGCCATCTTTCTTGAGATTTGAGCTTTGGTTTGTTTTTTATATATTTTTGAAAGTGCTACTCTTAGTTGCTTCATCATTTATCTGATAAGTGTGAACTAGTTAAACGTATATATTCGCGTAATTATATGTGATTTGATGTGACGATCGTAAATTTAATCGGCCTGAATTTAAATTGAATTAATTTTAGAGTCACTGCACTATTTTCTGATGAGGGACTAATATGCAATCCTGCAAGTTTCCTGGATCCTATCTCTTTTTCCTATGTTCAAGCATTCAATTTGGTGTTTTCCCGAAAAGCTTTCCTACGATGACTACTGGAATTGCATGTTTCATCATGGAATCGCATCACAGTTTATGTGGGAAGGATCAAGGTGCTAGTATCATATTCATTTAAGATAATCTTAAAAGATATTAAAAATTACCATAACCAGCGAGGATGCTTACTTTGCTTGCTTCAGGATCAGCCCCTTAGGCTCACTCAATAGTGAGTGCATTATTGTGTCAGAGAATAATTATCATTAAATAATTTCAGGAAAAATGTAACGAAGATTTTTATGATATATCGGCACTCTGTCTTTGCTCGCTTTTACTGGGTTATGGCTTTTGACCCAGGGTACTCATCTGATTCGGTTGCTAGAAGAGGTGAGGATGGTAAACTAGAAGGGAATGAAAGAAGGATCGTTCTAAGAAAGGGAGGATAGAGAGAGAATAGATTTGTTGCGGCTCGGATGGGTGAGCGATGCTTTATCTTCTAGGAATTTTACTCCTTCATTACGTTACGAGAGAGGAGATTTCCATCCGTTTTCTACTCTTTGTAATCGCCAGACGCTGTCTTCTTGTTAACCGCGTCGTGACTCCAACCCCAGAAGGCTTCCGGCTATTCGAAGGGATTTCCTCCCCCTCTCAAGAGGCATTCACAATCGACGCGGGTCATGGATTTCCACTCGCCTATTAACGTTTATCGCGTTTTCCGTCCGATGGATTAGCGGAGTCGGTCGGGAGTAGTCGCCGTCCATTACCGTCGTAATGATGGATTTGCCCAGAGATGCATCTAGGTCTTATCTCTGGCTACTTTCTCCCTTCGCTATTTTTCTCTAGGGACCGTCCTCGCCATCTTCATTCCGTTCATCGACTTGTCGATATGGGTCTAGGAAAAACGACAAAAGTCATGCACCACGACGTCTAAGAGGTCAGCAACTTGACTTAGATACTCCGATGGAAGGATGTTAATTTGATTCTCTTCGTCTGAGTAAATTCTTAGCGCGATTAGCATAAAATGAATGGAAAGTGGGTTCAACTTAACGATTTAATTTTCTTGAATATCTGTATCTCGATTTTTCTCCTTCGTGATTAGATTGAATCTTTTTCCATTTCCGTAAGTCTGTATCGCATCAAATTAGGGAATTCTAATGCAGAACTTGTTCGTCGATGTGAATATTCATTTTAGCCATGATGAGGTAAAGGGAAAAGTAAAGAAACTTGGGTAGATGGATTTACGGAGGAATTGTATCTGTCTTATACGAAAGCATTCATAGAAGACTTCATAGTTAATATCCTGGAAAAATAGGCTGCAATATCCTTTGGGTATTGATGAATAAGAGCAAATAGATGAATATAATAGAACCTCAAGAGATAAGAATGTGATAATTTCCCTTGCTTTAGTTCAACTATACATATTTTTACGTAACCCAGTTCTCGGGAAGCATATTCTGCGTCTGAAAAATATTAAGGAGATAAGTTTTGGTAGCTTCAGCAACCAATTAAGTTATATTTGTCACATATTCCCGAAATTCTTCCAATATTTTGCAGCAGTTTCACTTGTTCATCTGTTATAATTTTTCCTTTTACTTGTGCAAGCTTAATCGAATGAGAACAACATCAGGGAAGTCAATTGTAATCAAAAGAAATTCAGAGATCTTAGTACGTGTAATTGTAAAACTGGCTCATAGTCTCTCAAAATTTTGAAAGAAGTAAGAATACGTCTCAAGTAAGGTTTTGAGCCTAAGTCGCACTCGACGGAATCGGAATAGGATTTTTCGGGAAAGATATTTTAAGGAAACATTGGAAACGGCTTCCTGAATGCGTCAGTGATGTAACAACTCGTCTGTTCTTGAATTTGATGGAAAAGGTCTCCAGAACCTCTAACAGTGGAAAGAAATGCTCGGAACCGCAGGAAACGTAGTTTATCGAATGTCTGTGGAAGTGTGGGAGTCTGAAGAATCGAGGAATATCTCGCGAGAGCAACGCTTTCAACGCAATAAAATACCACCCACACGAGACAAGCGAGTACTTAGAAAGCTCACGCGAGTGGGGACATCCGAAGTCTTATTTATATTCCCTTTTCGGGCGACGAAGGAAATCGACTTTTATCCGGGAAAATTCTCCCCATCCCCGTGTTTGAGGAAGCTACATTGCGTTGATAATCGAGTAAAGCCTCCGCCAGTCTTCGCTCGTTTGTTTGTCCTTTGCCGATCAAAGAAATTCGCTGCGAGCGGTCGCGAAAAAAGGCGAAGATTAATGGAAGAGGTTTCGCTAAGAGTGCCGTCATCCAGCGAGGAACATCATCGGAAGGGGAAAAGAGTTGAAAAAGAGGGGAAAAAACCTGCCCACCAACTTGTCTCTTCTTGCTCGCCGATCTTTTTGCTCGTATTCTTCACTCTTTAGCGCAGGATATGACGTGTTCCGCAACAAACACATGTCTCAACCGGCTCCGACTCTTTCTCATCGCTTTTTCTCGTCTTCTTTTCTAACTCAGCTTTGCTATGTCTACGTCCATATTCTCTCTGATCCCTTTGCCGTCTGCATCTATTTTCCCCTACCCAGGTCCCTTAATCAGGTGTCGATTCTAGCTCTAACTAATCGTACGAAGCTCGTCAATAATCATCTTGAAACGCATGCATATACGTTCGCTGCTCTGCTTTTCTTTTATTTTCACGAATGGCCCAATGAAAGAATGGATTTTCACTCTTAGTTTTATCTCTACGTCGCTAGTGTGTCAATAGAGTTTCCTCTCTCACATTATCGTCCTCGCTCCCTTACATCTTCTTCTGCTTGCTTATAGAGTCGTCTATGTTAGCGGCACCATCTTGTCTCATTATTGTTAAAAGAGGAGATTATTCCCTGTATACTTTTTAACACTCTTGGGCACTATCAGACAAGTAGTATGACTCCTATGACTACTATAGTCTCAGTATGACTCGTTTTATGGGGCTTATTATCCTTTTCATCTCCCCTTCATCTCAGATATCAATTTTGTTGCATCGGATGGCAATAAAGTTTTAACGTCTCCGTTACTTTATGTTAAAGGTGTTTTGAAATCCATCTTCAACTCCTCGTTCTGTATTTCTCATCTCTTGGTGAACAAAGTGAGATTTCGTCTCTAATAAACTTATGCCGACTCATTTCGAATCTTTTTCCATCTCTCAAAATTTAGTAAATTCTTGATTGTGTCTATTAACACTATATTTTAGTGTATTGATATCTTCAAAATGGGAAAAGATTATAAGATTAGCGAGTATATTCAAGTATAAATCTATATTAATTTATTGGTAATTATAAATATGCCTCAAACTTACAGCATCCATTTAAAGGCCAATCACGATAAGGGAAGTCAGGACAAATGAATAAACATTTTGTCCTGGTCATATATTACGTTGATGCACCGGAATACGAAGGGTAGGCCGATATCATACATACATTATTACGTTTTCTTTAAGTCTCCAGTTTTCTCCGTCTTCCCTGGCTTGCATAGTTGTATCTCTCCCTTTCCATTCCACTCAATCGCCTCCCTCCTTATCTCACTCTTTTTGCGCTTCGTGGGATGTGTTATGTTTGTGGATGCGGCATCCCTGGAGAGTCATGCCTTTAGTAGTTAGCTTTCCTCACGCCACCTCTCCTTCCTTCCTCTATCATGCGTTCCCCACTCTTCTTATCTCTCCCCTCTCTCCTATTCCATTCGCGCTTTTTAAAGCGATCTTCTCCGTGCTAGGATTATGAATAATATTCAAGGACAGGATGAGTCGGAGGGTGTAAAGGCGAGGGTGGCCTGCTTCATTAAAATTCTCCCCTCAAAGGACGGAAATAAAGTCGATTTAAAAAGCCTCCGAACGGGAGCCTTCCTCCGAGGATGTCGTCGGGAAGGACCGTCGCCTTTTTCTCTAAGGGCCCTTTTTAGTTTTTGTTCTCTTGATTTGTGGATCCGTCGCCGAGTCTCTTTGCTTTCGAATTTTCCGGTTGTTTGCGGTGCTCGGAAATCTTTCAGCCGTCTTTTGTTTGGTGACCTTTATGAGTGATAAGGTAATGTGAAGTGATATGATAATGTGATGGTAATTCTGAGGAATGTTTTGCAGTTTTGGGAAGAAGTATTCGAAAATGCGGGCGAAATGGTTTCTAATCTTATAGAGGCATTGATAAAAACTACGGTACTTAATGAAATTTATTAAGTAGCGAATATTTATAAAATTCATAGAAAGTGATATCGTGTTTCTGTGAAAATCTTTTCAGAATAGTTCCATAGGTTGAGCTAAAATGATATACCAATCACAGCATTGGCATATCAATACATAAACTTGCTCGTAGTTTAGGATTGATAAATATCCATGTAACTCATATTTTTATCGAATTATGGCAAAATATGGTTGTCTCAGGAAACAGAGTACCATACACTATACGTATGATATATCCCTCGTAAGGAAATGGTTCACTTTGTGTTTATCGTTTTCAAGAAAATTAAAATATTTCCGTTATGTACTGCGTTGATGTTTCTAACCTCAAATATAAATTCTTTTTTAAAGTTTTGCATATGTTTAGTAATTGGAATTTTTTAGAACATAAATAGCAATGAATACAAATTTAGGATGAAAATATTGTTGTATATCTCTCATTTGCCACTTGTTTAGTTTCTTTATTAGCGATACTATGTGTTTTTCACGTAAAATTAAGTTCAAGTTAATAAATGTATTTATCAGCTTCTCAATCCCATAGATTGAGATGAGAACTGTGATGCATATCCGTACAACTTCTATAAGGTTTTCATGGGAGGAGTTCACATCCAAAGTCTTTGAATGTCCTTGATCTGCGGAACTAATAACTTTCAAGTCATGAATCGCCTTCAGCAATCCGAAAAAGGGGCATAAAACGTCCGAAAAGAAAACATTGGTATTCCGAGACGAGGAGATGACAATTTATGTCCGTTTCCGAGATGGCCCGAGATCTCCGGGTGTTTTATCGTCATTTTTCTTTTCCTCTCACGAGATAATATGACGCAACTCCCTTCTTTTACTATCGGGGTACTGAGTCGTTTGAAGACCGCTCCCAGAGCGCAATCACTCCCATATAAAGAGGAGATTGGAAAATACTCCGCGCTTAGCTATTCTCGGGTGCGCCGGAAAAGCATCTCTTAGGAAATGCCCGGAAGTTTTTGACGCACGAATTTTCGGTGGGTTGCCAATTCTTTTTCTCTTCCGAGTCCGAGCGAGATATTTCAGTGTTCGTCCGACTCCTCCTCCTCTTTGATTTTTTTGCCGGAAAGAATGTAAAATTTTGGGTTCATGGTTCCATGGAGGATATTTTATTAGGCCTTATCCATTTTATTGGACTTTATCTCCTCCTCTCCTCACTCCCAGGTCTTTGCTCCGAATCCTTATTTCTTATTATTTTAGTGTTGGTTCTTTACCTGACCTGATGGTTGCGAAATCAGTCTCTCGTGACTAGGTTTATTGTGGGGTAGAAAATATTTCTCTTCTGAAATCGTGTGTTTCAGAACATCTGAAAGGAATCGAGTTTGTCGGGTTTAAATTTCTGTTGTGTTACATTAAGGGGCTCAATGCTTGGGCGATCAACATATTTTACTCAGATGAATTGATTAATGAGATGCGAATGAAAACGTAGGTATTCCGTTATGCTGATGGAAAGCAAACTCTATTATTATTATTTTTAATATTTAATTGACGTTGAAGAAATAGTTTAAGCTCTAAGATTATCATTCTGCTGACAAAACTAGCGCTAAAAGCGCTAAATATTACAATTTTATGATTTTTACCCATTCATAGGACCTCCTAACTAAATGTGATTATCTTTAATTTCATGTTAATGTGAAAGTCTGGTGTTTCGTGACTCAGTAGTTTTCTACGCTAATTAAATCTCAAGAGCCAACACCTGGTTCCTTTGATATCATAGTGAAACTCTGTTAAATAATACCGAAAGGTGATTTCTTAAAATAGAGATACAGCCTATACCTCATCAGAGGTTACCATCATTATCTTGCAACTTCCCATGCTTTTACTTAAATGCCACTAATACATAATGCAATCTTCGAGTTTCTGCGAATGATGGGTGGGATTGATGATGAATTCTGAAATCATCAAAATGTGTCATTAAGGAAGATATTTTAAATATTTAAAGATAATTAAAGATCAGTCGATACTGCTGAAACGTGCAACGACCACATTTTATAAAATTGTAGTAAATGCTTTTGACGGAATGGGGTCTTAATAGATAGTACATGTAGATAGGTGGATGATAAGGCTGATCTGTAACAACAGGATGCACGTCCCTTTCTCGAAGAAGCCATCTCTCAAGGAGACAGAAAGTATTGACGCCGTAGTATCAATCGCCTCTTGTCTATTCCACGCGTGTGCGTATATACCCCCGTGCGTGGGCACGTTGTTTCCCGCGTGCATTTCATTCGCGCAGTGTCGGCGCTGTAATAGAAGTGGCGAGGCGCACACGCTCCCGAGGGCGGTGGTGACCGCGGTGAGGATTGAAGCGTGTGCTGGCAAAGGTCCAACTTGCCCCACCCTCCCCATTATCTTCTCTCCTTTTCTTCGCTTATCCTCTCTCCGCTTTGTTTTTCGTCCTCTGCCTCACCTTTCTCCCAGATGTCCTCTTCTTCATTTTTAGCCTTTACCGTGGGAAGCGTAGTAACAGCCGTGACCATCCGGGTTGATTTTTCGTCCAGTGGATGTAGGCGAACTTGTAGGTCAGATTGATTTTGTTAGGAAATCTCTGTATGTGAAGTCCATGTCTATGCGGAGGGTTGTTTGGATGTTAAAGTGTTCTGCATCAGCTGGCCTCCGTGACGTAGGGTTTTGCTTGCTAGCTGCGGAACCTTGAGGTTCGGAGTTCGAATCTTGGTTAGAGCAAAGTTGTTATTGGCGTTGATAAAGAGTAACCTGTAAAAAAACCATTACATTAGAATTCGCTTAACAAAGACGTGATAGAGTTCACAAGACTTGGGAGAATGTGGCCCATTCGGTTAGATAAGGTTAGTTAGTTCTAAGTTGGTGCCATCTTAGATGGATCCTTCCAAGCACACCTCATTATAACTTTATAACCGAAGGAAATACTGATGTGTCGTAGTTGATTAATTAGATAAATCGACCCGTTTTAGTCCCGCTTATGGCGGACTTTTCTTCTTCATTTCTTTCTATACTTTTAAATTGTAAAACAATGACTGAATTTTCTTTCATTTCAATGGAAGTATTACAGTTCATATAAGAGTATTCCACATTAATTCCATTCGAAGATTATAATAGCTAATACTTCCAACAAACATTGCATATATTTTTCTTTATTTTCCCCTTCATAGCGTTACAAAAGTTCGACCGTGTGGCCTTGATTTCGCTTGCTGTTAATTTTCGTAAGATTGCCCTCTTTTCCTTATCTTCCTTACCTTTCTTTCCATTACCCATCCTTTTTCTACCATGATATTATCAATGCCCTTCCTTCGCCTTTCCTATAAGGATTTCCTCGTACGCATGCAGGAACCAGCAGGCTTGACGCCCACACAATTCATCGTGCCACAAGTCTTCCGTGCGTAATCTTTACCTTGGTCCCTCTCTCGCCCCCATCCCACCGCGGCGCACGCACCAACGCGATACCGTGCGTCATCCGCGAATGTTATGGTTCGTTGTTTTGCTCCGCAGTTTACCAATTTAGACGGATAAGCTAAATGAGTATGGCGGTGAACTGGGGCTAAGGAGAGAGGCGTATTCCAGTCGGGAATCGAGCCATTACAGATTCACGCTCTCGCGTGTACTCTACGTGACATAAAATGATCGCTCATGTCTTTCTCTCCTTGCTCATTCTTTACTCAACTCTCCGGGATTGTGCCCCGCTAGAATATGCAAACAAATCCCCCGTCAATGATAATGAGTCCTCGTACATGTGTATTCAAAAGGAGTCGTCGCCGGGTTTTAAAAAGGCTGCTCTAATCCGTGGAAAATTACCGCGCTAGAGGTCTTGGATGTGTAATTTGGGAGGCTTAGTTCCAGTGTAATTCGATGTTATTGCTAGTTCTATGCGATTCTAAATCTGCGGAGAATTGCCGAGGCTATAAATGGTCCCAATACGGAAGGCTATGCACTAGCTGCACTTAATTCCGTGCCTTGGGAGCGAATTAGGTAACCAATCTCACTCTTCTTTTATGGGCCGTCCTTAGTAATTATTTTCTGTGGGACGCAATAGGGTATGTTGCAGGGAAATCCTGGAAAATAATTATTTAAAGTCTTTTTTACTCAGGCTGAAATTATGTGATAATAATCTACTTTTATAAATTAATAGTACTTTGCTATATCTGCTTTAATATAAGTTTATTTTCTTTCAAAATACTACCTTAGGCATAATTAGAGAGAGGGGAGGAATCCTTTCGGCACTAATTCATTATTAGTTGGAGACCAACTGGTTAATCATTTTAATACTATTTCAAATGATAATACAAGAGGCGGAATATGTGGAATCTCAGCGGAGTTGGCAATGGCACAAGAAAATGAGAATTCCTACTGTTTTAGTTTCTTAAAGTCTTTAACTTCGTGCGCATCGAATTAAGCATGCTTTTCAGTATCAAGTGCAAAAAAGCATTTAGAGCTACTGCCTCTCCCGAATTTAGCTTTTATCTTATTTTCTCAGATTTTCCTCAGATCTTAACTGGAGCATAAATCATTTCTATAAGATTCATGCGAAAGATAACACCAAAATTCTCCCGTTCTTTTGGGAATATCTCCATACTACGTTGAGAACGGTGTGCATTGCGTAGCCGATCTCGTCCGATCAGCGTAGAGTAAGTTCTCGAAGCGGAAAGAAGATACTCCTTGATGTGACCTCAAGCCCTCATCATACGCTCGGTGATAATTATCCGCAAGTGTGACTTGGTTTTTACGAGTGGGAGAAGGTAATGAAGGAGAAGGGGAAAACTCACCGTTGCCAACTTCGGAATGGAGTATCGCCGGATGTTACTTTCTTTCTTATGAGTTTTCCCATCGTCCACTGTTTTTCTTTTCGAGTTTATCTTGTCTCCTACTTTTTTAAATTCACCCATTCAACTTTCTGAAGAAATTTATTGGATGGTTAGTATCCTTTACTTATTTCTGTTCGTGAATGAAGGATAAATTTAACACCTGTGTGTACAATAGACCATCCGGGAAGCTAAGGAAATTGAAGTGGTGAGGCTTCCGGATAGCGAAGTGGGTAGCGCATCCGCCTTCGGTGAAAGCTGTCCCTAGTTTTATTCCCTAGTCAACCTGTATGTTCGAAATGACTTATCGAAACACTTTTAACAAAATTAATACCAATTACATTGGATAGAAAATGGCGGATATCAAACGAGAAAGTAAAAGTATGTATATGAATCAACAAATAATTACTTAATTTTTTGGAATAACTATGCTGAATCACATCAACCAATCAGATAATGCATTTAAATGATACTTTACTCCAAATGAATGGAGGTAATATAATAAAGCAGAGTTTATAATGTATATTGTTGATTCCCGGTGATTTATATGAATTTTCCGATTTCAATATCTTGTTGAATTGCATATTAAGCATCTTTGTTATTGTTTTCCGTTTTTCAGCCGCATCTCCTTAGCAATAACGGTTAATGCGAAACCGGGATAATCGAGAGTTTAGTGAGTCCTTTTTTTCTACTCATCTTTGGCCTCTCCCAGCTGAAGGTCTCTCTCATTAGCCTTCGACTTGTTCCAGGCTGGAATTTGTCGTGCGGGGCGTATAATCTCCAGGGATAATTTTTCTGTTACCCTGAGAGAGGCATCGGAGCGTTAAGAGGCACAGGTACGAGAGACCAGTCGGTCGCGGTTCTCTCCCATTATCGCCCCATTGTATTTGTGTGATTAATGAACTCGGGCGCCGAATAACTAGCGTTTCCGTCCAGGATCTATGGCGCCGTAGATTTCTCCAGGGAAGCGTTCAATCGTAGGTTTTAAAGTGTTATTTGCGCTAGAGAAAACGGCTCCCATGGCGGCCTGACTAATGGGCTTGCGGGGAAACGGTGCCTTTGTAACTTTTGAGGGTGCCCATCATTTTTCCAATCCTGTATTGTTAGTTCGTATTTAATTAACCACTAGAGTGTGTTTGGTTAAGCTATGGCTACGTGATACTAAAACAATGTGGATTTTTTGCGATTTTTTTTAGATTCACGATTAATTCAGGCGCAGCGGAATTTCTTAGCGTATGGATAAGGAAATCAGAGAGAATAAAATTTAGTTTTTATGAATCCGTGTATGGTAACTTAGATTTGAATGTTATTTAATCTTTGCGAGCTCACGTCTTGACCACTTTCCCCCCTGCCACACGCCGAAAGGCGGCTTGCAGGGTACATATGTAGATGTAGATGTAGACCACTTCATATGGAAGTGGTTCCGGGTTTGAGAAGTAGCATATAGTATTCATGTAGAATTTATTCTGAATTTTCTCTCGTAGCTTAACTTTCACAATTACGGATTGGAAGAAATAGTATTTGCCCATAAATTGCTAAATGAAAAATTTCTCGTTACACTATCTTCATGATCATCATCCGGCACCATGTGTATTGAGAGGAAAGGCTCAGGACTTATATATATTTTCAAAGAAGGGTGATGGAATGGGAAAAAGTATGTGAATGAAGTTATTATTAATGCACAGCATACTTATGATCTCTCAAAAAAGGCTCCTTTTCATTAAAACGATGAGATATTTTGATAAGCTAAGTGTCGAAGGATATACCGGAATTATACCGAATTTCTTTTCAGTGCATGTCTTCTCGCACCATCTTTCTTAAGCAACGATTTCAGCGCGTCATTTTAATGACACGTTTTACGCAAGACGCTGTATATCCACTCCTCTCTTAAATAGCGTTTCCCTCGTTGTGGTTCCGGAATTCGACTCCCAAAGTCACATAATTAAGCTCGCGCGGACCTTAATAGGGTCGTTAGCCCGAATCTTGGCAACTGGGGAAGTCATAGGTCGAGATGAATGGATTTCACGTTGGTCTTCGGTTCCTTTTAATTTCCCGGCCCTTATGAAAGAATTAATTTCCTCCTCCGCGTGACGCAAGATTCCATATTAAGCTGGAGCCCGTGTGGGTTTTTGCGCGTAGTAGAGTGAGTTGTGTATCATCTCGCGGTCGTTTTGAAACCTCGCATCCCAACGTTGATAAATCTCTCCCTGGATTCAATAGCCGCGGTGACCTCATCGGCGATTTTTATAATGCGAGGATGTTGAACATGGTTTTCGCAACGGGACGGTCGGAAAGCCCAACCATTCGTAATGAAGCCTTCGTTCTTTTCCGACCCTCCGGTTTAACCGGAAGTAATTGTTACTGGGGTGCCCTAGCTATCGCTAGATCGATTAGGATACCTTGTTTCCAAATGATTACGATGCTTTTGAAAGCTTGTAACTACTGCTAGTAGTTCTTTATGTGTGCTTCAAAAGCTGAGGTAGTTCTGTGTGGGCCCCCACCGGGGATGGAACCCGCTTCCACCAACGATGAATGCGTTACCCACTTGGCTGCCTGGGAGCCCCACCTTGCAATTTTTAAGGCTTTTTTGCTGTTAATTTTCAATTATTTTATTGTAACTTCATATATACTTAACCTTTAGTGTACTTTACAGACTTGTAGATTAAAATAGTTAAAAATAATTTTGAAATAATTGGCGCAAGATCGTTTATTTTTGATAAATTGGAGTCTCACAAGTTTGCTAATTGCTTCACTAAGGTAATCAGGAAAAATTCAGTTTTACAATACCTGTGTCTTATAAATATAATTTTTATTTCTTTTATATTTGTCAATCTACTGCTTAGCCCGCCTCTGATGATAGAGGATACAAATTCGATCCCGGTGGGTACCTCAGCTGGATTGCCTATAAGTAAATATATCGTTTTACTGCTCATTGTGATTATAATAATTTCTTCCCATTTGTCTATCTCATGTATCCAAAACACGTGTCCAGATTACACCGGAAATGATTGTTGTTGCTGTAAAATTCGCGTAGATCCAATAGACGCCTTGTTTCCAAGCGAAGGAAAGGGCGTAAAGCTTTCCTCGGCTCGTGAATCGTAAAATTTTGTCGGAGTGTTAACCTCGGCGTGTTTCTTTCCTCCATTGTGATCTCAGCGGTCGTAACGAAACGTGCAGAATGTCCTCGCCATTACGCCGCGGCAGTTTTGATGCTCGACCGATCCTATTTACCTGTCAGCGCGCGAAACTGCCTCCCTTCGCGGTGCAAATCACGGGGCAGCCAAATGCTGAAATTTAACAGCTTCCATGCCGCTGACGTTTATTTCCGTCGCCGTTGAGAATTTCCTCGCGAAACACTACGTTTTTTGGGTGTTATTTTTTAATACCGAACCTGAAAAATGTTACCGCACTCAATACAAAACCAGGAAGAGCTTTTAAAGCAAACGAGTTCACTGTGGACTTTAAAGGCGAAATTTTATATATTTAGAGGCAAATGCGATGAATTTGGCTTTAAATACAGACCGAGGGTGTTGAAATGGTACATTATAAAATTTTTAACGTTACTAAATCTGGATTGTGACTATATTTTGTCGAGAAGATTAGATAGCAAGTATAAGAATTCTTATAATTGTCTATTTTTCGGTCTTACCCTATAATGGGCTGTAATAATTATCCGCTTCGATGATCTGCAAATAGAATATTTATCATATGTCTGTAACATATAGCTTTGATCTAAGTAAATTCCTGGGATTTTTCTGGGACTGCACTAAAATAGGCAAAGAATAAAAATAAATACAATAATCTGCCCTCGGTTAGGAAGGGAAGAATTATTTCCTTGCAATAAATCCTATCTCATCACTAATGGAAGAAATGGCATAAAATGACAATAAAGACGCCTTAGCTGTTCTCGGTAAAATAAAGGAACCATCGCTCCAGAATGGGGAAAATATCGCTCGTTTACAAACAGTCCCTTCGGAATAAATTTCACGACCGCTATTTAGGCTCGAAGTAACGGGTAGTCATTGCTTTCGCACATTGAGCGTAGGGAGTTTGCATGAAGGGTGGTGGAAAAATGAGTGCGAAAAAGGTCGTCGATCCGCAGTAATCTGTTTTTCAGCTTCCCTCACGGTTGGAGGTGACTCACAATGTGTATCATTCCGTACTGAATTCCGCCCCCGCGCGTATCACACGATACGGCCCTCGCGGCTGTTTTAGTGCGTGGGTCCGCCAAAAAACGCTAAGGAGCGGGTACGGAAAACGAACGAGTATCATTATCTGTGCACGCATCGTTTACAAAGGCTTGGCGCCGTTCCGCATCCCAAAGTTTTGGGTTGGGTTCTGATGGACGGAGGATAGCTCAGATAGTGTGGGTGGAGGGTCATACAATACACTATGCTTCACCCGTCCCCCGTCGCCCACGTCTCTCCCACACCCAAGCGAGGGTAATTTTTTCTGACATCCGGCGTACAGCGAGGCATTACCGGAAAAAACAACGGTGGTATGAAATTTTTCTGGGTGTGTAAAAGGCACTACGGTAGAGCAGGTTTTACTCAGGAGTGAAAGGCTCGAGATTTTCGGTGGCTGAAGCAAGAAAAAAATAGTCATGGTTACTGTTTTATCTGAATCGGATCTCAACTTGGAAAATATGACAGTACGTTGGTGAATTGAGATAGAAACAGGTATTTAGTTCAGTCAATCTTCCAGTGCATGGGGGTTAGATTGCTACTGGTGCGTTACAATCATTATGATATGATTTAATATTCCGTATAAAATGGGATGATCGTTTTTTCTATTCCTGGTCGCATTTTTAGTTTTTCTTGAAATTACCCGTAAATACCTAGCTAACTAGCTAATAAGAGGAGCCCTATCGTCTGTATTATCCTTTTGAAATGTTATTTAGTTTCTTATTTTGTTTGATATAAATATCTATAAAGTTTTGATGGTACAATTTTTAGTTTCTTCATCTACCTTCGTATTCTTATTATTATTCGTTTTTGTACGAAATTTATAAAACGGTGGTCCGTTAAATTCTGACATTATCATTGGTTGTCATATCATTTACATCTATACAATTTCACTCTAATTGATCACCTAATCGTCTTGAGCATTGGGCGTTAATTCACAATTAGTATGATGCTGTAGCCGTAGTAATTGCAAGCAATCATTTAACCAAATTGACTCACCGCTCCACGTTCTGAAGCATCTTTTCCATGCAAACCCGTCCTTCAATATCGGTACAAAGACATTCACTCGAACTTAATGAAGTTCCCCATGCGAACGGTGACATAATGCCGACAAAATTTGAAAGTAATACAAAAGATTGGTTTCTTATTTGGAGTCGCAGCACCGCTCATAGGCGTGGTTGTCTGGGATCGGTGTGGGTTGGTTAGCAGACCAACGCCCGTCTCCTCTTTGACCGCGAATGAAAATGCGTGGTGGAGGATGTAGTGGAGAGATTAACGTCTTTCATGACGGGTTTTTAGCAGACACTCTTATCGGAAATCTACTACTGCCGTAGTATCCGCTTCCGAAAAATGTAAAAGCGGCCCTTTGTCACGGGGGTTGATAACGAGATGTGCCGATGGAGCTTTTTTTAATGTTCGATGAATTCCGTGACTCTGCGTGCACTCGGGGGTGTGACAGAGTTATTTATTATTCCGGTTTCCGTTCGGCGTGTCCTGTCGACTTGTTTAGGGGCGAACCGTTCCGGTGTCGCCGAACGGGTCGTTTCGTAGAAATAATTGGGGTGAATTTTAAGTAATAAGTGGGGTGAATAGGATGTGGGAACGTAGAGATTCTTGGTCGGGTGGATTGAATTTCGTAAGTTACCAGGAAAAGAATTGAGTTATCGATTCATACAGCGTATTCCCTTTTGGGTTTACACGCTGATGTATTCAGTTCTTATTCATCCAAGGCATTTATAGTTTGAAATTTCCGGCATTCCCTTACGTTTACCAATTTATAGCGTTGGATGTTTCCCGAAAGTGGTTAAAGTAGTTATTCCAAACCAGGTTTTAATCAAGACTCGGTATTTATTGTATCTTCTGAAACAACCAAGGTAACGCGGAAGGCGTCAATACTATCTACGTCTTGTTTAAATTCCTTGAATCCAAGTATTTTCCTTGAATTTTTCTTTGTTTTTAGTATTAAACCGTTGATCTTCTTTAATGGTCGTCCATTGCCCGAGAGGTCGACTTCTTTCATTGCAAGGCTGTCTTCAGGAATTTCTCACTCTGTTAAAGCCGTGAATACGGAATATATTGGTCGCCTTCGCCATTGAATACATTGCTTCAGTGGAAATTCAAACGACAAGAAGAATTTTCAATGAAAAAGTAATCCAATAAATTTCGCATCACAGAGAATGAATAGGAAATTAAGTCACTTTTAATTTTTGCTCACTTCCGCGAGTAGTTACCAGATAGGTTCCTCGATTATCTCCTTTTCCTAGAAAACGTGAGCGTTTTAAAACAACATAATTACTTCGCTATCCAGCCGATATTCGGAGCGGGGGGCGCAACCTTCATTTTAATTAAAACCTGGAAGTTCTTAATAACAAGTACCCGAGAGTTAATTACGAGGAAAGCAGGCCTTTTCGGAAAGCCATCGCAATTCCTCGCTAATGTTCTCATATCGAAGGTCATGAGAATCTCGTGAGTACTCCAGAATTTCGGTAAAGAATTTTTTAACAGTCGTGCGGCTTTAAAAATGGCTTCTTCTCGTTCTTCTATTACCTGAAATGGAATGGCGTACAACTCTACCTTTCGGTAACTGGGGCATAGCTCCCGCATTGACTTTTCACCTAAAAATACCTTTTTCGGGCGGAACTTCGTGTTTTCGCCTGGGCGGGTTCAGACGTTAAGCAAGTGGTGCAGTTACCATTGGGGGGTTGAGAATGCGAAGGCTATGAAGGCATGACAACTGGATTATCAAATACATTATTTATTCATGAGAATGATTTGCAAAATTAAGTTTCGGATTTTAATTTAGATTTACTCTGAAATGAAGTTGCAAAGGTGATGAATAGTAACGAATAGTATTCTTTTTATTCAGGAAAGTCTGTTTATCCCGAAAACATGGTTGTCTTAATTTATTTTGGTAATATACTTATATTTAGAGTAATTTTAATGCTGCCGTACAATCAGTCGCCGTTTGCTTGAATGTTTAATTTTATAATCGAGAGGAGCCTACAATGAGGCCTGTTTCTAAGATTTTTTGAAATGGTAATTATATTTCCTTTGAGTGAATTGCTTCAATAAAGCATTAAACAATACAAGAGGTACAGATTGAGCCTAAGAGCCCACTAAATTAATTTTAACAAAAGTGTCTGCAATTTTATATTACAACACACGATGTATCTTAAACTTACATTAATCATAAATTCCTATATGCTTTAATGACATGTATACTATTCGATGGTTAAATAATTTTTCGTGACACTAAAAACGAATCGGGTTGAAAGTAACGTTAAGTAGCAACAATCACGGTTGAAGTCAATTCAAGACACCTTGTTAAAGTATCCTGAACTCTCCTGAAGTCAGTACAGGTTTTGGCGTGACTTTTATTTTCGGAATCTCCTTTTCAAACGGCCGGGGTGTTCTTCCGAAGTGGCGCAGGAACTATCGAAAAAGTAGAGTGGAGTGGTTTTTTGATGTGTGGGGAGGAAGGGTGGTATGCACGTGATCGAATATTCGATAGAGTCGATAGGCCTCCTAAATGCCCCCCGCCCAAGGGCCTGCGCTTATTAATTCGACTCCTTCAAGCCCAATCTGGCTCAAGGAGCAACCCCGAAGAAGGAGCCTCGAGTAGGTTGCCTGTTTGATCCGGCCTCTCCTTTGTCGTACATCCTAAGGCTTTCTCTCGTTCTTTCCTTATTTAGCAAAAAGGTGGGCCATTCTTTTATTTTTACGCGCTCTCTTTCTCTCCTCTGGGAGCCGGTGGAGGGAAAAGTTCGGCAGGTATGACGTTAAGGGCGAAAAAAAGCGACGGGAAGATTCTTGCGAGGAATTGGAACGGAAGAATGGTTCGCTAGGATGGCGAATCTTTGATCGGGTCTCATTTTTCATCGATCTTCCGCTGGTGGGAATTTTTCCTCCGGTATTACTCGTGCATTTGCGAGTAGTTTTGCTTGTATTTTGAGATTTTTGGAACTCGGATTTTTCCATCGTCGTTTTTTCATTCCTCAGCCAAGTTGATATTCTCGAGTAATAGATGGCTTTGTAGTGGATGCAGCTAATTTGTGTTTTAATTTTTTTGAGCTGAGCCATAGTAAATGTATAGTAGTTGTACAATTGCCTATGAGACACTCAAAATTTATGGAAAGAATTCGTTTTCTTAAGTTGAGATCCTTTAATTGTTCATAACTCCTAGGGAATAATATGCTTAAATTTTTGGTACATGTGAATATTTTTAACAGCTCTCCCTTTCTTTAAACTTAACTAGTTAAAAATAATCTCTTTGCTTCAGCTATATAGGATCCTAAAGTACCTCTTCTATTCGTTCGTATGATTACACAATAGCATGTACGATTTAATTAGAATAATGCCTATGTTTTTTTTGTTCCACGATTTTGTTTTTATATTTCCGCAACCATTTCTAACCTGGATGGAGATATCTATGTATACATTGCCCCTAATACAAGACCTTAAGTAGAGTTTTGTACAAATGTTTAATAATTTGCGTATGCCTGTAAAAGGTGTAATTAACTCGTATCTGTTGAATATACATGTACACTCAACATTTGAAAAAGGGAAAAAAACATGGGAATTTCCATTTCGTGTCTAAATGACCCTAGAATAGTAGCTAACGAGTATAAGGAGGGATTCATAGGTTATGTTTTCATAACGTCTATTCTGTGGTTTGATAATCCTTCTCTTCCTATTTTTTCATTCCCGATGAACAAGGCTGTACGCTTCACTCCACGCAAGAGTGTGTTAGGGAGGCATTTTTCATTTAAATGGTAATACACGCTCATTTAGTGGCGAGTGCATAATTAAGCTTCCGCTCTCTTTATTTAGCGAAAGCCCATATCACTCTCACTGAGCGGCGCACGCCATCCCCTCTTTGACCTTGCCGATTTTGCAATTACTACTTACGCAGCAAAAACCCAGCTCTCCATAATCACCATCTGTTCTTCGGTGCGTATGGCAATCACCGTCTCGATTAACTGGAAATAATCCAACTTCGCCCGATGACGTAAAGTTTATAATCTAATCCGCTTCAATGTGGGTATTTTTTGCACATATCCGGGTGAAAATATACATTTCGCTTGTGTTTGTGTCTCATCTCCTGTCAAGCTACTGACACCGAGGCCTTTTTTTAACCTTCCGCCAGATAACGAATGACTCTGATGTTTTCCTTTACTCCCACGTTTCCAAGTGCTACTTCAGAGGTTATTTCTCGGATATCGCGTGCGTCGTGATGGATCGCTTTGGGCATGGAAGTTGTTTGCAAAACCCCGCGGCTTGATTTTGTTACCGTCTTCCCTTCGCGGAATTAGCGCCATCGCCTCCGATGAATCCGGGCGGTTGATGCGACCAAGGAGACCTTGTGTAATTCCAGGCACCCCCTTGTCGCCCCTGCAGTTTTGTGGTATCCTGCCTCCGAAGGCTTCTGTTTACTCGCTAGGGATTTTTTACTTAATATATATTTATCTCGAACGCGATTATGCGTGACTTCTCTAGTTTGATTCACCCGTAATGTTGTCACTCAAAAATAAACTAACGAGGTTTGATTCGATTGTGCTTTTTAAAATCACGGTAAAAATATGTAAACATTGTGAAATGATTTCGAAGTCTTACTATGATATCAATCAAGTTTTTATGGACTCAAATATTAGTTACGAAAAATGAAATATACGATATTTCTGTGCTTGAAATGTTATAACTATAATTATAAACATCTTAAAATCTCCAAAATGCTATTGTGTAATTTCTACAAAACTTCAGTATCGTAGGTCGCTGATTTTGAAGGATAGTGGCATACATTTTTTTTTGCATACTTAAGCTTCAGGTATCCCAAGTCAAAAGAAATACCAAAATTTTTTCTTGAAAGAGCGTACATATTTTATACTTTCTCCCTTATTAAAGAGGGATTTTTCACTCTGGATACAGATGGTTGGATATTATAATATTAAAACCATGCTATTGGAATGAAATGCTTTATTCATCACTTCCGGATTTGAATTGAAAATTGAGTTAATGATAGTATACATCTAGTGTTTATTGGGCGAATTTAGTCTAATCTAGATTTGAACTTAAGATGCCAATGTTGTATGCCTTGCTCGCAATCCCCTTTGCTACTATTGTTATATATTCAGGTAGATTTTCATTTAAAAAGATTTCAAGTAAATGGCCTCCAGTGCTTGCTGACTATAGTTTGCTCGATATTACCCTCCCAAGGATAGTCATATTAAATTTTAGTAGTTTAGAGTATCTATAGCTCATGATGCGGGTTCAATGAGTTTTTCTCTATGAACATGCTTGTATAACCCTCAATAAATCTACATAATTACCTCATCCTTGAGTATAATCTACAAATGGTTTCTCTATCGAATCGGATCATCAATATCTCTTAGTGAAAATCTCCGGGCCATTGATGATTTTGAGGTGGCAACCATGTCCGTGGGCGTCAAGGAAGAATACTCACACCCAAGGTCGCGAAATGAAATTCAAGGGCAAGATAAAGGTGAAGCTAAAATAAAGGTGCCATCATAAAGCTGCGGGTATCATTTCGAAACAAATTTTTCCGAAGATGAGACTCACTCTATGCCTCCACGATTCCTCCACATTTTTCCTCCAGAACATTACGGTTGAGGCCGAATACTTTTCTAGGCGTATTCCCTAGCTGTATCTTGTATACTCAGCGGTAGTCGAAGGATAAGATTTTTCTTCTAAGGAGGGGTCCTTGTTTTTTGATGGGCCTTAAAAGTGGGCTCAAGAAAGAAGATTACTTGATACCCTCTGAATCACCTTCCTTCGCCCTTTTTCACCGAAAGTTAATGTCTTCGACATCTAGGCGTCCTTCACCTTGCTCGGATATGTTATACCCACGCAAAATGAAAGTCACTCCTCGTGGCCTCGACTACATACGTACTGAATCACCCAATCACATTTCGTGACTTAATACATAGCCATTGGAGTACGTTCGAACGCTATATTACGCAGGTACGAAAAATTAGATTATAAATGTCATCATATTCATACTCTGATTTTTAGGGAATGGTTGACGTGATATTATTTATTTTAAATTATACGCAAACGACCTAAGGTTTTTTGAATATTAGAAAAAGTATAAAGAAAAGCGGAAAGTTTACTGGACGTCATTCCGATTTTAATGATTTTTTTCGTTTTTCTTCTATTCGAACGACATACTTTATTCATTTTTTACAATAAACTGATTGAGAGGGTGTATGGTGTGCATTTCTTAGTGTTCCATGATTTTTGACCGTTATTTTATTTGTATTCATCACTCTTTTACTCCATAGCAAGTCTCCATCCAAGTTGGATTATAATATTTACACGACACTGGACGGCTTTGTCATTATGATGATCAATATTCATACGTAACCTTCGATGCATGCATCACTTCATACACAATATCTCCTTTTCTCTCTACCGTTTCTTTCCTCAGTTCATTTCATCTTGCATACTTTACGAACTGCAAAACACTCGTTAGAATTCGATGATAATCCGAGTACCATCGAAGGGCGACACGTATTTGTCCCCCAGCATCTTCATGTCTGAAAGCGTCGTGACCGCATCGGATGCGGGCTTGCACTTGACAGCACATTCTTCACTAATTTCTTCCTCTGTATTCCTTTCGTTTTCCTCTTATCGCTCCAATCTCTCATTTGAGGTAATGAAAGCGTAATGTCGTCTGAGCACGTTTCGTAAAGCGTTGGCCTTACGATGCTGGTGGCGGCTGACGATGCCTTATGGACACCCCGTTCTTCTACTCGAATCCCTCCGCTTACTTTTAAATGTACCCGCAGCGGCGTGAAGAGGAGGATGTGGCGTGCTCAACGCATCTGCGTGCTGGTGCAGATGCTTTAGTTTTTCGGTTGAAGATTCGCTGTTTCCCCCTTCTTCCATTAGCACTTTGTCCCCGCCAAATCCTCGTCCTTTTCCCCTCTATTTGTGTTTCCCGGAGCCTCCTGTCTCTTCCCATTTCTCTCTCTCCGTTCCGTCTTATGGTCCAATCCGCTTTTATCCCTCCTTTATTCTCTTTGTCCTTTTCAATTCCAGATCCCCCTCTTTTCCCCCAAAACCGGCTCTTTTCTCTCTCTTCGTTTCCGTTTCTTTCTCTCCCTTTCCTTGCCTTCAGTTTGTTCTTCTTCTTGATATCACGTGTTTTTCTCCATTACAGAGGGCATTAATTGATTCTGATCGTAACTCCTGTTAAATTAAGAAGTGCGAGTGAATATAATGGAATCCACTCATTCTAGGTTTTCTCTAATACCTAATTTTTACAATTATATAGTCTCTATAGCATTTTATGTGAAGACAGCTCCTCCTCAGTAAGCTTCCGAAATCACTAAAGAGGAATCAGTCTTACTAACAAGGAGACTACACACCGTCGGCCGCGATTTAAGTGATAAGACTCGGTAATTTGATAGATATCGAGTCAAGATTGACGAATCACCCCCAAAGTTGGGTTTTATGAGCGATAGTTTTCACGGAAAATGAACTTAAAGTTTACGAAAAATTGTCAAGTAGGCTATAAAGCTAAGTGTAGCAACCTTCGTCATTCGTCATTTCCCTGGAAAGGCAACACAGCCTAAAGCAGGGGAACTTCTCAATGTGATGTATAATGACCAAAAGACCAATAAACGCATTTCAAAACAACAACTTCGTCATTCGAACGTTTGACGCAGTGGTATGGTATCCGCTTCTAAAGTCCTTTTGGTCGGGTTCGAGCCCTCATGCGGGTAAATTTCTTTTCTCTTTTTTTCTTTTACGTACTCTGTCATAATCTTAACTTATATCTGTTTTCTTCCTTTGGTGGATTTTGAACTTATTTTCCAAAAGTTAGAGTATTTTTCCGCTGTGAGTCACCCGTTTCTTCAAATTATGCGCAAATACTGATGTCCGCATTTATTATCTGAAAACTACAATACTAGAGAGGTAACGCAGAGGACTATTTTAAATCTCTCCTACATCCAGCTGCTCGCTCTAACGGCAACTTTTATTGCAATACCCGACTTACATTTACCAATTCTGAACTCTGCACACATTGGTTTAAATATAGAAGCCGACAACCGTTTGAGTAAAGTAAAGATTTTTATTTCGCACATTCAGAATTCATTCCTTAATAAAGAAGAAAACAGATATAAGTTAAGATTATGACAGAGTACGTAAAAGAAAAAAAGAGAAAAGATATTTTCCCGCATGAGGGCTCGAACCCGACCAAAAGGACTTTGGAAGCGGATACCATACCACTGCGCCAAACGTTCGAATGACGAAGTTGTTGTTTTGAAAAGCGTTTATTGGTCTTTTGGTCATTATACATTACATTGAGAAGTTCCCCTGCTTTAGGCTGTGTTGCCTTTCCAGGGAAATGACGAATGACGAAGGTCGCTACGCTTAGCTTTATAGCCTACCTGACAATTTTTCGTAAACTTTAAGTTCATTTTCCGTGAAAACTATCGCTCATAAAACCCAACTTTGGGGGTGATTCGTCAATCTTGACTCGATATCTATCAAATTACCGAGTCTTACCACTTAAATCGCGTCCGACGGTGTGTAGTCTCCTTGTAAGCTAGAAGCTAACTAAAAGGTCATTTCGCATATGAGCCACCCCCGGGAATTGAACTCGGGACCGATTGTACTCTAGGTGAACGCGCTGCCCACTTGGCTGTACGGGAATCATTTGTAAAAGATTGTGACAGAATTATATGAATGTCACTCTTCATCCTATACTAAAAACAAATAAAAATATTCTGTCCTTCAATATACATGGGTGGTCTGAAAAGTTTCCGACATTTCGCCATTTCTCGACATGTTTTCTGAAAATTTCTGAAAATTTTCTGAAGATTTCCGAAATATTTGGGGTCGGAAACTTTTCAGACCACTCTCGTATGGTTGCAGGAACGTAAGAATGACAAAGGGTTTGCTTCGTTCGGATAAATTAACAACAAATAGGTTCCCGAATCTCGTATAAATATAAATCGATGGAATGAAGTCCTGAATGGAGCGCTCCGTTCGCATCGAATTATCTTCGCATTGTCCTCCACTTTATTTTAGCCGCACTTCTTTCTCATCCCATCTTTCCTCCATTCATTCCCCATCCACTGTCTCCCGCACTACGCCCGCAGGGGTTTTCGTTAGGTACGTCTGAGTGTGGCGTCCTTGGGGATCCTCACTGTCAGAGAGAGAGATGGGGAGTGAAAAACGCGCTAAGAGAGAAAATTTGGGCCGTGTATAACACGGGCGAGGAATATCCCCTTTCCGGTCATTTTTCTTTAAATAAAAAGGTCGTTATCCATTCATTTTCTTCTCTTCCACTCGGTTTGTTCCGCGCTCTCTTTCTTCCACGGCATCTGCATATCTGCCCCATTGATTAAGGTCAATGGCGAGTCGCTTTATCGTATTTTGGCGGACGTATCGCGTGGATTAAATTCGGGGGTTTGTGCCCCTTTTGTTTCCGGCTTAACGAGCTCTCAAGTCCATAGCGTTTTGTTCGCGCAGACGTCACCTCCGGGAGGAAATTACATGGGGTTATTCGTTCACCACGGTTTCGAACACCCGCGTAATTTTGCTCGTTTTTAAGGTGTGAAGTGCATGTGGTACTGATAAGGAGATAAGGATTTGAAAACGAGGAGTGCTCTATCCTATTGGAAATAAAACGTCATTGGATAGAAGAGGAAGTGAAGATTCATTGGGTTAGTAAGTGAATGTTCGATCAATAAAATTTTAACCGAAGTCCGTTTGTGAAGTATTCAGTTCGAAGGTAAGGTAATAAGCCTTACTAAGAAAAATGGAGGTGGGTAGTTTGTCCTTACAATCGTAGTAGGTCAGGAAAATATCGGAAGAAATAATTCATATACATGTAATGGAAAGATCTTGCAAATTAAACCTTTCATGTCGGAGAGAATTGTGATATATGATAAATGTGTATCTGATGAATATTATGTACAGTTTTATTTATCACGAAATCTACTTTTCTATGTCTGTATAATGCATTCACGAGTGATTTATTGTGCGTGATACCCACATTTTTATTCACCTTGTGTCGGTCTCTGCTCTTCATATCAGTCATTTAGCTGGATCATAATTTGTCACTCGAGTCTAAATTAAGCGTGGTTGTGGTTATTCGGGTAGACTGTGAGTGTAGTAGCTCATTAAGAGAGGTTTAATTATTGTCTTAAATTATAAATGCAGTGGTATTAATAATTTTTAAGTTGTCCACATCTATTTGTAAATTTTAATGAGCAATTTTTATCAATCCTTTTTTATATAATTAATCTCTTTTCACAACTCACCAAGTACATCCATGAAGCTATAATTTCTACATGTTTATGGCAGACTCAGTGAAAGTTAATTATAATAAACTCTAAGCTCGGTATCTTTTCCGTAAATTTGCGTGGAGAATAACGTTTTTAATCTCATTTAAAGATACCGTTTTGTCGCAAAGTTCTCACGAGGATTTATTTTCCGTAATTTATCTCGTTAATAAAGGTGATGAAACGATTACGACGAGAAACGCTCAAGATCCGGATATTTATGTTAGTTCTATGAGGTTTCCCCACCGTCAGGTTTTTACTACGCGTTCTGGGGTGTATGCAATAAATCTACACTGGGTTGGGGTTATAAAGCATACCAAGGGCGTTTCGAAGTGTATCCCTGTCCTCAGGGAAACCGCAAACTTCGTTATAAGATTTGTACGTTGCGTGTAGAGAGCTGTATTTCTATAGATTCGCCACACATGGTCGAGGCGTAGCTCGTAATAATTTCTGCTATCTTTTAGAGAAGGGATTACCGGATTTCTCCAGCCGACCAATCCCTTTCTCTCTCTCGCAAAGGCTTAGTATATGCATCCTTGAATGGTCACTTCTCATCATTTCTCATCGAGCTGTAATGTCATAGATAGATTTATGCAAGATGGGAAACTCTCGAAGTTCTCAATCGCATATACTCTTTGGACGGGAGCCAAGCGGCGATTTGGAAACCATGTATCTACATGCGACGGGTGTCTTACAGGACTTGAACTTGGCTTTCGTGTCATGCAAAAGTTACGTAAGAATCTCTGTAAAAGGCGAGCGTGAAATTTCAAGTAATAATATTAGCTGGGATTTACTTTAGAAGCTTTTTCCAGAGGAATTGTTACCAATCAGCGTGAAGATTTTCTTGTAGTATTCGTAGATTTTTAGAGGGTTACACGATAATGTGTAAGGATGCCCAATGGTTTAATTTTTACTGTTTATATGCAAGTTATAAGTTTAATTCAGTAAGTATGTGTCTCTATGTTTAAACCCAACACTAAGTCCAACAGATTCGTAAAGTTTGCTTAATCCAGACTGTAACATTTATTTTGAATATTTATTATTTTTATACCAGTTTCTAATTTGAAAAAATATTCAGCATTTACATCGTTTCTTTATTTAGGGGAGAGTTTTATATAGACTGTCCTTTATATCAAGTAAGGTTATTTGATTTAATTTCCTTTGCCATTTTAGGAAAGAGTCTTTATGATTTGTAAAAATTGTAAGGCTTCAAAAGGAAATAAAAAGTTAATTGCAACCGATAACCAAGTTGGAAAACTAAGGAATTCCTAACATTTTACATCTCCTCTAAAATTCAAACCTAGGACCTTAATATTAGCCTACCTCAGTATTGTTGTAGATTCCCCTAAGTTCTACAAATCTATATACTCCACTACAGCATACATTTAAGTTTATTACTCTGTTTATTCTGTGCTAAAATAATTCTACGTGCATAGAAGGAGACGTTAGAATACTTGCGCAAATCGTTGAGAACCCATAGGTCACTACGTGAACAAGTCGGATTTCAGCAGCCTTCGGGACACTTAATTAATTTACCCGCATACATTCGCGATGGGATAGGGGTGTTGACGTTTGGGGAGGGTCGGTGTCTGTCGCCAAGGGTCGTCGCAAGGACAAACGCAGTTCCTTAAGGTTGAAAAAGGGTGCTTTTTTGTGCCCTGTATTTCTGTCTCGTCGGGAAGGCGTTACAAATTTCACGCCTCAGACAGATTTTCGTCTGGCATCGTTTAGCATCGAAGGATTTAAATTTCAAATTTTCCTTTTGTGCCTCCAAACTTTTCGCTTCCTGTATCGCACCGAGTGGAGAAAGGTGTTAATTTGGAATAAGTTACGAGCGATGTTGTTTGCATCTCGCGAGGTGAGATTTTTAGAGCTCGAAGACGTGGCCGAGGATTTGTCATTTCTTATTATTCATTCGAGTCCGTTGTTTGAATGGATGTGGTGAATATTCACGAGATGGTGGGCAAATCTGCCGGTGCATTAGTGGAAATATGTTTACGCTGATTCTACCTCGAGATGAAAATCTGTGTCAGATGGACTGGATTTTAGGACGGAATAAGGAACGCCCTTTGTTTTTTGGATCATTAATCAATCTAGTGGAAACTCGAATAATTTTGCAAGAAATACAGCCTTCAGTTTTATTCTTAATATAATATCCACTGTTATTTTAAAATATACAGGTGGCCGAGATTTAGTGGAAATCCATATTAATACGAGATTTGGAGTTATGCATAATTTATTGTTTATTCTATTATTTTATCTTTACCATTATTCATTTTCATTGTTTTATTTCTTTAACTCGAATATTTTACTTCTAAAAATAGTCTTTGATTTTGATGAATTTTTACATCACTGTAGAACATAAATATGTGTATAAATACATATGCATGTTGGTTATTCATCAATTTTTTAAAATTTTATATGAAGTTAAACTTTAAGACATTTAACGGAAACGTTACGAGTAGTGGTAATTTGAATCATTTTGTCATAATTTGGGCATTTAAGCAGAGAGCAGCAAAAATCACACGTCGTTAATGACTCCATGTGAAGTAAATAAATACGGACGGAATTATAGGATAATATGTAGCGTGTAAGTATTCGGGGAAAACGAAGTATGCGAAAATGTATGAAAGTCTGCGGGGGTAAAGTAAACACAGTCGCATAAATCTTTCCGCAACCTTTAAAAGTAGCGTTATTGTGGGGCCCACAGCAAGAGAGAAAGTCGAAACGACGCATTCTACAGAGAATAGGAATAATAAATAACCGCAGAAAAAACCAAAAAGGAAAAAAGAAGAAGCTTTCGCATGCCACTGCCCGCTCGCACGGCGACCTCACGTAGGACATAAATCATCCATTATTGCTCGATTATTTTTTCCCTTTATTATTTTTTATTGGAAGGTTGCGTGGGATGGGAAGAAATGAGGGAGCCTCAGGAGAAGGAAAGGGGTGAAGAAAAAAAAAACATTTCTGAGGACATCTTTGGAGAAACGTGTGGGGGGTGCGGTGCGAAATCGAATCCGCCCTGCACCCTTTGGGTGCAGTGGTGAGAGCATCGCAGCTGCCACCTGGAATGGTCGTCATGGTTTTTGCCTCCTTCCGAATCTTCGGCCATCCCCTCCAGGGGCCCCCGTAATAAACTGGACCCATGCGACATTTGCCGAGTTTTATATGGAGCGATAAATCAGTACGAGTCCAGGAAAAAAGGGATACGGGGAGAAAGGGTAAGGGAGATAAGGGGTGCGAGGCAGGGTTCGGGAAGATCCAATTCCCTTCGAAATGGTCATTGCATATCGATACGATGGTGTAGGAAGGGGGAGTGGCGTAACTTCCACCGGTCGCCGTAATCGGCTTGGCGCCACCGTCGTCTTAATTGCTCGCCATTTCCCAGATTTATTTTATTTACGCGGAGGACCCTTTTCTTTAAGCGGTCAGGGTTTGGGGGTGCTTTTACTGTTGACGAAAGCTATCTTGGTTTTTGTTGTTTGTTTTTCCAGACCCGAAGAATAATACTATGTCCAGGGTATTTGTAGCATTAGGGAAAGTGATGTAACCAAGACAACCTGTAATATTTGGGCGTGGCTTTACGTTGTTGTACGTCCCTGACGCTTTGGTTTTCCGTCAAATCTTGCGGTACCCCTCAGAAATTGGTTCTTTAAGTCCATTTTCCCTTTCTATCACTATATGTTTTCCCTCTAAGAAGGTCATTGTATGATTGAATCCTCTGGAAGTACTGACGAATTTCTTTGAATGCAATTTAAGGTAGGAGTCAGAGGACAGCAGAGAAATTTACTATTTACCAATTAAAAAATGTTATCACTCTTGCGCAAATTTTATTACAGAATACACTTTCCTGTGCTTAACAGAAACAGTAATACTTTGCTATTACTTGATGGTTTGTTATTAATGGCTAATTTCTACTTCAGCGCTTTATGTGATTCTCCCGAAATAAAGCCACGCATCATTTCTTTCAATTTCTCCTCAGCGAAAGTCATAAAACCGGACTTTCTTCTGACCAAAAATTGCAGTCCATCGCTGCAGTGGGCGTCCTAAGGATCGGCCACATTATTTTTGGGCCATTAATCGATTAATTTTATCGACTCCGGAGAAATCCGCTAAAAAAATCCCCCTATTGACGGAATCTTCCATTCTTTTTTCCCCAACGGTTGTAGCGTACCCTAGTCCACTCTTTTTCTCTTATCTATCCAACCGTACCCTATCTCCTCCCTTTCCAAATTAGCGTCTCCAAGGGGCAAGGAGGAATTTAGTGGCTGCGGAGGGATTTCGGAGATGTATGTGTCTGATTACGTTGGATCCTGGCCAGATGGGTAGGAAGGGGTTAAAAGCTGAATAGGAGTGGCCAGGGGTTGGGTTATAATGGGTGGGGGAGGTTCGAATTGGAAGGGGTCGTCGATTGATGGGTAGGGTTTCGGTATGGTTTGATTCCGGGAAGGTGGGGACCTTAACGGCTATGTTTGAAGGCAACCCTGGAGATCGCAATAGGGATGAGTTTAGCGTATCCTGGGGACCTTTTAAATATACGGGAAAGGGTAAAGTGGCTATTTATCCGGTCGATGGTCGTAAAGTTACCAATTTGGGATTTTTTTTATTCGCTAATCATCCACTGTTGCGTCCCTCCTGTCCTAGCTCATATCGGAATCGTCGGGGGTTTCAATCCAAGTTGTTTTTGCTAAAGTTCTCAACAGGTCTTTATTTCTGTTCGTTATCTCTCTTGTTGAAGTTTGACTCCGTTGTTTTATAAGTTGGGGCGACTTTTATGGAGTCTCAAAGGAGGCTGTGTAAGCGGTTAGATATGCTTGTTGGTGAGTTAATCGAATGTCTTATCGTGATAGTGAATCGAAGGAACCATACGTCTGGTGACAACGTGAACACATTGAAAAACTCAATCGCTTAAGACGATTACTTCCCGGTTAAAGCGCTGATTTTTCCATCCCATCATGCACCGCAACACTCTTTAGTCGATCCCACATCTCATTCGAAAGACTGAATATTGTTAACTTTATCAGTATTCCTCTTTACTCCACTGCTTCGACTTGTATTTAAAAGTTTTTCTTATGATCTTTTATTCTGTTTGACTGATTTTGAGGGAAGAAATTGAAGGTGCGCGTAAAGCATTTATTTAAAGACTGAAGAGCTTATAAACATATCTTTTTTCGCGTAAAACAAAAGTAATATAATTATAACCCGGTTCTCAACTCAAAATTCTCCAGAAAGTCTTCCCCTGCTTTTTTGGATATATTTTTATGAGTATATATGTACTAATAGTTTTACGTATCAATTTCTCATTTTAATGATCAATGATATAATGATGGGATGTTGTTAGCCTTAGAGGAGACTAAAGTGTTTACTTTATTTCACAAAATAGAAATAATACTGGATATTATCACTATTTTCTCATCATGTCTGATTTCGATTGATACGTTTATTAGTTGAATGATCTTGATTACTTTCGATTTTATACGGACTTTCACTTTATTACCGCCGGCTACGAGTGCATTAGACATTTAAATACTTACGCCTTACGATAAGCGAAAGGGTATTAGTATAGTCATTTGGATAGTCCATTCCTTCTCCAGAGAGAGGGTTAATTCCAGATGTGTTTTCAACCGGATTTTTTTCTGCGCGAATTCCGGGGATCGATAAAAATGTATGTTTCCTTCGTGCTGCCATCTCTGGAGGGAATCCGAAACGAGGCGCCGCATTTTAAAGGGGAAGAGGACAAAAAACTTCATTAGTAGCCCTGTATGCGGCAATTTGTAATTTTAGAGCGGCCTGGGGAACTCCCCATTGGAGTGTATTGTTTTAGTCGTTGGAAAGATAAGAGGAAATTACAGAGCCGTCCGTATCCGGGAATTACTTTAAGCAATTACCTCTCCCCTATTGATTACCGGGATCGGATTAGCATTCTCGATATGGTTGTCACTCTCTTTTGGTTTCTTGCGGGACTTTCCAAATCCTTTTATGTAAACTAGTGCTCCGGAAAAGTTTCTCGCTGATGAATATTCATATACCCTTATATATCCGAAACCACGATAATTTTTTAGCTGGAAAAATATCCCTCCCTTCGTTTTCTTGCACCGTTTGTGTAAGAAGAGTTTAAGGTAGATTTTGGTCACGTGGGAAGTTAATGATATTCGGTCAAGAGTAGCTAAAAAATTAACTCTACGAGTTACTTATATAGTACACGCCATCTCATCCAGAAATCAGTTATCAGTACGCGTTTTAACGAATTATAGTTTATCTTTACATTTGTACGTCGAAATTTCATGTACTTTTCTTAAGAGAGAGCAATCAGTGTGACAGACATTTATGAAAATGATGTTTTTTAATTAGTTGACACATGTAATTTTATGTGTCTGTGAAAATTGCTCAAAGCCTTTCAACTGATACTAGTTAGAATACTTGTTACACAGATTAAAAGGAAAAATTAGGCACCGCTCCAAAATTTATAAATTTTGTAACTATGTACGTTTTGTGTTCTTTGTTTTTGACTCCTAATAATTGTATACAATGCAAAATTATGCCTCAGGCGTAAATGGGTTAAGGATTCCATCTAACGTCATTCAAACAGCGGCAAGGTCCAAGTTAAGCAAATAAATAAATCCCACGAAATTTCATCGAAATACGAGGAGCAAATGTTTGAGCTTCCCCTTGCGGGACATTTACTCAAATAAAAACATCTGGAAGGTGAATGCTTACAACATTACCCGCGAAGGGCAAAACGTGGGCATTTCGCACATAATGAATATTAAAGCAGCGAACTCGGAGATAACACCTTAATCGAAAGGAATGGCGTATGTTTTTAACCTCTTCCCGTACAAGGCGACTCTCGGATTAATGTATTCGTATATTTTCGAAGAAGAATTCTGGAAAATTGCTGCGTCCCCAGGGCGGACTTGGATGGATGATTCGATATTACATTTACATTAATACTCTTCAGGCCGCCTGCGCAACATGGAAATAATTCGCCAACTCGACGATTTTTAAGCATTTCTAAAGTCGTTAGGGGAGAAGGACCGGAAGTGGCTGTCCGTTTAAGTTAAAATGATCCAGAGTAAAGCTAAATTACTGCACCCTTACCCCGAATGAGAGCTTAATAAGCCAGTTGGTTGCCGTGGGCATTTGTCCATGTCGCTCAGAACCCTGGCAGCGGTTGTTGAGCAGTGCATGGAAAATTATATAGTTAGTAAGACGTTACTTGAAAGCTGCGGTAATGGAGGCATTCAGGAAGAGAGTACATCCATGAATTTGCGACCTAGACTCCTCATCTAGGTCACCCGAACACCTGTAATGGAAACTAAATCTTGGAACTTAATGAATTTCATCCATTTTTACGTACATACATCAAATATAATATAGTATAGCAATTTTTGAGTTGTGTTAAATATTGGTTCTGACTTAACTTATTTGGTGATTCCTTCTGATTCCTATATAAAAGTAAAATATCCTTATATACAAACTTAAATTTAGCATGGTTTTATTTTCAAAGTTGTAGTCCTCCAGCCAGTTTGCTGCAATATTCATGTAATTCGCGAGGAAGTTCATGGTGAATCGCATCTCATTTCTTCAATTCTATGATTTACTTAAATATTTTGTCAGTTTTTTTTTCTATCTTGTATTTTAGAAGAAATCTTTATTATTAGTAAATATGGATAAGGACTTAGGTTTATTTAGTCACAGTTTTGATTCTTTTCCATTAGCCTATATTTGCCCATAATTATAATTAATAATACATATTGACCTAACTATATTATCAATTTTAATTACTTATATTTATATTATTATGAACTTACATTTAAATGGTTTTTATAGGTGATTAATTGTAGTTAATGTCGAATATTCAATAACTTGGATGAACATTTTTGTGCCTCGAAAATAGATGAGGACTTTTTCAGTTAGTTTCACTATTATACCGAAAATGACGGGAACAGTTTGTGATGTGGAGATGCGTGAGAAGGCATCGGAAAAATAAATCCAGCCATAAAGAATCCAGATCTTTTACCGAGCATAAGACATTTTGTATCATCCATCTGCGGGAAGATAAATAACGATATCGAACGGGAGATAAAACAAAGAATCGGCTCTTTAACAAAGGGAAACACACGGCTCCACCCGTCCCACTCATTCCGGAGGAAATAAAAAGAGAGCAACAAAACGAAACCTAACGGCGGAGAAAATACGGAATGAATACGTCAGGAAGTTTTACGTCCATGAGCGGTGACCGGCTAAACTCGCTGCAAATACTAGTTTCCGGCACCCTCCTAGGACGTTAAGTTTCTTTTTATTGGCACTCCCTAAAAAGGGGGGCGGGATGGTCGACAATGGTTCCATTACTTATCCTCTCCCTAGAGTTGTATGTGATGGCCGTGCATCGGAGGCAGCATCCTTTTTGGATCCGCTCCAAGTCGGAGAAAAAGAGCTGCATTTGCGAAGCTACCGCACAGCGCGGAGAAAAAACGCAGCGAGTTGTATAAAAAGGGTGTCGTGAGCTAGGTATACTTAGAGTCTCTTTTTTTCGGGGACAATGGATTCGGTTTGATGCGGGTGTGTCTTAAGTGGCTCTTCTTACCTCCGTGCACTTTCACCGTGTGCATTTCGTGAGGACCGCCGCCATCTTGGGCTTATTTTTCGGAGGGTTGGGCAGCCGTGTTGCAAGTGTCGGGGATCTTGTTGTACCGAGGTTTTTCTTTCCACTACCCGGTGCATGCGTGGATTAAATGTGCCCGTCGCGTGATGCTGGGCTTGTTACGGTCTCGCTCTGCTGAAAGTAAGGACGTACTCTTCAATTATTTTTGTGATTTTTGCGGCGCTGGCTGCTCTTGCTTTCGAGGCCTTTTTTATTAGTCGTGTTTTACTAGATATCGGTTATACTCTGAATATTTAATTTAATTAAGTTTTTTCCGTGTTGTGATATATATATTCCCGTAGATGAATCCCATCATCCGTAGCTCACGTAGTGGAAACTGTAAGATGCCACATTGATACGCTTTCTTTTCTATCGGTTTTAGAATTTTTCTTATAACTTATACACCATGAGGTTTAATATCGACGTCAACGACTTATCTCTTCATTATGAATTTAACTAATTAATTCCGTTTTGAGAGATTACTATATCCGGTAAGCAAGCGATGCAAAATTACTATTTTTCAAATCATCATCATATATGTATTACTCGTTATACTTCAAAAATTAAATTATAAAATGTAGTTGTTTAATTCACAGATACATGTGAATGTCATAATTATAACCGCAGAACTTATATGTTTATTTACATAACTTATATATTTTTAAATGCCATATCGTGATGATATACTGTAGCATACTGACTCACTGAGGAAAGAGAGCAAAGTATCTCACTCCTCATCCCAACTCTTAAACCTCATTCCCTCTCCAGGGCTTGAGGTCACTACTGGTGGAAGAGTAGAGGTTCGAACCAGTCTTGGGCTTATTACAGAGTCAGATGATGTACGTGAATAATGATAGCACCGATCCAAATGCACAAATATTCCATCGGTATGTCTGTAATTGTGCCAAGAGCTCAGTCAGTAAGGAGTATTGTCAGCGAGACGGTGCTCTTGGACGTGAGGTGCTCTCAGTGCATATGTTAGCTTAAACCTAGAAGCAGAAGCAATTAAATCTCGCTTAACCCTCTCGGGGAAAGAACTAATAAGGAATTCCACGGCTGTCTCGACTTGTCGCGATAGGGCCGTATTAATCGGCGCTTCCTCTCTCCATGTGGGTGGTTTTGAGACGATCGTGCGGGATTTACACTGCATCGCGTTCCGTAGGAATGTGCTACGCCTACTGATCTCCCGAGGAGTACAATTAGTATCTGTTCCGCCTCGTCTTCAATTGCTGCGGGAGTAGTTAATGCCCGCAGATGAGACCCGGCTTTAGCGCATGTAACTCCCTCCTGTATATGCATCCTCCGCCGTGTGTTTCACTGCGAGAGTTTAGGTACCCGCATGAAACAGAGGGGTATTACGTCTTTAAAGCGCACTCAACGCTACGTGCATCCCCGCACTCCAGATAAGCTTTAAAGTCGAATCTTTTTCTCGAGGCGGGACGTTAAAAGGAGCAGGGAATGGCTCGATAAATTCTCTCCCGTAGATGGCGTCTTTATCTGGCCGAGATGCGCTTTTTCTCTTACCTAATAGACGTCGACGTCGTTACGTCTGTTTAGAATGGACCGTTTCTTTCTCTCTCCCGAACAATTTGCGTCGGTTTCTCTTTGTGAGCGCACGGAAGGGTATTTTGCGTCTTTGCAGCATTCTGGAGCGGAGGGTTTAGCGGGCAGATATCGGCTGGATAACCATTTAAGGTCTTGCGCGATCTGTTGAAGCCCTCATGGCACTCCCTTTGTGCCGGCCGCCGAACATGTGCTGTACATGCTGCGACTTGAGACTGCTGATAACTGGCCCTCATGCTGGGGATTGATAAAGTCTTCTTGTTTCAATATTCTTCTGTTGGTGTAACCGGCATAATTATTGCTATGGCAAGATATAAGAATCCCGCAGTTAAGTACAGAAAATCTCCCTTGATGTTACGGACTCGATTATTTTTTTCTTAAAATCTAATAATGAAATTCTTCAGGGTAGGTCAGGGTATGCTGTGGGAAATCCTGCGTTTGCCGATCCTTTTAGGTTTCTCATTTTTCACGTTATTCCCTGTTTATTTTATGCTGTAGAGAAGTCTGTTATAAAATTCATGTAATTTTAGTGTTTCTGAAAATTGTAATGCATACATTACCTGATTAATTAATTAGTGACACATGTTATTTTATTTAAATTAGAGATTCCGCACGTTATGTTTTTCATCAAAATACCTTTAGTCACACAAGGTCGAATTCAAGGAAATGGAATATATCAGCTCCGTTTTGATCGTTAACGTTTAAGTGCTCCTAGATGCATATTAAAGCGTCTATTAAGGAACTTGCTGCGGAAATGATGATATGTTCACCATATGCCTCACATCGAAAGTCGGTTCGCTTATCGGTTAGGTAGTTAAAAACGTAGAGAGGAAAAGGTAGTTAAAACCTATACTTTACGCCTAAGAAATAAACGAAAAGGAGTGGAATTCCAGGACGTTTTCAGACACTGTGAAAAAGCTGAATTAAAAAATGCGGAAATTTTTGATTAGTGGAGACTTAGTGCCATTTTGCTTACGGTTACAATTCTCGCAACCGTGTCCACTTTTAATTGTTTTTTCATTTCTGTCTTTGCTTATCTCTCCATTCTCTTTCCGTGGACACGTTATGTTTGCACTACCCGGAAGTTTCAGAATAGGCAGCCAGCAGAAACGGAGGAGGTCACAGGGGCTTTTAAGTAGGTTGTGTATGAAAAAAATTTCGGCGTAGAGGCTGTGGTGGCGCGGGTTCATGCTCTCGCATGCATAAATTGCAAAGGCTTTTCCATTTCGGGTGTGCGGGGGCCGTGCTTCTCCTATATCGCTGTTTCGTTTCGCATACGGCCGTGCACGAGTGCATATATGGGTGGGTGTGCATGGATACGTATCTATATGGTGTGTATGTTCAACTGTACGCATATACAATGGCTCGGCTAAGATTAGGAAGGAATAATTCGATATCTTTAGGTAGAAGTGTACCGGAAAGTATTATTATGCGAAATGGAGAAAGGATTGTAAATTATTACTGCATAGTTTTTCTTTAAAGTTTGCACTGAAAGATCATCATGGTTATAGCAATATATTTTAATGTATTTGGAAAAAATCGCCTTTTGATGCGAATTTTAAATAATATTTTATTTGTGAACTTAAGATATTAAGCTCGAGTAAATTTTAGGAGTATATCAGTTTTGAGAATAGTTAATGAATATGCCCATAATAATAAGAGTGTGGACGTAATATTGTATTTTAGTTCCCGTTCGTATCCCCGACATTTATTCATTTACGTTAATCCAACGTATGTACGTCGGAGAAAGAGTAAATGAAACAGTAACCATATTCAATCATAAAACTTTTCTCTATGTATGATAGACGTTGTATTTGATACCGATAACATACTCGGTACAATCGTCGTAGTATCTAATATACTCGACTGTACATTAAAATTAAAATTCAGGGTACTTATAGAATAATGGCAAGGTTTTAATGCGGCATAACGCGAATGAAAGAGCCCAACCCTTTTTCATCGCAGTAATAAATGGTCCGTATCATTGAAGGTGGGTTATTGAGTCCACAAATCATGTGTAAGTCACCGAAAGTCTTTTGGGAACTCGACAAGGAGTGCGTGAAACGTTTCGATATGTATCGTGTCGAATGCACGCTTTTTAATGTGCCCTCGTCGATTCGTCGTAGCTCGCCACTCCCACTAACGCCAACATAAAGTAGCGTACGGAACACGTATACGTTGAAAATCCATGGCGGAGACATGCTGCTTTATTAAGTCCACCCGATGTTTCGATTCCGACCGATTTTTTTCGCTCGGCCGGAGCACAACGAACCTTTTTTCTATACAGACGATGTTATCTCGGCGTAGTTTCCCCGACCGGTTCGGAGGATATTACGCGACTTACATCCCACTTAAAACTGTGACCGTTCGTTTAGAATATCATGCTGTTGTGGAGTAGGGCTGGGATATTCAGTGGTCGAGCATATTATGATGAATGAAACGCACGGATTCCACTCCCTCTCTTACTGTAGCCATCGACTTCTTCCTCCATTACACATGCAAGTCCAGCCTCAAGGAGGGATGATGGTGGTGGTGTTAGAAATGTTCGGGGGAGGTTTCTTTTACGGGTTCGCCACCGTGAGATCACGCATCTAATTGCTCAGAAGTTTTGGCGTGCAACGTTCTCCGTTAATGCTTTCGCCATCTGCCGTGTGGAGAGAAAGGGGTTCGAGGATGTGTTTGGGAGAAAACGTATGCGAAGGGAGTGGGAAGAGAAGGGTTGTCTGGACCACGATCGGGTGGTATCGTTCGCTCCTCTCACTTGGATCTTCTGGACCCGCTTTTGCGGCATTTCTTAAACAGAATTTACAATTTTCTATACTAAATAATACTTATCGGTTAAAAGCGTCTATGAGCAGTTCGGTTGGGACGGAATCTGTGACTGTATTTTTGAAATATTAGTTCCCAACTCATATTTACTATCTCTCTTTCGGTGTTGATTGATTCCTTCCTTTTAAATGTTAGTGATCACCATCAGTAGGTCGGAATCATATCAGAACCCCCTTCCTTTTACTTTCCTGATTTTTTTTTTTTTGGTATCCTTGGGTGATGCTTTGGTAATCGCCTACGCTGAACTTTCTTCCTCTTACCTTTTGAAAACTCAATTTCCATTGTATTAACTCTACATAGCCTAAGGCGCCTTAAGGCATCTTCTGCAATAAAAGAATCAACTTCTCAACAAATCGATGCTTATTTTGTTGAAGTTTGCGTCAACATGGGTGTCTATTTTCTAAATTTACTATTGTAATCCTGGAATTATAATTATTCAGACTGGGTTTGGTTTGGCGGTGTTTCAGGTCTATCCTCAGGTATCATTCACCTCGAGTTAGGTGAGTTGAAGGCTTAAAATAAGAAAATAAATCGTTCAGGATTTAAGTAAACGATAATATCAATTTTACAGTACGATGATCCATGTTTAATGGTACAACTTTAAGTACTAATATTCAGATAATGTTTTATATCCATTGTGGAATCAAATTGCTTGGCTTTAGCTACTTTAGTTTTAGGTTATTGGTTAATTTGGGTTCGGTTATTTTACGTGTAATTTTGTTTGAGATATGCGTATGATTCTTGAAATACATTTATTCAATAACATACACTCATGCATAAATACATGGGTACGCATTTCGCGTATATAAGTGGGAAAGGAAGAGTGTACACGCCCGTAGATTCCCTTACAAGTCTTTCAGTTTTTCAGTACCTCGCAAGGCTTGCATTTCTTTACCAATTATCGCAGTCAATGCCGTCGGAGCGTTAATTTCTCCAAAACATCTCCAAGAAGTACCCTGTAATTATTGCAGAAAAGCCGATTGAATTACGTAATTGGTACGTATATTTTCGGAAACTTCGGTTAATGGGACGCTATTTTTATATCGAGGCCCTCGTGAATTTTAGGAATTTGTAAAGCTGGTCGTTAGGTAGGTGGGAGAGAGCTACTATTTCTACTTGCGCGTGCAAAGCTAATGTGGCATAGGGCTTTAGACCCTCGACTCTCGTAGCTGGAATTAACGAAGGGCGTGGAAGCTTCTCTCATTCCACCGAGGGAAGGGGAGAAAAAAGGAGGTTTTTTTCCGGGAGGGAAAGGAAAGACGCGGTTCGTTAAGAGAGAAGTTTCCGCGTATTTTTTTCCTTTTCGAGATATTTTGAAAGGTCTTTGCTTTTTCTAGGATTCTGGCTGGCAGAATGTCAGGACTGGGATTATTTAGAAGAGGGATACAGTCTCCTGATAAAGGGAGAGGTGGAGAATTAACGCGTTAATGCATTTTGATGATTAAGAGTAGCAGTAGGTTGCAGGAGTAGGTTGGCGCGGTTGAGGATTAAGGAATGTTGCGCCAACGCCTCTCGTGAATGTTGTCTTGCCGAAGGAAGTTTTAAGGTATCTCGGGTGGGAAAAGTTTGAAGTTGCCTTGTGTGGAGGATGGTGTTTTGTACGCAGAGTACTGTAATTAAGCTGTCGCGAAAAGGTTTTATTCCTCGAAACGATTTTTTTACGAAGCGAGGGAATATACGGAAGTTTAATCGGGAATGTAGTAAAATGTTTCATGGTTTAAATTATGAATAAAGAGATTTACACAAAGGCTCGCTCGTTTAGAATTCCTCTGCAGATGCTTAATTTGGAAAAGGTGACGATTTTGTCTGTTGGGGTTGAAATCAATAGGTTTTCAGTGAGAGATTTTCACCTTGTTGAATGATAGAGATTGAGTAAAAGTATGCAATTATTATAATATATCTAGTAATTATAGACTTGGAAAGTTTGAGGAAAACAAAGACAAATGATTGAACTAATTAATGTCATTGAAATTCGACTTAGTGAGTGTATTTCAATAAATAATAATTTGGTCTTTTTCTGAAAATTGGAAAAATGATTAATTTAAAGTCGAAGAATGGATAGATATTTTCTTTACTTAATATTAGTCATCTCCATGGTCATACATATGATAATAATCTTCTCTCTTATCCTTTATGGGGTCAGTAAGCATTTGGTCCATAAGCACCTGTCATTGCTCACTTCTTTTCTTCAGTATCAGTTTTTCAACAAAACGACACAATTTTCTGCGTTCACTGGGCTGAACTGAAAATTAACGGCAATAATCTATGTCAAAGGAATTTAATTAAAGGAGATAAATGTCACTATCGCAACCCAAGCGCGCATCTTAATGCTTGTCGTATTGCCAGCTTAAATACACTCTTACGGTCCAACCATCTTCCTCACCCGTGGCCTATTTACATCAGGATTTATTTCTATCGTTAAGACGCTTTAAATCCCGCACTACATTTTACATCCCGTGAGCATCGGATAGCAGGTCAAAGACAAGGTCAGTGGTGAAGTTGCCTCGTAAGGAGAAGCCATTACGCCACCGAAAAGTGCTTATGAAGGACGTTCAAAGTCTTATACCCTCTCCGGTCACGTTGGAAACTTACCTCCTGGGCGTAATTCACGTCCACAAAATCCGTCCAACCCCGTTTTGATTGGGCCTCAAAAGAAAACTCCGCGTCATCCGCAAGTGACCTTTTATCCGTGAGAATTTCAAGTAGTTCATCCACGTCGGGGCGGTGGGGTATAACTCATGCGTACTCGCGATTTGAATTGCGGGCGTGTACGCGATGCCCTGCCATTTATGCTTACATTCGCGTAATGCGATCATATTTTTCTCCTTCGCAAAGGCTAACGGAGGACGAAAAAATCGTTTTCTAGAGGGAGGAAATCGTGTTACTCTCTCCCTTTCCAAGTTTCTTTTCCACGTCGCGGACCCTTTTTTGCGCAATTCCGTGTAGCGTTTTGCGATTTCCGAGCGTTTAAAATATCTCCCCTGCGCTTGGCTTCCACGCGTATTCTTAAGCCTCTGTTAGTGCGGCGACTTTTTCCGACTTCATTACTGCGGCTGGTACCAGTTTATATGTATTTTTAGCTCCATTTGAAATTCATTCACACTATTGGTCTGTTGTTATTTTGAGCTTTTATCATATTTTTGTCGTGTTCAGTTTTAATTAAACCCAACCTAACGAACTATATTTGAAAGTCTAAGCGGTAAGGCATGAATTTTTGGAGAGCCATAACTAAATAATTCAGATATTCTGTGTTTATAAATGTGGAAATTGCAACAAAATTTCTAATTGAACTATAAGGAAACGTATTGAGTATTTTTATTAAAGATATTATATATAATTTTAAAAATAGCGCTTTATTCTGTCAGATATTGAGGATTACTATGATCTCTCAATCAGCATAACGTAGGAAAAATATCCATTACAATCTAAAGGCATATATTTTAAATATAGGATTTGTAGAAACATTGTAAACAATCATTATAAGTAAACGTAATAGTTATTCTTTTATTTCCCCTCATGCCGTTTACTGTGAATTCAAAGATTATATGATAAAATATAGTAGTGAAACGATCTCATATTGAAAAAAGAATAAAACTGAACACCACGGAAATCATATGTTAGTTAGCTTATTATGGGTTTCTCAGACTCCGCCACACTGGCAGAAAGTTAAATATCCTTCTTGCTTTGCATCGAGGCGTGCCTTCTGTAATTCAAGTTTTTTTCGCCTCCTCAAACCCCGCCTTTCGGCTTGCGGTCGCGGTTCTAAAAGCACGGTGACCCGCGTTTCTACGAAACAATCTCCGGCGAGATAAATCGCGAGTGACGTAAAAGGCGTGCGGAACTTGTCGTGTCGATTTATAATCTCGGTGCGTTTCTTGGCGGAATATACTTTGAGTACGTAATCTGCCAGGTTTTCGCGTTCCTTTGACAATAAATTTGAGTTTGCGGGGATTTATGACGGGTGCTCGGAAGTAGCTTGGCGGACCGACATTGGGTCGCTGCCCGGAACATTTGGGCCGTTGCTTGAATCGTCTGTTTTGATCAGTTGTCCTCGCAATCTGCGAATTCTGCATATTTCCCAAGGATGTGGATTAAAGAATATTAGTGTTTTAGACGTTTCTTATACTCCCTACGAAAAGCTTTCAAATAAGGATATGAGTTGACAAAAACAACAGTTACTTATTTGTTGATGAATCTCGACAACTTCTCTAAGGGAGTATATGTTGAATTTAAAATCCGTCAATTTCCATTCGGCGGAATACATTTATAGTAATGTTATTCATTTTTTCTTAAGTTATTTACTGATTTTTTGTATATACTATTAGTTTGTCATTTTCTTAAAATTTTAAATCCATTTCTTTAGTGCAATGTAATTCCAGATTGATCAAAATTGAGTATATTTTATGATTTCAGTCAGAAAAGTCTTTAATTTCAATTTCCTTTTTACGAATATTTTTGCGAATTTTTAAGCGATAGTAGTATATAGATGAAATGTTTGAAATGTTGTATGGAGCATCATTGGATTTATGTTTTGAATGCCTTCCAAATGAAAGTGTAGCACACTCACCTTAAATATTTGGTAATTTGGATTAATTTTTGCCTTATTTCACTACATTACATATTCAAATTAATTTAGGAAAAAAATTCGTGGGCGATGAGTAGGAAGAAAATATTTTTGATCAATGCATTTGGCTAATGATGATTTTGGTTGCGAAGCCACCGCTATAAAAAAATAGCCCCATGTTAAGACATCATCAAGAACCCACCCCCCCATTCCCGGAACGTAAATGTAAGCTCTCCTTTCTCTCGGAAGAGGGCAGAGTTATGACAGGAAACGACTAAATCTTGCCTCCTCGAATTGTTTCCGCAAAGCACACTAGCGCCATAGCATCAAATTTGTAAAGTCGATGATTTCTCAGCGTCAACTTCTTTTACGCTGATGACTCGTCGGAGAAGAAAGCGGCGAAGAAAAGAGGAATAAAAGAGCATCGGAGAGCGTTCTCCTTCGTTGATACGGTCGGAGGTGATGTTAAATTGGTACCGGACGAGGACATCAAATTCTTGTATTTATTCCTCCGACGGCACGAATGGGGATTCTTTTTGAAACCTGTGCGAATAAAGTTCCTTCCTATCTTTCTCTGCCTTTGCTAGGTTTGCCAACTGATGAGCGACTGATAGGGAGAGCTCTTCGTGCTCATGTATACATCAGACTCCCGATCATCTGGGTCGCGGATTAATCGTGCTGTGCAAGAGCATGTGTGTGTTCAGTATGCCTTACCGAAATATATACGAAGGAAATCGTAAATTTAGAATATTTATTCTCATTACAAGGAGCATAATCACTCCAGTTTCATTCGTTTGAATACAAAAATTTTTAAAATTAATTTTCGGTGCCCTGGTTGATTCGCTAAATAATACAGCTATCCAAGGATGATGCTTGGTTAAGCTTTTATCCCTGCTTAAATTATTGTAGATAATGATATAGCAAAGAAAATTATGGTGGAAAATCATTGATTTTCCAATTTAAGTCGCAGCTTTTAGAAATTTAATTTTAAATTTTAATATATTGATGATTATATCGCTAATAATATTCTTTCTTTCTTTGCAGGTAAATATCAAAGTCTGGCGCTGGTAATGTAGGTGATAATTGGTATCCGGTTTTATAGTGAGTACAGTATACTATTCATTTCTCATCTCCAAAGTTTCTTGGGATATGTGAATCTCATTTGAAATGTTTGTCGCTTCTTTCTTTAATAAGTGCGTTAAACAACACATTGTATAAATTACATAAGAATCTTCCATCCATCTAAATGAGTGGTTCTTTAAAAAGGAGTGCATAGGCAGGTGTTTGCTGTTAAAAGTATAAAGCTTATCAGGAAGGGTTCGTTCGGTTGTACTATTTGTGCCCCAATACATTATCGTCAAATTCTAGGCAGTTGGTAGAACTGCTTAACGCCCGCCTCTCTTCCGTCTCCACGACCCCTTTTGATGACGAGTGGGCGTTCTGCTGAATGCTTATGCGTCGGATGGGAAATCGTTGCAAGCAGTTTCACCTCTTGCCAGTTTGATATGTGGCCGTCCATCACGAGGAAAGAACTCTTTGGCCCCGGAAAACGTCATAATGATAATAATTTTGCCTCCCCTATCTCATCTCTCCCCATTTCTTCCCTTCCCACGTACCTTGCCCTCTGGCCCTCTTCCCCTACGCCGTGGGCACGCCGGGAGGTTAAATTGCGATATCGTAGTTTGCTCGTAAAGGTGGATTTATGGGCCTTCTTGTCCACTTTGGTCGGGAGGTCGTCGGTCCAAGCGCCGCGGAGGGCGCGCATACTCCGGAGGCCTCCAGCGCCCACACGTTTCCTCTCTCTCTCCAGCGGTTCATCTTGCTCTCCGGTTTAGTTCCCGCGTGTCCTGGGGCCGTTAATGCGTTTATCATCGGCGGAAGAGAAGGTTTTTATACCTGGGTTTCAGATGAAATTTTCACCCTCTTCCGTTCCCTTTTGCGGAATGGCTCGCCCTTTTCCTGTTTTGAGATCCGGCTTTTTCCTTCGTGACGTGATCCCACTTAGTTTTTAAAGTTGATGCTTCGGTGCAGCAGTTGCTAGTAAGCTATCTGTCGTCGTAAATGATTGTAAACGTACTCAGGATGCTCAAGATTGATTCATGTTCTCTTAATGTTCGTCGGTTGAGGCTTTGAGTGGACAGTTGCCAATTTAGTAGATGTTACGTTACGGGTGTCAACGATGTATGATTTCTGGAAATACATAAACGATATTAATCTCTTATTATGATATGCTGATTATAAGCGTGCAGAAGTTTAAATTGGCTGCTAGTTTTTTTCCAAAATAACAGCATTCATGTTTGTACTATTTAAATTATTATTTTTTATATCCTATTTCTTTTTAGTTATATGTACCATAAAATTTTTGCATTTACATTTTGTTATATTCATCTCCCTATGGTAGTATCATATTCGTGTGACAGAGATAATTGTACGAAGGATAAACGTTGATTCATTCTGACAACTTAGTATATGAATTCAGAAGGCCGGCCACTTAAATGCAGGAAATTTAATCCGGAAGTTAATTTTACAGTTACAAGTATAGGAGTCAGTGTTCCTCTTTATAACGAGAGGAATATAATGAATGAATGAAATGAAAACTTTAGTAAGATATGTAAAATTTATTTTATGCTTACCATGGAAGAAAGGTGATGTTATATCTCTCCTTAGTCTGAAGTAAGCCACCTCGTTTTCCAAGCAAATATAAATTTTGTAGATAATTTCGAGAGGTTCCCGAACGAAATCGACTGTAAAAGTGTGGAACGAAAGTGGACTAGCGGGGTCAAACAAGAACTGCAAAAGAAAGGCTTAACCTCGCCTAGCGGAAAAATACTTTATCTTCCCCACTCCCGGAAGGTGACTTCCAAGGCATGCAGATGCACGTTCAGCAATAACGAATCACCTTCTAAACATTCTCCGTGATCGCGCGGAAACGCATCAAATCGCGCGGACGTAACCCATTTTTCCGCCGAAAAAATGGCGATCCCCTAAGTCAGTCTCGTTGATATCCCTCTGCATTACGGTTTCCTACGGAAAGGACGTCCACCCACACTGTCATGCACTCGAGTAGCGGAATTTTCGCTGATCTGCGTATTCATCATCGTTACACAGCACCGCTCTGTCTCTGCTATCTCCTTCCTGTCCCTCCCCACCGCTCATTCTCGCACTTAATGTATTATTTTCATCCCCTCCCGGTGCGGACTACCGCCGTCCCTGATGAATGGCTCACTTCCCATTAATTAAAATAATCCCGGACGACTCGTGTCCCCGTGTTTTCGGCAAGGAAGAGGTCCAGTAGGAAGCTCTTATCGCTCACATCTATCTGCTCTTTGTGAATTACGGTGTTGTGTTTTCTGGAATGGGTGCTCTTAAAAACAGTTGCCGTTTCCTTGATTTCCGGTTGGTGCTGTCTCTCCTTCCTGCTGCTGGTGTTAGGAGGAAATAATTTGTTTGGGTGCTATCAGAGGATTAAATGTCCGCAGGAGTGATGTTAATTTTCTCTGGGGTGAGTGATTTTCATGAGTGTCGTACTTTCGCAAAAACTTTGTGTGGAGGAGTTTTTAATGCGATACACGTCGCCAATGCAATCATAATTGTAATCTCTTTCTTATTCGAGAAAAATGTTACACTATGCGGTTAACTTTTACAATGAATCCACGCATACTAAATATTTATTTCTACCCGAGGTCACTAACGTTTCTTCTCAACATCTGGAACGTGTCGTAGAAACAGGTCGATTTCCTGTAATAATAGGTTTCAGCCTCCTTTCGTTTTTATCGCTCGTGGATTTTTACACTATTGCGTAAAAAATTCCTACGGAATTCCATACGAAATATGATGTAAAATCTCGTGAAATCTCTTTGATGATGATTAATTTTGTAAAAATATCTCCTTTTTTCAATGTATTCCCGTTGTCGTTAACGTTAATTCAGGTTTCATTTTGCTTTAAAAACGATTAGAGATACTGCTTAAAAATATTAGAGCCATGAGGGAGCTTAAAAACCGTTCTTGACGCTTAAAATCCGACTCTCACAGACACGATTTTCTAGAAATTTTGTTGCATTTTTCCGACGTCCTAAATAACATACCCCTCTCGGCCTCCTATTACTTTCTTGCCAATATAGCCGAGCTTCCAGCGGAGATATTTATTCTCCGAATTTTTTTCTCATTCAACCTATTCCATCATCCGCTTTCTTGTTTTCTTTCTCAACGTATCGCGTTGTATTTATGCATCTCTTTTCTCGCTCCGCAAATGGTGGAAGAAGTGTTTTACATTAAGAGTTTACCGAGCTGTGCGTCATCTTCCGGAGATGATAATCTTGATTTTAATGCGGTGTTCCGGGTCGGATATTGTGGAAAAAAGGAGCGATTTTTTTGTCGGCTTTACGCACATTCGAAACTCGAGTTTGTTAACGATGGGCCGTTTCCTAGAAGCTGAAAAATCTCGGACGGAAGAATTTTTATGTCGAGTTTTATGAGCGTAACATTTTGATGATTTATCAGAAAATTGCTCTGTTACACGCAAAACGCGATGAATTTGAACGAGGTTACTCTTAATTGCATCTAACATGATTTTGGGAAACACATAATTTTCGAAGTTTAATAGCTGTGCTAGATCACATCAATTAGTATTAGTGGTATCCCTGAAAATGGTAACTGTTATCAGATGTGACGCTATAATTAAAATAGTTATCTATTGCGTTTTTACCTTTTATGAAATGAAATATTCGATTTCGATTGTCATTAAGGTGTTTTCGAAATTAACTTGTGATTTGGTCTGCATTTCTCAGAGTTTATATTCTTCAATTATTCGAGATAGTGGTAGTAGTGTAGCATTGTTGCTAAAAGTGCTTCGATAGGTAGGGATATGGCCCCCCACCGGTAATCGAACCCAGTACCGCTTTCACCAAAAGCAAACATGCTACCCACTCGGTTGTCCGGGAGCGCCGCTAATGTATTCCTTGCATAATTGCCTGCATTTTAGTTGCCTAACAGCCTTAGTCGTGATTGTACATCTAATCTTCTCTTGAGAATCGATTGAGTAATTTATTATTGGAGGTGACAGCAATTCCATATTTTATTATTAGTGTGGAGAAAGGTTTTGCCCTTTGATTTGTTGATAGACGTAAATTTATTTCACTAGCATTGCTTCGTGAAACACCAGAGATGGACTAATGTAGCAATATTGATTCGCAAGCTTTCGAATAACAGTATAGAACACGATCGAATTTGAACGTTTCTTTTTTAGCGAAAATGAGGAAAACTGACAGCCCTTGAATAATACAGCCATTGATGCGGTTATTAAATCCAACATATGAAAAGGTTTGGTGGGAAATTTCATTTAGTGCTCGGCACGAAATAATTAATTTCTTTCACGATCCATCAAAGCATCGACTAATTTTACGAGGATGTCATCTGTTAAAGGGAAAGCTCTGTCATGCTTTTATATCCCTTTTAATTATTAATGGCGTTTAATACACTTGTATATTTAATGTTTTCATATTCATTTTATTTTCGTCCTTTTTTTGTGTGGCAGTCACCAACGCGTTAACACCGTGTTAAAAACTTAGGCGTTACACGAAACTTCCTCTTGGTCAAGTTGTCTAGCGTTACTTTTTGGTCAGGGAAATGATCTTCTTGGATTTCGGAACAGGCTGTTGGATGTGGCTTGTTCTACGCCCATCAATCACAAATATGTGATTCTATCCGTCACGAGGGAAAAAAATCATTGGCTAGGATCTCCGGTGTTCCTAAGCACTCCGTAGACAGGAAGTGAGAAAAAACCTGTTCCCTTGCCGCCTCGGACAAAATTACGGCATTTTCCTAACTTGTCAAACATGGCGTCCACCCGAAGGAATTCGCAAGTGTAAGGTTTCGAAGCCTTTCAAAATTCAAATCGAGCGGGGCAGGGCACGTCGAGACACTAAATTAACGTGGAAAGTCCCCCTCAAAAAAGGAGTATTAATTTCGGCTTATCCCTCTTTTATTCTCCTCCTTAATGTGTTTTCTTTTCCGTCGTTTTGACCTTTTGACCTCCAAGGGGCAGAGAAAATGAAACTCTTCTTTCGGAGCTCGCACGACCTCCACGTCATATTTGCTTTATAAAGCCATCTCCAGGACAGGATCATCTCGGAAGGCATTCTTTTTTCCCTTATGTATTCGCTCTCTCTTCGCTTTTGTTTTTTGGAAAGTAGTTGAGATCCCCATCGCCTCGATATATATTGGCAAAATTTAAAGCTGTTCGCGTAGTAGAACGGGATGGTGTTTACTTAGCTGCCTTATGCTTTTGGCCTCAACTTCCGACTGCGGGGAGGAACTTTGCCAGAATTATCTCCAGTCTGCAGGAAGGGGCTGTCGGGAAGTGAGGGAAAAAAAGGAGACAAAAGGGCCGGAATAATGTAACGAGCGCATTCTTTTGATACTCGTGAGGGGGCGGGTTTTTTAAAGAATGGATAGGTGAGCAGGACTCTCTCGGACCGGAAAACTGAAGGATGTATTCCGTGATCAATCATTCTCCTCTTGCGGCACTGCTCCCATTATACGGAATTTTCTCGATTATCCGGAACCTATGCCCTCGTGATCGGGCAACGCCGCTCAATCATCCGGTATCATTTAGGAAGTGGGTTGGAAAGGACATTTAAAGAACTTGGCATGTTCCTTTATTTATAGGTATTCTGTAATTCTATCCGTAGATTTTGTATTTCCAGCAAAGGATTTTCTCATTTTTGCATATTTTTAATCGATTTTGATTCCGAAGTGTTAACAATTCTTTTATTTTCAGTTTTTTTACATGCTAGGAATTTATTGGAGTGAATTCTGAAAAATGGTCCTTGATTTTCGAATTCGATGAAGATGGCTATGATTTTGAACGTTTTTAATTGCAACATGGACGATATAAATGAAGTAGAACAACTCTGATTTGAAAATGAGGTATTTGGATACTTAACCTGTACATTGAGGAAATGCTTTCTTGATTTCAATTTCTCAATATTACCATGTACTTCGTATAAACATTTTTGATTGGAAAGCTATGATATTTCCGACTAGAACAATATAAATGAATTATATTTTTGAATGATATCTCGATGTTTGGACATAAGATTCTGTCAATAAAACACCATTGTATTCATCAAAGTAGAAAGATATTAGAAGTACCCTCATAAAAATTGTTAAGCGGAAAGTGATCCCCAAGAAAAATGCAGTTTGAATAGTTTACTATGCCGCCGGAGATTTCTCGAATCCAAGAATTTTCCATCCCAGCCTCTTCTATCTTAAAAAAATTCCATTTTCGGTAACCTCCATCAGCCAGCAAGTTCCATTATCCGACGGATCTCAAGGTTGCCGGTTCGTGAAGACTCGACAGTAGAAAAAGTGAGTGGCTCATCCGAGACCTCTCCATTCCTCCACAAGAATCTATTTGCTCTTTAAATATATGTCCTCAATATCCGAGAGCCCTTAAAGTCCGTGGGTTGCACATAAATAATGCATCGGACGGTGTTTGGCCCGAAAATTCGGTAGGTGGGCGAGAAGTGGGAGTCGGATCCGGAGGCATACATTCCATCCAACCCTTCCATTAGGAATGTTTCTTCCTTCCACCTCCAAAAATAAAGTCCTTCCAAACCCCCTTTTTTCATTCCGGAGACAAAAAGGACTAGATCCCAATTCAGGGGAATATTTTCCGGGGTACGTTCTTTCATATTTTTTGGCAATTTTTTCTCCCCTTTTACCTTCTGGGAACCCGATTCCCGAACAGAGATGGGAAGAATTTTCCGGGCCTCTCCTTTTTTTGCGTTGGGTGGGGCTTAACGCGGTGGAGGTAAAGGGGCCCCGCAGACGCGGGGGTTGTAAGTCTCCTTCGTATCGGGTTGCGAAGGATCGTCACACGTATGCTATCGGGAGAGAGGGGCACGGAACGGTCCAGCTTTTTCGTTCACGAATGCGCTGGGAGATGAGGGTCGATGTGACTTGCCAATAGGGGAGGGATATTTAAGTATTCTTGGGATGAGTAGTCTTGCGTAATTATTTGAGAGTACGTCGATTCCTCAAAGCTAGGGCCACCGGATGCCCAATTTTCAGCTCTTCCGCTCAGGGCAGCTGTAAGTATTTAGGCGCCTAGGGCGGAGGGATTTCCGTTCGCCCATGCAAAAGAGATTTATAAGGGCTAATTGGCGATATTCTTAGGCGTAATGACTCCTTTGTAATCATAGGATTTACATTTAATGAGATGCAATAGTTGATGGAAGACTTTTTTTTACGCTCCTTATTTTTCGTTCTCTTGCATATTGTGTTCTTTTGTGTTTTATATCTTTCACAAGTCTCTTCTGCCACGGTCAGCATTCTAACAAATCTGTGAGAGTATGATACTAAGATGGTATAAGGAGTTCGTTGGTTCATTGTGGCTAAATATTCCACATTGGATATAACGTGAGCATGTTGCAGAGAAAATCAAAGAAAACGAGATTGGCCTAGAAGTTATGAATCACTGTTACTGTGTAGATAATTTTATCGAAAAGCATTTCGTTGTAATGTTGCAATAAAACGTCCGCTTTGAAGTTAAATTACATTTTCTTAACTTTATTATAACGTTATTAGTTCTGATTTATGGAGTCTAAGTATGTAAATAATTTAGTAACTTTGTAATTTTCACAGAATATAATGTACTGGTTTAGTAAATAACCGGTGCTGTAAGGAAAATGTTGCATTTTAAAAATAGTGAATATTTTAGAAAAATGTCATTGTTATTCTGGAAACCGATGAGTCTAAAGTGATAATTTATTTATTTGGATGCAGTGTTTTTGACTTTTGTAGCGGATTTTTTTTTTAACTCTCCAATTGTGAGTGAAACGATTCAGTCGGAGCCTTAAGTTCTCATAGAAAAATAACATTTAAATTGCGATACTCTTTTCATCCTGCTATTATACTTATGACGGCATTTGTCATGTGCCTGACAGTTTGATTCCAAAGTACGGTTTTGATAATAGATTCTAATTGTCTTTCACCATAAACGCACGCATTAATCGGAATTAATCTATACCCATGCATCGAAGCAAGATAATTTCCTTGGCACTGAACGATCCATCGATCACTAAACTTTCATCATCAGCGAGAAAACAAAGGTTATCAACCCATCTGACTAAAATGAAGGTCATTGTTCCGTGAGCAAAAATATTCATTAACGTCATATCCCTGTGCTTAAGGTATGTTGAGGGCTTTCCGAAGGCTGACAGCTTCCACAAACGTGACTGCCTTGTCGATCGCTGTAAGCAAGCAAGTCTGAGAAGCATTTTTTTCCGTTAATTGACGTAAGAGGTGAATGATTGCTGGAGCAGGATGCATTTAGAAAAAGCCTTTCTTTTGTCATTAATTCTTCCTAATTGCTTCTCCTCATTTACTTAATTGTGGGAATTCACTCGTCAATTGATAGGGGAGTACCATACTGCTTCTATGTTCTTTTACGTTAAAATTTTTATCGATTATCTAAGCCGGTACTTTTCGGTTTCCTTCTAGTTTACCGCTCAAGTAACATTTCCTCCTATATTAGATGGAAAAATCTTCAATATGAATGAATATGCATTTAGTTTAGAATGAAAATTTTCTGTGATTCGTGCATACATGAAGCCATAATGTCCCTAATTCACAAGTATTGTGGACGATTACAAACAATGAAACAGGTAAAATCATATGGAAGACCAAAATTTCTTGAGACACATATTCGATTAATTAATCGATTTCTTCGATGGATCGATCATTGCAGGATATCGATCAGTTCGAGCCATCGATCTTTGCGAGATATCGAAAATTATCCTATCACGGTGGATTCTTCCAGGAAATTTATAATTTCTGTCGTGTATCAATGCGGCTCGATGTCGACACACTTTCTTAAAAAAATTCCCCTCTATCGTAATTCATACTTGGATTTTGAGATTCCTGTCTCGCGTTCCCCGCGATATTAAAAAACTTGAAAAAATCGATGCATGTCCGAGGATTCAATCGCGGCAAGGGACTTCCTCCTCTACATCACTCCTCTCGAGGTGTACTACATGCACACACATCGGAAGCGAACTTTATTCCCTCACTTGGAAGTTTTTCGGTTCATTTCCTCACTCTCCATTCCCATTGCATAATTTAGGCGTAAGATTTCCCCCGCGGTGTAAACGAATGCAGATCTCGCTGCGATCCTCCGTTAATTGTTTCCGTTCACATTTTCCGGAATTCTTCGGCTTTTTCATACGTTCCTTATCGAGCGCGCTTCTCACTTTTTTTCCACATTTGGACCGGCATCTTTAGCCGGGGTAAAATTTCGATATCCGTTTGATATTCCCGAGTGAAAGATAATACGCGAGCATTCTTTCCCTCCCCGCGCAAGAACGGAGGAGATTCCCAGTTTTGAATAGGGCCGTATTATATATATATATTCCGCTGCAGGGAAACATATACCACCGTCTTGCCGGAGGTTGAGAGTTGCATGTGTGAGGAGGGGTAAGAAAAAGAGATGCCAGTTGTTTATAGTGCAGCAGTTTTCCTTTGAGAAAGGGACGTCCTTTTATATCCTCCGCTCGGTGTTTTATTTCTCTTTCTTTCGAAGGCGTCCATCGTACGGTATTGTGTGCAGCAGATTGCTCGATGTCTAACGGTAGTCGCCTCTCTCTCTCTCAGTCTCGCTCCCCTTGAGTGAGTGAGTGTTTTCCGTTTTGATATCGACGAAGGACGCGCAAAAAAAACGAGAGGCGGGAATCGAACCGTTTTGTTTCGGTCGGATTTTTCATCTTTTCCCCGGTATTCGTCTTTTCTGGAGCTGGGTGGGAGAGGCCATTTTCGGTGGTGCTGTAAAAGGCTGAAAATCGAGATTTTCGAATGCCGTATTAATTTTTACGAATAAGGCCGTATTCCTCGTAGGTTTTTTGGGGGTCCATCTCGATTCCACGACGCTAAATTTGACTGATTAAACCTTACCGACTCTACATTTGATCGACACGACATCTGACCGACACTACACTTTATCGTTTTTTCCGAAGCCTCGTTATTTAGCACTTCTATTTCTTTGAGTTACTTAGTAGCAGAAACGTGATGCATTGATAGTGAAATCACCGAAACCTTCTCAGTCTCGAAAATTACTATAGGTTTAAAAGAGAAAGGTGGCAGCAGTTTTCCATAAGACCTTCTCGTCTTATTTTTCACTTGGTAATGGATTTAAACTTTGCGAGTGATAAGGAAAATTTGCGTCCACTCCAAAGAGGCACAAGACGTTTGTCCGCTTCGGTGGCCACGTTCGTGCTATTGCGAAAAATGTCATTCAAGATTTTAAGCCGATGTTAATCAGAATTGAAATATTTTTGCGAAAATACGTGAAAGCCCTAAAAACTGAGTGATCACATCTTCGTCTCGATTAGAAGAGAATTCTCTCTCGCTTAACTAATTCCTCCTTTGATGTGGTGTATTTGGAATCATTCATAGTAACTAAAGAAACTGCATCGTTTTCCATATGTGCATCGATAGGGAGTTTAACGAATGCGGATTGACTCGGGAAGTAATTTTTCCGTAACAGGAGAAATTTCATTGTTTTTATCGCCAGCTGTTAAATCCCGCGGAGTTATTACTCGAAAGGGAAATACGCTACGCAAGCTCTCTCGAGGGAAAGGGAGATTATAATAAGATAGATAAGCTCGACTCGAAAAGGTCTTTCGGTCACGTATTATCTTAAGGCACTTGTCGACTATTTTTCATACAGTATATCTCCGCAACGCCGTCTGCGGGTGAAAGGAGCTTTCCGTGCTGGAACACGTAAATGCTGCGAAGTCCATGCACCGTACTTACCTCCAGTTGTTCTTGGGCTTCCCTCCCATTGCCACTCCCCTTCCCAAGCTAATTTCCTTCTCCTTTTATCTCCTTTTCGTACCTTTCTGGTATCGGTGGGGTAGAGAAAGTGTCGGAGAACTCCTCTCCCCATTTAATAACACGAGATAAGCGGTGAAAGCTATGCCTTGAAAATATTAAAAATTTAGAGGTAAAAAGCGAATTAATGCGTGATGTTCCCGTCGGAGAAGAAGTGTTTCTGGATTTCTGAGTCGGTTTAAAGGGATAAAGGGACCAAAGAAATGGCTGTGAAAAAGCCATTAGTCTGAAGGAGGCAGGGTTGGGTTGGTGTGTTGAGGGTTGCAGGTATTATGGGCGCTAAACTCTTCGTGCCGTAAATAAGGAAATAACATAAAACTCTTTTTCGAGGGGTGAAACTCGGCTCGTTTTCGTCTATCTACTCTTCTAACCAACCTGAATACTGTGGTAAGGGTTTCCTTTGAAAACTCAATTGTTCCTCAGGTGTTAATGACGAAATTACTCTTGATTTAAGACTGGATAAAGCAAGTAATATTTCCGTAAAATTTTCCGGTATTACCTTGCGTTCTCCTGAAGCAATGAATTAGCTATCCGTTGAGCTCATTCAATTAGTTTAAATTGTTGGCGTGTGCTTTTTAGCGATTTATCTCTGATTTGCATTTTCATGCTTTCTTTTGCCATAAATTTATCATTACAGGAGTGGAAGCTGGTTGGTCTAGTTGAATTATTCTGATTGGATGTAGTAGCCTTTCTTGAAGTTTAGATCTAAGTTCTGTAATTAAATGAATACCACCAATTGGTATATTTTTGATTAGTTGTTGCATATCATCTCCGAGTCACGACGGTGATAGATATATCGTTATTTGAAGGAATATTTTCAGGCTTTGCATTTTCTTTTCGCCTTAAGAATTACATTTATTTTAACGATTGACTCATAGCGATAATTCATTATTACTCAAATCTTTCCTCCTTCAACCTCTGAACCTGGATTAGTCTGATTACTCACACTTGAACTGAAAATTCGGCGTTTCCTGAGTCTATAACTGCTTCACCCTTAAAATTTTTTGCAGTACGCCGTAATGCAACGGAAAGATTTTTTCCGCAGTCGGTGGGAGAAAACCGTGTCACTGAACTTGCAGAAAAAATCCCAAAATCCCACCCGCCCTTTGTAACGGCCTCCTCATTTTTCGCTTGTTTTCTCACCGTCAGATTTCCTACAACTATTCCTCCGTCCCATTACCGAGGTCCTTTCTTTGCCCCCCACTCTCGTGGCCATAGCATGGACGCCAAAATGGGCCCAGTGAGTAACAGCCCCGTTAGCATTGGGGGAGGTCCGCTTAGCACCCTCCCCGGGATTTCTGAGACCTTAGGAGAGATCCGCCCGTGGGGCTACCTCATCCCTTTCCGTAAGAGAGAGTTAGGGAAGGACAGTATATCACCCGCATAGTACCGCCTACCTGCGGCCCACCGCGGTCACACCCCTCCCCAGGGGCTTTCCTCCGCTCTTGACGGTGCTGCTGGAACTAAACCAGTCGTTTCTTTTGTCGCCGTACCTTTTCTACGGCTGTGGAATCATTAGCGAGATTCCTCCGCAGTTTACGCGTTTTCGTGGGTCGAGAGGGGGCTTTTGGACTCTCGAATAGTTCTCTCGGGTCCTTATCGTTCCCTCTGGAATGAAATGTGTTTTCAAGGAAATCCGGAATGTTTCTGGTTGTTGACCAGGTGGGGTGGGAGTATTCCTTTCATGCTAGACCCACGACTTGGAGAGAAAATGCTTAGTAATTGAAACTGATGCTGCCTGAAAAATGATCTCTGAGTGGTCTAGAGGGCTTTAGAAGAGCTTGCAGGAAAAACTTACCATTAGCATTATATCTGGAAAACATTGTCATTTCTCCAGGATATTTTTTGGCGCGTGTTGTAGTTATAACAATTTCTGCAGTGGATGTATCTATCCCACCGTATTGGATTTATCTTAGAACTTCCATAAAATTTTGTACATTTTCTTATTTGAATATGGACTTAGCCATCCCTAAATATATTTTCCCAAATGCCAGTACTGCTTGTATTCTCGAAACACTACAATATTAATAATGTCTCTAATCGATGAATTTTAGACAGATCTTGCTGTTACTCCTTTATAAACACTGAAACAACTATGTCCTAACCAGTATTCAAACCTGGAACCTCATTGTCGCTAGGATAACGCATTCTATTCTGCATCAATAAGCGAATTTTCGCTTTAAAAATACGCTCCATTATCTCATTCTCTCCGCATGTTCTCCCATCTGATTCTTTTCAAGCTATCCGATCCTCCCCTCGTTCTTTTATCCCCAATACTTATTTCCATTCGTTTACGTATTCTTCGCTATCTGGCTTATTCGAGGCCTCTTTCCCTGTCGCATTTGGGAGAGTAAGAACCGTTCAGATCGTTCCCTATTTTATGTCTTGCTCTCGATCATCCCTCTGGGAACGTTTAAGGATTCCATTTTATGCACGGTGCTCGTTTTTCCCTCGCCGGATGGAAATGGGAACATCCACGAATCTATTCCAATATCTTGTACTGCGCAGGCGCCCGTGGTTGGAAAATCACCTTTCGCAAACTTAGGATTTAGGCCATTGGATCCTATCTGTTATTGCTGTTTCCATGCATTTTAAGCGATCGTAATATTTACGCCTCGGATTTAAAATTTAACGATTCGAGTGAGGTCGAACGGTGATATTTTCAATCATCGTATCGAAATTCGTTTTGTTAACGCCGAGTAGGAAATATGTAATCGCGTTACACTTCGATTTAGTAACCGCTGATAAGAGGTGCATCGGTTAGGGAATCAATCTCCTGCGGAGAGATAAGTAAGATATGCGTGGAAGTGAGGTGAAGTTTAAAAGTTCGCCCTTTCTGAATAATGGCTAGATTCAAATCTCAGCCGTAAATGCGATCCAATTTCCCGTGTAATCAGGTCGTCCCTCCCGCATTAATTTTTTTCCCTCTGAATGGAACTTTACAATCTGCATCTTACGCGAAGGGCCATTCTCTATTTCATCATGAATTCCGATAGCGATAATAAAAGAATGGCGAAAGCGGCCGTAAAGCACGGGCTATAATTTCTTTAAGCGTCGGCTTTATTTCACGTTAAATATATCCCAGTACGTGAGTTTAATAACCGAATTTCCCGTGTTCCGCCGTCATCATTGAATGCCGAGGAAATTTGACGAGCGTTCCCGTTTTATGAAACTCGTGATTCAGAATTCAGAGGTTTCTAGCACTGCGAGTCCTCCTCAAATCTCGGCGGAGAATAGCATTTTTTCAGAACATGCAGAAAGAGGAAGAGCGGAGACATATGGGGAAATATCTTTCAGGCTTAAAAAATTCAGGTGCGGAATACATGCAGAACTTTTCTTGTTGAGCGGCTGTAAACAATGTCTGGTGGGAGTGAGAGGAAGGAGAAGTGGGAGGAAGATCCGAGAGTTAGTACGTGGTGCGGAGGCTGAAGGTGAATAAGCAGAAATAAAGAGTTATTTAGGGTTAGAAACATGTAAGCAAGATCTAAATGCAGTTAAAATTGATTCTGATGGACTTGAAATTATTTCCCTGAAGTCCTGAATTTTGACTGCTTTCTTCTGAATCTACGTTTGCACTAAATAACAGATTTTAGTTCTGTTTAAAGCTTTTGTGAAGTTTTCTCTAACAACTAGGTTAAAATTACTTCGGTTTCCCTTTAATTTTCCATAAGGATATTTTAGGTAAACGGATTTAACAACACAAAAGTCTGCATATGTACCCAAGTATTCTATTGCATTCCGTTACTTGTGTATATACGTCAACTCTGTTTAGATTATAAAATAAGAAATATATACAAATAAAGATCATGTTTTGACGAATTTGCGGAATTATCACTAAAACAGAGTAAATCACTAAAACAGAGAAACTTTAAGTACGTTTGATGGGGGATCACTCATGTTGAGAACTATCAGCAGTCATACTTCAAATGAAAGTTTTTAATGAAGTATTTTGGAACAAGAACGTTTTTGTTGTTTGAAGGACTTGTATAACTTATAACCCGTATTAATTTATTTCTGTTGATAATAAAGGATAGGGAAAGCTTTTAAATGGTGCAACGTGTCCCTGTACACCGGTTGAGAAGATCTGGCTAACAGTTGCCCGAAATCTCGAGCATATCTGCTCTGGATCTGGCTTCTTTCGTTCAAATATGAATTACATCTCCGATATTATTTCTCAATTTTACGCAAATTACTTTTCTAGAATAAAAAATTAATGTCTGTGAAGTTCCGGACCCGGCGAAGTAGTGCTCAAAATTTTAAAAGCAACTCCGTTCTTCAAACTGCTTTTAAGGTACTAACTAATTGAAAGATAAGGATAATTTGTGAATGTACAGAAATGACGAGACCTAAGGAGGGAGAGAAGAGTTATAAAAATGCAGAAGAGATAGAAAAAAATGTGTGTGGGGGAAAGGAAAGAAGGGGATTTAGGCAGTTGAAAAGAAGGGTAGGTGACAAGCCCCGTAAGTGGATGGAAAAGAGTGTAAGGTTGGGCACTGCTCAGATGATATTCGCCTGTCTCTCCCTTTTCATATCTGCCTTCCTTCCATTCTTAGCGCTTCCTCCTTGCCTTGCTTCTTTCCATTTCAAACTCCCTTCCCTTGCACCTGTTTTTCTCATTCTCTAACCATCCCTACTATTTTTTGTTGTTTTCTTATCTACGTTACTGGTCTTTTTTGGAACATTTATATCTCACTCTGCTTTTTTCAGTAATTTATTGCCGCAAGTCTTTGTGATTAATTATCAGTTATTTTGGATTAGTGTTTTCTCAGTAACTACCGCACCACCGGCTTCTCCTTTACTCTTATTATGTTATAGTAATATATATTCCTTAAGGTAGAACTATTTTGGTGACTAGGTATTTTCTGGTTAAGGTATAGTTGAGTGTGTTCGTCAATTATTAATTTTAACGCCCATAATAATCTCCATAATTTTCCAAGAAATTGATGTATTGAGAAACAGATAGGTAATGAAAATGTTACATGTTTCGGTTCTTTTAGGTCTTAGCATGAAGCGACTTTCCCACTGAAGTAAAAAAATACCCAAGTATAAAAGTTGCTTTTACTTTTGTTTATTTGCACAGTTTTATCACCATTTCTTTTTCTTTTCCGAAATACTCTCTAACCATTCTATTTCCTTTTCTCTCTATCCTTTCCATTCCCTTTCCAGTGTGTTCTACCCTGCGGTATTTTTTACATTCCAAACGGGTTGATATCAGACAAAGTCGTTTTGGTCATCATTTAATGAAATATTTGGTCATATCAATAACATCGGTTTTTCTTCCTACTCAAAGGATACCTCATTGACATAATCGCATAATCGTCACATGGTGGAAGTAACAGAAAAATACCTACTTTTTTAACCCTCCATTACTGCCTTTTTCTGTACTACTGTCGCACCCTCCCTTATTAGTTTTACCTTCCTTTCCAGTATATTCTCAAACCATTTCTGTCCACTTTTTTCCCTACTCCCTTTTTCTCTCTCCCTCCACCGTGGTGGCAGTGGAGAAACTCCGGATCGATTCTCGGCTAGAGGGAGGGCACACTTTTCATCCCCTCCCACTCGCCCTTCATTCAATCTCTCGGGAAAGGGGTGCGGGGTGAAACTAGGCCGGTCTTGCCGTGTCCGAGGTAGTTTTTCATGGATTGTTGGGCTCCACGGCGGGGAGGGGATAGGGAATTTGTAGGGGAGAGGTTGACAGGAAGTTGGTGTATGGACATATCTGTATACCGGGTGCGGATGTGGCTGAGGTCAGCTCTTGTAGGGGCGGTGGTACTGGGGGAACTCCCGCGTATCGATCTTGGGTCATTCCCACCACGACCGGATCGACCGAGAGGGGGGGGCGGGAGGAGCGGGAGAGGTGTTTTCCCCCTCATTTTCTTTCTTTCTCATTATCCCCATTCCGCGGAGTTTTCGGGCGTGCGGAATCCGCGCTTTTTTTTCCCAGTCTGGAAGGTAATGGTCGGCGATTTTTTCGCGTTCGCCACCAGATGCGTGCTGTTAGATATCGTTTTTTACGCCGCACATGCGAACAATATCGGGAATTTTTTTCGGGATATTCTCGAGGACCTTTCGTGGGTCGGTAATTGGTCTTCTCCCTTTCCGACCCCGCGTTATTCTCCGCGAAGAGGAATGAATTTAAGTATTTTCGCCATGAGCGAGTTTAATCAAGGTTTTTCAGTAGACGATGTTTTTCCTGCGCGAGGAATGTATTATGAATTTCCTCGTTAGTTGCGGACATTCTTCGACGAAGTAGCCGGGCACTCCGAAGAATATTGCGGTTTGAGTTGTTTTGATTCCTTGATATTTTGCGAGGGAATTTCTCTAAGTTCGCGGGGAGTGGTATTCTACGGAGGATATTACGTCTGGAATTAATTTCCCCTTTATCATTCATGCCTGTGGCTGCTAGCTCGCTTGATTTATCTAGCCATGCGTTAGATTTATTATGGATGAAATGCCTTATCAGATTTCGGACTTGAACGCTATCCAAATAGTTAATCTTCTCGGCGGAAAACATGGAATTCAAAGGTAATCATTTTCGAGCGTTCCAGACAGTTCTTAGTGAGCTCTTTGGGGTAATTTGAATACTTATTCCGGATATGGATTTTTCTGCCACTCCAAAGTAGATGGGAGAGCCGGAGCTCTTAGCGTAGTTTTTTCAAACGATGATGATTGAATGTTTAATCTAATAGAATTTCCATTTGGAGGATAAGGTAATCGCTGGAGTGGATTGGACGTTTTTCCGATTATGTCCTGCTTAGTAACTTCAAGAATTATTGTAATCTTTTAGAGTTCATGATTTAAGCATTATTAACCATGACTTATTATTTTCCTTACTACTTTTATTTTAACTGTAGTAATATTATTATTAATGTTAACGTTCAAGGCTGTGATTTTTTGTGCTACATTGAATATAACTGTAAGAATTAAAATAGAAACTTCTCTGGAAGTTAAATAAGTCTCACAGTTTCTCTGTAAGTGATTCAAACTCGAAAATGTGTGTACGAAGCTTTACTCACTAAGGATGCCGACAATTTTTATTTATATATTTACTTACACAACATCCTGTTCCGAAAATAAAGAGTTAAATTCCGCTTAAACCCATGTAATTAATTCTGTAATTTCAGTTTGTTTTGGTTGATCTTTAATAATTTACATAATTGTTTTATTGTTGATTTTAATTATTCACTTTGGTTTATCAGCTTTTTTGGCCTCGTACTGTAGGTTGATTCTTGTTTAATAAGTAAATAAATTAAATAAATTACTATTCTCTATTATTATAATTTGTTTGCTTGTTTAATAAAGTTTACTACATATTTATTAAATTTTCTGTTTAATCGATTACAAGTTGAGTATAAAGAAATATGTAAATATTTGTAAAATATGAATTCCAAAATTACCAATGACTTTCTGATATTTATTTCCCTCGCTTTCTTTTAACTCTTGACTGAGCAAGATGCATAAAACTGAGAAGTATCATCATGGATATGTGACGGAAGCATACTTCCACCATTAACTATCGATGTTTATAAGGAAAGCCAACTTTTTCCAAACTTCTTTTCCATACAACCGAAGTTTTCCTTTAAATGCGCGTGACTGGCTGACATCACTCTTTTCGGAGACCTTTCCTGCCCCATTCCACTTTCCCCTCTCTCTTTGCCATTCCGAACTCTCCTTTTCCCAGAGTGCATTGCGGGGCTCTCCCACATCTGGCGAAGGTCGACCCAATCTTTTTTCTTTTTCGTCTCCTTCCACCCGAGTAAGGTTCCGGGTCGTCTTCGACCTCCATATCGACTCTCCCGCCCGATTAATATTTCGACTTCCGGATTTCGAGTTTTGCCCATTTCGCCAAAGGGATTTCTTCTCTCGCTCGGCCGCGAAATCGTTGCAACGTCTCCTGGAATCTTTTTTCCGAAGATTTTTCCCTCTTTCTCCGATCCGTGTCGTTTTAACGCTCGACTTCGATTCATTCCGCGAAAGCGATTTACTTTTGTCTATGATTGCGGAGGTTTTATCTCGTTCAGGATGAAAAAAGTCTTTCTTCTTGCCCACTGAGCGCTTTTGACCAGTGATCGAATTGGAATTGGATTTAAAGATAGTTGTTGGCAACTTTACCCAGCTATGGATTCTGAATAAAAATCGTGGTGGTTATAAAACATTTTTCATATATGCTCTGCTCCAAAATGGAGTATCCAATCTCTGTCATTTTTATGTTCACTTACTAAACAAGGTTTCGTGAATTTTAAAGAATAGTTAAAATAATTCATGTAATTGAATTCTTTAAAATTATTATTGCATGATTTGTAAAATATATAATTTTTAATTATATAATCTAAAATCATGATTAAGACGATGCATTTATAAATTTATTCATAACTATTCTCTTATCAAATTAGCCAAATTTTGAATTGAATTTCAACGAAAAAGAATTATTTTACTATTTACTCCTGTTCTCCTACATTATTTTTCTCATCGCCTAAAATAGCTCATTGAGTTTCTTTTTTAATTTCTCCAACTTTCTTAATTTTGTCAGAACAGCATTTTCCAATATCATCATATTTCTATCGTCATAATCACGGTTTAATTTGCTCTTTGAGGTACATACTTTATCCTCCTCACTTACGTTCCTCAGAAATCTAAGGATCTTTTATCGTAGTATTACGGCCTACGTTGCTTAGGAAGTAATTCTCCGCACGTTACATTTCACTCACTTTTTCCATAGGTCTTCATCGATTTTTCCTCGTGCTATAATCCTCTTTCCATTGAATGTCTCTTTTGCTCAAGTCTTTCTATGCCTTCCCGTCACTCTGCACCTCCCATTCATCACTGTCTCTTCAGCAGTAATTCTGCGCTCTCAGAAGGTGCCGTTAATTTCACTTCGAACATTTACATTCCCTTCCGCATCCTACATCTGACTTTAAGTGCGAGACATTAAAATATCTATGTATATATTTTTCCTTACCATGTGTATGTGTCTGAAGTCTGAAGAAGGTTTTACGAAAAATGTGATGTAAGTAGTGGTTCACTATAATTCTGCTCCTTTTTGGAGCCAGGTAACATTTACGTTATTCCTTGTATTTACACTACCAAAAGTTTAATTTTCGTTTCCAAATCTCTATCTTAAATCCCGAAAATATTTTTTGTTAATTTTGCTTTCCATTTCTGTATAATCCACCTATACCGTAATTAAGTTTGTCTTCATGCCTTTTAATTCGTTACTTGTAATCGTAATATAATAGTTTTTCGGTATAAGTTTTGAGTTGAAGGGTGGCTGGGGCTCAACACATTCTCATTACATTCACTATATTCTCATTACATTCTCTATATTCTTTTTGCATGAAGTACATTTTCACTTTAAACACACAAATTCGTACACAGATAAATAACCATGTTTCTGTGTATGTAGATGTGTACGCTTTAATCTCGAGACCAGGGGCCGGGATCGAAACAGTCGGGTCGACTGTGGGCGGTAGGGGAGAAAGTGTGAGTGGGATCTGAAGCCTGGTCTGCTGACGGCTGCGTGATCCGCGGTAGGGGAAGCGAGAGGAGGGTTAGTCGGTGGTACAGGAAAAAGAGCAGGCCTGCCACATTTGCAGTGCGGCAACGTTTCTTGTATGGCCTATCTTATCATTACATCTGCGCTCATATCCCAAGTACGAAAACGTCGTATTCCTCTATCATTTTGAATGTACAACATTAAAGGTTCGTGTTAACTTTCTATTCTCCTGCGTAGGGCTGCGTGTAATGTTTAATTGCAAAAAAATTTAGTATACATCTGTTATTAATTGTATAAGTTATATTCACTTGTTAAGGAACTGTGTATCGTTAGCACGAGTTTTCCAGTTTTTCCTAACTTCGTATTTTACACCATCCGAGAGATTCGGTGTCAGTGAGATCCAATCTTTTGACTCAGTAATGATTTATTACGTGAGAATGATATTCTATGTATATTTCTCCTTGTTTCCAGAATAGCCTAATTCTAGTTTTCTGTGCGTTTCTTCTCGATCTGACTTACATTAGAAGATTAAACTACAGCTATCAAACTAACTAGAAAAACGGGAACGCAGTATAGTGAAAAATCTCGTGAAAATTTCGAGAGTTAAGAGAGAGGGTCTTAAAACTAGGGGCGATAATTGTATTAAGTGAAGCCGTCCGGCGTAATTCTCTTAATTGGTTTAGGAAGTTTAACATTGGTGAAATTAGGGGCGGGACAAGCCGCATTATGTTTCGAGGGAGAGGGTGGTGGCGATTTGATAGAAGCGGTTTAGCTTAGAGATAAGATGTTACGAGGGATTAAGAGGGAAATCGTCGCTCGATGTTCACCCGATGTTTATGGGAAGGTTCTCGAGTGTTTTTTAGCTTAATTCTTTAAAATATGTAGTCGTGCTATTTTCCCATTTGTATAAGGTTAAAATGTATCTCCCGTCGCGCTTTTATTCATTTTATGGAATTTATCTCTGCGGAACCAAAAACACGTATATTTATAAAAGCACGAGGGCACTGGCTTACTTTTTGTGAAAGGAAATGAATAATTAGTTCTGGTATTTTTTGGGATGAAAAATAGAGCTGTTCACTTTTATTCCGAAATAATGTTATGGAGTTTGGGTGAAGCGATGTTTAAAATGTGCATTAAGAAAGGGAAATATCATTCAGATAAGGAAGCTCCAAAAAAATCTACTGAACTATTTCATACGAATTAGGCGACGAATATTTTTTTCGGTAAACCTTGAAAAATGAATGAAATTTTAGACGGTTTACCGTGGCTGAAGTTCCCTTTATACAAGTAACCTGTGAATGAAGCTAGCAAAAATAGCTTGCATAGCCGGAAATATAGGTTAAATACGAATTTTATACGCCTAAATTAAGTAGCGTTAAATCTCAAAACTTCCGGGTTAAAGGTGAAATGCATTTAAACTCCGCTGTCAAGCAAAAAAAAAACGCGTTGCGTTTTTGCACTCCATTAAAATATAGTCAGTGGAACATACATGAACTTCTACATTCAGAATGTTCTATATTAATCTTCACGGAGAGAAAATTGCGTTTATTCGATTGGCAGTATGGGGATCAATAATCATCGAGAAATCTCGACACAGAATCATAATAATGTAATTTCCTCGGAAAACAAGGAGTAAGCATACGGTACTCGGCATAGACATATTAAGAATCAAAGTAGGTTGAGGGAATATGGAAGAGGATAAATTTGAAGTGCAGTCATCGAGGAAGGTGAGATGGGATAATGCAGCGGCCGTAGAGTCGATGGGAGTAGACGGCGGAGGAAGAGAAAGGGAAGAGCACCCCACTTGGGATAGGGAAGCCCGGGCAAGAGATGGAAAAATTATTCTGGAAATTTATCTCCGGCATCGTGCCTCATCACACCCTCTCCGATCCCCATTTCAAAGAATATCTTCTCTATCCCCATTCTCTCTATTCCAATTTTCGCACTCCTTTATTTTTCATACGTTGACTGTTTTTTGTCCGTTTTCTGTTTACGGGGAGAGAAATTTGTGTTCTGGCTTCTATTTATTTACGAGTGACGTAGAGGGTTTTCATGTTAACGTTTATTTATTTGAGGATGTCTTCTTTTCTTTTTGCATATTTCTTTGGCTTTCGTGAATAAGTCTACCAGGACAATGGAGTGGGTTTCATATGTCTCGTAAGGTACGGAATGATATGTATGTACGTGATAAGTGTTATCAATATTTGAATTGTCAAAAATTATGTAAATAATTTATATTTAAACTTTCTTGTTGCAGCCGTCTTGTTGCTTTGTAAATGAAATGGTAGTACGTTTTCCAGAAAAATAATTATGTATCCGCATTCATTCAGGAAAAGATTCTCGGAATCTTACTTATTTAATTCAAATATTTTATATCTTAGTGTATTATCTTAACACATTTTCATATATTGGAGCAAACAATAATGAATCGAAGCTTTATTTATCTTACCATAATTACCACCAAAGTACGCCTTTTCATATCGATTTCATTGAAACATATTCTTCAGAGTTTCATTACGGGAGAAAATGTAGGATTTTTATCAACTGATTCACGCGCCGGTATTTTCGAAAAGCGCTTTTTCATGGATACAGTAACGTTTATTTGATGTTTCAAGTCTCTCATTCGAAAGAAAACTAATAATCTCACTAGCGGGAGAAATTATGAAATTATATAAAAAGGAGATTAGAATCAGAGCGCCGAAAAGGTTCTGTATCTCGGCAGAATTTCCTCTCGTAACGGCCTTTAATTTCTTTCTCCTGCGCTGCGGTAGATATTGGAGCAAGGGCTGCCAACGTTTGAGATATTTTCAGCGTACATATTTAATGGATTTCTCCGGCGGGGACTCTTTATTTTAGAAACAAGAATTTATTTTCGACGTCTAAGCGAAATAGAGTGCATTATTTACCGCGCGAGTGCTCTTTAGATGGGGAATTTAACAGGTACGAGATTCGGATCGTTAATTCCCGACCCTAGCCGAATTCGACCGATACCAGCAAAGGCTCACATTCATCTTTCTCATCGAAAAAAAAACCGGTCGTTTTCGCCCACTTCAAGCTCAGGATTGGAATTAATGTAATTTTCACATCCGACCGAAGATAATTTTTTCGCCTTGGTGACCGCGCATTATGACGTAATCCTTTACTTCGTGCCTTTCCCCGACTCCCCGCGAGACATCTTTTCGTCACGAATAAAGAGGAGGCATCCCTCTCATTTTTTTAATCATTGGAAACGGTTAAAGATGTGGATCGATACTGTAATCTGCGTGGAAAGGAGTGAGCAAGAAGGGGAGGGAAAAAAGCGAGCATGTCGTCGTCTGGGAATATCATGGAGGGTGTGGGAGGAATTTTTTAAGCGGAGGGGTCAGAAAATTCCCTCACATTCGCTGTTTTTTCGCTCTTCAGTCTCCCTCTCAGCTTCCCCTTTCTCTCCCTCACTTCAGTGTACCTTTCAACCTCCCCTCCTCTTACACTCCCTTGCCGTACTCCGTATCGATAAAGGGACCTGTAAGTCTCCTATCCAGTTTCTCGTTGAAATTTAGTATCTTTTTCCCCTCATATCTTTCCTCCCTCTTTTTCCTATCTACAGCAATCCCTCTTTTTACACTAAATCCCCTGTACTATGTTCCATCTCCTCCTGCTCTTGGAAAAAGGGACTTTTAGGTCCCATGTTCAGTTCCATCTTCTAGTATAATATTTTGCTCTTCTTCATTACCGCCGTTTTAAGAAGGAATTAGTAAAAATAGGTAATTAAAAGGTCACAGTTTCAATCTGTTTTGTTTTCCAATCAGTTCTAAGCTTCCCATTAAACGTACAAAGGTACTAAAAAGTCCTAATTTAAAATTCCATTTTCGTGTTTTCTCCCTTATTTTCTTATCAAGGAGAGACTTCCGAGTCTCTGTTTATCCCCAATATGTCCACCACCGCCCCTATCTTTCACCTCCCTCTCTACCTCAACCTCCTCCCTCCGTCTCCCTCCATACCTGTATCTCTTCCCTCCAACCACACCTCTCTCCCCTCCCACTTCCTACCTCCCCTCCCCACCCCTTCATCCCTCCAATGCATTCCCCTCTCTCATCTGCTTTTTCACCCTCTCCACCACCACCCGCCTCTTTTATCTACTCTTCACTGTCGATTATGAGCAGTAGGTGAAAATTACATCGAATAAGGGAATACAGTAGTACATCGGCTATGAAGCACTGTATTCTCCCCTTCATCTTTCTACTTCTTTCCTTTCTACCCCTGCCTTTTCACTCCGCCTCGTTGGCCTGAAAGGGGTATTCCACGGCGACCGACTCCAAATCCTGCAGAGGGGAAACCCTTTCTCTCTTCACGTTTCTCTCCGCCAGAACCATCTCTCCGTGATTCTCTTTCTGGAGTTTCCATCTCATTCTCTCTCTCTCTGTCAACCCCTTTATTTCTCTTATTCCCGCTCCTCACCCTTTTCCATGCTTTTTGATATATCCATAATTACTCGTGAAGTAACCTTAGGTGCTGCTAATAATTATCTTTCAGTCGTGTATTTCTAAGTGACATTTCATTCCTCTTTAAATGAATAAATTCACTCTTTTGACGTCGAGGCGTGTCGATCGTACGTATATAAGGTGGAAATAAATAAACGTAATTTCCATGATGGGTGAAATGCTTTTTATTGTGTCTTGGATTAATAAGGCTTGATTTTGTATCATTCAGTTATTTCAAACTGTGATTGTTTTAGGTATTATTATATTATTCGAGTAATAAACTCTTATAAATCTTGCCCTGTTGTATATATTAATGCTAATTATTTTAGAGAAAATCTTCAGCATTCTATTTCCTTGCTATGAATATGTAAGGAACATTTCTAAAAATCTGTTATTACTTCCCACAGTTCTAATAATTCCCATAATTTTAATCCGGTCACATCTTCGAAATTTCCGCTGTTGAAATTAAATTAATGAATTTTCACCGAGAATTTTTAAAGCCTTATAACTATTCGATGGTTATAATGTTGTTAATTATTTTACTTGTGGAGAATCCATCCGGATTAGACAACAGAATGTGACATTGAATGAAGCAGATAAGCATAAATCATTTTCGGATCCCTCTGTTTTTCAACGCACGAAGAGAAAATAACTTGGGCTTCTGCAGAGCATCGCGACAATCCCCGGAACGAAACGCGTCTCCAGCATTCGAACGTACGACTTAATGAAAATGACCGTGCGTTTCGGCGGATTATCTCGCCGAAGCAAACCGCAGATTACCGCTCACAGATGGGAAATTACGCGCGGGAGAGGATCGGGCGTAATTCAGCGGAATCCAATACACTCGCGACACGCGAAACTTTTCGCACCGTTTTAAACGCCTATTTATTTAACCCCGCCGAAATCACCGCATAACTTTCCACATAACGTCTCCTCTCTCCAGACAGTTTGACCTTCTTCAGCGCGGAGGGTTCGAAAAGGTCGATAAGTTATGTCTCTCGGCTACCGCTCGGAACAGAAATGAGGAATATGAAAAAGCTGGTGCGGCGGGGGTAGGAGCGGGGCGCGCTCTGTTTTCTCCCTTCATTTTTTTTGTAACTGTGCAGCTCGTGCGCTTCATCCTTCCTCTTTCGCTCCCGGCCAAGGAACGGGAAGTGGAGGAGGAGACGGGGGTGGGTTTTTAAGGAGGAAGTGTAGGGGAGAGAGTTAAAGAACTCGTCCGCATGGAAGCTCTTCTCGCATCCCTTTTGTCTCTTCCGTCATCTTCCATCCCTTTCTTCCTCTCATTCTTCTACGTCTCGCGGACTTTTGTTTAATTATGGCCGCTTAAAGTTGTGTCTCCCCGAATTTGTTACGTGGAATATTGATGTTCCTCACCTCACCGTACGTACGCTTCTCAATGTCTCGGATTCTGCGTTCTTCCCGTTTCACTCTCTACCCACGTCTTTTTCTCCGCTTTGCTCTTTCTCTCGTGTGAGGGAATTTGACAGTATATCTCGCGAAGTGAGTTTTTCTCATTCCCCATTCAGCCTATCGATTTGATGTCACGAGAGACTTTCGGGTACCACTTTTCCTGAATGAATTTTCCTTTTCCCCTGTTTATTGATGCTTGCCTAGTCATCGTAGTTAACCATTTACTGTTTATTCTTCACTTTCTAACAGCTGTTTGAATGTTTCTATGGATCTTGGTGGTTATGATCTTGCTACTTTTGCTGTCCTCAATTCTAACTTCTTTCCATTAGATAGTTTTGACGTTTCGTTTTACGATGTAATTCAACGGATCATAAATGAGAAGAACGCCAAAATGTAATTTTTGACATGATTAAGTCGTGTTTAACCAACTTTATTTTTCTTTATTTTATACATTCATATCTGTAATCTAATTTCTTTTGTTAGTAATTTTTTTTTCCATTCAGGATTTCTGTTTAGAGCTGATCTTATATCTCCTATAAATAAAATCCAATATACTCGCTTGCTTCCATTTATGTATATCTACAAGTGCATACATACACGTTGTATGTGTATGTATTTAATCACACTAATATGTATACATTAGTATCCGTGATAATATTTGAGATTTTCTTTCCCTCGTTCTCCTTTATCTTTCCATTTCTTTCCCCAAATCTTCTCCACTTATCTCCCCTTCGAATTCACCGTTTTCGCTGCTCGAAAAAATCCAACCTCCTCTCCGGGCTCTATATTATTCCGAGTTGAGACGGGTGACTTGAAGGAGGAGGGGAAAAAGGGGGTTATTTCGACACGGTGGTCCGGGATTCGATCCTCGGGGTCGACGAACTACGGTGTCCCGTGCGAAAGTCTCGGTGGGGAGGAGACGTCGAGTGCGTTGGTTCGTGCGAGTGAGTTCGAAAAAAATATAATGGTTTCTTTTCCTGGTTCTTTTTCCCCTCGCCTGACATGCACTTGGGCCTGTGTAATTTTAGGGCGAAGGGAGAACGGTGGGCGGGACGCAAGGGTTGCCGTACTCTCACTCTCTTATGCTCTAAATATTACGATCTAGCCCACGCTTTTTACTCCTCTTATTTCCGGGCGTAAATGTTTTTTGTTCGAATTCCTTCTCCCTTGAGCCACATCTTCTCGTAGTATGTGTCGAAAGGTTTGCTCCATCTAAACACGGTTTGTTCCACTTTACTACTTCATTCTCACTTTACGTTATTGCATTCCTTATTGGTTTCATTTTAGTTTTTCATTCTATTTTTTGGTACCGATTCTTGTTTTACGATAGTAAGGTTGTATCTGTTGAACAGATTTTGCTGGTTATTAATGATTTATAAATTAGTGCTTATACGTACCGGGTATAGTGATAACTATGGAAAAGGCCGTTTATATAGTGATAACTACCGTTCACTATATAAACTGCCTTTTCCATCAATTTTTCATGAGTAAATCATAAGGAAGTATTATTATGTATTCCTTTAGCCTAATCTCAATTGGTACTTCTAAGGCACGATGTATAGTAACGACAGATATTCATGAGACAGTTTCTTCCAAAATTTATGCATCTCATTTTTTCAAAGTTTTTTATTTTCTACTATTTGAATCGTAGTTTCTTCGAATAGTGATATTGCAATTGGTACTTTAAAGTCTCAATCTTGTGCGTGAGATCTTTTATGTGGGATTTCGCTACATAATTCTAATCATGTAATATAATCCAGTCATCTTTGACAAGCATCCCTTATGCAGAACATGGTACTTAAAGGTCCCTTACATTATATCAGCTATCAGTCGTTCCGAGCATTCCACCATTTTTACTCCGCGAAACGCGAGATGGTTCTCTCAAGTCTCGTTTATCCCAAATAAAGTCGTTTTTCTGTTTGTCTCTCCCACCGAGACTCCCCATTCCACGTTTACCCTTCCGTCAGTTTACTCCTTCTTTCCCTCCCCTTTCAACTCTCTCTCCTCCATTGTGTCTTTGACGTGGCATATTCTCTCCCCTCCCTCCCTTATTCATCCCTCAAACACTAACCCCCCTCCCCCTAACCCTCCTCTCTTTCTCTCACTTCTCTCTCTCTTTCGCGCTACAGCCTCCAAGCTGCCTTTTGAAAAGGTCCTTTTGTCACCACTGGTTTTCGCCTAATGAGGCTGTGCTACGACCAATAGAATGAAATAAAAAAGTGGGATGGGCGGAGAGGGGTCTTTTTTAATTTTTTCCCCGTCGGAGAGAGAGGGAGTGAAGAAATCGAGCTGCCGGTTTGTTGCTCGGAGAGAGGATTATGGAGAGATAGACTGCGAAAGATGAGAGCGTAGGATTTTTCGGGATGGATTATCAAGTCGGAGGCTGCGACATTTTTTTTTATTTTTCCTCCTCCCATCCCCGTTGTTTAAATTTCGCGGCGTTGATTATCATATGTTTTTCTCCGCGGTGAGTAGAGATTCCTCGTTTTTTTTCGCGAAGTGTCAAATACGATATCGAATCGGGGTAATGTGTCGTGTTCGCATCCTTTCGCTCGAACGTTCTTCGAGATGAAATTTTTCGCTTTTTTCCCCCATTTTCTTTGGCCACCGGCACCAAAGTCGCCGTTAAAGATGGCGGCCGCGTTTGCCGGGATTTTTTCCCGAGACGTGCTTTTCTCCTCCGCGATATCGATCAACGGATAATTGCGAAAATTTTCGCGCTTTCCTTATTTTTCCGCGGGGATAAAGCAACGCTCTCGAGAGCGGGAATCGATGAATAAATATTATGCGCCAATTAAAATTATTGTCGTCCGCTTTTTTTTCGCCTCGTCATCGATTTGACCTACTTCGGTTCGAGAATTACTCGCGAGATGCAAGATGTTTTTCGCCATAAATTTCTCCGGCCGAAGTTGGCGTGGTCCGCGGAGGGAATTGAATAAAAATCCGATTTTCGCCCAGTGCTCATTGCGCTCCTCACGCGTGTTTTTGCGAGTGAAGAGCTGAGAGATGGAATGGAATGAAAATTCCGACTTCGGATTGTGTCTCGTCTCTATTAGGGAGGGCAGAATTCCTGGGAATCGAACCGTATTTTTTCTAACCGGTTAAGAGAGAAATCAGTAAATTTCGATTCGGTCCGGATTGTTCCATCAACCCCTTCGAACTGCTTTTTTTCGCTCCGTCAAAAACCATTAATATTTGTCTCGAAGTTTTTTGTTACATTTAATTTATTTAATGCCTCAGCATATTAAATATTAGAACATGACATTTAGTAATGAAGAATTATTAATCAAAATAAGGTATTATTAGTGTAAATATGCTTTTGTGAGGTAATTAAGTCGCTGCTGCATCTAATTAGTAAAATTTTCTCCATTTCCACGTATTTTCAGTTTTTTCTAATCGAAAATTGGAATGGAATGAATAAAGTTTTTCGGTTTCGGTTCTCGTTCTAAAATTTTTATTTTCCGATTAGGGTTTACATTTCAATTCGGCCAGAATAATTTTTCTTTCTGTTTCAATTTTTGGTTTTGCTCTCGTTCCATACCTTGAATCCATAAAATTAATCATGTTTCCTTTTTTTACAAAATTTAAAACAAGACTTATAATTTCGCCGATGTTTACCCTTTACAAGTTCTTAATAAATTCATTACTGATGCTGTTATGGTAATTCGCCGTCTGAAATTCACCCCCTAAAATGGAGGCAGATGCACGAAGCACGGGAGACGATGTCCATGAACCTTACATTGGTTATTTTTTCCGGGGCGTGATACCGTATGCGCGCGCATGTATCTCGATCGGATCAGTAGCAGGGCCGGCAACCTCCGCCACCGAGAATTATGAGGATGCAAATGTGAGGCTCATCGCGAAATTGTGTTTTATCCGTAAGGAGGCTTTCAAGAAGTATTCCTTGGCTGAAACGGTAAAAAACTCCTTCTATTTCGACGTATCTTTGATGGGAATGGTTATGCTTATTTTTTGGCCGTTCCCTATATTCAACCATCTTTGTTGCGAATTTTACGAATTAGTTTCGATTTCGGTGAAGTTTTCTTTATTCATCATTTTTTTGGAATATCGATGCATTAAATAGGGAAGTTATCTTCACTGGAACTATGGAAAATTTTCTATTCAAGCAGGTTTTACAAAATCACACTGGTGTGCTTCCTGTATCGTCCTAGTTCTTGATCCTTATACGTTTTAGATCCGTCGATTCGCTCTCGTTTGAGTTAATACTTTCCTTGGAACCTATCCTTACTTATGCATACATGCCAAAACTCATGCATAAATTTTGTGGATTTCTTTGGCATTTTTATTCTAACTTTTTGTATACCTGAGCATTTATTTTCGGGTAGATCGTGACGATGATGAGGTATTTTGTGTGAACTTATTTGCTTGCAATTCATTAAATATTCACGCTATGTTTTCCCCCTCTTGAAAGCAAAAAACGTTTCTAATGGTTTGTCACCAAAATAAAGAATCGCTTTGAATACGCATTCTTAATGGAATTCATAATTACTCATGAATTCCACCTCTATTGATGTGCCTGGAAAAAGAAGTCTCTTTCGTGAAGATTCCTCAAACGTCTAAATCCCAGTGTACGAGGGCCTTCAAAGTTTTATCTCTTTAGAAAATATCTCCCGGCTTTATTATGCTTTCCTTCACAATACGGTATTTATCACTCAGTTCGGAAATCTTGAGTTAGTTTGTTGGTTTCCTTTGCACACCGCGAAGGATAGTAAGTGAAGGAAAGCAGGGGTGTAGGAGAATAGGAAGAAAGGATACCTCTTTCTAGTCGAATCCAAGGGGAGTAAACTGTTCTGTTTGCCCGGTGCCAACAGCCATGCGTCTTGTTATCCGTGACTGCCTTTGTGCACGGAACTGAGGCAGGATAGCGTGATTGCGAATTAACCTCCTGATCTGTTTAAGTTTTTACGCGAATCGTTGCTTTTTCTCTCTTCCCTTGCGATAGTGCTAGGACGTGATTGCCTACGCTGAGAGCTGTCCATTTTCTAATCCCCCAATAGCGGAACGCTTCCGTAAACGAGCGGAAGGAGAGTTAAAATAGGAAATAGGAAAGGTAGAAAATCCGGTGCTTAAATGGGATAAGAGGATGTTGTTAATGTTTGAGTTTCTTCCTGAGTTGGAGAAATCGAAAGTGCTCATGTAAGCTTCAAATAGAATTTCAGGGTTTGATTCATTGTCAGGTGGTGATATCAGAGTGTCTCATGTGTTTCTCACTGAAATTTCGAATCCTGCTTCATTTGGAATTTTGATTTGACTCATTAGTTGCACGCGTTCAGAAGACATTTCATACTTGATATTCAAAGCAGAAAATATTTTAATTCGCATAGATATTTAATTTTTATAAGAAGATTACAATGTTTTCAAGATATTTCGTTATAATTACAAGGAGCAAGATTTTCGTTCTTTCCATTTTGAAAATTCGTTCGGTTTGACTTATCAGTTATCATTTTTCGTTTCCTTAGTGTTTCCTTTACGGTTAAAGGACAACGCCTTCTGTCATCACGTCATAAATATATGGAGTATGATGAGTATCATCTCATACGTAAATATATTTACTTGGTAGATATAATATCGACAGTAACATAAGCAACAGAAACCAGCAACGTTTGGTAAAAATAACCTATTTCCCTCTTTTATTTTGGTTTCCCATCTATAGGAATTATATTGACTGTTGCTTCTAAGAATTTCTTAAGGAATAGCCACCGAGGTGAAAGTTGAGGTATTGTGATGAAGAGTCGTTCCCTACGAGGAACTTTCCGGGTGTACTTAATCGTCCGAAGAGTCATGCAACGTGTCGCTCACATATTCTCATTCGTGCAAATACTTAGTTGTTTTACTGATGGAAACCTGGTCGGAGACTTTAATAGCCGTCAGGTAAATCGACGGGACAGACGGCGCTAACGTCCATTATTCAGCCGTTGCATGTCGAAAGCACGACGTAAAACGGTGTAAATTCGAACGGCCGAAGCACAGAGCGGTCCTTGTAAATTTGAAATAGTTCGCATCCCTGGGGCACTGCGTCCACTGCATTTGTAATGGAACAATTGGCGAATCAGACTGCTTCACATCCTAATATTTGCAACCACTTTGAGCTCCGTGCCGCCCATTTACTGCTACATCACATGTCTTGTGTACGTGCTAGTACCTCTCAAGTTTTAAAGGAAGCGATTATGATTCTGAATTTTTTCTTGTCCCGTAGGAAATGCTTTTAAGCACATTGGTGTGTAATCTGAGAAAATTTGCCAAGCTGCTCTCAATGACAAATTTTGTGATTTCAGTAATTTTCCTTTTTTGCTATGTGTCCTCGGTAGGACAGGTTTTCTCAAAGCAATAAAAGTCGCTGATTTTTATGTTCACGAGTAAATGGAGATAAAGCCAAATTCTAATAAGAGGTTTTAGTAAAAACGTGACTGACAGCTTTGTTACACCTTTTTGTAAGTATAATTAATAAATTAGATATCTTAATGATTTTCTCGTCGTATCGCAAATTTAATTGATCAATTAATGGTATATTTGAGAGAATTTGGCAATGGAAGATTGTATATGTATATATAAGTATATATGTGTCTATTAAATGTGTGGTTGTTTTGCTGTCAAAATATTTACGTTAGTGATTGCCAATTTTTCAGCCAGTAAAGATTTAGATTTACCTTCACCCTACCAATTTTCTCAAACAATGTCAGCATTTTATAGTATGTTACACTCCATCTAAATTTAAAAGCCCTCTTGGTGACAAAGAGCTCTATTGAAACAATAATACTTAGAGTATTTTTAATGAAAGGACATCAATAAGTTACTCCTTTTCTATTTATCTTCAATCACATGTTCACAATAGAAATCACTTATCTCATGCCGATATACTGCTTGTACAGTAAGCGTTAGTCCTTACTCACTGTACATAACAACTCTTACTACTTAATAAGTAACGCTAATGCGACACGGCGTGTTCATGTAAATGTACTGCATAACTTGTAAGCACGTTCGTTCAATCTACAGTCGATTCACATTTTGCTCATTACACATTCTATTCTCTACCCCGGTTCCAATTTCTCTCTCCTCAGCATTCTTTTCCTCCAATAGCCTTTTTTTCAGTGCCAAGCGAGGCTTTCTCGGCGGCGATACTCATTTGTTGCTTTTATATGTATTTATCCACTTTCCCGCCTCCGCTTCAGAATGTCTTTTTGCCGACTTCTGGAATGGCGGAGACCCTTTCTTCTCTTTATCGTCGTTCCAGTTGTCGTAGCCTGTTTAATGAATACTTTAAGTATTAAAGGAAATTGCTTCGTTCGTTCCCTCTTCCTTAACGTCCTCTCCTTTCCAGAATATCTTTTTGACCTCGTATCGGCCCAGACTGTATTTTTTCCTCTACTTATTTCTTTCATCGAGAAATCGTAGAGAGAAAGTTATTCACGAGCGTCTGCCTCGTAAGATTTTTCGTCTCGTTTTATTCGTGGACAGCTTTTCAATAGGCATAACCCTTCAATTTTCGCTCGCTCATTCTTTCCCCGCGTCACGGCGATATGTTTACGCATTTTTTGCCGCCACGTTATTTTGCGGCGAAGAATTAGAAAGTGTATTGTGCATGAATTATTCAGTCGGGAAAAGTAAGCTTCCGATGAGTTTTTAAGCTGGCGATTTTTCGCCGTCTAGGTTCGTCAAGATGAAATAGATGTCGTTAATAACTGAGAGAGAGTTTCTAACTTCCATTGTGTTCTCGTACATGTTTATATTCCATACTTGCGATAATTCGAATATTCATGCATACTAATATGACATAACTTATTATCTCATGCGTAACTACAGTATTATTATAAATGTCCTAAATTCTAATGTTAGTAAATTTTAAATCATTATTACACACTTATCTTATATAAAATTTAAAATATATTTAATTGTCTAAAAAAATATTCTCTTCCATCTTGTACCGAAAAATATATTGTCCTTATATCTGTCTGTAGTTTTAATAAATCTTTCAAATAATTTTGGAAACAATTAGCTGTTGTGTCGATTCATCGCTATCTAATTAAGATGTACGAAACTTTGAGTACTTTAGGTGAAGTTGGAGGTTTCCCTCTTTAGTGTCGCAACCATTGAGTTAATTCATACATAAATTCACAATTCACTCATAAAATCTTTACTAATAGTCATACTCGGATATTTATATGAACACGACTCATATTCGTGACTCCAAAGTTTACCTCACCTATTCGCCCATCGATTCATGGCAGAAAGCGGGTTTTTGAATTTTCCGGCTATAAAATTATCTTTTGTTTTAAAATAATTATCCCTCCAATTCTATCCGCCGGCCTCACAAACCTCGCTCCGATGTAAATTATAAATCTCCCCAACCTTGTGGTGGAAATCCGCGTTTATTATGCAATAAACGTTAGTGCTTTGATTTATTAATTTTCGTGTCAAGCTGAAATGCATCAGATTATAGCCGTGGATCTAGCAGACTCATATTAAATAGAACAACGTCAGGCGGGCTTACGAGTATACTGGCGCTATGTGCGTCGTACCGTTTATTTATAAAGCAAATGTTCCTCTGTTATATTTACCGGCGGCCATTAGCGGTAATTGGTATTTTTCTCTCTCCTTTCACGAATCTTAAAAGGGTTTGGAGCGAAGGAGGCAAATCGTCGTTAATTCTTTCTGCCTCCACAAAGTCATTTTTATCTTCTAATCTCTGATTACGCTTTTTAATTTCGTTAATCTTTTGAGTGCGGTTTGATGTGAGACGGTTAAAAAAAAATTATAAAGACGCGAAGAGGGAGTTTGCCGTCTCTCAGATGTGGGAATCATTCTTTTTCCTCGTCTCTTATTCCGAGTGTCATCATTGTCCCTTCGCCCAACTGACTGTTGGGTAAAGCTCTGTTTAATTTGCCGGTTCTCCTTGGAAAAGAAATAAAGTTTTTCGGCACGAGTAGGTCGGCCCCTATTTTATTTGGGTCTATTTTTATTCCCGGAACACGTTTTTCTCGACGGCTCTATCCTTTTTATGATTTTTGGATTATACATTATAATTATCAGCTCTTCCGGAAATGGGTTAGGTGGTGATTTTGTAAAGGAAATGGGACCCATTATTTTTGGCAGTTTATCTAGTATCTAGAGAATCTCAAGGATAGCGAGTTCTGAGAATCTATGATTCGCTCGGCCTTCGTCTTTGTCTTTGATGTGGAGAATTAATACTTATTTGGAGAATTTTATGCTTTGTGTATTTAGCCCTTTTCTTTTTAGTGTTGATAGTAGCCTGTTTCATTATTCCTTAATGCTCTTAAAATGAATTCTTAATGCTCGACTGGTTACAGATGTAATCTTTGTATAACAATGATTTTCATCAAATCTCGTTTTAATGGAAATTTAGATACTTAATCTAATAAATTTCGGTTCTTGATATGTTGATATTATATTAATGTCATACTTTCATGTTCAAAGACAATATAGTTATAATATAAATACTTACACAGTCATGGAGAGGAATTTTCTATCACCATTAGCTCATCAGGTCGTATTTCTGTTGCATTTTGTATTCTTTCAATTAACTCAACTTCTATATTCTATTCAAGAAGATGAATTAAATTGCTTAAGGAAAGCGAAGTATGTTTCATTTATTTATTTAAATCACAGAGATGCAACGTACCAGGATGAAAATGATCAGAAAGTGTGAAAATGGCCGAATAAGTACAGTATGTCTTTCCAATGCGCATTTAGGCTGAGAGTATTTGGAAAATTTTCTCAACAAACTGTTATTTTTTTACTTATTCTAGCTATCCGGTTTCATTCAAATTTGAGTGCCTTTAGTATGTCGTGTTGCAGTGGTTCCTTTAAAATTTACTTCATGTAGTTCCTTTTAAATTTACTTCCACGAGGAATATTTTTCCATTTCTTGCACCTCACACTTTTTCCCATCTTTTCTGATCGTATTAAATGTATAGAATAGCGATTTGGGTTCAAAATCATTCTAAGATGAAACCCGTTTTCGAAAAACAGCTAGTGCTCTAGCAGCTCGAGTCGTTTTGCTCTGCATTATTAAGGTGCCGAAATGCTTCTTCTTGTAACCGCCCATTTTATCGCGGGTGCGAAATCAGAGGATTCCGCAGTGACATATTCTCGAGACGACTCTATGGTAGGATTTTCTAGGAATGCATTCTCCAAAGGAACGGACGCAAACAGCCAGCTCCGCCTCGCTTGATTTTGTACCGTACGGAATGCTGTGCACAACGTTTTAATAATGGAACGAATAAAGTGAGATCGCGTTTCATTATTCAAGGCATTTCCCCGAAAGCTTAGCCCATAGCAAATGCGCAATAGAGTTTTATCGAAGTCGAATTTCATTTGAATTTTCGTCGAAAATCGATCTAGAATATTTTACCGGTCCTCTTGAGGTTAAAGTTTTTATCTAGAACTGTCTCTTCGTGTCGTAGTTAAACACATGCCTCCAGTGGGATACGTTTTCAATTTTACATCTTTTTCATCTATAGAAAGACGAGAAATGGAAACGAAATCTTGAATTTATCAGGGTTTACCTAAAGAGTTTTAAGGTTTTGCCTTAAATCTAGTAGCTTAAAATGGTGTTATAATATGATTGCATAAAACATGATATATACTATGGTATTAATAGTAATCGGATGTAATTGTAGATGTGAGTAATTATTTATTGTACTACGCGATTGAAATAATTTTTTACATTGTGTTAATTTCTTAATTCAAAAAACCTTGGGGTTTTTAAATTGTCTGGAAAAGAATATTTCTCAATCTATTTTAATGCTTCTTCAGTTCTTTTATGAGCATTGGGACGCCTATGTTGTATTTTAATATTGTGTATACAGCTTAATTTGTAAAATATAATCATTAGTAATTTGGTGTAATTGCTGTGGTACTACTCTCCATGTCCTTCATTTAAGATTTTCTTTATGCCCTTATATACATCCGCATGGGAAACATGCGAAGCATTCCCTTTTCTAAAGGCAAGAAATTTCGTCATTTCTCCTTATGCGGTTGAATCACCGAACCGCCTTTCATTTCGTGTTAAGCACTTCTTAAATTTAATGTTTTCGAAATGGAGGGGCGTTGCTGGAAGGAAAGATTGGGACGTGCTATTCAGATGCCTTTTTTCCTCATACGTGGGCGGCTTGTTTCTTTTATTTTTTGGAGGCAACCGGGAGACCGTAAAAAGGAAGAGCTTTTCGTAAATTGCGTTGATGGACGGGTCAATATGAATAGTCGCCCGTTGGGCGGTGTATAGGTGCGTGGGAGGCGGACGGGGGAATTTTGTGAAGGGTGTGAAATGGAAGGGGAAGGGTTTTAGCGCGTCCTCTTTCTTTAGAAAGCCGTAGCTCGACAGGTTCCACTCATTTCAGGGTCCTTTTCCATTTCCTAAAAAAAATGTTTTTTCACTAGAACCTCCCCACTTCCCAATCGCGGGCTTTCCCTTGTAACTAGTCGATCAAGAAAAAATTCCGGGTCCGTCCCACGCAGCTGAAGTGATAATTGATTCCGTAAACATTTTAATTCCGAATGACACAAGGAACCGTAAGGAAAACAGTTTTCACGACTGTGAGTTTCTTTATCGTATTATTTTCCATTCCGCTCCTTTCTATTGCCTAGCTTGGTGGGGAATAAAGTCAATATATTTTCATCTCCTATTTCCAGGAAAGGATGGGTTGGTTGATTGGTTCTTGCGTTAGAGCACTGTAAGCATACACATTTATTTATACCTATTGAGGTAATCGTATATTGTCCATTCCAAATAGTGTCATTAGGTTTATATCCATTATTAGGGTTATATACAATATCAATTGATACAGCTTAGAGTTTCTCTTATCTACTCTTACGAAAACTCATTATGAATCGGTGTTGAAAATTGTTCCGGTACATCTTTCTGTTCATAAGCTCTTTATTGATTTTTCTTTTTGATGTTTGCTTCTCATATTACGTGATGCACAAATTGTGATGGAAGATGGTCAAGGGTTCAGTAGGTCACCTGGGCTGGACTTACCTGTATATCTGCTGTTGGATTCAGTTTCCTATTTGATTCATTACTATAAAAGTTTGACTGTGGATTCCGCTCCTATGAATATTTGAGGTAGAGAGAATTTTTCATATTTTTATGCCATAAGCTGATTCTTTATCATTCCCCGTATAAACTGCGTATACCGAGTATAGTTGTCTCATTTTTAGCTTTTGTAAATCAATGTTATAGTTCGGCTCTCACATTAAAAAATTCAAGTTACCTATATCCATGTAAAGAAATTTCACTTAATGCGTTAGAGTTGGCGTTATTCTGGTGTGTAAAAATTTATCAAATCAAAGATATGTGTACGTATCTTAACGAGAGTGCCTATCTTAAGAGATGGTTTTTTTAATTAAGAATATTGTACAATTAAATTTTTTGCACGTTTTGTTCTAATATATTTTCTCTCGTATTTTTTATGATTCAGAATATCCTTTGTCGCATTGGTTGCTTGTTTAATTTGTGTTTTTGAATTCATATGAAACTATTGCATGGTTTTACTTATATTCCGAGTATTATTTTCTTTCCCATAATTTGATGCAGAAGTCACGTAAGTTTTTCAAACAGAAGTGATTGCTCTTCCCGAAATTTAACGGCATCCACATATTAACCACAATGGGAGTTTTCCTTTCGGATCTTATTCACACCTATTAATCTCCATTCAATGCTCCCTCCTTTAGTTAATATTATTATTACCCATTATCACCCTCGTCCCCCTAGCATAATCTCGCAGTATTTCCCTCCCCTTGTCCACTTTCACGAATTCTCCCCGTTCAATTTCCCTCTCTAGGAAGCGTTCCCTCATCTTTCACCGCTCATTCTTTTTATCAGTCCCCCAGCATTCCATCGGGGGTGGGAATCCATAGTGGAAGGGGGCAAGCCCGCGTTCTGTTGCATTGTCCGCCGTATCGATTTCGCCATAGGAAGGGTTCGATTGTCGGAGCCGCCGTCCCAAACCGCCGCCATAGCGATCTTGCTCTTAAAAAACGAAGAAAATAGAAACTCTTTTTGAATAGGTCTGCGCGCATGTGTGCGGAACCTTTTTTCGAGTATTGTGCGGCGTTAGTGAGTGGAGAAAGAGATTACGGGAGAAAATGATGGGCGGGATCGGGAGGAAAATAGATTTCTAAGTGTGTTTCGGGTTAGGAATGGGAAAATTTATTACGATTGGGGTCGGAGGTTGAGGGAATGATGACGGGTGTGCGTCCAAACATTGAGGGCTTTTTTTATTATGCCGTGGTTTGTGGTGCACTATTTCTCCTTCGAGATATTGGTCGATGGATTGAGAATCAAAAGAATCCACCTTATGGATAGAATCTTCTTGGTTGATTTGTGGTATCATGCATCCGAACGGCTGCTCGCGAGCATCATGCTGCTCTCCAGTGAAGCTTCTCTTAGAGATGTTTGAATTTTGAATTTGATGCCGATTATCCACTGATTAATCTAAAAATAAAAATATCACTTTGATATGAATATAATTTCAAAGTAATCTACATTTGCGGTGAATGAATGTATTCAAATTGTTTCATATCTATCTTTGATATCTTAAAATTTCCTTTGGAGACCATTTGTTCGAGATTTTATTCTTTAAAACCGAGATTGGTCATAAATTTGAATCTTATAAAGTAGTGAGGATCTTGAAGTGTTTGGACGCGTTTTCCTGATAAAATTCGAATAATATTTTAAATTAGTTTCAGGTACGGTTCGGAAATCTCATAGACCATATTAATTATTTCAGTTACGTATAGTACACTCGTGTTAAACAACGGTTTCGATTTATACTTATAATCGATTCTTTTATAGAATTCTCAGTACTAAAAGAATTGTCTGCTACGAGTACAAAATTATTATTCTTCCCACGGTAATTAAAATTCCAGTTCCCTTTCAAGATCTGTAGAGTAGCGCAGTTGGCAGAACGCCTTTCACTTGCAAGGCCAGCAGTTCACGTCCATCCTCTTCGTCAAGCTTCAGCGAAAATTGCAAATTTCTACTCGGTTTGTGGGGTTGTCGATAGCCTTTCTTTGTAGCACCGTGGTTTAGTTATCTGTGAAGTAGAGATGTCGCTAGTTGCATCACAGCTCCATTCTTCTCGCATCCCGCAAACCTCGTCGCGGTGTAGTATTCTCGGAGACCTTCCGGAGTTTATTTATCCCTCTGGAATTCCGAAGAAAGTTTCCGCGGAAGAAAGTAATCCGCTCGGAGTCGGGGCACGCTTAATTCGCCAAGGAAAGGAGACATCTTACTTTAAAATATTCAGACAACGTTTCGGAATGCAACTCAAGGTCGGCTTTTTATTTATTTCCCGTCCGAACGAACCGGAATTCGCGAACGGAGTAATCGCTAAGTAACCGCGGAGAATACTACCTCGGTTTGCGGGGCCAAAGTTATGCAGGAAAGAGGACGTTAGAACAGGAGTAACAGCTGTATCGCATAGTTCCAACCGGGGAAGTAATCTTTTATTTTATAGCAAGGACTCAACCCGCAGACCACATGCGGTCCTTTGGCCTGTCTTCTTGATACCAGAAATTAAATGTTTCTTACACGTTTCGTGTAAGATCTTCCACTTGCATTCGGTCATAGAAGGAATGAGGTTATTCTGATTTATTACTCGATTAAACTGGGACTAAATTTTCCAGACCAAATTTTACAGGGATTATATGTGTAATGAAAAAGCATACACCATTGGGTGTGATTGAAACCAATGAGTCTCTTTTTACAGTCAAACCATCGTCTTTGAGAATTCGATAAATATTGATAAGCCCAGCGTATTTGGAACATCGGAGTCGCTGTTTTACACGATAGTGATTACTGCACTCTAAAACAAGGACACATTTTCGTTGGGAAGGGATAGTTGAATATATACCTACTGTAACAACAATTGTATATGAAACTATTCTGCTTCACCGCGTATGCAAAAAGATGATTCAGCGTGACTAAGCGCGCATACGCGAACCCGCGCTATTCGAGGAACCGCTGCATTTCGATTTTTAAAGCGAATAATTCCGTGGCTCGCGTGAGGCAGACGGGCACGCTCGGATCGTTAACGGAAAAAATTCGCGAGTGTCGGGGGGAGTGGTAAAAGGCGGAGAATGTATTATTTCTAGGTCTGGCCTTATAAAGGGAGCGGAGGGCTGGACCTAGGGCAAGAGTGCAAAAGCGTGTACGGACCAACTCGCTTTTGCTGGCCTCGCTGTCGTTGGGGCAGTTCCTCTTTAAGTCGTGTACGCCCCAGTAAATCAATGATACCCTCTGCCGTGTAAAGCAGCGCATTGTAGCTCACCCGGCGTTTTCCCCCTCTCTGCCCCTATCCAAAATCCGCTTTTGCCATCCTTTCTCCCCGCCCTCTGACGCTCCTTTTTCATTTTTATTCGACGCTCCCCGTGCATTTCCCCGCTCCATACCCTCTCCCAAGCCGAACTCCCATGTATAAGGCGGCAGATAGGACGGGTTTTCTTTTCCATCGTTCTTTTTACGTTCGGTGGGGGATGTGTCTAGGATGCCATTCATGGGGTGGTTGCCTTAGAGAGGGAGTGGTTAGCCATGCGAGTTCTCCACGGGGTTGGAATGCGAGGGAAAATTTTCGCGTGCATTTTTTTCTCCCTCGCGCTCCGGTCGGGTCGATATGTCGTAAGGGACGGACCAGGTTTTTCGTCCGTAAGCGTTTTGATGCTTTTTTTTCGCTCGTAGCCTTCTTTGCCCAAAAAATGAGGTCTAAATGAGATCGAGAAAGTATTCGCGTGGTCGGTGCTCGCAGTTTGAACACCGGTGGATCTATGGATGGAATGCTGTGGGAAAGAAATTATTATGAGTCGGAAATCGTGACTGATGCGAATTCGTCACTCTGTTATCATGCTTCTTGCTAGGTGTGTCCGCAATATAACATTTTATCGTATTTTACTAAAGTATGATACCTATAATGTGTGGTAGATATGCAAATATAATTTATATATAATATAAAGTGCAGTATTTCATTGAAAACGTCATTAGAAATAACAAGCGTTGTAAAAAATTAAACATCTTTTGATGTTATATCATAATCATGTCATTATTTTCATAATCAAATATATATCAGTCACATATAAATCTTGCCTTTCGACACTTTCCTACTAAACTAAATTTTCTGTAGAACTGTTGTGTGCTGTGTCTGCGGTTTTGCATTTTATTAATGGCGAACGGAAATCAACCATGAAACTTGAGCTGAATTTCTTGCAGATAGCTTTATCCGATGATTAATGAGACTACATATTTCTTATAAGTAATTTGCCTCATGAAAGATTTATTTTTCTAAAACTATTTTGCCAGGTGTCTATTGCATGATCTCATAAGAAATATATGAATAATCTCCAATAGATGCGATTGCATATTTTTGCAGTGATGAATTATAAATAAAAAGAAAATTGTACGTAATTAAAAGAATTCTTTTTGAAAAACTTTCGCTCCTTCCTCAGCTGAAGTTTTAGGACTTTACTATTCTTGTCGATTTTTATAATTATTCGGAAGGTATAATTTAATAGGTATTATTTATCTACTAATAAATGCAAGGAATTACTCCTCTCTCTGTAGTCAGAGTTTCTTTTGTGCATTTTCGCGGGCTCAAGGACTTACATCTTTAGTCACACGCAAAAGTGGATTGAGTTTTCAGTTCATGTCAAAAGGGAAGTAGGCGCATTACGTTGCTTCTTATTCCTTCTATTTTTTTACCCACCCCGCTGATGACGATGTCTGTTTTTCTCCCCATTTTCTCTCCGTTTATCCTCTCCGTCTCAAAGTGATGTGTGCATATCGTGTCACAATGCGATTCGATTTATAAGTACAGCGCTGGAGTGAGGGACGGCGGATGAGATCTGGGTCAGTTGTCTTCGCGAATAAGATGCCTACGTAATCTCTCTCTTTTTACTCCTGGAACGCCCTTTGTGCCGGTACTCTCATATGGTTTCAGGTCTCCGTGTTGGTTCCTCTTTTATTTTCTCTCCAGTAGAGGGGGATTATGTGTTTGATATGTTTGTGTAATTACGGAAAATGGCGCGCTGTGAATGAGTCGCTGATTACTAAACTGTTACGTTTGAAGTGGATTCCGAACACGACTCGTAATGGTCGAATTTTATGACAGCATTTACTAGCTTAAAATTATCATATTTTTACCAATATAATTCTTTGTTATTCTTATAGTCTCAGTTCCGTATTATTAATCCTCATTTTCTGAAGGATTAATTAATTAATGGATTTTCCCCATTCCTAATTGACTTGGCTTAGTTTTTAGTTCTTTGGGAAAAGTTTTGATTACTTGTATAAAAACACAAAAATTAATTACCTACATTTAAGATTCAGAATTTGGAGACGCCTTATTTTATTTCACAGCGTATTTTTTGTTTCACATCAGTATTCACTTCGATTTTTTTTTTTTAAATTTAGTCTCTATATAATTAATATCTATAAGCTCCTAAAAGACTTGGCGGACCACGAAGAATTTATTTACAAGTTTTGACTGGTTAGCAATGACGCAAATATGATACATTTACTGCCATATATTTAGAGTATATATATTCATTTTTGGGGTCCGATTCCGAGCAAAGCTCTATGTTTTCCATCCTTTATCAAGCTTCAGGCAGAAAATTTTGCAAAAAAAATTTTTAATAAGTTCTAGGGCCTTTCAAAATAAGTTCCAACGTTGTATGCCGCGGGTTGGACACCCCTGATCTAAATGTTACTTCTCTTTCCGAAAGAGATTTTCCCGAGATATATGCGCAAGAGCACGGAGAAGATTCCATCCTCTGCATACAAAAGGGCTCGTGCAGTGAAGGCTTAAAGTTTGCGTATTTATCTACCCGTTGACTTCGCCATTCCTTGTAATACCGCGGAGGAGTTTCTCGGGCCACGTAGGAAAAGTGTAGGAGTGGGGAAGCAGGAGAGCGCGAAGATCCATGTACCCTTGAGGTTTTAAGAAAGTGAATGCCTTTGCGGTTGTAATGACTTCTAAGAGGCTTTTCCTCCCATCATCCTCTCTTTCCTCATTTCTCTGTCACATTCCGCAGTTCCTCCCTCTGCCTCGGTGATTTCCAAGATATTAATTCCAGCCTTTAAATTTTATCGCCGGCTTTTTATTGTTCTTCGCCGGGTTTGTCTTTACCTCTCTTTGCCTAAGTACCTACATCGAAGTGGGCGAATTGCATATGTTTTTATGGTTCCTGAAGACCGTTGTTTCGTTTCCCAAAGGTAGCGAGAGCCCAGATTCACGGGTTTTACATAAGTAGGAAATTTTGAATGGACTGAAAATACCTCTGTGCATACATTCGTTCGGATCTGTCTTTTTTTACAGAAACGGGAGGCAGTTATCGGATTTTTGTCCTTGAAAATTTAATTACTGTGTAACAATTAAGGAAAAAGTGTAGTCCCTCTGCAGAGGAATTTTTCGGTTTCTTTCACCGTTATTACTGCTTTATTTTTTCCGCTTGGCTTCCGTGATATATAAAGCTCCGCTCATTGAAGCGGACATCTCAAAGGAACGTACAAATCTGCCGTTTTCTTCTCAACTAATGCTTCGTTATTACTTTCTGATTCCTACTTCAGACGTAACGGTAAAGATCGCAAATGTGATGCCTTATTTGACGATCTTCGGTGGTGATTAGTTACGTTTCCCGTATTTGTGTGACGATAGACTTGTAATATAACTTTCTAACAGATGAATCATAACATGATGAAGCTTCTCAGATTTTTAGTTACGTTATTTATAGTATGGAAGTAGTAATATTCCATAAAAGGACGAGTGTTTCTTTGATATTCGAATCTGTGTCATTGATTCTGCTCCTGTAACCACACCTTGATGGTTGAAATACTTTTCGCTTCTTTTTGGAACAGGACACTATGAAATGAATTTTTCATTCACTTTTATATTAGTCTTTGGTTGGGACGGTATTAATGTTTCAGAGGTATGAAGGATGGCATTTAATAATGGCATTCCTTTTGGTTTCTCCTTATGGAATGTTCTAGTCATTGCAGTTCGACTCAATGAGGAAAGCAAATCACCTTACCTCTCAACTTGCTTGGTCAGTCATTCCCTCTGCTGTGCTTTTTACAGCCAATAGAAGAGGATTTGAGGTTCAAACCATCTCTCGACTGTATACTCTTAAAGGCAATCATAGTTTTAAGGATCTTTCATGGTCGTAGTCATTTCTTGTGTAACTTACCTCTACATATTTTTTATTAGGTATTGTCTTAGCGAAATCGTGTCACGAAAGAACGTGGTTTATGAGTAAATAATGTTTTTAATCCGTACTCCTCCTTCCCTTCATCTTCATTCTTCCATTTCTCCTCATTCCTTCCCCCTCCTCTCTCAGCCGCAATGACTTCCAAGATATTAATTCCAGCCTCTCATTTTTTCTTCCTTTGTCTCTTTGCAGTTGAAAGCGAGAGCTGTGACGGCTTGGAGGCACACCGGAGACCACGGCGGCGGAGAGCTCTCGGTTTTCTGCTGGTGAACCAATACCGGAGGTTTCCCTCTCTCTCTACCCCGACACTGCTTCTACTACTATCGCCACTACTGTCTCTACCGGGCAACGTCGTCAGCGGAAGAATTAGCAAGAAGATGAAGATAAATGTGGCCCAAGATGAAAAAAAGTTTCTTCCCAACTCTCTATCTCTCCCTGGATTTGTAGGGCGGGACGATCCTTCCCATCTTTCCAGAGGATTTTACACTATTTAAACGTATGCAGACACACCTGACTGTCCCTCCACCTCCACGATCTCTACCCCACGCAGTCTTAGCTTCCAATCTCGCTATTTGCCTTTTCCCTGTCAAATACGATGTGTTTGAAAATGGATTAGACCAAAGAATTGACAGCAGTGAGGAACAATTTCCTCACTTTCCGTCGATTGATCTCTGCTTCTAAGGGTTGACGTGATGCGACAGTGTCAGCTTTTGTTTCGAGGGACTTTCCTGAAGGTGTCGGCCAAGGATTTTGTTTGGAAAGGTTGGTTAAAGGCAATGGTGTCTTTGAAACCATAATTGCTCACCTTTCCTGGACTGTCGCAGGATGATTTCAGTTCGGTTTCATTGGTTCTTTTCCATCGGTAGCGGTGTTCCGCTTTTTGAAAAGCTTCAGGCTCGTGTCCTCTTCATCCAGTAGAGTTTGTGGAGATTTGTACAAATTTTGTTCGTTTGATCTATTTTCACTTCTGGGGCTCAGTTAGTTTCGCTCGCCTTGATTACGTTTTCTATCCGTACATCTCTGTTTTCCTTCGTTTTTTTTCTGTGGAGAGTTTGGGAAAGATGTTTCTTGCTTATCTTCTCGCGTCTGCGTAGGCCCATGCCATTTTTTATGTTTTATTACTAAGTAAAAGAGGAATCGAAAGATGTAATCCCGCCACGTCTGTGTCAGAAGAGGAGGAAAGGGAAAATTATTGTTCGTGGCTCACTATTAAGTCGTGGAAGGGATGTGGTAAAAGTAATTTTCCTCCTTGATTTAACCACGATAAACTCAAGTGAGGCTTAAAAGATTTCGATCATTACCAGAATTATAAATGAGAAGCAAAATCATCAATATTCCGTGTTTTAGTTCATTTTTTGATTCCATGCCACATTCTGACTTTCCATTGGTTCAGAGTACAATATATGAGAGAACTGCTGGATCCACGTTAGGATCCAATGTGTTTGAATTCTTTGTGTTCTCTTACGGGTTGTTTGTAAATAATCTAACATGGTGACTGAGTTATCTGGACCAATATATTTGTGCGTAGCCTTTCCTCCGCAAAAATCAAAACCTAATGTCACGATTTTTTAATGATCTGCGTAATTATCGTGGTGGATTTAATCTTTGCGAAGTTCCTCCACTCTCATCTTCGGTCCTAGACTAAAGATTGAACAGAATATGATAGTCGTTCCCATTTCTTTGTAAATAATCTTTCTTTGAGAAAGTGTTGTAGCGATGGGATGAGATATAGGTGTGCGGGAATAGAATGATATTTTTTATGGGAGATTCCGGCAAGAAATCGAACTTTTTGAGTTGGCATCCAATTTGAATTAGCTGCTTTTTCTTTACCGGACTGAATGAATCGGCTCGACCGAGATGATTTTTCCCATTTGAGTTTTTCTCAGAAGGAGACCCACCTTACTCACGTTGATGGATATCGGTCGTGCATTGAGGAAAAAAAAGATTAAAAATAACGGGTCCATCTGTTGGCGTGATCCGTAACTTTGTCTCATTTTATTTTTCATCATGACTGTTTTTTTATGTAGTTATTTTGTAAGTAAGTGAGTGGTCATAGTCGTCATTAATTTTTTACGTTCTGCAGGGCGCCTGATGATAGTTTTTTGAGCGCCTGTCAGTGTGAGCGTGTGTAAGAATGCTTGCGTGATATATATATATATATATATATATATATATATATATATATATATATATATATATATATATAAAATGAGAGATATCTAAGAGTAATATCAAAAGGAAAAAAATTGTGTCCTCCCTTTACTGAGTTTCTTTATGTTTAAGCGCGGGACGAAACGGCGCGCTATAAATATTCATGTATATATAAGTAAATATATAAAGATACATGCATATATATACATAAGAAGTACCGCGCGTGCCGAAGTTGAGAGGAATGAATGAGTAGTTTGTATGAGAAGGGCCAAAGTGCAATGTCTCTTTTTTTGTAAAGATTCTTCCTCGTAAAGAAACAACTCCCTTATACATGATTGATAAAGAGAACATTCATTGAAACCAATCCAGGGGTTTTAATTTCCTTTACACGAAGGAGAGCGTTTTGATTTTTCAAGAGAAAACTGTGCTTGTGGTTCTCGATGGACATTCCTCTCTCAAGCTAGTGACCTGTGTTTTGTCGGTGATGGCGTTTGTGTGATTCCCCCCGTTCTCAAAACTGGGGAAGAGATACATTTATGATGAAGTCGCTCCGCGCGTCGCTTAAACTTTTGTTCGTCCTTCCCTTTTTTACGATCGGCGATGCAAACTGATTTTCCCATTCACTCAAGGTTGGTGCTGTACTCAACCACATACAACTTTTTGAGGATTAAAAACATTAATACTACACAGATTGTGTCTCCTGGCCGTCCGGAGTTAGCCGTCGTGAAATGATTGCTGCAGAAAGCTGGGAGGACTTTTATAACAACAGCCACTCTCCCCATACAAAGAATATGAAACAAAAAAATACCCTCCAAGGTTATTACTAAATATCTGTCTCTTTTCACCTACCCATAACCCCTTCTCTGTACCATTTCAGCCACATGCAAAATACCTTATTATTACGCATGAATATACATATATGTGTATATATATGTATCCAATCGCATCCCTTGGAATCACTCCGCCAAAAACCCCTTTTAATCCAATATCTTTGAAGAAAAAAGTACACAAAAAAAGAACAGAACAGTCACGACGTCCGACGCATTGTGAGAGATACTGTGTGTGTGTCACCCGTCTTTACTTTGGAGACGTCAGCGTGGTTGGCAAGAAAGCGGATGCAAGAAAAGTTGGCCTTTGATTATTTGTGTTGACAATCGAACTGTTCTTTATAATTTTGTGATTGTGTAATGTGATTTTTAGTCTCTTATCCAGATGCCTTCCGCCAATCGCGGAGGCTGAGTCAAGTGCTGGAAGAGGATCGCAGAGAAGAAAAGAGACTTTATTCGAAGAGGTTGGACGCTTTATTTGATGGACGGTTTTGTTCGAAATGTGGTGTGTGTCAAATAGTCTCTTTGAGAGCATTTTTTCTCAATTTGACGTTTATTTTCCTTTCTCTCTTGATATTTTACTTTCTCTCGCCATGAACAAGAAAGGGTAATTTACTTTGGAGAAGGAAAGAAAGTGCAGTCGTGATCGTCATATGTCTCTCTCTATACATATACATTTATATATATGCCAATTTTTTAAAAACGTTTTAATTTTTATTTTCTGTTGCGACCGTGAGAGGGGAGAAAAAATTATTAACCGTGTGTGTTGTTTCACGAGCGTGTGTGTCAGGCGACATCAAGGAAAAGGCTTTGTCTTTTTTATGTACATATTGAATAGCTATATATACACGCAACTGTAAGATTGTGATGGTTATGAGTTCATTTTCGATTTGAGGAATTCCGACGGATTCGCGAGGCAAGAGAATGTATTGCTGGCGAAGTTGGATCTGTGAGGGATTACTTTCGTCTCTTTATTTTTTGCTTTAATTTCAAGTCGCGCGATCCATATTAAAATGTCGGATCGGGTTTTTTTACGTTTCAATCACCAAGGGAATAATCATACTCTACAGTTTATTCTCTTGGTAAGCTTTTGTATAAACTTCCTCTTATTCTCCAAACCTTGATTCACTCTTATTTCTTTTCATCTGAAATCCTGCGGAAGCTCATGGCACTTCAATGCTCAGAAAGGAGAGGTGAAGTATTTGGGAATGGCTTGACTGGAGATAAATTCATAGTAGTCAACGCAGGGCAATGAGATAGCAACCCTTATGACTAACTTTTTCAAATTATAATTCATCATCTGCGCAATGCAGAAATCCAGTACTTGCACGCATTCAAGTGCCACAAGCATTGATGGGATCTTAGCCTTGGTTCCACTATCTTCTTCTCTCGCAGATCCATCTTCATTACGTGTATATATGTATACGTGTATGTATATGTATATATAGAAAAATCAGTGTGCCTCCACATTTGTAATAAGGTAATCCACCTACAATCCCGCCTTTTTAAACTATGCGACGGGTAGCTTGTCATATTCGCGCTCCACTCTTGTAAATGCCTATAATTTTATCTCTAACTTTAGGAGTTTTATTCGTCACTCGACACGCAAAAATGTAAACACACAAACAAACACACACACAAACAATATAAACGAGAAAAAAATAATTGAAAGCTTTCCGCGACATTATACCGGAAAGTCCGCCTCTTTTGAGTTAGTGTACATATACTTTCCTTCCATATACCTCTCTGAACGGAGCATTTTCAAATATTACTTTCTTGCGTGTACGGTATAAGGAGAACAGGTCGTAAAGATGCTTATTCGACTTGCTTTTACGCGGCGTTTAATATCTTCTCGCCACATTAACCGTTTTTTTCCTATTTTGCGAGTTTTTTTAGCATCGTATGCCATTTTGTTCATTGTCTCTTGATTTCTGTACCTTTTCGGGCATTCGCCCTGCTCATTTCTATGCTTCGATCCGTGAACTCTCGTGGAAGAGTTGTGAATATTACTGTACATTGGCCTCTCCGAGAGTTGATAGTCTACTCTTTTTTTGTATAGACTGCTAAGAAAATAGTGTTATCCGTAACCGACCCTTGGTATGATTTTAAACAAAGGATATCATAATTTTTAGTTTGAGCTTTATTTTAAGTTTTGACTTAGTGCTAGACTCCAAAGCGATTATGTTAGACGATTCTCACTGTTTAAGACGCAAACACGTGTATCCAAGCGCAGACACAAAACAAATGAAACGTTCCTTTCCCCCTTGATGATGTTTTCGCGGGGGTCTCACTATCGGCTAAAGGGACAGGCTTTGCCCTCAGCCGCAATTTTTGTAAAAGATTAAAAAAAAGGAGAAAATGAAAATCGTTAGTGTTTCCCAATCCCTCTCTCTCTCTCTTTCCATATATACTTCGCTATGCCTTGAAAGACAAGGATCCGGTCAAAAGTTGAACATTTATCGAGATATTTTAGACATACTTTTTGTTTTGCGTACAATATCCTTCCATCCTTACCGTCAGTTAAAGTTTTTGGCAATGCCTTTATTTCCGAAAAATGTTACGGCATCCTTAATTTCTGCAAGTGGAAATTTAAATTTAATTTCCGATTTTGAAAAATATCCTACTGACGGAAGGTAAAAAGCACTATTTTCGCATTTCTTTCGTTTAGGAATGACTGAACACTTTGCTGAACAAGAAAGAATAGGAAATAATACCGATATACATATATGTCGGTATTAAACTTGTAAATATGTGAAGATGGATATGTCAAATGTTGAATTGGCATTGAATTGCTAGCATTTCGTTTTTGTATATTGAATTGTGATAGGGAATAAATGACCCTATTGTGTGCGGTATGCCCCTTCTAATCCTCTTGTAGTGACAGGTTACATTAGTACGAAATAAGTCTGCTTAGGTGGCATGCCACACAAATTGCCATGAATACAAAAGGAAAAAAACACAAGAGAAAAGAAATGAAACTACTGTTGTCAAAATATGTCCTGCCGTTTTTGAAAATAAATCGGACGTGCGTGCCTGTTCCCCTTGTGAGTGTGTATATGATATAAATGTACACACCCGCATTGAAAAACCCATTGAACGTGTGCATAACAAAGAAACCTGGCGTGTGACTGATTGTATGGATGCACGTGTGATCTTGTTTTTTTTTTGTGAGTGGATCTTGTCAAATGATATAAAAATCTCCCTCTCTCTTTGCCTTTAAGTACAAACAGGATGAAAAAGTAAATAAACATTTGAGAAAGTTTGAAAAAGTAATTGATTGGTACACTTTGACGAGAAAAAATATGTGAAATAGTCGTTCTTATTTTGCGCAAGTGCGAGGAGAAACGAAATGATTTTTTTTCTCTCTCTCAAACAATGGTTTATTTATGAAAGCAAGCAATGATCGACTTCGGTCTACCTCAGGATATTTAGGCGCTTATTTTTTCCTCATTGGTGTACCCTGTGTTTTCATTGATGTTTAAAGGACATTAAGAAAAACAAAGATGTAAAGACTGTCGCAGCCGTGTGAGAATTTGTAAAGCCATCGCCTTAGAGCGAACTATAGTGGAGGCATTAAAATGTATGAAAAATACTTGGACGAGCTTTTTCCTTTTTCATTCGAGGAGTGTATAAGAGAACGTTGTAAGAAGGGACGCGTCCGCCAATGACAAAACACGCACGACTCTGACGGAATAAAAGGGGGGACACACGGAAAGTGAGCGTTACCCTAAAAAATCTAAAAAGTCATAATTCTAGAAGAAAATATAAGTGTAATTTGAAGTCGAAAGTAAACTTTAATAATCAGTAAAGTTTTAAAATTCACTATCGCTAATAAAATTATAATATGGAAGGTGGTACTCTGATTAAAAACTTCTTCGAAGGATTAAAATTAGCTTAAATAAATCCACCTAGTGTCGCGTTGTGTTCTCTTCTTACTGCTTGATACAAAAAGAGAAAAAAATAACTAAATGGTGCAGTAGTTCTTCGAGACGCGGAAAAATATTGAGCAAATATACATAAATGGATATATTTAAATACTTTTAATGCATGGATAAATATAAATATATATATTATTGTAACTTTTGACGCATAAAAAACGGGAGACTGAGATTTTCGCGAGGGATATTGCGTGTGATGTTGTAAAGAAATCGCAACTTTTAAGTGCTGTAAAAAAGGAGGCGAAGTTGTAATCGAATTAAAAAAGCTAAAGATATATTACTATATGTATTAAGAGATTTGAAAGAAAGGGTGGAGAATTCGCGGGTTATTCTACTTCAGTGCAGATATTTCTTGTCGCGTTCTTGGGCACCTGAGTGTACAAAAAAGCAAAAAAAGTGCATGCTTTCCTTGTCCTTTTTTTATTAATTATAAAGATAATGCGGAGACGAAAGTCTTGTCTATGTTCCATTGATGGCGGACAGATGATGAGAAAAGAAAGAGAGACTTTTATATACATATATCTATATATAATATGAATATATGAGAAGATATATAATATTTTTCCTTGCCGACCGCCGTCCTAATGACTTTTTTTGAATATTTTTTGTCCCGCCGTGTCTGACCGCATGGCCCCTTTTTTTGAGGTGGTCAATTTGATGTGGGGAAGTTTCCTTGCGGAGGTGTTCGAATCGGCGGGAGGGTGCGTATAAACTCGGACGGCGGTCGCGGGAATTATGAAAAGAAAATTTACAAAAAAAATATTAAACGAGGAAGCTTGTGCGTTGAAATCGAGTGTTGGGAATGAGGAAGTTTTTCGTTCTTTATGTGGAGGGACGGCTCTCCCTCTTTGTACATTTCGGCTTTCCCCTCGGATTTAACCACTGGTTTTGACGTGATATTTCGTCACGCGATGACGAACCGTCTCGTCATCTTTTTCACTAGGCAGCTTTGCCCGTTACTTTTTTTAAGTGGTTAAACGGCACTCCTTCCTCACGTCCTGCCTTCGACTCGCCTCGCACGCACCAGCTTTCCTCTGCTTGCTGAATTTCCTTCTCTCCTCCCCTACGCGGGAGGTTCCTCTCTCACAGATGATATGATGATCATGATGATGATGAAAAAAGTGCTGGAATGGTACGTGCTACTGTTCATTTTCCAAAAAAAATGATTGTCTAGCTATTAGGTTTTCATATTACACCCGTCTAGTAAAAGCAAAAGAAATGGAAAAAATTGGATTTTTTTTCTCTTTTCTCGTCGTGTCTGCGTTTGAGAGATCTTCCCGGATGAGACCGGCAGATCGCTGAACCATTTTATTCGAAAAGATCCGGATGAGACCGGAGAACGCAGCGAATGGTTTACAAAATCAAACTGATCGCCGCTCCTAATAAGACGGTTTCTACTAAAATAATTCGATAGGTTCTCTAACGAGCTGACCCCTTCGCACGTTAAGAAACGTTGCGAGGGAGAAGTTAAAAGAACTCGAATTTAATCTCACTGGAAAATCTTAAGTCATCGCATTTGCCTCAACCCAAATCACTACTTCCAATCGGACAATATTTTCAATGTCTTCTGAATATTTTTGTACACCTTATACTTGGGTTTGGATTCTGGATCTATGGATCTTTGATACTGGATCTCAACCTCATTTATGTCACGTCTTTCACTGCTTTCATATAAGATGCTTTTCCTCATTACTTCAATTGTCGTAAACGGTTTAAAATTCTTCGATCAATTAAATAAAACCAAAATAAGGTTTAATGCTGGCATTTTGGTTTGTCAAACCAGACAAAACTAAAATAGGCCATTAATGAAAAAGTTTTTTTGCTCACAGGTGACCGAATATTTTCATTGGTGACAATTGTCAGATCAAAATGGTGGTCAACTCGCCAGATAGCAACACTCGCTATCATAAATTGAACTAAGTTTAAAAAATTTTGAAAATGTTGACTTATCATTAAAATGAAAAGATTAATCCTCTTTTGATACTCATTGCATGACTAAGAAACTTCATCTCACCAAATACTCATCGTACACTCTTACTTGCTGAATCAAAGCAATGTCATTTCTTTCAAATACATTGATAATATTCTCAAATTCCATCGATATGGGAATCATTGCAACTTCATTCACAGAATTTTCGACACTTCAAATTTTGTGGTCCTGAAAGATCTTCATGGAAATAAACAGTGGAATCAATTAAACGCACTTATTTTACACTAAAAAATTCTGATACTTACAGACATTTGTTCAGTACTGCAGAAACAACATGGAAAACAATTATGTAGTCTATCATTCTCTATAACCTCATCCGAATCATTTTAAATCTTGTCCTGAAGCATCGTCTTCCACGAGTTGGAAACTGCTTCTTAAGGCACAGCGTGTTTTCGAGGTTGGGATTCCTGGATTTTTTTTTAAACTCTCGCAAAAGAGAGCATTCCTTGGCAAATGCGATGATATCCTTAAAAACGCAACAAAAGGATCCAGTGTGTGCTTTCCCTTGGTTGAATCGCTCTCTAGAGTCCCGTGCCAAAAGCGTCGGCCCACGCACTCTTCGCCCTTGACCCTGGAGATCACTCTCCTTAAACCGCTGCCCACGCTCTGGCGGATTAACACGCTGTGGATTCCATCGCAGCGCTCGTGATGAGAAAGTGTAAGGAAACTCTCTCAGGTGAGTACTCCGTAGGATTTCATTTGCTCAGCTATTCCTATGATCTATCAGTCTCTGTGTTGCTTGCTCAAGGTTAATAACAGACAAGGCAGTTCCCGCTATATAATAAGTGAACTGAGCATCGCTTAGAAATTTGAGGGTGAAAGTCTTGATCCGAAATACAATATTATAACTCTTTTGTAATTCAAGCCAGGGATTTTGTCCAATTAAAAGAAAAGTAAAGACTAAAAGTGCAAGACTTAAAGTTTTAAGTATTAAATATAATGACATAAAAAGAGGGAAATGGGGAATGAAAAATTTATCTTTGAATCTTCACAAACATTTCATAAAAAATCAGTTGGCAAAGTGTAGCTATGTGACAAAACGAGAAGTTTCTCGATTCTGTATATTTGATAATAAATTTCCATTAAAATATGCCACCAGAAAATTTTATTCCGTCGATTTTATCAAACGATACTGCCCTATCACTTATGAGAATTACTATTTAAGTAATTCTAATACGTATAAAAAGTACTACGGGGAGACCAAAACTAACTAGACTCGTCTTCAGCAGTGGAGTCGGTCTCAAGGATTGACAGAATTTGAAAGTGAGGGACTGGGACGAAAATTTAGTTTATTTCAACTAAATATGATTATTAAAACTATCAAATTAGGTTGTAATGAAATTAAAGTCTTGAATGATTTCTCTTCGTAGTCATCAAATCATATGTCGATGAATTTATTTCAAACGGGACTTCCAGATAGCCAAAGGGGTAATGCATTCGGATTTGGCGAAAGCTGTCTCGGGTTCGATTCTCGATGGGGGTCCAGATGTTCGAAATGGCCTCAGCTGACAAAGGAACTTTTGTATATACTACATCTACGAATTTATTTCAAATCTCTTTCTTCCTCTATGTTAAATTCAGCTGGCGATTAAGAAGATGTGGCATGCGTTAAAGGGTTGAAGGATAAAATGTATTCTCATTCTAAGGGTGCATATAATTATTTAAAATGCAATGTATTTTCAGCCTGTAATAATTGAAGTTGATAAGAAAAACTTAATTAATGGAAGCTCAATCAAAATCATCCTACTCTTTAAAAGACCTTGATTGTAGCTTACGTTGCGAGAGTACACCCATCGTAAACACTGTGTTTGCCAACTTGAAAACAATAGTGTTTAGGGAAATATTCTCAAATATAGGTTGCCAATCCGATTCTCCATGCAAATGCAACAGTTTCTTTTCTTCATGCGTTTAACTTTTCCGTTTATCTGAATCGTTGATCGTTACTTCACACCCAGTGCGTTGTGGACTAATAACCCTGGGAGATTTTCCTATTATCGTTCTAAGAATTATGTCACATGCCGTTTATAGTTTATCACGTACAGTTTCACATAGTTTACGCCCATAATTCCCGTCTGAGTGAGATATTTCCAGTGTGTGTAATTCGATGAATAAATCACTCATTGGGAGAGAAGTCTATAAATTTAATCGCGAAGGAAAATAAACGCATTTCTCAACGTGATCATCTCAACTGCGCAGCTTGATAGACACCCAGTTGACGAGATGAAGAGATTGTCTATCATTCGAGCTGAGTCTTCGCTTCTTAAAGGGACTCGAAATTAGTACGCGTCAACGGAACCGTTATTGAAATGTTTAGCGGAGAAAAATATTAAATAAATGAAATGAAAGCCGATTTTGGAAGAGTTCCAAATGGCCCCCATTGAGCATTATGGTAATGAGAAGAGAAGGAAGAGCTGCCAACTTCGCTTACTTACAACAGCATTATCGCATTAATTACAACCGTCTCGGATCCGACAGCTTTTGCTGGTATGATTTCATTGGTAGCAAGTCCCATCATTCATCTTATTAGACAGTTTTCATGGAGTGACCTTAAGACTTCATAAAGGTCAAAGCGAACGGAAGATATTACTTGTAAAGATCACTCGTCCTTTAAAGATAAGATGACTTAACATGAAAAGTATGAGGTTTTATTCCAATCTCTTTAATGAATGGGGCTCTTTCAAACTATTTAATTTAATTAGGTCTTTTGTTTATTTTTAAAATGTTGCGGCATCACTTCTGTGACAGTAGCTAATTATAGAATGGTACCCTTCAGTAAACTGCGTTGCGCATTTTTGCACACCTTCAATGAAATCACATTCCCGGATATCGTAACGTTTGTTTATGCAACGCACTCTAATTAATCTATCGGAGTAAATATTGAGCATATGTGGCAAAATATGTATAACATCCGCTTGCGTTAGTAAGCTGTAATTGAATATACATTCAACACGGAAACCTCAATTTCACCTCTTTATTTGTCATTCGAACGCTACAGCTAATCAAATTATTCAACATCGGGAATGTAATTCTGCCTCAGGGAGAATAAATTGTATGTAAGCAAAGTTGTAAATTTGATGAGTTCTCACTTTCTCGCGCCTTTTAACTTTATGATCACGTAAATGGGCTTTAAAGAAAGATTTGTTTTCGTAGGACTGTGAGTTAAAGCAATTGTTTTTCTTTGATTTCCTACCTTGAGAAATTCATAAATTAAACGATGTTGAGCATTAAATGATTATAGCAGCATGTTTCACACTAAAACTTCATATTGTGGAAACTCCCAATCGAATTCAATTTGTGCGAAGAATAAAAGAATTTATTGAAATGATATTTATATAAAACTTCGCTCTACGGGTATCTCAGTAATGAAATATTGATACTTTACGATATTACCCATCGTCGATGTGAATAGATTTCAGCATAGGAGTTCTAAGAATTAAATGATTAGTATTTGTACTAACACACACGTAAGTAAAGGTTTGGCCACCTCAAGCAAGGTGTAATATATATCTTTTCATTTAATACCACTCGTATTGAGATAGCTATTTGCGTTTCCTAACTTAAATGTGTGATTTTCATAAGTGATAAGTTTTCAATCTAATGACATCAAATTAACGAGTACCTGACAGTTCATTTTACCTCTGAGGTGACTGCCTCGCTACCATCGACACAACCCATCTTCATATATACATGTGGCAAATTTGGTTTGCTATAAAAAATCGTAATTGAACCAAAGAAAGTTATTTCTCAGAATTAATTAATACGTGAAGGATGGAGAATGCAAAAATCTATGGATAATTGAATATCTACCGCTAAAAGGTGCCAAATTATTAATGTCAAATCTAAAAAATCCGTAACTGAACGCTGTAACATTCTTCTTGATCACCAAAATCTAAGAAATTCGTCAATTAACATAAAGAAGGACTTATGAGAGAAAGGAGATCCAACGGAAGTGATTATGCAAGCGTCTGAGGCGAGGGAAAAGGGCTCTCCTCACGGACAGAACTTAGGAGCGATTGAAAATATCTCATGGTTCGAAGGATTCGCTCCATTGACACTGATGAATGGCGCCCTCAGGAAACGTCCTTCGCCCTTTCCATCCTTTGACCATTTTCAGTAAAGACGGTTCTGAAAATTCCTTTTCGATGCTAATCATGAACCTGAGCTTCGAAGTAGACGGAACGGAACTAATTTTCCCCGAACACCCATGGACGATTGCCAAAAAGAATTCTGATACATTAAGAACAAATTGCCAGACGTAATTAAATTACTCACTCCAAGTTCGTAAAACAACTGACTGCATCGGGAGGGGAATGAAACTCAGTAAAACTGAGAGTTATTATCTTTAATGACTTTCAATTATTCATGATAAGGTTGCTCTTGTATTATTTTCATTGCACTATAGCTCTAAACGTATCCTGCCACAATTGAGAATCTTTTACAATACAAATATAGATGAAAAAAATACAAAATTACAATTCAGATATATTCTTCACGCATTATATATTTTCGCTTAGAATCTAAGTTAATATTGAAGATTTACGAATAGCGACATTATTTTATCTACTTTATTAATTATTAAAATATTATTATATCTCAAATTCCTTTCCAATTTCCGCTTCTCTCTAATTCTGAACCTTTTTTGGAAAGATTTTTTTTCAATGCTCTAATCTTTCGAACTCACAATGAATACTTACAATATGATATTTTAATTAAGACCGTTGAAAATTCTTACCTCTGACCCATTTCTAGCAGGAGAGCGAAAATTCTTGATGTCTTGATGTCTCATAAAGAGTATATCTCAAGATCGTCGATTTCTACTTATAGATAACGAACAGGCTATTACAAGAATGTTTTAATTGCTCCTTACCTTGACTTTACTTCAGCAAATTGAATGCACAGAGAATTTTAATTGGAGATTTTTTTTTAGGTCACTTCCATATTATGGAAAAATATTTCTTTGTAAATGCTATGTAGAAAGAGATATTTAGTCTTTAAATGGTCATTTCCTTGGTAGGTCCTTTGTTCGTAGAAAATACAATGCTGGAGACATTTCAGGTGGTGATACACATTTCAAAACTTACCTTTAAGTTCTAAATAGATGACATATAAGCTTATTCTAAGAAAATTTGTATTTTCTATCATATGATGTATGAATACTGTGTTAAAATGATACTAGCTTACTTTTATACAATAATGTATTAAATGTCATTATGCAATAGTATATAATAAGGACATTTAAATCCCTTATGGGATCATATATAATAATGTTCGTAAGCTCAATAAGGAAAATGTTTTATATTTATCGTGTTTCGGTTTCAAATGCTACTTAATCTCGAGTAAACATGATTTGCATGAAGCGAGGATTCCTCCGTCTATTTTATTTAAACAATATCTCAACGTAGTTATTTTCTCAGATATATGAAAGTCACACGTGTATGTGACACAGGAGCCTCTACTATCACTTTCCGTAGACTTCCCTTTTCTCCTTTGGCATCAGCTTGCTGCCACTTTCGCAGCGCCTTTCACTTAACCCCACTCCCTTTCACTTCGTACTTTCACATTACCTTTCCGCTACAAGCGGCACACAGCAATTTTAATCACGTTTTGGGAGGCAAAAGCAAAACGTTTTCGGACGTCCGGGACATTTTCTTTGTGAGAGAAGGATAAAGTGAAAGTTTCTGCGAGACCCTATCCGAGGAAGCCCCTGGCTTCGAAATAGCCGGAGTTGTATTTTTCTTGCTCGATAATGCCTATTGTCTTCTTAAGTGCAACCCGATACTCGTAATTAGTACCCTTAAGTTATGGAGGAGTAAGGAAATTCATAATTCCCTTATCTTCCATTCGTTATAATGGGCTATCCAGTTGCAACCTCATCTTTGTTACACGATGCCCAAATAATGAAGGGAAGCTATTTTCGGGAGGGGCGGCTATCTCATCCTTGAGCTCGATGCTTCAGAGTCTAGGATCCGCAAGACGATACCGCCTACTCTCCGTAGACAGGTAATAGTGGTGAGTTTGTAACCACTTAGGGTGTCGGCTGGATAAACGGGTATGAGAAGTTTGAGCGGAAAGATATTCTAGAGCACCTTAACGTTATAACGCCTACAAGAAAAATTTTCCCAAAATATAAGTTGTAGTCATATGCTTAGATCAGGAATATCTAACCCATGTATCTCGTTCAGATTTATGACCGCCCTTAAGCACCATTAACTTATTTATTGGATGTCAATTATTTATTTTTCTGTCCCAACTCACATTTCAACAATTTCACTTTCAATTACTCGCGAGTGCTTGAAAAGTGTAGCTTTAGGATAAAATGTTTTAATATTGTGTACACCCTAGGGGCTACCGAATACCCAAGTTGATAGCGTACTCGCCTCTATTTCGGGATTCGGTTCTTGAAGGGGACACATAAGCACGAAATGACCTCAACTGTTGCTTTCAGACATATAATTACACTATTATAAATAAAGTACACATGAATCCATCCATTGATCCATCGAATTATAGGCCCATTTCGTTAACTTCATTGAGTGGTAAAATAATGGAACATATAATTACTAGTTCCTTAATGGGTTTTCTCGAAACCTCTAAATTCATTGTTAAGAATCAACATGGTTTTCGTAAGACACGTTCCTGCGAGTCACAGTTAGCGTTATTAATTCACGATATCTTGAAATCGGCCGAAAGTAAAAGACAAGTCGATGCAATATTTTTGGATTTTCGGAAAGCGTTCGATAAAGTCCCACATCGTAAATTGTTGTACAAATTAAAACTTGCGGGCATCAACGAACAAGTAATAAGTTGGATAAAAGATTTCCTGTCCGATAGAGAACAACGAGTAGTATTAGATGGTATTAGTTCCAACCTAGTCAAGGTGACCTCAGGCGTCCCACAAGGAAGCGTAATCGGGCCATTATTATTCTTAATATACATTAACGATCTTAATGAACACATCGACAGTAACGTTAGAATATTTGCGGACGACACGGTTATTTACAGAGAAATAAAAAGTAATGACGATAGATTAAGCCTGTCGAATGACTTAGATAAAATAGTAAAATGGTGCGACGACTGGCAATTGGAGCTCAACGTAGATAAATGTTCAGTAGTTAATTTTTTCGAAAGAAAATCCTTTGCCAATCATAATTCATATAGCATTCGAGGGAAAACATTATCAACTGTCGATTCGGTAAAATATCTCGGAATAACCCTCACGAATAACTTAACTTGGGGTACCCACATCCATAACATATGTGGGCGAGCTCTTAAGAAACTAGGCTTCGTCAAAATAATAGTCGGTAAAAGCGAAGAAAAAGTCCGCGAGCGATGTTACTTTGCGCTAGTTAGGCCTCACCTCGAGTACGCATGCAGTGTATGGGACCCTGCTGAAAAGTGTTGTATTCGCGAGATAGAAAAGGTACAAAGAAAGGCAATACGCTTCGTAAAAAATTGCTATGATAAATCGGTAAGTGTTACTCGGATGCTTCAGGAGGCAGGATGGGAATCTTTAGAAGAAAGAAGGCTCAACCAGAGATTTAAATTACTTGATAAATTCAGACAGAGCACGTTCATAGAAGATGTAGCCGAGATTATGCGCCCTCCTTGCTATATAGGCCGTTCTGATCCAGCGAGAAAGATCAGAGAAATGGATGCTAAAACCAGTCGATTCAAGAATTCTTTTTTTCCCAGAACAATACGCGAAAACAATCGACTGGCCAAATAGAGTCCTGGTGCTTGCACCCCCTGCCACACGCCGAAAGGCGGCTTGCAGGGTACATATGTAGATGTAGATGTGTAGATGAATGTATTAAGAGTTATTAGCATAAGTACGGCATTATGAAATATTTCGTAATTTATTTGCACAGTGAACAACTAAAGAGGTTTTTAATCATCTAAGCTTGAGGAGCTTCCTAATATCCCCAAATTTCAATTACTATTGCTTTGCCTTTGTGAGGTTGGTTCAGTTACTTTCCAAAGTGCCCAATCTACTCCGAGTTCTCTCTAATTAATTTCTTTGAGGCTCCTATATCATAGAAAATAAGATATCATAAGCTGATGGTGCAGTTTCCTCTTAGCTATAGAATATAACGACATCTGATTAAAGATACCCACAAGAAAAGTAAAAGTGCGTTTTTTTCTAATACGATGACAAGAACAGTAAGGATCTACATCTACAAAATCTAGTATACTTACCGCCTTTGGGTGAGTAAGATTAAGTGCTCCTTCCAGTTTAACTCCTAGTTGGTTCTTTCTAATGACAGAATAGATAAAATTTAGAATAGACAAGTCGTTGCATCTATTTTCCTAATTTTTCTCTCTGATCGGTTTTATGGAATAGATGAACCATAATATTTAGCACAACGTATAAGAACGTAGTAGCCCGAGACGATTCTTGGTATATGCAATGAATATCTGTATAATAAATAATTAAAATCGCAGCAATAAATCAGATAAATGACGTGAAATTAATTGCTTGCCGCCAATGGAACCTTTTAGACTGATAACTGTGCAGAAAGTTCAGATATTACGTAAATGTCTATGAGCTGGGTATGAAATAGTATTATACGATACCACGACAGTTCTAGGTTACGGAGGACCGAAAAGTACGAAGTCAGCGGTTTGCGGAGCAACTCCTTTATCAGTACGTTTGTCCACTGAACATTTTCGTTTAAGAGAACGTAAAAAGTGTTAAATATTACGGCTGGTCAGGTCATCATCGTCTCTTGCATTAAAATGACACTTCTCATTCACATGACGGAATATTGCGTCGCACTTATCCAGGTGTTTACGAGAATGTTCCCTCACCGGTTACGTGTTTTATTTTGCGTGGGTGTCTTTAACCCTCCTGCAGACAAATGAAGCGCAGTTTCCGTCGCTGGATATTTACGCATACTTTCTACCTCTGAAAAATTTATCAGCGATGACGTCAGTGGAATTAATGAAAACGGCGATTGATGGTGAAGTGGAAGAGAAGGTATTGTGAGTTATGTCGGCAAGAAAGGATGAGATGTTTTTCATCGCTTATCTTGTGACGAAATATCGAATATGAGGTGACCCAGCAGTACTGAGAAACTATGTACTTCACTTCAATAGACCCTAGAAAATAGGATGTACTATTTAATGCAGGTTTTCAATTCAGGGCGTTTTAACATTGATAATTTAGTCCCGTAATTACGTTTTTTCTCAAAATTTTGAATTGAGGATAAAATTGTCCGTTCTCCTTTAATTTTCCATGTAAATTGATCACTTTCCATTCATTTCCTCTTAAAGATATTCTGCTGCTGGTTGATAGAGGAATTAAAGGAAAATTCTCTTCTCGAAAATAGGGATCTCAATTAAAATCCAAAAAGGTACCGCAGCTACTGAATTATTAATTTTAATTTTGGTAATTGGTATAAATTGACTATTTGGCAACTCTGAAATATTCCCAGCTTAATCTAAATCAGGGGTTCTCAGCTTGTGTTACCTTTATCCTTTGGGATATGCGAATCTTGCCAGAGGTACGGTGAATAGTAGTAAAATAATTATTATATGCTAATAAAGTCTTGCTAAAAGTCGTTTTTGTGTGTATTTTCATATCTTTCTATATTGGTACTCTTCAGCAAAATTTGCAACACTACTTCATCCTGCTATTGCAACTTAACTTGTAAATTTATTCTTATTATGGCAAATAAAGGATTCGAAAGAACTCTCTTCAAAGCTAAGCTTAAGGATAATGGGAACCAAAATACACTGGTATACCTCTACATCTATCTCGATATTGTGCAACGGTATTGCATGGATGTCAAAACCAGATGATCGATCTATTTCCATTGTTTATGACTATCGCAGATGGCTCGTGAAAAGAGTAAGTTGTTGAACGTTTTTGCCTTTTCGTATATTTACCTTATTTTTTCGCTCATTGTCGGATTCGCCACAATAAGGTAGCACAATTCCTACTACGCCTTCCATAAACCTTCTTTGAATTTATTTATCAATCACAACACAGCTACAAATATCCCTTATTCTATAGAATCTAAACCTGAAATCTTAATTACAATCTAATATAGTCGTAAGCATCGTCAATAGTAGGAAGTGCTGTATTTCCATGAATATTCATCATCTATAAGAATAGCGTAGTGTAAAATAGAAGGTAACTCAAGACGTCTCAGTGGTATAATGTTACTTTCAATGAGCTACTGCAGGGAAAACGGACTTACAGAAACTGTCAGAAATTCTTGTTTAGCCACAAACAGAAGTCTTAGCTTAAAACTTCGAGTTTTATGGTCCAATGTTAGACTCAATCCACTTGATATCTTTATTTATTTGAGAGTACATATTTAAAATCGCTCTAATATTTTTGAAATTGATTTGCATCTCATGAAGAAATGCATAAATAAATAACTATAGCAGAAATTAAAAAAAAATATATCAAGGCGTTTCAAAAGGTTGCATTCCATATAGAATCGCTCGCACGTAGCATGTAACATGCAGTTGCCTATCCTTCAGGGGCAACAGTCGGCCGTTAGAATATTTCAGAAAAAATAATATCGGTCGTAGATTATGATTCAGTCAAGGTTGTGAAAATTCAAGATGTTTCTTAAAGTTTGCCTCTTGGTATCAAACTTCATAACGTGAATCATTATATCGACTGGGAAAAACCACTCAGGCATAAGTTCTCCCTCTTACACGACCAAGTAAACCACTCGTCTAATCCGTGACTGAGAAGCATTTCCGATTCAAACCGAATATTCCTCGCAAATAATCTGGAAGGCTTAGTTGCGTTAGTAAGATAATCGCGCGGTTACTCAATGCGACGTCCGCCGTTCGATAGCCGTGGAAGTCAACCGTATTGGCGCTGCGAATAACGAACAGAGCTCTAATCATGGGCTTGGACGCGTGTGTCAGCGAAGTGTTGGTAGTGCGCTTTCTCGATTCATTACTTCCATTAAACCAACACGTCGGACTCCTCCGCGTAGTTGTACGACGAAAGGGAGGACATCCATCTTCGTCAGAGACGCTATTTTGAGAAGCCATTGCGGGTGCACTCATCCCAAGACGAGATGAACAAATCATTATCCCTCTCGAAAAAAGACTGCCCACTCTGCATTAGAATTTTTCGTCATAAATTATTCATTCATACTGCACCTTAACCTTCACATTTATTACCGGATGATACGGCGTACATGCTGATGATCCATACGGACAATTTCCAAATTCTTGAATTATAGGATTTTTTTCGATAATGTATGCTTTATAATTAAGATATAATTTAAATTCGGTCAATAAAATATCTATTTATTTATGAATATCAATATATTTATAATATATGTAAATTCATAAGAATAAATATGATGAAAAACAGTGTTTATCTATAAAATAACAATCATTAACAGCGCGACTTGATGATTCATTTACATTTTCAACATCCTCAGAGTTAATTCTCAAGATAAAAATCATTGGACTCGTTTATTTTATCGTATGGAAAAATTAGAGCACAATTTATTATTTTCTAAACAGTTTATTCTTTCTACAACCACAGCAATATTATCTAACCTTACATATCACGTATTCTTCTGTATTTATTTAATTTTCCACGTTCTTTTTCTTCAGAGCCTCGTTCACATTATCGAACCGTCTTTCTTTTGGTTTACCTCTTTTTTTTAGCACCACTAACATGCAAGGTTTGTCAAATTAGTTAACCAAAGACGTCTACCATAAGGATTTGAAATAATGTTATCAAATGGAGTTTCCGGAAGCTTTCGCAGTTGTTATCGTTTTTTGAATACCCGCGATACTCTTTCTGGTTAAACAAATGCCTTTGCACCAATTATGTTGTTTTCCACTCTATTACATTGTTTTCCATCCTATTATGTTGTTTTCTATCGGAAGGAATACGCAGATTACCTTCTTATCCGTTCCATTTGCGAGAGATCTCGATGTAGTTGGATATGCGACATCTTCCGGGATGTAACAAACATGGAACTTAATAACCATCTACCTTCTTCTCGCAGTTGTTTACGTCCATTTTTCCTCCTGATATTGAATGTTTTCGACTATTCGAAATCCTCTTACTTTGGAAATACTCATTATCTTCCCTGGGGCCATCCATGCGTTGGTTGCGTAGTTCAATTGGTCCCCGTAGTTACTTATAGGAAATGCCTCGGGAAAAGGGGCCGTTGTATGAAAGGAGGTACTTATTCGACGGGAGATGCCGGCTTTTCTCATATCTCTCCCCCCGGTTTTTCCTTCCGTTCTCTGCGTTATTTCTAGACGTCATTCAAGCGGAGAAGGGGAAAAGGAAAAATGAAAAGTTTCCTTTTGCTTCCCGTAGCTCATTAAAGTCCTTTCCTCAGAAAATACTTGGGAGTACGAAGTTTTTAAGGTCGACGCAGAAGGAGTGGTTCGACTTCTGTTGTGACACCACCCAAGTTGAAAATCGAGAGTGGAGTAAGGGCGAGTTTCCCGATTGAGCTGGACTCTTTTAGAAGATGAAATGGTGGTTCAGCCGGGACTCTGTTTGAGAAGGACTAATGGGTTACGTACCGCCAGATTGCCGACGTATCAACGGTAAGAAGTATTAATGGACATTCATACCCATCTTGTAATGAGAACACTAAGTGTGCGAATTGACATCTTCAGGTCACCTAAGGATGTCAACTCGTTAAGAAACATGTGGAATTACAAATTCTATTGTGGAAGTTACTCAGTGTTTCCCTTTCAAGATAGGTGCGACAGAATTCCACCTATTGGCCATATTAATTTTGTTGGATATTCATACCTTTTCATACCATTTTATTGGACATTCATACCCTAAGTGTCGTTATCATAGAAAGTTGATTCCTGAATGGCTCTCTTTTTGCCCGTAGACCTTCATTCGTCTACGGTTTAAAAAAATTGCTATTTAACCTTAATAATATTACAACCAGTAATTATACCATTAGCAATGGCAATAATTCCTAAATAACATTAGTTTGCCGAAATTCTCGTTGGCGAATTCGATTTTCCGTAAATTTTCAAATTGTATAACAAGTGTATGTGCAGCCAAAGAAAACACATTGTAACTAGTGCGATGGTTTGCGTAGTATTCGTCACGTATACGTAATTTTAGTTCAGTTATTAGAGTTATCCGGTTGCCAAGGAATTATTTCAGCAGAGATAGGCCACTCTTATTTTTTATTTCATCATGAATTTGTGCTAAAGAGCATTTGGGTATATGAATCATTCTTATGATAAAGTTATGCTATGATAAAATTTGATCAAGACTTACTGTCATGAATTGCGTTATGTAGCAATAAATGACAGTCTCTAAATACTTTTTGTAGAACGATTCCAAAGTTTGAGCGCTTAAAGTTATCAATTTGTTTTATTTGAAGTCTCCAAAGGAAATCATTTCAATAGATTTAGTTTTCTCTTAAGGGAAACACCTTAGATTTGATCTCGTTTTTTATGACTTTGACATGAAATGTATCTCTTTATTTACAGCGATAGTAGTGATTATTAGGGCACATCAAGTTTGCTCGAAAATTGCTTTACGAAATCAAAGTTGTTCTCACTCCGAACTCTTGGAAAATTCCTTGAACTGGTGGAATGTTGATGTTCGGTAAAGAAACGGAACTTGCGCTGCCTTCTTCCGACTGAACATCCATTTGCTCTTTGGTAGGTAAGTTACAGTTTGCTTTCATTTCTTGATTTGTCGAGTTGATAAATTGCGCTTTCTCATCATCAGAATCAACATAAATTTTTGACTCTATATTTCATACCATTCATTTATATTGTCAAACAGTTTAAGAAACATAACGGCTCTCAATATAGGGTTGTCCAACCTCATTTGACAGAGGGAATACGAAAAATTTTATCAAGGATATGGGCTACTTATTGCCCCTTAAATTAATCAACCCTCCCTTCACATAAGTATTTTTGTAATTTCACAATTCTTTGCGTGCAGATTCCTTACGAACACTAAGGTTTAACATAATACTCAGAACAAAGTAAAATGTCTTTGTTCAGAAAAACTTTTTAGTGGAATATAGTTGAACTTGTTATTGAAGCTAAAACATTTTATAGTCAGATAAAACGCTGAAAAAATCAGATACAAGAAAAATAAATCAAAAATTATTTACTTATCTCTTGGAAGATTGGCAAGCTGGTTTAAAACCTTGAACGAACCTAGTGCTCGACAATTTTTATCTGTTTGTATATTTTAGACTTTTGAACGTTACCCTTTGGTATATAGATGAAACGTCCTACCACTATCATGGGAGAAGAATACTTGACTATTTGACCTAAATGTATAAGGTGATGTTAGTATCTTCATTTCATTCTACATAGCTTATTTAAGTTTCCCATTCAACTGAGAATCGTAAACGTAGGTTCTAACTGAAAGAACTATCGTTCTCCCATCTTTTCCGTTGAAGATACTGGCATTTGATGTTTTAGCATTTTAAACTTGACAGCAAAGTTAGTTTTTTGCATGCATGTATGCGATTTACTTCTTCTTTACATGATTACTACTGCATAATGTTAGATACGCTAAGGGCTATGTTGTTTTCATTTATACGCTTTTCCAAGCTATCTGTTTCTTTTTTGTGACGAAGGGTTATATGAAAGAGAAGATTTAATAGTTTTAATCTTGCTGCAAAAAGTTGTTTTATAATTATTATCAGCATCATCAGAAGATTTTGTTTCATATTTTATTGTTGTCAACAGATATTTTACTGTTGGATGTGGTTCTCTATTGTCTTGAAGCCTTATGTATTTTGGTTTATAATTAATTTACTACAGCAAAATCTGGCGGAACTTATTCATGTTTTATTTCCTTAGATGTAATTTTGCTTCCTCAGCGTCTCTCTTTGGTTTTTTATATTTACATTCTACAAATAAATTCTGAATGATCAACCGAATACTCCTAAAAAGGGAAGCGTCATTAACGTAGGAAATTAAATTCCGTGGATAAAAACTCGAAGAGTATTTCCATGAAACACTAACAACTGAAGGGCATCTCCGAAGTACTTCATAATTTATGTCGAAATGAAACGTCATAATCTGAGCAGTTATCATGGAATTTATTGCCAAGTGACTCACACAGTTGCTTATCTGGCGTGAAAAACGCTCATTAAGGAGACCGATTTTGAAAAACGCGATGACATCAATCTTCTAACTTTGCCGTTCCGCATTACTGGATCCAATAATTACTTACTGCACTTCGCGAAATAGATAATAAGACCGATATTCGCAAACGGCATTCGCATCTTATCATCACCGGCGTTTTCAGTCATAGAAATAGGTCAAAATAGTCAAGGAACTTAAGGTTCTCTATCGGAAGCTCATTACTAACATTTCTGCGCCGGATACGCAAGCTCTCGAGGAATTTCATTTTTTTCTCCTTCAGACATGAAAATGCTTCGCTGCGTGATATTTTTTCTTATCCATTGGAAAAAGGTCGGAAATGCTCGGAAACCTTTTTGAAATCCTCTCTAATCTGTTGGGAAATCAATCCTTTTATTTGCGTTCTGTTAAAGAAATCTTTCAATTGCCGTTTCTGTTACGGGAGCACGCAGGAGCACTTAAGGGAGCAAACCTTGATTGCTTTGATTCTAGAAGAATATCCACATGATGCAATAAGCGAATCACGTGTCAAATGCGTACAGGTCGCTGCTCATTTCTTCCTAAGACATTTAAGTAGCTCGGGGGAGTCCAAATATGGCAGATTAGAGATCCACTAAATATCATTGCTCTCCGATGCGCAGTTGGAGGGGGAAACAAATTTTGGGAGGGTGTGATTTATAATGAATTCTGACAAGGTAACAAGAGATATTGCTAGGTAATAACAACCGCTAAATCAATAATTATTTTTACTATGGATTTTAAAAGTATAATTATAATTATTTTAGTATTTCCATCATTTTTATTAAGTACCGCATTAATTAACGCCGTTTTCAGTTTAAAGGTCAAATAAAATTTAAAAAATAAAACTTTTATATATACTTTTGACGAAGAGATCAATAGATCAAATGAAAAATTATCAGTTTTACAACTGCAACCTTTAAAATGTGTAAGACTGAATACAGGTAGGAATTTTTCCTCTGAAAGAGAAACCTATATGTTATGGGACGCTGCAAGTCGTGGATTTAGCGATGGTAACTCGGGTTCATCCGTCTTGTGTTAAAGCTGAATGAAATTCCTTTTGAATCCATATTATCAGCTTTTGGATATCCTTAAGCTGTGGGTATGCTATAATATTCTTGCATTCGAGTGTTTAACTTCTGTAATTATCGACTTGCTATGGTCTTCCATTGATATAAATCCCAGATAGTGACACGTATAATTCTAATTCTAGTTGCTAAATTAGTTGTTTTTATGAATCGACTGAATCTCTATTACTATCATACATTTCATAAATTTCACATTATAGTGCTTCAGCTAGACGCTAGAGTTCCTCAATAAACCCCAGTAGAAACTGTCATGAAATGTCAAAATAAAATGCCATATTATACAAACGCCATATTATACAATATGTGGTGTGAATTTTTTCTCAGTACGCATCATTGTAAAGGAAAGTAATGAATTTCACTATATTCTCTGATACTTTGGTGTAAATCCATTTGCAAAAGAAGAGTGGGAGAGATGCCATATATTCTACATTTAGCACGATTCAGGTGGTAAAAATATTTAGTAAGGGGTGGTAATCGATTAGATTAAGACGAAAATACCGTATAAGAATTTCTGTTGCAGTATCTTCAGAATATAATATTTTTTCATAAATAGTCTGTCCAGAAAATGAAAAATGAATCTTTAAATACTTGCGTCTAAGTAAGACTTATTCAAGGCTGAGACGATATGAAAGCTACTGGAGTATGGGTGAATAAAGGCCTTCTTTCAGATCTTTCCTTATTGAAAACTGTTATTCATAGGCCACTGTGATGCACTTGCGTGGACTTTTTCCATTCGCAGCAATCTTCGAAGGCAAAATATTTCATATCAATACCACACTCCTCATCTTGCCTAGTCAGCCTCATTCCCTCATTAGAAATTTGGTTGCTAATGATAGGGGAATAGAGGTTCAAACCGGCCTCCGGGATAAATACTTTACATAATAATAAACGTTATTCTGTGGATGTAATTTTCTTGATAAAAGTATACCCTCGATCCTTATGCGCATTTTCGAAGCATAACTGGGAGTCGAAGTGAATAAATTTGAAAAATCGATGTCTTTCAATGAGCCCCAAATTTTAATATCGCAATACATGTAAGAAAGGCAATCTCAAGGAATATAAATCTTCAGAAAAAAATAGAATTGAGGAGTACTATAACAGGATAAATATGTCGCAGGAACATATTTCAAGTTATGTTTCTTCGACTCATAGGTTTGTTCTAACCCGCTATCTTGAAAAATCTTCTAATATTCCAAGAGAAGTATGAATTAGGATGTGAATTTAAGAAACTTAACCCCTAGCAATCAATGTCGACAGAGATAATTATATGTAAATATCTAATATTTCCCGTGATTATAGCGATTATAACATGACGTTTATTATATGGACATAAGAGTCAACTGTAGGTCACGCAGCAGATAAAATGATAGCTGCGATTTCAAGACGTGTTTTTCCTCGGATCGCCAGAGATGATCAAAACGTCGAAGTTTTATTGGTTCACAGTTTCCGGACCCGTGAACTAAATGCATGAGTCACAAGAATGGGTTATTAACACGCGATTTAGTTTCTTTCAAGAACCTACATAGCCTTTTTATTAATTTTTAACTGCCGTAGAGATAATCGGCGAAGATACAATTATTAAAAAGTACCTAAGATTCGGGATTAGAGGATTTCAATGGTCGTAAATCAGTTTCGTGTGGTTTAAGGGCACAAGAAATCCATAAAAGTGACCGAAACGGATTATAAGACATTTTATTGCAATGCGATAAACAATGATTTTCGGTATCTCTCAGGTAAAAGTACAAAAGAATATACATGCTAAATTATGGAATCTTTCACAGTAATGTTTTGTATTTTATAATCATTCCATAACATGCAATTTAATACCTTAAAAATAATAACTTATTTAAGTTTCCACAGGATAAAGTTATACAACATGAATCGTTGCGGATTGGCCATTGTCAAAAATGTGTAAAATGTTTCTTGAAAAAATTTGTATTATGTATGTTTAATCGTTTCCAAATTCTTATTTCATTAAAAGAAGACAATTATTAAGTTTTAGCAACATACTCATACTAAAGGACTTGAGTGAACCTGAGGTTATAGTACTGAACAGATGAAGAATTTTATATGAAATTCTGTAAACGTAGCATACATGGCAGAGGTGCCTCCTTCGGTTTTTGCCTAAATTTCCATTTACGACAATTTCCCTGTTAAGGGGCTTGTGCGTTAATTGTCAATTATTCACCATAAGGCTGGTTTGAACTTCATATCTCCCATTATTAGTGACCCAGGGAAGGGAATGAGGCTTATTAGGCAAGATGAAGAGTGTGCCCTTACATTCCTCCTTTTGGCAGAATGCAATAAGTGGTACAAGTCAACGAAAGTGTTGCCTGTAAGGGCTCTATGAATCACACTTTTAATCGGCTTGAACAAGGAGTGACCAAGACGAATGCCATTCATCAGTATGATGACTCATGCCTCAGCAGCTTTCATATTCCAGTCGTAAACAAGACTGAGAAAAAAGTAAATGAGAGACACATTTTCCTCCATCCTGTTCCCAAAGAAAAAGGAAAATATTCCACTTGTCATGATATCGCTGAATAAATGTTCATTACTGTAAATTTAAGTTTGTATATTTACCATGTGCTATCTAGAAAAACACGAGAATAATTTTTTGTCAGAAGAATCTTTTATGTAATCGTTAACCTACGAATATGATACAAATGCATGTACTTTTGTTTTCTTATGGGCAAAATTAATGCAAATGGAGAAAAAAATGTAATTTTCTCCATTTCTCCCGATTTCAACATCTTTTGGAAAATTACCAAGTTTTCATTTTCTCCATTTATATATGGCTTTCCACGAAGTAACGCCCAAATATTTTGAATTAATTTAACATTAATACATTTTCCTTCCGGCTCTTTCCATTCCTTTGGAAATCCAAAGAACAAAATGCAAGGCAACATATGACATTTTGCAGGAGGTTCCTGCGGATTCCTTATTCTTTCCTTATCACTTAGAGGAAATATTTTGGAAGATCCTAGTTTCACGGAGCATTTATGAATTTCCAGAATACGATGTTCCGAACAATTTATGAGAATAATAGCACACCGTTACCCCCTTGAAAACTTTTTAGTATTAATAATTTACTTTAGATGTAAAAAGGAGCTTGAATGAAAATCGAGTTTGCTGTTAAGTTTTTCCAAGATCACTATATATCTTCTGCATTTATCAAAACGAAATGGTATTTGAAAAGTTAATTGGACGTAAATTCATGAAAAAAATGTCTTCTATCGCCCTCTCCCCTCGGCAAATTCTAGATCCGCCCCTGCGGAGCATTCTATACATCATTCGAAAAATTCAAATTCGCAACAGAACGCTCACAATTACTAAACCTTGGAACAAGAAAGGTGCACTTGAAGTCTTTTGGGGTGGAATCCGTCAGTTTGTACATGGCAGACGGGGGAGACTTTAATCAATTCCAGGATTCGGAACATATTGGTCGCCTCGAGGCAGAATTTTCCCTCCCCCGTATGCACGTGAGTCACGGCTCATCTTCACCCTCGCCTTCGACATTCGTCATGCCGCCGGTATTCCGGAGTTTACTCACGGCACCCGATGACGTCATCCGCGCACATGCAAACAGAGCGTGCAGACAAAAAAATGTACATCGTGCGGAAAAAAATGTGCATAGACGGGCTCTATGCATGGAGAAGCACTGGCTGTAACTCGGCGGGGGATTTGGTGGAAAAAAGGAAGGTCGTTCCCTTTCGGTGATTCCTTTTGTTTCCAATGGAAAAAATTGCTTTTTTTCGGTTCTGACCATCTCTTCCGCGCTGCTGTGTGCCCGACGTCTCGGAAACTGATGAAAATTTCAGGATGCGTTTCCAGAGCTAAGTCTGGGTGTCTTTCGGGTTTCGGTCCACTTGGCGGAGAATTGTTTGAGGTCGCAGTGGATGGGAGAGGAGTTGCGGACGAAGTTGGGGCTTCAATGGTCGGAATTACGTATATTATGTCTTAGCGACGTCCTTCATTTAACCGAATGACTGGACGTCCTTTTGGTGGACTCAACACGTGAAAATTCAAGTGGATTCAGAGTGCTCTATTGGATTCACTCTTAACATAATGGGAAAATAATAGCTCAAATTCAGTGACGGAAATTATCTGTCTCAGAAATAGTGAAATTAAGATCATGCCGAATGTCACATTTAGATGGTTTTTGTACGCCTAGATTACTTTACTACCATAATTTAGAAAATCTTCATACCAGTTTATATTTGAAATATCATTAATAAGGAAATAGGAATCATGTTCAACGAAAATTACCCGTTCGCTTTTTATGATTATTTGGACAAATGGACTTCATTGCTCACTCACTCTCACAGATAGAGTAAATCAGAATCCCTGGTTCTCTTATTCTCTTAATCTATATGTGCGTTGTATTTTTATTCCAACAGCAGCGATATTGCGATTGCTATTTCATTTTCACCTGTATTGATTTGCGTTAAGATAAACTTGAATATAAATACTCTATATATGGGTCATTCCACGCCAAACCGAACAAAAAAAAACATGACATTTTTGTATCTTCCTGAAACTTTGCCACATTATTGATAGTAACAATTAAGTCACTTTTGCCAATTTTTAGACCAACATTCCCAATAATTACAAAATGGCGGCTAAACAAAGTTCGCAAAAAAGTTCGAAATCCGGCGCGCGCGCTCTCAGTTGAACACCCGTTTCTCAGACAGCTTAAAACGTACGATGCTTTAAATACGCTCATTCTAAAGCTCTTAAACGGTGTTTTCATTACATATGGAATTTGTTTGCATTTCATGGAGACAATACCTACTTTTAGGCAATGAAACTTTTTGAATAGGTTTTAACCTAAAAAAAATCCAGTTCTACCGCGTTAAAAAAAATATCACTGGAATTGTTATTAAGTTTTCTTTAAGTGGTCGAAGTATAAAAGCGGTAAACGGATATTAAGTATAGTAAAAAAAATATGATTTACCTCTGGGTCGAGGCGCCTCGCCGCTCGCTACCGCAATGAACGCTCCGTTAGTCTCATTGTTAGTCCCATCCGTCGGAGTTCACTTTTACTCAAAAAATACGTGTCCGTACTTCATATATCGATGTTTTTCTATTGACAAAGTTGCATTAAAGAATTTATATACTTGACAAAATGTTATTTTCATACACACTCAGTTGTATAATCGGTCGAAAAAGAGAATAGCCCAGCACGTATCTGAGTTTTCGATACAGGTATGAAGGTGTGATAATTTTGTGTGCCGTGTATCATTTTAGCTGCTTTCAAGCGATTATTCAAAATCAATGACTCATCTGAATAATCTTTCTCTGTAAAGTAGTGAACTTCTACGTTTTCTAAATTTTCGGACGCCCACATATATAGCTCGTTTGGTGATGAAATTAGGTTACCCTGAAGACTCGCCTTAGCTGCCAGCCTCTTAATTGTGCCTCCTATTCCATCGCAGGGTCCTTTTCCGTGAGACGTAGCAAAGAAATGCCTCTCTGCTTTAATTCCATAATCCTCCTCGTGGTGGCAAAGATTTACAAAATTTTTCTTGTTTTTGTACTGGGAGCCGGCTCCATCCGAAAAGTACAGAATCTTAGGTACTTTCCCTATTTCTTTTTCCAGGAAGGTAATCAACTTTCTTTGGAATAGATGGAAAGCTATTGCGTCGTGCTTTAAACATTCTGAAATAGCAACAAAACTCTTAGTTTTAATAAGTAAGCCACTTCTGTAGTATACTACGAAGGGATGTAATGTGGCTTGAATATTATTCCAGTGCACTCCTTGGACTGAATCTTGGAAAACCATGGAATAATTCTCAGCGAAGTCTACTATCACTAAACATTCTGAGTCGAGTAAATTTTCCTTTCTGTATGTTAGGAACGAAGATTGCTCTCGAGCTATAAATGCATGTTTTAATAGCTTTTCGAGGGAGTTAGAAAATTTCTCTAAAAACTCTTCAATGCCTCTCTCCATCATTTCAAGTCTAGCTCGATCGACAAAAACCCATTGTTTGTATTTAAATTTATCGATCATAAACATATCAAATACCTGTTGTAAATGTTCAATCAAATTCACTGGACCTGGACATTCAGAACATTTCCGGAAGTAACAGTCCACAGACGGAGGATTGCAAATTATCTGCGCCAAACAGTCGTTATAGGATTTTAGAGGCTTTACAGAGTCGGCTGTAATAGAGGGTATTTTTGATCCGTCTATCATAAGTTTTACGTTTCCATGGATCACGCAAACGCAAACGGAATGAGTTCCGCTAGCTCCTGCTAAGACACAGTTCCTTGGTCTCAACTCCGCAAATTTTGAGAAAGAAATTTTCACCCCCTTGTATTTCACCTTGAATTCATAAAAAGCTTCCTTGATGTTGCTAAGGACCAATCTTTTCTGAATATGCTTCCGATCACCGTTTTCCACAACAGAAATGTAGTCTTTCTTCCCCGGCATTAAGCGACTTATATCGTCGGAGAGATAGAAATTTTTCACTAATGCTAATACTTCTTCTTCTACAGGTCTTCCAATTTTTTGATTGGGCGTTGATAATATTCTTTTCTCAGAAGCAATTTCTTTAGCAGCACGAATCATTTGTGTAGAGGCATCGAAATACTTCTTGATTCTGCTGTAGGACCAGTCCTCAAAAATAGTCAGTATTTGAATTTTTCTGCTTCTGTGGTTTGTAGAAGAATATGTTTCCCTCAATTTTTTTAGAATGTCGTCAGATTCCTCTTGAAATGTCTCATCGTCCACATGAAACACCTTGCTGGATATTGCCTGCTGTATTTTCTTTGCTTTCATTCCCTGATAGGACTTTTGATTGATTTTCCTTTTTATAATGGGAGAAACACCTAATGAGATAAGGCTATCATTTAGCTTCGATACTGCTTCAATACTCTGTATCTCGGAAGATTCGCTTTTGGTATCGATGGTCCTCCTAGAGGAGCTTGAAGAAGGACTATTTTCTTCATTGGTTAATGAATCTCGAACGTTGATCTCATCTCCGCTCTTACCTCTAACTCGTATCTTTGAAATTCTATACCGATACGAACTGCAAACCTTAAGTCCTTCGATTGATGCTAGTTCTGTTTTTCCCACTTTAACCAGCATCCATGGTAGAACTCGACGCAATTTCGTTAGTTCTTTTCTACCGTGATTTGATAATCCAAAAGGATTGAAGCAGCGAGTGTACAGCTGGAATTTCTTCTCCATTGTACTTTCAATGACGTTTTGAACTAAATTCAGTAAAAATTAGAAAGGATGTCACTGGACACTATTTGCTATTGAAGCAATGTTAAAAGTACTACTTTATAACACTAAAGAATGCCAATTAATATAAACACTCCCAGTTGATGATTAAGAGCTCACTATAAAGCACACACCGAAGAAAAACTGACTTGACACTAAAGGAAAGAAATGCGAAAGATTTTTCTAACCGCACAACACAGAAGATTATGCATGACTAACTCACATTGTTCAAACAATTAAGCTCCTAAAGGGAAGCTTATCGATATATGAAGTGGAGATCGGGAACTCTGAAGGATGGGAGGCGGTCGAGGCGGCGAGGCGCCTCGACCCAGAGGTAAATCATATTTTTTTTACTATACTTAATATCCGTTTACCGCTTTTATACTTCGACCACTTAAAGAAAACTTAATAACAATTCCGGTGATATTTTTTTTAACGCGGTAGAACTGGATTTTTTTAGGTTAAAACCTATTCAAAAAGTTTCATTGCCTAAAAGTAGGTATTGTCTCCAAGAAATGCAAACAAATTCCATATGTAATGAAAACACCGTTTAAGAGCTTTAGAATGAGCGTATTTAAAGCATCGTACGTTTTAAGCTGTCTGAGAAACGGGTGTTCAACTGAGAGCGCGCGCGCCGGATTTCGAACTTTTTTGCGAACTTTGTTTAGCCGCCATTTTGTAATTATTGGGAATGTTGGTCTAAAAATTGGTAAAAGTGACTTAATTGTTACTATCAATAATGTTGCAAAGTTTCAGGAAGATACAAAAATGTCATGTTTTTTTTTGTTCGGTTTGGCGTGGAATGACCCATATGTATGATACGACTTAGGAAATTTTCGAAGAGCTATCCTCCCCTCTTCGGCTAGATAGATGACGAACGTTGCACTCTTACTTATAAAGGAAGCTCACTAGACTAATACTGAACTAGTTCGGATATCACTTCCTATTCCTCACTTCCTGTACAGTCACTCTCCCTCATCTGATTTCTCGTCAGTAATGCTGGTATTTTCATTAACTTTTTCGTTATGTTAGCGTGAAATTTTTAATAAGCAGTTTTATTTCAATTTAAATTCTCGCTCTCTGTCTTTGGCTTACTGCATCCGCCTATGGTATTGAATATATCTACAAACCTGTATTTTGATAAAGAATATATAAATATACAGAATTATCATTGTCTATATGAATCTTATTTATTTAAAATCATCGTAAAAATTGATAATGAATAAGTAGGTCACAGACGCAGCAGTCTATTGAAAATATCAAAAGGAAATTAGCAATAGTTACTGATAGCATACCGCCCTTTCAAATTGAACGAAGTCAACCGAAAAAGTCATCTTTTATAAGGGTTGCTCAGCATTGTCGTAAAACTAGCCCCAGCTGTAAAAGGAGATAAAAACCAAGTTCTCTTTTGTGGAACTAAGCGAATCTGGTTCAGTGCAACTTTCCGTTGACGCTGTTTTTCGGCCGTCTGTAGACAACGTCAAAGCGAGAAACTTTTCGGTAAACAAAAGAAATAAAAACCGCCGTTTGATTTTTGTGTTTGCTCGCTTTCCGTGTCTTCTTTGGCGATGCACTCATTTCCCAGAACCACTCTTTGGCTGCCCATTTGGCAAACCGTAGCCTAAATAATTATGTTTCGGTCATTAACCTGAGAGGGACTTTTTTTGCCGCCGGTTTTGTGTTTGAGGTGGCGCTGGTTTGGAAAGGTAATTTACTCGCCCCGGTGGAAGTTATTTTTTGCCATGTGTCCCCCGTTATTGCCAGCTTAGAACTAATCTTGCAGGTGTTTTTGTCCGCGATGGGTACTTAATGAAATCGGATGGCTGATGCGTTCGCAGAGTCAATTCACGTACACAAGGGACGTGATATTTGCCATTTCGGTCCTGATTCCAATCCCATTCCGATTAAATCAGCCCTGTTTATTCAGTGGCCTTAGGTTGTAGATTTTCCATTGGCAAGGGAAAAGTTTCGCGGGAATATTTACGTTGCACTTACTTCTGTTGCCGAGGGTCGTTAGTATCTTTCCAAAGGAATACTTCAGGATGAGGAGCGGCAGTTTAAGAACTAATCGATGACAGAGTCTTTGTGATCCTGCTCATTATTAAACGCGTAAGAATAAGTATGCCCAATTCTTTTTACTCGAAAATTCTTTTTGATGACTAATACTGCTTACAACTGTACACAAAACTGCGATTTGGTTTATGTAAAGCAAGGAATATTATATTTATAGCGTCTTAATTATTCTTTATCAAGATAATATTTATTTAAAAGAGTAAAAGTTCGACTGATGAAGTAATTTCGCACGTAGGCCCCTTGCAGGATTCGAACCCGGAACTGCTTTCACTTAAGTTGAACGCCCTTCCACTTCCGGGAGTCCTTATTCATGATAATCATCATCAACATCATTACGAGTTTATAATCCGAAGATTGGTTTATTGCAGCTGTCGCAGCCGTCCTGTTCCCAGCGAATCGCTTCTTTCTTTCATAACGCCAAACCCTACCAAACATGAACTAATATTTTCCTCTGGAAACTTAACGTAGGTGTATCTCTCCCATTTCTCTATTTCGCCATTGCTTCTAATAAATACTTCAGTGGACTATTGGGTATTCGTTTGTGCCCTTTCCTCTTCTTTTATGATGCTTTCCAGAGAATCTTTTCTCTTTCTTTTCGAAGGATTAATTCTTTATTTACTCGATACATCCGTGTTACTATCATTATCATTCTACTATATACCACCGCATTTACATTCCCTTTAAATTTCTCTTCTCTGATACTGCTATAGTCCATTTTTGTTGCCACACAAAAATAAAAATTGTCATAAACAGTATATTTAAATCCAAATTTGTATCATTTACTGCCATCAAGTATTTTTTTTGTTTATAATCCTCTCCTCGATTGAGCTATTCTACTTCTACTACTTTTGATTATCCTGATTTCAAAAATATGACCATCAATAGGAAAACCTTCAGTGAGTTCTCAATCGATGATCCACGGTGTGCATTATGGAGACCTGCTAGTTTCGGTCCGCAAAGACTTCAACACGATTTTTAAAGGAGCTCAATTTAGAAATAAGTGTCTGCGCTCATTCAATCATCAGGTATATATTTCACTTTTATCATAAAACGTCGGGCATATACATGCTGATCACAGAAAGAAGAGGTCCGCGAGCTTATTCGTCTTTATTATCAAACTGAGAATTGAGTAAGGTGCAAGTTATATTACAAAGTTTAGACAATGCAATATTTCCATAAGAACGTGAAATATGAATGTAATACCGCATCCAGTTGCAAATGGTTTGCATTCAAATGAAGCTCGATATTCCTTTTGTATTCATTAAAATATGTTTCAATTACAAACCAAATATTTAGTTCTAAATGTAGAGTTGCATTTGATTCAACATTGCTACGTTTTTTCTAATTTATTGTCAAATATTAGTCCTCTCATCGTGATTCAATTAAACATACATTGCTGAAAGGTTTGTGACATAGGAATGCGTTATTATTTGGATTAAATGGAAAATGCTTATTTAATTAAAATATTCTCTCATCGCACGTATTCACAATTTCATGCATCTTTCCCTCTGTTCGTAATAACATCAATTTGCAATTTCTGAAGTTACGAGGAAGCATTTGTCCGACATACTGCTCATCTCCTTTAGAAGAATAGCTAGAATTTCTGAGGCCCCCGACCTATTTCAACAATGCCGCGGATAGGACTTCTAACTGTAGATAATTCGAGAATCTCTATCCACTGCGAGAGTTAGGAGAATGTGCTCTTCCCTCAGCTACTATAATGTGAAGTGCTCGCTAGTACTTGAATGACTTAAGATCCAGCTAATAGCCAGTTATTATCCTATTAAATGACCTACTGAAAGAAGCGGAGAGACATTTGAGCGGAACTCGCAGCATCTGTTTCGGGTACAAAACGACGAAAGTCTGAGCGTAATCATACGGCCGTGCTTACGGACGATAAAAGCGGAATGGAAAATCATTCTTCTTCGAATCCTCGCGAGTTTGAATTAATCGAGACCCGTTTGAGCTATTATTACACCAATTAGGGCTCCTCGCATTAGAATATCATTTTGCTAATTGGAGTTCCGCCATCTCTTTTGGAATTGGATACTGCATGCGTTACGAAAATAACTTATCGGAAACTCATCCGAAGAGATTTTTACCGAGAAAAAAATGCCATTATAATTTTCCGGGACTGTTTCCGAATGCAAAGCCTCGTGTTATGAAATGTTGAACTCGACTATTGCGTGGATGGAATTGCAGAATGAATGGGAAAAGTCTCTTCTAGGAATTTTAATACACAGCGAGAGAGCACACAGCGATGGAATTTAAAATATTTACATCCCTCTCGTTCCACATACGCTGCGCTGTTTTCTTTATTCGAAGTGTCGAATAGTCAATACATTCAATAATGCTCGTTTCGAATATAAATTTCTCTCTCTCTCGAAGTAAAAACCGAATGCCCCTAAGTTTTATATATGTACTTCAAGGGCTCTTAATAGTTTTCAAGCTATCGTACATCTTTATCCTTTACGAACGTGAGCGCTTAGGTTAAATTTTGCATGAGTCATTGCCAGGAGCAAATGGATGTATATATATTAATATTATGCCTCTTTACCCGAGAGAGACGGTTTAAATTTATCAAAATGATAAATATCCTACGATATATGACCCTACGATACTATATATTTTATAAAATTTATAATCCCGGTTTCAATGACACGTAAGTCATTAGTTCATTTTTCCTTTTATATTAAATTATTTACGAAGGATCCATATGAAAATTTCCCAGTAAAACACCATCAAAATAACGATCTTGTAATATGAACGACCCATTAACGTAATGGCTCCCGCTGTTGTTAAAATAACTATATCGATTTTTTTCTCAAAAGAATCTACTTTCGCATAACATAAGTATTACTAAAAAATTAAGTCTATTGGGAGAAAACTACCTAAGTCGGTAATGTTTCCGTATTTTTACCAAAAGCTTCATACAGTATTCATCAGCTATTCATAAAAGTAAAAAGCGATGTTTCAGCTGCTTTATCTCATACTTTTTCATTTTATTCGAATTTTTCTTTATTTTTCTTTGTAACTATATCATGTTTTATTTTATTTCCTTTTCATTATTTGTACGCGATGTTTTCAACTCCCTCACTCTGGTAGTTTTCCGTAATTTGGGATTTTATGTCAACGTTTAGTTAAAAAATGTTATTTTAGAATGTTTATCTGTATAAGACTTCTGGTGTAAGGGACTGCGCATTTTGTTTTCATTTTAAGTGTTCTTAGACTATGTTTGGGGTTGCCATCTTGAGAAGTTCAATTTGAAGCATATAATAATGGATAAATAAATAAATGTAGTGTGTATATCCGTCTATCACACTGACTTTGGTTCAAAGACACTTATATGTCATTTACAGGGAAAATTGTTACTTTTATTGCGTAAAACATTTTCTTTAACACCACAACCTAGAGAGTTAACTTAGCTAAACTAATTGATAAGATATTTGAAAACCATAATTGCAAGGACGTAATATTAACTGAAGGTTTTCTGCAAATTTCAACATCGCCGTTCACGATTAACTATCCTAGCTTCATATAAATCACAAGTTGTCCCGAGTAAGAATCGGTAAATTTTAATCGTAAAATTCCATTTTATTAGATATTTAAAAAGTAGATACATCATAATATTATAACCTTGAAAGATTTATTCTTATATCATAAATTTGCTTAATGTCAGTCAAACTATAAATTGTGATTCAATGAAAATTTTTACGATGGGTACCTATTTTGTTATTCTTCATGTCGCGATTTTCTTTCTGAAAGGTAATTTTTCATGGAAGTAGTCTCACAAATAATTTATCAATCTGATTCAGCTGAAACTATATTCAGTTGTATTTTAGTTTGTCTTTTTGCCTAATATTTTTCACTGAGTTATTTATGTTTATTGCATCTATGACTTTTTAAAGAGGTTTTTCGTATTTTATCCTTTGTATTGTGTGTTCTATTATATTTTCAGAAAATGTTGGGTGATTTCTGTAATCAAACTATCACTATTTGAGGGCTTTTATCAACTCCTTCAAGGGCCTATAGCTGCTGGTTCTTCGTAACCCTAAGGTTTATTTGTGGCCATAAAATATTGTCAGTTTTTCTTCTCTATTTAATTTTGTTCTCCAGACAGTCCAATGAATTAAAAGAGAAGACTTCACATTCCTAATATCAGTTCAAGGAAGATGTTATTTGTTGTCTTTAGGTAACAGCCATCCTCTACGTTAAATGTTAAAAAATGTTCAGGCGCAGTTAAGTAAAGCAATCAAATTCTTACCTAAGAGGGTACCCTATTTTCGTATGAAAACAATTCTAAGCAATTTTAGCAATAAATCTTATAATGAAGACTGCAAACTAGGTCTTTTTGTGTACTCTGTAGATTTATTAAAGTTAAAAATTCTCTCTCGGAATATCGCTGACCAATAATATTCCAAATCCCACTACCTATAAAATTTCCGTCGTCTAATTTCATGTATGGTAGAACAAATAATTATTTATGCACCTAAATTAACGTGTATCCATTTTTATTCCATTTTAGTGTTTGTCGTTTTTATAGTAGCATTCGTAAATAATTCTTTATTCTCGAAGCAAAATAATAGAATATGAAATATACCAGATGGTTCAGGAAATTGCTTACATTAATAAAAGTATCAAAGAATACATCAGAATATATCTCGGAAACTCATTATAAACGACTTAAATGAATATTTTGACGTTTTGTAATTCTTAATGGTCGATTTGATCCACTGAAATATATCATTTCCTTCTTTAAAACGGTCCAATAAAAGAGTGCCTGCAGTGTTGTACTCACGTTATTTATTTCATACAATAGAAGTTTAATGTGATGTGCCTTGACATGAATAATGTTTTATCAAAGATTCTTATGTAAGAAGACATTATTAAAATATTTCCTCTTAATATTTCCTTAAGCTGAATCGTGGGAAGATAATGGCATGACTTCGTAATCCGTAATCTTCGTTTTTTTCGGCTCGCGGCAATCTTTGAGTGTTTTCGCATCCAAATTAAAGAAACTATTTACTTGGTCAACATTTACGAATGTTGTCGACTTTCCCATTCCAAAGTAAAAATCATACGAACATTCGCGCAGATAAAACTTTAAAGCCTCCGGGTCCCTAATTGAAAACAGTCTTTGTTGAAATCCGCGGCGGATATTTTAATCCGCTCGGCTTTTTATCTCTAGCGATCCAAATTAAACCAATAAAAATCTCCCTGCTTCTTTGATATACGAAAATAAAACCGCCTTCATTTATTTTTCCTAGGCTGAGAAAATCATTAGAACTAGAGCTTGCCTTTGGAAATGCAAAAACGAACTCCAAACCCATACAGAGAAAGAGACTTGTGTAGTTCAGCCCTCGGATCTAGGCCAACAAATTCTCCTACCCAACTTCCATTCGATGCGGATTCTTCGGAAAAACAATTTCCAATTTAACGAGGTAGGGTATTTGTTTCCACCTTTTGCGTAATATTAGCGGGGAAAGAGTCTCATTTGTCGTTCGCGAGGCTGTTGCTTATCAAAGGTTTTCTCTCATGCTACCTCTCTCGGCGTGCAAGATCAAACGCCGGTTGTGCCGGAAGAATGATTCAACCTTCCTTCCTCACTCCGTTCGTTCCAGCACTAAACGGATTTATGGCACTACCTCTGCTTCCTTCTCCAAATCCCCTTTGCTCTCATCGCGAAATTCATTGCCATCAAATTATTCGGTGGGCCTTTGTTTGTCGCACGTGCCTTTAACCTAGCGCTTGAGGTCACGGAAGAGAGATGTAGGGCTCCATTTTACAATTCTTTACCTCTGTGGAATGGCGCCCCATTGGAATCGGAGTCGAGGGCGCCACTCGGAAATACCCAGAACCAGGGGAAAAATTGAAGGCTGCCGACCGAAATTGTAGTTCCTTCCCGCATTACGGATTTGATTAGGTTTTGCACGAGGTTCTCGATGTTGGCTGAGCTGGAAAACTTGGGCGATTAACTGCTCACGCTATGATTTTGCCGGCTGACGGCGAGGTTGTGCTGTCGGCGTTGAATCACAAGGGAGGGTTTGTATATGAATTGGGGATTAATTATAGACGTTCAAGTACCTTTCGATTCGACATATTTCGTTCAATATTGGGTCCCTTTGTAGGCTAATAATTCAGTTTAATTATGGCTTTGATTGAAGTTAATCTGAAATCAAATTCTGCCGTCAAAGTGGAACGCGATGCATTATTGGAATAGAATCCACTAATTCGGCGTCAACTCTATGGTAGCACCTCATTTAAGTAGTAAGAATAATAACGAATGATTAGCATTCATCACTCCTTTGAATGTAAAGACATTGGTTTATTTTAAGTTTACGACGTAAAATCATAGATACCTTAAAACTATTATTATCTATTCAGAATGTAATCTTAATATTAGTTACCTTGATGTGCTTGTAGAGCTTCAGTTACATTTTCTGTGCCAAAAGCAGCGGTTTCATTTCCTTCCATGGGCTTTATCCTGCTTTGAATCGAATCTATTCTATAGAGAAACTTTTCCTTCACGATCGTAAGGTCTTCTTCTAGTCTAAATATTTAATATTACATCAAGTGAATATGACAGCAAATTTCCTATGCTCTCACTCACTCTCTCTTTCCTCAGCTCTCAATTTCTTTCTCGTTGTAGCGATGAATAATAATCAAATTTGATAATATTGGTGATCTCTCAATTTTCTTCTTTTCCTCGAATTCACGCGACGGTACTTATTTCTATAGTCTTACGATATAATTCCAGCATTAAAGGGGTTATAGCTTAAGTGATTCAGTACTCTATGCTGACAATTTCTATGCTTTTTACTATTTTTTATGTGATATATATTTAAACATTTGCAGTGATGAGTTTGGGGAGCAATCAGTCATTACGTTATCATTCACCTTAATCATTCTAACTCAAGAAATTCTATTATAGGAGAACTAAATTAAAATTCTATGTGATTTCTTAAGCCATCAGCTGAATTTATCTTCATACAATTGTAGTGTAATTTCCCAATCTCCTATGAGAAATAGCGAAGTTGTACTCCTTACCAAGCTGTACCGCCTATAGTTGCGAGATCATCGTACGGAACACGGAAGTAGCATCAATTAGTTTTAACTGTTTGACATTCTAACAACAATCGCTATCAAAATAGTTGCTTTGGCAAACTATCAGATAGACACGTTTGATGTTACAGATGTTCTTGACAAAGAGATGAAAACGCCTCCGTTCAAACATTCTAGAGTGACGACAGTCGCAATTACAAAACAAACCGAGATGAAATCATTAAACAGATATAATCTAACAAAAACATTATGTAAACTAATGGGTCTTAAAATGCCTCTTATTTTCCGCGTTCCTTTTTGTGAATGACGCTTTTTCACTTTATTTATAATGATTAGAGAATACTGTTAAAGAAGTTTAACGAGGAGTATTAAATAGGAATTTATATTAATAGAATCACAGTTGAATAAAAAACAAGTATCCATGGTTTTGAAGGCTCATCATCATGGATCATCTGATCTTCTCGCTGTAAAACAATTGCTGACTGCAATATAAAAGCTGCCACATTTTCTTCAACTATTTTCTAAATCAATATTCAGAGCCAATTGTTGTTTAACTTATGATTTTTTCATCTTGTGAAATTAAATTGTATAGATCTTTTTTAAATTCATAAGAGTGAAAATGTAGGAACAAATCATTTTTCGTATGTTCCCTGCTCACTACAAGATTATAGTTGGCCTCTTATGAGAGAATTAATGTAGCAAGTGTGTTGGACAATAAACGAAGTTTATCTGGTGCATATCAATTAATAATTAACCATAAAGTTGAACCGAATAGTGGAAGTACAATAAATGGTGGACATCGGTAGATCACAGCCTCGTGATTATTTTGTACAACAAGCAATTTAAATAGTGATAGACGATGAGCTCAAAGTAAAAAAAATGGTCATCATGCTTATCCACCATTATTTTACATGTATTATATTTCTTGCGATAATATAGCCTTTCAACTATTGGTAACAGTTAATTGAAGATAATTAAACCATTAGTACTGGTTTTGCTTTAAGATAATAGTAACATGATAATAATAAAATGGCCTTATTGGGACTGAGATTAAAGTCTCTTTTTACATTATAACCATTATTCATAAAAAATTTTAAAGAGAGATAGCTCGAAAAGAGTGCACATAAGAGAATACTTTGTGGGAGTAAAAACGTAAGACAAAAAAGAGATAATTGATTTCTGATAGAACAGTACGAATAGCGCGCGCCATCCTCCTGTGAGGAATACACGCTGCCATAAGATTTACGTAGTCTCTTAATGACTTTGGACGAAGTATAGCATCATTTCGTGACCCCTCCTATCCTGGATTGAAATTCAGTTGACGGAACACGTGACGGACCTCAGTTATCCGGAAATATAGCGCGCGGAGACGTTCGCTAAATATGAAGACATTACCGCGTCCTCCACATCATGAATTTTTAATCTCTCATCTCATTAGAGCCCATTCTTTATCTTGTTGACTCCTCCGGTTCTAAAGAAGCCGCCTCACCTGATATTTCCCCATTCCGAGTAAATCGCGAGCTTTATTTGAAAATCACGCCTCCTTCGACGCGATTTTTTCCGCTGAACCTTTCCGACTGTTGACAGAGAGCGGTGTGCTCTCCGATATGGACCTGCCTCATCCAGGTTCAGATGCGTACGCCCACAAAGCAAGCGCGCACACACCCACTCACGCAAGCACGTGCGCCCACCATCCGCTCAAGGACAGTAACTTCTTCCCTCGACAATAATTCCTCTTTGTTCTCCTCGCGAAGGTTAAGGGCGGCTTATCCAAAGGAGAAAATGCTCTGCGGCTTGTCGAGTGCACGTCAAATAAAGGGTGCAACGCACATTGCACAAACCCTCCCACTCGCGAGGCTATACGTTATGTCAGACTTTTTTTTCCAATTAAGTGTCCCCTTGTATGCGAGGACCGGTTCTTCCGAGTCCATTGGGTCGCCGTTACTCAACAGCTGGTGGAACCGAATCCGTCGTCGAGAGCTTTTCGTTCGCTGGCGAATGATTTGATGGCTGAAAAACAGCTGTCGCTCTAAATCAGCGGTCAATTAGTGATTATAATGCCATATTACGTGTGGGAAAGTATAGTGTCACTATAATGGCGATGAAGGTGGGCACAATGAGGGAAAAGGTAATGATGACAATAAGGATGATGTAATGGGAGATGCAGGGAAAGAACTAAAAACATCAAAGAGCAAAAACGGGAGGGACCTGAAGATCAGGTGGGGAGAAATTGAAAAGGAAACTTATGTGGGCTTATGAGAGACTTATTGAACTTGGGTGGGGATACCTTATACTACATCACCGGGCTATTATCATCAATACTTGAGGAGTTAAATTTGCAGTTTATTCATTTCATCTTGTCAATAATTTTCTGTGATAGTAGAGATCCCAGAGTAATCCCAGAGATCAGAAGTCTCCCATGATGAATTATTATAGGGGAAGATTCTGGAGAGATAATATATGATCATTGTGCCAATGTTATTGATTGCAAACTTTTTAATCCAGTATTGATAGTATAATGATAATGATCATGATAATGATCTCTAGCGTAAATGATACCCAAGGTCGAGTTTTCTAAAGATTTTTAATCAAACATACAACCGTAAAATGAAGAGGTAACGCTGTATGTTAATGCTTTGGATAATCAGAAGTTCCTATATTAACGGAACGTTTCCCATAATTTAGAACTATATCAATTTTCACACTGGTCTGCAAGTGCCCTGCTTTCTATAAGACAGAAAGAAGGAATTTAGCATTCTACTTTTCTGTAGCGATCTCTATCGATATTGGTTTTGCTAATCCAATTTCACGGCTTCGTAGTTTCTGTCATCTGTCGTCTCTTCCCAGTTTACGTAAGAATTAATTCGAAGTCATTTTGTATTTCATTACATCAGCCAAATGAGCTTGGTTCTTTCTGAAAGTTGCCTGCATGCCAGGTACTACTACATTGTCTCGCATTGACTAATCTTAACTTTGGTTTCTGAATCTTGGTATATTCTGTAATTCTTACAGTTCTTTCAATAAATAGATTATTAGTATAAAAAGTTCAATATATCAGGTTCAAAGGAATTGGTTTTGTACCCGGCGAATTACAAATATGATAAAATAATAAATGAAAAATAAGAAAAATATAACTCTGATAATGTATCAAGCAGGGATTTCTTAGATATCTCAAATTCAAATGAAGAATAGAAGGCATGAATACGCTTTAAGTCAGAAGAGATAAAGACGCTTGCGCAACGAATTTGTGCTTATAAAGCAATTTACAACTTACGACTTGTTTGCAGTTACAGTTCTTATTAATAGCTTTTTATCATTTAGAACTACTTTATCGCAGATATTTCAAATCACGATATACAATCGCGAAACTGACGTTGAAAGGGTGTATAGGTAAGGTATCGTGGATCAGTAAAATGATGAAACCTAAGTTAAATTACTATTTCAAATTATGTGAGATAACATCTTGAGTCTATCGATTGTCAAGCGAAATAAATTTACTCGAGCTGTCGTGGTAGAATACAAATAGTTTCCATATAGTAGTCTAATAAATGAGGTAATGCTGAGGAAATAATATAGAGTTATTAAAATATTTTATTCTAGGTACTCAGATTCGAAGGCTGATTCGAAGATGATGCAGTTGGATGATATTATGGTTAACGTGACTCGGTTATGCATTTTTTTACATCTGATTTCCGTCCGGTATACTTGATACATAGTTTTCCATCTGTAACCCTTTGGTTTTTATGGAAGTTTTTCTGTGAACTTAAGTGATAGTATGCACAAGCACAATATAATAAAAAATTGTGTAAATGTATATGAATAAATATTTTTATTTTTTATCACCTTGAAAATGGATGTTTCTCTATATTTGCTCAAAATGTTGCTTATTACTTGGAATCCAAATTAATATAGACGACGAAGGCACAGATTCATCTATTCCTTGATAAATAATAAAATAAAACAAGAGGAAAATTAATTCACAAAATTCCTCAACATTAGGCATTGTAAGCTTTATCAAATTTTTGAAATACCTCAAGCAATGGAGACGTGAATTATTCCCTGAAGTAATGTAATAATGGTTTTCATCACAAATAGGTGCAGCAACTTGACATTGTTTTTAATTAGACCATGAAAAGTATTTTGTCGCATAGGATGAGTAATTTTATCTCTTTCTACATTTAGAACTTGTGTTGTTAATTGTGGTTTATATTTTACGATTCTTACGATGACAGAATAAGAAAAAATCGCTCATTCAAAGATGGAGTAGAACCTTTCTGCATCATTACCTTACTGTCACTACCCCATAGATGTTACTATTTTAGTATCTAAAAACACAGCGATATCATACATGCATGTAATTTCACGTACATTCTTAAGAATTACTTAAATTTTCTCCTTCTTTGTTCAATTACTTAACTGATAATTCTAAACCCAATCAAGCAGGAATCGATATCCTCTCAGACGTTAAAGCAAAATTGATCTTATCTCATAAAAATTTGATTAGCGTACCAGAAGAATTTGGCCATCACAAGATCTTGTTTGAGGATAAAGTAAAATATGGAACATCCTGGTGTTCAATAACTGAAGCCTGCAGACCTTTGCCCACGTACTAGTGGCCAGGGCAAGTAGCAGGAAGTCTGGGATTACCAACCTTTTAGGAATCACCCAATGCGCATTTTGAAAACCATGCCATCATCATCAGAAGTTCAAAATATAAGGAAAACAAAACTGTGAAGTGTGGGAAATTTTTACAGTTTGACGTCAAAGGATTTTCCTGTTGTTACGTAGCGGAATGCAAGGAAGTAGTATTTTCGAGTTTATACGTTAATACTTCCGTCGAATTCCAGAAGACCATATGATCTCCTCAGGCAATAATAGATTAATACATTTAATTTATAACGTGACTTCAATTGATACGTATCAAAAAATGGCTTTTCCGAATTCGTATTACGTGTATCTCTATCACTACGGATGAGATATCAACACAACGGGAGGAATAAGATATCTTGTCACTTAAAGATAAAAGCGATATCAATATCTATTGTCAAAGAAAAACTATGGCCCTCATTGTTTGGAAAATTTTGGATCTCGAGTATTTCATCGATTACTACCAGTCATGGGTAACGTGATAATCGAATGATGTTAACAAAACTTTACGAAGATATCCATCGAGATGACTCAATGCAGCCGCGTGCTAAATTTCCTGAAAAGGCTGCTCAGCTCGTGGGCAAAAGAATCCATTGTACGAGGAAAACTGTTTAAATGTTTGTTGAAAATACTTTCTACGGAAAGGCAAATGTCTTGCGTCGGCAAAACCACTTTCGGCTTCGATGGCATCAGAAACTTTTCTTTGACATTTTCTTGTTTATCACAATACTCGCCTTGTTTGCAGCGGGAAAGTTGAAAGACGTGTGAATCCGTAAGGAATAATGGTGGAGACAGAAACCTCGCCCTTCGTCATCACTGTTCATAAAAGACCCTCTCTGTTTCTTATTCTTCCCGGCAGTCTCCCACGCGGCGCCACCTTATCTCGATTCATTTCGTAAAGGGGAAGACAAACAATTCATTACAAATGGTATCGCATAGGAAGCTGCAGATAAACGGAACATCTTCAAAGCAAGGTTATCGACCCACGTTTTGGCGGTACAAGTTCTCTATTGTTCGTCGTTTTCTTTATTTTGCGAATAATGGGCGGGAGATATAGAGATCAGGTTATGGGGTCGTTTCGCAATTTCTTAAATATTTTCCTATTCCCACCCATTATTTAGTCTTCTTCTGAGAACATGAAATGCGTATGGACCCACTTTTTCAGATGCGCAGAAGAATGATCTGAAAAGGTAAATGTACTGATTCGCAGAATGATTCACTATGTTCATATTTCCAATTTCTATGTTAGAGCGTTGAACCAAAAATTGGTCATTTTCTAAAAGAAAGAAAATTTAGTAGGTGGAGTATACCTCAGAGACTTTCGTTTGCGAACAGATTGTCCTATCTACATCATAACAAGAATATATTACTTCTATGTAAAACCTGGATTACTTAAGAAATTACTTACCAAAATCAGACATGCCTGGATGATATTTTAATTCGCCGGCCTTAGTGGCCGAGTGGTTAGCGTTCTAGCCGCGCTATTGCTCGGACCCCAAGGTCCCGGGTTCGAATCCCGGCTGATGGGATTTTCTCTGGTCAGGGAATGGTTGTGTGTGTTGTCCATTGTTAAGTTAAATTATCGCTATAAAATGGCACTAGTATGCTGTATGTGATAAATGAATAAATTAATAAAAAATAAATAAATAAATAAATTGAGCACTCTTTTAGCATAAGGTGAGATTTTACTAACAACTCTCAGAACAGGAAACTCAATAATGTTTTGATTCTTTCGGTGTGTGAGCTCAATAGATAATTTTCAGTTACATCTGTTTTACAGTAATATCTATCAAAGTATTCGAAGGAACAGCTGCTGAGGAATCATTATTACAGCAAAAATATTTTTGGTATGTAAAAATTATCGTCTTTGTAACAGCTTTATTTCTTTCTGGCAATATTAGAATTAGAGTAATGTAAGCAAGCCCCCAAAAGTTAAAAGGAAAACCTAGTCACAGCATTATTGATGTAAAATACCCCGTGTTCGACATGTTTGGTATCAAAATTTCAGAAATTTGCGAAAATGCATCTCAGATTTTCTCGGTTGTGGATATTCATTCCACGTCACCTCTAAGCCCGAAATTGCAATATTTATGTTGGTGTGCTCGATATTTTTTATATTACAATTATAAATTCAGTGTGTGTTAAATACTGAGATTGCGACGAAAAGATAGCCCACAAAGCGAATTTTTAATCTTACGTTCTACTTTGTTCGTGAGACAAAAGGAGTAAAGATGATCTCACTCTATCTCAGAGTTCGTATCAGCTCTGATAGTGAGATGGTAATTGGTCTGCTTCGCGAAGAAAAGTAAATCAAGAATGTATTTCTTTTTATTGTATGTACCTGAAGTAATTTAAAATATTCCAGGCATCAAGGAATGAAGCAGGTACATAATCCTATAGTAGTTGCAAGGAAGGATACAAAACCACGTCACCTGTTCCGTCAGCAGGGGCAAAACTATGCAGGTTTTAATATACGCGCGGCACTGCGAGGTTTTACCATAAGAGTGCACCTAAGGAACAGTGTTTCTAAGCAGCTTGCAGAATATTGCTCCGCCTTCATAGGAGCAACGACAACCAAGTTCGGCGACAGCCGTGTAAGTCGGGGGCGTTGCAGCAGTTTTGATTCAGTGATGAATCTTCAAATACGAAATTGGAGGACTAAGGCTGAAGTCGGGTTAATCGGATAGTCTACTATAGGTATATGTAAATCATCGCCGAAGTTAGAAGGCGGAATTTCCACCGAAGAGCGACGTTGTACCGTTGGCACACTTGTGAAATTGCGCTCCTGTTGGATGCAGCTCGAGGAAGGCTGCTGCAAAATGGGAAGTAATACTACTACGTAATAACACTGAAAATAATTCATCGTTGCATGAGATGAACTCATAGACACTGCTTTTTACGATGAATCCAAAGAAATGCTAAAGATATGACAAATTCCGCGAGCTAGAGTTTTTCGTAAATATTTCCATTTTGCAATATTCTTCTCTTAGCGCAACCGCGAAGCGAATAACAAAGTATCGATTCCGAAGCATTCAAGAGAAAAGCAGATATATGAACATTTTGTAAAAGGAGATGATAATGAACGGTTGTGCAAATTTCATCAATGAAGGTAAAATATCTTATCTTACAATTTAGTCTACATTTTAATATATTCAATTTCATTCGATGAGGACTCATTTTTCCTTTCAGCTATTCTCAAGTTATCGTGAACTGACTCTTACTTCTTACGTGGAGTCCCTTATAATTTCCCGAATAGAAATTTGAACTCATCGTTAAGCGTCGTAATTATCGCCGTTTTTAAGATGTATTAATCCAACAGTGCAAGATAGTCTCCACTGAAGTAAGTTCTTATAATATGATAATCTTATCGAGTTTAACTAATTAATCTTATCGAGTTTTAAAATACGACTCTTCCAAAGGCAACCTTCTGTGACTAAAATATTTGAAATCTTTCATTAATTTCAATAAAGTCACCCTTGAAATAATGGAAAGATCATATCTTTATTCCTTAGAGCGGATTTTATATTATTCTAGTGCATTTGCAGTAGCTGAAGAGTAACGGTATTTACTGGTTCAGTCGATGAGATCACCAACGTCACTTATATGACAAAACTAATGAAATAACAAAACTTTAAATGTAAGGTCATCATATGGCTAGAGACTACATGAGTAGTCCATTTCTTTTAAGTCCCAAACTTTTACACAAAATTATCGAAGTATTTCCATAATCTATGTTAGAATACAGATTAGAAGATAATATTAAAGTTTCCAATTCGTTTGTTAATGAATAGATAACATTTCATCGGTCTTGTGATACAGGATGCAGGAAATGTATATTTCATTACTTTCTATCAATATTTTCCATGACTGTGATGATTTGAAGGCTATCGAGGCATGAGTGATGCCGAATGATGGATATTCACCTGTATACTAGCTAATGAAAATTATGGACAATATTATTCCATAAAGTCATTATTTTATGGAGTAATTTTTTCCCTTAGATAAGGGAAGTCCATCCCGTGGCTTTCAAGTCTTATCCTGCTTTGAAATATTCCGAAAAGCCTAGTTTCTAACTCTTTTCTGGTAGTTCAATACAATATTTCATCTCAAAGTTTAGTAAGTGAAGTGAACAGGAATTAATTATCGTCGAAAAATATCAGTATAAGTGAATTTGTACTGAAAATCTACACATGATTACAATGAAGCAATTGTACAATGACTGACGACGATTTTAAATAAATAATTAATTTATTACAGTATAGAAATAACGGGAGAATATCCACGACAATCAAAGCCTTTGATGGGAGCTGAAACCCACTGCAAGATAAAGTTGGACACCTCTGACCTCTGCATTTTGGCTGAGTGTAGAATGGAAGGGCAAACTACCTCACTCCTCATTTTACCTTCAATCCCTCTCCACAATTTCCGTCAACTAAAGGTTGAAGGTTTGAGCGTACAACCCCACTTAAGGCTGATAAATTCGCAGACGGTTCCCAATGTTCTCAATGTATATTAAATTCGGAAGAAAATCATTTTCCATTTGTCAAGCGAAGCAAAGAAACTCCCCTATAAAATGCCCACCGATAAACTGCGGGCAGGACAGACCTCCCGAACGGGATTTAAGCGATTGGCACTCATAAATCGGAGAAGCTTGACTTCGGAGTAAACGACGGCTGCGAGTCTCATAACGTTGAAGCGATAGTGATTAATAGGCGTCGAGCTTTATCTTCCGACGAAAGTCTGACGCGATAAAGTTGGCGCGATAAATTATGAAGCGATTGCATGATTGTAACGTGAATCGAAACTTTGCTTCGATCCGGTATTGGCGTGAGAATACACAGAAACACCCGATCATCTTCTTGCTGAAGAATTTTCTTCGTGAATAAATAATAGCATGTTATTCTACGGCATAAATGAGTGATGGACTTACAAAGAACTTAGCGAGAACTTTGTAAATTCTATTTTTGTATATTTTACTCTTTGTATGTCCAAGTTATTTTCTTTTCTGGGCCTGAATGTCTAAATAGTGTCGCATATCACGAATACTTTATTCGCTTTATTTTAAATATAAATTACACTTATAAAATTACATATCCCTTGCTAAGTGCGAATATTAATTATGCCATATAATTATTTTCATAGCTTTTTCGTACAATTAGATAATTAACCGTGCTAGATAGGTGTAGGTAATATATTTCCTCACATGCATCCAGGTCCATGTGAAGAATATTACGAAAAATTTGTGTATAATCATTGTGAAACGAAATTACGGCACAAGAAACAGCTGCTAATAAGTAGATAACGGTAATTAGTGCCCAGCATAAAATTATTTCAATAGAAATAGGAGTAAATATCTTAGTTACTGTAGATACTTACAACGTATCAAACTAGCTTTATAGCCTTCTGAAATTCTAGCCTTCACCTATCTTAGTAAGCCATCTAATTATTGCTGTGCAATTTTTCTATATATTTTTCATTCAGCTTAAAGTATTTAAACGTCCCAGTATTTAATTTCATTTTAATCGCTGGAAGCATTTATCTCAACAATCGAGTCAACTATCTCCTATAAAAAATTCGCTCTTTAAGAGAAGGGTGAAATGGGGAAAAATCTTCGTTACAGTTCAATTAGGGTAAATTGATCAATTGTCATTATTATTGTATATATCAAAATGAGAGCTGTTTTATTCAAGAATAGTGAATTAGAACAAAGCATGAAACATTTTTCTCCTGAAAAAAATACCTCCTTCGAAAGAATGATCATAAGAAAATTAACAATTAAAATCCATGGAGAGTAATTGAAAATCGTTTGCTTTTGATTAAATATTGTTTCTCGAGAGAAAATGTAATCTTCCAAAATTTTATGGTAATAAGGAGATATAATTTTAGGAGATAAATTCAACTAAAAAGGAAGAAGGAATAAAGTTTCTTACAATATACATAATGTAAATATAAAGCGTTCTGAATAATTTAAATATGCAAAATTAACAATTTTAGAATTCTCTTCGATTTTTTTCTGAGAATTTTCATTATTGGTAATTAATTTCCATCTTTCTTATTTCTCAACTCTTTCTTCTAATTTCAGTACTTCAGCTATTCTATTTCTACGTTTGAATCCAACTATGTTAGATCTATTATTTTTATTCCCTCTCTAAAATTAAGCATGTGAGAAAATTGAAACTTCTGCAAAATGTGCTTAATAACGCTCATTGACACTATAAAAGTTCATTACTCGTTATGATACTGAAAACAGAAGTTATGAAATACAATTTTGTTTCTACATGTACTCCAATACTCACTCTAAGAGAAGCACTCTCTAACTGAACAGCTGTTAAATTACGGAAGAATAAAAAAGATATCAGACATTCGATAAGTGAAGTTGCAGGTCTATCATAATGGAATTGAATAAAATGATTGCATAGTAATTGCTGAACGGGGGAATGGAAGTGGTTACTCACAGCGTTACAATTACCTAGGAGAGATTTATATTACATCTCGAGAAAATCAATCTAATTCACCGTTATTGGAGAGAGATTTACTGCGTCACAATATTTGTCGCCGGGTGACGTAACCATCTCAGCGCTAATAACACTACTCGACTCGGCCTTAAGTGCGTTTGCCTGGATGCCACGTGACAATTTCTGCGATATAATCTTTACTCGAGTAAGTGTGGAAAAATTGCTCTTTACTGAAAGAACTGTGGAAAAATGTATCTTTTCAGCGAATACATATGGCACTACTTTGCCCAGGCTGGAGATGAAAGCGGTTTTTTTAATCTCTTTGTAATGTCATCAGTATAGATGTTGATGAGATTCCTCAATATTATAAATTAAACTTCTCTGTTACTTTTTGAATTTCTAATAAAAATCACCAGGAAAACACTCTTACAGGAAAACAAATTAGATCCCGAATAAATTAATCTTTTTAGATTTATTTACTTTGCGCAAAAAGAAATTTGTGAAATGTGGAGTATGCAAAATAATCAAATCGAGTTAGAATGCTACAAAAGGAAGAAGTCCAGTAATATAATTTTTGATATATAATGGATATCACATTACTTTGTTATCAGATAACAGCCCTTATTCAGCATCACTCACACTGCTTTATCTTTCATACTACCATTGCCATTAGTATTGAAATGAAATGGCAATGATAAAATAAGGACTTACACGACCGTAGATGAATATCATTTTCTATAGAAGATACGTTAAGAATATTAAATATTCTCAATATATATGACAGATGGAACTTTAATTAGTTATTTAGTACGTTGAGGTATATTGAGATTTTGGGATAGCGAAGGAAAATTTAATTTGTCACTCTAATCATCACAAGGTGCCTTTTTGAAAATTAGACTTTTCGAAACCAGAGTTGGTCTTCTGTGCAAGTGCCATAAGCTTTCTCAATATCTTTCCAGCGTTTTCTTACAGGGTACAGCATAATCTTGGGGTACGCTGAACCGACCGCTTCTAGATTTCGGTGTGAATTGAAATTAAAAAATAAGAAAAAATACCGAGAGCGGAGTAAAATAGTTTAGATTTAGAATAATGATCCCTTACTGAATGAAAACATGTATCGTAAGATGTAGCTCGTACATATCTCTGATTTAAGAATATATTCTCTCTCGCGTTTTACGCCACACTTCAAGAGCTTATTCACGGCACACTAACGTGCGTGGCACACCGGTTGGAAATCACTGATCTAGGTGGCGAAGAAAATAGGGGAAAAGGTTAAAAAATGAGAACAAAGAGCGCTTAAAGGATTCACCGAGGTTTGAGAGACAGCATTCGTGTGCAGCACGAGTCTCCCGTGCTCTAGCCTATGTGCAGGAACGGAATAAAACGTTTTGTTTGTCCAGAAGAGTATACATCCCCTTTCTAAGTCGTTTCATGTCAAAAGTTGGCGAAACCGTCCAAGTGTTGATTCTATCTCGGAAAACTTCCGTGACTCATACATTTGCAACGTCTTCCAGTCGGTGAGAGGTGATGGTCGACAGAAAAGAGGAGTATAGAAACATCTTTCGCCGGGAAACGAGCCTTGGGTATCAAAAGAGGGTGATTCATGTTTCGCAAAAACTTGGACTCGGGAGAGCGTAAGAATTGCTGTGGAATTAAAACAGCTTTCTTATCTCGAGATCTCCATTAAGATATCCGTTCCTACCAGTCAATAATAAACTGCCACTCGTTTAATGCATAGATATGCGAGCATTGTTCGCGTGAATGCACGTCTGCGTGGCTAACGTAAGGCGACGCCCCTGATCCAACAAGTAGATATATCAAAACGCACTGAAATGCTGAAATAATAAAAGGTATTACTGCAATATGATGGAAACATGAACTCGGAAATTTCCATATCAATTATGATGTCATGCGGAAAGGAGTTTATGTTTCATGACTGAAACTCAATATTCAGTTCAGTAATTGAATGTTTGTCACTTTACGATAGGTACCATAAGGTAGGCGTGGCTTAAAGTTTTATCGACATATTGATCAACGAAAGGCGATCTGTCGGTGGTCATTGATATCCTTCTAAACTACCAGTAAGTTAAGATTGCTTCAAATATTTGACTTTATTATTTGCGAGGGTGTAATGACTTGATATAAGAATTTTGTAGGTTTCGGTAAATGCAAAGTAAAATTCAAAATTACGACTGTGAGATCATTTTTATCTCAGTGAATCTGAAAGTTCGACGACATATGCCGATCAGTTTGTGGCCAAGTCTACTGTAGTGCCATATATGCTAGTCAACCCCTTCACATATAAAGGAACTTCCCCAGAGGTCAAACACGCATCATTCATTAATTGTGCATTCGCAGCTGAATTTATTTCTTTCTTTAGAGCTCCTACTGACATAGAAAACTGGATATATGTACTCGGTGTTTCAAAATGAGGGAAAATGCGGTTGTACGTTTAAGAATTTGTACGAACGGATTTTTTTTTGAAGGAGAGATAGAAAGAAGATTGAGTAGGAGAAACAGGCTGTTAAGAAGTGTTAGACACGATATAGGCATTATGACTTCGAAACTGTTCATAAACACAGTAGTTTGCGCATACTGTTTAGAAAATTTCAGAAGTTAGTAAATATTTTTTCAGTTGTAAAATATTTGGGTGAATTTCAGGAAAAAACTAAGCCTAATTTTATAAAATCTAATCCTAAAGAGATTTAGTCTGATTTTCGAAGACTTCACATCTTAAATTTTAAATGGTTGATGTCACCAATGTTGAACGGTATTAAAAAGTCAGTATGTTATCCTATAATGAAGGTGACATTAAGAAAATTTCAATTGAAGAAATATTTCTTCAAAGGAATTTAAAATAAAGCTATTTCCAATGATACGAATTATTTTTTTCCTAAAATGTTAAATTTATCTTTAATATTAAGATCACAAAAGCTTTTATGTGTGCTTAACGTGGATAAGTCCCACGTGGATAATTAACGTGGATAAGTATTGCTGGAAAAACCCCACTATGCCCCGACTGTGCGGAACACCATTTAAACTAAAAGTAATACTTAGTATTTTCTCGAGATTTTATTTAAACTCCATTAATTAAGCTCCATTAACTAAACTACATTAATCAATCTCCATCAATTTTATTTATAAGTTAAAATACAATTTGTGGAAACTACTGATTGTAAGTATTTTTCGTTTGATTTAGTATTCGAAAGTAGAGGTATGCGAATATCCGAAATTTTGAATCTAATGGAATTATTTTTTCGATTGACATAAATTTCGTTCAGAATCGACATCTGCAATATTCAAATCGAATCAAAATAAAGCAAGAATCGAATACAAATTCAAATGGTGGAAAACAATGTTGTCGTTACTCTTTTTTGTTCCGTTTTTCAATTTTCTACTGGAAAATTGGATGACATAGTTTATATAAGTACGCTTCTAACCGAAACTAATTTACTAATCAAAATTCCTATCACTGCGAAATTATACATAATCAAAAATATTTCCTAATTTTAAATTTGCAAAGATATTTTAGCCTGTTATGACAATAAACAGGAAATGCAGAAAATTCGAGCCAAAAATTTTGCACGTCAAAATTCGAGGTATAGAGGTCGGATCGCCTATTGTTGTGTTGTTGAGGTTATCATGTTCAATTCGAAAAATTATACTAAAAATAATTGAGTTATCAATGGTAAATTCTTAGGCTAATCGAGATTTACTCAAGGAGACATGCATTTTCTTCGTCCTATTTTCTTTTCATATTCTTTTCGAGCTATTTAAAATATATGATCGAGATTCGCGTGTAAATGGAAGGCTTGATTATTAACTCGCATTTATTATTCAATTTATCATTACGAATATTTATCATCCAGCTAACTTGATGAATATTAGTCATTCCATTAGTAACTAACAAAACAGTAGCTTCTAGGCTTGGCCCCAAGCTTCGCTGCGGATTTCACAGCAGGTGACTACGTAGTGCAACTAAAGCGAGTAAGATTCCCCATTAGTTTTCCATCACGAAGGACTGACGTGAACTACTCAACATTATACGCTCTAATCCCGCCCAACTTTCTCGTGACTTGGCCTTCTCATTTATAATTCTCTAAACGTTTGGAAACATCACCGGCGACTCGGGGAATCGCTCGAGCGGAAAGGATTTAATTAATTACACGTTGCTCCGGTACAATATGTGAAAGACAGTTTAGTGTGTTAACAATTATCTCTCGCATAAACTTGTTCCGAGGAACAAATTTTCAAAGTTCCATCGTCTATCACTTTTACCGCGTTTGCGCATAGCGTCGTGACTTATCTAAGTTATGCCGTCGACTGAGATGACTAAGGAAGAGAAGTGACGCCTGGCGAATACGTGTGCGGAACTTTAATCCCGGCTTATGTTGGAAGACTGTTCATCGTTTGAGAACTTTATCGTCCTTTCGGAAAAATTAGGAGAGTGTTGGGGCGCGGCGCTGATTTTGGAGCGTTTCTCCCGTCCTAATCCTCATCCTGCTGGGTTAACGAAGCTTTTTTGTCCATTGAGGATGGGCGGATTATTCTCCAATTTAGGTAGGGACTGAAATTAAACTTTGAGATGAATTTCACATTTCGCGGGTATTGATACTGCGCTGATAAAAGGTGAACTAAGACACTCTGGAAGCAGTCGAACAATAACATTTTAAAGTGTGGGTGAGCCTAACGTATCATTATTTTTGATAAATGTAACAAGTTCAAATGTAATATACCCATTGGAAATTTTCAGAACAGATAAAGCAGTATTGGCTTTAAAAAGTAAATCTTATTCCGTCAAAATATTCTATATACGATCTCTGAAATTGTAGATGTTATTTAAAATGGCTACCTTGAGAAATTTGGTAATTAATCAATGTAATGAAATTAGGTGGAGCTTGGAAGACGGTAATTTTTGTGGGAAAGTCGTTAGTTCATTTTTCTTTATAATCATCAAAATTAATACTCAGCAAAATTTTATGATTCAGGGAATTCAAAGAACGAGGATGGATAATGGAGGACAAAATTTATATATTTGAATAAGAATCTTTATTACGATTGTCGCTTTTTAGAACCTCATACTGTTTTGTCTGAATTTTGGATAAAGATAACCGTTTATTCTATCAACCTAAATGGTTTATCTCGGAGAGATTCATCGGTTCCATAAATTGCTGAATTGAATTAATTAAAATAAATATATAATGTCCAATATAACTGCTCTGAGAGAATTTTATATATAAGATGTATTCCTATATTGTGTAGGATGTATTATATGAGTAGTGTAGGATGTATATAAGATGTATTCCTACATTGTCAGTGGTTTCCATTCTGTGTATAGAGCAAATCAACTTTCAAAAATTAATATAAAATAGACTAAAATTATAGCTACATACATTTAGAATATACAAATGTGACTGATGTATTGTCTGGCGCCGCAGCCACCTTTGCTACCTAAGTATTCTAAAGCGATATAACTTTCTGCCGATTCTTACTTTCATATCGGTCACACTGTCATCCTCACATTTCTACCATAAGTTACCATCACCACTCCTCTTTTTCTCGAAATCCTTCCATTAATGCACTGCCGAGACACTTTGCCTCGGCGTAAAAAAATCGACTCAAGGGAATTCCAGAGTGCCAAAAGCATCAGAGCGGGCCAAGGAATAGTTGGCCGCGGATAGCAAGCGATTGAGTGGAGAATGTTGAGTTAGTTGAAGGCGGGGACCAGCATGAAAATACGCATCCCGCGCGTGTCTGTGTGCCCGAGTACGTGAGTGAGGAAAGAGAGAAGCTACGGGACGAAATGTTGCCGTCCCGTAGCAGATGGGAAAGAGGCGTGGTTCATATATGGTGCCAGCGAATTTGTCGTGAGCGTAAACTGGGCGAAGTCGCTCATTGGTTCCGCATTGATGGCCATCGTTGCGATGATGCCCTCAATGACAGCTCGAAAAGGAACAAGTAGCTGGCGAGAGTGAATAAAGAATCTTATTTTATGATAGAATGGCGATCGTATTCATCTCTCCTTGAATCAACCTTTTTGTATGTAGGGTCTTCAGCATTCACGCTTCCACATCTTGACGAATGAAATGATTTCCTTTGTCTTTTGATAGAGGATCGAGTAAAAATTAATCTTTGACTATCTTTTGCCTCAGGTTTATTCATGGGTGATGCCGAATAATGCCATTCGTCTTGATCATTCTTTTCTGCAGTGAAAAGTTTTATTCACTTTATTTATTCATTTACGAGGACGTTTTCTGCATAAAGCAATCTAGAAATGAAAAGAAAAACAACCTCACTCCTCATCTTGGCAAGTAAGCTAAGCTAAGCTCACTCCCCATCAATCTCCTGAGCTGTATTTAGCCAATTGGAGGATTTAGGATAGCCAAGTGAAAAGTACGATCTACATTAGCGGAAGCGGTCCCGGGTTCGATTCTCGGAGGCTAGTTATACATGCAAAATTACCTTTGCTGTAAAGGCTCTTATAAAAATAATGCGAATACATTTTAGCCAATTGAAGAGGTGCTGAGTAACCAGCTTTCCAGGTGATGACATTCCAGACTGACTGGGTGTTTAGACGTCCAGGTTTTCCAGTATTTGCCACGGATTAGAATCATCACTCAAGGTGTCCGGAAAAGAATATTCAGGTTATCGGAAGGCCTAATTACCTCGGTTGTTTGTTATTCTTTTTGATGCGATAGTTTTCAATCCTAATCACCAAATATCCCAGTAAGTAATCTGCGTATATATGGTATAGGTCTTCCGAGTGACTTACCTCGATAATTAGAGGAGTGATCATTCGCTAAACATAATTATGGTAAAGGGCTTGTATATTTATGTATTAACGGCATGGTACGTACAAATATTTGGAAACCTTGTGAAAATGACGGTAGCGTTCATTTGTTCCAGTTGTTTACCTTTAATTCAACAAAGTTAATGTACAAACAAAGTAAATTTACCGGTTTATCACCATCGGTCTCCGAGCATTATTTATTCGAAGGATATCACTAAATTAGTAGCGTAATTACATATATCCATCGCTGGAACTCCAGTTTCAGTCTAAAAATCCAGGAATGGAGAACCTCATTTCATCGGAAGGACGCACTTACCATGCGCCAAAGAAATCACTAGACCTAACTTGAATACAAATATTGCCTGGATTCAAAAAGTTAACTCTTTTAACGATAAGTTAACCTAATAAAACATTTTACATTTTAGGAAGCTGGAGATCAAAGTTGGGCCTAATAATAGCCAGAGGTGGGAATGCTTTAGAGTACATGCGGTATTTTCCAGGGTTCAATCTACCTTTCCTTTACTGCGTCGTTTAATTAATTTTTCCAGAGAGTTATTTATCACGTCAAGTTATAAGAAAATGAGAAATAGGCTGTCGTTTTCCATTCAGCGATTAAATTCGTATAGAATTATAAATTGATCCGAATTCACATAGAAATATATAAATATGGTCTACACGCAACTCAAGTTTGTCCTGGCGGCTTCACCTGCGACTTGAAGGTTTCCTTTATGATTTTTTAGTGAATAAAAGTTCCTTCTTTCTATTTTAGGAAAATTGATTTCATATTACGGTTCACTCATTATTTCTAGATTTTAAGCAAAGACGGAACAATGCATGGGGAACCATTTTATTTGCATAGAGCTAAGCATTCATTCATTTCTGTCAGCATGTGATTCGAATAACTCTAAAAATTCATCCTACGCAGAAAATCTCATACTTTCAGATAAACTGCAAATACTTTGATTATGCAATTCTTAGAGAAAGTCTTTGGAATGACAGAGTTCGAGGAAACCGAAAGTAAGCAGTGAGGACTGTAGCGAAGTAAAAATAATTCTATGACAGCTGTTGAAAATTACGAGAATATTGAATGAATGAGAGACTCGTTGGGACTTCAATACTTAATAATTACATCCAGGCTTCGTTCCTTCGAAAAAACGTTTTAAAAACCACGAATACGCAATTAAATGACACGAACAGCATACGTTTCGAGGAAAACATTTTGATTGGCGTCAATCGCACTCCAATCTTTGAAGGTATTTTTAGTCCCGTTATTAAATTAACTAGCCAGGAATCCGATTCCATTAGGATTTGGACCGACAAGTCTGAGAGAAAATCACTCCCGCAAAGGTTCTACATCTGCAGGAATGTAATTGGCATCCAAAAGACTTGGCGTTCTCTTAATTACGTTGGCAGAGTTTCCCGTAGTTTTTTCTCTAGTTTATGTTGGAGCTGGCAAGAAATACCTGCGGTTTTCTCTTTCTCATACAACATCCTGAAAGAAATTTGATTTATCACGGGAGGAAAATGTGACGTGACAATTGGTATTCATAATGTAACTCTTGACGATATAAAGTCACCTGCAAAATTTTGGATATATCACATTGTGCTGTAGAGCAATGAATGTAATTAGAGAATGTTTACAATAAAGAGCGCAAAGGACAGGGTAAGTGGAATGGGTTCAGGAATGGATTTATTAGTGAAGCATGTATGAATATTTGGAAAAGAGAAACTTACTATTATTTTACACAAGGTAGTCTTCTCCTTATCGATTTTCAATAAGCGCATTTTGCTATGATAACGGGATAGCTTAAGACACTCTATTGCGCATTTTGGAGAGAAAATTGACTCTGGAAGAAATAATTTGAGCGGAAAAGGAGGCTTTAGCAGGGTAATAGTAGGATAGTAGGCCTTCGGCAGGGTAGCAGCACAATACCTGTACGTATAATAGAAATCCGAACCCCCGCGGAATATCATTTCTAAAAAACTGAACTTTGCCTAATATATATAGAGCAAGTACCGCAAGCTTTGGCGAGATCTACACTTCTCTCTCTCTTTCTGATATTTTGTCAATGAACGAAGATATATCACAATAGATATTAATGTTTTTATGATTAATCTAAAAATGGGAATTTTTGTATTAAATAATAATTTTATTTCTACGGTCAATCACATTTCCATCACCTGACAAATTTTTGAAACCCCAGAAACGATTCCAAAATTATAATGTGATATGGATGATATCATCAAACATGAAGTTATGGAAGATTCGAAATCTTAAATCATTCACGGGATCGCTTATCCTTGTAACTTTATACTGGCATAATTCGTAATCGATTTTTACTATTCCACATTCGTCATAGTAAGAAAATTAGTTATGTTAGACAGACACTCGAATACAGTGATGCAATTATTCGTGACATTTTTTACTTCTACAGTATAGTTTATCCTATGATGTATGTTTGATTTTAGGGTCTTATATGTATAATAACATGAATAAATCGGTGTAACTGGCGAATGTCTTTATTATTGGTGTAATTTACTCTAATTCGCATTCTAGTCGATGCTGTCAATTCGAGGAAAAACGTAGCAAATGTTAGATCTTTAATGAAGAAGCGAAGTAGTTAGGTAATCACTTTTTCATTATGCTCGAAAGCTAACTTTGAGCAACTTTTTATGATTTTAAACGTTTTCAAGCTTAAAATTTGCGATGTTTTCGGAAATTCAAAGGAGGAGCGACTTGTTTATTTATAATAACCACAGGCACAAGACGTTATTTCGGTATTAATATTTTAATTACTGAATAATATTCATAGTCCTAGTCCTAATATTACAAAGGGAGATCATTACTGGGAAAAGTGAATCGCATTAGTTCTCCTCCATTCTTGAAATGAATAATTTGAGTCTCTATATAGTAAATTAAGTGTATAGATAATTTTTTACCGTCAATATTTTTACTGGAAAAATTATTGAATTTTTTATTGCAAATTAGATCATGTTTTTGTTTAAGTATTTTAGTAGTTGTTGGTAATCATTGTGTGACGTACTGCCTTCGGAATGATATTTTGGAGGGGTTTTCTTTCCGTTTAGGGTGAATATCAAGCAGGGATCTTCATTTTTCTTTCTCCTTCTCTACTGACTACCACCGGGCCTATCTGCATCCATTATAATAATAAATAAATAACTTTCTTTACTTCGGAGATTTGAACGATAAATCATGAGCAGACATCATGTCAATGTTAAACCTCTCTGCTTAAACTCCTAATATTTTTACCTGAAATGCAAAAATTTGCAATATGAAATATGCCCAAAACTCTTCGATGATAACTTAACAGTACTATATGATAGCAGTAAATTTACTTTTTATTATCACCCTAAAACCTTTCGCATAATTTGTGTTGACTAAACATCTCTTCATATATTCATATAGAAAGAAAGTAATGATTAGTTTATTCATCTTTGTAATAGAATATCTGGCAATGGGTGTGAATATCCTCTATTTCAAATTCTCAAAAATGCTACTTCATAAAATGTGCTTCTCTCTAATGAAAAGAGGATACATTAAGCACATATGCCAATTATCCTTCCTAAAAACGCTCTCTGGAATTATTTCTTTTGCCATCACTGAGATTTTCATTGAAGTAGTGTTCTGATGCCGAAGGAACCGCAGACGAAATATCGCTGAAAATAATTATACTAACGATGCGCTAAAAAAAGAGCAAATAACAATCACGCCGAATTCAAAGAGAAGTCAAAAAGAACTATTAAAGTCCTCCTGAACGAAATTAATAATTCGAATAAATACGAGAGTTAAAAAGCGGAAAGAAATAAAAGTTGAAACGAGTCGTCGAGAGTTATATCCGAAAATAATAGCGCATCGCTGAATGTGAGGCATGAAATTTTTAGATGGATTCGAAATGAGCTTGGAAATAAACATTATCTCTAATATTCTCTCTTTCCGGCTATTTTTATCGCAAGAGAGAGAGAGAGAGATGGAAATAAATTTTTCGGAGGATCGACACATTCCATTTTACCGTAGATTAATTTGGTCGTGATAAATGTAAAGTCAGGAGAACAACTTCTCGGTCGGTGGCAGGTCATTGTTTCTTTGAATAATGGAAACTGGCCTTTGATGGACGTCTCATACTTTGCGATGGACTAATACGAGGACATAATAGGATGCCAAAATTGCAACCTATTTCCTATTCGATAATTCGCACGCCATGGATATTTCAGCCTTCCTTCCCATCGTGATGGAAACCTTGGGTTATCCGTGGAACATTAAATTTTGAATGCACTTTTGAGTGGGAAATTGGAACAGATCACGGAGAGCGTTATCGATAGGTCAATCTCTCCAAATGTGCGAATCCTGTTCGAGAAAAATTCCTGCTCCAGAAATGCGGACAATGATGTCTAATTTTCCGCCCGCCATATAATTAATTTCTGGTCATGCCTTCATAGCCCTTCTCTGTCCCGATATTTTTCTCCCATTACTCGCCTGTTTCCATGTCCGAACGCAACTTTCTGTCTTTAAAATCATTTTTTAACGATGCAGTGTCGAGACACGCCACTTTTGCTCATTGGCAATTTCCAGCGCTGTTCACGTAAGGGAAGGAAAAGAGATTTGTATTTAATGATCGGTTTAGAGACCCTCTATCGAGTGTTATTTAATTTTCCGGTGCAATATTTCCTCAAACGATGCTTAAAGAAAGAAAATATTGCGTGAAAAGCCAAAATGAAACAAATTGCAATGCTAATAATAATGGTATGATGAAAGTAGTAATCATGAAAAACACCGATATTTATTAAATGTCTGCACTAGGAGGATTATTGCATTTTTGTAATTTTCTCAGTATTATATTCCACGACGTACGTTTCCACCTCTTTCGACAAGATGTTTTGTTCCTAAAATCTGTCTTTAGAGATTGTAAGCAAAATTTAGCTGGACAATATATAGCAGATTTCATAACTGTTTAACTCGGATCTACCTCGTTTAATTAACACTCACTTGACAGTCGTACTAAAATATTTGATATAGTAACTAAAGAAATTCTTAAAGAGTTCTGAGAAAATATTTCCCATTTAATAATGTTCCGAATAACTTTAGCGATGGATCAGCATAGGGCCATGTGCCTGCTATCGAGTATAGTTACTCATTTCTTATCATTATGCATCGAATAATTTTACGTTAATTTCCTAGGCGTTTCAGGAAAAATATATCATCCAGAGAAATCAATGGTAGAAATCAGTAATGGAAGTAGGCTTATTTATTTTATATAAAATTTTATTTCGAGACCCTACCGTAATCGGCCTTAAATTGAATGGGAAAATATATTGCTCCGAAGTGGGCCGTAAAAAAATTATCCTTTCCTAATCTGTTGGCGTAGTAATAGCCTGTTTGGTATTAAGTTTTTTAGACCCCATGAATATTTCATAAGGCGTAGGTCACGACACGCCGACTGCGAAGTGTGTCAATGCACCCGCCATTTATGTGAAATATAATCTTAGATTCTGGTGAGAAAGATACTTCCTGAGGATCTGAAACGTAGCTTAATGCCTTTCTTCGATCATTTTCTTTCTCTCGGTTTGGCACTTCGAAAGGGACAGGTTTTATTAATTCAGAAGTAGCACTTTAAGCCGAGGAATACAATTTGCTGGTTATATCAATTCAAGTCAAAAAGAGAGAATTGACATGCACTCGAGTTTGCTCTGCATTGTTAAAAATGGACGACATAGAGTATCAATTCTCATTCCCTATGAGTACTTTGACAGCGGAAATGGCATCTTATAAATCGCTCAGAAAGTACCACCGCCAGTAATCACTCAACCAGTGAAAATACCCCCTTCATGGAGCTACCGTTTCATTCAGGTAATAAGTTGTCTCATGAAACCTCCTCACTCATATTTTCCAAGAACGCGAAGTTGAACAAATCGCGTGCTTCAATTAAAATAATTTTCGACCGTCGTAACCTCCATTCAGCGGCCAATCATTGTCATCTGTCCCGGACTTGTAATTCCAGCAGGATTCCAGCCCAAAAAAAAACTCAATGACGGACGGGTGGGAGAAGAAGGAATTCGACCGGCCATTTTTCGCAATCCCCGCAAGAAAAACAACCGAAATTCCTCGTGGAAGGAATGATCAATACCACCTCCATTTGCGATCTTAACGATCCTTCTTCCATTGGAAAATTGCTCGCACTTAATACGAGTGCGGGCAGGAAGTGAGCGAAATCGGGTGAAAAAGGGGAAAATTGTACATTTTTACAACTTCCTCTCGGGTAAAAAAATATCGCGCGTAAGTATATATCTCGCGTACGTGATCGGGGGATAATTTCATCACTGAGAAACGAGCCTTAGCTCGGAATCTTGGCTCGCTTCTCAGCCAATTCTTTTCTCTCTCTCCACTCTATAAAGCATTCTGTCGGTACATCTGGCACCTATCTCTCTCCAACAATCATTCACCCCTTCCCTTTCAACCCAGCAGGCCGGGAAAACCATTCGTCGAATTCTTTAGCCTTTATCTGAAAAGGTTGGAATTCCGCAAGGACTTAGCGCCGAAAAGGAGGTTTTTTTCTTGTCGGCCGAGTTTTCTTCTCCAACTTCCACTCCACTAAAAACCCTTGGACGTAGATAGGGTTAGCGCCTTCTTTGAAGACAAATTCCCCCCCAAAGGTTCATGGAACTGTTGTGCAGACGGGTTAAAGATTTCCAACGTTTTTCCATTAAAAATCGAGTGCTCCGGTGAAATTGAATAACTGCTTCCTAGTGCCTGCTATGCCCCTTATCTTGTTGAGTGAAATATTTTCATTTGCGTTTTGATATAGGATACAATTGATTAACGTACAGTTTTGTACATTGTGATTATGTGATTATGTGAAATATACTAAGGTATGAGTTTTTTGGAATCATGGCATTGATTTTGAACTCTTTTTATTGGAAGCATCGGAAAATTTCATTCATAAAGTCACTGTGCTGCACTTACGTATGTATGTTCCACAGAGAACATTCTGTGAGGGAGCCAAGCTAACTCGCTCCTCATCTCCTATTCTAGGCCTCATTAACTCTCCTGAGCTATTGGTATCTATTATTCAAAACGGTCCTCGGGCTAAATAATTTACATACAGAGAGTTACAGTTATGAGAAGCTAAAGTAAGGTAATTAAACAATTGTTTGATATGTAATAGTGATTGTTGGGTACTTTCTCTGACATTGGCTTTTACTGGATAGTAATTGCAAAGTTACCACTTTCTAAGTACAGGCACTTTTTTTCTTTACCTTCTATTCCTATTTTGAGAAAAAATGGCAGTCATTAGATATAACAACTGCTCATTGTCCGTTTCTTTACTCTTTCGGGTGGTTCTAAAAGAGAATATAAGTAACCGCATAAATTATACATAACTCGATAAGTATACTTGTTCAGGGAACCACAATAAATGAAATAGTTCAATTTTATTCTTTAAAAGTAAATTTTGATTAGCTCGCATCTATCCTGCCTATATATTTAATCTATATCCTCCGTGTAGAAAGTTACGTTAAATATAATTCGGGGATTTTAACAACGTAAGTTACGTTGACGTTAAGTTCATTGATTGCGAGAAACAAACGCATATGTCGATAATATTTTACATCTAACTATACGTTTGTAAATATTTGTTTTGATGGATAATAATTAAGAGGGCATGGAACATAAAACTTATGGATTAATGGGTAAGGAAATTTCAATAATGGTGTTCAGGATTCTAAATATCGAGACTGCTTTTTGGAATCAGTTATACAAGGGAAGGAACATCATAATTTCTCATCTGATGCCAGAGGAAGTCAAGATAGAAACTTATCCTATTTCAACAGCTTTCTAACGCAGACCAAACTTTTTTCGTGCGAGTAAAAATTTCACGGGAACGCAAAGAAAGTCTGTTTGCGATGAATGTCCTTCTCATGACTCTCAAACACTTGCGTTATCCCGTAGTGTTGATTGGACGGCCCACTCCCTCTCTTTTTTCTTCCACCGCTTTTTCAATCTTCTCTTCTCCTCGTTCTGTTTAACATTCTCTCTTAAAGGAAGGAAGAGAGGAAAGAATTGAGGCGATGAGCTAAGAGAGGCTTTCTGGAGTTGATCGAATTAAGTAGAGGGGAAATTTTAGTATTAAGACGAATTAGAAATCCGTGTTTGGAAAACCTTTTTCCTAATTGTGGAATTAGTTTGAAGATAGAGGAATCTAAAATCAATTTGACTAGACTGTATAAATTTAAAACCTATTCAAAATGGATTTAATCAAATAAAATCATAGAAAAATTAGAGCAAAAATAATTCTAGTAAGGAAAATTTAGTAAAATTAGTTTTAATTACAATTTAATAATTTTACTAATTTACTATTTTTTTCTTAAAGTTTGAAAATATAATAGTTTTTGAAGGTTGATTTCATAATTATAATTTTCAAGATATACCTTCAAATACGCGATGTATAACCTATTTTATAGGAAAGTTTTTCAGGACCAATGTAACCCTTTAGCGAATCAAATTTTATTAAAATTATAAATAGAGAAAGCTATTAGTCTTAAAGACTTGCGATTCGGGCTTTTTAGATTATAAGGATCAGATGTATACAATAATATACACATATATTTAATGATAATAAAATACTAAGTAGTGGTGATTATGAAAGTGCTTCGACAAGTTCCGTCGTTTTTGACGAGTGAGTTTACGTGTGTTTAAATAATTATCATCAGTGTCCAGACTATCTTATCTACAAGGGTCCAGAGAAATGAATTTAGTGATTATGGGCACATTCATTAAGCTAAAAATTGTCAGGAATTATTGTTAGCGTTGAAACTGTTAGCTTCCTTGCGAGGGAATGAATTTTCAGATTACTTAATATCCCCCAATTGATCAGAAGGTTATTCTGTCAATAAATTGGTTACAAAATATCCAGTGATCGTTACGTTTACAAATGTATGAACGCGTTCATTTCCTAGCTTCGTGGGACCCCTTGGGATACGCGTAACATTGGGAGGAATACTTCACTGTAAAATATACTGGATTCACGACCGAGAGTTGCATTGGGAGGAGGTAGGTGCAGTGAAACATTCAAAGGTAAATAGCCTCGGGTGAGTCAAACGAACAGGATCTATTTATTTAGAGAGGAAAACCTAATAGTGGGATAGAAATGGTTACCTACGTATGAATGGAGACCGTTTAGATGGATTTTTATCTATATATCCTTTTTATAACGGGGAGGCAACAACTAGTTGAAAGATATCTAAAGAGTGAATGGTGCTTTGTTAGATAACCTTCCAAATTTCCTTGTGTGAGAGCGGATGAAACAAAAGGTTATTGAAATGATTCTTTTCATTTTGTTAAGTCTTTGAGCATTCAATACAGGGGGGTATACAGGGTATAGAATATTCCATTGCTAACTCGCAGATGTAAATAAGCTTATCAATTAAATTTTTCATGCATAGTGGAAATTGGAAGATGTTTGTGGAAATAACCAGTTATTTTATATTGAATATTATTCGCGTGTTTTCAGATTCGTGTTTCCCATTGTGTACACATAATTAAGATTTTAACAAATAATTCAATTTTAAGGATCTTGGAAATGTAAAAGAAGTTAAATGAAAGATAGGTGGTTAGGTGGAAGAAATGTCCATTACAGCCTGCCTACCCTAGTCTAATAAAGCGTGGAAAATAATTATGATGTTAAAAAGACAGAGTTAGAGAAATGTCCTAGATAAAGGCCCGAGGTGCGAAGTTGAGGACTAACAAGAGATTTTCAGACCTAAAAGAACGTCAATAATTTCACTGATTCGCTCTTAATAGGAGTTAGATTCCAGCTATGGACTACAGTGTCTAATTGTAAATCTACCTCTTCTGTCAGAAATAACAAGAACTTTACTACATCTACATCTACATACATGCCTGCAAGCAACCCTTAGGCGTCTAGCAAGGAGTGCAAGTACCATGACTCTACTGTCCTAATCGATTATTTTCGTTCATCCATCGGAACTAGTCGCTGTCTTATTGCAACAATCCAAAATGCAAAGTAAATCGAATCCCCAATAGTTATTCAATTTAAATTATTTTTGTCTGCTATGGAATTCCACACAGTTATCACTTCAGTGAAGTTCGATAAAAAGTTTTTCGGAAAGTTAAAAAAAAACATAAAGAGCGATCCGTCATAAAATAGTTTTCTTTTGAACTTGAACCTGCATTATAGTAGATGTATATTTTTTACAATTTTTAAGAAATGTTATCAATTTTTATCGTGGGAGATTATTGCAAAAGTGAACAGCATCCGCAGTAAATGAAAAATCGATATTTCTAAGTGCACAGTTCCATGGTAACAAAGAAATCAGTCTCCGTTTGGCAATAACGGATAACGGTTTAGTTATTTTTGTTGATATAGAACCGTACCTACGGTTTCTACGGAGTAAGGCATAACTTTGTGGTATTGTGTTTTGAATCGCGTTAGGGTCTGTCAAATAAAGATAAGGTTCACTTTTGTATCCTCTTTCATGTGAACATGTATCTACTCGAGAAACAGGATGAACTTCTTCGCGGGGGCATAAAATCGAACCACCGTTTGATTACGCAAGGAAAAACATACACACAGCTCGTCATTACAAAACCATTTGTGTGGCCGTTTAATTCACGCGGAGACGGGAAATCTGCCACCCGCATATGCCAACGTGATTCATTTCGTCCCTCCCCACTCGAGGGACACTTGTTCGTAAACATCGAAGTTTAAACCTTTCCCCTCCTTCAATAGAGTAAATTCGACCTCGTGCTGCACAAATAGTTTGCGCATGCCGCGCAGAAAAGCGGAGTAAAAAAACCGTGGAAGGAGGCGGAAATCGCTTATTAATAGCATCTCCTTTTCTTCGCGCTAGTTAAAATCCTTTTACGGTAATAGGGAGAGATCTCGACAGTACAATTCCTCCATCTCCTATTCCCCATCCCACGTACTTCTCCCGCCGTCGCAAGAAGCTGTCCAAACAAACAGCCGTGGAACGACATAAAGCCAACGGGCGTTTACGCGAAGGGAAGAGCAGATGGTCTCCCTCCTGTTTCTTTTTTGCCACCCATGCCGACGGGTGCGCCCGACGAAGGTGACGGACAAGGAGGAATAAAGAAGAGAGATGCGTACGAGAGATTGATGTGACGTGGGAAGGGTTGCGAGAAAGAGAAATGCGAAACTAAAGGAAGATGAAGGAGATGAGTGATGCTGCGGTACCTCTCTGGACCAACTTAATCCGCCCCTGAATTACGCTCGCATGGAGAAACGCTCCCGAAAATGTTCTTCCAATTTTATTCTGGAGGCTGCACAGACATCAGCCCGAATACTGGTTGGATTATCAACACCTCCACCGTTAGCTACTATCACCGCAATGTGTGATTAGGAATGAGGTAGTTCATCCTTTGTAGTAGTGTCAACTTTGGAATTTAATCGAATTGATTTCGTTGGCTGAAAAATCGCTGAAACCTTCTTAAACTACTTATTTCTGCAAAGTATTAAGACCGAAGGCCGTTTTAGGTCTCAAATTCCATTTCTGGAGAGGGAACAAAGCTCAAAGTATGAGAGAAGTGAGGTAACTTGCCTTCAATTTTCCTAATCCAAAAGCCTATCGGTGGAAAACTTCTATTTGAGTGTGAATATAAAAAAATAAAACATTTTGACAATTCAATACATAATTGTTCTGCCATTCGGTAGGTTCATGTGTTTCAATATTCCCTATTTATGCTCTCTCCTCCGCTTCTTGGTAATTTATCCCACCCTTTAAGTGATCTGACACCTTTGCCTATGTATTTATCGCTGCATTTTTCTCTAGTATTCTCCATTCGATTGCTTCTTCAGCAATCCCTCTCCTCTCAATATTTGACTCACTCATTTTCTCTGTCGAGGCTTAATTACTTCAATTTAAACCCTCTCCTCCCTCACTATCTCTAGTACGTCCGTTTTTGTTTTTCTATTAACCCAACTTACTTTTTCCATTATACGCCATAACCACATATCAATAGCCTTTAATCCATGATATGATGTGTCAAAACAATTCAATTCGGAGTTGCAAATACGCAGGCAACCATTCAGAATCATTTAAACTGCAGTAGCTTCATTGTCATTGAGTGAGGGAGACAGAAGGAATCTACATACAAACTTTACGCACGTACATTTCACATACGCATAAATTATCTCATTTTCCTCTACTGTCATCCTAGCGATAAATTAAAATTATTTTATTTATTTAGATATAGCTGCAAGAATATTCTACCAGTATCAAAAGTAAACATTAAAACAAGAGAAAGAAGGTATAATTTATTTCTTCGCATTTTCTTTAAGTCTTCTTACCGCTTTATTGGGAATTATACAACCACGTGATTTTGCCGCGAAGTCAGTGAATGCATTTTATTAGTCTCAGTTAGTTCCCATGTATAGTATGCGTGCTGAGTATGGAAACCTACCTGCAAGAGTTATATTCTTGAAAAGATATGCAGCAAGCGGTATGTTTTCTTAAGAATTGCTGCGATGTATCGGTTAGATGAAGAGTTAGCTCGAATTTGCTCAAGGAATTCAGAGATAATGCGTCCTCGGAAGACTTACAGATATTATACTTCTACCCAGTTACATAGGCTCATCAAATGCTGGCAGAAAATCTGGGGATAGTAATAGTAATTGTCTCTTTGGGGTGTTTTGAGATTATAGACTTATTCATTCAGATACTATCTCAGAAACAATATGCTCTCTTATTTAACTCAATTGCATGATCCAAGTCAATTCTTTGCAATTCCTCAAAAAAGGTGCTCCTAATTATTTGTAGGGAAAGAGACAGTACCGCAGCTGCTATCAGTATATAACAATCACCGTTTATAAATGATAACATTCGGCAAGTAACTCATTTGGCAGTCGATATATAGGTAAATTCAGGGAAACACACACATAAACGTGAACTAATAAATGTCTGGAGAGTGTAAAGAGACCCTTAGGGAGCTGACAAAAATAGAATACATCTCTTATGAAAGAATCAAGGATTTAAATTCCGTTCTTATTTGCCCTTGAATGTTAAAAGATAAAAGTTGATTTTATTTGAAATGGGAGTAACCTAAATTCGAAATACCTGCCCTAAAATGTTTATTGGGACAAATTTCCAGTTATACACGTAAAGTTATGAAAAATATGTAGGCCGATATGGAGGAACTCGTGGAAAAATGTATGCAGAGACCTTGCGTGACTGGAAGCAAGGGGACGCATGGTGTCACGGTGACGTAACTACGTTATGTACGATTCCCAGAATGATTCTAGCTTCTGCAGAAATTTGCATTTCATATCGGGAGTTGACTTACTGAATTTTAATGTACATATTAAAAGCTGTTCTTAAAAAATGACGATGGAAAAACGGTTACTTCTTGACCTGGGCACTCAATTGCATCGCTAATTTCCATTTAAATCAAAGAGTGAGAACAAAGCCATGAATCGAATTAGAAAGTGCAATATCAACGAAAGAAAGAATATGGATGAGTTGGGTCATGAATAAATCCATGCGACTGTTAATTGAGTTCCGATAATTGGCGTACTGATTAATAGGGGAAAGGTAAAATCAAGCGAATTCGTCCTTTGTGCGAGACTGTTTTTCCTGCAGGAAACCAGGATGAAATTACGAAGGGAATATGAGTTTTACTTCGATGGGAGAGTGGATGCATATGATCACAGAGAAAGGTTTTGCTGATGTTTGCAACGGTTAAAGAAGAAAAAAACGATCTTATTAGCATCGTTGAAAGCTAAAAAGCTTATAAGTGCACTATCTCTGGGCATGAAGGATTTAATTCCGAAATGTGGTATTACAGGGTGGGAAATCTGCCGGTTTCTTTTTAAATTACGTCGTAACAGGAAATTATTAAATTATTATTAAAATGTAATATTCTTAATATCTTATTTATAATACTTAAATCATAATTTATGATTTATATTATATATTTATTTATAAATTCTTAAGTTATTATTTAAAAAAATTAAAATATTAAAAGGAAACTTTTAAATGGCCCATCCTATGACCTTCGTCTTCTGTTACTTGTGGTATAAAATCTGATAGTATCAAAGAGTATTCTTAGAATTTCGTAGTTTCTGATCGCTAATTTATGCTAAACATTCTATCTTTCATCGTTAGCTTTAACATAATTCATCCTCTTGGAGTTTTTTTTACTTATTCGAATCTGGAAAGAACGTAAATGCAACGCATATCTTGAGTTGAAATGAAGTTTTCCTGTGAATGCAGAGTTCAGAAGGTGAACTTTAATGTACTGCAGTGTTAAGGAATCCGATTTAAAAATTTAATATAGACTCTTTCTGTGGAAGAAAGTTAAAGTAAAAATGAAAGTAAAATGTAATTCAATTAAATTTCTACTGAAGTGAAAGTTAAATAGTTACAAAACAGCCAAAAGAACTCGTAAATCAGAGATAGAAATATAAAGTTCAGGCTTTTCTACTATGGATTTATAAAACAAAACTGAGAGTTTATCTCAGCGGATTATCCTTTTCAAATTGAAACTTCCCAATTTTCATTATAATGCTAATGAACAAAATATTAAAGGACCTTTTCATTTGAGTGTATATAGAGAGCCACGACTGTACTTTCAGTAGAAAATCTCAAATCCTGCATATCATAATTCCAAATCCCAAGTCTAATTAAAAATTAAAAAATAAAAGTTGAATAAATATAAAACGAAGTTAAAAAGCTTTAATAACATGATCAAACTTCAAGTTCATTGTGCTTTTTTCATATGTTTAATTTTTGAGGTACTTTAATTTCTCATGATTGTTTCCAGTACTAAGAGAGAGTTTGAATTTGAAATGTCAGCATTTGTGATTCTAAAACGCAAACTTTTAGGAATCTCCTTAAGCCACTTAATCTATCTAGCCACACAAAATAAAGAATGCTGACCTCAGAATCCTAAAATGTATAAATTTGCGCGAAGTATGTTGTAACAACATATATGTTTATATTCATTTAATACTTCCTAACCGTAGATAATGTTAATCAATTATACTTTAGGATTTAAAAGAATAACAGCCAAAGATTTTTAACAACTAAATTTTTACTGATTAATAATAAGCATGTGTTTCATTTTCAATTGAACTTAATACAACTATTTGAATAACTAGTAAATTCCCCCAAGTTGTTTATAGCAAGAATAAATAAGGTTCGATGACGATAGACGTCATGCTGAAATGTTCACATCTTTGAGAGCGATCATTACTGCAAATGCATTCGACGTGCCGAATTATCCAACTCGATCGGCTCCGCGAAATTAACTTTGATGCAAATTATTATACGGACGTAATTCACGTCGCACACAAACGAGATAATCGCTTTTGGCATCCCTCGGGTACGGATGCTGCTAATATTTCTGTCAAATTTAATAAATGCTCTTTAATTTGTCTATTCAAAGCAAATTCCCTAGCGATTCAATAGAGGAATATGAATTAAGTTCCCATTCTCTTTGCAAAGCTCACCTTTCCCTCGAACGGGAGTTTTTATTTTTGATCGCTTCCGATTATTTTCCCGCTTCTTTAAATGAGAAATGGTACGGTATCTGCATTTTGTGAAGTAATTTACAATCACTCGATAGATTGTGTTTTTATCTGTCGTAACTGGAAATCTTTGCAGCTTCGAAAACAAAATCGTTTATTACCGTTGGAGAAAATGAATAACCAAATCAATCTATCTTTGCTATTGATACGTAGACGATTATTACGTATACTTGAATGCGTGAATACCTTTAATGTTACTTTTACTAATGCTTCAGTTATAGTAATTGTAATAATTCAGTACTTCGTTACCTCAATGAATTCACGAGAAAATATGTGGCCACCAAATCATACTCCAGTATGATATACATTGGGATAATTGAGTATCTGATAATTCAAATCACCGATAAGTTATTCAAAGTATTAAATAGACATGAAAGTGAGTCGGTTTGCCGTTTTCTAAATGATGTTTTAAATTTCTAAAAGATATTTGTAAGTACATAACGATTTTTCATTAACTCTGTTTACTTTGACCCATAAAGCAGCAATGTATAAAGTCCATTCGAGGTTTGAGAACTAAATATACATGCAAGTATCGTTGATAAGTAAAGTAAGGTCTACGATTTTCCCTTTTGTTAAATTAACATTTTCATGAGGTTAATTGGTAACCCTGAGGAATATCTTAAGGTGAGGCGTATTCCTGTATCGTGTCAAGTTCTCAAAATGTTCTCAATATCTAGGTTTGGCTAAGTACTACGAAACCAAAATCGTACCTTCAGTTTATCAATATCTTGCGAATTATCTCCAATGATTCTCTATAAAAAGATTTCTTAGTGCAAAAGTTAGAAGAGAATTAAAGGTTAATTGTGTACCTAAATGAAAGCTAAGTATTCTTAAATCTAAATAGCATATTCAAATTCCTACTGTATCTTTCCATTGTCTTATATAGTTTAACCAACACCAAAACTTACTCCTGGGAGCGGCGCACCGCCTCTCCTGGTAGTTCACCGATGATTCAGCCGATGAGGGAGGAAAGGGGGGATTGGGGGGGGAATGGCCCTATAGCCTGGCGAGGGGACCGCCCCTTGTCGTTGTGACGTGCTATAAGGTTCACCTCTATGCCTAGAGGGCCCTCTGCCACAACTTCAAGGAGAAGCTCCGACCTTATAGACAGAAAGAACGAGCAGGTGAGAAGTGAGTGCTTAGTTACCTCACCCCTGCAGAAGAAGGTGAAAGAAAGGCCCCTGAAATAGATGCCTGCGTCTGTAGGCCTAATACTAGGCTAAGGTTGTAGAGAATGCCTTCCCCACGCCCCCTACAGAGCAGGTGGTTAGTACGTTTATGGTGCACTTCTTAAGAAAACTACTTTTTAGTATTGACGAATTCTCATTTAACTTTGATCTTGCTCCAATAAACAACCGTTCATTGTGAGAGCTATAGAAGTATTAGAACGTATACAGCATCTGCTAGTTTGATGGATGAATTATATTCTTTTATACAATACAGAGGATATTTATATCAGAGATTGAAAACTTAGATAAGGGGACTGAAGTTAAGGCTTTAATCATATGAAGAGAAGAAAAACTGAGTACTCACGTTTCATTCAGGAGTTGAGTATGCTGATTTTCCTGTGGAAAAAGAGAAAAATTTATTAATAAATTATCCCCCTGCCATACTTACGAATCCTTTTAAATTTTATCTACAATTAATACATTGTTGAACGTTTTTACTTATGAAATCAGTTAGTAATACCAATTCGACATCTACAAAAATTGAAACAGAATACGAATTCAATCCTATGAAATTCAAGTATAAGGTTAACCTCTTCTGTTTCATTATTCAATGTTTTACATATGACCGATGTATCATCATATAAATGATGCCAGAATATCACTGCGTGCAATATGGGGATTATAATTTTAAAATTCTTAGTGTAGAACATCAACAAGGAATAATTCTTTAATTATAACAACACGAATCTTTGTGCCTCCTACCTATGGCTTATATAAGAACTAAATAAATTTATTCAAAAACACGTTATGTATTTTCGGGATAGATACATTTTCGCGGAAAACAATATTTAGATTGGATGTAATAGAACATCACATGCGAGTCATAAGTGATAAATCAGTATTACGAAAATATATCTTCCTCCGACATTTGCTAATGATCATTTGTGTGACCAAAGCATTCGGCCTTCAGAAAAGTAAGGTGCCAATCTAATTTTAGATTGTAAAATTTGTTTTATGTACAAATGAAATATGTATGTTACAACTAATGTAAGAACTCTACTAACTATAACTCGATCAATAATGAGAATGCCTGTAATTAGGAAAGTTTCTCTAACCTAAGAATATTCCTCAATATAAATTTAAATACGTACTCATTTACTTGTAGAATACCTGATAAGCCTATGCGCGTAATAATTATGCAAATGTTTTTGAAAACCTAACAAATGGTTTAGGAAAAATGATTAGTAAATATTGGTTTGAGAACTCACAGCAGTATTTTTTAGCGTGTTGCAGATGAATACCTTGTGATATTAAGTTAAAACCCAAGGAATGGTTTATGGACAGATTGGATTAGAAACTGGGATAACATTAAATATAATATAATCTCTTCCTTATTTGTATTCGAAGAATGGAAGGTAGTTGAATTTCTAGGTGTAGAATTTGAAGGTCAGAGAAGACAAAGGTAATTCGGTTCATAGTATCTTAACAGTGAAAGCAACGGAGAGCCATCCGACCTTGTAAAAATTAGGAAGTTGTTTTCTTCAATTATCTATGTAAACTTCAATGTCATCTCATTTTCATTGCATGTAAACAAAGGCGAAAAGGAAAGTGCATCTTGTCTAGAAGTAATAACAAGGTTGACTGACAGGAGATACAAATAGCTGGCAAAAGAATAGAAAGAAAACTCCAAAAGACATCGAAACCCCCGTCACTTTCTTAAAAACCTACGAGCGGATGCTCAAATTATAGGATGACAATTGTCTATAGATTACAGTTTGGTATATATATATATTTCTTTTGAAAGAGAGGGTATCTATGTAAAATTCGTTTCATGCATCCATCCAATATCTTTGTTGTCAAAGGTATGAATGTAAATAAATAAAAAAGAACATTTTTTACTGGCGCAGACGACTGTTTTTCACATGACCAGCATTGAGTAAAAGTTATCGATTTGTCATGAAATGGGGTACTAAATGTAGTGAACTTTCCGATTGATTTTTAATTATGATTGCTACATCAGATGCTAGCATGGTGGTGTCAGGGTTTATTTACACAATTTTCAGAATCGATGGAAAAATAACGATCTTCTTAATATTAAGAAACAAGAGTTTGGAAATTGGTTGACGCGCAATGTACTGGGCCAAATGAAAGAACCCAATTTCGTAACCAGCGAATAATTTAATGATATTATTTGAGTTCTTGAAATGGAAATATTTAGCTTAATTGATAATGAAGAGGATCGTAAGAAATCATTGATTACATTCATTTGAAAACAGAAATCATAATGTTTCAATAATCTGCTGATTATAAAATAATCAGGAAAATACGATATAATTAGAGATAATCGATACGGAATGACAAAATAAAAAGTAGTTTTAACCAAACTACAAATAACGTTGTTTCATTCTCTAGAGGGAGCGGTGAAAATTAATTAATTTGAATTAATACATGATTTTCTGAATATTTTCCCTGTTGTCAGGAAAAGATTCTTAGGTTAATCATTCTCTCTTCTTCTTTGTTTCTCTTTGTACTAATTAATGTATGCTGAAAGCTATTGGAGACAGGAGAGAATAACTTAATGCTTCGTTCATCCGATTGAAGTTCATCCTTCATACCCTTAGTTTAGATTTTTTTGTATTTAATATACGGCACACATAATAGAGACTATTAATTGTTAATAGATGAATAATAATTGTTTTCAAGCAACGCACCATTCGTTGTTTTCCGGTTTTCCTTGACCTCTTCAGTGCTCTTCCACGATCAAAATATTCACTGGTAGAAGAGTGCCGAGAAAAGAAAGAAGTCAAACCCTGAAAAGGTAGAAACGTTGTTTTAATTAATTGTTGAAGTCTTTGCTGCCATTTTTAATGATTAATATTAGGATTTTGATTTCGATCATGCTAAAAAATATTCCATTCCACATCGTTTATATTAAGTGGACTTTTCTCATATATTATTCAATTGATTATTATACGCGAAAAATATATAGGAAGAAATAGTAATAAATGCTAAACCTACCGGACATTTTGAACTGAAATGAGTATAGGAACACGAACTAAAAAATTTGTAAAGCATAAATGAACCTATAAGTAATTTAGAAAAGGAACGTACTTGAAAAATTATATGAAAACTCAATTAAGTCTTGAAATCCCGGTAAGGAATATCAGTTATGGAAAGCTTTTTATTGGTATTCTTTCAGATAGCAATCCGTTGATGGTAAACGTACCTTAGAGAGTAAACATTTTTGTGAAAACTTAATTATTTAATCTGTTGCATCTTATGCGTGAATCAATTATTAAACAGGCTTTAAAATGCTAAATCCTCCATACATTTGATTTAAAAATCAAATCATGTTCTCAAAATTGTTGATCATATATCACTCAAGCAAGAAGTTCCACTGAAAAGTAGTTTGATCTTTTTCCACTTTATGGCGAAAATTATTCTTGTCTTTGGGATTTGAGGAACTCTTCCCAATGAACAAGTCTAAGTCAAAGCCATCTTTAACTACGAATTAAAAGATGCACACAATGTGTTCCTAATCGAAATTAATATAATTTACAGGTTAAACTGGAATTAAAATCGCATTAAAACAAGGAAATAATGACAATATTTTAATTATTTAAGAATCGTGAAGTTAAACATAAAATTCTAACGTAAATTTCCTTTGAAGAAGTGGTTGTCGTAAAGGGCTACAAGTGGTAAATGCAACGAAAGCTATATTTTGGATCTAATTTTCTTCAGATAGCGTCTTATGAAGTCCCGAAGACGCTAACTGAAGTACGTGGCTTCGGGATTCGTATCTTCAATAAGAGATCAGAATTGAAAAAAATAGACATTAGTGATTGGAATTCATTGTAAAATTATAAAATTATTATTAATCCTATAAGTGAGGTGTGATCGAGGAATATGATTCACAGCAACTTAGAAGAATACCGTACGCCATGAATAAATATAATCACTCAGAATACGCCATTACAATTCCTAAATATATAAAGAAAAAACAGCTCATGATGTTATATACACTGTTCAAATGATGAATAATTTCAATTATTTCAAATAAGATTAATTTATGTTACTTACTGAGACTGAAGAAATCCTCAAGAAGCTCCACGGTCGTCCCGATGTTGGAAAATGTTTTCACTGCTTAATTTAATAATAAATCATCTAAATTGTTTAGATTTGCGAATTTATTATATTAAATTATGTTTCACGATCACTGAATTTCGAATATACTTAAAATTCAAATTCTTACGAAATTTTCAAAAACTTCTGCAATACGTCTTTCCATGGCGATGTTTCCTAAGCAACAGCAGTTTTGGCGCAAAAATCAACGGTTCAATCAAAATGGTGAGATCTGATTGGTCGCTGCCATTACTTTTTCGGTCACCCCCCCTCTTATCCCCCTACCGTAGAAAATTATAATCAACTTCATATTTTTAATTGGCATTAAATTAAATTTTTATTAATCTAAGAATATTTTAAATTAAATTTGAAATTTGTCAGAAAAATTGGGCTCTTAGAAAAGTTCGTACGTAAGACTTGACGTAAATTAGGTAATTGTCTGTGTGACGTCATGATGACGTACGGTCAACGTATCGAATGCTAAAAAGAAAGAATTTGAGTTATTACTTTACTTACAATTAATGCAATAAATCGGCTTTTGGGATTGATTATAGTATATATACTATCTGACGCTGTTATCGAAGTATTTCGATCAATCACAATCTTCTACACAAAGTATGTTTAATAATTCTTCCGGTATTATGAAAGTAGCAATGAAAGTTTTTCAATCAACCGAAAAACCTAGATTGACAGCGAAATGGAAAAGAAGGGCGATAGATGAATGAATAAATTAAAGTCATGAAGTGGAAATAGAGAAAAAGTCCTAAGTTGGAGATAAAGTGAATGGTTTTTTACCATTTATTACTCTAAATAGTACGCTTTACGTTATTCGTCACGTTCCTAAAAACACGTTATACAATCGGTCATTCAACGATTTTACCTAGGAATAATGAAGTTAATGTGTAACTATTGGAAATACTCCTGGATGTTTCTTATTAAAATCGGGAAAATTTCGTCTAGATACATGAATGATCACCTCACCGGACAAAACTCTTCTGACTTACTTTCAGATGCATGTAAAGCTGACATCAATTGTCCAACTGCGAAGATATTCTCTTGAATGCTTCTTTAATCCGCTGTGAGTCCTTCCCGAGACTTGTTAGCTTCTCACGTCCAAAGCATATCAAACTATTTGTGTAATCGTCACCATTACATGTTCTGCACACTCGGAGAAAGTACTGCACTGCAGACACCGTAATCCCTCTATTCTAAACTCACTCTTTTCTCAAAAGAAATACCGAATGTATCGCTGAAATCACACTACAGAACCACCATTTCACTCGGTTATATTTCAAATTTTCAGGAAAATATAAATGGCACCATCTTGAAGACAATCCATTTAGCGAGACAAAGAATTGAGATAAACGAAGGTCACATGGCATGACGAACAAGTTTCGTTCGTCAGAATTTTGTATCCCATAATTCCTCTTGAAAATGCGGACAAACGTTAAGACCATGTGACATCCTAAGGAAGAGAATGCCCTTGCTTCTATGAACTCCTAATCTTACTAAATTGCCATCTGTAAGTTGTTTTAGAAGTCTTGAGATAGTTTTACCCGTTGGAAAATCAATCTCAGTATGTTTAGTATGTGCTGTGAGTTAATGTGGAATATCATTGTAAAGGTGTGTTTGTGCATTAGATACTTAGCTCTACGATCGGTGATTTATCGGAGAGGGTGGCAAAGTGTAGCAGGTGGAGTACTTATTTCTCAATTTGGAATTTCAATGAAGGTATTGACATTGACACGAATCTGCACTATTTCTGAATTATTCCAAGTCAGTAACCCAACAGTGTTAAGATGCCTTTGCAACCAGTATGGATAGAGTTCTGATTGGAGATGAATGGACGCGGGCTCTTCGTGTACAGTAACATATAAACCTGGAATTATTTAGGATAGGAAGGTAAGTATAATTACTCTAACGAGGAGATATACGTGTATTGTGATAAAGTTCACTTGCAATCTGGGTTGGATAATGTAAGGTAGTGCAGAGTAAGTAGATATGAATTTCATTTTGAACCGCTTGATTTATCTCATATCTCTAATTCAGCTTGTAAATCGTTAATTATAAAAGAGAATTTTAAAGGCACAGAAAGATGAATGGTTATTTATGAATCTTTTCTTTCAACATTTCTTTCACTTTATTGCTAAATGAATAGGATTCAGGTCCCTCTGTAACTTCATTTTTTAAAGGGGTGAACATCCGACCTAAGCTACGCAATACTTTGGAGTGGAAATGAGGCATGCCAGGGAAGATAAGGGAATGAGGCAGCTTTCTGTTTCCTTCTTCACTGAGCCAGAATACTAAGAGTAGGAAGTGGCCTTGAGAGAGTACTGTAACATGAAACTTTTCTTACTAAAATATCCATTGAATAAGGGGTGACATAGTAATAATTATTATGATACATTTATACCTAAGTACATACATACATATTGCTATTTCCACTAATCAAGCTGTGGAGATATAATTAAAATATTTCTGTACTGATGTATTCTCAATTCCTCAATTTATAGTGTCAAGAATATGACGTAGTTACATTTAGTATTAATTAAATTTCCTAGAAAAAATCATGACATTTTCATGGTTTTTGCTTGAATTTTTACCCACGTTATGCAGACTGTTATGAGTCAACGAATTTTTTCCAGAGAGAATGAATGTTATTCATTCGTCATGCCATTTGTTGAAGTCCTTTGGAATTTCAAAGAGAATATGTAACCACAATTTACTATTGACTTTAAATTGTCGGTAACAGGCTGTGATAAAAGGAAATATTCTGAGGTGTAAGTGAATTTGAATGTTGTCTCTTTGAAAGATATGAATAGTGTTTTCTATGGTTTCACTTATTCAGTAGTGTTTTCTATACTTTGTTCTACTTAATGTTGACACATGTAAAATCCTGGCTCAGTGAGGAAGGAAAATACAAAGAACCTCATTCCTCATCTGCTCTCAGAGAGAAGCCTCATTTCTTCCAATTCCTTCCAGCAACACATTCAAAGCTCGATAAGGTTATTAATATGAAGGACTATGTAGGTTACATTTTGTATGTACAACTGTGACATATTGTTACTGTGATACTAAAGTCTTATTTTATTAATTATAACTTATCATTACACAGCGACGTTGATACTATGTACGCTCCTCTTTGTTATCTTTGTACATTTCACTTTATGATTCTCTGTTTTTTCTTTGTATTCTAAAAGGGCAGTTTGCCTGTAAATAAAAATTGTATAATAATAATGTGCATTCTCTACCAAACCTAGAAAGGACGTATATGTAGACAGACTTAAGGTCGTTATGCGGCCACTCGGCTCATTGAGTAAGAATGAAAATTAAAGCCATCCACATTTTTCCTTGTAAGCCTCATTCTATTTTCAAATAGACCTTTTTCTGAATACTCAAAATTCAGTTGTAAGTGGATGGATAATAAAAAATGTACGAAGAAAAGTAATTTTTGTCTCCTTGCATAAGGCATCAAATATGTAGGATTCATTTTTATTTCCATCCTTTAAAATTGGCAAAAAATATGCTTTATCATTACACATTTTTTTAGCCTTAGAGAAAATATATTCTCTGTTATATTCACGTCTGATGAATTTTCCAAGCTTGGGGTAAGAGTTATATGACGTAAAATTTCTAAAATAAATATTAGAGTCGTTGCTTATATCGCATATAAATGATAAATATATTCGGAATATTGGCTTGGAGTTACCGATGCATCTTTGGTTTGATTGTATAGATTACCATATATCGTTAAAAGTTAAATACACAAATTTTATCCTTCATTAGCTATTCTTAATAAAACTTTAGAAGTGAATCCAAGGTATCTCGTAATGCTCTTAGTAAATAAATAGTAATTAAACAGGAGTCTTACTGGGAATCATACCATATCTGGGAATCCGCAAAGTATTGTATAATGAAAAAAGGGGAAAAGTGATTTAATTTATAAAGATTTTCAATATCGATGTAAAATATTTCACGTAATTAAAATTTCCATTTTATGCTAATTAACAATTGTGAACCTAATTACAGCTTTCTCCAGTAGGGGGACTATAGAACAATATTTATTTTAGTCGAGTTTAAGAAAAAGGTATTTTAGAAGAACGTAACATTTTTTAATAAATTTCGAATTTAATTTAAATTATGTTTAGATTAGTAAAATATATTGCTATGTTAATTAATAATTACGAGAATGATTACAACTTTACACGGTAGGGGGATAAGAGGGGGGGTGACCCAAAAAGTAATAGCAGCGACCAATCAGATCTCACCGTTTTGATTGAAACGATGATTTTTGCGCCAAAACTGTTGTTACTTTGGAGACATCGCCATGGAAGGACGTGCTGAAGAAATTTTTTGAAAAATCCGTTAGCATTTGAATTTCAAGAAAGTTTAGTGGATTCGAAATTCAGTAATTGTGAAGCATAATTTAAGTTTAGTATAATAAATTATCAATTTTTTAAACGCCTTCGTGATTTATAATTATATTTACGGAAAGTAAGTCTCTTGTCGTCAAGACATCAATGGCGCATCATTGGGATTTCTCCAGTTTTGGTAAGTAGAATAAGTTAATAGAATTTAAGTTACTAGAGTCGCTTCTGAGTAGAAAGACGGCAATTGGTGTCGTAAGTTGTTAAATTGTTATTTATGTGACAGTCGTTGGTGAATATTTTCTCCGTTATATAAGACTCTTTTAATAAGCTATTTAAGCACGTCAGGATTATTGATTTTTTAAGTTGTTACCTTTCTATCTTCTAGTGTCCGATTATTTCCAGTTATGCACGTCTATTTAATCCGGTTTTTGGGGCATATTTATGAAATGAAACAAGGACTCTCAACTTCTGAGGACCATCTATCACAAAATCCCCAAATTCTTCCATTCTTTTCCGATACAACTTTCACTCATTAGATATTCGCTATCTTTAGATGCGAAACAATCTTCAGCAATATACTTACTAGGGTGCGCTCTCCATCGTAACGGAAATCTATATTTGAATTTTGGATTAACATCGTATTTCTTAATTTTTAAACCATTTCCATTATTCCTCCATTTTGATAATCGATTCGTGTTTGATCTCTATCCATATTATATATTCACTTTCCAACGGAAACTTATTTTTCTTAAATACGTAATTTGATCGGAATTTAACGTCAAAGGAGGTCCATTTCGGGATTCTCGTGTTATTTTTTATTACCGATGAATAGTGTGGTAATATTAATGGAAGATAATTTTTCAAATTATGAATGAAATGGGATGAGGACTGACGCACAAGTCCCTTTCTTCACACAGCGTCTACGGCACTTCTGAAAACGCTATCTGAAGAAACTAATTGAGTTTTCGTTCCATTTTAGTGTCTGTAACCCTTTGCGCTAACCACTTTTGAACGGAAATTTACGTTAGAATTTAAAATATTGACATTGCTATTGGATAGTAATTAAATGAATTTATTTCATTATTTCCTTGCCTCCAATGCGATTAAAATTCCAAATGAAGCCGTACTGTATATTTATTTCGTTTGAGAAGTAATTTTCATTGAGTATGCTTTTTTATTCGTTCTTAAATATGGCCATTACTCGGAAGTATTGATCCTTGAATCACAAAGACAAGATTAAATAAATCTTACGTCATAAAGTGGAAAAAGTCAAACTACTTTTCATTGTGGAACTTCTTGCTTACGTAATATTTCAGCAATATTTTTGAGAATGTGAGTTGATTGTTAAATTAAATTTTTGACAATTTTAGTATATTAATGCCTGTTTAAAGATCGATTCACACATAAGGTGAATCAGTCTTAGAAACTTATTATCACTAAGGTACGTTTACCTTCAACAGATTGCCATCTGTAAGGAAGTCAATCAGAAGCTTCTAGTAACGGATACTCGGAATAAATTCATTAGAAAGTTTCTTTCCCGATAATGCTTTAAGGGAAATGCTCATGGTGCCATTCAGTAATTAACGGTACCCTTACCGGAAAATGAGTATTGAATTATAAGATTTAATTGAGTATTCATTATTACTCAAACAAGCCCCTTTGTTAATTTACTTATAGTTCCTCATTTATGCTTTACCAATTTTTTTTTCGATTTTTCATACTCATTTCAGTTCAAGAAAGGTTAGGCATGTATTACAAGTTGTACTATTTCTTTATTTACGAATATGGTGTGTGTTTTTCAATTGAATAATAGATAAAAATCCACTCGATATTAGCGATGTGGAATAGAATATTTTTACACGAGATCGTAAACAAAATTCTAATCTAAATCATTAACATCAGCAAATACTTGCTATTATGTATGAAGAATACAATGTTTCCCCAGATTATACCCAATCTTCACCAAGAATTAATTTGGTGTTTCTATTTCTAGAGTGAGACTTCCTTCTTCTGTTACCTGGAAGTTTCTCCTTGTGTGATCGTGGATGGGCCCTGACATGGAATTAGTAGGACCAAGACTACCCGGAAAACCGCAAGTGGTGAGCAGTTCTTTTTTCTCTTTTATATTTCATCTTTGATAACACACTATTATTGCTATGACTCATAACTCTGCTCGTTTTTTTGTTGTTATTCGAATGAACGATACTGTTGAACAGACTGATACTTGGTCCGTTCTTTCTCAAATTAAAATTACATTTATATTTAATCGCTTCATAAGGAACGCTTGTCGTGAAAGAAGGCTCAATGGCTAAAAATTTTGCAAAGTAGTCCGTAAAAGCAAAATATTTCGTATGAAACAACGGTTAAAATGGATGATTATTGACCCGCTTGGTTCCCACGAAGTAATATCGGATAGCACAAGACTGCATTCCGAAATAATCTTAATTTAAAAGAAACATTTCGTATCTTCGCGTTATCAAATTATTCGCTGAATACGATATTAGGTCACCGCGAAATTTTTACATTGGTCCAATAGAATAACTATATTCCAAACTCTTGTTTCTTATTATATACGAGACCGATATTGTTACAACGACTGCAAATTCTTTCAAAACAACCCTGAAACGCAAAACCTTAAAGCTATGGAGCAACTGATTAAGTAGTTATAACTCAAAAGGAATCGGAGCATTCACAATATTTACATTTGATTTTATGAAAGATTGGTAAAATAAGGATATACATTATTTTCCACTCTACTGATTTCTATCTGTTTTTAATTAAAATTAAATCGCGTGAAAACCAAAGTCTGTATCAATACGAAAAAACGAATTTATCCCAAATTTTGAGTCATTCATATCCTTTAATAGAAAGTCATAGGATGGTTATATCTAACAATTTTTAAATGAATACCGTCTCTTATATAATAAATATGTACGATTCGACAATCAATTGGAAAGATATCATCCTATATCTCGGGTATCCAGGCGTAGGTTTTCTTTACGTAAGAGATGTTTCGCTGTAATTTGGAGTTTACTTTATTTTCTTTTATTGGCTTTTTGTTTTCCTGCCGGTCACCATTCTCCTCAATCTCACTTACTTTAAGACATGACGCACTTTCATTTTTGCCAATGTTTACATGCCTTAAAAAGGAGAGGACAGTGAAGTGTGTACTGATATTTTAGGAGAACGACTAAGTAATTATCCCAAGGTCAGATGGCTCTCCGTTGCTTTCACAGATAAAATGATAACGGAAATTGGTTTGTTTTCTCCGACCTTAGAGTCTGTTTTGAAGTTCAAGATTTTTTTATTTTCGTAAACAAACAAGGTAAACATTATATTTATAATTATCCTAGTTTTTCCCCAGTCTTTCTGTAAAACATTCATTGGGTTTTAACCTAATGACACCAACTAATAATTTGCAACAAGCTAAAAAGTGCTATTGTAAGTCAGTATATCAATATTTACGGATTATATATCCTAAGCCATTCCTTAGGTTTTAACGCAATATCGCAAAAAGCAACGTGCAGGTGCTCAGGTTTTCCAAACGTAAATATGCTATGTTTATACCGTGTTTCCTACCTTGATTTTTCACTTAGAATAGATGTCTAACCATCTGACATATATCCTATTCGATAAACAATATACTATATACTTTTCTCATACAAATGATCAATAGCAATGTTCGGAGAAATTTTTTTCTTCCCTATAACCTGTTTTCACTAACGACTCACATCTAATGTTCAGATGAAAATGCACAGTGTGTGATGAGTCGAATATGTACAGCTCTACTATATACGTATAAGTATTACCACTTGGGCAGGATGCAAAGGAATTCCTGTTATAATTATTAAGCGATCATTCCTTTGATGTTTCTTACTAAGAATATTAAAATTATATTCCCCATATTCTATAGTACACGGTGATATTCTGGCTTCATGTTAGAACGCTCATATGTAAAACATCGAATAACGAAACTGAAGAGGATATACTTATACATAAAATTCCGTTTGCATTTTGAAATATGTTGGTGTTACTAACTTCATAAGTAAATATGTATGCAATATTACAATTGTAAATAAAAATTGAATGCATTCGTTAGTATAACAGGGGAACTATTTATTAATAAATTTTTTTCTCTTTTTCCGCAGGAAAATCAGCATCCTTAACTCCTGAATAAGACGTGAGTACTCAGTTTTTCTTCTGTTCATATGATTAAAGAATTAACTTCATACAGAAAATTCAACAAATCTTTATTTACGAGGATATTTTCGCATGAATTGGGCCTATAACAGCAGTTACTTCTATTTTCAACTAAGTTTTCAATCTCTGATATGAATATCCTCTGTATTGCACAAAAGAATATAATTCATCCATCAAACTAGCACATGCTTTTTACGTTCTAATACTTCTATAGCTCTCACAATGAACGGTTGTTTATTGGAGCAAGATCAAAGTTAAATGAGAATTCGTCAATACTAAAAAGTAGTTTTCTAAAGAAGTGCAACATAAATGTACTAACCACCTGCTCTGTAGGGGGCGTGGGGAAGGCATTCCCTACAACCTTAGCCTACTTTTAGGCCTACTGAGTCAGGCATTTTTTCAGGGGCCTTTCTTTCACCTTCTTCTGCAGGGGTGAGGTAACTAAGCACTCACTTCTCACCTGCTCGTTCTTTCTGTCTATAAGGTCGGAGCTTCTCCTTGAAGTTGTGGCAGAGGGCCCTCTAGGCATAGAGGTGAACCTTATAGCACGTCACAACGACAAGGGGCGGTCCCCTCGCCAGGCTATAGGGCAATTCCCCCCCAATCCCCCCTTTCCCCCTCGTCGGCTGAATCATCGGTGAACTACCAGGAGCGGCGGTGTGCCGCTCTCAGGAGTAAGTTTCGGTGTTGGTTAAAGAAGACAGCGTGTGAGAAGGAGGAATTCGAATATTCTAAATATATTTAGGAATAGAATTCCGAAGTATAGGAATACAATTTTCTTTACAGTGGTTTCAGTTATCTTCTAAGTATTTGAAATATTGTATAAACTGGTAAGATGAAAATCATTGATGTTCATTTACATCTTAAATTGGAACTTGATGTTACGAAGGAAACTGTAGTAGGGATGAGCTATCAAAGTTTGGCTTTTATTATGAGAATATATAAAGGATGAAGCATTACACTTTCTCACAGTTTCTCCTTCTACGGTTTGAATTCACAATAAGCAATCATTTGGGTATATATTTTCTTGAAAACCTGTTATACCCAATGCACATATCAGACTTTACTTTTCGCAACGTCACAGCCACCCTTGTCGAGGGCCGTTCTTGTTTTTTTGACATCATTTCGGTTTGGACGAGTGATATAGAGCGAACAATACAATCGTTTCATAGACTTTCACGAAATTATTAATGCAAATTTAGACTTTCACGAAATTTCGATTCTTGTTAGAAAAGGGGCCTTACTCCTAAATCAATTTTTTACTTCCGATTATCTTCGCACTTCGGAGCCTTCTACTATTGCCTTATTAATGCAAATTTAGACTATCGAAATATTTATTACCAAAAAAACATTGCATACTTCCTGAAGCAATTACTTGCATTCACAACGTGTAACATTATGATATTGGATAGTCAATGATAGGGAATCTTATTTTCTGAATGTTATTCTGTTAAGTACTTCATAATTTTCAAGAAAGATTATAAGTGTGCTATGAAATCTTAACTTTATACTGTTTCATAATAATTATATCATGTAATCATTTCAAACAAGCATATAGGATCAATATTAGACTTTATTATTCTAAACAAAGATAATGCTCGGTTAAATCTATATCTTCACTGGTATTTCATTATGTTTAAAGGCATCCGACATGTATATATTCTCTGTCTTTGCTGTAAAAAATAACTTCTACGTTAAAATTTGTTGGACATTTGAATTGAAAAACTTATCGCGTATTCGACACATCATTTTATCAACAGGAACTCTTTAATATTTCGCCACCATTAATTCTTATTGTAATGTTGCTGGTTTTCAAAAATTTCTGCAACTCAAATTTCATTTATTGCAATTTTAATATATTAATTGAAGGTTGGTAGAGAATAGTGTTATCCTCATCTTACATGTGCTGATGTTATCTTCTTTGCAAATTCATGAAATTATGGATACTTTTTCGTCGTATTTATAAACAACACGAAGCAATCCTCTATCAATAAAATTCCGAAAATTCATTTAGGCATCTGATATTCGGTTCCATTATATATTGTAGAAAGCTTTCTTTGATCCTACGAACGATGAAAATCTGCTTTATCCATGATTTTGTCCTCTCTATAATTAATTTTAAGACAAGGTTACCTTTCTTTCACCTTTATCTGAAAGCCCCATAAAATCTAATCTTCTTTCACTTCCTTTAGATTAGAACTTGTCTTAACTCTTCCGCTTCATTTTGTAATGAGCAACATTGTGAGAATCTTCGTTAGATGGATCGCCCAGCTGAAATTGTGCACATTCCTCTGCCTTCTTTTTTGTGCATGTGAAAATCAAGTAAAAAGCCACATCCATAAAATTATTTTGTACAGCTCATTTAGTACCGGTTTCGAATATTCTTTTTAGCTCCCACATCGGATTCCAGCAAACCGTTGACTCATGGGCCGTTATTGCACTAAAGTTATTCACTACAACTCCTACTTCAGCCCGAGAAAAGTATCAAAATATTCGATATCATCTTCTCAATTATTTGATGTATATATATCAAAGTATATTTGGATGGGGAGTGAACCACGGCGTTGTGAAATTAAAAATCAACGCGAATCGTTGTAGATAAATTACCGGAACCAGAGAATAAGGGTATTCTTTATCCGAAGTAATTTTTAGTGTTATATCTGAGATGTTATATCAGGTTATAGAAAGAAAATAACCCATTTAAGTGGCTTTCAGAGGCATTCTACCTTTAGTCTTCTTTGCGGATCGCGATTTTTCATTTAGGTTTTTTGAAATAGAAAGATTGTTTGGAATTGACGGTGAATGGAAAGTCTCCGTTTTTTGTCGTTTCCTTTCGAATCCAAAAATTCTCAGTAAATGTGCGAAATCTTGAACCTATATTTGGCTATATACCTCCGAAGATTAAACAATAACTGATTCTGGCGAGAGCATAGTGAAGGAATATTGTACTGCTTTTCCGAATGAGCTCGGAGAGATCTCTATTAGAATCCGGTGTACAGAAATTCCAAAACGATTCCTTCTTTCCCTTTTCTCGCCTTAAGTTTCCAAAAATTTACCCACACAACTTCTAACCTTCTAAACTGCAAATCATGTAGTGCCTATAGGAATTTGAAATGCACTCTTTGGCAGCTAGAGCAGCGGCCGGTTGTGCAAGTGACTGTAGATACATACATCACGATTACATTGAACGTTGATCTCACCTCAATATTAAAAGTTAATAAAAGCTGTAACCACAGTGGAGTAGCGATAGTAAATATCATTCGTGACAATTCCAGAAAGTATTCTAATTACGTAATGGAATTAATAAAGGATATTTAAATAATTCAACCATTCAGAGACTTGTAACACAATAAATGGATGAGTTATAATGTGATGTTCTCGCTATTTATTTCGTGCTCATTTTTCACGGTGTTGATTAAAAATATATCGTATATATACAGAAAATTAATAATATTTTAGGGTGTTTTCGCATAATAGAGAAGGGAAAGCGATTCAGTTCAATGTTTTTCTAGGTTCTGCTTTCAAATGACCCACTGAAGTTGCGAATTATGAAATGGGATATATCTACTTTAATTAACAGGAAAAATAGGAAACCATGCGAGAGTGCTTTGGATAGCTTCGTTTACGACCGTTTTGCGTGATTTCCTTGGGAACAACATCGATAAAATATTACGAGGGAAAATATTTTTGTCTAATGACTTTTTTATGGACTTTTCTTTTTCGTTCACGGAATGCGTAACTTGTTTTTCAGGTTTGTGATGGCATATTTTCAACGCTATCTATATTTTTGCTTCTGAAATAAAATTTTGGAATATACTTGCTAGTCCAATATATTCTGTTTCTAAGTTTTGGCGTTTTACAGGGAATGAATTATCTCAATTTTTATGGCTCATTCATTATATACGGAATTCTCACTTAATTATTTTTATTTTCATTTAGATAAATAAATTTAAATTCAGAAAGGTTCGCCATTCGAAGCGTATGCGTAAGCCTTGTTAACACAGGCTGCATTTAATGTGTTTATTAGTCTGTTTTACAATCTAGAATCGAGTATTCCAGATATCTATACATCCATCCTATCCTAAAAAAGATTCCATACGTAAACTTAAGTATTGAAAAATTGCCACTTTTTACTTTTACTTTTAGATTTATAATTTATAAAAGTATATAGAAATGTGTCAGGAAAGGTCCGAGAGAGGTAGGTAAGAACATACACTTTTAAAAGAAAAATCAAGAGAGACTAATGAATCAATGTAAGCTAGATCTTGTCCAGTGTTTCGAGCTTCGTAATATGCATAAGCATATATCTATCAATCATAGTTGTTAAACTGTAGAATATTTTGCGATGCTGAAAATAGAACGCGGACTCACTACATTCTGTAATACATTACACAACGTACTTCTCTTATTTATAACTGTATCTTTGACTTAATCTGAGACGACTCTGTATTTTCATCGAAGAAAAGGAGTATCGTAGCTGTTTTTAATACATACATACATCGCAGAAATTTCATTTCTTCTTAAATTTTCAGTAAATAATGATTCAAGGTAATAGATCGAAGTATGACAACGATACGGACAGAATTCGTAATCTATAAAAGCGTTTCCTGTCTCAAAATCAGTATAAACAGGACGGAAAATATCTAAAGGAAACGATTCAGCATTCTTTCCTGAACCTTAGAACGTCTCACTTATCAGTTAAGAGTTTGTAAATATGAATCGCAACTCAGTGATTATAGGGTTGTGAGTTTGCATGTCGGTTTCAAGGTTATACGTACGCTCCTTCTCGATGATTCTGTCACTCCACTTCTTCGACAACTTCTAATGGTAATGTTTTCCTTGCATTCGTGTATGCATAAAATTTCTTTGCAAGGTATTTGATTTTTGAGCACAAATACTTTCAAAGATTTAACTCGAAATAGTTGCTGACGTTGCTCTAGTCTTTTGGTATCACATGGTATATATGTGTGGGGTGACACATTGCTGTCTTACATTCAACTCTGTATGAAGTAAACACGTTTTGTGATAATATGTGACCCAGAGATATTCAAAATTCCGCTTGGTTATGAAAAACACATTCCAATTGAACCTCATCACCAGGCACATCTCGAATCCATTAGAGAATAAAATAATAGGTGGTAAGATGTATTAGACGCCCGTTTCGTTTCGACGAATAAAAATTCATTACATTAGAACTCACGAAGAAATAATTATAATAACGGAATTAATTAAACTAATAACGAAATTTGAACCGCTACGAATATTCAAAGAAAGCGGAATAAAATGTTAGGTTTAATATGGTATTTGATTTTCCGGGCAATGATTAGCGTTATTTTTTATGAATTAAAAGTCTAACACAATAAACTCATTCTAATGGAAAACTCGGTTATGCGGTTACAATATTTACTTCCTATATTTTAAAATTACCATTTTTATTTCCCTCCGGAAACTTTCTACTTTTGTCTGTAGCTAGATTCTCAAGATTTGGAGATGATAATTATAGGCAAACTTAATGGGGAAAGATTTTCATCCTTCACTCTAGATCAGTTAACCGTTTCATTCTGTTTCTTGCACGAATACAATTGTAAGAATAATTATGTACATTATGTGTTTTCAAGGTTTGCACTGACATTGTGCGGCAAACTTTTCAATCTCGTGGTATATTTTTCCTATGTAAGAATGAATGAAAATGAGTTAGAAGGTCACATCCGTTTCGTGGACCGCTAGTTATCCTATTCCTAGTCCTATTCTATCTCATAAAATGTATTAGGAACTTGGTAGCAGATATTCCAGAAGAATATACCGCGGGAGAATCCAGCCTTAAAATTTACAAGATAAACTGAAAAATTGAGCTATTAATATACTATGTAAACTCAAATTAGATGGAAAAAGAATCCGCTGATATTTGGGAGAAATTAACCTTCCGCCGAGAGACGGAAAAAAATTCTCTATAACCAAAGCCGAAATACAGATTTTCAGGAGAAGCTCGTTTACATCTAGGCAACGGATTACTCAGAGCTAAGCTAGTTCATCATCTGCCACTCATAGGAATTTAAATCCTTCATCGTCTGAGAAGATTCCTTTTATTTTAGCCTCGAATCGGTAGAGTCAACTTCAATTACGACATCCATATCTCAGCACGTTATATTGACCCCGCACCTTTCAGTATCACTGAACACGGACTGCTTTTATCAAGTTGCGACATCCACTGACCTCTTCGGAGAATAAATTATGTTTCAAAACACGTTGAAGGGGATTGGTACTCTTTCCCCTCTTGGAGCGCTTCCACCGCCATATTTCGTGCCAGTATTTACCCATCTCCTCGAGCGGAGGGAATGAAAATTCTTCGCCGGCAACGCGCGTTAACATAACCATAATTTCATCCCGCGAGATTGCACGGGAGTGTTTCTCGCATACCTGCGAGGGTGAGCCGTCTTTTTTAACGCCCTACTCATGATTTCCTCCGCTCGCAGTCGTCACCAATGTTTCCCTTTCGATCCCCCGAGTTAATCCGCCTCTTCCACCGCAATATGAAAGGCGGTCGCGAGGTTTTTCATTTAACGTTTCCATTCGCAGCGACACCTCGGAAGGGGTTTAATAATCTCTCGCTTGTTTCCAGGTGAGAAAAAGTTGGGCGCGTATAGCGCACTTCATTTGCTCCTCTATGCAAATCGCTTCGAAAGCGCCAACTTTATGAATGTAAAAGTCGGGTCGACGTCATTCATTGCGGGAATTGCGCTATGAATGCGTGAGAGGATGCTTGGAAAGACTCGAATATTTTCGCTCATTCTCAGTTTTCGAAACTTTCGCATAAATGTAAACTTATTTATTTTGACACTAAGCGAGCGCCCTGCGTTTCCCGGTGTGAAAATGAAGTTAATTTTCGAGTGTAATTTTGCTCCGACGCTAAAGTACACATCGTAAAAGTAAACATTTCGTCCAAATATCAAATTTACCCGTCTATATTTTCAAATAAATTACTCTCAGAAAAATAAGAAGCAAGGCGCTTACCAAATAAACTTTAATATCCACTATTCTTAGAAATTGGGTAGACAACATTCTCTGTACAGTGAAAGGATCTAGGATCAGGAAAATGTGCAATAGAGACTACAAATGGTCTAAATTACATAGCTTAGAGTCGTTGCTTGGCTTGGTAGCCAAGAAGAGGGAAAACTGGAAATATCAACAATATCAATAACCATATTAATATTGTTTGCTAAATATAATATTTATCTTGTAGCGGAGAATTAAGTATGAGCATTAAAATAAATATTTAAATCATATGAATGAAATTTCCTCTTTTATCGTTGTAGTTAGATAGAAATAAAGGTAAAGTCCATGAAAAGCCAAGAAATTCTTTCGGAGGTTGATGGTATCAAAAATTCTGTCCTAGAAAAATACTTGCATTTTGCTCGAAAAAACACATCACTAAATTGAAATCGACTCATTGTACGACTTCATTGTATTAATTTTTCGGTAGTTCTGTTTGTTATTAGAAATATCTCTCAAGGTTTGCGGCATTCACTCTAGTGTTTTTCTTTTCTTATTAGACTGCTATTAAGATTTTCCTTTCTTGAATAATACTCGCATACTATATTGACATTATAATTTACAGTAATAATGTATTTTAGGTTATGATTCAATCAGGAATTCTATCTATTCGTTGTAAAAATCTTTTTTGAATATTTTTTTCTGAAGTTTTTCTAGACGTATTTTCCGAGGAACTGGTTAGGAATACATTCTGCTGTTAGTATACAGAAAATCATTGGAAAATGGACAGTTGCCAAGAATCTTATTTGAAAGACATAAATGTTTTATTATTTCCGCATCGAATATGGTGATAAAGTACATTTGTTATCAAGGAGTAGATAAGACATATCTAATATAAACGCATAAATTTAGAAGATATGGCGGAGTGTTATCATTCATAAATTGTAACATACTAGTATCTCTGAAGACCTTTAGAGTACATTTAGAATTGCAGCGTCACCTCATTTAAAGCTTGGCTAGGTCTGATATTTCGTAGAATTTAATTTCGCAGAATAAATGTGAACGTATCTTAACGTGATAGGCTTTTAAATGGTCTTGACGTTGACTGTCACCGGTATATTCCAAGAAATACCAGAGGCAAGCTTTGTTACGCGCTCTCATCGTGTTTTGCATGACACAAGTTTATTTTCTACAACTTGCGCTGAAGCGAAAGTACGGGACTGGTTGTAGTAAGTTATTTACATTTTTCCCAATTCCTATGGAGATTTCTGTTTATTATGGCTGGAAAAGGGAGCGGTAGATTCATTTCCTTCATTCGAACATTTTTTTGTCATTATAATACCATCTCATTTTTAAATTAAAGCTTTCATTCATTGGACTATTCTTTCAGAGGAATGGGTTAGTGAAACCTATCCTAATATTGATACAAAACATTCGAATGTTGAATTATTTTGTAGTAGTCTCGTAACAAAAGATTTTTCCTCTACGATTATTTCTCTTAACGAAGGGTAAATACCAGATAGTTGATTTGGTCTTTTGTAGGGATATAATAGGTATTAATAGATAGCTTTCCTATGTTAGTAAAAAGTAAAGAATGAGGTTAAGGGAGGAAAACAAGATCTAACGAAGAAATTCCTATACTAGAACGGTGGTAGTAGACTTCCTTTGGAAGGAAAGTTCACATAAAAGATTAGAGGGCGAAAACAGGTATGCACATTTTCATAAGGTGTAGGGGATAATACCAGTGTAAAGGAAAACTGGCGTATCTTTAGCTTTGATAAGCTCGCTCTAAAGGGGTGAAACATTAGCTATATGAAAAGAGAAGAAAATGTGAATGATTGAATATCTTTGATTTTTCATTGAAAAATATAACGGAGACAGAGTAAAGGTTTGGTCTGATATTGATAAAGGATAGACTGCTGAAGTAGAAGTAGGCGAGAGCAGCATAGTATGACTCACAGTAAGAAAATGACAAAACTTTGTCGGATGATGTGAAGGGAGAATGAGAAAACGGTATTAGATGGGACATTTTAGAGCACACGAACCAACCGAGACACTCATGTGCGTGAGTCATTGCATTAGTAACTCCGAATTCCTTTTACGCGAGATTACCTATCTTGTATGCCTCCACATTACGCCACCGTCGCGTCTCACCTCCAAGCACTTAGAGCCCAAAACTCCCGTAATTATCCCGCGCGGGAAGAAATCCAACTTGTAAAGAATTCATCCCGTCAAGGTCTGTCCCATAGCCCCGCTGGAGGGCAGTTTACTCATTTAAAATGGGGACGTGCGTCTGTCCCGCACAACTCCCTTTTGCTAGATAAAGGTGACGGCTTTATCCGTCGAACAAAGTAAGAGAGACGAGACCGGAAAGGAAACCGGAGTGGAAAAACAGAAGGAAGGAATGCAGAGGAGAAAAAGGCCGAAAAGCGAAAAAGGAGACCGCGCTTCCATATTCGACATTCGGAAAGTATATGGCAAGCTTAGAAATTTTACGAATTTCGCGAGGGTCGAGGAAGGACGTGAAAAGTGCCGTTAGGATGGGAGAGAATGGGTGGAAGAAGACGGGGATCGAAAAATGAAAAACAAACAAACGATTGGAGCTGCATGAGTTGGCAAGCCTTTAGAAGTACCAACCTTCTCGTACATCTCGTTCCCAGATGTACGTGTTGGCCAAAAAAAGGAGATAAAACCAGGGACAAACAAACCCGTTCTCTCTATACCTCTTGCGGGCTTTTTATTCCTTTCTTAATTCCTTTTTCCCATTCGCAGTCCGTTTACTTGCACTCGCTGGCATAGGAAGAGAAGGAGAGGGGACAGAACGGGAAAGAAGGAGTGGATGGGGAATTGCTCTGAGTAAGGATGTGAGCTTAATGAAGAAATGCACGAAGAGATAGGGGACAAGAGGAAATGTATGAAGAAATTAGGTTGAAATACTATGGGTGAAGAAAGGAAGCCGGCAAGATAATAGGTACAGCTTTACCTAGATTTAGAGGGAAGATTCTTTGCCGGATAATAGTCTGGTCGATTAACCGAGATATAAGAAGAAGTAGGAATCGATTATGGGTTTAGTTAGCCTGCGTCGAAAGCAAAGTTCACTTACCACGCAGTGGATATTCATATTATACATTTCTGGGGGAATGAATGCTTTGGAGGATTTATGAATTTCCAAAGAATGTGTGAATTGTAAGATGCTATTAGGTAGTTATTTAAGATTTTTATAAGGTCAAAAGTGAATCGTCAATTTCTCGAAAGTCATAAATCGCGTAGAAATCTCACATTTATTGCCATGTTTGTACTCTAACAGCACTTGAATTCAAAAAGCAAAAAAGTCGTCTAACCTTCCAGGCTCCCTCACTATCTTAAAATAGTGCAACTAATTACAAATTCCTATACTTGAGGATACATTCCTGAAGCCTATTACCATAGATTTTCTTTTTCATAACAATTCGCAACACAACCTCCTGAGAGGTTTTGAAAACAAAAAAAGTTTTCAGAGCTCTGTGAAATACAGAACGATTTAGTTAAATACTCGCTAAAAGACCATTAATATATAAAATAGAAAGATATTCTACTGGTCTATTGTGGTGAATGAGATAGGGAAGAAAAACTGACCCGCGGGGCAGCTCTCGAGCAGTTTACGAGACGAGAGTTGATTTCATAATCTAACATATAAGATCAACTTGTCGGTTTCATGCCACTTTTTCCATTCAGTCTTATTTAGAGAATAAGTAGATGGAAAAGTTTGCTGCAAATTTTCTGTTGCTTTGGAAGTACATACTGAAGCAATCAATTATTTTCGTGCATGAAACATAATGGAAAAGCTCCTTGATTAAGAGTGATCGATGAGAAATTTTCCGCATTTTTCGAAACTATGACGCACCTAAGTTATGAAAATCCTGTAGGATTGAAAATTAAATTACGAATGTAAGACACATGCTACTCACTGTGGTTTCCTAACTCATTCGGATAGACTTAACGATTGTTATAACGAATAAGATGCACATTTGAATACACGTCTTAGATACGTGATTATATGGTATGCTTATAGTACAGTTATCATCACTAGATCTTGCGAAGCTAACTAAAGGGAAAAGATCTGCAAGCTAACGAGAAAATAGTATAAAAATAGTTATATTGAAAATTAAGTAGTGCTATTGACTCAATAATATCTTTCTCATTAATCATATGTTCGACCGTCATTAACTTAGTATAACTCCTTTGAATTACTTAATAGTTCTGATATACCATTTCTCTATGTTAACTATAATTTATCCCTAGAGGAGCATATAAACAGGTTTCATGCTTAAACTTTTCTATTAATTTCTTATAACTGTCAATCAATACTTAGGAAACTGTAAAATTGAGAGGCGGAATTAGTCACATCATATTTTAATGCATGCGTTTGTATTCAACTTGGTATTTTGTGTTAGATACACCTGATTTATAGTAGACTATGCGGCGAGATGATGTGCATTTTTCTCATAAATGAGAGATTTACTTAATGATAGGAAAGTATGGATGAGAATAGTGAATGGAAGAGACGATTAACTTGCTTACCCAGGAAGGGAATAGAGTGAGCCGTATTAATGCATGTACGTTCATATTTATAACTGCACCAAAAGCATCATCGGATTTTTTGATCTCATGGTGACCAATTTTAATAGTTCCCTTCTTTTTCTAATGCCCCGGTAATCCTTCCATTCGACGCATGCACATTCTAAAATAGGAAGACCACTCCACCTGTTTAATTTCACGTCATCGCACCCTTTCCCTTCTCACTTTTTACGGGTCTAATTACTTAGACATCTTCGCGTTAATTGAAATCCCCCGGTACGCCTCCTTTATGCCCACGACATATGGGAATATGAAAAGAATGGCGGACGGATAATGGGTCATCCGAGAGCAAAGGAGTCTAAATGGCTGGCGGGTGGAGACAGACGCACGGGGATTCTAAAAACGTACCCTTTCCTTGCACGCGCGCGCACGCAAGTAAATAAGAGCCGTGGAGCGTTGCACGCCTTAATAAGGCAAATCCTAACGTCGCGCAGCAATCTCCGGTCTGCGAGAACGGGTTCGGGAAACAGCAAAAGGGCTGTGCGGGCAGGATAGAGAAAAAAGGAGCCTCTTCTATTCCCCGGGAGGAAATTCTCACGGGTTGCAGAGAGGAAATTCCCAGCGGGGCGGCAAAAGTCGGGCGGAAGCAATCTGCCATTACTTGGAGAGAAATAACGAGTTGGACGCGTCCTAAATGCTTACGCAGTCGGACCTTAGCCTATGGCGGTTTGATCATCCGGAGGGATGCGGAGAATTTCTCAATCTTCTGCGCTCCAAAGGAAGGGTTCTTATCCGTAATTTCGAGGGCGATAGTGCGGATCTAAGGGTACCCATATGATACGCGGATCTACCCTAGGACATTCCTAGAATCCATGCTAAAGGTTTTGATCTATCTTGCAATTAATATTCTATCTACATCTGCAGCAGAGGCGTAGCCAAGGTTCGTGGAGTTCTCATTAGTACGGAGCATTCGATGAAATGAAACATGCAAGAGTATGTAAAGGTTAGAAATATTGTTAAAGAAGGAAGCAGAAAACTAGCAATTAACAACAGTGTTTAGTAAAATCAAGTAGATGAAATAAGAGCTCATATAAGAAACCTCCAAAATCTCTGGAGAAGGAATGAGACTTACTAGGCAAGATGAGTGAGGTAGTTTGCTTTTACCAAATGATCCAGGAGTCTTTAAACGGGATAAGTCTATGTAAATACAGCACTATGATATTATGTACATCACTTCATTATATTGAAATAGGAATAGATACTGTGAATTCCATTGTTCAGCATCACTTATATCTATCAGCTTTCATATTATCGTAGCAACAAAAAAGTTGAGAATGAAGGAAATGGAAGATATATTTTTCTCTATTATGTGTTGAGTAAAAAGCCCGGTAGTATACTATGCTCGGTTGAATAGGACGTATCCGTATACGGGATATATTGCATACGATTATTGAAATCATTATCGATTCTCTCTCTCCTATTGTCAAACATTGTGAATATATCGTTGGATTCAAAAGCATTAATTGTCAACTCCGTCGAGTTTTTAAGAGGTCCGCCAAATTGCGAATTTAATCCCTTTGACGCGAGTTAATGCTGGCACGTTTCACCTCACTTCATTTTCACATCATTTTCTCCGTCCGTTCTCTTTGCTTGGAGCACTTCATCTCCTGCCTTCCTATTCATGATATCATCGGTGCACACGGACAAAAACCCCGCATAACGTACATCTGGCGTTGAATAACCACATCTCTTAGCACGTAACTCGCAGGGAATCGTTTAATGAATCTCATCGAAACCTCATCACATATTTCCATCTCTTAAAGCTTACATAAAGAATCATCGCGGGATTTATCATTCGCAATTACCGGGTATGAACATGCGATCGTCAGTCAATCCCTACGCTAATGACGTCATAAAACATTGCCGAGCTGATAATAAATCGAGCGATTTCAAACTGCTCCGGAGCGAACCTGTTCTCAGGTCGAAGGATGCTCTCAATCTTTGCATCTTCAACATTTGGCTTTCGTTTCACTGCGAGGTAAAATACAAGAGAGGAAATGGAAGATGAATGGTACGCTGTGCAAGGCGAGGGCAAAAGGGGACTTTTTCATCAATCCAAGTAATTTTCCGCATTCAGATGAACAAGGAATATTTCAACTAAGGTGAATATGATTAAGGATGCATTCAGATGTTCTAGTCTATGACTAGGGATATATTTTGTAGAATTTACTCAACGTAGGGATTACTGAGTCGAGGAAAAATATCATATTAATATTTAAATGTAATTTTTGACGCGATTTATGTCATGCAAATATCCTAAGCTTAGAGCAGATGATTGTTCTGTAGTCAGATCTTGATGAAGAAATACTTTTCATTTGCCTTTTCGGACAGGATAGAGGATAATGTATCTTTCATTTACATTAGATTCAATCTTCTATATGGCTGAGATACTTAGGTATGCGTTATACTATGAATAGTTACGAAAATGAAAAATAGCTGATAGAATCGAACTCGGATTTCCACTTTACAGTTGAAGTGAGCAATCTCATCCTCATTCCTTTCCTTTTATTATCTTTAATTGGGGTTTCTTGCTCTATCACTTTATATAGCTGATGCCTCTCAAAGTCATGGCCCTTGTCTGTAAAGTCTCCAAAAATGACATTTCTGAATGTTCAGGTAAGATAAATCAGTTCGATAGAGCAGTAGAAGATTCGATTCCCGGTCCCTTCAGGCATATTTTACTTCCGTTCCCTTTTGGAGCATTCCTAGTCGCACGCTTTATCTTTAAATGTCATTCATTATCCCCATGCTGAATGATGGTATTTATTCTAGTGTCTTTTAATTGAATATTATGAAAGGTATATTTCATTGGGTTATTCTGTTGCTCTTACGGTGACTTGGTCCACTAACAGAATTCATTCCTTAGTTAGAATAGGAAGAAAAATTAACTTCACTCTCATTCGCCTAGCCCGCTTATTCCTTCTCCAAAGCTTTTGGTGGCTGATCGCTGCGAATTATAGAAAACAACCAGCCTTGGGTCAATTTACTTAGCGTTCTTAATGCAGTGGACCAGTAGCTTGTGGTCAGTTACGTTGAAAAATAATCCTCCAGAAATAGGACAAGTTCGAGAGTTCTAGTCACTCAGTTGCGCGTATGGAATTTAAATTCATTTAAAGAAAATGGAAATCGAATTACTACCATTCTGACGAGCAATCATTTACTAATGGTTAGAAAATAGATGATCCTTCTGTAACAAAAAGTAATGTGCCGTGACCAGGATTCGAACCTGGGTTATTGCGGCCACAACGCAATGTCCTAACCACTAGACGATCACGGCTTACGAGCTTGTCAACAAAAGCTGCTTTATAACAGTCATGATGAAAATATATTTTTAATTACTGTATACATTTCGTGTAAAACAAACGTTTCCAAAGTTTCGGAGGAGAGTTGTAAGGAGTTTAGGAATTCGTCTGTGAATGTAAGAAATAGTTTCAATCGAGGATGAGGAAGAAATTAATCTATGAATACTCTTCGTGGCCCAAACGGATTAAAACCTGAAAAATTTCGATACATTGAATAATTTCAGTTGCTAATGGATGAGATATGGAACTTTTATTGTTTTAATTTATACCTCATTAATGTGCTTGTTGTGGCTTCCCTTGCACATACTTAAACATGTTACGCTTGAGCATGATATTCATTCTTTTCTATCGAGACAGCGAAGAAAAACTGGTGAACTATTTTTTTCAATTCTTTGCTTTCCTTTTCTGCATAGCGCCTTAATGCATGCAACACGCAGTACAAGGACAGCCGGTCAGTCCCTTGCTCGTCTTTTCAGCAATACTAGAATGACCATCATTGGTTTACAGCAGGGGTGACCAACGTATGACCTACGGGCAGCCCTTTTAAGAATCCGTTCTCCCCAGTATATTGTCTTTTCTAAAACCCTACTAACTAAAGTGACAAAAGCAAATACTTGAGAAGTATACTAATATGTTATCCTATGTATTCACTTTATTCATCAGTATAGGAGAATGAGGTAGCTAACGGTATAAATTATTATTTCAACAATTATTTATTAGCATAGTACATTTTGTGCGGACTTCTTGGATACTAATGCGGCCCACTGGGATGAAAAGCGAGAAACCGCCGTTCATATTGGTTTTCTTTCTTAGATTTTCACGCGATAAACTTACTAAATGTCGCTGAAAGATCGTTTTGAGATTTGATGAACTTAGAAGGCATAGAAGTGCGAGTGAACGTGTGTAGCACAGACTCGAGTAGCTGCAAGGAAAATCACGAGTACTGAAGCCATCTAAATCTTCATTCTGCAAACCTCCCTTTCTTCCCTATTCACTCGTTGCACTCAATCACGCGCGGTGAGAGTAGGCATACTATACAATCCCCCACTCCAACGAGGCTGATGAATGAAGCCCGTCAGTAGTGCGTAGAGGGCACAAAGGAGGGGGAAGACTCCTTTTCAAATCCCCTCCCCATTTCCCATCCATCTTTCCCGCTCACTCCTTCCACCTCTTCAAGGTGAGGTCGTATTTAATTCTCCTATCCGATCTTCCCAAAAAGAGAACTGGTGCGCATAAAGGGTCCATCTACTGACGGATATTTTCCTCGCTCAAAAAAGCTCGCGTTCACGGCAGCACGCGTTCGTAAACGAGGCTCCCGGTTTTCGCTTCTCCCCCATTTCCTCGTCAATTTCCTTTACTCTCAATTAAGCACGGCGCGAAAGTGAGTGTGGGCGCGTTGAAGCAAGGGTAGTAAAAATGGCTACCATCTCCACGGAGTTGTCGTTTTTGCATCGGAGAATCCCATTATGCGATGCTCTTTTTCTTTCTGCGCTTCGTACCTCTCTTCTGCCGGGGGTTAGGTAACGTTCTCATGGTGATATCGCTCTATGAAAAGAAAGGTCCGTACTTGGTGCATGCGCGGAAGAGTCTGGTTCCTTTCTTCTTATTCCTATTATTAATAATGACGGCACAAGTATAGTTCCATGACTACTTGATGTAAAATATCAACTGATATCTTTTCGCTGCAATAAAAGATTCTGTGAGGAAGTGATAAATATTGACAAAGGTGCATAATAATTAGCCTAAAAGTTATTTTTATATATTTTAATATTATTATAATTTAATTATTTTATATTATCATTATATATATTATATTAATACGTTTTAGCTATTACTACGTAGGCATTTATTGGTATATCATTAGTAGGAGCAGTAATCCTATTTCATGGTCGCAGTCAAACTTTACGTCGAGCTACAATAATACAGCTATTCACTATTACAATAACGATATCTCCTTGATAAACTGCCAGACTACAGATTTGCTTCCCTCGCAAATAATAATTTGTTTCGTGAATTTTAATATTTACAGATACACAAAAATTGAAGTCATATTTTAAACATCTATTTTATATCAAGCTTTTTCTCTGTTCTCAAACAATTATTCCAAGTACATATATACATTAGTCGAACAAATGCATATCTTTAAGTAACTTTTTCATAGTAAATTTATCTTGTACGGTACACATATACATAAGATACACATGTATATATACAGACGTATATAACATGTAAGCTTCGCAGTTTTTAGATCTTCTCGGCTATCGTAGAGTCACCACCGGAACTCACCCAACAAGGACTACTACTCCTACTCTTTCTGTACTACATTATTGGCAAGCCCAGACTAATCAAAACGCAAAATAAATTGAAACTCCAAATAAATTTAAATCCAAACAAATTCTGAGTACTCTACTAAAAATTCCTTGTGATGTGAACGAAGGACTCAAAGATATATGTTTGGATTGAAATGAAAGAATCATGCAAGTAAACTATTCCATTCCAAAACGACGTATCTCAGAAACATGATTTAAATATCCAATCCTCTCTTAAGTACATTGAATCTATCCTTGTGGCCTCTCGAATATAAACATTTTGCTTCTTTAATTCTTTATAACATTTCTTAGAACGAACTTGCTCCCGTATATACCTTAAAATATTTTTTTCCATCTTTTTCTCTCCATCAAGGTTACTGAACTTAATTCTGAAATTATTTAAAGAACGCCGTCATAACTGAGTAAATTTAACATTCTTTTACTTTTTCTTTCTTAGTCTGATTTATACTCTTTCCCATACACATTTTCTGTCTTATAAGACTTGCTAAACGCATGGTTTATATGCAGCCTCTTCCTTCTCTTCTTAACTATACATACTATGAATTTCCGGGTTTAGTGGCTTTCAATCGAACTTTATGTGCGGTTTGTTTGTAAAATCATTAACGTGAAGGCTGGTTTGGACTAAATCTCTTTTAACATCAGCTACAGAAAACTCTGGAAAGAGTATGAGGCTCACTAGGCAAGATGAGGAGGTAGTTTACCTTTGCCAAGGAAGCTTTACTCACTGAGCTGGAATAGCATCAGTGGAATAATTCCACGTAAGTGCAGCGCAATGATCCTGCGAATAAAATTTTTCATAGCATTCAATACGATGTGATCAGAATACCGTTATTTAGCGTTACTAATATCTCGGTGACTTTCGTATCATCACAGCCATTAACCAGTCTGAAAGAAAAGTAAACAAAAAGTACATTTTCCTCTACCCTGTAGCAAAAGAAAATAGGAAATATTACATTCATTACGATTAGGAAGCAGGAATGACTCTAAATATAATTCCAATAAATTCTTTGAGGAGATTCTGACAATTTTCTCACCGAAAGAAGCGTTTTTGCATAAGGAAGAATGCGTATGACTAGTTTATTTATCAAAAATAATAAATAGATATGATGATTAAAATGATCATTTCAGCTTATATTTTGGTAGACTTCCAAATAATACTCACTTTAGATTAAAAATTCACTAGCATCATTGCATCGGGTAAAGATAAAATATTTAACCAAGAAAACAAGTTTCAATGCAACAGCGTATTTCAGGTTTAGGAAGATTTTTGGAGCAGTTTCTTTGGCTCGGTCCTATTGTAAATGTTAGGCGGTTGTTGAGTTACTTCCATAAGAATGCGATAGACTTGTAAGGTGAAAACCTTGTATGAAACCATTACGCCACGTATATAATCACTAGGCCGTATTTCATTTGCATGTGGCCTATATCCACTCCTCGAAATTTCCCTTTCATAAGACTAATTCAATCGCTAAGTAAACCGAAGTATATTTTATTTCCATTTCAAAGAAATACGAGATTGGAAAACAAATTTACTAGATAGCTTGGAATTGAATCAAAGTGATATGGAAAGGCTACATGTAGCCAAAAGGCTAGAAGTCCCCTACTTCTGATTTAGGTGATGAAAAGAATTAAAATAATTTCTCTATCAATGCACACAATCTTTCGGATATTCTACATAATATATCAAGTCAAGCGAGTTAAATATTATAGTCAACTTCTTATGCTTTACCTTTTAATTGCATGGATAAAAACAACATTTCACTATAGTTATTTTAGGAAAGATACATTGAAATCCATTAATGCATTGCAAAAATATATCTATATATATTTACATTCGATTAGGCCTTCAGTGAGGAATTAAATATATTTACTCATCGCTCATAAGGACACAGCAGGTGATAAAAAGAAATGTAATATTTTCCTTATCTTTAATAATGCAGGTGCGATTGAAGAAAACTATGCAAATTAGCGGCACTGTAGGAAACTAAAGTTGAATCATCGTCTACTTAAACATCCATTTAATTAGTGATGAGCTGAACTTCATAGAGATACAAACATAAAATATTTCATGTTAAATCTTTAAAATGACAAAACAAGATCTCAGGTTTCCCTTCCATCCAGTTAAGATTTCTGAAAGTGGTGGAAATTCACCGGATTTTCTGCTGCAGCGTGCAGAATGTATCATTTTTGAGTCACATGAGCGTAATAGCCCGAAGCGGACATCGTTAAAGTTTCATAGAAAGAGACTGCGCAGTTATTCATTTTCTTCTCATGTCCATAAATTTTCCCACTCCGAAGGCTAAGAAAGCGTACTTATTTGAAGTGGTTTGGAATGGTGGTGTAGCCGAGGAGCGGTTTTGGTGTACGGTTAGCATTTCTCGGCCGCCAGTAACCTCTGGAAATTAATCCATCGTGCGTGAGGCGACATGTCGGGTGGATATATATTCATGGTCCATTTTATTGCGAGACATTCCGTCTTCCCCAACGCTGCTATCTTACGGCTAGCCGCCTCCTTATCTTGGCAGACTCGAGCAAAAAGTGGTCTTCCGGTTTCAGAGGGGATATTTCTTGCTGGAAAAGAATGCGTTCGTCCTTGACGACGGAAGATCTGGCAGGAAACATTTCTAATATTCTGATTTTATGTAAAGACTGCGTGAAACGATGAAAAGTCGTGATGTTATTATAGATCGTTTTGTCAACCTTTAGATTATGACAATAATAATCCGAAGGCGCGTTCCGATTGATTCCTTACTTTAGGACTAAAACATAATTAATCCAATATAAATTTACAAACAGGGTTTTTATAACGAAGTTTTATTTCGAAATCGACGGAAATTTTTTAATTTCAAATTTTCACTAACTTAGTGATTTTTGTTTTCGACTTGGAGATTTTTAGTGCATTTATAACAGATTTCGTTGCATACATATCGAATACAGAATTTTGTGTTCTATACCTATAATTCTGACTTCATCTTCGAACCACAGCATCAAATTTTGATTTTATATTAAAAGAAAAATCAACTTCGACTCGGAAATTTTATTCTCTGGCCCTAACTCGCTTCGTGTCAAACCCGGAGAGGTGGCAACTCCGTTAACAAAGTTTCACCTCAAATGTTTATTGTTATACAACTCACAAAGGAATGATTTGAAGCAAGTTTTTTATGTCTCGATCCGGCTATTTATTGCAACTGAAGCTTGTGAAGCATCAGTCAATTCTGTAAACGATTGACGATTGAAAGTTCATAAAATCGTATTGAAACAAATGGGGAGTTTTAAGCACTAAAAAACTTTATGTATATTATCATTATCTCTGTCTGTTAAATTATTAATAATACTTTGTAAGTCTTAGAAAGAAAAGTAAACAATGGAAACTATTGTCTCTCAGGGTGTTCATGCTTCTGAAGCCTACACTACCACTCTCAATTATAAATCAAAATACATGTATATAGTCAAGGTTAAACTGTTCTATTTCAAAATCCCATTTTAAAACTATGATCTAGAAATGAATATGGGAATATATTTACTTATTTATTCAACGGGATCTACCCATTTTTATGGAAATTAAAGAATGCCACAGTAGCAAATCACATCAAATATTACAAATAACAGCATATAAATTATAGGATCACAAATCAGGAGACAAAAAGGGTAAACTATAGAGATATAGTAAGATATAAATTATAAATTACTACAAATGAAGAAATTTGACATTGTAAAGTACAATAAATTCAGTATGTCTCAGCATCCCTCCATTATAAAATACCATAAATAATAAGATACAAATATATATAATGAATACATGTAAAAGATAGGTTTTACTGTTCACTAGATTTTATTTGAATTTATCTTCGCATTTATGTAAGTAATAATTATGAATTCCGGTTAAAATATATCTTGCTTAACTTGCACATGTGATTATGTCGAAGTGATGCTAGTGTTGAAAACTGGTAACATAAATTTCTATCTCGCGTCTATTCTGTTATAGAACATTTTATTGCGGTACTAAATCGTATACTTATTAAAGACAATGATGCATCTCATCACTCATAGTACACCACCGCATTGCGGGAACCCCTTGGTCGAGGGGGACCCAGAACGGCTTTCTGTGGGGTTTGCTGAGGGACGTTTCACCGCTGGTTTGTGCTTGCTGCTGCTTCCGTTTCGCCACCATTAGGATTCAAAAAACTATTGATAACTATAGAATATTTGGTATTTTCTTTCGGTTCCATGTATGCCTTTTGGGATATCATTTCCGGATGGTGGCGTGAATATTACGTTTATTTCAAAGGGTCTATTCTTTCATTGGTTACGGTTTAGTGGAGTTGGAGGAATCGTCTTAGATCCCCTAATGAAGATGATTGGTAGGAGGCCTTTCGAAGACTTAAAATAATTTATCGTATAGGTTTTATTAAATGAGTCAGGAAAGAATATTTTTATTAATATATGAAGGAAATTTAGAACTTTTCCATCATTAACCTTATCCTATCTGAGTTCCTATGCAGTTACCATTCATCGTCACAAAGTTCGGTTCAGAATTATGATGCTCTAGTTGAAGTATTGATTTTCGTTATCACGCTGAATGAGATAAGGGAAGCTTCATAAGTTTCACCCTCAAACTTAAATTGAGCTTTGCTCGACGATCATCTATTACGTCATACTTTATGGCTGTATGTAAATGAGCCAAAGGTTAAGGCGACTATATGTGTCTGGCATTGCACTCGGATAAAATAATATCTGCAACATTGTGGTAACTGAGCTACCGATTTGAAAATTTCATTGTGCGTGATTTGGATATGAATATTTCCGAATTTAAATTAATGAATATCTCAAATGGAATTATTCGAAGGACCTTATAGATTATTAAAAAATTTGCCATCCTGTACTTATCTCGAAAAATACCTGAATAGTATAGGAAGGAAGGCAACGATAAAGTCTGAAATTAAGCCGGTAAGAGAGCGATTTTTATGACAGAGGTTTACGACCATATAGAAAACAGAGTAAAGAAGGTAGCATGTTATCTTGAAGTGTATCAATGCAAACACTGAATCTTCAATTGCACTCAGTGTCAATTCCTTCAGGCGCAAGATTAATCAAGGTAGCTTCCTCTAATATGAAAACGTATGTAGTTGTTTATAGCAAAATGAAAGAATTCTTACTCTTTTTAACTTCGACATGCTAAACATGAATGTATTCATATTTACCTGTATGTATGTTTTTTCATTTGGGTGATAATTGTTCGAGTTGAGAAATTCCGTGTTTGCTTCGTAAAAATTGAGAGGAATCTGATAATTCATCTAATTTGAGGGAATATCGCACAAAGTGGCATAAAAATTAACAAAAGATACTTAATTATAGATATAGTCCTTGAAATTTTCCTATAACCGTCATTATTTCATCGTTAATATCTTGTTAATGGAAGATCTCGACTAACTACACGAAATTAAAAGGAAAAGTAAGGAAATAAAGTCGACTGGAAGACTGCTGCAGACTACTCCAAGCATTGAATACTGTAATACATCTTTTAAAAACACTGCAAGTATATATAAATAAATCCTTTCGCAATTTTGTATCCCGCAATCTTTTAATTTTTCTTTTAATTTTTAATCTTCCTTTTTGACTTTGTTGTTACAATTTCCCGAGGATGAGGAGATTTCAAAGTGTATAGTATGAATCCGGGTTCCACAGAAGTTAAAACATCACCTGTTCTGAGGCCTTTATTTAGATTATTCAGGAATTTCGCCTGAAATAATGTCACTCGTATGTATGTATTTATATCAATTACTCATTCAGTCGACATTTAGCACCATTTTCCCATTTATCAACCACTCGGGAAACTTTATCAGTCTCGTGTACCAGGAAAATCGTGCATTAATTTTCTCATGGATAACATTTCCACGAATTGAGTAGCGATTATGAGCAGTAATAAGTATATGGCTCAACAAGCTTTCTTTCACAACTTTTCTTTTGAGTGGTACTATCAATTCTTCGAAGCTATCTTATCCGGTCATAACCACAGAAATAAAGAAAAGAACTCTCTCTTGATAGCGTGTTAAAGCAAGTTCGAGTCCCGGCTACGGCAGACTTCTTCATTCCTTCTAAATTTAAGCGCTCTTCATTATTTGTATCTATTTTATTTTTTCTCTTCCAGAGTTTCGTTTTGTGTTGGTTATATTCTTTAAGTTTTAGTTGTAGCCGAATCAATTTTATTTAATCATTACTGACATACTGATGAAGATTTCATAAGAATAAAGCACTACGATTCCCAAGAAAAAAATCACAGACAGTATTAAATTCATCGTAGATCCTTCTAAGTTGTTTGAATAAAGTCTTTTATTACTGAATCTCACATTATTTGTTTCAGAAATATTTTTATTTTATTCCATCTAAATCGCTAATATACAAAACCATTTTGATCCAAACACTGACCTTTTTAATTAAAAAATTTTATATAAAATAATTTGAGATAATTGAGATATCTTCCGCTTTTTATTCCAAAGAAGCGATTTTTCGTATAAAATCTGAAACTTTATCATATGAAGTAAGAGAATCGTAGCTACCTTCAAAATTGTCCCTCCTTTTCAAGGTATGCGATCATCGATTTAATTCCAACAAAGACCGGGGCACCGCGACGTAGGTTTTCCCCGTGACCGTCTCCTTCCCTTCGTTGGAAGCGAAGGAGAGCCGTCGCGTGGATGAATTATTTGGGCCGATCGTTCGCGAATTATTTGCAAGATTACGCGACACCATCTCATCCAACAAGTGCCCGCCGGAAGAGAGAAAAGGGGCTTTTTGCGGGCGCCAAGGCAATAAATCCTCGCAAAGTTGGCTCCCCTGTCACCTAATCGATCCCCGAAAACGCCAAGGATTCGAGTGCAGGAAGAGCGGAGATAAATTGAAAATTCTCGCCCGAGGTTTTATAAACGTAAATCAATCCGATTCTTATCGATTCCCCCGTTGCTCCTTACGGCTTCTTATTTTCTTCGCTTTCGTTTGATCTTTTTTCTTCGAGAACTCCTCACACGGAATGTGCCGTAGGATCAGATGGTAGGAAATGGCTTATCCGAACTCGTTCCTTCAGTTGGTTCGCGATCAATTGCAGATCGACCGAAATTTTTTTTATTCCGTTAATATTCGTCTGTGAAATAGAAGAGGGGATTACGTTCAAATAGGAAATTCCTCTTGCCAAGGAGAACCAAGAAATACCTGTGATATTTATGGCAATCTAGTTAGAGCCACGATAAATGAAGTAGAAATGATATAAGATAGTGTGACTGAAACTATAAGAGGAAATGGATCCGAAAATAAATCTTGTCAAAACAAAGGCAAAATCCTGATTAAGCACATAGAAAATAGAAAAATCAGCGTGAGTACAAATTGTGAGAATATCATAATGCTTTATGATTCTGTATGTCTCTGAGCGTTATTTCCTGAATATTGTATTAATGAATGGTTGACTACATAAGGGTAATGAAGTAAAGCCCAAAAGTTGTCCATTCCGTCAGCAAAGATATTTGAAAAATATAATGTGCGCCTGAATGATATGATAGTGACGCATTGTCTCCTGAAATGACAATTCGAAATGTTCTCAATGGAAAATCCTAATAACTTATAAAAGATGAATAAGATTTATGGTAGACAGGGATCTAAAACGAAAAAAGCTCATTAAGAATGAAGAAGTACATACTTTTTTTCGCGACAACTCTTTTATTTTTAATTAAAATACACGAGCAGGTTTCCACAATTTCTGTGTTTAAACGAACTGATGATAATAATCAATTGTCAAAACCTGGTCGTGTATTTTAATTAAAAATAAAAGAATCGTTGTGGAAAAATACAATAATTCCTTTATTAGTATACCATATTATATATGATGGTCAAATTAATGCAAAGGACTGTACAATATTAATGTAATAAAAAATATGCTACAAAGATCATCCGAGGGTCGTAAATAAAAAATAAGAATATATTTAATTTTACTTTATAATCTTTAATATTGAGGATTTAGTATTTTTGAATTATATCTAAGGCTGTTAAACGAGTTTAGAAAGTGTTTAGAACTATTTATAATTTTTTCCATTCTGAAAAATAAAAAAATTGGAAACCATACGAAGGATAATAGCACGAAGGAAATATCATGTCGCGATATTTAGCAAGTATTCAAATCCCATCAAAGATATTGCTCGATTAAAAAGTTCGTGATTGCGAAAATATATCATGAATGTTAATATTTAATCTCGAGTTAAAATCTTGGGTTTCGACCGTGACGAAAGAAAGCAAAGTCCTTTTAAAAATTCACTGCAGTGCAAGCTAATTGCATTTTCAATTAGTCTCAACGCATAAATCGCCGTAGCTAGCGTTCCTTCGTAGAGGGAATAATTTAGGTAAGTCGAACTTAGAAATGGTAATTTACCATGCGATTCATGAATGTAATTACTTTCTTGCGGCATTTAAAAGCCGTTTCGGAGCCAAAGTAATCGAGATTTATAAATGGATGGATCCAGTCGTGAATGTAATGAAGATTAAGCGGGGTTGGGTACGCAACTAATGGTGAAGAACACGGGTTAAGCTTTGGCTATGGTTGCAAATGCAATAACGCGTTCAGGATACATTTATATCAAATCCCCTTAACTGTTAATTGCAGTATCTTCCGCTTTCTAAAGGATCTTTATATTTGATACGGCACTTAGAAATTGAAGAAGATATTGAAGTAATTTGTTCTTATTATCTTAGTTAGAAATAGAATGATAAATAAACTTGTGAATTCTTAAAGTATTATATTTAGTGTCTACAGATCGATTGTGAAAACTGAAATATTTAGTGAGTCCAAACGCTAAATTCCGAAATATAAACGAACTAATATACCTACCCGTCATTTCCGTATTTAAAAATATCAATGTGTCTGTACGAGACATCTCCTTATATGGCGAAGTGAGTCTTCTATGAGCTCTAATTACAATAAAAAATATTTTAGTAATAAGAAAAATCTTAATCGGTCTCACAATACTAGAAAGAATATGTAAATATTCAAAATCACCGTTTTTAGGAGGTCTCGGAAATTCATTGAGGGCAATTTATTTTTTGATACACTAAAAAAACTTAATCTTTTCCAAAGAGTGTATGAAAAACAAAATTACATGTATTGAAGAATAAAAAAGGATTTATTCAATTCTTTAATAATATTGAATTCAAAGGCTGAAATTTCTCATGTAAAAATTAAAATTAATGTTTTATTGCCATTTAAAAATAGATGTGAACAAGCCTCTATATATTTCATATATAATTACTAATTTTACTACCGTGCTTCTCCGTGCCTTAAAATGATTTTCAGAATATTCTTAATACGATACTCGTACATATAAACCCTCTTCCTAATATTAGCCCTAATTTAGATCATCAGTCAGATGGACGGATTATGTTCGTCAGTTGAAACACACGACTAACGTATTAAATCATGAAATATTTAATGCCTATTTTATTACATTGGCGCTTTAAATAAATTATATGCAATAGCAAAAGAGCAGACACGCCATAATAACGTATAGAAAACCAAATGACTATTTCCTTGTGCAGGATATACTTAATGACCTTAGCACCAGCGGTAAAATATAATACCTTCTGGATATATGCCCTAATATGTCTTTAGAAAAAAAATAATTTAAGACTTGGTCTTACTATCAGGAAAACAAGATATTACTTACTGTTCTTAATATTTTTTCGTGTCCATACTTTCACTTTCTGATCCCTTTGGCGCAATGGAGGAAATAGCGGGGATATAAATATCCTCAAATTGATCTTGCTAATCACCATTTTCAGCTAATACACTTTTGTTCATGTTTGAACTAGAAGAAAATATTTCACTCTCTTGAAATGGATTTTCATGTTAAAGATAATATTTTGCATCTAGCTTTGTCTAATTAATTTTGAATCAAGGGGCTATAGAATACAAATCAACCATAATTTTGGTATTTAGAGACCCTGCCAACGTTTAACATCAACTTACATTATAAGATGGCTGCTTTTAAGGCAATAAAAAAATGTTGTGAAGATTATTAAGAATGTTGATATCACACTGTCATCGCGTACTAAGAGGTACGGCCTAATTGATACGTGTGTACATTGATTGCATTTCATGCTCTGATTTGAATTAATATTTAGAATCAAACGAATTATATTGGGTTAGAGAACATTTCTAATGTTTATAATTCCACCTTTGATTGTTAATTCAAACTGATTACTAATTTTATCGACAAAGTGGTACATTAATAGTCGTTAATGATGATGTTTACTAGAGAAGCGTTCTAAACACAACATAACATGTTGTTTCCATGGGTTCTGTGTTAGTTTTAATCATTAATTATGGATAAAATAACGGTACCAAGTCCTTGTCTCTCATATTCAACACTCCATTGATTACCAACAGGTATTTTGTTTCTCATTCCAGATTTCTACTACAGGTGACGCCAGCTTACGAGCCGGCGATCTCAACGAAAGGCTGAGGACGGAGGAAATATCCTGCTTCGAAACTTACCATGTTACTGCTTAAACGTGGGACTGCATTCTGAGATATTTTAATTTATTCTATTGTTTATTCTTTATTGTTATTCAAAGATATGAATGTAAATCGTGTAAAAATAAATTTCCAGGGAAGAAATAACAAAAGTTAATTTATTGCAAATTATCGCTTGTAACGCTACACTAACCTATTATTATTATTTCCTCCAGTTAGGGTTTCTTTTGAATAATATCGAACACATCGATCATCGCGTAAAAATGTATTAGATTAGATTTATAAATGTGGAAAACGGTGAAAATTTGTTATGGACAAACTTAAATATAGTGAATATGCAACGGATTTGAGTAAAACGCTCTTCAGGCTAACCTCAATAATTTAATTTTTCAATACCAAATAAATCTTAAGCTTATTTACACTGGGTCAACCATAAGACGGCGCCTTTATGCACTGAAGTTTCAAATATTCCTTTCTTGGAAGGTAGTACTATGTAATGGGATCATTGGCAGATCCATAGGGGAGCTTGATAACACTTAAAACTATGCAATTTATCTAGATAATGTGAAGGAACTCAAACTTAAAACTATTAGCTAAGTATTCAGACATGGAGAGGTGGAGAGAATTAAGATAATGGTTACTTAAACATGAGTGTATTAGGATATTATCGAAAATATTCCTTGTCCTTGTTATGGAATGAAATATATAGAAGTGCAAATTTTTTAAACAAAGATATTCCTTCTGCTCATTAACAAAGCTTCTACAAAAAACGAATGTTTTATTTTTGTTTAATCTGAGTCTATTTTATGCTCTTGTGCATAATTCAAATAAGGTTTAAATGGAAGTTGGGAATTTCCAGTTCCAAATTCGCCCAAATAAAGCAATTTGAATTGTGTAGTTAATTTCCTAGATTATTTAAAATACAATCTCTAATGAACAATCATCTCTTGCGGTAAAACATGTTCCGACAGAAAATTTTTTCACTTGAAAAGACATGGTCAGTCTGTACTAGCTGTAACCAGAAAAACTGAACTTGAAAGTAGAAAAAGAAAATTTGAGTACGCCATGTAGACGTCATGCTTTGATGCAACTGTGTAAGGCAGACTCCTGTGTCAGTGCACGCTGCACGCAATGCAGAATTTCTTTCATTTATCTGGAAACGCATTTACGGAGAAAGGAAAGGCTGGGAATAAAGGACTAACATTAGAGGTCTTTCTCTCACGCATGCGCAATGCGGACTGTTTTAGACCAGACGCCAAAAAACAAAATGCAAGGCGAAAATAATTCTGCTGAAAGAGTAAAAAGGAGGAATTTCATTATGAGAGAATGAAAGAGTAAATGCATTTCATCTTCCATGTTTCTTTCCCAGCATGTAATGCGCTGAGGGTGAAGCGAGAATTTATGGCCATGATTTTTTGCGATTACATGCGATGTCTGGAAAACTAGTGTTATTCATTCCGAACGGAAGTTAATTCGCGAATGTAAAGAACTGATAATGCACCAGCAACGTTCTGTTTGAGTCTCCCGCGGTAATTAATGCGTAATCAGTAGAGAGAGAAGGAATATTAATTTTTATTATCTTTCGAATGAAATTATGCGCTTTCACAGCAATTTTCTACTATACTATTATAGCATCAATCTCTGTAGAAGTCTTAGAAAAATGTTTTGGATTTAGATCTATAGACGGGTATGTAGAAATGAAAGTCAAAATAAAAGCAAGGATTGTGCTTTGGGGAGTCTGTTTCAGTCATAGATATCACTACGTATTACTACTTAGAAAAACTCATCATTAGTCTTATTTAAAAAATAATCGCTATAAAATATATATTAGCCTTAAGTAAACGAGGAGAGGAATCGTAACATATTCTGGAAAATATATATTATCCTTCCGAAATACAAGGGATATTTCTCTAAACTCTCCAAAATCTGTGAGAAGTAACAGCTCTGATTGCACCACTTCGTTTATAATCTGTTCGAGTATTTCGGATTCCGTGTATTCGTTGAGGCGCCTGTTAATATAAGATTCGCCTTTCTAACTTCAAAGAAAAGTGAGCAATATTCCAAGGTCTTAATGCCTCCGAAGAATGACTTGTGTGAGGAGTTACAGAATAGTTTACGCCGGAGTATTGAACCCAACTTTGGTTTTTGTGCAGTTTTTTGCGTGTTTTTACTTTTCTAATTTTTTATTATATCTCAAAAACTCATTTGAAGTTAAGCAATGTGTAAAAGAAGAAGAGTGAGAAAATCTCACGCCGAATGAAGTGGAATTAGATGGTAAATTCTTCTAAAACCTTTAAATAACATTCATCTTATTTAGTGCTTCGAAAAAGACTTTACAAATTTTACGGAAGTCTGTTCTGAAGACCCACAGAGGTCTTCCGATGCCATATTGTTAGCAAAATACATCATGGTTTTCACTTTATAGCCGGAAAATTTGAATGTGATTTTATTTACGCCATGAATCCCATAATGTTCACTGAAACTTTACTAGTGACGTATACTCCGGTTCCGGTATGCCAATAAGTAAATACTATTAATACATCGATGAGCAATCAATCGACATTGTTCCGCTTTCAATTTTACATTTTTAATTTGAATCTGTAGAATACAGTTTTAAAACTGCAACATTCCCAGATTATTCGGGTACGTAATAACATCTGAAAAAATCATACATTTTTAACTCTTTCAAACATTCGGCAGTTGCCTCTCATGAGCAAGTTTAATTCGATTGTTTTAGGCATACAGGTAGTGATTTTTGAAATTAAGACAGCTCTTGATATGATCACTGAAAATAGCCTATGCAAATTTAAAAAAATCTGGGGATAATACGTTTAATTACTCTTCATTATCGAGAGATAAATGAAAACACAAGTTCCGCTCCACCACTCCAATAGACTCCTTCCCCCATAGCTCTAGGGAGCATATTCAATTAACTAATGTTCTTTTTACCTTATTATCTCTCAGCTGGCGGAGCAAAACGCTAACAACTTACAAGGGCACCTTTCCCCGGTCCACGAAGGAGAGCAAAACTACTCGATTCAGTAACGTGAGAAGAAATCCTCCGCCATTCTAGCATATGGCGGACGGAGTTGGCGGATGGGGAAAAAAACGTCTGGGTTGCCAACTGTATGTCTGAGGCCTCTTGTGTGATCCCTCGCAAATCCAACAGTCAAAAGAGGCCTCAGGCATAAACCTCTCCTCACTTTCCTCCCCTCTCTTAGCGGTGACATTTGCGGCTCCCTCAAAGGGGTGTCTACGAGTTCATCCTCCATCGAAAGCCAACGTCTTGACCGGGGATCACCCGAACTTTCGACTCCGAAATCAGCTGCGGTCTCCGACTCCACCGCACCGCCCGGATCTTTTTAAAGACCCTAATTGTTATCGTAAACTATATCTCCACGTGTTGGTGAGCGTAATTATGAAGTTAGGAATTCAAAAGGTTTTTCCCTGGGTTTCCCCTCAGGTATGGGAGGATTCTAGACTACGAAGGTTCACCATTTAAATTTCCTAAACCAATTATTTTTCTCTGATTTACTTTATTTTTAGCGTCTATCAATTTTCATCGCGTTGAAAAGTGCCTCGGTCTACCTGTAGTAACCTTGTAATTATGCGTGATGAATGTACGGGACGAACCGCTTTAAGTGAGAATTACAACTAAAATTTACTAATCGAACAATGAATCCCACCTACAGTCTTAGTGGATTTATATTTATGGTTACACAGAAGATAACTTTCACGGCTACCGTCTAACAGGTGCGTCTTTGGGATGTAAGCGGTCCCAGGTTCGACTCCGGATGGAGCCAAATTTTCCTGAAAAGGGTTGACATATAACATTGGGCGGCAAATATAGTTTACTTATAATTTATCGACTGAAGAGCTTATTTTTATGTTATTGGTCTAGTTGAACGATTTTTAATGGACTTATTAATTATGGAAGCGTTTGTCTTTTTACGTCAGGACCAAAAATGTCTCACGAAAGTATCGGCTACACATATAGAATAATAATGAATAGTAGTGCGTCAGTCGAGTAACCTTGAAGTACTTTATTTCATGTAAATTTCATGACCTATATCCATCGCGTTCATGTAATAATTGATTTCTTTTTTATCCCCTTAATGTCTCATCCATTAGCGTAATTATTCCTTTCAGGTTTTATAGTTTGATGACCAGAACTTACCCGCTCAGCATTTTTATATACCCTCACACGAAATCTTTCCCCTCCGAATTCTTCTCCCAATTATTATGCATTAATATTAATTAATACATAACTTAATATCATTTAATATAGTTATGCTCCGGATTCGTCCTTCTCACATTTTAAGTTCTTTACTCCTCTATTCTTGGAAAAAGTTCCTTTCCTTTTATTTTTATTTCTTTAGATATTCTTCGAAGATACGCACGCATAATGTAATATTTTGCCTCTAATCCTTAGAGTACCATATAATTCGTACGAATATAATGCGGGAAGGAGGAGAGCAAAATGTTATTTGAAATAGTAGTATATTTCGGAATCTAATGTATTAGTTATCTCATGATTAAGATTAATATATTAAAATTATTCAATTTAAAATGGTTATTTAATCCTTTATATAACATTAAATTATAATTATATAATATAACAATAATTTTGTAGATAAATTTACATTGATAATAAAAAATGTACCATAAATTTAGTAGAATATTCTAATAATCATGGTAAATACATCATCATCAGCAGTTATATAAATAGTAATGAATCACAGAAATAAAACTTCCATAATCTAATAAAAAACGATATTTAAATTTTAAAACACAGCTGAAAGATATATTACCCAAGCTCAACATAGTTTTATTAGATCCCACCATTGAACTGAGTTTTGAAGAAATGAAAGGTAACTTCATTACTTATTCATTTAATATATAAAGCAATTACATCGAATTAAAATTCCACTCAGTATACCAGACTCCAAATGAATTCGGAAGTAATTACTTCCTCCTGTCGGAAAGTTTAATAAAGATAGTATCGTAATATCCGCCCGTAGATGACGCAACCTAAAGATCCTTCGAGATCGGCTCCGTCCATTTACACACGAAGTGAAGATTTTGATTCTATTCTAAAATTTTATTTAAACCGTCACAGAGATTCTAAATCGAAACGAAGGGATTATACAAATCACATATTTCACTAACTCCCGATTTTTTTAAATTTAGAAACGATTGATTTTTCCTAAACCACAATAGAAACCAACTCGACCGTATTTTAAAGGGGAGGTTTCTTAAGGGAAGAGAAACATCGAAATCGGAACGTGATGCATTTAGCCATCTTAATTTATCAGACGAATTCCTTGATCTCGCCATGCTTGCGACAGCATATAATTGGCTTTCCAAGTTCAGTGACAGGGAAGTGAATACGTAAGGATAATCACAGAGCTGTGGAGCTCGAACTCGGCTTGTATGCAAATGTCACAGGTTATTTCTTCTTGCATAAATACTTCCTCGAGGAAATGGGGATCTACGTGAATTTGTGAGTACGTCATTAGCTCTCGACGTAAAAACGTAAATTAACAATAGCAGAGGCATTGTCAAAGATACTTACTTCACGGGTTCGGATTTATCTTCGTTTCGGCAAATAGTCACGTTTCGTGCATTTCTTCTCCTTCAGCAGCGCGAGTCGATTGATGCAAATGGCTAGAAATTAATTCAAGGCGAGTCAGGCCTGCCTTTTCTTACGATAAATTTAATAGCCTGTCGTGCCTACCTGCACAAATCTTATCGCCCCATTCCATTATTACCTTTATCCTCGTACATGGGAGGAAATAAGTAACCGTTTCACTTCCATCAACATTGTGTCGTAGTGACATAGGGTTTTAAATAAACAATTAATGATTCGACAATAAGAAATGGATATTTATTATCCAACAAAAACCAGGACTGAATCCCACACAACTCTTACGTGGCTCGACTCCCTAACTCGCGGATGGTGTGACTACGCCGCGACTCCTCCTGCTCCGGATCTGCTGATGCTCGCTGGGTTGACATGACGCTGATCGGTGGATCTGCAACTTGCGGGGGTTGTATGAACTCCGAACCGCACGCTGGGGTTGCAGTAACACCGGACAGCGGGAGGCTCTCGAAACACGGGGTTGTATAACCCGTCACGTCGGAGAGTAACTCCCCGATTCCCAAAAAGTGCAGTCCTTATATACCGATCCTGGCCCAAGGATTTTCCCGCACTTTCTCTGTGATTCTTGGAAAGGGTCGGCGTGATGCTGCCTCCGGATGGTGTAATGCAGGGCGGAAGTATGGTGTAAAAAAAAGGACGGAAGTAACTCATTCGCTGTACTTTGTTACTCTCTGTACCCCACGTCCCTTAGCCTTTCGTCATGGCAGCATCCCGATATTTTTGGGTCCAACCCTATCCCCTGCGGCTCCGATGTCCTCGGCCAGGACGGTGGCCGAACCCTTGGGTCACCGACCTTCCTCTGACCAAGAGTCGGTTTACTAAATTTTGTCCCCTAAAGCAAGGGAATCGGGGAAACTCATTGCACTCCAACATCACCCCCTCGTCAGTTAAGACCCCGCGGTTTTTGGAGATCGAGCCAACATAAGTAAAATTTTCTTGATACATTGAATCCCACCAAAAATACAAAAGAGAAAAGAAGCAACAAACAACACATATAAGAACAGGTAAAAAAAATATAAACAAACAGAAATCACTCTCACATAAGGATTGACAGCACATTTAGTCCTTTTGTCATTAATCTCATCTTTCATGCCTAAATATTCTCCGACAACGCATTAAAAATTCACCATTTTTCATACCGTCACTCAGTTTCAAAAACAATCACTTATAGAACCCATAAATTCACAAAATATTCACTAGTATTCCCATTCAGTTTGTTGCCAATTGGCCTCGTCCTTCAAAGTTGAATATTCATTGACATCATTTGCCATTGAAGCATCATTATACAATCATTCACTAGTCATGAAACCTGTCTATCTTCACTTCAGATTTACCCGCATATCACGCACATACATGATACCCATAAAATTTCAGATAAAAAAATTTTACATTTCTTTCACCTTTAAAATTTCACATAAATGATCCTTTCTTCCTATGCCACTTCACTAAATATTCAATTGCATCTTACGTTCATACGTGGCCCAAAACAAAAAAAAAAACAAGAAATCCCTTAAAATAACCTTTCTTTCCTATTTTCTATCACTTAATATTCTCACTCGCATCTAATGTCATCAACATTGTACTCGCCTTACACTTGTCTCCTGTATTAGTCCGTTTTTCTGACAATTTGCTCTCTTCCTCGAGAAACTGCCGCGTCCCTGGACCACTACTCTTTCCGCTCGCCGTGGGATGTCCCGCTTCCTCCGCGAAGATCCCCGTCAGCATCCTCAGCCACCGCGTCCGAGAAGAGATGACGTCCCGAACGCTGTAGCTGCACTCCTTCATTCTCATTGAGAGATTAATTCGGTTCAGCATTTGGATAATGAGGAGGGCCATGAAAATTATTGGCTTGCAACACGCGTCCAGAATTTCAGTCTCTTTAGCCGATAATCCTCCTTGACCGCCGATTATTAGAGCCCTCGTGTTGGCTCCTTCTGCTTTCGCTCCGCCATATCTCTCAGCGATGACTCGGTTGGTTCCTTGCATCCCCTTTCTCAGCACGCGGTCCGCTTTCCTGCTCCGGTTGCCCGTATGCCCTGGTCCTTCAGCCGCGGAATCTCTGGATGCGGAAGTCTTGATTGATACGCCCGATGCCTCCTTGCCATCCATGGAGCGTACTTGAGGCTTCGTCTTCTTCCTTTCTGCCGAATAGCCCTCATCCTCTCTCGTGTCGTCTCCGGCTCTCCTCCGCGACGATCCCTTTCCCTGGGTTCGCGGAAGATTCCGCAAAGGTAGCCGCGACTCTGCAGTCCTGGAAGTCTCCGCCGATGTAGTCCGCGTGTGGTCTCTCTCACTCATCTGCTCCGCGCCGATCTTCTCCCTCGGGTAGCCGGTAGAGGTAACTGCGGAATTCTGCATCCTCGGAGGTTTTCTGAATATAAACCTCTCTCCGCGGAAATGATTTCCTCTTTCGGATTGAATATGCACCGTCCTGGCCGTCTCCCTTCCTCCAAAACTCGAGGGGACCTGTGATCTTATTCTGACTCGCATTGATGGATTATTGTCGATCGATCCCCTCTGGTATGATGAGGAACTGCTGGATTGGGGGCGACTTTTTCTGACTCCGGATTCAACCCTTTCCTCCATGGGGCAACTCATGGGTGTGCAACTTCGTACTCTGCGAGTTCCTCGCAAGAATAATTTGCAATTCATTCGCCAATGACCCATTCTCCCACAATGGAAGCAGCTTTTTAAATACACGGGGCTGGTACGAGCGAACTGCCTTGAGCCATTGCGGGAATAGTGCTTTTTAGTCTTTTCCGTTTTTCTTAAGTTACTTGCACTTGATTGAGGTTCAACAAAATTAAAATTTTCAATAGATTTTGAAATCGAATTTGAACTTAGCGAGGATAAAGGGTTTACCAGCGATCTTTCTTCCGGAATAAAATTCCGAATACCCACATATTGACTTCTACAATTTCTCACGTTTGCTTCCTCCATCAAAGCAAATGTTTCTGCTTCCAGCATATTTTGCGGATTGCGCACAAAGACAAAACGACCAATTTCCTCCCTCAGCCCGACACGGAATTGCGAATAAATTCGATTTTCCATCGTTAACCCTATTATATCCGGAAATAAATCATTATACGCTTCTAGGAGCTGAGATGCAATTTTTCGAAGCCTTGTGGAATACTCAAGTACTGTTTCCTGTGAACCCTGTACACAACTGATAAACATCTTTTCCAGAACAACAGTAGATAATTTAGGGCCAAACCTGAGTTTCATAAATCTGGAAAATTTTGCAAAGGAATCTAAAATATGTGGATTGTATAACACATACTCAGCCGCGGAGCCTCTTAACCGTAGCCGCGCTATGCACAATATTTGTTCTTCAGACCAAGAACCAAGACAGCTAATTAATCTGACACATTCAAGAAACCTCTCTATGGAAATATTATTTTCCCCGCTAAAACACGGAATCAACTTTATTAATTCCCCTATACCGCTTGTAGGAGCGGGGCCGTTTGATTTTGACTCTCCATACGAGTTGGTGGACTCGTCGGTAATATCATTCGAAGTGAATGGATTTTCCGCATCGTAAAGAAAAGGATTCAAATTTCCGGGAGCCATTATATTGCGTAAAATACGAAACGGCTAATTTCAAAACATCAACGAATAATCAACGTGGAAAAAGAAAAGACTTCAGAATTACAGCCTCCGATACATTCCTCAACCACAGATGTAAAGTAACACAACCATTCACGGAAAACTTAACATTTACACACGTACGATACAAATCAACCCCAGAATCCTACGGGTAAGGGTTTCGTGATCAACCCAATTTAAACAATTCTATCAAAAACTTGCCTTAGTGACCAAATGTCACGTTCATTATTCTCCTCGCGGGAAACTACGGTCCGGATCGGGACATCAACTTCTTTATCCTTAATATCTGATTACCCGCCGTTATCATCGCCTGTTTCCAATTTGTTAATAAGGACATCATCCACTTCGCGGGAACTACGGTCCGAAGCAAGAAATCAGCATTTACCACAATCGCTGATCACTCGTCGTTATCATCGCCTGTCCCTGATTTATCAATAAGACCTCTTCCACTTCGCGACAATTGAAATTAAAATCACTGCAAATAATCAACCTTACCTAAGCAAAAAGAGAAGCTAACAACGGATTCGGAGCAATTGACAACACCTGACACCCTTTATGTCAGTGTTAAGGAGAAACACACAAAAAAATCTTGCAAAAATCAATGTGACATCCTATGTCGTGGTGTAGAAACTTAAACAAAAAGAATAAAAGAAATTTCAAACAAATTTACTTCCGCGCAAAGGGACATCAGCGATAGTTTCAGACCACATGAGAACAACATAGTGCAGAAAAATGGGAGATGAGATAAAACTGTCTCAAAAATTACTGAAATTTCCAATTAAAATAAAAAATTAACGAAAGAAATGAAAATTAATTCTACATCCGTCCCACAAGGGAAACTATGGATTCGTCTCACCTGACACCATTTTATGTCAGTGTTAAGAAAATTAAACAAAGATAAATCAAAACTATTGCAAAGATTGATTCTACTTCCGCGCAAAGGGAGACTAACAACGGGTTCGCACCACATGACAACACCTGACACCAATTTATGTCGTAGTGACATAGGGTTTTAAATAAACAATTAATGATTCGACAATAAGAAATGGATATTTATTATCCAACAAAAACCAGGACTGAATCCCACACAACTCTTACGTGGCTCGACTCCCTAACTCGCGGATGGTGTGACTACGCCGCGACTCCTCCTGCTCCGGATCTGCTGATGCTCGCTGGGTTGACATGACGCTGATCGGTGGATCTGCAACTTGCGGGGGTTGTATGAACTCCGAACCGCACGCTGGGGTTGCAGTAACACCGGACAGCGGGAGGCTCTCGAAACACGGGGTTGTATAACCCGTCACGTCGGAGAGTAACTCCCCGATTCCCAAAAAGTGCAGTCCTTATATACCGATCCTGGCCCAAGGATTTTCCCGCACTTTCTCTGTGATTCTTGGAAAGGGTCGGCGTGATGCTGCCTCCGGATGGTGTAATGCAGGGCGGAAGTATGGTGTAAAAAAAAGGACGGAAGTAACTCATTCGCTGTACTTTGTTACTCTCTGTACCCCACGTCCCTTAGCCTTTCGTCATGGCAGCATCCCGATATTTTTGGGTCCAACCCTATCCCCTGCGGCTCCGATGTCCTCGGCCAGGACGGTGGCCGAACCCTTGGGTCACCGACCTTCCTCTGACCAAGAGTCGGTTTACTAAATTTTGTCCCCTAAAGCAAGGGAATCGGGGAAACTCATTGCACTCCAACAATTGTGTGATGGCAAAAAGAAACCTCACGACTTTTTTAAGATATGCCACGCCTCCGAAAAAACCTGGATTCCTAGCATGTACCTTGTCTCTCCCCAACATCTTCCTCTCCTACCATCCCTCATATAAAAAAAGGGAAAAAGATCCCTGCCCTTCCATCAAAAAATGCCCGATAAAGACCACAGGCTTTACCCAGCTCTCACCAGAGGAGTTAATAGATAACAAGCCCCCAACGCGAAGGGCCTTACGAGAGGGATGGCTATGTGCGTTCCTCCCCCTTCTGAACTACAGAATGGATTCAAGTCACGTCCCAAGGACGTCAGAGCTGCTGCACCATCACCCCCTGTTTTCCAACCCTCTCACCCCATCCTTTTCGGCGCCTCTCCGAAGATCTCCCACCCACTTGCCTCTAGGAAAACCCCTTCTTTCCTCCCCGTCTTCCTCATCCTGCAGCACACGATTTCCTAGCCGAGAGACCTCTCGTGTACACCTCCCAGTGAGGACGGAACATTCGGTTTCTACGTCCGGCGTTGCCGGATTTGGCAACTCGAAGGTTAAGGCATTCCTTCCCCCGTCCACGTATAAAGCGTTTGTTCTACCTCTCGACGGCGTCTGTATATATAAAAAGAGAATGCCCCCCTACCCCATTTTCGTCTCCATACCCGGCTTGCATGGTTTAGCATTCGGAGACGGTCATGCATTGTCGATGAGGCGGAGATATTCGTGTGTGCACGCATTCACCTCCTTGAATATATTGAGCGGTTGGGATGGGACCTTGGTGTACCCTAATTCTTAACCCGATCAGCTGGGAGGCGGCGGCTCAGGGGTTCGAAAATGTGGGTGCCGATTTAATTTTTTTCCTCGCCCTTTTTCGGTCGGGATGGTCTGGGGATGACGGATGTTGCGGTGTCTCCAGACGTCGGACGTGATGGTCTGGGCGTGTGCTCGGGGCCCGCGGCGGTTTTTGATGGCCGGGCGTGCGCCTCTTTGCCCACGGAGGCATTTTTTCACTCGATGCTTTTCTGATTGACGATGAATGCTTTCTTTCCGTGCGCTACAGACATTTTTAAGAAAGGAATTCGAAATTGTAATGAAGTAATCTTCTCGATAAAGCACCCAATTTTGGGGGCGCTATGCCACAGATAAGGAATACACGTAAATGGCTGGTGAATTAAAATACTTGTACTTTATCCTTTATTATCGAAGCCTGAAGATGTGCGTGCTCTTGGGAAACAGGTCGCAAAGAAAATATCGTAGCAGAATGAAAATTTTCTTAATTTGTATGGAATGTCCCCCCATTCAGGTTAAGATGGAGAGTGTTGATGCCAGTGATACTTCAATATGAATATTCCGCTAAGGATGCTTATCTGTTATCACTCTCAGGAAAAATAATTATTTAATAATTTTTAATTATTATATTAATTAGTACGATGACTTTCGTTGAATGATTGCCGAAATCAAGTAGCAGAGTAGAGGTAAGCTAACGGTATGTACAACTATAATTATGTCTACATATGGTTTATTTCCCGTTTTTAAGTGCGAGCTGCAAGGTATATGACGTTTCATCTCATGTGTAGCAGAAAAAAGATAAACTTTTAAGGGAATCAATGGAAAATTTGCTTATTCCAACAGTTTGAAATTATTTATAATGGCGCCTTACATTGGGTCTTCAATGGGGTATGCTGTCATAAGAAATATAATAAAAACTTTGCATATTGAATTGCTGAAATCGGGAAACATACAATTTTGCAGCTTTTAGGACTTCCGGAAAACTTTAAGTCTTTAGAGAAACAAAATATGATACAATCTTAGGAGAGATTGGTACATGTTGGGATTTACCTAAAGATTATATTGGAGAGATGCCGATACGGCTAATCTTCATTTTGAGAGGAAAGCATTGCTTTGTGTTATTTCCTGGTTGATTATGGGAGTACTAACATGATTCTGAGCAAACTCTGTAGTGAGTGAAGCTAAAAAATAAGCTTTACTGTGAAACTGCACTGTGAACCTCTAGTGGTTTCTCGGAGTTATACTCATCATTAGCGAGGTTAATTGAAATGGAGAAAGGTAATTAAATCGGGAATATCTCCACGTGCACTAGCTCATAGTTAATGACAATGACATTTTCAACGATAATTGAATTCTTGCCTGATTACTTAGCTATATTAATTCCAGTCAGTATGCAAGCAATTCGTTGAGGACGATTGAAAATCTTAAAAATGGAATGAAATACGGGATATCGTGTATTTTCTGTTTTTTATTTATTAAAAATTTTGTCAGCTACTCTTACAGTATGAAGGAAATGACCTCCTCTCGTTAATAAGATCCATAAATAGCTTTCTAAACACGATTAAAAGGCAAAAGGTTTCAAAGTCAATTCTAACTCTTTTCTCGCATTTCTTCATCATATTAATTTTGTCGAGCTGGAAGAGATTGTGGAATACTCTAGAGGCAATTCCTTTCAAACCCAAAGGTGACTGAACATCGTCGACTCTGTGAAGGAGACATGTCTAAGGCACGAATCACGATAATCTCATTTAAAGCCTCGAAGGAAATAAAATTGCTTCATCGAATTATATCCCCAAGATCATAAAGGGCTTCGTCTCTTACATAATTTTCCGCAATCCCTCACAAACATGTTGCATGGTTTTCCTTCAGTAATTTTGGGAATTTGTTTGAGATGCAATGTGTAAGTGGATCTTCTCATCATAAAGTGGTACATCGAATGTAAACGAAAGCGATAAATGAAGTAGAAAATTTCAGATATATTATCTACAGTTAAAACTGAACCCAAATCTGGGAAATAAAATCGCGAACCGAAAATCGTTATTCCATAGATGTTTGTCGATTTGCATACTATTTATGAGTAGCAGTAAAGAAATTTACTATTGATGTATGTGGCAACAGACTAACATAAATGTATCAAATAGTATTTAGTAATCAATCTCGTTTCGATCTTATTAAATATTTTATATTAAAAGTATGTAATTTTAATTTTGTGAAAATTATGAAAAAAGTTTATCATATTAGAAATCTTCAAAAATAAAAAAAATTAAATATTATATTTTAAGTTTGTAGCGAATTATATTCGGTTAGGACTGCTATACAGTGGTCGATTTAGAAAAACCATATCGAAAGCGACGTATGGAGCTCAGATTAAACCGTTCTAAAGACCGGTAAGAAAACCGGCACGAAAAGATTTCTATTCGACGCTCTAACATAAATCAGTAATTCGTCAAAACTTCTTTGCATTAAGTTTATCTTATTTATTAACATCATAAATTAATTATAGAATGAGTATCATACGGAACATCACCAGCTGTCATCATTGATAATTCCACTACAACGGGGGTAATCGACCGTCTATCTCAAATTAAATTAACCTTTGGAATAATGAGATTTTACGCAATTTCATCTGATCTTTCGTTATTTTCTAGTCTCCGCTTCATGTATTCCATCACTAACACAGTCCATGCGTGAAAGAGCGGAAGATGAGTTTAAATGAAATCAAACCTTCCACGCCTCTTGCACTTTATTGATGCAATCATGTCAATTACTCTCGAGAGCCAATTGCAAGAAAAGGCACTCGAGGAGTAAAATGACCTCTCTGGAACGGAATGGCTCATTCAATTAGAAACTAAGTCGTCCAAGGGACGGCATACCGCAAGACCCTTGCTATACCTAGAAAAAGAAGCGAGGTAATGAGCGAAGCGATCCTCTTGTCCAACGCCTTGACCTTGGAAGTCACCGGCAGCCGGCTTTCATGAGCCGAACCCCTTGAATGGTACGAGCATTCGTCATAGCTCAGCCAGAGATGACCGAGCTTCCACTGGACCGGTGAAGAATCTACTGAGAATTCTCGGGCAGCAAATAATATCCTCAACTTTACTCCGCTTTGTGTACTACCGCTAGAATGTCAGTTATATGGTATCTTTGCTACGTCGCTATCGGTTTCACTTTTACTATACGCTTATATTAAAGGTTGCCACTGGGAGGTACAGAAGACACATTTAATACTACGATTGTCCATTGAAGAGGTAAATAAATAAGATGTAAACATTAAGGGAGTCCACGAAATTATTCAATATTTCCGCTCAGAGTTAGATAATTTTAATTCATGAAGGATGTGCTTGTGGGTGAAATAAATGGTAATCTATTTACAAATTTATAAATTTTTATTGACAGATATATGTTTGTATGAATTTCAAAATTAAATTCGTAAAGCAATAGGTATAAACTTAATAAACTATTAATATACTAAGGCCCCTTTGACCAAGATAAGTAATCAGTAGGTATCAATGAGGTTCCCACATAGACAAGTATGACCGATGAAAGCGGTGCAGGGTTCCATTCTCGGGGGTTCACGCACGATATTTCCTTAGATGTCGAAGCACTTTTAATACTATCGATACTAGGTACCAGTGATGAAACTAACAATTCACTATCTTTAAGTTTTATATTATTTCCAAGTCTTGTTTCTGATATGCTTAATAAAAACTTTGTTTCTTATACCAGCAGTCAGTTGAAAAATTTCAACTAGATACTCGGTCCCTATTAAAAGTGTCAGCTTTTTAAAAGTTCTTTTATTATAAATTCATACGAGAGATCGTAAAACGCACATTTTATTCTTAACTGATATCAATTAATTCAATAATGAATCGTATTCGGTGACATTTTTTATGTTAGAAATTATCTTAAATAGTTAGTTCTTAAAAAAATTGTTCGTTTTTGAATGTGACCTTATGAAATAGAATTTTACTACTTGATCGAATTCAAAATATGCAAATATGGTTCAGCTATTCAGCTATCAATCCTTACTGGGATAGAATATCGTATGAAACGAGCAAATATTAGATTCTTAGGAGTATGTGCCACTACTGAAATTCAAGAATGGAAATTCTAGTGATTCTATCTAAATTACGTTTGATTATGGTCTAAGTTGGCAGAAACCGGTTATGTGTTTTATAATGTTATGATTTATCAGTGTATTTAATGTAATAGTGATTGTATTAAAAATTTAATCGTGATTTTATTTTTTATTTGTACGGAAAATATATTCAATTTTAATGAAGTTCCGCTTGGTTAAGCTTTCAATTATTGATTATATATAATTAAATCAATCAGCTGCAACGCTGTATGAAGCGGAAGTTAAGCAGAATAGGAATGAAGATAAAGTAAGGGTACGTAAATTTTCTACTAATGCAGTCGATAAAAATATTGCATGCAATCGCTTTTCTTTTGAGACTTTATAGCTCTATACGAGAGTGACCTTTTGAATAGCTCACAACCGGGTTGGTTTCCCATTATATTCAGAGAAGATATTCCCTTTGATGGTCTTCGTAGTTCTTATCTCCGTCTTTTAGCATTAGCAATGAGATGGCCATTTATCCGTCGCTGGAAGCTTCACATTAAATGCCTAATAAATCTTTCCGATAAATGTGGAATTCCTACGTTCACCCGACGAATCGAACAAAGATTCGTACAATGCACGGTGATCTTCGGAATTTTTATACGCACGAATGGATTTCTGTCGCACTTATATAATTCCACCGACATCTTTCCTTATTGAAGGAATTCTGTATAGAGGACACATCCATCTCCCGTAAAGGAGCTCATAATACTTGTCCTTGAGAAAAATATTCAAGTAGATAAAAGAAAAGCAAGATCGCTGCACGCATACTTATCGAATTACCTATCTGAATTGTATTACTCATAGGGTAGCGATCTTTCACATTCCTGCTCAAGGACATTCATGAATCGCATTACTCGTGAATGGATGTCCCGTCTTTGCTCTTTACTCCTCATTACAGAAATCACCTGCATGTCGATTTCTGGGTCATAAATATCGCACTTCTTTCCTTATTTCCACTGTCAAGGCCGATTATCAAAGAGGGAATGATTCAACAAGTGAAGGACTCGAAGCAGTCAATAAAGGTGATTCTTTCCTCGAAAGCAGCTTTTCCTCCACTCACTGAAAGGCATACAGCTGTTATTGTTGGGAAATATCTCGATCACCGTATGTAGTCATTGCTCATATAACTTCATTCGAATGCAACGTCTATTTTCCTGTTGCTTATCATCTTTAACTTTGATTTGATGGGAATATTCATGTACAGGTTGTTCGAGTATGAGGTGTGTAAGAAATGTTATCAAAATGCAATAAAATTTTTTCAAATCGTTTACAAATACTCAATGATATGGGAAATAAGACAATCAATATTTGAAAACGAAATATTATTGCTGGAGCATAAGATATTTATTCTCAAAAAAGTGCGAGTCATAAAATAAAACTGAACATTTTTGAAATGTGGTTAGTTCAACAATATATATGGTTTTGTAAAAGTACAAACATTCTTATTGTGTTATAAAGAGTATAATCATTCTTATTACAATAAATGATTTCGTAAGCGAGTCATGTGGATGGAGCGTGGATTTTGGTTTTAAATTTTCAGAATTTCAGGGAAAACGAGTTTTAGAGATAATTGGAAACAACACTGCTTATGTCCAAGAAGTATTTGTGTACTTTTCGAGTATTAAATCATATAACTTATCATTGAATTTACCAGGCTCATCTAAATTTCACGAAATATTCTTAATTTTTGTTAGTCAATACAGGTTTTCCCTTCTTTATTATATACTCTTGTTTTAAGTCACGAAAATAATTTATGAATTAATTCCATGCTATCTTTGAGATGATATATTCAACGAAATACTGAGTTACGGTGAAATGCATATTCTAGGTATTTTTCAAAAAATTCAAGACCTGGGAACGCTTTGCTATTCAAATAAATGATTGCATAAGTTTTCCAGCGCTTGAAGTAGTTTTGGTTTTCTTCAATGGAAAACTAAGACGAACGAAAGCCCATATTTATCGAAATTTCACGTGGAACTGGATAGCGCTCTATTTATCGCTCACAGTTCTATCATTTGAGATGTAAAAGAACCGATTATGGAGGCTGCATTTCTGTAATGGTCTTCTCAATCACATTCGTTGCAACTCACTTCGCGATGAAAGTAATTTCTCTCCAAATTTCGTTCGGAAATTCGAATTACCATCCTCTTTTTTTGACCCGGAGTTCCCTCGTTGCAAGTTTTCCACGTCTACATCCAGAATTCATATTTCGGCCCGGCGTAGTTTAATTTGCACGGATCAAATCCGAGAAATTCTTCCTTATTTTTCGAGCATTCCACGCGCTCGTGTCTTTTTTCTCCTTTCGTCTTCGAAAGCGTATTTCATCTCGATTCCGCTTAAGATCGATGGTCTAACTTTGAATTCAATTTTCTCGTTTAAAAACCCTAAGAAATCGTTTGAAATCCTCATTCCATCCCGTCACGTAGGATTAACGACTTCCTTCAATTAGTAACCCTTTCCAGAACGAAGTTTTCCCGTCCTACTCGACCCAACGGGTGACAAGTCTTCGCTTTTTCGTCAAGTATTAATGGCTTTTTTAATCTCCGTTTGGAAAACATTTTCCATTTTTTTTGCTGCCACCAAAATTTTCCAAATCAATTAGTGCTTGTTACTTTGTTGAATTTTAGGTGATTTTCCAAGGTGAACGGTTTTGTGTTGAGTGTAACATTCTTTGTTTGTTGGATATGGATTGCTATATTTGTCTTTATTAAACCATACAGCATGAAGATGAATGATTTGCACGATGTATCTGCAAATTTATGGGGGCAGGAATTTAACTTTTTCCGCCCGAAGTTTGGTTCGAACCTCATCTCATTCACGATCAGCTGCAAATATTTGTTGAGAGGGCCTTAGTTGGCAAAATATGGATTGAGGTCGTTATCTTATCTTTCTATGATGATAAGTTTGCTATGAGCAGAACAAGTTGAGCATTACGATCTCGTGAATAACACTTATCATGGTAGTCAATAAGGACTGACTGGGAGAAACGTCATTATTCAGCATCATTCATACCTAAGTATTTATACCTTTTGTATTTTAGTTAGAATGTTTTATCTTATGTTTTTATCATATTTTTTATTTACTTTGTTTACTATCTCATTTTTTTTCTGATTTTATTTTATTATTATTTCTGTAATTTCTTTATAGTACTGCTTTTCTAATTTTCTATTCTTACAAAGTTTTCTTTCATAACTTTTAGCTTGTACTATCAGTAGGTTTGCGCAGGTTTTTCACACCCCCCTTCTTTGCGGGTGTTTTCCTGCAGTGGATATTTTTTCCTAAGATATCACCTTAGGTTTTTTTTGATCCACTCCTAAATTTTTCCTCTCTATTTCGCTATTCACATACACATAACTTTTTATGTATGTAATATTATTGACGAAAGGTTAGATGGAAGAAGAGACTTTTCAGTCTCAATCTCGCCTTAATAAAGACCTTATAGACCTTAAGTGACTTTCGTATCATCACGGCAATGACTGAGAGGAAAGTAGATAAAAATTACATTTTGCTTTATCCTCAATCAAAACAAAAGATAATACTCCATTCTAACTTTCGTGGATGAAGCCATGTGAAACAGCTTACAAATCAAGATCAATCAATGAAAACCTTTTCAAAATAAAGTACATTCACAATTATTATCCTCCAGAATCTTGAGGAGCTAGCTAAAGCCAAACGATGGCAAGTTTGTAGGAAAATACCAGCAGTATTTAAACCTCAGTAACCTAAGCAGTATCATAACCTCTCTGATATTTTTAGGTATAAAATAAAAAATTATATCAAAAATTATTATTACGTCTATTATTACTTCTGTATACAACTTTGGATTATTCATTACTTATAGCGTTTTTCCATCTTAATCACAGCATCTCGACAGTGAAACAAAAAGAAGGAATTTCATGTTAAAAATTTTCTATAAATTTTGCTTCCTTAAAGAAATATTCGAGAAACTGGGAGCATTGAGAAACAGAATTAGTCACACAATTTCTGCAAATAATGCGACCAGCCTGAATTTAGCTTGGGTAGTAAATGCCCCCTAAGTTGTATCGAGTTTGACAACCTGCTCAAGTGCATACATCTCTTGAATCTGATGATAATCGAACTGATTAATTCATTGTGTACCTCAGACCTTGCCCTACTAATGGAAGGTTACAGATTCGACCGGAATCTAATTACCTTTATCCTATAAAATAGTACAAAAATTAACTTTCGAATAATATTACCCTTGAGGTAAGCCGGTAAGTTTTCTCATCTTTGCCCCTGAATTAACCATCTTTTTTTCCATTGAGTGTATCCGTCATTAGAAGCAATGAGTAAGCATGAGCCACTAAAATGTCCGGCAATATTTGCCCGTAATTCATAAAAGATTCACGTCAATGGAAACCGCATCGAGCAGCTTATCGTGTAGGAAGCCTTGCATGTCACAATCGATAATTATTACATTTTCCTAATAATCGCACTATTGGAACAGTGACAGTTCTAATGACGGGAATGTTTCGCAGGGTGTCAGTCCGCTTTTAACCACGAAGAGATGGCAACATGTACAAATTGGCATCGTAAGCGCCCAGACACGACGCACTCCCTCACGAGGTGGCGGTTTGGCCATGTTATTTTACTTTTTGTTCCAATCGACGCTGTCCAACAAAATCGAACCGTGCACATGTATTTTGCATTTTGGAGTTGGACATCGAACATGGATCTGTAATATCCCCGAGGGAGTCTGCGATAATTGTCAGCTTTGCTCTCTCAAAAAACGGGAAAATTATGTCATGGAATCCTCATACTATGTAGTATCCAATGAATGTATATAACTTTATAAAATTGTTACGCTATCACAAATGTAGTGCTGTTTCAATCGTCTTAAAACGTCAATAGTCTCGTCAATAGTCAGAAAACGAAAAATTGGCTATTTTCGAAATGTGTTCTATTATCATATAGATATAAATAATTAAGTAATATTAAGTTATCTATTAGCAAGATCAAAATTTTACGGTATCATGCGAAAGATACTGAGATAATCCCATAGTTATGAGTTATTCTATTTGAAATGAACAGGGTAGAGTTTATAGTTGTGGTAGTACCAAAGTATATCAAAGTACATTAAATTAGAAATGTTGGTTGTTTAATAATTAAGTTTACTCTAATCAATTACTAATTTTACCTCATGTAAAAATCACAGGTGAAATGAGTGAAACCGATTGGAAGATCACGAAAATCGAAAACATATTTGAAAGATTGCTTTATCTTCTCCTTCGGAGACATGAAGCATGGAGATGAATTCTTCGCTAATCTATAATGGTAATTATTTAGATTATACAAATTCACTCATTCCTTACGTATATATATTTTAAGTGGTTGATTTTGCAGTTTGATATCAATTGGTAAGAAAATGTGCGGTATTCAAGATACAAGCAGCAGTTTAGTAGCCTAAGGGCTCCCTGAGGCTGCTTCACTTTCGTACCATCTGCAGCTGGCCCTGGTTAGGCAAGCCTTTTTTAAAATTTAAATATTTTGAATTATTATTTTCATCATTCATTTGGGGAAAGGGGGTGATCACTCCACTCTTGATGATCTTAGTTGTAGTATTAGCAATTTTTCAATTACTTGACAAAGAAGAAGGAAATTTTTCCATGATCACCATACATCTACCACATTTATCACGCTAAAATAGCGTTTAAAAATTTCATTGGACATGAGTTCATAAGGAAATTGTTTTATATAATTCCGTTCCCCTCTTTGGAAAGCACCGCCCCTTGGCAAATTTCTAGATTCATCTAACTCATCGGTTTGTTCCACAGTTTAGATGCATCTCAACTTAACGATAAATCGTGATCGTCCAAAACCATACTTTGGTCGATATCTTGATCGCGCTTTACCGGATAGCTTGCCGCTGACTTATGAATCGAAGACCCATCTCCCCATCGCACAACCCGAAGACATTCACTCCGAAGCATTTTTCTCCATTCACACCTTGGTGGTGCTCCGTTCGGCTCACATCAAAGCATTGACTCATCGCATCTGGAACTTCAAGCGCCGGCGATCACGTCCGCGTTTTTTTCAACGCTGTTCATCATTTTGATGACTTCTTATCCGAACCTTGCGTCCACCAACCTTCTTAGAGGCTATATCTCTATCATCCTACACCATATTGTACGATATTAGGCTTGACCGATACTGTTTCACCGAAACTCCCTTTAGCCGACAGCTAAGTGCTTTCTGTCTCATTCAGTTGAGCACACAGTTATAAACATCATATTTACTTTACACATCGTAATTGACATCATAATTAAATATTTTAATTCAGGAAATCATAAGGTGACTAAATACACTATTCCCTATTAATATAAGGAAACAAATCAAGATGAGAAATGATAAATTTTATTTTCTACACGAAGGAAAACTTTTTATGTTTTTACTGCTCTTTTTCTTGTTAAGAATAAACGGAAATTCTTTTAAAATAAAAGACATAGGATACTTTTAGGATATTTTTAAATTACCATTGAAAATTAATTTAAGTAGTTCAAAATCAATTGTTGAGAAGAACGATTTACAATTGATATTTGAAAATAATGTGTAATTAATACGATATTACAATGAAATGCTCTGTAAAACCTTCTGATTACTTTTTAGTGAATAATATTTGAGATCAATGAATGAATAGTCCATATTATGTACAGTAATAGAAGACATCTGTCTAACAAAGTCATCCAAATCGAGTGCTAAGAGGAAATCTATCAAACGTATAAGTTTGGAATGCCCGAAAAACTTTTAAATGTAAACTCTTCAAAATTACTTAAAATCAATTGATATTTTATATACATTACTTTAATATTGTCGGCACTAGTGAACATTACATTCATTAAAGTCTCGTTGGTGTGACGAGCCATTGCATAAGGGATATCGGTCAAGTGAGAGTCGGCAAAACGGGAGGATTCCCCCCTTTAACGCAGTAAAAACGGCGACACGTAACAATCTCTCGCTTGCACGTCGATTCGAGCGGAACAAGTGACTCACATTGGCGATATCCGCTTGCGTGAGATAAATATGGATGGAATGGATGTTTATGTGGGGAAGTTTTAACGCTCGCCAACATAAGCAATCGAAACTTTGGGCGGAACATAGTCGGATACGTGTTGTCCATAAGGTGTGGAAGGAGAGGGGCATCGCGACAAGATGATCGTAGAGGAATGCCGGAGGGGCGGAGGAGACCAACTCGGAGGCTTTGCTCAGCTCTGTAACCACTATCACCTGTCGTTCTGGGTTTCAGGCTGAAGGACTCGTGTTACATGCTCCAGGCACGTTATTTGAGTTCCGCCTACTGGTTAACAAGGGGAGGGCGTTAAGGGGATAGACGTAGTGTGTGTTACTTGCTCACTTAATTTCTTGTTCTTTTGAAAACAACGAGAGGGCTTTTAAAATAGCCCGGCCTGAGTGAAATGTTCTCGCTTTTTACGGGGTTGATGGTTGTAAATTGCTTTGAAATTGGAGGCGAACGTGTGAAGTGAATGGGAAGTGAAATCGCTTTTGCTGTTTTTTCTTTTAAGGGGTTGTCTTGAGCGATGGACTGCGGAGGATTGCTGGTGGGATATGAAAGGGAACGGGAAAATGCATACATATTCTGATCGAATCGCTTGTATTTGTAATAAATTATGGATGATAAGAAAAAACTAAAATGTTATATCTGTTTCGGTCTTTACGTAATTTTGATCAGCAAATGTAGTTGAAGTATAATTAAAACAGTTAAAATGTAACAAAACTTTATTCAGTCACTTTCTTCATATATGTGGATAGTTTCGTAGAATTAATTAACTATGAAATATGTGAATGGAAAATTCCTACCCTATGACGCTGACTACTACGTTAAGGGAGGAGCAGAATGATTACAAGAAAGTCTGACATGTTTCAGAGGCTTTCTTCCGAATAAACATTCATTGAATTATAAAAAATAGTCCATGGCAGTAACTTCTAGGCAGCTATTTCAGGTATTTTTCAACCCTAGAGTTTTACTCTCTAATTGTAGACGATAGATCGAAATTAAACGATTAATAGTATTCGTATTAATATTACTTATTACTAATGTACGGTAATTCTGAAGTGTTTGGAAATAAAAATTGTCTTTATTCTTTGCGGAATCGTATATATATAATACACTGTGTAAAAATATATATGGGTGGTCTGAAAAGTTTCCGACATTTCTCCATTTCTCGACGTTTTCTGAAAATTTCTGAAATATCTGGGGTCGGAAACTTTTCACACTACCCTCGTATGTCATAAGTTTGTAAAGATCGTATGTGCTTTGTATTATATGTATTAATTATCTTTACATTTATGGAATACAAAAAAATAAACTTGAGGACTTATATTTTTTCATGTTAGAAGCAGTTAAATTCTACTATTAAGAATAAACTGTAGTTATTAATTATATGCTTATCTTTCTTAGTGATATTACCTGTCCTTTGTCTAACTTAATGTAAGTCATTAATCACACCATTTTTAATTGACTTAGATTAATACAAATACAATTGCATTTAGATTTTAAATCCTATCTTGAAATTGTTAAAAATTGTAATTAGAATTATTTTTTAATCATTCTTATTGTCAATCTCAAATTCTTCAAAATAAATGTAAGAGAATCCATCAAACTCAAACGAATGGATCTGAGTTCTATTGGAGGGACGATACTTTCAAAGCATGAAAAATGAAAGCATGGCAAATTCCTTTGAAAAATCATAAAATTAAATCTATGAAAGGATGAGAATTGTACGGGATCGAAAAGAACAAAGGATCCTTTTATGGGAATAAAATCTCAATAAATACACGCCCTCCATTATTTCTCAAAATCGAGGTCACCCTCCTCGACCTCTCGTAAAAACTGCCTCGGGTCGAACTCAATTTCCACAAAAATCCACTAAATTCGCGAATTTCCACCCAAAGGACTGATGTTTACGCAAAAAGCAAAGAATCCGTTTAAAATGCCTCTGGAATCGTGTAAGCTCCAATAGTCGGCCGAGGCGTAGCAATATCTTCCCGTAAGAATAACCTTTGAATCATCGCGGATTTAAAGCCGGTGCAGATAAAGGTGTAGCCTTTTTGTTATCTACCGAGGTATGCCTCCCATTGTTCCAGGTCCGTCATGCGGTGTTCACTTCATCACAGCAAGCGATTCGTGGAATCCTCTCTGCATTCAAATGCTACGTTCCTGGAATCATACCTCGCTACGGATGTTTTTACTCCTTCCTCGGGACACTACTACAAGCAGCATTGGCCTCTAGTAACGTCATCCGCGGTAGGTGTTTCTTGGCGGTTAGTCAACCACTCTTTTTGGCCTTTAGAGCCTTCTGAAGTTTCAAGGATGGGGTTACGTTCGCCACTTCAGAAGCGTGGCAGAAGTACGTAGGATTGACCAACAATGTTTCGACTGCCCCGAAGAAAGGAGTAGAGGCTGTTTGCTCCAGCGGAGCTATTTAAAACAATGCGTTCCCTGTGACACAATGCAGCGCGGACCGAGGTCGCCCGTGTGAACTGGGCATTACGGAAGCTAGGTTTAAGAACGCGGGAACGAAATAAAAAAAGGCGTTCTTGATGGCGTGAAAAGCACCTCCAACGACTGAGTTTCTTTTTTAAGGAAGAGGAAGGTCGCTCAACAAAGGCGAGATGATGCGATCCTAGAATAACTGGACCCGTAGAGAATTTATGGTCGAGGAACGTATTCCGAGTTTGCTCCTCTGAGGCGTATACCATGGAAGGCCTGCTTTTTCTCTCTCTTAGCGTGCAAGCGCCGGATTCTCTTCCACAAAAGACAAAGTTTGCCCCAGCGGCACGGGAGAATTTAACGGGCGTCATAAACTTTGATTAATTCCTTATCTCGGAGGTAGCCTTTTTCGGTTCGAAATTGTCCCTTAATGTCGTTCTTACGTTTTGAAACCGTGCGTTTTTTTAAACGCGGCGCTCGTGCATGGAAACGGGCGATTTTTATTGCTCCGCTTTGGAGAGCTGTCTTTCAGCCCGGATTAGTATATTCCGAGAATGTATCCACTCTTCTGGATCAGATGTGGAGAATCGATTAGTTTCACGCTCCGACAAAAAATTCTCGTTCGTAGAGTTTCTCACTTTGATGGGGCTGTAAAATGCTCTCGACAGATAGCGCCATAATTCCATTTCATTTCGAGATTAAAAAAGGAAACGGTTGCATTTTTGAGAACCTAAGCGCAGTTGGACACTTATCATTAACCGCTTGCTCCATCTGACGAGGAGGAAATGAAATGGGAGGAAAAGAGGGGCTAAGAAGGCAGGAAATGCGTGGTGATAACATGGAGATCGGAGGTTGAATGTTAAGCGGACGGCAGAGATGCGTTAAGGAGAGAAAAGTTGGAAAGCATCTGTCAGGTGAGGACAGGAGTGGAAAGGAAAATGTTAAAGATAGGTAATAGATAGTTGGACTATCATGATATCAAAGACTGATTAATGGTGAAGTAAAATTGGTTCAGGAGAGAGAAAAATATATCTTTTATTTGTTATTGCCTCAGTCCTGTTCACAGCTATGCTAATATTTAAGCTACTGATGTATGAGTGATGCTATGTATAGGTATTCAATTATAGTAGTAAAATTGCTAAAAAATGCTTTATATACTCATATTTTTTTCATTGGGAGTCGGTGGAATTCCATATATTCAAAATCGGGCCAAAAATCTTATTCGAAGAGTTACTGTTGTACTTACGTGAACTTTTCCCCTTAAAGTGCTCTGACTCAGTGAAAAAAGGGCAAACTACATCACTCCCCATCTTCCCCAGTAACACCGATTCATTATCTCTATCTTTAGCTCACAGTAGACAATAGCGGGTATTTCCACAACCAGTCTTCCTGAGCGACAACTTTTTCAACACGAACGTAAGAAGTGACTTTGTTTATTCAATGTAAATGCTCGCAAAAATGAATGGTAGAATGAAGATTGATAGTGGACGGAAGGATACGCAAGAAAATGAATAATAATTGACCGAGGAAAAGAAAGAAGCTAGAAATTATGGGAGAAAACATGACATGCTGCCTATGAAGGATTGGAGGCAAGATATTCTCTCCGTAAGGAATCCATGAAATATCTGCATTTTTCGTAAAGAATGCTGTTAGAAGAAGGTAGATTTCGGACGTGCGAATGGGTACCAAAAAGAAAGAAAATACGGGAGGAATAAAGTTGGAAAAGACGCATTCGGTAAGGGCGTTATGGAAAATGTCTGACCGTCTCAAGAGGTACGTTAGTGATTTTCGACCTTTCTCCTTTAATCGTTTGCATTTGCTCCTCTTTCTCCCCAGGGTGTACTTATCCACGGCTAGTACTCCCTCACCCTCTTCTTTTTCTCAATGGAGATGCATTCCCCCTCATTGTTTTCATCCTCGTGCATTTGCTCGGGAGAAATGCTTCTTGCGCCCAATGAAAGGTCGTGGGTAAAACCTTTTTTTGTCTCCCATTCCTCGTATTATCTTCCAATTTACGTCACTTTATACGCTGCTTTATTATCTCAACTGCGCGCGGAGAAATAAAAATGCTTTCGCCTGAAAGCCTTGCGCTGGATTCCTTGCGGGATTGTCGGTCATGCGATATTTTACAGGATGGGAGCGTTTTTGCGGACTTGGTTATTTTTTTTTACGTTTGAACACCGAGGGAACCCTCGTCCTCTACGTGCGCACACGTTTCTTATTCTTGTGCGTTTTAAAAGTGCATTTGTACTGACTTGGTTGATTCTTCGCGAAATTGAAAAGACAACTTTATTTCGTGACCTATTACATTATTTCTTCCTTCAAAGTGTTTTTTTATAAGGCTCTCAATAAACCCGTATGCAAGACGTGGAAGGAATGGGTCCCATTGTGTTCTTCGGTAACGAAGACGATAAAATACTCCTCAAACCTCAACCCTGTACTGTGCAGTAGATAATGGGGGCTTAAAGAAAAGGGTTTGGTCTCTTTCTGCCATCAAAGAAAACAAGCGTTGCTGCAGACTTTCATTCACAAGCTGAATTGAGATCACCCTAAATCAAAGGAATTTTCAATAGATTTTGAATTATGTAATCCATGGAAAGCTGCCAAATATTTTCAAATATACTATTCATAATACAAGAGAAAATTTTTATTTTAATATGAGAAGAGATGAGCCTTCGAACTAGCGTTGATAAAAAAAGTTCGTCAGCGAAATCTGAAAGAAATTTGAATGCACGGGTGCCTTAGTGACTTTTTGCTAATGTTCCTCGGGCTTTCAGTATTATTATTGGCCTAATTTTGTCTTTGATTAGCGTGAAAATTTTGCTATTTTATTTTATCTTATGATATTGAGGAGAAAAGTCATTTTCAAGAGAGATATCTGTAAAGACAATTGTAGAAAACGTTCCTTACTTGATCTATGTCCGTTAGAAACGTCCAAACAGCCTTCCAGCTGAATTATTATTATATATTAAGAAGTAGGATTGATGTTATCCACCGAACTGCATATTCACGCTGAAAAGACGAGTAATTAATAAGGAGTTTCATGTATAATATACAGAAAAGAAAGCCTAATCGTAATGTTCCTCAGGTAGGTTACTAACTCTATGTTTGAAAAAATCTTCTGTAACATACCTCAGGTATCTTTTTGGAACTTTAGAGAGAAATAATTTCCATATATGATGATCTTCTGGTTGTGATGAAAGAATGCGACCGCTGTAATTTCTGCTTAACTTGTTTTAATGGCGAGTGAAATCATAATCTAATTTAAAAATTGTATCAAAATATTGAATCTTACAAATACATATTACTACCACAGGGAAAACGGACATGAAAAAATGCTGACTCAATAGGAACTCGAACGCAGATCTTCTTTCCGGACGGATGCTTTGGCGGAAATCCGGGTTCGAGTCCCTGTTCAGCCTTTTTCATGCTCATTTTCTCTTCCTAGATTTTCCTAGACTCACGCCCTTACGTGCTATATCTTCTCTCACCTTTTTTCAGATATTATTACTTACATGATAGCTCGCAGAAAAGCTCATAACAGAGAGAATAGGACAATAGGTTTGTGGAAGTCTACATCGAACATTAAATATCGGCTGATAATGACGATATAAATATATACAAACACGCAAATCTTGCTAAGCGCAAGCCATCACGGAACAAAAGGTAACATCGTATGAAATTTTCAAATCGATGTGGTGCGAATTGAGGAAATGCTCAAAGGGAAGACCCCACAGCTTTAACAAGCATTGCCTTGAGACTTAAAACACCCGATTACCATGACCTTCTCTTCGATCCAGACTCGGGATTCCCCTCTATTCTTTTATCCTCCAAACTTCCCAGAACCGGTGTGTGGATTCAGCGAAGGGCAGTCAACGGACGCTAATCTCACATTTGCGATAAGGATACAATGTCGATACCTCCATCGATCAATCGCTAATCTTCCAAAGGGGCCTTTTTTGTCACCCTAAACGGTAAATAGGGCCCCAGCAGACGTGGCTTCGTCTGCTGGAGGGAAATCGGCCGGTAGTAATGGGACTGACGGAACAGGGTTAAAAACAGCAACGAAAAGGTGGCGACGGAGAGATTGGGGCGCAGTTCGTGAGATGCAGACGAAAATGCCGCCCTGGGCGGTTGCCAGTTTACGTGATGGTGTGAAGGAACAGGCTTTAAAAGGTGAAGGACGATAGAAGATGAATTTGCTATCACTCTCTAAATAACAATTTCCCTAACTTATTTTTTGAGTGTAATCTGCAACCCTTTGTGTTGATTAGTATACACACTAACTCGTTTTATAGCAAGACTTACCGAATAATCCTTTCAACTGGAACCATACCGGTTGGAATGTGTGGCACCAAGCAGTAATTCATTCTGGGAATTAATATTTCGTGATCCCTACTGTTTTACTTATTTTCGATGTTATATATACTTATACTTATAGTGGCTAGTGAACATAAAATTAGCCAACAAAGGTTTTGCGGAATTATCCTAGTTTTTTTTTGGATTAAATTTCCTCCGAATCGGATACATACCGGTTTTATGCCAACACAATAATACATATCAATCGTTCAGTTGTATTTTCCGAATGATTATCATTTTATTTAAAGTCATTTTGTCGTCAATAATTCGCAGAGCTCTATCTTTTTTTTAACAATCATTTATTGTCTCATTTTTAGTGTATACATGCATACATGAGAGGTTCTTAACATTTTAAATAAATAATCCTCAATGTTATATTTTATGTGGATTGATTATTATTTCCAAGAGTGGTTACTTAATCGCTTATCATCATATCTGAGGTTCCATAATATTTTTACCATGGCACAGCGAAGTTTTCCTAATTTAATATTTTCATATTGAATTTTGTAGCTTGTTGACATATTGACAAAAATAAGGTAACAAAATATGGTGTATAAATTTTATATTGAGGCATCTTAAACTAACATCACCAGGTTGTAGGCTAACTTAAGGATTTCATTATTTTAGTAAATCCATAAAAAATCTCTCATTTAATATCCGGTTGCTGTTAAACGGAATATTTTGAAATAAAGGAATTGAAGTCATGGCATGCACTGTACTCACTGGAAAGAATTTGATCCTATGGAATGGTTTCCATTTTTGTAGGTGGCAATACATACCTCTGAACTGAATTCCAACACTTTCCGTTCATGTGGTATTTTATACGAGATAAAATTCCTATTCTAGACTTTAAACTGCATGCTTGTTTTGGATTCCATGCATTTCGCAGTGTCATGTCCAAAATGAAATATTCTGAGCGTTGCACCATTTTTCGACGCCCTTGAATAAACTAATACGAGGGAATAAACTCATAGTCCTGATATATATAATACATTGGATTCCCGTGTTCGAAAATTTTACTGCATTGTATTTCCTATGAAGTTCCTTAAATATTTCATTTTTATAGAATGACACAGTTTTATCTTATTTTGAATAAATGCATTCTACTCATAGGCTGAGCGTATTTTAGTCATATATAATCAGGAAGGAAGCTTGTTAGACTTAAAAATGGACAATTTTCAGCGAAAATTATAACAGTGACGGCTGTTGAGGATCGGGATTTGGAATTTAGGGACGAAATATACATATAAACATACCGTATAATAAGATAAAAACTTACCATTGTCATGAATTTATCATGTTCAGGCAAAACACCGAGGTAATATTATTAGAGTACAAATTATGGTTATTTCAAACATTTTAAAATGGCTTTTGACATTGTTGTTGTTGGATTCCTATTATGATGTGCATAAATGCATATCAGCAACTTTAATTGGTGGAATATTATTCTATTTTTAGCTATAAATTGATCTTTATCATTATATGTTGAAATTTCCAACGCTTTATAACTGTCCACTGAACTGAATGAAACTTTCTTGCATCGTTACATCTGATCATCTGGACAACGGACAAAGTCTTCTGATCTCTATCTAGCTCTAAATTCCACCATTCATGACTGAATTGATTGAATTCAAGTTTTATAGCAGTCTTTAATCTCTAGAAATAGACGAAGAACCCCCCTTTGACAACGCCCTCTTAACAGTTACCCAGGTTACCCATAGCTCTGTATGGCACTGTGCTTAGCTATTGAATGAGTAGAGAAAATGTGTCGCGCTTATCTAGAAACACTCCATTTATATTCCTTTGTCCACGAATAGGATACATATCATATCAAAGAACAGAAACTGAATTGTTAATACGGAAAACACTGCATCAACGTGTATCTCTTCCGTAATTGTTTCACCAATCACACAAGTCTTCGCTTTGCGTATCGCCATCAATCAGCGCGCGACCGCTATCCTTTTTGAAGCAGAAGGCGAACAAATGGTAACAATAACAACTCGCTCTTCAATTCCAATGCACCCGATTAGCCTAATCTGATTTACCTTCCGAGCAGAAATAAAGAGTATTGTTCACTCGGGAGATATATGAAGCCTCCGAGATGGTTGATGTAAACTCATACGTTCCTGCCGCTGAATTTCAACGAGCAATCCGCCTGTATTTTACTTATCGCCAGCTCTTCCATTGAATTGAGGATGAAGGAAGCGCTGCGATGGGTGTGGTGGAAGGAGTTGGCGGAAGAGGGATGAGGTTTAAATAAGGGAGGTTTTTAGATGGAGTGTTTGTTGGGACGGGTAAGATAGTTGGCAGGATGTGTCTGGGGGAGTGCAGGAGGCATTTGGCACGAATTCAGCTGCAGTAGTAGCAGATGCAATGTTGGTTTGTTCTCTCCGTAGGATACATTGGAGGGCGTGGTGGTGGTAAGGAGTTGGCGGGTGTGGGAGGGTTGAAAGGTGCCGTCGCACGGCGCCCCCTCTATTGTTCGGCGGTTGGGTTGGGTGGCAAAGTCGCGACTTTCCTACGGAAATGAGGCAGATCTCTAGGGAGCAATCCATTTCCTCAAAAGCATGTTCGATATCCAGACTCATATATGCGAGGCCCCGACGACTGATGGCGATACTCCGTTCAAGGAGAGCGTTTACTTTTTTCAGTGGCGTATTGTTCCGGGGAAAACGCTTCCAAGGGAGCCATTTTGCCTCTCCTCGCTTATTCTTTCACCTGAATAAACAGAACGAGCCCTTAAAAATAGATAATTAAAAGTGAAAATGGGGAGGAAACGAATCACGCGATAACGGAGGATAGGAAAATAAGAAATTATAATGTAAGTTATTTTACTGACGAAGATTCTTTCCAAAGAAAATATTAGAAGTTTGAATGTCTTAGTACGGTGCATACCAAACTTTTTCCTTCTCGGGGTACTTATGTATGAAAATAGAATTTGCAGAACACTAAAGAGCTTTATTCTATCGTTCCATTATAAATGTCATTTATATTTGTTTCATCAGTGCAGTATCATCAAGGGTTGCAATTGATGAAGAGATTGTTCAATTTAGAATGAAAAAATTATATATATTTTACGGAATACTATTCATCGAAAATTTATCACCTAATATCAAGCGTAAATAATTTAAATTTAGAGTAACTTGATACTCTTAGATTTTTATGTAGTACAGCAAGAAGAGAGCACTCATTTAGGCATACCGGTTGAGAGCATTGTCTTGGGTCACCAAACAGAAACGTGTCATCTAGATTTGGCTTTGTTTCATTGGGCGCAGTATCCAGAGTATACCTAACCCAAGTCTTTAGTTTAAGTCAAGTCTTTCAGTTTAGTCTTCAGAAACACCATATTTGTTTAGAGTGGTTTTATGATTTTGCCAAAAATTAGCATAATTACCGATCACTATCAATATTATAAATATATATTTAAAAATGGTAATTAAAATTTGGTATTATACCTACGATCACATGCAATTTCTTCTACAGGATCAAAATTAATGAGGAAAAGCATTGTATGACTAATTGTAAGTAAAGCAAATTCAAAGAAATGGTCAGAAATCTCACACGTGTATTTCATTATTACCTTCTTTGTTTTATGGCTACTTTTCTACCAACGAATGTTACTTCTCAGATCTCCTATTTCACTACCTTCGCAGAAGTTTCCTATCTCCAAATATTTATCTTGGAAATATTTTCCTGAGAAATGTCCATGCCCGTTTTCGGGAAATCTTGTGATTCAAGAAGCAGTGATGAGGTACATATTCTATATACAACTCTTTTCAGTACTCCATACTGTTATATCATGTTGCCTAGTATGAGTCATACGTTAATATATTCCCCACTCCATTCTCTTGGCATATCCCGAATTTCCCAACAATAAAACTGGTTATAGTTTTCCTTACCCCTTTCATTAAGTTCTTCACATCTCGACCTCTTTTGAGAAGCATGTTTTTCTCCATGTCAACGTCATGAACGTGGTGCTCTCTTTAAGTCGCTGTATTTCACTTTACAGAATATACAGTTATATAACTTCACCTGCTGACGCTTCCAGGAATGCCGTTCTGGTGGGCAGTGTTGGATATTCAAATTATACGCTTCCAATTGATTCTGAGAACTCAGTACAGGTGATGTCTGTTTTCCTTCATCGGTAACTAGACCCAAAGGCGTCGTTCAATATATCTTGCACTTTGAAAGATCTCTTGGTGTGCATTAAAAAACTTGGTGGGAAATGAATAACCAAGTCTTCTTTTCAAACAATCCTCTTGAATCATTACGGCTTACCCCATTGGGGAGCCAATCAGTATTCTTTTAACTGCGAATTTATTGAATAGAATTTCTTTAAATCCTTTTTTCATTCTACTATGTATATATTTATAATACATTTTATTAAAGTACTGTTTTAGTTTATGTTCCAACGTAATATTCAATCATTGAAAAACGTAAAACACATATGAATGAACTGCAGAATCGGAAAGTAAAGTAAAATATATCTGCAATTTGAAGCGGTCACTTCTACGAATTCCTTGAAAGGAATCATACTCTTTTTAATAATTCCACTTGGCTATCCTCGGAATTGATTTTATTTGACAAATCAAACAGAAACGAAATTCTATTTTATTTCTGCAAGTCTCAAACTGTAAGTTTGTTTTTTCGAAGCCTCAGGAAATATCGAGACAGTTAAACAGCGTATCTCACATTTGAAAAGTGCTGAACTTTCAATTTATTATCATTGATTCACGACAATAATTCTCTCTTCTCTTCTATTTCACGACAAATATGAAATAAATCCCGTTCAGGGAACGAAGATTATACAGAAATGCAATAGCGCCCGTAGCGGAAAATTCCAGTAAGAGCGGAGAAATAAATTCCGTCATCCTATTACTGCACTCATAGGAAATAGACTAACATCCTATCCTTTGTGTGTTCCCTCTTCACCAAAACATCGTTCCATGTAATTCCGGCGATTGTCGCTCCCTCAGCGGGCCTTTGTTTAAATTCCACGAGGCTTCCGTACGGCGGACGAGCCACTACGCCCTGTACAATATCATAGACGGTGTCGCGCCTTAATCACTTCAAAATAGACTATGCCCACGCACTTTGGATTAAAGCTCGAGTGTTTTCCCAAAAGAGAACGGGATACCCCTTTGGTACACATGGGTTCAATTCCCAGAGGATGTTTGTGGCACAATATTCTACATCTCGCAGCGAGATCCGGAAGGATTGAATTTATTTGGAGTGACAAAGAGAGAGAAGGGAGAGACATCGGCAGCTGTTTATACATATAAATGTCATCTATGGCAAAGCGATTATGACGTGTTTTGAATGAGGCGGAGGAATTCTGAAATTATTACCGGCAAATAAACATCAGAAGCTTGGACAAAACAAGAAGCTTAGGAGGTATTTGATTCTAAATGCTACAGTATTCAGAAAATTTATTGTATTACCAGCATAGCAAAGGTATGCGGTATTTAGAGTATTTGGAAGCTTTTAGAAATTCATGTGGTTTATTTGTCATCCAAGTTTTCTTTCTGCAGTACGTAAACTCCAGAGATTTCGGGGGCAAGTTATTCAATCCGCGGATAATCTATATTCGGAAACAGCATCTGCATAGCTGTAATTGTGTCTATTTGCGTGAAGATAAACATCGTTGCTAACGGAATACAGATGGCGGAAATTTTCAATTTATGTTTGCAGTCACGTTATGAATACGCAATATTCACTCCATCAGTTGGCCTGCTATTGAAATCTTTAAGTCTGATTTTAACGAATTCTTTGATTAGTCAACATGAAAGTTGTTTATTAGATGTAGTTCGTTTATATTATTCTTCCTATTAATATATTTGAAATAATATCAGTAGTTACACAATTTAAGATTACTTTTTCCATCATTCTGCAATACATATTGGATTCTATTATTAATGAAATCCCTAACTTAAAATAACATAGATTTATAGCTTTCCGATGTTGTTAAGGCTGCCTTCTCTTTTTCATTCTTTATTATGAAGTACTGTCTCCATTAATCGCTAGAACAAGTGGTGATGTTAGCATAAAATCCATTGAACAAGAACCACTAACAATTAACGCATTTACCAATCTAATTAAATTACAATAATTTACAAACTACACTAGTGTAGAATTTTATTGGCTGAAATTTACTATAAAATGGACTGCGACTAGATACAGCATCTGCGTTTAACAATTAAGAGAAAAAATTCCCCAAAAGCTTTGCTTACACAACACAATAAATTAGATATACAAATATCAGTGAATTAAATTTAAAAACTAAAATCGTAAAAAGCTTCCTAAATTGTTGTTATTTATACAAGGACTTGAAATGACCTACTTTTCCATAATTGTTTGATCACAGTTTCCAGTACTAATCCAGGAAATATTGCCAAACATTCTGCAGTCTAACATGTTTACAAAAATTGAAGACATGTTATTTATCTTGTAAATACATGTATACTTTTCTTTGTGAGCATATAGCTTACTATTTCATAAACAGATGAGAGTAATTTAGAAAATAATGACCTTTGAAAGTAGCTCAAAATATTACTTGCTAGTGGTTTCGGCTGTTTCATAGATTGCTTACTGAGTGCAGCTCTCAGTCCTAAACTTTTGACTTAATATATGGAAAGCATTACACCTCAGTGGCATTGATGGACTCGAGGCTCTTTGCAGGTTTCAAGAGAATGAATCCGTAAAACGCTATTTACGTTTATAAAAAGTTCGAATACCTCTGGAAACAACTATTTCCAATTCTTTTCTTCCAGAAAAGGTTAAAAAATATAATCTTATGTGGTAATACTTACATGCATAATATGTATCGCGTGATACATGACATAAGTTATATACATATACAAGTTATATACATGTAAGGTAGAAGATACAGCTGATTTATTGAAGAATATTCGCGGTAAAGACTTACATCTGGTGACACAGAAGAAAAATAGTGCAATTAGATCCAAAAATTCGAGTCTTCCTTCCATGCATTTTAAATTCAGTTTTATTTCTTTCAATGGCTAGGAGAGTGCTCTTCGAGCGAGGCGGAAACCTCAAGAAAGTTAGAATTTTGCGGCCAAAGAAAAATGTTTCTTCAAGATTTCATTCAGAACCGCTTCTATTTTTAAATTAATCCTTTATCAAAGCAACGCAGTCCCGGAAACGACCTGCGGTGTGCAAGTTGGGTGGAGATGTAAGAGCGGATCTCGTATTTATTGGGCTCGTTGCTAAGAGAGGAGACTATTTCTACAAGAAGTTTATTTTTCTTAAAAATCTCAGTTCCTTACCATAAAATGCGTTAAAACCTCTTCACTTCCTGTAAATTAACCCCCATATTTTGTACTTGTCTTAAAACTTTAGTCTTTGTCTTTACCTCTATCCTTTCCCTTGCGTTCTACCTCTGAAACTATATATATATTTTTTCCAAGTATCACATTAAAGAATGACTGGACAGCTGCTGAAATCTCGGATATGATAAATATTTCATATTTCCAATGGTAGCAAACTTCTAACATATACTCTCCATACCCTTACAAATAACTGAATATACAAGATTTAGATTCTGAAGAGATGAAGGGTTTTGCGACCAATTCTCATCGGTTAGATGAGAAACTCTATCATCAATAATCATAATTCGAGTTATTTTTATGATTTGAAATATTCATGTAGGCATATCTTGGGAAACGCTGTTTCCTGAAATAGGTAACTTACTTATTTATCCCTATCAAGCACACTCCCATTGCCATTTGCTTGCCCCGCAGAAGTGATCTAATATACAATAAATATTGCTAAACGTAGAATTCAGGTGAATCGTATCTGTTTGATTTAAACCGGCTGAATAAATACCACACAGATTCATTTGGGAGTATTATGTATTGCTAGATCATGCGATCTGTGATCTATTCATTTCAACTGCCGTATGTGATGTACTTAGATGTTTTTTGCTTATTTTCTTCCTGACATAGGCTAACTCAAAGCAAGTAAATACCTATAGCATTGTTTATTAGAAAGCATACCCTTCAGATGTTAAAAACATTCCAAGGAAAGCAGTGAATCAAACAGCCGGGTCTGAAGATACTAATGTTACCAATGTATTGGATAGTTAGAAAAACCTTTGAAATTTACGTTTATGTTAAATCTTTGTATTTGTAGAGTTATTCAAAGCATTTAATTGAGTTTTTGGGGCGAGTGTACCTTTAATGTAACCTATTAGTGTAAATTTTTTTTTCTCGAACTCTGTTTTATTGAGTCTAGCTTCTCTTTTACCACATACATGATCTTTTCGAGGAAAAAGGTCAAACAACTTTGAATTTATCGGTGCACAATACCATAACTTTTTAATACAAATTTCCTGCAGAAATAATGGAGCGTGAACGGAAAGAAGCCTTAAATTGAGCAAAGAGACATTTACATTAATATGTTTAATCATACGATCCATTTTAGTATTTAGAGCCTCTTCTGACCCTTGGAACAGATAATATAAATTTTATATACGTTGATGGTAAATCCTTTTATACAGTTCATAAATGTTTAAGGTTTAGAATTAACACCGTTGCTTCACAGAGATCCTTCCTAAATGTGCACTCATATTACAATCATTTCATGAATTAATACTATGTGATTCGATTATTTTCACCGTTTGAGATGGTAGCAAATAATGAAAAATGTTCAGCGAAGAAAAAATAACGAAAAATATTGCAGCAGGGAGATTGAATAGAAGGAAATTCTTCCTATATTTGGAGTTAAATTTAGCAGATTACCCTGCGTATCAAAATAGTATATATGGAGTGCCACTTAATGGAAAGTTTGTAAGGTTGAAAAGGTCAGAATCATAGCCAAGGAAAATAGAAATTTTTTTTTCTATAGGTAGCGATAAAAAACGAGTTAAATCATATCTCAACTTCCCTAATTATAATTTCCACTTTATATAAATGATTGCCGGCGGATTTTTTGCGACCGACGGAAATCCGGTTGCAACAGAGGGTAAATCCAAGAAATGATATTCGTTAGTAATATCAAGGAACAGTCGAGCGTTGATTGTCCTAAACATCAATTGAGCGTAACACTCGGGTGTGTAAACTTCCATGACGTTCATTCGTTTTTTGTGATAATTATGAACACGATGAGTCGCTTTTCTAAGTCGAAAAATCTAATCGGACTATTGAAGCAACTTTTTCCGAGGTAAATGAACTATTCTTTTTGATTACAATGTTTTCATTCAATAATTTGTCATATGATCTAATTTTAGCTTCTGAGATTTGTACACATAAAAGGTAATTTTAACTATGGTAGCTTATTAATATAGAAATACACGGAAAGTATTTACTGTATAATAATTTTCTAAATTGACTGAGAAAAACCATGTTGTATTACTTGGAAGAATTAACGCTATGCATTTAATCCGTAATTATATAAAGTTATAGAATTATTCGATAAATCTAAATATGAAATTCACTCGTCAATAGAAATAACCGACGTGACATCTCATGAAAATAATAAAATATGTTTTGGGAAAGTAAGTACATTAATTCGTTCAACTAGTGTAGAGATCGCTTGAATTCAAATATGGATATAAATATGTTAATATCTAAGAAAATGTAGTGAATGAATTTGTCGTACACGTCCTATTTTGGCATCTGATCGATCTACTGAGTTCCTTCTTTTGTAAGTGGTTTTTCGTTCAATGCTAATTGGAGCTGAATTTTAAAGACGAGTTAATAGCAGTGAGGTCAAAATAGTTACCTCCAAAACCAAAGTTCGTTATCATTTTCATTGACATTAGCAGACCAGGAGTTAGGAAAAGAGAAATATGACTAAAACGAACAAAATATGAATATATGCGTCCTCTGCGAACAAATAAGTTAGTATATCCTTTTTAGATAGCATTTGAATAATGCAATAACCATATTTTTCAACTCTTACAATTCTATTAATCTCCTTCCGCATTTTAAATCTTTGCCATCTATTTCACCCGCTAATCCCTTTTCAAAGGCAGCCTCCCGTATTACTTTAGATAGGAAACAATGCATTCCTCTCACGCGACGCATTACAAGGGATTTTCCAATCTTCCGTTTTACTGTGCACTTATTATGCGCGTTCTCTCTCTAGAAAAAATCGAGTCTCGAAATCCTACGTATTTTTCATCTGCCTGACGTTCTCTTGTAGTAATCTCTTTTGTTATTGTTCCCACGCATTCATCTCTCTCTCTTACGGAGTTATGAAATAAATGCAAAGTATCTTGCGAGTCTAGTGTCCTGAGCGCGGTCTGATGGGATTTGCCTAGGGAATTTTCCCTACGTTGCCTCTAGTGCTGAGGTTGAAGGAAATCCCGCTTTCCCCAGTACAAGTGAAGGACCTATTTTAGAATACATAATGACTCCATATTCAACGAGGATTTACGTTGGCCAGAAACAGAGTGCGCGGTTCTCATAATGGTGGTAAGACTACCAAACAAGAGATTTTATTCTTATCGTCCGGGGAAAATGATAAAAGATTAGACGATCATTCTTCGCTATTCCCTTAAGAGATGAGATAGAACGAGGAGGATTTCTCGTTTACAACTTCATTAGGGTTTTTCAAAGGGATACTTTACGATCGTTTATCTCCCTATGAATTATCTAAGCTTCTCATAAGTCTTATTCGCTCAGAAAACTCCGCTTTGTCTTTCACAGTTAGGCAACGGAAACGAAAAATACTGAAATAGGATACGGAGAATGCATTTAAATTAAAATAGTCATTTGATAAGTTTTAAACCATAGTATTATTCGATACTTGTTCAAACACTGGAGTGTTAACCAAGTAAGGGAAAATAATTGTTCTAGTTAATTGAATATGCAGTTAATGAATTAATTCCTTATTTACACATTTTGCATGAATTTTCTTTGTGGTAGTATCATATATTCTTATTCTGAAAATGGGACGTTTCGCCGCAACCATACCATTTCGCTACGAGTTATGTACCGTTTCACCGCCAAAGTTTTTAGTAAGTAGAGAAATATTCATATAATATTTTTCTTAGATTTTTTCTTTCATAAATGGTTTGTGAGACACTATAAACACAATCTATAAAAGGATTAATACGTGATGATACTGTGAATGAGGCTTTTGTTTAAAAACTGAGGGGTTTATTCTGTAGCTGGGTTATGGTGGTATGGGTTGGATGAAAATAATTCTTAGTAAGCCAACAAGCGCTTGGAATCTCCCATGAATACTACGTGGCACTATATTCATCGATTGTATGATTATATATAGTACACGCGGTTAAACGGCGGTGGAGCCTTAGACCTTTCCTCCTGTCTCAGACTCTTTCTGTTCACTATGTTGCAATCTCTCTTTTTCTTTCACTCTTTATTAAACATTTCGCATATTTTACATTATTTCTTTTCCATATGGGTGTTTTTCTGCAGTGGATAAGTTATTGTATGATAAAAAATATCAGTTTCTTTCTCTCTCCGCAAGACCAGTCTTTCTTTCCTTTTTCCTGTATGTATGTACATACAACTAGTGTTTTATAATGCTCCCTCAAATCTGAATTCATCTTTGTATGAATTACATTCTAAAAAGCTTTAAATGGAAGGTGAGACTATCTATTCGCGATTTTGTTGATAATTAAGACGTCCATCGTAAAATATTGCCTTAAGTTTAAACTATTTTTATAAGTTAACTATCTCTACGAATTAATCCCATATTTGTGAAATGATATAAGTAGTTATTGTATTGATGTTTCAGTTCTCTTTAATTACTATATAGTTACCTGATAGGCTTCAGATAAATATAAGATATACTCAAATTTCTCCACCAGTAATATCATCTTCCTGCAGCGAAAATGTATAATTAAAATAATGTTGATAAGTGAGAAAGCAAATTTGGAAGGAAGAGCGCTGCAGTCCTTGATAAGATTATTCAACCGCGTAAACTCCTAATATATCCTCAAATAATTTTCAACCGTCTGACGGAAGTAAAGAGGAACTTCGTACTCATGTTGCAGTCGGCTATAATTTCACCTTGAATATGCTGGATTTCAAATATGCCCTGATCCTCTCACAAGCTCGGAAATTTAGAGCAAGGCTCGCACTTACGGCACAATAAAGAAAACTCTTTTTCACAATTAAACTTTTCCCAACTCTCATAATCTCCCCTTATAAATCTTGAACGCCAGGTTTTGTTCGTGAAAAATATACCTACCGTTGCGCTAGAATTGGCCTCGTTTCGAGAGTAATATAGCCTCGGGCAAACAAAATTCATTAACGAGTATGAGACTTGGCCAACACCGCGATTCAGCACAAAGGAACTTTCTTCCAAAGGGAGGCTACTTACTCATTCAGAATGTCTTCTCTAAGGAAAGCTGAATGTCCCGAAAAATAACGGTATTGATCATCTTCGTGGCATCAAAGCTGTGATGTTCCACTCGTGTTCTGCTTGAGGCGAGTGGTTATAAAACTTACAAGAGAAGCGATGCAACTTCTTGCCACGAGAAGATTTTAACAAAGGGTTGGGAGTGCAGGGAAAATGAAATATTGAATTGATAAGGGAAATGCACGATTCCGAATTCAAAGGAATTTCCGAAAATAATGGAAACTGTTTATTTTGGTTCTCATTAGTAGCACCTAGATTACATCTTTCCCATTAAGGCCGAAAGGAAAGCACTTTTCATCCATCTAACAAATGAAATTATTTTTAACAATTGTAAGTAGCAGAAAGCTTTTAATGCTAAGAGAGATGTTCATAGCTTAAATGTATGAGTAACTGAACACGAGGATCGTGTCGAGACATTTTTTTCGCTTGAAGAAAGATGTAATACGATACCATTAGTCTTATTCTCCGTTTATTCTAATTAAATTAGGACGATATCATTCAAAGAGAGGAATACTCGGCGCTAACATACTGAATTCCGTATTCTTTTCTAAATTAAGCCTATAAAATTGAGGAATAACTTTAAATAAATTTTTGTTTCGCCGTTGAGAGGTGCCTGAGGCGATTTCCTCACCATCTCACCCAGCATTATGACCATGACTGATACGTATAAACTTTTTATCGGGGAATTTCACCACTTAAATGCCCTTGACTACTGCTGCTATTCGCATTCTCTCATAAAATATATTTGCATAATAGTGGAAACTTTAAGTATCCTTTCTCATAAAAATATCTATATTTATTTAAATGTAGATTTGAGAAAATTACTAAGAGTAAGTCATGCGGACCGATTCTAGCCTCGGTAATTTCCGCGGATGTTTCTCCATGCATAAAATTAACGGCGAGGTTTTCCGTGTATCATGCTCAAGGACCATTTCTCAAGTAAATCATCTAAAAAAATTAAGTCTGGAAAAGAAAAACAGACTGAGAGATTGTATTAAGGTGTCATCCACTAACACAAGTTTACAAATATCAAAGTAAATGACTCTTAGTTGAATGAATACCATATTGCTTGGATTTTATTGATGTGTAAAGACTTTTATTAAAAATTATTATCTTCCTTTATTCCTTACGTTTTTTCCAGGCGCATAATCCATCATGCAGGTTCATCCCTAAAGTCTATTCCTTGTATCATCTTCGTCAGCCGAGATTTTTATTCCAAAAATATTGTATAACTCGTGTTTTTTTTGTAACGTACTACTTTAAAAAAGAAGCCCTTAACGTAAACTATGAACTAGATAAAATGCAGCATGTGAATGTAATTATTATGCCACTTTTCCTTCGGGGTTCCATTGCACTCATCTTTGGATTGGTACGTATAATTACAGTATCTAAAACCTAACAACAAGTTGTTTTTTTTACTACAGTGAGACATATCAAGAATATAATGAATTTTAGCTGTTAGAGCAAATCAAGGAATTCTAGTCAATATATAATAAGTTTATCATGCATTATTTCCAACCGCTCCACCCTCGGTAAGCCTCTAGATCCATCTCTGAATATGTGTACGACATTACCAGAGGTTGGCATACGCTGCATTTGCCAAAAACTTAGTTGTTTGGAGTAACAGACTCTCTATTATGTTCCTATATCATTTTCATTATCTTTCACCCAAGCAGTCGACGAGCTTTGCTTTGCGATCAAGAACCGATAAAAATATTAGCGACGCAAGTAACATGCGCTCATCGTGGCTTGTTCAGCGCAGTCTATTGCCGTGTTTCTCTTTGGGAGAGGACTTCGCCCCAGACATTTTTGCTCCTGTAACACGATTCCTCCTCGGACTCCGAAAGTGTAGGCGTGGGAGAGGCGTGAAATGGCGAGAGAGTCGTGTGGAAGGACGGATGTGGAGTGGAGAAACTCTGCTTCCTTTCGGCGTGGAACTAACCTCGGCTAACTCATCCAGGCGTGATCGCAGCGTCATCTTCGGCTCCATTTACAAGAGTTTTCTTTCCCTTCGCTCTTACGCAGCGGGACGTGAAGTCGGCCGCACTTTTTCGAGAGTGAGGGCAAACGGTGAAGGATAAACGATGGGAAAGCGTGCAGGAGGATTCTGTACGGAAGATGGATTGGAGGATGTGAGAAATAGAGGCTTGTATTGGAAGGGAGGAAGGTAAACGTGTAACGTGAAGTAGGAAAGTTAAAGATTTGCCCCTTACGAGGTGAACCTGAGTGAATAGTGGGAGCTTGATTTTTAACAGCAACATGTGTGAATAGAGGATATTTTTTAGTGTTCTAATTGGAAAGGATCTAACTAACGTAATGTATATGTCTTCAATTTTGAGTAAACTATTAGAGCGTTGTAAAATATTGCCGGTGATATTAAGTTGTTTCACCTACTTGTTGATTAAATTGAATGATTTTGATTGGAGGTTTTAAACTTTCTTCTTTGTATACATTAAAAAATTACCAATTTTTTATTGGTCATTCTCTTAGAAAGAGAGGGAGAGTTTGAAGCCCAATATCTCCTAAAATAAGATCGCTTGTAGAAGAGAGGAAATCAGTATCCCTAAATATGGAAAAGTACTATTGTATGCTTAGTGAGAAATTACTCATGAAACTTAATTATAAATTCCCGGATAAACTTATCCCATCAATAAAGCAAATAGCAGTTTGTTTGTGCGACTGCGACTTTTTACGGGTATTGGCTTATGAGATGTTGAGTTATCATCTTTAACTCTTCATCAACTTACATCAACAAACTATGTTTTTAACTTAACTTTAACTTACATCAACAAACTATGTTTCTTATCTTCAATTAGTCATCTACTAAGAAGACATCTTTCTTGCATAACAGATATAAGCAAGAAAAGATTAGGGAATATAGAAAAAACAGATTTTACTTCTGTAAACGTCGAGGGGAATGCAGGATATAGAATATATGGAATAAATACAGTGAAGTCCCTTTTAATACGCTTCCGTGTATGACAACATCCCGCCGAATACGCGGTTATTCTCTCGGTTCTGGTCCTTTTAACACGAAAAACATAGTAAAGTAACACTCAGCTGTGGCAAATGAAAGTAAACCGAAGAAGATTACCTTTCGTTTTTAAGGTGTGAAGCACAAAGTTTGTAAATAGCCCGGTTATTACACTGTCTCACTAGTAATGTGATTTTCTTTTGGTCCCCTGTAAAGCGTTTTCAGCGGTTTTTCCTTTATCTGAAGGGGCAAAAGAAAGACACAAGTTAACTTCGGCTTCAGATTTGTGGTACTGGGAGTCACACAACCATATTGTGATGACGCTCTGTTTATTTTCGTCTTATTAAGAAATTTAGTAAATTCTCTCTCAGATTTAGTAAGATTCATCACTCTCCGTAATGAATTTAAAAAGAAGAGAGACGAGAATGGTCTTCAGATGGTTTAAATCTAGAATAAAGCAGTTGATTGCGTGCAATTCAAAAGTACGTCCAGGGGAATTTTGAATGCATGGAAAACCAAATGGCCGTACATGAATTATCTGTTATAACTTTTACTTCATCACGAAAGAAAAACCTGAAAGCTGAGAAAGAGTAACATTTGTGATGGATACCAATCTCCTTGCGAAGCCAACCTCCGTGGATTCTAAAATAGCAATTACTGAAGTTCTCTGACGAAGAACCGAAGTCAAAGGAGGGAGAATTGCACGAAAGAGGCGAAAATAGATAAATCCGAAGAAAGGTTACGTAAAGGACGAGAGAGCAAATAGGAAAAAGGAGAGGTTGGGAAGCCAGGAAAAGGTGTGGAATGGGTGTGGTGGTGGTTAGAGGAGGGTTGAAGAATGGTATGTGGAATGTTGTGTGGGGTTATGAAGAAAGACGAGAGTGGAAAGAGAAGTTGGAAATAACACCCAAGTGTTTGGAGGTGAATAGGGGAGAATTTTCCAGGAAAAAGTTATGTATGAGTAGAATAAACGAAGGGATGTGGATAGAAGTAGGAGAGCCGAAGAAATATTTATAGATACATACGAAGAAGAAGATAATGTCCATTTCCGATAAGTTATGTCTTGAAACTTTATCGAAAATGCTTCGACGGCTCAGTGTTGTAGCTGAGGATTCTAATTTAAGCAATTGCTGAAGGCATTGATATAAACAGCTGACCATAGACACGGCGATCTCGGCTCTTCAGGTCGTCGCTCGGGGAGTTGAGGTTTGGGTAGAGCATTGATAATCATAGAAATGCCATTAATTAATTCTAGTGAATAACATAAAATAATATCTTAAACAATGTAATACTTTAAGGATTTCCATTTTAGTATGAATAACAATCCAGTTCAATATAGATGTCATGCAATTTCGATGTATTTATGTATGTGTTATAAGCATGTGTGTTTGTTCGCCTGAATAACCCTTAGCCCGGGACAACAAAATACCTCAACCGGCCCTGGATAGAAAACACAATAAGAAATAAAAGAGAATTTAGCAAGCGTTGAAAAACGTAAAATGATTAAAGAAATAACAAAAAGCAAATGTATCATTCCGCTGTTTCGGTGGGTCATAGTTCACTATGAAACATCAGCAAATTTTCATAGTTTACTCTTCATCGTAAAAAGTCTACGATAAGACAAGTGCTTCTCTTTTTTCTTTATGCATAATTTTCATGTAATTCGGGAAAAATCAATTCATTTAAATTAAATGATTTAGGATAGATGCTTATTTCGGTGAATAATCAGAGAAAACTAACCCTGTTTAAAATCCAATGACATTTAAAAATATTTTTATATAGGAAATACATATGTAAAATGTTAACTATGGATTCAATATGATGGGAAAACATAGGTCAATGCTTAAAAATGAATTTCTCTCCGAAAATTGTAATTGTAGGGTGAAGCATAAAAGGAAACGAAATCCATATTAAGATCAAAACGCATATATCAGAACTTTTCGTTTTCCAACAGTTGTTTAAGTTCATACTTATGTACTTGCTTAGTGAATTGAGTTTCAAATTCAATATAGCGTACGATAGATTACTCCATAAAACCCAAGAAATAAAGCCTCGAAAATTGGAGATGAGTCATTGAATAATATCTTTAGCTGTTCGACGAGGAATTTTGAACGAATACATTTTGCTGGAATTCATATAAGAAACACCGTTACCTAGCCTAAATAAATTTCATTTTGATTAATAAAAATACACTCCTGCGTACTTTATTTCGGGACTAATTTTATCTTAAAATATATAACTTGCCTTTCATTCAACACACTGCTGATGAACCGTTGGTGAAATACCTAATTATCCAATTATAACTGTTGTGGCAACTAATTATACGTGTACACGTATCATGATATATCTCGGAGAGCGTTTCTAGGAGAAACCGCTGAAGCGTACGCACGAGCGACCAATCAACCTCTCCCAATTTTTTCCTATTTCGATCCCACATAGTGATTCCCTTATCGGGAAAATTTCTCGGAATCAACCGCGAAGGTTTACGATCCTGTTATTTAGCTCTTTTTTGACCGTTCCCCAGGCAACAAATGGTGTTGAACCCGCACGAGTAAACGTAAGGTTCATTCTTTGTAAAACTACGCTTTCGGTACCTCAAAAATATATTATCTCCTCTCGGATATGGCGAAGTTGGCATCTTGAGTAATATTTCCCCCGACACGATGGGAGTAAATGGAAAAGAGACACATGTACGCATGGAAGTACGCATGGATATCCCCCTTCCGTTGGGCGGAGGCCACGGCTGAGGGAGAAAGAATGGTGTAGGGATGGTGTTGTACACACTTTCCCCGGAACCGAAGGCCACACACGATCTCCCTCCCTCTTATTTCCTGTCTCCCATTTTCCACGCCTAGCACTTCCCTTTTTACACAACTTACTCCTCCGCTTTATTTCCCTCGTTTGTGCCGCCTTGGAGTTTCGCCACGGAGATGTTTGATGACCAATCAATGCCATTCCCTCATTGACTTCTCCCGCTAACTTCTTATACATAACTTGTCCGCTTGGAAGGAAAGGTTAGGCGTTTGTGGTGCTCGAAAGTTCTTCGTGCCTTGAAATAATGATTGTATCAGGGATTGGAACAGTCTTGAATAGTGGACATTTATTGCGGGTGAGTAACAATCTTTGATACATTGGTCAATTGGCGAGATTTAACACTTGCTGAGTTAACTTACTCCTCACGAAGCGTGATTGGAATATTAAATTGGGTTATTGGTAATGAATTCCCGTGAAGCATGAGCGTTATTCATTCATGAACATGAAATGGCGCTCATGGGTGTTGTTCGTGTTATTTTTGCTATTTTGATGTAACAGAGAGAATGAGCTATAACAATGATAAAATAATACTTATGTAATAATATATAGTTAATAATACAAGAATATTCTCTCAGTAGATTCATATGCCACCCAATTCCCCATTTAATATTATGTACTTCCTAATTACATGTCGCTCCCTTTATTTCATCCAGCAACTTTTTTCTTTGCCTCCCCTATTTTTTATCACCTTCAATTACTTACCTTAGAAATCCTCTTAATATTTAGCCCAAATCTCTCACGTTACCTTTCTCCAATTAAAACCCTTTTTCCCAAATTCATCAGTTTCCCCATTTGTCTTTCCATCAACCAGATTTCTTCTTTCATATGCATCACACATCTCAGGATTTACCAATCCTCCGTTTCCTTCTAACTCCACGACGTATGGCAGGTTAAAGCATTGAACTTTCACATAAGAAATTATTGTACCTCAGTTCCTTCAAATTATTTTTTAACTCTCCGTATGTTTCCAAAGAGGAAGTCTAACCTTAATTGGCAGGAATTGACTAACTCTTACTTTCGTCAAGGTCCACTGAAATGAATATCCGCTGGTAATCAAAAAGTTCTTGAGGTAGGTTTCTTGGGTTAATAAAGTCATTGTTGAGTTATAATAATTTTCAAGCTGAAAACGTAATTTATATGCCATTAACCTTAATTTTTATGGAGCAAAATCAGAAATTTAAAATTGTGGCCTTGTATCCCTTATAAAATTTTCTACCTGGTTTATTAGTTCAGATAACGAAGTTCATCACCATTCTAGATAGGGTGAGGTTCTAAGGGTGCTCTTGCCACGAATGCCTAACATAGCACATGATGCTTTTTTCTAGCCTTTAAAGTAAGTTAATTTTTGAGTAAAAACTTCTCATAATTTTTTAAGTCACTTTTAGATGATTTCATCATCACTTACGAATCAAATACGAGATATCAAGTATTATGTTCTTGAAAAAATTTTCGATAGGAATTTCCCTCTCCTAACGCAATTCCTTGCTAGACGGCAGATCTGAGGAGCATTCAAACTCAAGCGTTTTATTCGAAGGTTGGGTAGGCATTGTCATCGGTGTATATTTTCCTAAAGGATTACTCATGCATTATTATTAGAAGATGTACATAGCGGTAATCATCATTAAGTTATGTAACATATTTGCTAGTATAAATTCGCGAGCTTAATTACCATACCTCGAATATGTTAGAGATAACGCTTCTCTTTCCATTTACTTACTCTCAAAGATAAGTTTGCAATAACCTGCCAGGGCCATTACGTCTAAATTTATCCAGTATATATATTATACCTTAAACCTTCCTTCTTTTCCAGATCCACCCTCATCCTGTTTCATTGTGCACTTCCTTCTGTTAATTTCTTTCAAAAACCAGAAACTTGGCCAGCCCTCTTTCCTTTTTCTCACCGCTCTCCATTTACAACCACAGGAAGACGTTTGGGTGGACTCCGGTAAGGGGAGTGTTTTTTGGAGAAATAGTATTTGAACACGAGTGTCTATCATCAGGGAAACACCGTATAGCGTGTTCTTCCTTGATTTTCCTTTTCTTAGTCATCGTTTCCTGGAAACTGGAAAAGTATTTCTCCTCAGCGAGGCTATCGTAAAGGGCGAACGGCGGTGAACGGAATAAAGAACCATCGATGACTCCCGTCAAGAGTTTCCAAGGAAACCTCTGCTTGGGTGGAATTCCACGTAATGCCATAACGACCTGAAGTATTTTTGGTGCCCCAAGCGAGAAGTGTATGCGACGCCTTAAGAGGATTTTTTAAACAGAGACGTTATAATGGTTGATGGAATAGTATTGTTTGACGAAATTAAAGTATTGATATTTTATTTATACTCAATATTTTAATGGAAGGCTTATAATCAAATATATAAAACTGGGTAATGGGAAATCCTAGTTCTGCTACATACTTATACTTTGATGATCATTATGAAATGTTTGCAAAGATTCCAAGACGAAAGAATTTTGTCATCTTTTTGTTTCGTTAAAGCTCGTCATCTTTAAAACTTATATCCTTGTTACTTTACCTTAATTTGACGTACTTCCTTATTTTTTTAATTCAAAAGAGTATGGTTATTGTCACGCGAATCAAAACTTCCATCCCAAAAATTTTGCAACCCAAAACGTGGCGTTTTGAGGAGCATAATACATATAATTGCGATAGGTAACTTGCATTAGTTTATTTTTGATTTAGAATGCACATAATTAACGATAACCTCCAACAATTTGAATATTCACGAGGTAAACTTTCACTGTTCTCGTATGTGTTGTTGCATTTATGAATGATAGACGAGACTAGTACTTAGATGAGATTGCGGAGTTATTCAAGGTTAAAATATACATCTTGAAATTTTAGAGTACTAAGTTTCATGAAACTTAAGTTCCAGAACACTTACAAGAATCCAAAGAAAAATATAAAATCCACATAGAAATCCCCAGTGAATGGCTGAGAGGCAGTAAATATTAAAATTTTTATTTGCATTTCGTGCGAATTTTCTATGGTATATTCCTGAAAAGATAATTGAAATCTTAATTTTATATGAAAGATTTCGGATACTTTCAGAGTTCTTTCTATCGTACGATGGGTAAAGACGATTTTTTGTAATGGAGTGCATTTTACCGTTCTATTTGAGTGTAATGCCATCTATTAATAATATTCATCACAAAATTTTCGCATCTTTCCAGGTTTTAATTAATATGTTATTGCTCTATAACTGTACTTCATGCGATTAGTTTTTTACATTCGCCGAACTATTCTTATTTTACTTGTTTTTTAATTACATATATCGGTAGAATCTGTCATATGGAGCAAACATACTACACTAAATATGTTATGAATTTACCATATATTACATAATTTTCTTCTACCAATAATAATTACATAAGTAATCCTTGTTTATAGAAGGCTCAATGACATTCTCTTCATACTTGAAATTCAGCAATATCATACGCATTGTTTTATCTTAGAAGATACTTGTGTAGCACTAGTAAATATTAGAAGCTTCCTATATACATTACCCTTGAATAATCTTACCTTCCACCCATATTCTCTGCAAGATAGCTCCTTTGCATTTGGTAATTACGCCAGCTTGATTTGCTACACAAATACCGTAATTGATCTGAATACAATGTTTATGCAAGAGTAAGATAGTGTCGCATGCGACGAAGCGTATCGCCGAGACCTTGACCGTGGCAGTTTGCCTGCAATTTCGCTTACCTCGAGATTGGACTTGTCCATTCAATTAGTTTAACCTTCGAAATTAGTTCTACGCGAAAATGAACGGAGAGGACGTGCTTCTCGCGACGGGCATAGCAAAACAACGCTGGAAATCCATTCGTACGAATTTATCCCGAAGCTAATTGTGATTGTGCTCAGACATAGAGTTCCATTTTCGACCCACTTATTCTGCATAGGGTCTGCGCTCTGCTGTGGTAAGTCTTAAGACCGTTTTCTTTACGTTTAACTTTTGCTAAGGGGTAGATTTATTTTTTTTTCGATGGAACACAAAAAAAGGAATTTCCGATTTCATAGCTCATACCTTTTCATAGCTTAGTGTTTTTTTTAAATAATTTTACAATAAGCGTTTTGGTTTATAGATCCTTAGTGGCACGAAGAATATTGCCGGAACATTCCCATGCATACGGAATGCCTAGCAATTCTTGACTATCTATTAAAACCACCACAGCCAGGAATAAACATAGCATCCAAAATGCTTAATAGAAAATAAATTAAGATCCCTGCTTAGTTGGAGAAAGTCAACTGTACCTTCAATAGGGAAAAACGGAAACCAATCTAAATGCCAACATTCTTTTGCGTTTGCAACGTTTACTCCTTTAACCTCTGATTTGGTACTTTTATAGGTTGATAACATTCACTATGATATCATCTCTTTCTCTGTCTCTCTTGTAGTCTGTACTATAAATACAACGCATGTGATTCGTCTGTAACTAAGGACAGTTTTCATGATAAGTTACTAACGAAGGTAAAATTAAATTTTTTCAAACGTTTTCGAAATTGTTACGGAGAATTAGAAATCCGTTTGCCGAAATAAGAGCGATTTGACAATTGAAAATCGTTTAGCGATATACTATGTCCTTTACGTGCTCTTTCTAAATTTTTAATGATAAATATTAATAGATTGTATCCTGCAAAAAAGTTCACCACCAGTTTTCAGTGGTTTTGTGTCAGAATACAAGTGACTTGCACAAAAATACTTGAATGTAAAAGAAAAAACTCACGTATAATGATTGTCATAATTCGCCAATCAACAGAAATACAGGCGGTACTGAGAACCTGAAACAGAAAACGGCTCCCGGGATGTGTGAAAAAATGGCCTAATTTTTTTACATTCCCATGGTGATTGTGGAGTGATATACCATCGGTAAATTTTTCCTCAGATGGCAGCACTACTTCTAAAACTTTTGATAGCTATTCAAATTATTTACGAAATCCAAAAGAGAGAATAAACCTGTAAAGTTGTTCGCGCTAAAAAACGTTTCTTGATATGTTTTATAACATTCCCGTGATTATGTTGGAGAAGCAGAATGTGACCATTTTTGGATTCAATAGCAGTAGCTACATCACTGTGCATGTGATTTGTTTCTCTATATGTTTTTAGCTTTTTAATTCTACATATTAAAGTATATTTACATAAAGCTATTCATCTTAGGTTTGATCATAAATAATGTTATTTATTACATCTCTAACGTTCTAATCTTTTCAAATTATCATTACCGTGTTTCGTGGCTTATTTTGTTCTCATGGTTAACTAAGAATTCATAGCAGAATTTGCTGTATTTCTGTGTTTACGTTAATCTCTGCCATAATTAAAAATTAAGCTACCTGGTGAACGGAATATTTAAATGAGAATTCATTAGATGAATGATTAGCTCTTTCATCGATGTAAAATTTTCTCTCAATCTCAATAGCTTAATTATAGGTTTCTTCTTCCCTTGCCGTGCCTTCAAAATTTTGTTCATAGCTAATAGAAAAGGTATCTAATTATGATAACATATTAAGAGGATGCACCTGGCCTACATTCCACCTTCAAAGGGTCTCGCGCAAGACGCATGCATCTCTGACTTCCCGGACAACTCGCTCTGGGAAGCGAGTAATAACCTGGATGTTAAAATTTCTGAGGCATAACTACGGAAACGAGTGGGCGGCTTAGGAACGTATCTCTCAGTGATGCAGGCCTCTGATACTGTGTACGCGGGCTAAACTTTTGTGGTAAATCTTTCATTTTGCTCGCTCCCAATAGCCCTCATTTCTTTTCAAACTCCCCCATTTCGCGACGATTCTGTGTGCCTATAAAGGCAAGGATGCTCGATTCGGTTACAGGCTGACGCATGTATGGATTTTGCTCGAAAAAGTTTACCGTATGAAAGGACGACGTCGTCGTATTTCCGGTCTTTTTTTTGAACTTGCGTGCCTTTTCGGCATGACAATAAACGCGACAAAAAACTTCTTTTGCCAACTTTAAAAATACATAATGAAGAGGTCTGCTGACTGCAGAATCGAATGTTTCTCCGTAAGTCCTACCTTTTTTCAAAAATGTCATCTATGCACCGAGAATTTCCAATACCCCTGATTGAGATTGTAATGGTTATTACCCCTCCGATGTTGTTTGGTTTCGTATCATGTGGTGTGTGTATTCATGTAATTAGAGGAATACAAAAGTATAATACATTCCATTGTATATTAATGAATATAACGTTATACCCATTGCTATAATATCTTCCTCTGAATGTCCAAATTAAAGTATTTGTTCTCCAAAGCTCCTCAACGAATCCCCAGCGTGATGCATAATCTACTGTCAAACCCTTACTACCTGATATTTGTTTTTAATCGTTTTTTTTTTAGCTTAGCAGCGGTTTAATGTTAAGTAATACAAAGGATTTTTATTTATTTTCTATTTTCTTTGCAAACCCTCAATCGAAGCCTATTCTAAGGCTTATTTTGTCTAGCTTTGATATTTTTGATCACACATTGCATGTGAAATATTTATGCCTAAAGTATAAATTTATTATCATTGCTGCTTTATCGTCATTATTCCTTGTTGTTTTCTTATAAAACCTGTACATTTCGTTGGCGTACATACTAGCCTTTCCGTGATTTTCAAACTAATTTAATCACATGTGTCATTAGTCTCAGGTCAAACGTCATTGACCATTTGGATTAACATATATCATTTGCGTACATGTTCAACAAGGCCTTTCACACAAGTATTTTGTTAGTTTTACTGGCTTTTTACCTTGAAGTTTTAAGTCAACTGTGACTTCGGAGCCAGACATCAAGGAGATTTTTCGAATTTATAGCGAGGGCGGATAGCTATTACTGGTCTCTTTTTCCAGGTAGTATGAAGTACACAAATAATATAGCTAATTAGGAAGTTAAGAGTTTCACACAAGCTGCCATATTCCGTATGATGGCTTGCAGGTTATTAATATAATGTAATACTCATGGCCAGCTACTCACGGAATGAGCTACTGGGGTACTTACTGGTGTGGGGCGGGTGGCTTAAGAAGCGCTGAAAGCTATGAATAAACAAATGAATTTCATACTATAATTAATTAAAACAACCTTTCAGTCATACTACAAAATAATTAAGACAATGATTTCTTTGCAAAGCGAATTTTTTACTCAAATCTTCATATGGGGTTTCAGCAGTTTTGACTGAAAAAAGAATGGACGTAGTTTCAATGAAATATACAAAATGTTCTTGAAGCGAGGAGGGAAATGCAGAGCTGAGGGCACCGGCCCTCCTTACCCTGACAATTTCTAGAGAACACATCTCGTAATTAAACATCAAACAGACACGGTTATGCAAACATACTCAAAATGTAGAAAGAAAACTTTGTTACGATGATAAATTAAATAAATCCTCAACTTTGTTGCAACGAATTTTTGTTGCTTAAATGGGCATATACGGTTGTAATTTTCTACATTAATCCTAATTGGCCATTTCAGCTTGCGTAGAAGTTCGGGATCAGCAAATCTTCTATATATTTAACCGATTTCAAACTTGTACATTTTTTTTCCATCAGTGAGCGATTGATGTAAAATATACAATAGCCATTTTTCACCCATGTCTCCATACGTAAAAGTATACGGCAGAAAATACCGTATACTTTTTATTGTATATCTTAGCAGTGATAGAGTTGGGGTGAGCAATATTTCTGATTATTAAGGCGTTGCAATAATATTATTTAATGTAAAATAAAATAAGGTCCTTAATGGGGAATGTAAAGGATATTTCAATTGCTTGTATCTCGGAAGAGTGAAAAGCGAAACCAAGGATATAAATGATAATCGATTCCCTTCATGAACATACATAAATAATTCAAGGTTTTATTTGCACGAGAGAAGTATTTATCTGTAATTTCATTCTTATCCCAATATATAAACATAGAGAAAAAGATAGAAAATCATCGGCACTCGATTCAATCCTAGATCATCAAATTAGTTATCACATCATGAATAACAAATCAACAAGATTTTTATACTAACAATTATATGATGGTCATGCATAAATGGCCTTGGTATAACGTGGCTTAATTCATGCGATATATTTGGTAGCAGAATCATTAACTATGCATTTCTAACCTTCTTCGCCCTTCAAAATTCACCCCTTTGTATTTCAAATTTGCCACGGTAATCATTGTATTTTTCCTTTCGCCAACCTTTCACTTTTCTTTATTCATTTCACTCATGCACGATTCACGCTGTTTTCATCAGAAAAAATTCTCCCCATTCGTCATACATTGAACATTCTGCACGCTTTACCTTTTCTGCCAATCTCGTCTTCCTCTTTCCAACGAGGTCATACTTTCTTCCTCCTCTCTTTCTCGCTTGGAAACCGCGGCGGCAGATTAGGAGACATGAGCGGGCGGATGAGAAAGAGACTCGAGTTTAGGCAAATCCCAACTTCTTGATATAAGGAATGAAATTCTCTTTGCCCGTGGAAAACAGCGGTCCCGGAATCAGAATAGTGCTTAACAAGAAGGTCTCTGTGCGGAATTGAACTCATTCAGGTATGCGATTTCCATTCAAGTGCTGCACTGGGTTTCTGCGGGGGAAGCGAAGATTTGATTCGGATATCTTTCCTCTCATTTATTTGTCTGAGTACTCGATGCGCGATATTATAGTTCAAACAGTTTTGAGCGCACGGGGAAATGAAATCACTCGGCGTGTTTGACGAAAAATAATCCACGCTTTTATGAGCGTAATTAAAGGTTTCTTTCCTCTCGAACATTTCGAAGCTTGTGCCGTTTCGAATACTCCACTAATGACGGGGTTCTTGAGAAATGTTTGAGGTACTCTGCGTTTCTTTCCGTTTCATCAAGTTTACTTAAGGACTCTGGACAGGTCTCCGCCGTTGACGATTCGCTTCTTTATGTTTTATTAATTCTGGGATTGAAAACCGAGGCAACTGTGAGGTCCGCTTATTTCATTCCGTCTCAGAGACTGAATAAAATTCAGAATCCGAGGTTAAGACGATTCTTCTTGCATAGTTGGAATCTGTATCGTTTTGACAAGAGATTCTTTCCTTATTCGAAGTAGTTAAAAAATATTTAAAAGCAAACTACTTACTTTATCGAATACATCCATCCCAGCAATGGAGTTGTCTAACATTCCTTTAATGCATCACTTTAATGAAATGTGAGTGTTTGGAGCTACATTTTGATGAATAAATGGGTATTCAAGAAGAAACCGTAATTTCGACGTACGATAAGCCTTACTCTTACATTAAATTCTGCATTTTCTAGCTGGAATATAATTTAGACATAAAAACATGATTAAGGTATTTCTTACTAGCCAATTCAAGCAGGATTTGTATTCGTACGTTATACTTTATAAGGTTTCAATTTTAATTAAAGACGGGCTAGTTTAATTAGTACAAAGGTTACTAGTTGCATTATTGTTAATTATTGTGCAGGTAATATGTTTGACGATCTTTAACTGATCTGTGTGTACTTAAAATTTAATAATATCGAATATTTCAAAGTTAACAATTAATCTGATAAAGCACCTAGAGGAAACTCGAGGAAGAAGCTTTTCCAAAAGAGATATCATGCGAAAAGGATAATATAATATTATTCTCGTGATCATACCCCCATTGGGAAGAGAGAAGTTACCTTAGCTCTTCCTGAGTTTCATACATTTCCCGTTAAGTGTCTTTGAAAAGAACAAAATTGATGCTATTTGTATAAAAGAAATTTATTTCTTCTTTTAATTTATACCGGAATGATGTAATTATAATTCATAGTGAGATGATTTTCGTTCACTAACAATCGAGATACACTTAGATTAGACTCAGTACTTCAAAGACAGTGGTGGAGTACTTTACTCCTTGTAACCCTTAAATGTTTCTTTCTCTCCTTCGTTGTGAGTCACCAATCTCGCACTTGCCTCCGTCGACGGAAGCTTTCCCATATAATTTTCCAGGGGCGGTCGAGAATGGATCTGGATCACGCAGAAGGAACAAAGGAGCTCGGCCTTCAATATACTTATCACCATTACGGTCGAATGACAATTTTCGAATTCAGCGACGGTGATATCATTTTCTCTTACTTCGTTTGACTCATGCAGAGTTCCTCTTACTCCATCGCCACCAATGCTCCCTCTTTAAATTGCTCAGTGAGCAAAATCACGATTGGTATTCCTAATGAAATCGAAGACTGTTTCGCCTCAGGACAATCGTATCGAGAGTGGGAATTAATTTTCACGATCCAGAGGAGCGTTTGCTTCCGTTTGAATCGTTAATGTAGTCATCAAATGTTCGAAGGTTTGTGAGATGTTTGGAAGGATTCGAATGGTTTGTTTGCATAATGTTAGTCGTATCCTGTACTTATTTATGATAACTACGCGACTAGACTATGTTCATTTTTCTAAACGTTTTGGTAGAACCATAAGTCATATTTTTATTTTTTTAATTCATACAGATGATCGTTCATATAAGTTAATTATTTCGAAATAAGGACAGAGATGACTATTCTTTTCATATTTTAGACTTATTTATAGTTATATAAAATTTTGAGGTTTTAATTTTTTGAACTTTGTAATGAAAAAAGGTCTTAAATTTATTGCTCTCATTTCTTGTAATTTGAGCCACCTAACTTGAATTTTCATAGTACTTGATAACTGATTAATCTTTAAATCATCAAGTTATATTTAAAGCGTACATATTTATTTATTTTTAGAGATTATTGGGCAAAATCGTAATTTTAAATTCACATGATTACTTTTTTGGCTCTTTTCGATAGTGATAAAGGCCAAAAACTGTTTCACGTTCAGTCAGAGGGTGATATAGGGTGATCATTATCACCCTTATATGGTGATAAAGTGTTAATGATTATACTTCATAAGAATAGGTTATTACTGTAACAATTTATGCAGAATATATAGTAGTAAACCATAAGGTGTTGAAATTGAGCAAAATGATTACTTGCTAATGACCAATAGTAATACATTACTGGCTAAGGGAGTTCCATTGCATCATTCGTTCAATTTCTTGATTTTTTTCCATACCTTAACCTTATCAATTTTTAATATTCTATGCAAATATAAAGTGCAATTATTTTAATGTCAGGTATGCAGACATTTCTGTCACCCTTACACTCTTAACGTAGAGAAATCAATAGCCTCATTTATACATAATTCTGCCAAATAAATCAAAACTGAATTTATCGCACGCAGTAACTAATTTCGCAACGCATCACATTTTCGTCATAACAGATATTTCCATGCGAATTTTGTCGACGTCTTAGAAAAGATTACTCCTTCGGGAAAATAAAAGCCGAACCCGAGAGCAATCCGTATCGAAAGTTTCGCCCCTCTTTAAAAGATATCAGACACAAACTGGTCGGGAGGTTTCGCAAACCTTTCTCTACAGATTAATCGACGCAAAAAAACTCGAGAGGGAATGGAAAATGCCCCGATTGAAATGGCAGAGAGAGGAATTAGAATCCTTCCATCAGGCGAAAAACTCCGCTCCGTTGCCCTCCGAAAATAACTCCTCAAGAGCACCGAAGGATGAGTGTGCCATCTTTAAACGATTTTTTCGGAAATAAAACGCCAAGATTAAGACGGGCCCTGGCGTTCGGAGAGACGGGAAGAGTTCGAAAGAAAACAGCAGAGAAGTAAAAACCCATCTGTTTGAGTGTGAGAGGGAACATTTCGCAATTTCAGGGGAATGATGTAGAGGGAGGCGGAAGTGGGGGGGGGGGGGGCGTGAGGTGGGGGGGCGTGGCAGCGACCTAAGAAACGTATCCACGCGAGTGTTAACACCCACGCGAGCCTCGAGGAGAGGGTGCCTACGCTCCTAGATCTTCTTTTGTCTTCCTTCCCCAATTTCGAGCTGCTGAGTTCTCGGGCGAGTTTTCTCGGCTCCCAGTAATAACTCCCAACGCTCTCTCTCCGCTATTTTGTTTCCAGCGCTGGATTTTTTTCCTCCCAAATCCCTCTTCCCCGCCCCCATTCTCCCATCCGCTATTCCCCGCATTCTTTCGTCCCCGAGTTTCTCTCAAATTGATCCCTTTTCGCTCCTCCTCTTCATTACTCGCGTTTTAATAAATTAAGAGTTCGCGAATCTACTCCTAATCCCGATGCGGATGATGGGTTTATTCGCGATGAATGCGAATCTGCGGTGTGCGTTGGGAATTTTTACTACGGTCGGTGAGGTAGTACAAAAGGACGATCTCGCGGACGCTGAACAATCTGTGGCGACATGTAAAAGGGTTTATGCGGAGTTTTATTTGTAATGCTCGCAAATTTACAGGACGGGATGAGGTTCAACGAAGGTCATATGATTTCCAAAGTCAGGGTTTCTGTGTGGGTAATATTTTACCTGTTGTGAGCAAAACTGGGTTTTATGTCCGTCGAAAGAGCGATGAAAGTAATCAGTTGAAGAGTCTTAATTGCAGATAAGCATGAAGGAAATTCTTTTTTCACTCTTTGCAAAATGACATTTTCGCAAATTTTGCCATAAATCATTAAAATTGTTTTAGAGTAGCTCCATCGGGAATGCTACTTTTAATCTTGGAATAATGCATCAAAATTTAATAAATCCAAAGCATTCCAAATGTAGTTTTGGGATGTCGTCACGTAAAATGAACGGTAGGAAAATTATGGTTTTCTAGCTAGCCTTTCTTAAAGTGAACCACCCAAGGAATACGGGGCCCCGAGAATTGGGGCACCGTATTCCTTGAGTCCTGTAAAATATGCCCGGTGAAACCATTAATTTTAAAATCAACTGTGTGCCGGCACTGCGTTTAGGGGAATATAAAGACACACAAAAATATCATTAGTAATTTTTTTAATATGATGTAGAATTCCTCGACCAGCTCGAAGTTTGATGTTTATAATAACATTTTTGATTGACAAATTTGATTTTTTGTTGATATTTTGTTGATCGATTTGGAGAACTTAAACGTATGGTGTTACAGGAGGCGCGAGCCCTGCGTTTCCCGGCCTATAGGACGTAACTGTTTCGTATGATGAAACGTCCCCAATTAAAGCAATAAAATATGATATTCTCCGTACAACGTCTCCAATTAGAGAAAATCTTTTCTATAAGTATTTACATACCATAATGAAATCGCAAGGGGAAATGGACATGGAAAAAGTCTGACGAGACGAAATGCACACCCTTACGCGCCTACTACCTTAAAAGCATTTTCCTTATAATAAAATCGTTTGCAACCGAAACCATATTTATATAACATTAAATCTAAATTGGTTTATAAAATCTTCTTTTCACATGGCAAGTTGATGTTCATGCTCACACTTATCCTCTGCACAATAGTGCATTCTTTTAAAGAAGAATGCAATTCAACTCCGAGATTTCCTCTTCCTCATTTCATTCTTCCAGAAAAATATCCGCACTTTTAAATGGAAATAAATCTTCATGTTCGCCTTTTCTTTATTTTAGTTACTTCGATGTCTTTAAAAATTGCTTGGAAGTGTTTTGCGAATATACTCCTCCGCATTTATCCTATTCTTTTCCTTTAGTGGAAAATGAAGAATAATTTCACAATTTTTTAATCGAGTATACTTTCCTTCGCTCCTAATTATCAAAATTATCATCTTGCATATTCTAGCGCACTGTAGATATTGAGGGTTGGAAACGAATGCATATAGATATAAGTATAGATAGTCATAGTTTATGGAATTTGTTTCAGACGAGCTTACTATAACAAGGACACTAAGAAAGAATTATGAGCCTTAAGAAGGTGGTCAACTTCCTCCTAATAATATTCGATATCACCTGCCTTAAATTAAAGACTCTGACGCTAATATCTAAGCTAATTTATTATTATTTGTATTAAAAAAGCGCGGTCTAGGTCCGGTTTAGTCCTATTCAATATAGGTCCTGACTTCGCCTTACTAGTGTTCCGTAGAATTCTATGTTCTAATATCATCTTTTAACCTTTTTGATTATATTCATTAAGTAAATCGATCTAACTCGGAAGAAGACACTTTAATCCAAAATTTTATTTTAAGAAACCTATAATATCATAATGTTATCATATACAACAATATTTAGCATATAATATATAGCCGTCTTATTAGAGCTTCCTTAATAAAAACAATAGAAAGATCTTCTATGGTTCCAAAAAATATACATTATACTTTGACCGTTAACTATATCGGCGGGTACATACAAAAACATATGACTCTGAGTATGTAGTCGCACTTCTTAGATTCTCGAAGCACGTTCCAAGAAAATTCTAATAATCCCCCTTCGAAGGAGAAAAAAATCCATTTTCTTCAAGTAGCAATAATAATTTCTCTCTCTAATACTCTATAGTTTTCCTTAGACTCTTCTTTTTCTTCATAGTTCTCAATTCCTCCCTTCCTTTCTCATGCTTACATCTTATCTCCTTTCCTATTCCACCCTGTTAACACTGAATTTTCACGCAGGACCTCACTCTCTCCTCCTTTTGTTCCTTAATTCCCTTCTATATTCATTTTAATTTCACTTCCTTATCTCGCAGCAGTAAAACCCCTTTCTTCCATTGTGCTCCTTTTTCTCCCTCTAGTGTTCACGTTCATTGTATTTTACGCTCTCGAAGTTATTCCGTTATCTCACCTCATTATCTCTCCCTCTTCACTATTTAACTCGGCTCATTGCTTTTAATCGGTTTTGTTTCGAGATGAAATTTTATCTCGGGACGCAAGTATAACATTTACTAGGCTATAAGGGAAGCACTCTCCCTCACAGAATAGGACTGCTATGGAAAAATATCTCCCTTGCGCCACAGAGTAAAGTATTTTAATGGCTTAATTTTTATGGTGTCCGAGTGGTTTTTTGTACTACGTGCTTGTCTAGATCTTCAGCTCGACTCCGGTCACGGAATTTTCGCGTTTAATTTTAATTTTGTTGGAAAGTTACGATTCAGAGAAAATGTTGCTATTTAACTTAATTCTAGCGATTGGTGCTCAGTACGTGTTCAACAGTGGAATCATTAATATGATCGGTAGGTACTTTGGTTAGTGTCTTTCAGAAACTACGCCTCGGGTTCTAATTTCGGCTTACCGGGATTTTTTTGTATTGGGCCCGGGTATTTATGTTTGTCATTTGTTTAAAGTGAGTTCTAATTAATAACGGAATGAATTTTGAATTCCTTTTTCATAAAATATATAATGTGAATATAAAAATTTGAGAAGAATTCCTACACCTTGTTGGAAGGAAAAGAAGTGAAGCTCCGTGGTATTTCTTAAGGACTGCATAAAAATATATATATATGGTACCAACAATTTTGATGAAATTAAATCTCTTTCGATATAACTGAGAATTCAGTTTGGAAAAGCGCAACCTAGTGGGAAGTCTTAGCATTCCCAAAAAAAATGTCTTCGAGTTAAGAGCCCTTTCTTAACTTTTTCTTTAAAACATTTTACATTACAAATTATATGTAGATCTGAACACACCAGCGTATCTCATATCTCATACTTATATTTTATAAACTAAGTCAAGAATCTTTTATTAATATTCCTAATAATTATCACTACTCTATTGCAATATCAAATTCAAGAGATATTTTACTATAAATGGACAAAAATATAGAAATAACTAGTTATCGGAGATATGGGCTCAAGATATAACTGAGAAAATCTTGGTATAAGTGAATTTAGACGGTTACCATCGACTTAATTTCTTTTTTTAATGACGAGGATTACAGTCAGTAACAGAATGACGCGGAATATTGATTACTAAGTCTCGCAGAAGCTTGATTAGAGATTGGTGAGTTATGTGAAACAATTTTTCACCGTGATGTTTCCATTAGTTTCCATGTTACACCGAATCGCTCCTTTCACCTAATTCTAGTTTTCCTTCCCCTTCCTTTTTTCAATGTCTTTCACTCCTTGTCGGAGCTTGCCAACGCCATCGTATCCCTATTTCTGGATTTAAACAAGTTAGTTTTCCGCAACCTTAACTTCCCGAGAACGGCAACCCTTATCTCAGAGGGCTATTTTAGGAGCGGTTCAACGTTCGGATGCCAAAGTAGGCGCCGACCGCAGGTGTGGTCACTCATACACAGGAACACGACCATTCGAAGAAACACGGAATTGAGGCGACCTTTGTAAAAAGGGACCATATCATTTCCTTGCTTAAGGAGGTGACGACTTTCCTAGCCAACTGGACGCCGTTTGAGGATGGGATGTAGTCTTTTCCTCTTATGGCCCCTTTGCTGACTACATCTTTGATCCTTTCACCATCTTGTCCATCTAACACTAGATTGTGGCAGCTCATGGTGGTGGTGTCAGTTGGGCGATGATCAATTTGGCCAAAAGACGACTGCAAGACCATCGACTGGTCCAAAAGAATCCTCGGTGATGATATTAGCAGATCCAGAGAGATTGGGGTAGTGGGGATCACCAATTGGTTAAATTGTAGTATCAATTATTTTTTCAAATTGGTGCCTGAATTAAAATCAGATACTGAAGTTTTCCACGATTACTATTCATGATCGGAATTTTCTTCTATACCGGAATTGGAGAATTGTTAACCTAATTTCCGATTATTAGGAATTCAGGTTTTTAAATATGCTATTTCACGTGAATTTATTTACTTATTCTTGCATAAATAAGGAATCCTAACGAGTTTTTACCTAACGATTTAGACCGATAAAGTCTTTTAGTAATGCTTTTTTTAAGGTTTTAGGGTCCTTTTAAACTAATTATTTTTCAATATTTCTTTATAAGTGACTTATAAATTAATTTATATTGACTTTATAATTATATTAAATCAGTTACATAAAAAATAACTTGTCTCAAGTTTTTCTTTTGAATTGTAAGCATGTAAATATGATAGTCAAAAATTGTTCCTCTTATTGTTTAAATTCTCATGTTTCTTTTTAATAAAGAGGCTAACCCTTTTATTTTAAAAGGTTTGGTGCAATTATTTGGTGCAATTATTCTTCTTAATATTTTATTAACACACACTGATCATTTTGAATTTGTTCTCCCTAACAACAGTAAATAATAATGACCAACACTACTCATTTTAGGAATCAGATTAATTAACTTTATTGGAATCGGTGATAATTTTGGTATAGTCCCATCTAATTGCTATTCATGTACTTGATTTTTAATGACATAATGGTATTTTAAACTGGGATGGGAAATTGTCATATCATTATCCTTGTCGACTTTCTAACAGTTAAGCTACACCCAAAGAATCGTTGGAAGCGAAAAAAGCTGGACTTACCGGGAATCGAGCCCAAGTCCTGTATTAACTTCAGATTGGCTAAATTTCTGACCTTATGTTAAATACATAGAGCACAAAATACATATCGATGTCCTATCGAAATCATTTCATAATAATTTAGTAAATTTTAATCATTCAATACATTTAAAAGTAATTTCTACTTTATCCGTCTATGTTACATTAAACTTGATACCTGATTGTTGGTGAAAGCTCATTTGGACACCTTGTACCAAGGATACTTATTCCTAGGATACTTATTCCATATTATATTATATAAATCCAAAATCTCCTATTATATTAAACATGTACAGAGACGCGCACTCGAATATACACACCAAAAAATAGAGAAAAATACATATGTAAACTCACAACAGAGCACATATACTTAGACCATCGTGTACAGATATATGTATAAACATTTACACACACGTACACACAAATGTGCCCTTTTTAAACCAAAGCAGCATCCTTATCTAGGTCTTATTCGTTTTCTTCCTTGAGCGAAAATGGAGAACACGTAGAGGGAATACGAATACGCCATAATGAGAACTATGTTTTTCTTCATGTTGACATTATCCCTCGTTATTCATAGAGGAAGCCAGTTTAAAACCATTGTAGAAAAGATCTTTCGAATTCTCCATAGAACTCTAGTCACGATTTTCACATTTGTAATACTTAGACCTACCTTCCAGCTCCCGCAGAATTCTTTCACGTCAATCATTCTCCTATTTTTTGTCGGTTCTGAGACCTTGCCATTCCCTCCGGCGCTACTCTTTTAGATTTCTCGAATCTTTGGAATTATTCCTCTCTCCTCCGAAATTGTTCTTCTCTTTGTTCCCTATTCATTTCTTTTCTCATAGCAGCTATTCATCTTTCCTTCCTTATTTCCTTTATCGTCTCCATTCATCTCTTCTTTGAGATGCTTCTACACGTTTGATTCGAAGTTTTCCAATCCTGGAAACGTTTCCTAGAATTCGGGAATTGTGATAAGCAAAGCTTTTCCTCATTCTCCACCGTTCCCTGAGGTAGACCAATTTATCTTGCTTCGGTATTTTAATGTGGACTCGTGCTAAAAATATGGAATATGATCATGTTATGCGCGAATAAATTCAAGAAAATTTTTTGCAATTCCTAGTTGGCTGAATTTTTAGCTTGTGATATTGTTGTGAATAGGAGTAAACAATTTCCAGAAAAATATGTAGAAGTTACAACTTTCCTTTGAAGCTTGAAGTTAGAATCCCAATCTTTCGGAGTGCGATAAATTTTAGTACATTTCAAGAATGTAAGAGAACGTAATAATGAACATTTATTATTTGAAATAAATTTAGAATTGGTCAACTGGGAAATTTTCCAAAATACTGTTTCTTTCAATTAAATAAATCTGATAACCATGCCATATTAGCTAATTATAATGCGTAATCACATTGAAGAATCTCTGATGAAATCTTTTTCCTCTTTTGCCATAAAATAATCCGATGTTTGAAATCATAATTATTGGAATAGCATGTCACGACCAGGAAACGTATTCTATAGCAGAAATTTTCATATTTAGGGAAATATAAAAACATATTTTTCTCAAAAATATTGGCAGTTTACAAGTGCGGTGAAAATTAAAGTTCTATACCGTAGAAGGTTATCATTGAGAGGAGAGGGATTGCAGAATAAAGTGATAGAGGGAAGAATTCTAGGGAAAAGGCAGAGGAGAAGACAAAGACAAAAGATGTTGAATGACTTACGGGGTGGGATGAGTTAGAAAGTAGTGAAGGAAATGACACTGTATAGGGAATGTGAGGGCACCGAATGGTAGAACACTCATACATACCGTAGAAGGAGCTTACTGACAAGAAGAGTACCATGTATCAGGAAGTCATATTTCAGTAAATCCCAAAGTCTAGGTAGCCGTGTAGTGTAAAGGATCTTTATTGGGGACGTCTTCATTATCTTCGTTACTCAGTCATGTTCTCTTATTAAACCTTAGGTTAGGATGCTAGATTTTGTATCTTTCCGGGAAATGGATCAAAGGCTTTTTTTTTAAATCGGCATGATAATTTCATAAAGAAAAGCTGTGTGATTTTTTCGGATCAAACTTACGGTGTTAGGTCATATATCTTATTATTTTAATTTATTATTAAAATTATGGTATCTGATTGATGTAATCATGGTTGAGGGAAAATTTATTCAAACCAGTGGTTTAGGCTGTGGATCCATATTGACTTCCATATCCACATGTACAATCATGAGTTTATTGAAACAAATTAACTCCATTTCTGAAAGAACTAGTGCTAATAAACGCTTATCTAAGGAGTAATTCTTCATTGTTTTCTCTAGATTCATTCAAGCATCAGGTTTCGTCTACGCTGCTGGTACTTAATAATATCTCCCATGTAGGATATGTAATATTTGCCAAATGTGTTATTTCTGAAACCATATTAAATTACCAGCGCGTGTCATATTATCGAATTAATTTCGTACATTATAATACGAAGTTACATAAGCACAAGAAATATATTTATTAAATGTTTCATTGAACTCAGATTAACGTTTGCTGTTAAGTAGTGAAGCAGACGTTCACCTTTATCGAGAAACTGATTGCTAGTCTAGCTAGTCTAGACTTAGACCTGACTAAATATGAAATAGGTATAAAAATTCAAGAAATAATGGGAGTTCCTCTTCTTATCAAATTTCGATAGGAATCTTGCTAGGAAGGAAGACATTTGATATCTAGTAGATAAACTATTTACCGTTTAAATGAAACTAGAGTTGAACGTAATTGGAGATGGTTATATTGGGTTTCCAGACTGAATAATAATTTCAACTACTACTGAGGATAGCAAAACTCCAAAATAAAAGGTAGGTATCCGTACACCGCTAACTGGCTGCGAATTTAAGAGTAATCGACTCGGAAGAAGTAACTATCTTCTGAGGTCTGAAAAAGATTTCCTTCATCCGATATCATCGAGCAAACTAGGGGTAACTGAAGCAGAAAATAATAGCTGTGCTTTCTCGCAGGCAAATAATGTTTGTTCCTTCTACGAAATAAACCCAAATCCCCAGCTTATAGCGTCTTACGGGAAAATTGAACGTCTTGTTAATAGGGTGGCATAAGATACAGGATAAGATATTGAATTGCTTCGGGCTCCTTGCCTTCGAATACAATTCGACTTTCTCGGAATTCTCTTTTGATAAATAAAATGGACCTTAGTGATTGTCTCTCTGAAGGAATAAAGATAATCTTCGTCTGCTCCTTGTTTATCTTCCTCGAGATGGGAGATTAATTCTTCGATGATTGGGTACGGAGCGCTCTCTATAATTGGGCGTGTCTGAAGTTGGGTACGAAGTTTCTTAACAATACTCAGATTTATCCTGAGGAGATAAAATATAAACTCTTTCATTTTATCAGAAGGGTCAATATAATACATGAAAATCAGCCTAGTCCAAATTTGGAGCATTAATTTTTCGCTTCGTTGTGTGAAATGATTAGATCAGGGAAGTTTCACATGACATTTTATTTAAAGAAATTATTAAAAATGTGTTCTATCAATAATCTATTCTAGTACCGCATTAATTTCAAAATTTCTACATCTAATATTTACATCATATATTCAACATGTTTTCGGAGATATTTTACCTTTTAATCGGATTTGACTATGAAAATATTACTTTAAATTCTATGCGAAGTGTTCTCCTTTATTTTCTTTGGATTCTGAGGGATAGCATGACTCAATACTTCGTAAATTATATTAACGAGTTTGATAATTGTTAATTCCTTCATTCATAGCAATTTTATTGGTAGTAAAGAATTTCTTCCCTTAATTTCAGTTTTCTCTCTGAATCTCCGAGTATTCAGCCTAAATAATGATAAAATGTTAATCATTAAGAATAGTCTCAGACATTTTCAACAGAATCACCCTTTTATTTTTTACAGGAGTGGCATTAGTGTTGTATGGTAAACATTTTTAACACTGAAGAAAATGTGATTTTTGAATCAATTTCTGTAAACATTTAGCCCAGTAACCTCATAAAATTAATTATAAAAATCATCACGCAGTTTATTTATGTATTTTATAGATAGGTTTTAAATGGCCATATCTTTATTTAGAAATAGATATTAAGATCATTTTCAATCTCTTGAAAACTTTCGTTAATATCTAATTGGAAAACGTAAGAAATAGGGAGAGGTATCATTAGATGGAACTTCTTGGAGACTTTTTATGATAGATCGATTTTTCATAGGATTTTGCGGTTTTGATAGATTGCCCCTGAAACGACAAATATGATTGCTAAAGTTATGATTCTGTATATCCCTTTATACTTTGTAAGTCTCTGCACTAAAGAAGAGATGAAAAAATCATTACAATCAATTTGAATGAATTATATATAAATTATAAATAAATATTTAAATAGTGGTAATGAATATTTGAATAGTGACTGCCTTATTTATAGTATATCCTTTAAATTGCATTGCTATTTATTAATATGTGAAATACCACATAATCCCTTGATTATTTCAATATTGTATACGTTATTAAAGTATATAATGTAAGATATAACCGAGATCAAGGAGAATATAAACAACGTAAATATCCTTGCGAAGTTTTGCTTTACAGTAGTATAATTTTGGAAAAGGTAACCGCAATTTAGTAGATAAAACAAACCGAATGGTAGCATTCGTCATGAATCTCTCAGCATGTTTTCCAAATCAAAATTCGCCAAGTTGTTAAGGGAGACGCTATGTTTTCCGTTGACGCGGAGTGCTCGCGATCCAATTTAACATTCAGCTCGCCGACTCATCCTCCAAAACGATCATTCTCTCGAAGATTTTTTCAAGGCTTTTCCCTCACAAACGAGGCTGAGTCAGAGCGAGTGAAAGGGGAAGAACACGGAGATCAAAATGAAAACCGAAGTAAAAATAAACCGAAGCAAACAATCTCCCCTAAAACTGCCGAGATGAAAATAGCCTCTCTACACTACTCCGCCTTATTTTTCCACGCTAGTACTACGCGAGGTGCACAAAAGGGTTGCGAAGGAAAAGGGGATCCTAAGGATGAGGCTAAGTCATTTCGGAGCCAAACGAGAGATTCTTCCCTATCTCTTGTGTCGGAAGAAACCCCCCGAGGCACTAGCCGGAGTGTTTGTAGGAATGGTTCTTATCCAACTGCGAAAAGAACAAACGGTTGAAATCGGCGAAATGGTTGGGTGCCCGGGGTAGGCGTTTTCAGAGAAATTGTCTCCTACATCAATGGTTCCAAAACATGGTTCGGGAATCATACTTCTCAAACGCTCAATTTCGTAACGCTTAACTCCTTGCGAAATTTCAAACTCTTTAAAGAACCAGTCGCATAACTCGTGAGGAAGTAATTTCAACGCTATGAAATGAAAGGACGGCCTATTTCTTGCGTGATTTTGTATCCTAACCTTCACAGCAATCCAATTATCTCGGTTCATTTTCAAACCTTCTATCATGACATACATTGGACCTACCTTTATCAAAATTACCTCAAATTTTGAACCTAGGACCATTTCGGAAGGGAATTTTTTCTTAGGATGGCTTAATTCATTCGCTTCTTACGAGTACTTTATAGGCTATCATTAAATTCAGGGAGGCCATATGTATACGCGGTCGTGTTTCCTAGATATGAAGTGGGATCTATTTTTAGTTAATTATTTCTGCTAGCCTCTGAATGGCTTCTGTATTATTCGTAGTGTTGGTGGAAATAATTCTGGTGTTTCATGTATAATTTCTTACCATAAGAATAAGTTTAATTTTAATTAATGAATTTCATAATAACTGTGATTCTCTGGGGCGGAATAAACACTTTGTTGGGTATAAAAGTATTGCATGATTATATTTCGTCTTCCTCCTTTATCTAACTGTAAACTTCTTCTATATAACTTCTTGGATTAATAATATAATACAACGAATGCATTTGCTCAACTTATATTTGTAAGTGGATTTCCTCCACCCTTCCTTTGGGTATGGATCAAACTTATTTATATGAAATGAATGAGAATCGATTTTATCGGTTTCACTAAAATTACTAGTTCATAAAATTTCGTAGCCTGCGCTTGGTTAAATTTAAGCAATAAGAGTTTTAAGAGATTCTTTCTGTAAAGACATCGGGCCGAAAGCTAATTAAAACACCATATTTCCACCATTTACTGCCAAAGAATGAGGTTTACTGCGTAAGACATAATAAGAAAATCTGAAAGATTGACATTAGAGCAACACAATGACCTTATGAGAAACACCTTTTCAGCGTTCGATAAGGAGTGACCAACACGAGTAGCTGTTATTCATACCTCAGCTGAATTCGTGTTATCTGTACCATGAATAAGACTGAGATAAAAATAAGCGTAAGTACAAAACGAAAGATACTTTTCTTCTATCCTCAATCAAATGAAAAAAGAAATGATCAATTCTTCAAGATATGGAAGCTGGAGACTCCAATTCAAAGATTTTCAACCGCCTCAGTTACCTATCGATAAAAAAATATCCCGCTCTGATCCCTATCTCAAAGTAATACAAAATCACCTACAGCACAGCTGCTTCGACTACTGATATTCCATCTTCAGGTAGAATGACCCAGAAGATTAAAGCAGAGGTGGGTTGTAATTGCTAGAATCCGAAATAACGGACCGGCTTTTCATTCCAGTTTCTTTCCTAACCTTTCGATCCGTCTGGGCGCTTTAATATGTTATTACTTTGTGAGATTGGATACGGGGATAATGGAGGGAGTTTGAAGAGGAGATAAAAGTGGACCTAGAATAGAGCCTTGGGGGACACCATAGTCTGAGATGAGGAGGAGCAGCGTCGAATTTGCGGCGCCTTCTAAGATGACGGCGGGATAGGAAATGGCAAGTCGAATTTGAAGCTTTTTTGTTTGGATAAGGCAAGAGAAGGAGTTGGGTTCCTTTTTGTAGGGAAACCGGTTCGGGAAGCAAGCGCCAGAAGCTTTCGAGCAAGTTTTAATTTCCGCAGTTCCCCGCAATTATCCTTTTTGGGGGGACACTTAAAACCGAAGTTTTTTTTATCACGGAAGCTATCCGAAAGAGTTCGGGCGGCACTGTTAATGGGAGCATTTCTGTAGCGCTCGGATTCCGAACGAAATAATGACGTGAAATTTATGTCCATAAAATGTGCTCGACTGGGCTGTTTTGATGATCTTAATCGGTGGTCTAAAGAGCTTTCTACTAATTATGTCCTTACGAAATCATGTATCTATAAACTGCCGCTACGACGGGCTACTGTCGATGTTTCGGTAGCTCTCCTCTCTTTATGAATTTCGTAATTAAGTCATTTACTGATTTCCGGAATAAATCATTTACGACCCATTTACTCTGAAGTGTGTTATTATCTAATGATGTTCCTGTGTTATTGTTCTTTCAGAGTTATTAGCATGAGGAACGTAACAATTTCCTTCCTAAGTCAAAATATGTAACTAACCGAAACTCCCTGAACTCTTTAAACCTATACATCAAGCAAGCTTGTGTTTATTTCATATTTAAAATTCTTATATTCTTCTATTTCTTTTGCTTAATTGTAGAATTTCTGTTCTCAAATAATACTAAAAGCAGAATAATTTAATTATTTCTTTATATATAGCTAATTTTTTTTGGTTATGGAGAAGGTGTTAACGTTGACATCTAACTAAGGCTTAGTCATTCAACTTTAAACACTCCATCAAATTACAGTTTGATTTATCGGCTAATATTTCCTAGCAAATATGATCTGACTGATAGAGATGAAAAAAATATTCTCGAGGGTGTCATGTATTCGTGTGAAGTTTTAAAACTCAAAATCAGACGTTTTAGTTTCACTAAAAATTCTCCCTATGTCATTCATTCATAACATTTTCAATAACATTGTATTGCCAGATAATCAAAATTATTTGAAGATCAATTATCAGTATGTAAGAGATTGCTATCTAAATTTATAAAATAAGTGTTAAAGTGAAGACGAACTGATGTGTAATGATTTGTAAATTACCAAGGGTAAACTAAGATGGGTGGGTGGGGCGTGGCTGAGATTCTGTCCCAGATCTTCATCTTTCCAATACAGATGATTTACTATTGGGTTATAATTCCTGTCAAGTCGACGGTAATTTATTCTATGTGTCATTGGATTTTCTGGCAAACGCAAAATTGTACAAAGTGCAAAAATACTTTTACCGTTTCGAAAGCAAAAATGTTCACGCTACATTCGTGGGTGCATTTTTAGAATTAATTTCACAACTCAATCGTTCAATTGCATGTTTTGGCCCCTATGGTTGAATCTGTGAGCTAATTCAATAAATAATCAAACGATTTCCACGACCAAACACCATTGTCGTGTTGACAGTTTGAATTTTTCCCTAGAACATTTAGTAATACGGTGTCAACTGGAATATAGTGAACTTTTTATAGCATGCCTAATCTAAGACTCAGCAACAGCATTACCTTCCCTCATTAAAGCAACGATAAGACTTTTCTGCGCGTGGAGACCTTATCTCTCGCGATGAGATATTCTTGTGTGAGGAGATGATGGGGTTAATTGTGCAGGTGAAGATTTCCGCAGCAGGGGTCAAAGCGCGGAACTGATGGAGTGGACTGAGATAGGCTTAAAAATCTAGCAAATAGAGAGGAAAGTGAGGGAAAGGAGAAAATCAAAGGGAAAACCCGTGAGTCAGCGGAAGGTTTGGGTCTATATTCGAGCGTATCTTTAAAGATACCCTGGCTGACCTTCATGCTCACAGGACGATAATTTTTTAAGACTTTATGACGTGATTCCTGGGTATCTTCTTAACGTATTTCTCCTTTAATTAACAACCATGGTAGAATAATGAAATCATATACCTGAGATGAAAAATGATACTTCGAATAGAATCGATGTTCGAAGTACTTGTAAATTGTAATACATAATGTTTGACCGGTTTCACAAGCATAATTTCATGTTCAGGTGCAAGAGGAACAGTTCCATATGGAGTTTTGATAAAATTTGTCAATATTTTAATTCTCTCATCATCTACCTTTCTAACGCTGCAGACTGTCTTCTTTTATTTAAAGTTCGTAAACATTTGGATTTCATATCTATTACCGCAAGTGTATGTTGATTTTTCATTGCGTAATTTACATTCCTTCAGTAAGATTAAGAAGTCTTACACGATGGATATGGGAGCAAATTTTAGCAATTAGGGTACCTAAGTGCAAGTACCCTTATGAGGCCACACCGAGAGATTATTCACTTTAAAAAGCGATAAAACGTCCTTTATCAGAGCCTCCTCCCTGCTCGACCCTCAGCCAGCGCATAGTGAGTCTAAATTTAAATCCATCCCAGGAAAGGTACATTGCTTCTCTATCCTTTTACATACGAAAAATGAAAAATATCTCATTGTCAAGATATTGAAGTATAAATCTTTGAGTTATAGCAGGGAAAAATGAGTATTGAAACGTAACCAATATCTTGAATAAGTGAAATTTTTTATTCAATATGAGAAATATATTTTTCGGATTTACTCATTTTTATATATTTTAGCACAACCCAATGTCAACGAGAAAAAAATTTCATTATTTCTGGGCGAGTTGCCTAGAGGACATTCTCCCTTAGCTACATTTAATTTCTATTGTGAACTAGTCATTGACCTGAAATAAATTTGGTGAAAGGCTCTCTGAAAATATAAATAAACGTGTGAGAGGGTCCAATCTTCCACTCTGTTCAAAAAGTGAAAGCGTAAACATGGTGAGTCAGGGCACTGGAAACGTCAAGAAAGGAGCGGATGAGGTGAAAGTATTGCTTTTAGGTACGGAATTAAAATCGTGTTGACGTTCATCGGAGAGGGTTGAAGAAGGTCTTTACCTGCAAAGAAAGGGCCAGAGATTCAGTGGATGTGGTTTTCAGCTGAAAACTCTTATAACAGTCAGCTTTTTGAAGCTCGTTTTGAATTAAAAGAATTATGAATGATTAAGATCAATCAGGACTTGATTTCAGGAATTGATTATGTATTTAAGAGATCTTTCAAATGGAATGTAGCAATAATCTATTTCGATCGTTCGAAGTACCTAAACTGGCCAATCTGAAATGAAAAGATACCTGTATAACATGTTGAAGTAAGCTTTGTGAAAGAAATAAAAATAGAAATGATAATTGAGCATATATGAAGCAAAATATTGTAGATTGAATTACATAAATTCAATTATTTATAAATTCAGGTACGATCACAGTACGTAAAGTCTTCCTTAGTTATTAAAAAATGTTACTTATAGTAAATAAACTTCCTGTATAGCAAATAATAACAAATATATAAAAGCATAAGGTTGTAGAATTTAAATAGATAATATAATTAAGTTACATATTTTTTAATTATACTAATATAATTAAAATGAAATTCATTATAACTTCGAACTAGAAAACTGCTCATTGTGTCACTCATTACATTCATTATTCCAAATTTTCTTTCTTTTATAATTCGCTATATTTATTTTGACTTTGTGAACTTGATTGGAATAACTCGGAATCATTTTCGGGGCAACTTAAAGCAGGGGATTTGGGCAGGAGGTTTTTAACTTAGTTTTTATAACTTGCCATTAAATTTAGTTCGAGGCAAGTACTTTGTAACTACCTGACCACGGGTTTAAGTACCTGTTTGGTCGTTTCGAAGCGAGTTATATCTCCTTTGCTAATGCACACGCATAGGGGAGTTGTAAATCGAAATGCAGCTGCTCATTCCGTGAACCCCTCGTCACGATCACGCCTGCACGACCGGTGCATCGTCTTCAAATCGCACGCTGCTCAATCCGACATTATTGAATATTTATAACTGCGGATTTGACGAATGGGCGCCATTGTTTCGGATCCTGCGCGATGGATATGACTTGAGCCAATACATATTTATCTCCCGACGCGGAACTTCCTTATATATCGGTGCATAAGTTTTGCATTGTGAGCACGTATCCGTGAGTCGTCCTCGCTTCTGAGAACTCCAGTGCATCCATCCTCGAGTAATACGCTGTTTAATAATCGTATAAGAACGATTTCGCCGACAAAGAAAAACTCCAATCGTTCAATTAAGCCTTTGTTCGAAGTGACAAAGAATTGGAGGTGCCTAAAGTGTGTCAAGATGTCAAAACTTGAATCTCAATCGGATCGTCTAGTCAGGGGATTTGAAAGACTGCACGAAGCGGAGAATATTAGCTCCATTGGGATGAGTCATTGTCGTTACTTCGCCGAAGTATTCGAAAAGGGTGGAGGAAGGTTTTACGAGAGTTCCGCTAAGTGAATGGAAGACTCCGAGAGTTTTAAGATGAAGTGATTTCTCACGTTCCAACGGAGGCGTTATGGAGGATCGTAAGTTGAGAGCACAATTGAAAATTACTCGCGGCGTTTCGGGAGTGTCCTTCGAACTTGAAAGTTGCCAAAAATACTTCGATGACGGGGTATTTTACGAAGAGATTTAAAGTTGCAAATACTGCATAAAATGAAGGTAATTTGAATAGTTAGCAAGCCTAATTCTGTGAAAGCCTCAGTTGACGATGACGTTTTATAACTTTCTGCGAGCTAAAGTTTGACATGTTATGCGAATGGAGTTGTAGCAAATCTCTCAATAGAATTTTGCAATATATAACCGTATTAGCATTCTGAATTTATATGAAATCGTTCTAATTTCAAAATTTATTCCACATAAAAAAGATTAAAAAGCTCTGACAACTTCAATTTACACAGTATAATCCAAGACCTGGGTTTTGTTGCATCTCATTATCATCAGATGAAAATAAGCACCTTGAAATGGCATTAACCCTAGTTTTCGGAATTCGCTATTAAATTAAATATTAAGTGAGGCTATCCGAAACTACTAAACCGAAACTGGCCTAAACTATCGACGTTACAATTGATTATTTTATTCGTAAAATACTAATCTCAATTTTTAATTGAAAGAGGCGCTCAAATCAATAGAAAGTAATGATCTTCTATGAGCTGATGTTGAAAAGTTCAACTTTCCCCTGAAAACAATGCTGTTATGCCGATGTTATTAAATTTATTTTAGAATATCGCAATTATCACGCACACGAGCAATACTTCCGCTTAGACATCAGAGTATACAAGCGAGTCCTTTTGAAAAAGACACTTCGGGAGATAACATTTATAATTGAGAATTGTCTGCATGATTTACTGTCTTTCTAAGATTTGATAAATCCAAATTCCTTCAATATATCTATTTAGGAATAAAGTTCTTCTTTTTGTTTTGCTATGACTGTGGTATCTTTGGAAAGATAAATTTCATTCAGTCCGTGATTTAAAATATATGCATACATTCGGACTCAGCTGGTGTAATAATGCTTTTGCTTTTATTCGAAGCGGTCTCAGGTTCGATCCTGATTGAATTATATTCCTGTTTAGGTTTATCTAGAATAGATATTTGACTATGATTACAATCATAGTGAAAAAATATAATCTGATCCCCTACAAGTGGTGGGAATAAAGCTAGCTAATAAAAATTCATTCTTCGACATAGGGCTTAATGCTCATCGCTTGTGTAAAATCGTGCTCAGGAAAATAATCATCAATGGTTACTATTATTTTTAGTAGCGAGATTTATTCTTTGCGAAGTTAAACCTTAATTTTATAAAAATTAATTCAAAATAATCTAACTCTGTATATAATATGCAGGAGGAGGGAAAAAAGGCTACGTCTATTCGAAGGAAATGAGGATATAAAATGGATGAAAGTCGAATATTTTTAGACTATGAAGAATGTCGGAAGGCACAAGCTATTGGGTTCTTTTTTGGGAATTAAAATGGATGTCGGAAGTCAAAAATGGTTTTTATTCGTTATTTACGGATTCCAGTTGTTAAATCATTTTGAAATCTATTGTCAGAGACTGAGAAATTGATTACAGAAGATTTAATTTCCGTCGGCATTAAATCTGTGTGCATACAAATTTTGGGAAACTTATTGATACTCAAGTGATTTCTTGCGAAATTTAATTAAATAAAAATTTAAAGCTATTGTAGCGTTTTTGTATATTCTTATATATTCTTTAATATAATTCGGAATGATAAATTTAAGAGGATTACTCTATTGTCAAAGAGATAATTTAATTTCACTGAATGGCTAGCTTATTCATTTGTTGCAGAAAAGTTTTTCATTTTCAAGGCGTGACTTGAGATTAGAGAATGGGACGAAAAAACGTTTGCAAGTTGCAAAAGCGACCATGATACGAAAAACGCAATTTCCATTTGAGAAGTTTTCATCTGAGCAAAGACTATCTTGAATGCTAATTTTCTTCATTATCTTAGGGAGATTGGATTCCAAGGGAGAACTGTCGCATTAGTGTTAATCGATATTGCAGTTGCGGATTCACTCTGCACTCATTTGTTGGTAGTCTCTTTTATGGTGATTAATCGTTTATTGTAATTATTTTACATGGATATTAGTCGTGACGTCGAAAAAATATTAACTCAAGAAATAGTTTTGTAATATATGTGTAGACTATATAGTAGAAAAATATTTTTCTGTAAATAGCTCTAAAACACTAAATAAAGTGACATCAAGGCACAATTGAAGATCCACCTTCACTACGGTTCTACGGAATGTTACGTGCTATGAAATATTTTATGTTCAATTATAACGAAATAATTTATATTTATATCTTTTATTTGCTTCCTTTTGAGGAAGCATTTATTTTTACATTTTTGGGAAAAAACGTCAACACCTTATAAGCTCACTGTATAGAGTTATGGAAAATGAAAATGTATGTTGGATAGATGTGCCCCGCTAAAAACTGTCTCTCTAGATACACTTCATACTTTTTATTCATATGGTAGAGATGCGTTTGATTCACATCATCTAAAATGTAGACTGCCAAATCCTTATGTTTCATATCCATGAAAATATATGTTTATTACTTAACTTCAAACATGGAAGTATGAATTGCTATTCTTCAGCAATATGATACACCTAATAGTTGAATGGAGAATAAACACTAATATACGAGTGTGGTTCTAATCTTCGGGTGAATAGCAAATCATTTTAAATCAGTTACGACTACCACTCAGTAGTTTTTCAATGGTTTTCCGATCATTCATAAATCTCCCAGACTAGGAAACCATTAAAGAAAACATTAATGGCATTATCATAAAGGTGCTGAGCACTTCAATAATAACTCTGATAGCGAATCACAATGATTCCTCTTCATAATTCTACTCATAAGAGATTCTTATTTCCTTTCTCTATCGATTTTAATCATTTCCTATGAATTTCCCATTTCACTTTTACATCTACGCTTACGAAAAAATTGTAGGTTTGGTCGGGATAAACGAATTGAAGTAGAAATTCCGGAAAGAGTAGAGCAGAGTGAACGAATGAATAAGGTAATTCATCTCAGAAAATCGATGGAATCTTGCGCCGGATTCGGATTGAATGGATCCCCTGCGAAGTTTATCAAATTGCTTTGGCGTCTGAAAACCCGGAGGAAAATACTCCCATGCCGTGATGGTTAATTAACTTCCGACCTCTCGGATAAGGCAGTTCACGTGACAGAGGAAGAGCAGAATTTTAGAGAGAAATTCATCTTACCGGAGCATTGCTCTAATAATCTGGAGAAAGTGTACGAGTAAAAGAGAGTAGTACTTTTCCTCTGAGAGCTTAATTCACTAACTCCTTCCTCTAAGGATTATTGCCGGCACGCACGGGAGAATAAAATCGTAGACTATCGTTCCTTGAGCTTTTATCTTCACTTAAGCTTCTTACGATAAAGATTCTGTTAAGTCTGCCGTTTACTTTTTAGTATTGTCTAATATAATTAACTGGTAGTAGGAGATTTATTTGGTGCTATGTGAAGCTTATGAAGATCAGCAAGAGAGGAATCAAAAACGTTCTTCTTATTTGACATTGAAAAATGTTACTTTGCTAATTAAACTGTTCGTATAAGATCTATTATATAATATAACCGATTATAAAAGTTTTAAAACATGATCAAAAGAATCTTCATTAGTTCTGACTTTAATATTGAATATTCATCCTTGTAAACTTCATAAAGAATTTACCATTTATATTTTTACATAATATGTTTTTTTTAATTACCTTTAAAACATATGAGAGATTTTACGGATTCAATAGAGTTTAAGGTTACTTTGAAATAAAAAATTGTCTTTAATCTTTTACCCCTCTGTCATTCACCCCAAACTGATCAAATTTCATAAAATTTATAATATTTATATTTGGAATGTATTAAGAGAGGACTACATCAGCTGATTACTTGTTTCATTTCTCTCGTCTGCTTTTTCCATTAAATTATTTATATAGATATTAACTCAGATTGGGTATATTTAAATAATTTTATAGGTCTATGTACTTTAATCAATTTACCTGTTAAAGTTTTGGTTCAGTTTAAAGTTCACTTAGTGAAAGATATTTCTTAATTATCTCGAAAAAAGTAGCCCTACTCTTTGGAAGTTTACTGTTTTTGTAACCCATTAGAGTACAATTATTCGGAAAGGGTTTTCACCTAAAGAAATTAACAGAACAGTTTCATCAGTTAAAATGATACGCGAAATCAGAGGTAGCAATGCAGAACTATACCGAAAACCTGAACCAGAAGAAACATATGAAGAATGAGAGAAAGGTATTTAAGTTGGCACGACAGCCGTATTGCTGGAAACATAGGGGGGAACGTATATGAAAAATTAAATTTACTTTTCAAGTATACTTTTAACGGATTAGAACTCGAGAACGAAAACCTATATTTATATTTGAAATAACTGGATGCTAACAGATGAAACGCCGGCTTTTAAATTACTTCGACAGTCTTAGAGAAACACAAACCTAAATAAACATCATTTTCGGAACAGAGCTGAACAGAACATGAGTGGAACCCGACAACCGTTCCTCTACATACGCATCTGATCCGTACAGGAAAATTTTATTTTAAAACCATTGAGCTCGATTCTTTGAGAGAGAAAACCGTACGAATCCAATCGATCTTTTGAATGTATTTGCCGATCGATTGCTGCGGACAGTTATAATGATGCCCTCTGCCATCCTCAGAAACATTCCTCATAAAGCAGCATATTAGCAATTAATTAGGATTTCGGTCCATTTCAGTCTAAATAATTCGCATACCTATCTTCGCTTTAACCACCGTCTTCCCGTCAACACAGTAATGAATTCCTACACGCGCGTCGGCGGGTTCACGGAACCGCGGTTCCCGGACGGAGGACTGTTCCCTATTACCCGACATATTCACCCGTGTCCCTTCAATCATTTAGCATGACTGTGCAATATGCATCGCACAGAACAAACCGCAGCGGACCGTTTCAAATAAACAAGACCCTGGCGGAAACAGGGGAATGCATTCCTTCCTCGCTTTAAGTCGCAGCACACGTCCGGTGTCTGCGTGTATACCACGGGACACTTATTAGCTCCTTCCCCTCCTTTTCCTGGCTACTTACGCCGCGGTCCCTGTTTTGGGCAAAATCTCTGCGGGAGATGGCGTCACGGGATATTTGTTTGAAGAAGCTTCAAGGAGATCCCAGAAGTTTTCTCATTACGCAGTCGGACCTCCATGGCCTTTCCCAAAATCCTTGCTCCTCTGCGATTCACCGCAATGCCTTACCCATATTCCTTATCCCGCTTGCTTCTTCTCGGGTCACGGGCAGGGTTGCCAACTCAAACTCATTCGAAACCCATGGGTATTATTTTTCCCTGGGCAGTAAGTGGGACTTCGATGGCTTTTACGGTGTCTAACTGTACAGATTTTTGGGAAATACAAACTTACTATTATACAGGCTCTGTTTGCATATGAATGTCGATTAAATGCGGTCGCTTTGAATGTTAAAGAGAGCGAAAGTAATTTGATAATATTTGCAACGATCGCCTATTGCCTATTGCCGAAAAGGAAAACCCCCGGAAAGAAACCAATACGATTTTTATTATTGTGCAACAGCTATAATACATTATTCTTGTATGCTGTCTATGCATTTTAAACGTATGTATTAATTTATTATTCCGCAAATCTAAGTGTTATTTTACAATTCCTGAACAAATCTAATCAAATTGTGTAATAAATGTGCCTCTTAACTAAATTTTTGGTTAAAGGAGTACCAAATTAACGAATGTCAAATGTAAGAAGTATTTCAATGCTTCAGACAATCATTTACTGGAAAAATGTCAGAGAATACATACTATAAGTATATTCTGATTTTAAGGATTACTCTTTTCATGATCATCACGCGAGAGCATCAGAAATGTATAATACGGACTTGTAAGTTCAACTTTACCTAGCACACTCTGAAAATCTCCGGGAATCAGAAAGCAAAGTATAAATGTAGTATTTAAAAGTATATCTTTACTAAGAGCTTATTCAAAGACTTTCAGTCAGATCAAACATTAGACACGAGTGGTAAATATTGATAAATAGTTCGCGAAGATCGAAAGTGGTATAACACGCTGTCCGGGGTTCCACTGCATTACACCATGAAAATTTAATGATCTTTATTACATAATGTACTAGGAGAGGATAAATGAGTGAAAGTGTTTCTCATTAAGACCATATTAAAGTGTGGGGTTAAAATTGAACATCAACTTGTTTGTAATATCGTCCAATGAAAAGCCATAATTGGTTCTCAGCAAACACCGAAGGATTTTGTGCACTTTATGCTTCAGATGATTCAAAATAACAGCTTAATGAAATTACAAGTCCTAATTTGGTTCGTTTGTACACAAACATATCTACAATACCAAAATTTTCAAACACACTGAGTGTTTACGAAGATTTCCGTATAATTTTTCCATTCACTAGCTTTTTTCCGTATGTTACGTAGTGTGTATTACTTTTAACTTCGAGATATGGTATTTTTGATTATTTACTTTATCATACCATGAAGTGTTTTTTGTGTCACTCTAACCACTCGGCCATTTTGAAGATATTGAGGTAATGCTATAATTTAATAAAATCGTAATTAATTTAAGTTAAACTGCATGCAAGATAATGACAGGCAATCTGACAGATACATTAAAATATTATTAAACTTTGAAAATCATTATTTAGCAATATGGTATACTATATTGCTATATATACATATATTTACAAATAATGTAATCTATTCTCTAGATGATTTAAATTTGAATTATTTTATTTCAAATCTACTTAACAGCAATAAAATATCTAGGTTACATGATACTTTAGTTTATTAGATAATTCTCATATGTTAGGTTTCATAAAATTTTATCAGAAAATTTTTAGGCGTTACGTTCATATTTATATCTTTAGTCTCCATCACGATGGTTACTTAAAATTTGGGAGGAATTATCTTTTATTTTTGAAAATCAAGAAGCACCAGATATTTATGCATATTTCATTAGTTAAATTTAGTCCCACTATTTTGACGTGGGAATTTAGTAGTTATTAATAATCATCTTAAGTTTGATTTAATTGTTAAATTACAATAAAATGTAAGAGGAGTTCCTTCTGTGCCTCATGTTTTAGGCTGTATTCATAACAGTATTTGCTATTTATTCACTATCGGTTTCAAATTTAAGCATCGAAAATTGTGAAATTTTTTCGTAATAACAATCTTTCGATGCAAGAAAACTTTTAAAGGGCCATGCCATGAATATTCTTCCTCCGGAGAGCAGAATTATCATGTTCAAACCTTCGACAGTTCACAGCAACATTTTTTAGCCCCATTGAATTCTAATTTCGAGTTTCCATTATAATATATTCTTTTGAAATGTTAAGAACCCCGTCAAAGAACAAAAATTCTCATGAAGGGTCTTATATGTCGTGCAGACATACCTAACTATGAAGAGCGAGAGCGATGAGAAATTTTGTCTCTGGGAAACGAAATAACTTTAGCCGAGACTGCTCTTAGACAAACGAATCCTTTAGTGAACAAGAGATACCGTTTCATAGTGCATACGTAGATCAATTCTCGGTGGAGATATTAGATATACAAAGCAGAATTTCGGGGTGAAGCTCGGATATCATTCTCGTGGAACTTGATTCACGCACAACTGTCTCAAATGCGGCGTTATTTAAAAATTCGTCACCAAATTCTTGAGCATAGAAAGGAGGCGTAGAAAATGTTGCTACGGGCTTTAATTTAAGTAACGAATTCGCAAAAGTAACTTCAGTGAGTTTCGGCACACGTTATGCTCTACTTCAACGAGTGGTTCATTTTATAAATTTCGTACATACGTGCAAGCCATAATTTAAGGGTTCCTCAAATAGAACTGCCTCGATAAATTTTTACTGAATTTTACGTTTATATCACAAAGATAGAAACATTCCAGTTAGGAGTTAAATGTTATGAATTACATGGGAGAAACAAGTACGTGCACAAAGAATTCACGGAAATGCTACTAATTCTAAAATTATCAACAATTCTCCTTATTTTATAAGGAATGAATAATATGTCTATGACTCTAAATTTATCGCAGTCATTTCTGTAGAGGATATGTTGATGAACGAGGATGGCTGATTCTTAATTTAAATATCAGAGAAAGGAGAGGTTTTGGAGCCAGGAAATTTCTATGAAATTCTTAGTTCTGAGTAACGTTATTTCAATAAACTCGCTGCAAAATTTTAGAACGACTATATTGGTGCTAGGTATTACTGATGCTAAAAATTTCAATTGATATTGATTTTGAGAGCGAAGCTTAGTATAATTATTTTATCCCAAAGAAGACCCTATTACGAGAAAGTTTACTTTCTCTTTCTGAATAGAAAACCAAAAATAAATTTTCATTGGTGACGCGTTTCCATTTCTTACGTTAATGTGCTATTTTTCTATTCCACAATCAATGTTACACAAATATAGAATAGCGACATTAGAATTTTGATATACATTCAGCCAAAAATCAGTATGGAAAGGGAGAATGTCACAACTAACGCAAACATTCGTATCTTATACTTTGTCAATGTTCGAATTCTCCAGCAATCAGCTGAGAGTCGTCGGGTTTCTCGTCCAACAGAAATGGAAAAACCTTTCCTTTTAGCGAACTATTTCGGCCATAAACAAACGCAACTTCGAAGACCCTTCCAATTGGGAGAGTCTCTGTCTCTTTTAGATTCCCTCAGATTCTAAAATGATTCCTTCTTTCCCTCCACCAGCTTGAAATTCCAAAGCATTTACCCTCACTACTGTTTACCTTCATTCAGCAAATGGTATAGTGTCTACAGAAATTTAAACTCACTGCTCTGCCGATATAGTAGCGATAGAACATGCCCAAGGACTTTTATAAGTGACTCTACATGTTGTTGCAATGCTTTGTATCTATCTAGAAGCAAATCTTTTATCTTACTTTTGTTTTGGCTGATGTGATGTATTTATAATCTATACACATATTTATGAGTATAAACAAAGTAAACCATTCATTATAAAGGTATTTAGGAAATAATCAAGGAAATAATTTACTGTACTTCTCTGTAATTGTAAAATTATAGAATACGCAAGAAGGCCCAATTAACTATGAGAGGTCGTCGTCACTTGCCGCAAAAGTATCATGGGACTCTATTTGTCTTAAAAATACTCTTATAGGAAATGCATTGAAATTTCGTTTCTATTTCTTGTAGACTACATTTCTCTTGGAAAATTCAATTAGAATGTTGTTCCTACGAAAGTAAATATGCATAAAAAAGAAAATTTGAAATAAATTCCTATTACAGCCATGAAATATCGGTTTTGATTCGAATTTTTGAGAATTATTAAAAAAACAAATACGAATTTTTGCTGTAAAAAATCCATCCTGACAAACGAGCGAAACGAGATTATTGAACCCTAGTTAATGAAGTTTCCCATATAAATACGTGTGAAACTTATTCCTCTATCATAAATATATTTAAAGTATAATACACTCACTACTCACGCATTCTGACTTAGAAGAATCAAGTATACCATAAAAGATAGCCATTTTAGAATAAACTAAATTAAATAACGCCATATTTTGTTATCATTGTTATAATTTAAATAAGTAAAATTTTCGACGCTTTAAATAACATAAACCTGTTAAGGGAGGTCGCATTGGGTATTTTAAGCTTGTTGTTGTCTTTATAAGAACAGTTGCAACCTTTTCCGTTTTTCCCCTTTAGGAAAAAAGGAGTCGAAAGTTGGCGCTGAAAGTAAATACACAATCGCCTAATTAAACTGCGTGCAATTAGGTTCGCCTCAGTTACTCCCTCTTCTCTGTTTAAATGAATCATATGTGTACTCTGACTGCCCGTCCTTGCGGTTGTTTGCTGAACTTCCCCTCTAATTCATGGTGAAAAGTTTGTTGATTAATCATTATTTTTCAATTAGTTCTTTGTTTGATTTCCTTAAAATCGCTTTCATAACATTTCAGGAACGTGCTTGCGTAGGCAACATTAGTAGTTAATAAAAGAAGGATCAACCGAGAAAATTTTTAAAGGGTAATCCTGAAATGAAGATATGAGTAAAATTATCTAAACCTTGATTTGAATGATTGGTAAACTGTTTCCGACAAAATCTTGGATTAATTCGAGTTAAAATATTTCTATCGCTTATGTATCAATTTGCGGTGATCTGCGAATATTTCGGAAACTTGAATGTTTTCTAGCAATTGGAAATCGTTTACTTCAGTCGAAGAATGAAGTCACGTTTGATACTTGCTGGCCTTATGTTAGACATTGTTGAGAGGATCGGGATGAGGAGGGAATGAGAAGAGAAGAGATGTTTTAAGATCAAGCGATGAGTAAGAGGATGATGTAAACAATAGAATCTATCTATATATTATTTTAAAACATGCTTTTTTGGTGATCGGGACTTTTCTCCCTTATTACTCCATCAATATACATAAATGAATGACCGTTTGATGGCAAAAGTTGTCAGGTTCCTGCGAAAAATAGTCAGACAAATCAAAAATGCACCATTTGTTAAACAAATTGAAATAATATTTTAATCATCCCATTTTTTACTGGACGAAAAAAGGCCCGGGTTGCTATATACAGATTCAATTTGTTTACTTAGTGACGAGTGTAAACAAGTTTTAAAATCGGATAACATTCTCGGTCATAAATTGATTGAAGCAGTGTTAGTAATTAATATTATAGTCTCCATGAACGAAGACTTCGACGTCGTACACATCCACAGCAGTTTAATAAGCAAACCACATATCTTACGGGAGCAGAACGACGGCCAAATAAACATGAACATTGCCGAATATGAAAGTTTTCGTCACGGTTTTATCATGTGGTATGTTTGAATAATTTTGCATCATATTACTTCCCGGTTTCGTATGTTGCAAAGTTTTTCTATATATCTATACCTGATATCAAATGATTTTTATTGTTTATATTTCACTCATTGAATAGATAATATTCAACATTTAATCATATTTCTGAGTAAAGAAATGGATGTCCTGCGATTTCAGAAAACTCACCAGCAGTGAGTTTTCAGATAGTTATTTCTGGTCGTTCTTCCCGCGAGCTATTAGAGAAGCTAATAGGGTCGTTTAGAATACTAAGATGGTGTCATTACACCCCCTGCCATACGCCACTGGCGGCTTGCGGGGTACCCATCTAAATCTAAATCTAAATGTAGTGCAAGCTTAACGAAAGCCCAAGCTTTTATTCCCAATCGCCTTCTCCGAAGCACAAAAATGTATCATTTTGCCACATTAACGATGTTAGAGACTTTCAATGCGGGGAGAATGCTATGCGCTTTGACAATGTAACACAATGTATTCGTATGAAAGTGTGACATTTAGCTTCCCCTCTAGCTCTCCTCTTCCAGATCAGATCAGATCACTGCAGACGAGTAGTAGTTATTTTTGTTTTTCATGTATGAAGAGAAGAACATAGAAAATAAATAAATAACGTGGATGCAGAAGGTATGTATCGTTCTTTTATCTTGGTTATTTAAGTGACACTTCATTGCCGGTAAAAATGGAAGTGGTTTTTATAACGACAGATTAAGGTAAAGCTGGCAGTGATATTTTCTATCTTTACCATAATTCATTTAGTCATAAATGCATTGAGTGAATTGAGGTATTCGGTGTAGGATAAGATACATGTATCGTTATAGTGATGACGCGCACCATTCGTGATTATACTACTATAAGAAAATTTTTAAAACATTCGATAACATTTATACTATCACGTTCTCTAATATAATAGGAATTTTGTTTGGGGTTATACGGTATGGCGCTAGAAAACGCAAGACATTTTATTTGGCCATTGAGTTTCGTTACTGGATTTGTAGATACCGATACCTATCGCTACAAACGAGGTGTATCGAAACAGACACTGATAAACAATATTAAGGAGTGTATTTTTAGGTATGTTTTAGTTCAAAGAAATGGTGGATTAAAAATCCACCATTTGTTAAACAAATTGAATTAACATCATCGCGTTGTTTACTGGACGAAACAATGCCCTGGTTGCTGTATACAGATTAAATTTGTTTACTTAGTGACGAGTGTAAACAATTTCAAAAATGAGAAAGTGATTTTAATAATTGGTCTTATAATGATTGAAAAAGTACTCGGAAGTAATATATGGTCTCCATAAACGAAGAACTTAAGATTGCACGCAACTATAACAGGTTAATAAACCGGCTACTTTACATCTTTTGGGAGCAGAAGGTCAACTACAGAAACATGAGAATTGCCGGATTGTTAATGTTTGTGTCACAGGAGTATCGCTTGGTATGTTTGAATAACGTTGCAGCGTATTACTTCTCGGTCATTTAAATTTAAGATCGAACATAGTAGAATATTCGATTTTTAGTATCATGATTAGATTTTGGAGTATTCATAGAAAAAATGTAAGGTTCTAATTATGAGTCATACCCCATATCGATCAAAACAATTAGGTCGTTCAATTCAAATTAATTTTGGTGAAACTTTCGTGTTGCAAATTTTCTATATACCTAAACCTGGTATCAAATGATTTTTAGTGTGTATATTTTACTCACTGAATAGATAGTATTCTATATTTATTCATACCTTGGAGTAAAGAATAGGATATCATACCTGCGATTCAAGAAAACTCACTTCTATGGAATACAAGCGTAACGAAAGCCCAAGCCTCCATTCCCTTTCGCTATGCCCGTAGTACAAAAATATGCTCAACCAATTTAATAGTATATGTAGTAGTAGACGTAAGAGTAGTATTTTAAAATCTAAGTTTTGTGAATGGGTTAAAATACCATGATTGACTACTATATTTGTGTGAGAGACATTCAAATAATGCGGGGCAATGGGTTTGCTACATTTGCGATACTTTACTTTGCACTTCGACAATAAATCACAATTTATGGTCTTCTGAAAGTGAGACACACCGCAGATGCTTCCCCCTCATGCTTCCTTCTCCCAAATTAGTAACATTTTCTCTCATTCTACATCAGCAGGACAACAAGCTTTCAACTGATTATTGCTGACTGTATATCTTTCAGTACTTGAATAAATCTGATTCAGTGAATTTATGAGATGCAATTTCACTGCAGACGAGCAGTAATTATTTTTATATTTCGTGTATGAAGAGAAAAAATAGAAAATAAATAAGTAACGTGGATGCAGGAAGTATTTTTGTTGTTTTATCTTGGTTATATATGTTAAACACGAAGGCTTTAGTGACACATCATAAAAGGAAGTGGCATTTTGAAGAACAGAGTTTACCAAAATGTGGTCGTGATGTTTTGTATTTTTGTCTAAATTCATGATGTAATAAATGCATTAAGTGAATTGGGGTATTCGGTATAGGATAAAATGCATATACGTCGTTATATAAATGACGCGTACTATTCGTGATTATAGTGCTAAAAGAAAATTCTCTCTACAAATCTATCGCCACAAACGACGTATGTCGAAACTGACACTGACATGGAATATCAAGGTACGATTTTTTTGGCATGTCTTATTGTTTGTGTATTCATCTGTTGTGATTAGAGTAGTTGCTGTAATGTATTTGGTTGGGGAAATTGAGTAATACTGATCGTCTGCGAAAGTTTCGCACGGGGCAACTAGTTATTCATATTTTGATTTCTTAGTCCTTCGCTTTATGGGATGTAAAACGGTAATATAACGCTCTTAAGTTCTCAATGCATCGTTTATAGTGCTGATTATTATCATGTTTTAGAGCACTCCAGAATATTTTAGTTTCAAACGTATGCAGGTTTCTTTCAATTACCTATAGTTAATCATTTTTGTATTGATAACGAGTGCGTGTTGTAGAAGACTTATTGTGATGTAAAGTATTATTACCTTTAAAAGAGTGGATAGCATTTAACGAAAGTAATACATGGATATTCAATTGCATAATTAAAATAATACTGTTATGATTTAGTCGCGTAAAATCTTCTCAATGCTGTCAATTTACTGTTTAACGGAGGGTTAATTGCATGTATATGGATGTATAAAATATCTATTCCCGGCATAAAATTCGTTTCAGCGAGCTTATTTTTGTTTTTTCGTGTATATTGGTATATTTATTTGTAAAATCTTATTTATAAAAGCTACATGAACAGGAGAGTAAAAAGTTGCATGATGTATAGTAAAGACGGAACTTATTTTTACAATGAGCTAAGCTCAGTATGTAGAAAGTTTGAAACACCTTTGTACAAGATAGCTGAACGTAAGACAAGTTTATTTGCCTTCCATTACTTTCAAACTTTTCGCTCAGTTTCTTTCTCTGCAGCTCATACTTTTCCTTCCCTTGCGTTTACTCTTCATCCTTCAATCTTTTTTCTCTTTCTGTTTGCATGTCGGAAAAATTCCCCTGTCTTTCTCATCCCTTCAACTTTTACACCAGAATCCCCCATTGGTAGTCTAACTGCCCCCAGGGTGTCTGCGAGCCGAGTGGCTTTTCTTAAGCCATTCGAATGTTTTAAAGGAATGTAGGACAGAATGTCGACGAGAGAATTTTTTTCCGAATCGCGGAAAATTGCGAGGGTATAACTCTGCGAACGAATACACATGGATTTAGTGGTTCAAAGGAGAGTAAAGTAAAATGTTATATAAGCCTTACAATGTCAATCGATTACATCTTCGTAAGGGAATCGGTTTTAGAGAACGAGTAAATGATTATGTTTTAAATTTTATGCCTTAATTCTTAAAATAAATAACGAAAAGGATAACTATGGAATATTTTATGTGATAAAATGGTAATATTTTTTCAATATCATTAATAGTTAGGTGCACGTATGAGAAATAACGATAAGGAAGATTTGAGGTTAGATGAAAGTTGCCCAATAAATGTAATCCGATTACAGAAAACGTCCACCGATTTCCGATCTGATTCCATGAGATAAATATTAGGACTAACTTAACTTGTAAGTGATTCAAAGACCATTTTTTTACGGATTGTATGAGAAACAGACTGGAAAAATGGGTAGAATGGATTAAGGGCTTGGTTTGTATACTGAGCGAGAAAAGTATCTACCTCAGGGTGCAGCTGTCAAAAGAAGTTAACCTTTGAAATGGGAGAATTTTGGACCCGTCTTACAGAGGATATCAAAATATAAGAATAAATCAAAAGAATTAATAAAATATCGAGTACCTCCTTTTTATGCACCATTAAGCAACTCAGGGGATACTATTGTAAATGTAATGAAATTTTATTCCAAGAAATATTAGAAATTTCAATAAATGTTGGACAACGCAGTGCTGTTGCGAGAGTTAAGCCAGTTGATGTCATAGCAAAGAATACAGATCCCTGAAACTGTTACAACAATAACCACCCACTACTACACGCTCGCAGGTTGATTTTTTTAGATATTCATTATATTGGTTATATGATAGGTAATATAATGCATCACTTGATTACCACATATATTTCTGATAAATTATTGTGCAAGCTCCACTAGCTTGACCTAAATATAGTAGAAACATTCACACCCGATCGACATTGAGCAGAATACTTCTTGTTGTTTCTACCTGTTCTCACGTCCGCCTTAACTATTACACCTCTTAGTCATATCCTGTGGAGAGTCCGACAACCGATATTTCACATCCTACATCGTCCTGACTAAATATTTAGCCGCCTTCTCGGCTCATCTCACTCTCACACGTACGAATAAACTCTTCGCACGAGTTTATAACCCATTTGCTTGAAAATTCCCTCCGCACCGTAAATAACCGGCCTCCACGTCACGGCCTTACCCTATTCATCCAACTCTTTCTTCTTTAAAAAAAGCCGTCCATCCTTTTTCGTTCGGCTCATCTATCCTCGGGATGCCCCGAGGGACCAAAACCCTTCCTCAAAAGACCCAACTCTTGCGTAGCCCTCGCAGTTAGTAGTAATAGCGAGGTAGACCTGGAAAGAGAATGAGGGACGGGTTTAGATTCTATGCAGCGACAAAGAGATCCTCATCTTCAACCTCCTCTCAACCTTTCCTATGCCAAAAACGTCTTCGGGCATTTCAACTATGAAAAATAAACCTGAAAAAGCCTTGGGGAGAATAGTATGGGATGAATGTAGGAGAGATACCCCCACCTCATTCGCTCTCTTGGACCTTCTAGAATTCCTCGCGAAAGAATGGACTTCTTTGATGTTAACTTGTTTGGTGGAAGTGATTACACGACATATTTAAAACACAATACACATGTATAAGCACGTACGGCATCCTGACTTAGCTACCGTCATCAGTCTACATCCGACGTCGGATATGGGCATCCCCAAGCATTTTCCAATTCTTTCTGTTCTTAATATTTCTTTTCCATGTTACCCTTGAGTACTTGGTCATACCTCTATTCCATCCGTACTTCGGTCTTCTTCCAAGTCCCTTCACATCTCTTGCTAAGAAGATAAGAAGACCCCCTTTTCTCTTGATGCTTTTTTAAGGATCAAGTTGTGCCTGGATAATAGGATTATGACATTTAGTTGATTTAGGGATAATGAAAATAATATTTAATAATCATATAGTTGTGAATTGGCTATTTGAAATTATTATAATCAGAAAGAATGATTTTTGAATATTATGAGCGTAATAGAGTATTTATTTAATTCAGAAATGGTGCACATGTTTGAAATCGTTAAGGATCCTTTCGTGTGTTCTATGCAAGTGTGAGTAAATTGCGACTCTTCAGCTTTATGCGGCTCACAACGAAATACTGTGAGGTTCTATTGATATTTTTTCAAGGCTAAATAACATCCACTTCAGTGAGCTTCTAATCACGTCCAACAAGCTAGATTTTAAACTATTTGCTGCGATTAAACTAACCATTGAAAACTTACTCAAATCCATCAAAAAGTTGAGATTAAACACATTCTTCTTTGTTAGCTTGAACTCACATTTAAAAAACATCTTACTACTTATTGATGGAAATTATTGTGAAATATTGATGGAAAAGCTTCACAGCCATCGGTTGTGTAGCAGCAAGGGACGAGAAAATTTGGACTGAGGACAAACGTAGATTTGAGCAAAACAGAATGGTATGCAGTAGCGACCACAACCTCTTCTAGGAACCCATTTAGAAAGTGGACTTTCCCTAAACGGAATCCCTCCACTGCGCAACGCCGTAAGCTATCGCGGGAGCTCCACTGGTTTGTGCGGGCTGAACCCGGGCTCCCTGCGGAGAAGGAAGTATGAGGGAGGCGGAGGGAGTGGGTTAAAGGGCCGGTCAGACCAGTCCAGGGTCTGGAAAGAGATTGCGAGTGGAGAGAATGGAGATGAGAAGATTGGAGAGCAGAATAGAGGGGAAACAGAATACCGATCCATCAGGAAAGGAAGGAAATGGTGGGAGAAGATGGCAGATGAGGGAGACGTATGGAAGAGGTGAGATACAGAAAAGGTAGAGAAGTAGGTGGGTGCAAAGACAGGAAATGGAGGAGGACGTTTATGAAAAGAGAGAGGGAGAAAGTGGTTCTGCGAGAGGAATGTTGGTGGCGTCGGAATGAGTGTAATCAGAGGAAGGACATGGCGAAGGAACTGGAATGCAGGGAGTAAAAAACGGGAATAATTTGGGGCAGAGGAAAGATCAGAAGGGGCGAAATAAAAAAAAACGGGAGTTTAACTGGATGGGAAACGCCTGAAAAGCAGCTGGTCTTCCAATATCATGGTCCTGAGTTTGAGTCCCGGTTATTTAGACTCCTAAGGTTGAAGATTGGGTTTGGAATCCTTGAAAGAAAGGAGACAAGAATCTAGACTGAGATTGCTTGGCAAATTTAGAGACAGCGCGTTTACAGAGGACGTAATCGGTATTATGCGACCCCCTAAAATAAATAGATGCTATAACAAGTTTTTTGAGGGCTCGTTCTATCCGCGAACAATAAGCGATAATAACAAACTAAAAAAACTCAATCGTTCGGTGTTTACATCCCCTGTCACACGCCGAAAGACGGCTTGCAGAGTATTAGAATATAGATGTATATTGGTTGTATGTCTATTGCCATTTTTACAGTTTAATTTACTCACTGTAATTATTTTAATCAATTAATGGGTGTTTATGGGGCATTCTAGAATAAAAAGAAATTAAACTATGTATAAATAAGAAGCAAATGAATAAAGTACAAATACTATGTACAAATAATATGTAACCAAATATAAACATCAAAAGTAATGATTTAAAAAGGGAAGGAAAGTAGTGTGGGACGGATGAGTTTTCGCTACATCCCTATTTAATGGCGTACTAGCACTGCTAGGAAAAGACAAATGGCAACTAACTGAGACTTTCGAAAACCTTTTGGATGTATCCATGTAAATGCCTTGATATACTAACAATAAGAAGTAGAGAAAGTAGAAGTGGTAAAAGGAGAAGCAGAAGGATGGACAACTTTGGTAACAGAGAATGAATGGAAATGGGGCAAAAGTAGATATAGAACTGCGAGTGAAAGGTAGGAGAACTTCTTAATAAGTTCCACTTGTTCTTAAATGATACAATTAGCGTTGCCACCAAGAGAGTTGTTCATTCCGGAAGATTCCTAATTTATGCAAGGGATTTTCCGGGAAGACTCTAAGAGACATTCTCACCATTGTCGCCAAATATTCAACAAATCCCAGATTCAGACTATTTAGTATTACAATTATTGATTTTCATATGAAGAGTGACAGTTTCATTTTATCTTTCTATAAAATTCTACATATTAATATATAATTCTGATGTGAATGAAAAACGTTCGAAGTATTAATAATATTAAAAACATTTAAGATCGACATGAGAAGGTATGATATTGTGACTCATATTTCTGGTGGATGCGAAACATTTATTTGTGAGGAGAATAATTTCAAAGAAATATACCTGTGAACCTCTAATGAATTTAAAATATTTTAATACTTATATTATTCAACACATTATTGTGCCAATGGGTTAAAAATCTAACGAAAAAGAAATTCATTTGATGAATTTTAAATTATGTTTTGGATTTCTTTGCGGAATCTCTACAAGTACATGCGTTGCAATATGGAGTAAAATTAAACAAGGAATTACAAGATTAATGAAACTACGTTATAGTATGAACACTATTCTTACTTGATTCTCATCTAATGTAACTATAGTACACTAGATGAGAATAAAATTGGCACAAATTCTGAAAGGTTTTAACCTTCGTTTAGGAGAAGAGAAGGTTGCGGTTTCTCTAAATATTAAAAAATCAGGAACTCCTGATATTCTAGCAGAGGTGACAACCACACAGGGTGAACGAATTGATTAAGGGAAGCTATCAGAATGATCATAGTTATGGAAAAATAACACTAAAGGTTGCTATCATTGGTTTGAAAAGAGAGTCGCATGAAGGATGAACAGATGAATGGATAACTTACAAATGGGCAGTCAACGTGAAGAATGGATAAAGGAATACAAAATACAAACAAAAACCAGAAGAAGAAATAACTAATACTAGGTCATGAAAATAAAAGTAAAATATTTCATACACAAGCAACATAAAGCAACTATTGTTAGGAATGAATAAAAGAGAGATTAGAAATTATTCGAGAAAATCTGAATTGGATGGACAATCCAATTCACCAAATACCGTGAAACTGTGGCTCATAGCTAAGTTTTCATTAATAATCTAATTTAATCTGGAATTCTGTTGCATTGTCCTGAATGCGATGCAAATTTAATGTATTAACATGGCGCGTAGTGATAAAATACTAATTACAATTTCAAATCCGAACGCAATTATTGTGAGTTTCCATTTAAAACTATGCCTAAAATTAATTCAATCCATATTCAATCAATTTTAATGAGAACATGAAACCTATGAAATTAATCAAGGAACATGAATAAATGAACAACTTCCGTGTATATCCCGATTTGTAAAAATCTATCCTAACTAATCTGCCATCGATAAAAATGTATTAAATTTATGAATTAATAGTGGAATAGCGGCAGGAGAAGATTTTGTAAATACGATAAGCGTGCCACAAAGAAAGATTTAAGTATTCCGAGTACCCACTACAAGCAAACTTTTTTGTAAAGTTTTTTCTATATTTGTGCGACGATTTCACCAAATTATTATCGAAGAATTTTAATATAAGAAATATCTAAGTGATGTAGATTCCCCATGAGTCTCATTAACCTTTAAACGGGAAAGCCTAAATCGCTACGAAAACAATCGAGAGGGGTCAAATTTTACCCCACAAATATTTCTTCCTGGTTAGTTTCTGAGTCAACACTCATATTTTTTCATAATTTGCATTACTTAAGGTAAACAAATAAATTGGAATAGTAACTACTAATCGTCGGAACGGTTCCAAAATCCGCCATACCCTAAAATTAGACACCTTTGTTTTATGTACATTGATAATTATTAATGTATATTATCATTAATATAACATAATGTATTCAACATATAATATCATATTATATGTTGGATATAGGATGTATTTTATTGCATTATAATTTATTATTAGCCTCATATATAAGTAGTGTTTGCGGAAAAGGTATCATTGTCAGTCAAGTGAGGCCTAAAATAACCTTTACCATAAAATTAAGTTTTTAAAGACAAAGAATAAAATAAAAAATACATCGTTTATTCATATGAAAACAATGAGAAAAAAGTGTATATCATATATATTATTTGAAACCGCCGAGCTCAGCATTTCCCTAAATGAAATATTAACTCTGCAGAGTGGGCATTTTCATTTTCGAATGCTTAGCATTTTCAAGTAACTTTGGTTGGTGGTGGGAGTACTGCATTTTGAATAGTGTTTTAACAGACTAATGCAAATAATGTTTTGACTCTACCACATAAATAACACCGTCGGGAATTTTTTTCATAATTTTACATGAAGTTATTTTCAACACAAATCAAAATATATACCCCGCCTCAAACCCAACTCAGCCAAATTTATCCCAAATTGATTTCTAGCAAACTTCTACTAAATTCTAAGACCATCAATTCATTTGCGCAATGGCCTAAATGAAAGTTTCCATCGGGTTGGCGAAAATTGAAATACCCACTCCGGGGCTCGGGCAATTCCGGAATTGAAGATAACATGTACATGAAATGCGAAAGCAATATAAAAGTATTTCAGGAAGAAACAAAGGAAATGAAAGTTTGGGATCAAGTGTTACCCTACTTGCCCGTTTAGAGGTTAACGTTCGGCATAGGTGAGACTAATAAGATGGAAAGAGGGTAAAATCTTAGTAAGAATATTACATTCAGATGAAGGTAGTGGGAAAGAATGCTGAGAGAATCTCCTCGTATTAGGTAAAGAGATTCGATGATGAAGGGAGGGCCTTGAAGAGCTATCGAAGGAGAGAGAGTCCAAGGGCAGAAGGGGCGGAATGTGGTTTAGAAAAATCTGCCTCCTAAGGGATGGCGGACATCGCTGGCTGCGGTCGTGCTTTGAGAAAGGGGTTCCGTAGGCGTGGATTGGGATCTCTCAAGAAGCGTGGGTGGAGGGGATGCCCGAGGCTAGCCGACCTGGATGATCTCGTAGGGTAGGTCAAGGGCACGAGTTTGTTACTTCCATCCTCTTCTTTTATATGAATTACGCCATCCATCTTTTACTTCGTTCCTTTTTCTGTACCTCTCGTGGGATCCGCACGGGCTTGAGTGGTTGAGGGAATGACCGAGTAAGGGGACATTTTCCTGGAATGGACGAAACCCGGTTGAGACAGATGATCCAATCATCGGATGATAGTGATTATCAGCAGCTCCCCCATACGAGGCACTTTTTCCTAGCTCCCGAATATTTTATCAATATTATCACACACAGTCATACATGCGAGTCAATTTTCGTTAGAGGTAAATGCGTATCTTTCTAGCTTGTACAAAATGTTCCTTCATAATTACACATTCATACCCTCCACCTCAGACGTTTCCATACATGGCTAAATGCATTACCTTTTATTATTCGAGTAGAGCCGTAGATAATCTCTTCAACATATCATTCAATCAGTTTTCTCACGCACTTTCTCTTTAGTATATTTCCAATTCTCCTCATAAGTCATATATTTTATTCCATTAATATTTTCCACTTGTCCTTACCGATGCAAAACAATACTTTCACGGTGATCACCTAGCTTACATATATTACCTCAAGCTATGGATTATTTAATTTCTTATTTTTCTGACCATCATCAAATGGGTCAGTACAGGATGTTTGAAAATAATGGGAAACTGCTTTTTTCAAATGAAATTGCACTGTAAAAATTAAATACTTTAAGAAATACATTCTTGATAAAGGATTAATAAAGGACGGATTATTCATTACTTCATCAAGTATCATGTTGAAAATAATTTATACATAATGAAAGTTCTTTATATAGTTCTTTGAAAGAATTCGTCGTACCCTTATTACGCCTTACGCAAATTATAATTTTCTTTTGAAGTTAAATCATTACGACTGTTCTTCCAAACTTGTTGTCTTCTACGCATTCTCATTGGCCCAAACTTTGCGGCCCTGTCGTTTATGAGAGCATTCAATTAGAAAAATAAATAATTATAAATATATAAAGAATGTATTATTGTTGTAGATACATTACAAAATATGGAAGAACGAAATATCTCATATATTGAAGTAAAATACTATATGAAATTAAAATGAAACGTTACCTCGGATATAACATGGCACACAAAAAGGTCGCTGCAAACTACCGTGCCACCGCACATTTTTGGGAAGCACTGCCTTACCAGTAAATTAGTGATGAATCATTATTGAATCAGTACCAAGTATAAGTTGATGGCCTCAGATGGTAATCTAAAATTTATGTTGAAATTATTTAAAAATATCAGTTTAAGGGTGTGATTTCAATTATGAAAACGTAGTACATCCATTTTCCTCCATTATTCAGCGATGTAATGAACGTGTATGTTGCCGTATATATTTCACCAGTACGTTGCGGTCTTTCAAGGAAGCACCGTAAATGTTGGGTTTTAATTTAAAAAGTGGTCCCTAATCCAATTTGTCGTCTAGTCGCATCATTAAGGGCTCTGGCCGATATTGAACGACGAGACTGTTCGGAGACCTCCCAAAGAATTACTTTTACGTTATTTTCAGATCCACTTTAATTTTCTGTCCTCCCTTAACTGCGCCGGATCCTTATTGATTATGGATGATTGAGAGCACTGTCCTTTCTATTCCGAAAATTATTACAGAAATTTTTTGTGATGGTGATCCCTCTCAAGTGGAGAGAACGCTGTTGAATTTTGACAACTATTGATTGTTGACTGCGTCTTTGTATATCAAAGTGAGACTGATGCTGTGGAAGAATTGGAGATTTTGCTTTCGGAATATTTGGTTGAGTTGAGACAGCTCTCGGGTATGGAATACCTTTAGTCCTTGTAACCCTACGATAAATTTTCTGAGCAATCTTAAATTGCTCATGTCAATTACGTAATATGCATTTTATAATTTAGATAATGAACAACTTATGTTCTGATATCTATTGTAGTATTATAGCCATCTAACTATGTGTTGCAGGTTTTTTCATTTACGTATAACTCAATTATATTAAATGTATTATGTCATTATATTTAATCCAATATCTCCTTGTGGGTCTTTTCCTGCAATGGAATTGTAGTCCGTAGTCTATTAGTCTGAAAACCATTACATTACTTTAGATTAACTAGACACTAGGTTAGATATAAGAAAGTATCTCCGAGTTTTAATTTCACAAAATATTAAACATGTTTTTATTGTATTGCATTGACATGTCAACTTCATTGCTACCAATGCAGTAAATACCATAAGTATTTAATTGAAACGTTCTAAATCATCAAAATTTCCTAGCCCGCTATTTACATACTATCCTCTTTGCCTCAATTTAAGTAGCCAAGAAAATGGAGCATAAATATTTTCAGCTCCGTTGTTCAGTGAAGCAAATCAATTCGATCTTATGATCTTTCTAAAATATGAAACTTACCTTTCCCAAATGAGGGTGAAATCCTCTCGAGAGAACATATAGCACATAAGACAAGGCTTACTGTAAGTATTATTTTCAATTTGCTTTTAATAAGCTGATCTACTTTACTTAAATGCTCCATATATTTAATATTAAGTAAGTTGCTTATGTCAATACGCAGATTTGAAATTATAAGGTAGAAATTATGTTCCTACATTCTATATTTTTCGTATCATTTCATACATTAGAACTAAAAATGGGAATGATAAAGAAAACAAGGAAAATAGCAAGCTATCGTTCTTTCTTACGATTTTTTGATATCGTATATAGGTATTGAAGGTATTGAAAATTATAAGCTATCGTTTAAAATATTTGGCAATGTCGCGTTCTACATGAACGTAGTAACGCAGTAAAACGTCGAACTTTGTGAAATGCTATTTCTGAGGTAAACAATACCGGAAGGCACAAAACTGAGTTTTTTTTTCCATTGCAATCAAGTATCATTGGTTTTCAGTTACTTCAGTTACTTATTTTAACTGGGATCCAGTCCGGCAGAGATATTACTGTTTAAAACGCTTTCTTATTCTTTCGGTTCAATTACAGGCCTCAAATGATGGCACGAATCCCTAATGCCTTGAAATTCTGACTGCACCTGCAACAGTTCTTCCGTGTCATATCCTTTAGACAATAGGTGTTAACTGATTCCGCCCATCACTTTTGAGGATGAAATCTCAAAAGACTTAAACCTATCTCGGAATCTCGGAAACTCACTGAAAGCCTGAAAACATAACGCGAGTCATTCCAAAGCGCGAAGGGAAGATCTAAGAGAACGCCACACAACGGAAACATTTACGTCTCCAAATTGCCATAAATGGAAACCTTACCACCGACATCTATCATGGGTCAAGATCACAGATACGTGACTTTGTATCAAACTCAGGTGCTCCTTTCATAATAGAAGCGGCGTGTGTGTGGGATTATTCACGGCTGCATTACTCCGTCCAATGCTGCCGCAGTGGGGTATGTTTTAAAGGCTCGTCTACGAGGGAAATTTTAATTGGTGGCTCGAAGGTGCTTCGGCGGGGAAGCTAGGTTATTGATGACGGTAGCGGCGAGACCAACCCAACTCATCCGAGGGAGGACGTCGAATAGGGAAAAAGGGAGGTAAAGTGGAGGAATCATTTGCTAAAGTACTCATTATTACTCGTGGAATTAAGAAAGTGACGGGAATTAAGTATGGGAGCCCTTTTAATGAAATTTTAAGGTGGAGCTTTCCACTATCCATCCCCTGCCTTGGTCTGTTTAAAATTCTCGCCGTGGCGGAAGATGGGAACGGTCGGCTGCGTTATTTTCTCCCCTTCCGCGATACACTGCCTTTAAAGTTTTAACGTATTTTTTGTTTTGTAGGTCACGGTGAGACGGTAAGCCTGGATGTGACGGCGAGGTTATATTTTATAAGAGGGGGTCATCCTTTTAAGAAGCGGGCTTATGATGGAAAAAAGGGAGGTGGCGTTAGATACTGGGGGCTACGCTGGAAAGGACGTAGTTCTTTGGGAATGGTTAATAAGAGTTAAGGCCGTGCAGGAGTAAATGAGGATTTAAAGGCCTAATCTAAAAATCTCCTCTTCTAAGGGATGTTATGCCGTGAAGCTCGTGCGCAAACTGTAGCGCATTTTATGTTTCCTTATATTCTTCGTACATAAGAATTTCGCAAAAGGCTTTCTTCCATTATATATGTTTTGAATGGGTCCATTAAAGTTTTTTTCGGGATAGCAATTCATTTTCGACTGATCCTTTTCAGATCTCTTACGCGGAAGTATTCTCGACTGTCTATACGGTCGTATGCTCTTAAACTGATTGGTTTCTCGGTCGTATCACTTGCTACAAGTTTTGGAGAGGTGATTAGGTTCATAATGAGGAGTTAGTTTGTTTAAGAATCTTTTAAAGACTTAGAAATTTGTAAGAAGTTCCTTGTTATTACAAAGCGGCGGCTCCGTTTCAGAATTCTAGGTAATCGTGTGATATCAAAGTCGAGGTGCTCTAATTTGTCTTGACAAAAAGCCATTTAACGAATTAGAAAAATGGTTTTTCATGCTTTATAAACTCATTCTTACCGGAAAAGTTTCTCTGAAGGTACATACCTTTCTCAACTTTGAGACGTGTTACTTCCAACACAGTATAACTCACACTTTGTTTAAAAACATATACATTTTGATTCCCAGGTAGATATTTTCTTTGTCTTTGATTGTGGGCATTACTTTTTACTACATCACTAATTTTCATTTATTATAATAATGTAAGATTTTCTTCCTCTTTTTTGTATCCAAGCGCCAATTTCAATATAGATCGTTTTTAATGGAAGGTCCTAACGTTTTCATCTTCCTTTATTATTAAAATTCGATTGGACTCCAAATGAAGTATGCCTTTGCATCATTATCCTCCATATGATCTGGTACCTTCTGTTGTTACTAATGTAGGTAACATTGTCTACTGGTCCCGAGCAATGAAAGTGGCTGCTATGAAATTCACAAGATATTCGAAGACTAGAAGTGAAAGGCAAAACAAAGCTATTCATCTAAAGAGACCCCATACAAAAATATTATTGAAGTCTTGGTGGACTTGTAAAATTAAAATTAAAAATTCCTTTAGACGATTTTATGAGGAACTACCAACAGAATTTAATGAAATAAATTTTAAATATACTTTGTAGATAATTGAAATGTGACAACCATATTTAAATCATTTATCAAAATTTGTGATATAAAGTCCTATTAAGACAACCAGATTAACTATAAATAATTTTAAAATAAATAAATATCTCATGAAATAGAAGTACTTTTGTATTTGTCATCACAAAGTTTTATAAATTCCATAAAAGAAAATTTCACAGGAATTGATTAGGAAATTATTTTAATAATAAATAAAAATCGTGGGAGGTGCTTGAAAAAGTACTATCAGTAAAGTAGCACCTATAAAAAGTGGGTAGACATATTTCTTAGAGAAAGCTCACAAATAGTATGAGTAGAAAAACCCAACAGTTTCACGTAATGAATATCATGTAATGAAGCTATTATGTGCTGAATCAAGTATAAAATTAAGGCATACGTCTCGGAGTTCAGTGTGGTAATCCAATATGCTTCAGTTAGGTAGTTTGAATACCCTAATAATCTTATCTAGGGCTATTTGCTGAAAGATATGGATTCTGAAAGAGGAATCCTTGAATTTAATTACTTTCGCGGGGATGAGATTAGCTTCGTTCAATTTAGTCGCGAGGAGATGCTTTCCTTCAGGATGATCATTTCCACTTTCAGGTCCATACGAAAACTAAGGATTGAGAGATTCTACGTAATTTTTCTTTCCGTCGTTGAAGCCGTAGGAAAGGAAAGCAGAAGAATATTAACTTTCCAGAGGGTGTAATTAAGAACGTTTTAGATGGGTAATATCATTTGGAAACCAATAATCTCGTGCAGGTATCCGTAACCTCGTTAGAATTGGAATTTTTGTTGAAATTAATGAGCAAAGGGTTCGTTCGTTATAGTATTTTGTTTTCCTAGTTCGTTTTCGCTTAATAGGAACCATTCCCTCGTCTATATTTTCCCTTCATTAAAATTTAAGGCTTGTTTCATCATCCGAAGTTTTCGTTGTGAGACTCATTTGAGTTCGAAATTTTCGTTTAAATTTCATGTTCAGTAGAAGATACAATGAATAGTAGCAGTTGATGGGAAAAAGGAATCACTGAATTCTCTGATTCAATTTATCTTTCACCAAGAAAAGCAAAGGGAATTTTCATGATATAGATGTTACTTCACTTTATGTGAGACTAGATATCAGGTTATTTGAACATAAAGCGATGAATGTAAAATGCATTTAATAATGCATTGAGTAACCTCAAATGAAATTGATGAAGTATTCATTAATATGTATCAAAGTACCGAATGAGTATGTAACGAATTGTTTGGTTGATACTCATCGATATCAATAGAGTTTAAATCCTTCCTTCAATATCATGGAGAGTAAAATGAGTCATAAATAGATAGTTCTTGAGTTAATCAAATAAATATCGTAGGTTTTTCATGAGTACTCTATAAGTGCCCGGCAAGGTAGGTACGCGTGCAAAGTTACCTTTCACTCATTAACTATCGCAATATTGCTATCTTATATTTGCACCTACAAAAGCGTTAGATGGAGCAGATATAATAAATCTTTCAAAAAGGGATACGAGATAACTTTATTCACTAGATTATTCGCCTCATTTTAACTGAAGAAGATGTATGCTTTCTCTATGCTTGAAATACTTTCATTTATTACTACAATGCATTTAATTTAATAAGCGGAGAAAATTTTTCCCAAAACCATCTGGAATAGTTTTTCGAATTGATTTTGAAATAGCTCGTTTTCGTCAGTTCCCGATTAAGGATTGTGATTTGAGATTACTTTGCGCTAGTTAGCCCTCACCTCGAGTACGCATGCAGTGTATGGGACCCTGCTGAAAAGTGTTGTATTCGCGAGATAGAAAAGGTATGTACAAAGAAAGGCAATACGCTTTGTAAAAAATTGCTATGATAAATCGGTAAGTGTTACTCGGATGCTTGAGGAGGCAGGATGGGAATCTTTAGAAGAAAGAAGGCTCAATCAGAGATTTAAATTACTTGATAAATTCAGACAGAGCACGTTCATAGAAGATGTAGCCGATATTATGTGCCCTCCTTGCTATATAGGCCGTTCTGATCCAGCGAGAAAGATCAGAGAAATAGATGCTAAAACCAGTCGATTCAAGAATTCTTTTTTTCCGAGTACAATACGCGAAAATAATCGACTGGGCAAATAGAGTCCTTGTGCTTGCACCCCCTGCCACACGCCGAAAGGCGGCTTGCAGGGTACAGATGTAGATGTAGATGTAGATGTGATGTTATCTAGATGTGATCTACCATAACTTACAGATTTATGAGAATAAAATTTATTGTAATTTTTAGAAGAGAAATATATCTTATATTATGAGATCTACTATCTTAAGAATGGATACGCTTCGTCAATTCAAACTCCGAAATAAAGACCATGGAATGTATACTTAATAGCATTCCTCACTAAAAAGTTTTAATCTCTTAAATCGGATTTTTTTCTGTTCTCCTCTTTGAGCCACCAAAAGGGATTCGTCTTGAAGATATCTCGATAAATACCGTGCTAAATGCAATGTTAATTCGCAGATTTCAAGCGGAAGGTGTACATTAGAGTCGAAAGTGTAAGGAGTGAGGAAGTGAATGAGGAAACCTCAAATAATATTTTTCTCGCAATCTCGAAAGAAGATCACTACGAGATCCTCTCGTATACATCCATCCATCTCTTCAGCAAATTTAAGATTACCTGAAGGTCAGACCATACTATAAGAGAAATAACATTCATCATTTACTCTGCAGTACATCAGTGCACCCCAGCACCGCCTTCGACGTCGACTGGAACCATACCATCCGGAGCCGACCGTCGCGTCTCCTGTCGGGATGATTTTGCAACGGACACCTCGCCATTTTTCGAAAAATAAAAATCCTCCGTTATACGAGCTGCCGTGGATATATTTTTTATATTCGTTGGGTGCAGCTGCGAACACGGGGAGTATTGTGAAGTGGCTGCGATGGGCGTGGGATAGTTGGGCGGAATTCGGGAGACGGTAAAAGCGGAGCGAGTTATAACAAACAGCGGGCTTTGCCATCTCTATTGAAATAGACGTAAACGCTGTGGGCAATAAGCCAAGAGATGTGGGTCACCAGAATGGGAGGTAAATGCATGTGGAGCGATATTTTCTCCTAAATCCTTCTCCACCTCTTGAGAATTATCTGTCCGCTTTGGAAGGATATTAATTTCCGTTGCGTCGGGTGTTTTTTGCTATTGGAATCCACCTCGTTGCTAATACGCGCAAGTTTTATGGCTTCGCTTTAGAAGTGCGATATTTTTAATCTGCCTTAAATTCTCATATCTAAAGCTAGGAAGAAAAAAATAGAGGTTCTAACTAAAAAAGGAGGGATGAAAATGAGGATGTTCAATTGTTTTCTTTATTCCGATTTAATTTTCTGAAAAAAGAAAAATGGCTGTACAGAAATGGGCTTCGGTAATGAATTTCTCATTTGTTGTAGGGACTTACCTTTTTCTTTGCTTCTTGCGAGGCGCTGATACTGCTTTCCTATCTTTGTTTATGGAAAAATTTTTATTTGTCCCTTGTTTTGGGGTTGAAAAAAAATTATCTTTTATTTCCTTTTCTGCCTTACTTTTGTTAATGGTCGTAGTGTAATTCAAGCTTTTGAGGTACGTTCTATGCTGAGTAATGGTCACTCTTTACTGAATATTATAAAAAGTGATATTCAAAGGGTCGTGGCTATACCTATCTGGAATTTTCCCTTTGACATCATTCTGGTTCAGTGAGGAAGACGCTGGAAAAGTAAAACCCCTCATCTTGTTCAATCACTTCTTCCTATACGAGGGATTTCGGTTGATAATGCTGGAGTATTTGAGGTTCTAAACGGCCGTCAAGCTGAAAGCTTATGAGAAAGATTTGGAATACCTAAACTTCGGCAGGAAATCTTTTGCTAATTTTAAAGCATAAATCAAGTTTAAATTAAAGTGGATAATAGTAGAGTTAAAACATGAGTACTCTTACCGACTCTAAAAAAACTACGATAGTAAAGATAACGCTACAGTTTCCATTGATAAGTTATTGGATCCACTCCAGGAGTAAGGGCTGATGAAGCGTTGATAATCTTATAATGAGGAAAGGAAATATGGTTATGGTAGAAATTAACACTGGTCGACGATGAAGAATTTTGGGGAGATGAAACTAATTTCTACATATCATATCAATGCTATTGATTATGTTACCATACACGATGTATAGCACAAGAGATTACATTTTATTGGAAACACACTATTCTTAATTTAAGATTGTATGAGAGGTAGGTATTCTTATAAAGCTCAAAATTTATCAAGTAATATCGCAAGGTAAATATTTTTTTAAATGCACAAAGTATTTCCCACGAAAAAGTTCAACGCATTCTTCACTGGATTTAATTTCGTCCACATTTTTGGTTTGTGTGAGATCTATTTCTCATATCCACAAGGATTCCAAGAAAACATATTGTAGATAAATTTAATTTAACTTAGCATCCTATTCAAATCTTTATGTGACGAGACCATATGCTAAAATTTATCAAGGTAAATCAGTCGTGAATTATGAGCAGCGTTATCACCGTATGGAGACTTTAAACATTATATTAGAATGAGATTTGCTTAAAAGGCAATTGGATCCTTTTACTTCACCAAGGTGAGTTAATTATTCCCAGAATGTCTTGTTATGACAGATAATAATCTGAAATCTAACTAAAGTTCAAAAGTAAATTCACGTTTGGGAAAGTAATAAAACGCTCTTAGAATCTCTCAGAGTAACTTTTATCAGTCTTCAATTATGTAGACTGGAAATAAACTTTTTATGGTATTTCGAAAGATTTAATAAAGCCTTTGAATTTTTTAATGAACGTAGTGATTTCCGTTCGAGCTCTCTCCGTAAAAGCTTTTCCCAGAAATGTTTTAGCTAGATTTTATTTTTCCTACTGGAATCAAGCTCCATTTCTCATTTTGACCTTTCATTAATTTGAAAAGTTCCTCCAAAAAAGTAGCAAAATATATTATTCGGAAAATATAGTTTGGGAGCTTTTGGGTATTTCAGTCTCTAAATGAACAGTTTGGGAAATGGTGTCTTTCTTACTCCAATCTCCTTCCTGGTGAGATAAAATATGCAAATTTAGATTTTAATTCGAAGTACTTTTTAATTCCCGTTTCGAAATTTTATATTCCTTTTAATATTTCCACGGCCAGGCCTCTCTACTCGGATGTTCATTGAAATATAGAGTGGTATGGAAAATTCAACTTGAAGGCCGTAATTTCTGGAAAATACTTGCCAAGAAAGGAAGAAAAATTACCTAGGAAAATTGGGTCCGCAGGATAAATTAGGAAATTACTTTTTGACACTGTAAGAGTGGTAAAACACTTTAGGAAAAAAAATTATGTTAGGGTCAATACACATACTTATCAGGTATTATTTTCTTGTGATTGAATCACGTTGCGCTTAATCTTTGAAAGAATGTGTTAATGTGAATGTGTGTTTCAGGTAATACACGATTTTAAAGGCAGATTGCGTTACAAATTTTATATTTGATACAATTGTTAAAAGCAAATATTAAAAATGGATGCATTACTATAAAAGATAGCGTAAATCACAATCCCAACCATATAACTCAGATTCGTTCTAGAAGGGTTTTACGTGATATAATGGAATCCAAATACACTAGTTTGCATTTTCTTTTATCAATAATGTTTTATGTAATTTTTGTGCATCTCATTTATATATTTTTAATAAAAAATTCAACATTGTGCGATTATTTTGTACTTATGTGGCATGCTTATATTTCTCTGCCTTAATACTCTGTAGCTCTCAGCGTATACCAACAAGTATGAGTAAGTAAATGGCTGGGTTCACCAAATCAGGATATACTTCCTGATTACGCGAGACATAAGTTCATAACCCTCTATAGACTAATGGAAGGATGTTCATATTTGCATTGAAATAGCGTTAGATATGCTGTACAAACATTTATATCCTAATTGGTTACGATAGAGCTCAATATTTTTGTCTGTGTTATCGTTAATGATTTCGATTATATATACGCATTCCTCTTGAGTAAAGATCTATTCCACTGGATGCTGTGTAAATAATATGGGACATGTGATTGTTTATAGTACTACTGCTTGCATACGTTAAAGACGTAGGATATGTATTTGTTAACTGTTCCGTATGTGTTTATTTATCAAACTGCAAGCTGTGTATTAGCTTTATTTACCAAAAGACCACCAAGCCGGCAGCTGTGACTGAGATCTCCAGCAGTTTGTCTAATTCTTATATATTACTTTGATATTATAATATTCATGGAATATCATTTGTTGATCAAAAATCTTCCGGTTAAATTAACCATAAAAAAATTCCAGTTCTGAAAATTCGAGGTATCCTTGCGGTTATGCAACCCGAATTTCACGAGGCAGCCCTGTGTATATAATTCGACACGCTAGAAAACCTGTCAAATAACAGCGATTATTTTCGCTGCGAATGGGATAACAAAGCAACAAAGTAGATAAATAATATCTCCTTTATTCTCTTTAAGTGATTTTTATGCATGACCTTCATTTTAAGCTTCAGATTTCGCTAGGACTTTTCCTTCGTCTGAATCGTGAGCAGTACTTATTCTCCAATATATATATCATCATTGTTAAATATCCCTCAAAACTTAATGATCTTATCCATGAACTGAATATACTGTTTAAAATTCTATGTAAATTGCCAACTTGGGAAATTAAAAGATATATTGATTTGTCAGGTGGGAGTAGTTTCCCTAGATAGGGAACTAAATATCTTAATATACCCTTTTGAAAACTCTAACATATTTTTCCTATTATGTGTTTTTGTAACACGTGAGATATCTGCTTGTATTTTTCAAACATAGATATCATAACATCGAAATTTTATCACTCTCGTGTCTATGAACATGCGTACTCAGCGTTTATCGCCTGTTAGAGAGATCTTCGCAATGCTATTCGCTCTCATTTGTTTCCCTCCGTCCGTTTTTAGTTCCGTGCTTCAGAGGAATGTTTAAATGAGTTCATTGCTTTCTGTTGCCTCCGATTATTCACCTCCCTATCTTTCCCTCTGCCCATTAGCCTCTCTTCTCTCCTCTGATATCTTTTTGTACACGCAATACGTCCATTGATAGTAAAGTGCCACAAGGGAGGTAAATGCAGCTGTGGATAACATTTTCACGCTGTATGAAAATTGTTAGTACAATATACTTACAGCAAAAATGATTCTTATGGAATATGCAAACAAAAAATTCAATAGGAGATATATATGTCGAGTTCTTGCTCAAAGAAGCGGTAATGTATGACGGAGATTATTTTTCTGCTTTGAAATTAAGGTGCCGTGATCACTGCTACGCAGGGAGGCAAAAACACGGTTTGGACTCCGTAATATCTGTTGTGTTTTGACGTTATTCATTCCGCCGGATGGGGACGTCAGGGCTGGTTCATAAATTTTTGCGGTAAAAAGTCGACCATGCATGCTAATCCATGCGCGATTTCTAAATGATAATTTTGGTAGGAAAAAAGTTCCCTAATCTTCACAAGCGGTATTGAGGGTATTGGGGAAAATTTCCTTATGTATTAAAAAAAAACTTCTCAATTATGGCCTGCTTTCATATTTTTTTATATTTCACTGATGTTAGATTGGTAGGCGTTGATTGAAAATTATTGAAAAATAATGTATTTTACCAATGCGTGACTTAATAATGAACGTACGAAAGTTCAACCAAAGTGGAGGTACATACATTTCCTTACAATTTCAAAAAAATTTTGTTACAGACTGAAGGTGTTCGCAAGAAAAATTTGATACCGAAGGTAAGGAAGAAGCGGAAAATGGTGAAGAACAATTGTTCTTCATATTTGTTTATGCAAAAATGAGTTATTTGATATAACGTTAAGAAGAATATAATCTAAACATATGTGCGTGTAATAAGCCGCAATGTAATAAAAAACTTGCATGATCTATTAGGTCATCTGTTTTTAATTAAATATATCCTCATATAATGATATAATAAATATCTTGCTAACATAAAGTGTATCGGTGAATTTTAAATTTTTAAAAAGAAAAAATAAAGAATTGAAAAAAATTACAAGCTTTTTATATGGTATTACATGAACTAATTTTTTTTAATTAGAATAAATCGTTGCAAGAATTCAACAAATTGTAAATGTCATAAAAGAGTTGGTTTAAATCTTGTGGATTCTCGGAAGTACCTGATTTAAAAAAAGTACTTCACGACTTTGATAGAAATGAGCGTAATTCTTGATATTTTACTGCAAAGCACTCCTTTATCGAATCATCTTTTCTTCAACAGTCTTTTTTATACTTTAAGTCGTAGAAGGCGCGATCTTTATTCGAATCCTATATCCGATAAGAAAATCCATTTTACAACAGCCATTGCAGCACGTAGATAGTTGTAACGCAGAAAAAGCACGTAAAATTAGAAGAGAGTCGGATTTCAAAGCGTATAGATTCGCAAGCTGAATGCCCTCTCTGGAGATCCACATGTTTTTTACGACTCTAAAGCCTATCTTGCATGGCAGACGTGGCTGTTTCCGACAGTCATCCGGAAAAATAACAATCCGCGTATGAAATGAGGTCATGTAGTCTATTGGTTATATGCCTTTACGCAGGAAACATTGGAAGCAGTAAACAAATGGGGAAGCAAATCACGGCCATTTTTTTTTGGAAGAGAATGAAGATTTTACGATTTGCCCGTTTCGCAATTGACCGTCGTTCGGTACAATGAAATCGTGGAGACCTTTTCAATACTTGCTCTTATGGCCCATCTGATTCACATTGCGATCCTATTGGACTTCGCAAAGACTTGAACGTTGTACATAGGATTTTTTACTAAGGAAAGGTCATTATAGAGGGTGTCGACCTTCCTTGATATGATCAGCGTTGTCTACAAAATTGACGGACAGATTTGTAACTGGCTCAAGCTCATCACATAATAATTAGAGTATAAGAGGGAATGTCGCTTTATTATCGATATCTATTGCTTTCTTTGAAAAGAATACGCAGATACGTAAAAATTAAAATGTTCTGGTATAGTCATTGAAGTCCAAAAGAAAGAAGTTATTTGTAATTCACTAAGTTAATACCATAATTTTGGGTTCAACTGGTGGTAATAGGATTTATAAACTACATTAAGATCGCTGAACCAGTCCATAAGACAATGATTAGCCAAACTTTGCATAAATTAAATGCTTAATGAATGTGTATTAATATATAGATCATTTTTCGTTAAGTGATGGGAATTACCGCTGATAATAGTGTCATTATTTACATATATTACGTGGTTTAGTAAAAGTGAGCATCGTCAATTTTGGTTACATCATTGAACGAAAAATTCCAAGATTATTTTGCTTTATGGAATTATAATTTAAGTATGATCTGAGTTCCTTATAGATTTATTACCTGTTTCAATAAAGGATTAATATCGGGAAGTTTAAACAAAAAATGCATGGAAAATTATTCGAAATTCTCCTCGAAGTTCGTGCGTCTAAATCTTAAAATGCGTGATAAGTGTTTTACTCCAATTACAGCTTTCTATTTTCGTTAGAGGTTCTACGAATTAATATCTATTGTAAGTTACTGCTGCGATTGCATGTATTAATAACTCGTATCAAAACAATAGGATGCAATAAGTGGCTTTTACGCTGCTCTTTGTATGATAATGTTATAAGGGCGGGTAATAAGTTTTCGATTAAATATTTCTACATAAATATTTTTAAGCTACGCACTTTTGTTTTTTGAAGGAATATAGTGGACATGGAGTTAGTTGAAATGGAAATTCATCATTTATTGACTATTTTTACTGTTTTGTAGATTAATAGACATAATGTAAATTCTATGTATTACTTGATTATTTTTGTCTATTTTCAGCAGTAAATTTTATCTTTAAATCTGTTTTCATGTTATACTGATGTCTAATAATATAGTACGAGGTAAAATTTTATGAATGTATCCCGATGGAAATAAAGTGTATCGTAATCTGGTCATTTTGGTGAATCCATCTACTGCTATACTATACATAAAGAGAATCGGATACTACAATATAAAACAGGGTAATAGATTCAGTAATTCCTTTAAAAATAGTATAGGATTAAATGTTAAGATATTTTTCTACTAATTATGTTGGAAGAAGCTAAGAAATGAACGAAAAAATCACAGAGATAGAGGTGGAAAATTCAGTCCAATATAGCATGATCGTTTGATTTTCATTTGTTTTCTCCTGCTCCGATACCCATCCATTTTTAGGTATAACAAATTTTTAGCCTTTCTGTTTGCCATTATATACACGCAAACGATATCTCTCCCAGATTTTCGGTGGCAAATAAAGTAGAATGGAAAAAGTGATGCAAAGATGAGTGGAAGAGTTCGGCTTGTTTTATTCGCTAACGAAACGTTGGGATGTTTCGGGCGTGGAAAGGTGTACGGTGAATTTGAGTCTCTCGAATCCGTTGTTATGACTTTGCTCCCGCAAAAACTACCAGTGCCACTTCTAAAGTTTTCCTATTTACGGAGTTAGTTTTTTATTATCTCGACGGCAGCGTGTCGGTCGCGCAAATTATGGCAGAAGGCGTCTCTTCCGTTACTATTTTTCCGCAACAAAAGGTGACCTCGTCCGTAGGCTTCCATAGACCTCTGAGGAGGGCGTTAGAAGGTTTTTAGCCGTCCGAATAGAATCTCTACTCATGGGGATACTAAAAAAATATATTATAAAAAACGAGAAAAGTGGTTATCTTTTATTTAATGACGGGAATGATTTTATAAATCAATTAATACCAAGATTAATTTCATTTTATACATCATAATTAGCGGTATCGCGATATAGCGAAATAATGGTTCCCAGTAACTCACCCGTTAGTATGGATTTCATAAGAACATCTCAGTCTCAGTCATGATTCTGTAAGCGACTGATCATAAGATATGTAAAATTTGGGCGATTAAATGGACCAAAATGAATTCAAACCTGTTCATGAAACCAGTTCCGAGGATATGAGCATTATCGTACAGCAATGACACTAAATTAAGTATTTATATTAATTGGTATTTTTGATACTTTATTTATTGGTTACGAATATTTATGATTCTTGCCAATTAAATCCCCAAAGGGGCAAAGCGGAGTAAGATTATATCCCAGCCTTTGATTTCCTTTATTTTCTTGCTTGAATATTTCTCTTTCATTTACATCTTCCATATATTTGTCTATTTTAATCGCTCCATGTTTTGCAGCGAATAACTTAAAACTTTGTCTCTGACTGGGATCATTTTTGAAATCGATAATAATTTTTACAACCGCATTGATCGTATTCACATTATTTGTAATTATACTACATTATAGTATGTTATCTTATATGATAATCACCGATGTGTGTATATTTATCCATCCGATGTCAGTAACTCGCGTAAGAAATACATGAGAGAAATCTTTGGAAGTTAATTTCTGGGAAAAAATTTTTCCTTACACAGGATTCGAACCACTGAGGATAAACTTTTGGAGTAATCTTTGGAAATGTTGGAAGCTTGAACCAGACACTCTAACCACTCGGCCATTTTGAGGATGGTGAAAAAGGTAGTTTGTAATTGAACATAAAGGTTGGACAAGTTAGACTACTGCATGCCAGATAATGGCAAATACGTTTAAATTAATCCTTGTGATTTTTCATGGGGTATTTTGACATACATTAGATATATGCTATAATAGTAGTACATTTTTTTATAAATCAAATTAATTTCTGTCATTTATGACGGGGGAATTCCCTAATATACTACAATAATGGATGAATTTAAAAAACTATGCTTGAATTTTAGCGTTCCGTAGTCTTAGAAACTTCGTCACCAACGATTAGGGTTCAATTGGAGCCTTTTATTTTAATTAATCAGATGATATATACCTTAAGCAATGTAACATGTGAGAACAAGTAAATTATAATTCTTAGTGCTCTTTGGAAGAAAGAAATCTGAGGTGAAATATGACTACTTTCGTCAGGTTACGGAAAAGTAAATGTTAATGCATTTATACTTAAAATAGATGAATTAAAAAGGCCATGGTCTGCGACTGAAGATTCCAAAGAAGATCAAGACAACGAACATTGGAATTATGTGGCACCTATGGTAGTCTCGAATATAGTCATGGCATTCAAACAACGTATCTACAATGCGTCGATAAAAGGACTTTTTTCAAGTCTATTCTTCCTTGGGAATTTTCCTGGGTGCACGCCCTTACGTGCAAAACCACCCATTACCCATTCCTTGTGATTCAGATCTTTTAAAGCCATATTCAATTGATTGTAAGGAGATCGTGATTCACGAATCCTTGTGAGGAAACAATGCCGATGTGTCTCAATGTAAGTAGTTCAGTGTTAAAATCAGATTCACTTTTAGCATTAAATCCTTAAAAACTTTAAATCTGATTCAAATTTAGCTGATTCAACCTCCCACCCCTAAGATTACCCATTGTTCGAATCGTTTTCACCTTAAGCTGCCTGTACTTACGAGCAGTAAATTCGTCCTTTTGTTGTATAAGAAAAATGAATTTTTTCACAGGTGAATCCGTATAAAAAGACCAGCTTAAGTCTTAAAAATAATGAAATCAATAAAACAGATCATTAAGCTCTGAGAACGACTAATTTATCAACTTACATGTATCTGAATCCACATGCATAGTTATCTATCGAGGCATTATATTCCATTCTAGAGGCTTTTCTAACCTGGACTACGTCCAGCCAATGGCAATACCCTTCAGACACCGCACGTACCGGAGTCGTAAAGCTAGGACTAATTTCTCGAAATCCCTTTTGTCACCACCGTGCTAATTGCAGTAAAACCATAAACAGAATCCGGCAAAAAAGAGCACACGTATACTCCATTCTGAAAAGTTAGCTAGGGAACATGAAATTAGAATATAGCCTCCACCGCGGGAGGGAAAAAAGTCATGGAAGTGAATGCCTCGGGAAAATAACCTCTCCGCGTTTTGGATAATGTGGAAACAGTATTTTAAAGCGGGCCCTCGTTAATGTGGGGTGGCGCGCGGGAGCACTTTTTGTACAGCGATATATAGGGCCGCGACTCGTTAGCGGGCACTCAAAGGGAATATGCGAATGCGCGCGTGTTTTTTGCCATTTTTTTACGCAGGCGAAACAAACGGCTGCCTTAATTGAGTTGGAGAATTTCAAGTGCAGTGGTGATATCGATACTTGTGTAGCGCCGTGTCATTTTCAGGGGGAAACGCCGATGATAGAAGTAGTAGGTTTGACGGTAAATTAATTTGGAGAGGACGTTTCCCCATAAATCGTTGTCGGCCGCCTGCAATTTTACCTCTCCAATTTACCCTCTCTGCGTAAAATATGTTTGGCCGACCTTTTGACGATGTCGGAGTCAAAAATGCCCTTCGATGATTTGTACGGAGTGCATTATGGATCGCCGCCCGTTTTGTAATCTCATTACCCTTTTAAAATGGTTTATCGTTATACATATCTGTGGGTGAGATTCCTGAGGCGAAAAGTGTGCTTCTATTCGAAGCTGTAACATGGTAGCCAGATTTCCATTTTGGACATAAAAGCAAAAAGATTCATGAAGGTCATAAGGGACAAATGAGGTCGTTCAACGTATCTAAGCGCATTGGTATTTATATCTTCACTACCCGTTCAAATTCAAAATGTGAATTTTACCTTATTTACCTATCCGTGAACCATAGATAGTGAAACTTGTACTTACTCTGGGACGGATTGTACAAATCTCAGTCAAAAACTCCAAAGAGAGAAATGGCAAACCTAAGAGATAATCTTAACTTAATGAAAGTACCTAAAATAATATATACAATAGAGCAAGATATGGTAATTTTATTCATTTGCTACATTTGGGTTATCACGGAACATCTATTATGTCCGAAAAATATTCATCGGACAACGGGATAGACAGTACCATATGTTATGGACACTCTGTTTATCCTCCAATATATACGTCTGTCAAGTCAACACCCCAGATTACTGTTTGAATAATGAAACTCAAGTGCAGATAAGACTACTCATGTTAAGGCCGCATGATTACCTCATAAGGTATTTTATGCGAGGTAGAACTGGGTAATGGTTAACTGTCGCTATAACTTAGATAACTTAGGCTCCCAACGGGAATCCTGAAATTCATCCACAATCAGGTACGAAAATTTTCTGAAGAGGAATGAGACTTGCTAGGCAGGAATTTAAATTATATGAAAGATTATAAGCCACGATAAATACTTAGATGAAAGTAAATGGAAAATAAGTTTTCTATATTCTATACGAGAAGTAAAATAATATATTCCATCCTTGTCGTGGCATCGGGAACAAAGTAATAAATCATTGGATGTAAATCCTATTTATTAATGTTTCCTTTTTGGGTTTACAAATGCGTCTGGTCATACCTCCGGCCACTGTTGTAATTTAGAGTGAACCAAACGTATTTGTGTACTATAGATTCTCGTCAGGATTTTCTTCAAGGTCCGACACCATAAATTCGACGAAGGGACAAAATATCCGCGAATAAAACCGTCAGCTTCGATTCGGATGACGGTGCTAAAAACCCGTTCGTAGGTTTCCGTCGGAGGAAAAATAGCAAAAAGTACATATAATGCAGGGGACCATAAAATGGCGATCCCAGGGCAATAATTACTCCTTATCGACGCCGATGTGTTACCAATGGGGAAGGCATCTTTTATTTCCCTTTCCTCCACTACCCTTGACTCTTCGGTTATTTGTCCACGGGAAGTCCGTGAAATGGGCAAGAGGGATGGAAAAGTAAAAACGATGGGAAATACGGAGTGCATGTTGTCTCTCGCGGGGAAAATTCGAAGCGAGTCGAAACCATAAAACGCTCGGTTTATTTGGAATAAAAATTTTAAGGGAGGCGTTATATGGCGAAACATTCTCGACTCGAATTCGAATCGGGACGTCGTAATCGAGGGTTTTTCTAGGAAAGGGATATTGTGATCGGGAATGCCACTCGGTTGCTAATAGTTGCAAAAATGTTGGAGGACCTGAATCTGGTAAAAGTGTTAAGGGAAGGGGATATATGTCCGAAGGGTTTGATGGTCATTATGCGAGTATTACTTTCCGTAAAATGATTGGGGATCTGCTATTTTTGTGATCTGAGTCCATAGTGGTCTTTGTTAAGTGGAGTTTAGGTTCGTAAAATTGAACGGCAGCCGAATTCGAAGCTGAAGAGAAAGTTAATGCAATATTTTTTGCCTTATGAGTTCGTGAGAGTAATTTCCGCTTCTAGCCGATGAGATGACATGTGAGATTGAATATTTCTACATACGCAAAGTTACAGATATGCTAAACCTTAATGGCAATATTTTTAGACTCCATACAAGCATATCTTCTTATACTCAATATTATTTTAAGAATACAGGTATAATTATTTAGTATGTTGCTGTCAGAGTAGGGTTTTACAGTGGTAAAAAGGGAATTTATCAAGGATCCCGATCCACAGGGAAAAAAATTAATTCCTAATTATTTTTTCTGTGGTCGTCTTTGTGCCTAGGGCCCTAAGAGCTATTATGCGCCACGGATTATAATGTAATTCAAGTTTTAATTCAACCATTAACTACTACTTTATATACTATATACTTGATAGTATTCTAGATTTTGCAAACATAAAATTGTTTTATCAAAACTATAACAGCATTTCGTAAACTCTAAGCTCCCTCCAATACAAATAAATTTATTTTACATACTGTGTAAGTGATATAAAAGGGCTTCGATATAAGCGGGTGGGGTGAAGAGCTGTATTCTCCATAATCCTGTGATGGAGTACCAGAAAGGGGAACAGATAGTACGGAACCTGTGCCTCTCTGTGACGTCAACCTTTGAAAATCTCCAGGTGATACTAGTGCACTTGAAAGTTTGAAAGAATTAATAGAATACAATCCTTCTGTTAATACCAGACACAGTGGTATCGGCTGAAGGATCCTTATCAAAGTTTAATTTTATAAAAAGTCAGTAAAGTTCGAACATTTCCCAAGAGAGACTGACTGGTTTAAGTGTTTTTTCAAACGAACATGATACATTTATATCGACGAATATACTTGTATCAAAGCTAGAAAAATATATACGTTATGTATTGAAATTTCAATCGTTGTGATGAAAATTAAAATTGTTTGAAAATGAATTGTCTTTAGTTTCAGAAAATCATACTAAAGTAAACACGTAAAATTTGTAATTAAATTAGAAATTAGTTATTTTTATAAATGAGACCTCACGACAAGCATCTTTTCCAGGGCCCCACGAATACTAGAGTTAGCTCTGATTTATTGTTTTAGTCTTCAGACTTGTTTCAAAATCTGGACTATACTGGAGAGAACGAGAGTTACGTTCAACCTACACACGGCTGTTTTTCTTCAGATTTTTGTCCCTTAACCCATTCCAAACCACTTTGATAAACCTTATATTTTTACGTACGATATATAAATAAAAGCGAGTTACATAAGCTTTTCGCATTCAAATATTAGCATTTCTTTCCGTAGCTTAAGTGCATTTAACTTTCAACTCCTGTGTAAACTATATTGCAGACCGAAACCATTTCAAACAGCGGAGATTCGCTTAGGATTAGAACGACCCGCCCGCCCTCGGACTTTACACAAAATACAAACGCTCACCACTAAAATATTTACCGTTCAAATCCGGCTTTTTCTTTCTGCAAACGAAGGAACTGCACTGTTAGGGAAACGTTCGCATACGATGGGCATTAAAATAAACATTGCGAAATGCGATGCATCCAGTAGTAGTGGATCGTATGTAAATGTTTTCCATCGACCCGAACGGAGGGAAAAAATGGTACATTTACGTCGGGTCGACGAGTCGAAATTGTAATTCCATCCAAGGATTCGTTCCATTTAGAAACGACGGATTCCCTCGCAGAAGCAAAGACTTTCGCTAAATTTTACGCCCTTTTGATCTTCCTCAGTCGCGCGAGACTCGGGCTTTTTTCGAAATTTAATATCGCGATATTAAGCCCACCATATTTATCTTCGAAAGATTTTCTTCCGAATCAGCTCGGTGAATTTGAAAAAAACTGCGCTGGCGTTAAAGAAAACACACTCGGGCTCTCGCAGAGGAGCGTTATTAAATATTACTGAGCCATATTCAATGAAAAAGCGTGAAAGAGACCGGAGAAGACATTTTTCTTTTCGCTTCGAAATGTTATTAGAGAGGGATTTGAGTCGAATCTTAAATATTGGCGAATTTAACGGAACGTTTATGCTGGAATTTACTCTTTGTAGAGAGGCCACTAATGTGGGAACTAAATGATTAAATGTAATAATATTGCATCGAGAAATTCCTAGAACTCTCGGATTACTTATTCAAAACGACCGAGGCTGTGGTGTGGACTTGCGTCATCAGTCAGTGAACCTCGATTTCTACAATAAATTAGGAAATTATGATTCCAAATAGAGTAGCGATGGACTACTACCTACAATTTTGTGCTGCAATGAGAAAATGTTGTCAGATTATCGCTAAAACACTGTCAATTCTGTTATAATTGCTATTGTTTACTTTTAAAATAATGTTTCTTGAACACCGGAATACAAAATTAATTATATGATGTATGATTTATTGATGAATTTAATATACAGCATAAAGGATGGTATATTTTAGCTTCGCTTTTCCTTCGTTGCTGACTTGAGCCTTCACTTCTTATTGATGTCATCTGTCACGTTATAAAATTACCCATCCATTTCTATAAGTAATATTTCTTTATGATCATAGATTGGCTGCGAAAACCCAAATTAAGTTAATTTATTTGCTCTTCATCAGCCAATATCCTTTCGGGGATGATAATGATTGAAAGAGAACTACGTTAAAAAATAATTCCAAAAATTGCTGCTATAGATAGTCACTGACGAAATATTTACGTATAGCAACGAAATTAAGTAAAGTGTACTTACCAATGAATTGAATACGAACCTCATTTGTTTAATGTGTGGTTCCCAAATGTTATTTTGCTTTTCTCGTTCTAATGCTGAATCAGTTGCTGCATTGTTCGTTGTTATTTTTCAATTCATTTGTTTATTGATTAGCAGGTTACTTTTTGCATATTTTTGCCAGAAAATGTCAAAGGAAATTGAACAAAATGAACAAGGAAGAGGGCCAAGGTATACCTCACCCTATCCTGAAACCTACAAGCATTTTGCTTAGGATAAGTGCTCTACAGAGATTAAATTAAATATCTTTCAGTGATTATATACCTTTCGGTGTAGTCAGAAATATTCTCTTATGATCTATTAAAAATTTTTAACGGTTTTCCTAAGTCAGTTAGACTATATGGAGAACAAATAAGTTTAAAATATAGTCATTTTGTAATAAGAAGAAATCAGGTCGATCATCTTGAGTAAAAGAATAACACCTCCAGATATCACCTATTTTGACGGCGGCAGAGCAAACGTCTAAGGCTGCAGGTGACTGCTGGATGCTACGATATAATGATAGATAATTGGCAACTAACCAACGAGAGGAAGAAGTAAAGAAAAGCTTATCCCACATATGGAGAGCTTTGGAAGAAGCTTGGAATGCAGCCGTCGGTATAAAAAATATAAGCGGATGTTTTGATGAATTTTTATTTCCTATCCCCTCATCCTTCGATACCAACGTTAAAGCCTTTTCATTTTAGGAGCCTCTATACACAATTTTCCCTCCCGAGAATGCGGTTAAGTTTACTTCCCCGTCTATAACCCCATCAAACGCCGGAAATTCTCCAAGCAAAGGGGAAAAATCGTCGGGTCCAAATGTGCAACGTCAACAGGGTGGTATTTAGGCTTTGATACTCCGGACAGCTGTTGTCACTTCCCCGTTTCGGGCGAATAAAAAATAAATTCGGGGACTCCTTTCTTCCGGTCCCTCCCTTGCTGTTCATTTCCTTCACTTGTGTTTCAATTGCCATCCGCAGTGCAACCCCGTCACGTATGCACTTCCCCCGTATGCAATCATTTCCGCTGTTTCCCCCTCACTGTTATATTGTCAGCAATTCCAAGGGGTCCCCATGCTATTTCTTACTGTAGTATAAACCCCGTCGTGCGTTCGCTACAAACGATTTGATTTCCAAGGGCCGAGATACAGCGAGATGAAATTAAACAGGAGTTGTGGATAACGGTCTTCATTCTTTCCAGAGAATGGACCGCTAGTCGAAAAGACGTAACCCAACCAGCATTTATCATATACTTTCACAGATATTGCATTTGTAAACGTAGACATTAGTCCGCAGACAAATGTTAAAGATATTGCTATGAGTTTCGTGTGGCATATCCTTCACGCCTGCTCTTTCATTTACTTTTCTGGTCAGAGCAAATGAAAATGAAAAGGAGCGATCCCCCCTTTACGACATTGTAGTGCTTCATTTTTAGTGTAGCGTACTTTTTTCAAGTTTATTCTTCCTTGGGATTTTTCCTGGGTGCACGCCCTAACGTGTAAAAATCACCTTTTCCCATTCCTTGACATTTTAGTGCTTACAATTTGCCTAGAATCTGCGAAGGAACTAGATAAAATCAGATTTTGAAGTTTTTACACGATCCCTACACATCTACATTTATCACGACAAAATGAGAGTCTTATTCACGATTAAGGGGAATGACAGGAGCTTAGATACCTTAGATGAAATAGCGGTGATAATTCACAGTTTATCGCTGAAAAAGCATTTTACAACCTGATAAGGAGATTATGCTTTGCTGTAAGTTTAACGGGTTCCCAATGTTGATGATATACGAATTGGAATATATGATTGGCGGAAATATTTTCTATTTCTTACACGTTAACATATTATAACATTAAGTTCTGTCTTGTCTGCTAGTTGATAGAGTAATTGTGATCATTTATTTGAAACACTTTACTGAATTTTTCTAATTCAATGGAAGAGGATATGTAATTATTTATCAAAAATCACTCTTCTCACTTTAAATAAAATATTTCATATATTATCTCTCTGAAATTTATTTAAATGTTATGGTCAGGTATAACGTCCTGACAGCAACATAGATAAGAGAAAACTCTGTATTATTCCAGAGTATTTATTGAACTGGCGCTATCCTATTGCTGGCAATGAGGTTATCATGATCATATATTTGTTAAAGCTCGACGTACATTTTATTTAATTATATTTCTATGTAAATTTAATGTATAATATTTATATCAATAAATAAATATGTATTGAGGATTATTTTGCAATTCTTATTAGGAGTACTATCCGGACGATTATCAGGGAAGTTTGAAGAATTCAGTAGAACTTAATGGGTTTATATCTTATATTTTGTAAGGACATGCAAATTATCATTCTACAGTATATGTATAGCTTCATGGCCTTGGAGACAGTATTTTTCCTCATGGTTTGTAACTCTCATTTGTAAAAGGATTCGAATGTATTCAAAGCATTTAGCTTTATAAGATACAGCCCGACTTTGGTATGAAATTTCTTGATAGAATATCACAATTTGCAAGAGATACCATCAAAGGAGGAAAATCAAATGTTCCAGCTTAAGGTAGTGCCTCTTCTGGATTAATCAGGATATTCAATAATGTATCGGCTGACTCGCGTGTCTAAGCTCGAAATTCATCGAGATTTCCTTTTCTTTCTCTTCCTTCTCATCTCCTCCACCAACGAATCCTTCCTTTTGATTTATGCATTGGCACGTGTTCTTCTTGTCTGCCCAAGAGGTCTCATTAGTTGCCTTGAGACCTTCCTTTTGCGACACAACCCCCACCTCTTTACCCATAGTGCACCGCGCGTTAGGATCTTCGCATTTTCCTGCAGACTAGATGCAAGGATGGATGCGGGTCTTATCTACAAGATTCGGCGAGCCAGTTTGGATGTAGTAATTGGCCCGGTGCTCCTGCAGATTTATAGTTTTGTGCTATGTTGTTTCAAGTGCCGTATATTAAGCGCATACATAAGGAATGATAATTGGAGCCCGCCTCGTTTTGTATTTTACAATGCCTCTATCTCATTTGAATATCTAAGGAATGTTTTGTCACGTATTTACGGCGAATATTGTATAAGTTTCGTTGCTGTAAGCATCGTAGTTTCAGGGACGTCTCGGATTCAGAACGCTGCTTCAGAGGGCTGAATTAATTTTACGTTCGTGCTGCATTGTAGATCCAAATCATCAGGCTTCTTTAAGGTTCTTAAAGACGAATTTTATTCATGCTGAGTCTCTGTAGTATTATCTTCATGAATCCTGAAACGGCTTAGAAAAATAAAAGGGAGGTGGTTATGGGCACAAGTGAAATAAAACATTATATACTTTTTCCCTCATTCTTTTTTAAAATAGGCTGACTTTACGTCTTTTTTAATATTCTCGTTTTAGAACAGGCCATAAATAAGCACGGTCTATACACTGCGATGGAGGTCAATTCCATCTGTTTTCTTCTGTAGATAAAATTACCACCTGGTAATTGGTCGAGGTTCCTCGCATAGTATCTGTATTAAAGAGAAAAAATACCTTGAAAATCATACAAAAACTTGTCTCTTGTAGTTTTTTTCGATTGAGAAATGTTCTACTAATTCTATCCAGTACCTTAATCTAGCTTAATTCTACTATAAATGTGTCAGGGGTATACCTCTCAACTGTGTATGGTAATGATATAAAAATTTATATGATTGAGATTTTGTAAAATCAAGCTATAGATAATTTCTGAGAACAGTAACATTAACAGGAATTAGTGCTAATTCCTGTTTAAGTATTACAAACTACGTTCTGATCGGTAGAAAAATGCGGCTAACTGCATGAATACATCCATGTAAATCTCGAAATCCACTAATTATCCAAATTAGGTCACGCCAGCCTTAATTCTTTAAATACTCGTTAGACTAGAGATCGCTTAAAAAGCACACACCCTTATCTGAAAGTCTAAGTTGTAATTGTCTCTCTTGCTGCTTGAACGCAATTACGTTTCCAGGTCTGCTACACAGATTAATTCCGGAGACATGTAAAAACATCTAATTTACCTTATTCTGATTTGTGTGGAACAGAATTGGGTTATCTTACATCTCAAATTTTGCCATTTACGTACCTAGGGAGTCCTTTGTACTCGAGTTCAATAAAATCTGCACTTCGTTAGTTCTCCGGATTTCTGAGGGCTTTACAAATTCTACATTCATTGCAGAGTTCCAATTGAGAAGTAATGATATCAATTAAAAGTTGAAGTGCTATTTTAAATGATTTTCAGGCTATTCATAAAAAATATCAGTTTCCGTCAGTGATTGTAATATAATAGAATAGGGCTTTAGTGTAGGCGAAATTTGGGCTATATAGGATCCTCTCATATCTAACAATTTTTATTTTGCTTCGGAATAAGGTATGGTTAAAATCATGCATTAATAATAATAAGATAAAGTAAGGAAGAAACTAATGTGAAAATCAGTAGAATTTAAGTCGGTTACTTATGAACACTTTTCACCACAGGAAAACTCTAGCATGAAGGGGGAATTAGAAAACTGCAATTCCTACTCATAGTAATTGCTAAATTTAATCTTCATGGAAAATATTTTCTTAATGTGACGGTGTGAGGAAAGTTTTTGCACTAGAAGCCTTCAATTATTAAAAATATAAAAAAGGAAGAAAAATAAGATAAAAAATATTCATAATTGGTGATAAAGCTATTAAAACATGGTATTCACTAATGTGGATTTTTAGTTTTTGTAATTAATAACTAATGTATAAGAAATGAATCTAACAATAACTAAATGAGATGAAACTGTTGGAATTTTGCTTTAATAAAAAGGTTTTCAGTTATAAGGCAATCAGAATATAATTTCATACCAAATTGGCTTTTCATTTTAATATGGGAATTACGAAAACTTTAGTGCTCGCAAGCAAATGAACTTTAATAAATTGAAAACGATGTTTCGTGCGCAGTCTGTTGCCTACATAAATGTCTTTATTTTGGCTATACGCACGTAAATATCTTGCTCATCTCCGATATTAAACATTGAGTATTCAGTTTCAATTCAAATACTAATATGAGAAAAAAATCTCCATATGATAGTTAACCCTTTACAGAAAATTATAAAAATCTTTCTTCCTATGTAAACAAATCACACTAAAAAGTGGTCTCAGCCCCTATTATTATATAAACTTAATATTTCATGTTGATTGTAGGAAACCTGCCATATTTGAATTATGTAAGATTAATGGTCTTAATAAATCCATGATTTAGTTTGGTGGAACACTATTTAGTTCTTTCTATTTTCAATTTTTGATGCAACTCTACTACGGGTCTCTTGTTACACAGCGGTAACTCCACGGCCGTCAGTTACCTCCTTCAAAACTCGTGCTTACTTTTCGTAGCAAACTTTTAATACCTGTTCTATTGGATTTTCAGAGGTACTACGTTACATTACCTATCGGATTAGCTTTTCAGAGCAAACAACTTATCTTGCAGCCATCATTTTCACATGCAGCACGCGTTCATATTTACATATACCGTAAATGTTGCAAGAGATTTATTGTAATGGATAATATCCGATAATTACGTAGAATTTTCTCACTTGAAATTTCAAAACGTAATATGAGGTGATGATGGGTTGCAACTCAAGGTTCACACTCGCGAATTTATCGCGCAATTCTCTTGAAAATCCTTCATAAACCAAGTTAATTTCCTTCGGACGTTATTTATGCTTCCACGGCTCATTGCAATCTAAGGCTTTAGTATTTGAGTTAGGCTTGAAGTTATTATCAGCACCGTTCCATATATTTCGCCAGGACGTTAACGTAGCTCCAACCCTCGAGATGCAATGCTTAAATAATTCCTCGGCACGGTTTGGTGATTCAAAATTGCATTTGTCGGGAGCGTAAAAACTTTATCCCTAAATCGTCATTCGCGCAGGCGCAGTAAACCTCGTCGACGTCTGGAAGTTTTAATGCAGTTTACAAACGCTATATAAAACGTCTGCAGGAGCCCGGGTTGGTGGCCCTTTGAAACATCTTCCCTGAGATATTCATAAGCGCGGAATAGTCTGAGGCAATACCTTAGGAGCATTCTCGCGGGCATAAAAGGCCCGCCATTTGATGCCTCTCGAAGTCCTTTTTAATAAAACTCCGTGCAATTCCTTTATCAACCGTCTGCAGTTGCTATATTTCAACGTCTACGTCGCGATCGGCTGTAAAAAAATAAATAACTCCCTCTACATTCAGGGCTTTTAAGGATTCGTCTCCAGACTATGGCCGTCTAATCTCTCATTTTATTGGCCTTTGGAAATAAAAAGGGAGGCTACAATCACGGCGTTTTATTGGATAGTCTTCTACATCGGCAGATACCAAAAGAGGACGTGTTACTGGGGTGCGATGGTAGAGAAATATGGGTGCTTACCCTTACAGAATTTCCGGAGGGATTTGTTTAAGATTTTTCCTTCCTATACAGGGACGAATCTTTCTTCATACACACAGTTCATGGGATAAAGATATACGTTACGTTACATCTCGCTGTAAGATAGTAATTTTCGTTTATGCCCCATTTTGTACGAATTTAATCTCATCCGAAAAGATATGGTTTTAAAATTTTCCCGGATTCAGTTAACGGGAGGTTGAACGTAAGAAGAAAATCCTACGGAATTTCTGAGCTTGAAATTTTGATTTGCATGGTTTAATTTTGCTCCTGTAATCTGCAGACGGGGATTGAAGATGTAAAAGCGGTGTGGATTTTCAAATCTTGCCTATCCGTAGTCGTAGAAAGAGGATGTGTAAATATTACGCTCGAAATCACGGTGTCGTGGAGTCTGTGGAGTATGATTTTTTTCGCATTCATGCTCATTATTATACTCGCTTTTTTATTTAATCATTTATACGAGAAACTCTAAGTGAACGAGTTGCAAATTTTATGGTTTACTTCTACTCCTATAATTGCTTCGCTCGAGTTATTATTATCAATAGTGGGTTGAATACTGTAAAAATGTAAATTTCAGTTCACCAATGGTACATAGAGATATTTTTGCTTATTTCCTCTCAGAAGAACCAAATTCATTAGCAACTTCCTCCTTTAAACTGATTCAAAGGGTAGTTATATCTCGTCCTTTGGAAATATTCTTGTGATATTATAATTAACTCAAAGATTATATCCGATCATCAGTAATTTACTTAGATGCAATTTCTAGTTTAAAAAAACTAAAAATGGAGAAAAGTCAAAGTTGACGACTTTGCTCGTAATTGCACACACCAAGGAACATTCCTAAATCGGAAATTTACATTATGATGCCCCAGCACGATGTCCACTGATGCCTTTCCTGGTTAAGAAATTTCATCCAGAATCGCATTCCTCAGTCAAAACCTATTTCTAGTCGTAATAGGTTTTGACTAATTGCTTGTCGAAAAATATTTACTATATTTTCGGCCCCAAATCATGAACAAACACACGAATTTCTAAAAGAACCACCTCCTTTGTTTATATAGTAGCAGATATGAGCAGAACCTATTGTTGAATGGTGAACTTTTCATGCATGTACGCGAGCAAAACTAATCGTCATCCACCAAAGCTCGTTACTTCACCAAAATCTTCGTTAGCAAATCCTAAAAAACGAGAAATTCTCGCTAGCCAAGGAGTCTCTGTAGAAGCATTTCAAGCTCCCGTAACCCTTTTGTAGACCTGCCATTCAAGTTATCTACGAATCGTTCCAGCATCTCCTAATGAAATCACATCAGAGGTTGTTTGGTAACTTTAAAAGATCCTCACCCTTCCTTCTTTTCCGAGGCGCCCCGAGTATATGCGTCGTGACTTCCTTCCGCGACTTTCCGACGTCTTCGAGTTATCCATGGGAAAACGTCCATCACACTCGTCGCATAACGGTGGACGTTAAGAAGCCGGGATTGGAGCCAATCGTCGCCCGTCGTCATTCAGGATCCGTTTTGATGCAATTACTCAGGAAAAAAAGGGAATGGGGATCGGACCGTCTGGGAAAACACAATAAGTCGATGGAATAGTCGCTCTCGTCAGGGGAGAAGAGGTCCTGTTGATCTTCTTCGGTCTTTAGCGACCGCCGTCAAGACGGCGTCTGCAGTTACAGCGAAGAAGACGGGAAATTTCTTTTTTGATGTCTTTGTTTTAAAGAGGACTGTATTCCAGAGCGGTACTTAAGGGGATCTTCGTTGCAAAGGAATGTTGCAGTATTTACCCTACGTTTGTGGCGCATGCAGTGTGCAATGTTCTACCGACTGACGTAAGACTTCTAGTGTCATCTCTTTACACACTATTCACTGAAAATGTACACGATGAATTGTACCAGATTCTGATACCTGGTTATTATGTGGCAACAACAGTTGATGCATTAACTGTTGCTCTCTCTTGAATTACATTTAAACCGTTTCATCAATTTTAGAATCTTAACTCTATGTTTGTGGCTATTCATATGCCTTTATTGTTGACTTTTGTATTTGACTGGCATATGCAATAGGGTAATCATTGTTCAGAGGAACATTAATAAACCATAAATAATGTTTACTACTTAACTAATGAAACATTTCCCTAAAATCATTAGTGAGATTTCCTTTTAACTTTTAAATTGATTTCGATGGTCCTTTTACTGCTTATTTTTTGTTATGCATTCATTTTATTTCTCGGAATATTTTTAATTGTAACTTTACTTGAATTTCGTGTATTTGGTCATATAAATATTTGGAATTTTGATTTAAAATTTGATTGATAGTCATTCAAAATCGTTCAGGAGTAAAATGAAAATATCAGTAGGAGAAAGTTTATCTCTTCTGCAGATGCAACTTAAATCAAGAGGTGGTTTCAAAGTATTCGGATATTTCATTCGATTATCATAACACAAATTCCAGGAATTAGGAAGGTTAAGTAGAACAACGCGAAGGAGATTAGTTTAGGATGACTTTCTTTGGCAGTGACGAAAAGGAATTTCATTTCAAAAACTTCTTTGGAAATTCGTAGTTGTAATCATCAACTAGCTGCTTCTTGAAACCTATACATATAATCATTAATATTGAAAATAAGAAGTGTATGCTCAAGTTTCCGTAGTTCGTAAACAGTTTTGACAGCTTTAGAAATAAAAGTCAACGAGATCCTATTTTCAGATTGGGTCTAATATCACCTTAATCATAGCTTCCCGTTATTTGATGTGTCGTGAGGAGTATTTAATTGAAAAACTTTGTAGCAAGATGAACTTGTAGGTATTGTAATAAAATTGATGTGTTAACTGTCGTAGATATCATATTGTCTACATAAAGACATCGCAAAATATTTTAGTAGCAATCTTACATCAATTGAATACACGTTAAAAAAATTATTCCCTTTAGAATTTCGAGAAATTGAAAACTGAGAGGGTGAAATATGCCTAGATTGAGATTCGTGTTTCCTTTTCTCTAACTATTCTTATACTCCATCTAAATTTATAACGGGGATATCATTTGAAGTCGATGAATATTTTCCAGATGAGAATATGAATGTTCTAGCGTCTATCATACATTGAATAAGCGTTAGAAATGGCAGTTACGATGTGAAGAACACCGGCACATAATTTCCGGAGGAGATAATGCATGATCAATAAATAGTTCGTGAAGTACCGAGTGGTACGGCTTTATAGTCTTGAAAAACATACAAAGATTTCCATTAACACTTCCGGCGATGTTAAAGGAATATTCATCATCTTTCTATATTTAAAAATTTGATCGAAAGATATTTTTCGTGCATAACGTGTAAATGCCATCGCAACTTGTAACTTAAGGAATTTTTAGTGGAATTATTATTATTTTAACTAGGAATGACTATTTATATTTACTAAATATTAATTCATGTTGAGATTAAGGAATAAGATATAATAATTGGGTCTCGACTTTGTGGTAGGTCTCCATTGTAAAGTAAAATGAAAAGAAAACATCTACTTTTATATTTGAATTACATTGTTCAAAATATTCCAATAATTTGAAAAGTATTATTTAGTCTCATTGTCAGGGATCTGGTTGATGGAAATAATGAGTCAGTATTAAGGATTGGACCATTCATTAATAAAAATGCCCATAAATTTGTTTTCTTAAATTAGAATTCTTATCTCCACTGATATATAAAACCTGCTCGGAATACTTTCAATTGATATTTTCACAAAAATAATTTATGAATAATGTCGGTTTTGCATGCACCCGATTATTCTTACAACTATTTTATCTTTCATTGGCGAGGTAGGTCCCGAGTCTACTTTACTTCCTAAGCCAATTTCGCGACGTATTTTTATCTCTATCTAAGAATCTGTTGGCTAGGAAAACATCTTCCATCGGTTGGTACTGATAGAAATCCATGCATCTGGAAAACAATCGCCATTATATCCTCTCCTTAGCGCCGCATGTCAAATAATGAAAAGTTTTTTTATTTATTATGAAACAGTTAGGAAGAAGCTAGTTGTCGTTAAACGTTCATTTCCATTTTATGGCTTTATTTGGAGTAATTTAATCCAGGAGAGTTTGCAGCATGTAAGCAAGTAACTCTCTGCAAAAAACCGCGCAAGGAGCTCATTGGAAATGCCCATCTATACGTCTCCGTTAAGCAATTTTAAAGGAACTAGGAAATGATCTTCGCGAGAAAGAATCCAATATCCCGAAGGAAGAAATGGCGGAAGTTTTCCACTTCTTTCTCTGTTTTGATCGCAGAGTCATGCCATAATGTGATTTCACGACGTCCATCCGACGAACTATTCAATTTCGGGGAATCATCTCTCACGTCGCAAATTCACGTGCACGCAATCTGCGCCGCTTTTGACTTATGGCGGAGTAACTTGGCCTATTCTAGCTCTGTTTCCTTCCATTTAGTTCTCATCGGAGAAATCCCTCTGGTTTTAAAGGCCTCTTTTTATTTCACCTCCGTCTTTATTCCTCTTTTACTCTCCTTCCGTCTTGTTTACGCCCGTTTTAACGCACCCGTATAGAGTTCGAAGACCGCTGTCAAAGTATTTGGAAGGGAAGATAGGCTGCGTTAAAGGGTCGTTACGTTTGAGGAAGAGCAGCTCTGAAATTGCGGAGGTGGAAGTACCGTATTGCGATGCTCACGTATTCAACTCCTAAATGTTTCCCATTCCTACCTTTGCTAACTGTTGAGGTAATGAATTTGTGGGGAAGTCTCTATAGATTAACTCTATTTTTCGAAACGACTAATCGTAAAGTTAGTGATATTTCATTTTGGAATCAAGGGTAATTTAGCAAATTATTTTACTAGGCCTGGCGTGATAATTGAGTTTGCGGAAATTTAGTGTCTCCCCAGCTCATTATGGAGGTTCATAACAAGAAAAGATTTCTTTTCAGGCTAGACGGGTATTTGAAGCATTTTCTAAGAAAGTGAAATTATATATAGATCATGTTTAATCTATAAAACTCTAAGAAGTAGACGAAAAAATCAAATAGGAATCAACTATTGATCATACGCTACCTCCTGTTTAAATAACATAGCTAAAAATACATTAGAATAAATATACGAGGTTAATTTCCACGAAAATAGTTTTGCATCAGAGTCATCTTCAAGAATACGCTAATGCGCAGTCTAGTCGCGTACATTATTTGGATAATTATGTAAAAAGATATAGCCTCATCGCAAAAATTTCACTCGTGTCATATATCTTCCGTTACGTAATATCATAAATTATCTGTTTATTCCATGAAAGTTATTAGGATGTGGTATTTCTCGTATCACAAAATTATGCCGATGGGGAATTTAATACTCATTATTGTAAATTTTATAACATTTAAGTAACTAGAGGCTCATTAGATTATCCTAGATTTACATAATGAAATTTATACTCCAAGGTTGATAAAATTACAAAATAGTTGTATCATAAATATTAGAGATGAAATTTTTTGGTCCATGTTCACATTGAGATCGAAGCAAACGATGTTGAGAAATGTAGGTAATTGTCTTGAAGATGCTAGAACATGAAGGTTTAGATAATTAGAAAAAAAATACAGATGTAAACCATGGTAGTGCCATTATTGTTGAGGATCCATACTAGTATAACGTAAATAGTAATATATAATAATAAAATATTAGGATAATAGTAATAGAATTCTAGGCATACAACCTGCGGGATTTTATTCCCCTGTTTTGTAGCAATTATTTACTTTCGAGGTATAATTATTGTATTAATAAATATATTATAAAGTGTTATGTATGAATATAGGAAAATAATCTTTAATTTCAATCACGTACTACAATTAGAATTATAGTTATTAAAATTTAATATGATATTAAAATAAAGATAGAATTAATTACATGAATATATAAATACTAATATAAGAATAATTAAAGGTGTATAAAACGTATTCATTTCATATTTTTTATAGAGTTAAAAATAAGGAAAAACTAAATGATAAATTGCTATGAAATTTGATATTCATGTAAAAACCTTTGAATTTCATATCACCCTCGTGAAAATTGTCTGCACTCCGTCATTATTTAATTTTCGCGTTCCCATACTTTCAATTGGTGGATTCCTCAGTTTCATTCGGTGTAATGCATTGCATAATCCATTTTTGTTGATTAAAAACTTTTTATCAGTTTAATAATCAAAATTATCTTTAATGAATGTAGCCTGGCCAAAGAGTAGCTGGTAATTAATTCGTTCCAAATATCCAACATTTTAAAATGTATTCGGGTCCATTAATTACGGATAACATTAATAGGATTACGTTTTTATCGGAACCTACAAAGCTTGCATCAGCGCCATCCTATGCAACATATAAATTTTGGGTTTTAGGAAATGAAAGGTTCCGCACGTAATCCACTGGGAAAGTATGTTTTTTGTACCTGATTTCCATTATTTTTCCTATGCAAATATAATTGACTTTATGACTCAAAAAACTCATGGTGTGAGTGGATGTATCGATATTTTATCTATATATTCATTCGTTAAATCAGCCGTCGCCACTGATTGGAAGGAATGCTATGTAGATCTACGGAGAGTTATCAAATTAAATCATCCAAATACAGTATAGGATGATCCAACTTAAAAAATGGTAAGGAAAAATATATGAACAATTTCCGATGAATGTTATCAGCATCTATGAATCATATTGAATCCCGTGTTGTGATTCTGTGGTCTCGATTATTTCTATAAAATAATAATGGCATTTGTACATATACGAGCAATGAGGGGTTATTAAGTTCAACCTCGCTTTCCTTACTAGGTCCATAGCTATTGGTGGAGCAAATCCAAGCACGTGCAGCAAAATAAATCTCTCTGAGTTACAATTTTCACAAGTAATGTCCAAATTGAATATCATAGCTTGGTATTACTCTGCACACATATAGTAAGATATTCATTCAAATTAAATGGATGTGAGGAGAGAAGAAATAATATTCTCTTTAGTGAAATTTCCATTCAAGCATAAACAGTTTTCATTGCGTCTCTTTTAAAATCAACTGACTCAATTGAAATTGTTTTTTGTGCCCATTTACTTTATTTTTATCGAATCATTAAAGAGGATAAAAGGTAAGTAAGAAAGATACTTTCAAACAAAAAGTGTCTCACATTACTTTAGACCAATTTCTGAATATTCAGATATTTATATACGAAAATCTCAAAAACTAAAGACGGTTTCATGGTTTTTTGAACAAGTGAATCCTACATTTTGATGATCTGAGGTTACAAAAACGGACCATAGAGTTAGCGTAGAAAGCAATTATCAGCATTTGTTCGAAATTTGCTAACTCGATTCTCCACCCGTTGAATGAAGAGTAAATTACTCGAACAATTACAGTTCAACGCCCTTTCTCACGATATAAGACTGGCACAATTACAGGAAAGGTCTAAATCGTTTAAAATAACTCGTTTCTTCTCGCGAAATTTTTGTCTTTCTGTGAAACCTTGATGGCTGGCAAGAGTTTGACCAGGAAGTGTAATGAATTCGTACCGTACATGAAAGGAAGAATTTCACAAAGCCGTCTGCATTGTCGCTAATCTGTAATGGACCGTACACGAGAAAGAAATCTGCCGTCAGGCCTTTGATGAGGGACAGGATGAATAGCTCAGAGCCGCCTTTCCATTCTTCCCGTAACGAGAAAATGCCTTTCTCGCAGATGACCTTTGGCGGAAAGAGGCCATCGCCTCCAATCGCTCATTCATTTAAGCGAGGAAATATGGTTGCGAACCAAGTCCTGTCAAATAACGGCGAGGTCAAGAAGAGTTCGATCACTGGAAAGCTTTCGAGAGAATCATACGCTGTGTTGACGTCATTCCACCCTTTTGTGTCGGAATAAAGGGACAAACAAATTTCGACCGATTGAAACGGAACGAGTGACAAAGAGGAAATTCCCGCATTATTTAGTCGCTTTCAAAATCGGTGTCGATGCTGAGAAAATCTTTTCGTCGAGCGAAAAGACCGCGGTGACACTTTGGACAAAAGGGATGTTTACAAGGTCTTCAGATTTTCAGAGGGGTTTTATACGTTTACCCAACTGGCGATAAAAGGTTTCCGTCGGACCATTTCGAGTCATTTGTTAATTCTAATCTTTCTCTCCATATCAAAGAGCTTCTGCGTTTGTTAGATTTACTGCTTATTTGACGATTAAGGGTGAATAATGAATAATAATGGACGAAGGAGAAGTTTACTTTTATTTTATTTATCTAGCGGTTTTAGCGGTACCAGGCATCGCTAAAATCTGTTACAATGTTTATTCAAAGGTGTCACAAGGCGTCTTTCTTTCTATTAAAACATATTCAAAATCTCTTTAGTGATCCTAGATAGAATTGATTGATTTCTATCTTTCTATGAGCGAAAAGCTATGAATTATTTCATCCTTCTTCATCAAATAATCGTTTCCTCTATCCGTTAACAGAAGCTATATTTTCCAGGTGACTGATGGCCATCGGTTTTCGATTGCATTAATCCTCCTCTTTTGTCGTCACAAGTACTTATTGCGTTTACTATGGACGTTTTCAACCACATGATGTATTGCTCGGTACATTTACTGGCTTTTTGGAATGGATCGATCCTAGATTTCCACACACACCTGTTTTGTAGTCATAATTTAGTTGGAATATCGTACATGCATTGAAATGTCTCGTTTTTACATGCCGATTCTCCTATCGAACCAAGCTAACATCGATTATCTAAAAGGAAGCCGTGGAATTGCTTCTTTCAACATGGAGAAAGAAGTTTATCCATAATGTTTTATCATTACGATGAATTATGTTAATTTAAATAACCTTTTATTAAATAATATAATTTCCATTTATTATGAATAATGTAATGCAATGAGAATTTCATTAAAATTATTATTCCTATTAGATAATTTCCATCGAGTCAGTTGTCATTAAAATCAACCTGTACATTCTTGTTTAATAGGTATATATATGCAGTTGTAAACATTTGAATGAAGTTATCAGTATCAATAAAGTAATTACAATTACGCTCACTATTCGTCCCATCGTTATTTAAATCGTTATCTTGTTTCCAAAATTCTCCACTATAAATTTGATTTCCAAAAATTACAAATTAATGTTCCATCGCTGTTGGGACCTACTTATTGATGGGAATGCAGTCGTACTGTGAGCCACGTGGCTGCTCATTAGCTCATTTACTCTCAATGATGGATCACTTTAAGCCGAAGTTGGATTTCAGAGGAATATAAGAAATCGCATTACACTGCGGATTTTACGCGGCAGAAAACCAATGTTTAATTTCCCCATTTCGAGTAACAAGAAGGCATTTGCTCTTCTCTATCATACCCACTTTGGAGAGGAAGTTCCTGGCAATGATCCCGTAGGTTGGGGCGGAGGATCTGGTTGGTTGGTTGGGCGTGTTGGATAGAGCTCTGCGCAAAACTAAGATAGATTGATGATATCACGTGACTCTGTATTTGGGCATCAGCATCCACCTCTGGGTCCCCTTACGGCCTCTCTCCCGACATTCCCATTTCCTTAAGTGAATATGATGGAGATAAAAGAAGATTTGATTAATTAGTCTTCCTAGCCTTTCACCCCGCCGGAATAGTGATCCTTTCCTTCTTTCTTTGTCTTCCCTCTTTCGCATACTTCGTTCCATTCTCTCCCGACACAATCTTCGTTTGTCTCCCGAGAATGCGCTGACATTTCAGGAAAAGGGAAACACTGTGTTGATGATTTCATTTAAGCGTATCCATTGATTGGCGTGTTAGGATATAGTCTTAAGTTACTGATGTACTGCAATCGAATCAATCAAGGTTGGACTTGCTTTCTTTTTAAAGCTTTCAACTATAAACTGTAATATAATCTTTTATTTCTCTATAAATTGGTATAGATACTTCCCTTAAACGTCATGTTATTTCTCATCGAGTTCCTTCTTCTTCGGTTACGGATATTGTTTTGTTCATCTCTCGTGTAGGAGTTTAATTTGCAAGAGGCCGAGTTAACCAAATTTCTCGGAGATGATGTTGCCTTTCGAAATCCGATTCGTGCACTGAATTTATACTGAAGCAAATTAGCACCGTGTTTCTATACCCTTGTGAGGACTTTCTTACTCCAGGCCAATCTACTAGGTTATATATGGTGAAAATATTTTGGAATTATAATTGAAGCTACGCAAGTTAGAATAGCTAATATCAGAATTCCTATCCTGTCTCAAACATACGGTTTGGTTCCTGCTCGTTTTACTATACCTCTTGAGAAGTTGATTTAAACTATTGCTTCAACTATTCTCGTGATAATTCAACGAATCAAGTTTGGGGTTTTTGAACATGTTGATCGAAGAATAATTAATTCTTGATTTTATAAAGGAAATCATTGTAAAACTGTTGACTGTAGCGAGCAGGTGAAACCAAGAAAATTTGCGTATACTTCAGTGGAAATTTACGTGACCGAAGAAGAAATCGAATAACTTATCGTAAAGAAAAAAGAAAAATTTAATCATTTCATAGAAAGCATTCATTTTATAGTTATTAGGAATATTTTATCTTTTCTATTTGAAGCCTGAGATAGAATTATTTCTTCCTCACTCATATGCTTATGTGATCCTAGTTTTAAGTCAATTTTCTGGTTTACCTACATTATCACTTGAAGAGTCCCGGATTCTTACCAACAGAATATGTAAACTATATTTGGATATACAAGACTCTATAGATACTGTCTGTTATCCATATATAATCTTCTCAAAAGCGAATTTTCTTATAAATTTAATTTTCGAAGCTTTGACTTGGAGGGAAGTACTAGAAAGGATGGTGAAAAATATATGCGTAGTATCACAAAGGATTTTTTAATCTATATTTTTAAACTAGATTAATTCGAACTTATGGCGATGATTCGACATAAAGAACACAATTACATACTCACCAACAATCACCTCTTCCCCAGTCACTCCCCCTTACTATCGACTATCAACTTACTACTTACACACCAATCCTTCGCCCAAAAATTTACTTTTCTTTCCTGTTGTTTCATTGGCTATCGATTTTTTGACCGTTTATTCCCTTTATAAATTAGAGATTGATTGTGTTGTCCTTTTGCCAAATGATGAGCAATTTTTTTGGAACCGGTCAAATTAAAACATTCTTTGTGGAGCCACTCATAGATTTTTCGCCATGCTTCCGAATGTCTTCATAATTTTAGGAGCATTACGTTGAATCCTATTGTTAATGGTGGGTGACGTGCAGGTAAGAAGGGAAGAGGTGGAGGCGAGGAGAACTTCCTTCCCACGATTTCCTCTTGGAGATCCTCAATAGCCGGACCGTGAGGAGGAGATGAATAAGATTTCGTGAGGCAGGTGGAGGTCGAAGGGGAGAGGCCGGGAACGTGGAGTGCGTAAGTGCGTGCGGTGAATGAGCTATGCCTGAACGAGATTTCTGCTCTGGATGGAATGTAAGGATGCCGAAAAGGTGCTAAGAGGAAAGGGAAGACAACACTTAGAATAGGGATACAAATAATTATTTAGCTCAAACATTTTTCACCATTCTCTAGTTTAACCCTTAGCTGACATAAAGTTTACAGATGTAAGATGTCCACTGACGAATCATAGACGTACAAGGTCGGTGTAAAAGTGAGCTATTGTGGAATCAAATACTTACTGTTTTCAGTCATTCCTCGCTGTGCGAGTTATAGAGAATTACTAGATACAATTCCTTTCATGACGCGTTATTTGAAATTATCAAAAAGAATTTCCCCGTACGAAATAATGGAAAACCCATTAATGCCTTTCAGCCCACCAAAATACCTGCACAAGCATGCTTTCCCTAGCAAACTCACATTTTTAATGCATTGTCGTTCACGATAAAATTTGAGATATTGACATTCATCCATTTTACATTACATTTCATGAAAAGACATTGGAGAATAGGAAGAAATCAGCTGTAATAAATAATAAAATAGCCAAACCCAGACCTTACGGTAATAAACATTGAATGAAATGAAAAATATGGATATGGTATACCCCAAGACGCTTCACCTAGCTAATGTATGGAGTCATATGCTCTTATAGGGAAACAAAAGGCTTATGATCACTGAGTCGTATGGCGAGGTATAGGACGTTTGGGAGGAATAAAAGTAGATATGGGCGTCTCAGAAGACGTTGTGTACTTATTGAGGAGTATATTTTTGGAAAATATCTGCTCGTTAATCGGATTCTTCGTATCTGTGGGCAATCGCATTGGGAGGTATCACTATTGAAACAAACATTTTATATGGAAGTATTGTTCACCATATATGTACACTACTCGTTGTTCGGACGAACATCAGAAGATGGTCCATTACCATCCAGAGAATGAAGTCGCCGTTACCTTTTATAGGACAAACAGCGGCGCCACTCAAAGAAACCGAACTAGAGAAACATCTCAAAGAATATACTTTGATAGTTGGCGGTACGGTTCCTGAAAACATATTTTTTGTAGCTAATACAGTTCTCATACAATTACGTCATGAATATTGAATCACAGGTAAATATTGCTGAAATTATAAGCAAGTATACGTTTTTTAAGATACAGATTCTCATCCGATATTCCGCGATTGCTATTCTGCTCCATATACTTCTTAATGTGACGTATAATACTCGAGAATACCTTTATAGCAAAATCAGTGATTCATTCTCTGAAATAACTTATCATTTAATAGAATTTCTTGTCAAAAACACTAGTTACATCTTCCACTGCTTCTTAATCAATTTATTTCTTATCGCTTTTATTCTGGAATACAACCAAGAACGTATGGTTTTAAACTTCACGAAGTTTGGGTCAATACATAAATGCGTCGAGAAAGAAAAATTTAGGGAGGCACTACTATGAAGTAACTAGAATATATATTCATTATGGGAGATGTAATTAGTGAGCTATTTCAGTATGTTGTTATTTTTAAAATTTTTACTGGAGGTCGTATTTTTTCCGGAAGCAAATGTAACTTTAATTAATTTGTTTCGATAGAAATCGTTTATTGTAACAATTTAAGAGGCCTCAGTGAATATTATTAGGTAAAAAAATTGTTGAAATCTCTACAAAGTGATTAAAGTATCAATGAAGCATAATGATCGTTTAATGTTTTGATAAAAAACTACGTTTATTAAAATGAAATAAAATCTAGTTTTTCCTGTAGATAGGAGTCTTAAGAATTTAGTTCTAACAAAAACCTGACAGTATCTTATCCTGCTTTATCATCCGATGATTCTCATTGAAACCTTCCATAAGAACATGATTCTACGATGAGGTGGTGCCGAATGGAAAGAGGAAATGATATGAGGGTCGAATGAGGAATGAATTGACTTATTCCTTTCAAATTTGAATAGCTTTTCTTACTTTCTCCCCGAATAGACTTTAATAGATTCAGTATCTTGAAAGAAATCAACCGTAAAAGTCTTTTCCGAGGCCTGAGGTCGGGGGAATCCATCAGGTTAGAAATAACGGTAATACAGCCTCTTCGAAAGAATGGATCAATTTGAGGAACAGCTGCTGCAATCAACGTAACGCCATTGGGTTAAGTCATCACAACAAATTGCAGCATATGCGGTGGACTTTAACAGTGAAATCCCAGCGTTTCAAACGGTTGTAAGTGGTGATCAATAAAATCAAAGTTATTCCATGCATATTAGTAAGTAAAAATGAAGAGTTACTTGTAATAGAGCGACTCTCTGTTCTACTCCTCATTTCCATATTATTTAAAATTAAAAGGAAAAAGAATATTAGACTTTTAAGCGATTATAATCTTTTTATGGTTTCTATATTAACGATACTATTTAAATTTATAAACATGCTCGATCATAGGTAATACGCATAAGAGGATAGTTACAAATTAGCAAATCAAACTAGCAGCTAAGTTTCAGTGCTGATAAGGATAAAATTTCAGATTTTTACTTTTTCACATCATATTGATCTAAAAATATTGATAAGCCAAGCTTAGAATATTATATCGAAAGTTTTACAAATAAATCTATGCGAGCATAAAGATATTACATTTACATCTATTATCATTGATAAATTTATCAGCACTAATAATGTATAACAGAGCAGCGATATCAAATGAAAGTATAAAATACTAATTAATTGTATCTTTAACGAAAAATTCTTGATTGCCAACCAAGCTATAAATGTTATCTAGTTTTATTTTTCTGACATTTAGGCGTACCATCTCATGTCGTCTTCATGTTTACAACATGTTTGACAGAGTGCCTTACTGTGCTAATAGGTTTTGGCAACTTTGGAAATGTAGGCTCAGCCATGAATGAAAAAGATGAGGATCCTGGGAGGAGTTGGATTGGTGTCATGGTGAATTGGATAAGACGGGATGTGGTTAAGGAATTGGGAGTGGAAAAAGAATGCGTAGGTGAAGAAGGGAGAGAGGACAGGAAAGAAGCTCTCCAAGGGATGACAGAGCGTGGAAAATTGAGGATAAAGGGAGTGAAGGTGCAAAGTGTATTTGAAGATCAAAAGGAGGAAATGAGAATGAGTCTCAAGTTTTAGATGATCCATTGCAGAGGAGATTAAGCTATAAGATAGGAAGAACATCGAAACGTGCTGAATGTTTAGTTATTATCGTGTTTATTATTGAAAAATTCCTGTTAGCATCGTATGAAGTAAATAAATTGTTATGATAACAAATTATTTATAATAAATTATTGATAATAATTTTTTCATTTTGATCTAGATAATTAGAAAGGTCATTTTCAGTCATTTTCATCATCCATTGTCTTCTTGTCTGTGATAACGTGCAATTCTCAGAGGTATGAGTAATGCTGATTAATTTAATTAATTTTAGTTATTCCTTTTGAAATGCAATAATGCCATACTCAATGAATCATTCTCCTGCTCAAGTTCGGTCTTCGGCCTCTTATGGTAATTTGGCGTAGTGAAGAAACCAAGGCCAAGTTACCATACATTTTCATATACAAAATCATTCATTTCACGATTATGGAACAGATAATCGAAGACGTGACTTTGTATAAAGCCATAACCAAGATTAAACACTTAGTGATTATCCATTGTAGTTTACTCATGAAGGTTATTCCTGAAGAAGAGAGAAAGACCTAAAATTTATACATCTTTATATTAAAGTTTTTAGTTATAGAAATTATCATCAGAGGGATTTTAATTTTAAATTTTTAGATGTTTCTAGGGAGAGACTATAAATTTTGAAATATAAATCCACATAATTACTCCATAATCGGCCCACTGGAGCTTCCACCCCCGCATTTCTCCTGTGAAGAATTACTTACTTCACTACATTTATAAGTAAAATCTGTACAAATTAGTAATCATAAACCGAAGGTTTGATAGTTAAATCACAGCCAGGCATATATTGAGTATGTTTATTCTTTTATCAAAGCAAAATCCAACCTCATTATGCTTTTTTCACCTCAGTTGTCAGGTCTAAGCATTAAAATCTGTGCGGAACTTTCAGTAAAGAGTCCACGCTTCAGCTTCAGGGAATATGAGGAACGACCGCGGGTTAGACATCTCTGATCTGTTAGATTAACGGCGGGAAAGTAGCACGGGACGACACCTTAAAATCACATAAGTATAAAAATGAAATATTTAACGAAGGCATTAAAAAAACAGACTTTTAATTCTCACTTTCCGAACACCTGTCTTACTACTGTGCCAACCAACTTCCTGGATTTAAATTCACCGCTAACCGCAAATTTAAACCTTCGGCGAGATTTCCAGCTTGAAAATTCAACCTTGAAAATTAAATGCTACAGGAAGTCAGAATCTTATAATACCCGGGAGCAAGCTGACAGATGGGGTGAAGACGTCTTGGAAATAAGAAAGAAAAGAGGAAAATCGGAACGTGAAGGTCGCGGAATAGAATTGCGGAGAGGCGAGGGAGCAAAAAGAGGAATTAAGGGGTGTTGAATCTCAATGTAACGCATGAGAGAAGACAAATGAAGAATGAGTCGCGCATGGTAATGGGAATTTAAACTGAAGTGTCAGAGATAGAGAGTGACACACAGCTGAGTTGGGTATGTATGTAAGGAAGCAGTGGGTGAAGGGGGCAAAGAAATGTGGAGGAAGAGGTGGGAGGAGCATAAACAAATGCAGATAACGGGGGAGGAAGGGTTTCGCTGAGAAATAAATGGGGCCGGAAGTGGCATTGGATTTCGGTTGGGAAAAATTGGGTATGGCTTAAGGAGTGGTTATAGAACCTTGTTGTGGGTTTTGGTTGAAGGAACCATGCAGAAAAAGTGCCCAAATGGGAAAAGTGTGTTGGTGATTTATTGATGATGTTAATCGGTTGAATTAATTTTAAACGGATAATGATTTGTTTGGTGGAAACAGGAAATCCCCAAATACATTCATTTTAATATTTTTTTATTGAAGAACACACACAACTTTCCCAAATTAGAAAACGCCAACTAGCCGGGAATCGAACCCGGGACATTTCCTCCGCAAAGACGGTTGTGTAGAGGTTAGCGGAAATATAATTTATAACTTGTGTCTTTATAAATTACTCCAGGGCTCCCGGATAGCCAAGCTGACAGTGAGAGAGGTCCTGGGTTCGATCCCAGATGGGGGTCTATATTTGCTGATTGACATTAGCTATGGAAGCAATTTCTCTACTTCTACTAATTAAATCGGGTGTATATTTCTACTGTGAGTTAGAGAAATTAATAAAGCAACCCATATTAACAAACTAACGCTAAAGACATAATTTTAGCGGCATGATTAATATTCGCTTGGGAATTTTCTCTCGCTCCACAAATCACTTTACCTTTATTTAACGCTTGAAGACATTATCTCCAATTTGAATCACCCGTCACGTCAACTATAATACATTTTTCGGGAAGTAAGAAAAAGTGCTAATGAGATGATGTTTCCGGTAAATACTTCCCCTTAGCTACGAGTATTTATTTACAGGTCACTGAAAGGTCGGGCCCTATTCTTTCAAATCCGCAGCATATCTACATCTACATTAATATTGCTATTTATACTTCTACTGCAATGCGCCTTGGCAAGGAGAGTCGAAAGGCAGCAGGACATATGCCATTTTAAGTCTAAAAAATAGTTATTAGGAGCATTCGCGATGCATTTTTATCTCCAATCAAAGAAAATTTTATTTTTGGAAAATTGATTCAGTAGTATGAAAATTAAAATTATCCTTCGTTTAAACAAAATGCCACGTTTACTTCAGAGCTTTCTTCCCTCACATTTTAGTTCTTTCTAGAGATTCGATCCTGTTTCTGCTTTTTTATTTTTTGATTGCTGGAGAAATGTATATATTTTATGATTCTACCTACACACTTGAGTTAATGCATTTCCGCATGAGCACAGATGAACGTATTTACGAATTGCAAGATACATTGATGTTTAATTAAGTTTAAGAATCTTGATTAACGCAAATTTATTACCTCATAACTTCTTCTTACTTAATCCCCCTTCGCCTACACTGTTAATTAACTGATGCATATTCAGTTTCTTCGGCAGCATGAAATTTTCCACTTAAAAAATTCTGTATATCATCATCGCGGAATATCTCATGAATAATTGATTCCCTCACGCCGACAATACGAAATAAAAGTAAGAAATGTATTAGGAAATCCTTCTCGCAACCCTTTTATATCGTGTATCCCTTTCAAGTTAAGTGATGCGAACTTCATCCCTAACTTACATTTTTTCTCATTTACTCGTCATATTTGGACACACAATCATTTCAGAAAGGAAGAGGTTTAATGCGCTTTTTTGAAGTAAAAGTAAAATCCGTATAAGTACCAAAATATGACTCGTGAGCTTATTGATTTTATATTTATCGTCAAATCGTAATTCATGAAACTTGGATAAAAAGGATTTTTTCTCTTTTTCAATTTTCAACTGTGCATAACTGTCATTAACTAGCCCCTTAGTTCCTTGGATGGAATATCCAAGTGCTCTCCACTAGATTTTGTGCATCGGTGTTATTAGGGTCATAAATAAAACAATATAAATGATTGTGATTGAACCTTAATAAATGTTTTGGATGAGTGACACTTGAATTAGAATCAGCGACGAGAATCGACTATTCAATTTCTTTCAAATGCCACACTCTAACTATTTTAATCACTTAATATGGAAGTCTTTTTGAAATTATGCATCAAATTTATTCGCTGGACACTCTTACATCGCTCTGAAACCAATTATTTACTCTTTAGTATGTTAGATGAGTTTTATCGCCTGTCGATTCAGCACACGCCACGTATCGATGAAATCAATAAAAAACGCGGGGAATAACTCAAACTCTCGCGGTGTTCCCTCTTATCCATAATAAGTAAACCGTTACTTCATATGCGCCTTTGTGATTTAGTTGAATTTTCTCCATCTCAGCATATCTCTTATAAACTCCCTACAGTAGTTACTACTGTCTGATTACATTATTCAAAAGAGAGAGATTTATACAGAGGGGAAGGGAGATTTCCATTTCCAAGAAAAGAGGGTAAATATGGTTCTGATATAGTCTGGTGACGGGGTCGGTTTTACCATGAGGCCGCTGAGGAATGAGGACCTCACCGTTATGGGGACCCAAAGATGTCTTATCGTTTTTTTATGGCGAATGATCTCTTGGTGGGGTCTTAGAGACCTAGAGATTTTAAGTGGGAGAGAGGCCCACTCGGGCATAACCTCACCTAGTAAAGTGTCGAATAAATGACCATTGTGGCTAAAGCCTGTGATTGTCCCTGGCTGGTAATTAGAATAGAGCGTGAAATTATATAGTATGTTTAGAAATAATTGGATGATTTTATTATTTATAAGTTTAATGTTATATCTAATTTATTAATCATCATTTATCTTGGACATATGTCCGATGATTCCATTAGTGTATCTACGTTGCTTATGGAATGCCACTTTTAACCCCTCACGTACGCCTGCAAATTTCCCCATAACCCGCTTCGATTCATACATCTTTGCACTAACACAATAATATCAAACTTAAAACTATCCTTTGGCATACCATAGACATTCAGACATTAAACGATGAAGTTAAGCGGTAATTTAAGTCTACACGATACAAGGTACAGTTTTGGTTCGGAAATCTGGGTCGGTACCACGTACCGACGCCGGCCGTAAAGGGTTAATAGATTCGAAGCATGTAGAGTTACATCAACAGAGAACATAAGATTAGGAGCAGAAGAGGGGCGGTGCTGCGATAGGACGATGGAAATAAATGGACTGAACGTGTATGCAATGATGAAGTCCTTTCAAAAAGAGATTGGAGAAAGAAATCACTGGAGAAGGTTCGAGAATGGACGATGAAAAATAATCGAGCGCATACAATGGCTCCCCGGAGGACAGTATTGGAATGAATGGTTGATGGTGAGAATGATAAAGGAAGACCTAGGTAGAGTAACGAAAGGCAAATGATGGGAGGTATAAAATGTAAGGAAGATAAAGAAATAAAGGGGAGAAGAATGCGCTAAGAGAGCGACAATCCAATCCTCGGATTGGTAACCAAAGAAGATGAGCATATTTATGTCCCGTAAGTGGCTATTAGTTGGGAGGTAATGACTGCTCATAATTTTAGAAGCTCATATAAGTCCCCTCCTATGATCTAATGGAAAGCCTTGGGCCTCAGCATTGCTGTCCATGATACAGCCGATGTCGAAGAATGTTTTACGCCTTTAGATTCAATCTATGACCCGCAATCCACGAATTTGGGGGCGATAATTTAAGGGCGTTTCCCTCCGTAAAAAGTAGGCATTTTCTAGTCGAAATACGTGACAGCTTCACCTTCGCCCTGTGAAGAGGCGTGGGAGGCCATCGTGGGTTGGATCGCCCTTGGGTTAAGGGCGAAGGGAGGCGATCCCTCCTCACCACTGCCACGGAACGGGTTTACACGCATAACTGTGGGAGAGGTCGAGAAACACCGGAGACGCAGCTCTACTCCTGGAAACGCATTGAAAAACCACTCCATTCTCGTAAGATTCCTCTTTTTTCTCTTCCGATCACGTGGACGGCCGATGGTTGCTGGCGTTATCCAGTGCACTCCGCTAAAGCGGGCAAAAAGAAACGGCGTCCTCCGCTGGTCCGTAAAAAACTTTGCGATGATAAACTGTTTTAAATCGACGGAGAGAGAGAGAGAGAGACTCGATTTCCGCTCCTTTCCGAGGAATCATTCTGTTTACCTTGACTTATTCATTTGTTCGGAGCAAATGTTGACGGTATTTCTTGCCGGATTCGGTGAGTTGTTGATCGTATGAATTTGAGAGACGTTAACGCCGCCGGCATGTTCTAATCTAATCTCGTTGGGTGGCTCAAGGTCGTTCATTACGGCGCTAAGTTAACGCTCCTCTAGATTTATATGAAGACCCCTAATTTGTCCTTGGAATACGCCGGATAATATTTTGCCTCTATAAATCTTCTCAATGTTTTGAAATACTCGGAGTATGAAATGCAAGGTTGTATTCAATACGTCTCAGAAATTAGTTTCAAGGAAAATATTCTAGACTTTTATTTTACTGAGGGTAATTCAATTAATCTATTCGTCTTCATCCACGTTTTAATAATTAAATCTTTCTTCTTGATACTTATCCATTCAAACCCATTCTCATCGAAGGAAATAATTTCAACACATATTTTGTAAACTCAGATTTAGCGCTAAACTACTACAATTTGAATCTGAAATAAATAACTTTTGCAACCGACTGAAAATCCGTATCCTTTTAAGCCTTAATAAGAGGAAATAGAAGTATGATATTTGTCTGTATAAATTGAAAAAGCGGATCCTTGTTATTGGAAAAAAATTGAAAGATATATCTTGAATTTTAATAGGTTCTTCTTCAATTAATTATTTATTTATAATCTTCTTTCTGACTTTCCTCAAGACTGCAGCTCCTCATTGCATGCACTTAAACATGAAATCTGATATCGCTCAGTTAAATATATGTACGATGCACTATACAATACCGTTTTGTTTATGTGAGCATGCTGTACGTCACTGTCGTTAGTAAAACTTACTTGCCATCTTCCTACGAAATTTACATGTACCTTTAAATTTTCCAATGCCTTTCTGCGAAAAAGGCTAGATCTTGATTGACTGCAGATAGCGAGCAATGATCACGTTTTAGACATAGAAAAATTATTTACATATTCTTGAATTTATTTTGCTTTTATTTGAAAATTTTTAATGTATGAATGGGCTATTATTTTATAAAGAGATGATATAATATCATCAAAAATAGTGTGTAAATTTGGTTAAAGTAAAACTAATATTGTAGGAAACGCTATATTATAGCAAGAAAATATTCAAATTTTTATGCAGTTAAAGAACAGATTGGCCATAATTACACTGGCAAATCCAGTTTGTTCCAACAATCTTTCCTCATCTCCGTATCTGAAAATCTGCGCTCGCGAGTGTTAATATTGAACATGCCAAAAAGTAGAAAAGTAATTTCAAGGTTACAGGAAAACTCGATGATTAAGATCAGCGAAGATGGAGAGTTACATTTTATGTGGAAGTTAACGATTTCATGATGAACGAGAAAGGCCATTCTCATTGTGTGGCCATAAATTACGCACTCACTGGAACCTAATTGCTCAATCGTGGTAAAAGACAAGGAAATTGTAGAGTGAGCACAAAGTTAAAAGGTTTTGAGTAAAACGTCTCTAAATAAATTACGGTGAGGAAGGACGAGATGTCATCTCCTTTTTCAATCTCCTACAAAACTTCGCACTTAAATTCATTACTGAAACTTGGGTTTTTATTTGACCGTGATGTGGAGGGTGTACTTGAATATCTCTTTTCTCTGAATGGGGAACTCGAGGCACTCGGAGAACTCAGGGTTAGCAGGTAGGGATTTTCTCTACCAGTCATGCCCGATAGTAGTAATAATGGGAGATAAGTCAGTCTTCTGAAGCGGTAAAAACAAGTATATATTTATGAATTGCCTTTAATTAATATTCAAGACGCAAGAAACCTAAATTCAAAAGGAATTAATCGTAACTTAATCAGTTATCTGTGGATTTCATAGCAATTGGAGTGGCCTTATTTGATTCTTATAATTTCTATTTGCACATTTGGGCCTAAATTTTGCTCATTCATGGAATTCACGTATATTTTCGAAGGTTTGTAACAAATGGAAAACGTAAGTATTATAATATCCCTAAAAGGTACGCCGTGATCTTTATGAAATCTCATGAAATTCCTATTTACAGCAATTTTAGATTTTAAATTTAATACGAAATTTAAATGTGTGAAAAGTGCCGAAATCATAGGTTTTCCTTAATAGTTGAAGAATTCTTTACAAGGACAAAGAAATCTGCAAAATGTCTCTTAAAGCATTCCTAATTTACTTATTTCGTGATCCCTCAATTTGAATATAACATCGTGAGAAAAACTCACTCTGTAGTGCGAAAATTTCGCGAAACAAAGTTTAAGTTCATGATCATCATAACTTAGTTGCACATAATTTTTGAAGTATCTTCATTACATTCTTCTTTAATAAGTTAGTCCTCTAGCTCTCTATTTGTTTTCGGTGATTTCAACGACAGAGTATTGAAGTCACTGCACAAGTTGATCTCTCCACGTCCTTTAGCGTCCTTTGGGTAGACTGTGAAGGTTAACGCAAGTTTAAAACCCTTCCTTAGCGTGATGTAGGCTAAGCCAAAACAAAGGATAGGATTTTATGGTTCAGGAGAGGCAGGCACGGAGGGAGATGAGGCAAGGGGTGAGATTCGGAGCCATGAGAGAAGAGATAACCTCTGAAGGCCATTAACAACCTCTTCCCTACTGCTAGAAACACTTTGCCGAACTGCCCAAGGGCTCTTCACTATCCATCCTCACTCACTACGCTCTTCAAAGCGATACTCTTCTTACCTTTTCCCTTCTCTCATTCTTCCTCTTTAACGTACTTCCCTTGCGTTACTTTTTCTCTTCACGCGAACTTCACTACTTTTACGCACTCCTTTGTTTTTTCTGCATTCAAGGAAGATTTTAAGTCCAGATAAAATCAGGAATGAGAGAAAACCATAGAGATTTGGTATAGGGAATGATGTGAAGGAGGGATCCAACAGGAATAGTCACCATATGGAAACAAAGAGGGGAGAAAAAGGGTTCAGCTAGTAGGTGAGTTTAGAAGAGATAAGGAAATATCTTTAGGGTGGAGTTGGAATTGTGAACAATGGAAAACTCGCTGTAGCATATAATCACGGATTCGAGTAAAACAAAAACAGAATGCTAATGATGATGGTGATATTTAAGGAATTTTAGAGATAATCTTCAATCGTGGTTAAATGCACGGACTTTGCAGACAAATTTAAAATGTTTGTGGATTGTCAATGATTTGGAGAAAAGATAAACAGAAAGTAAATTTCCAATATTAAACTAATATAGCGGTAGTGATAAGTAAAATTTCAAGTTTAATTGCGCATTTATTCCAAATACAGCGTAAAAAAGTTTTATACTTACAGAAAGGAACACATATAGGTGAGGAAAATATCATTTTAACGAATTAATCCAAAATTTTATAAAAAATCAATCCGCTTTGTTACAAAAGATACTAAAGGCTTGAAACTCCAAAATAATTATATAACTAAATCAAACTATCTCATTTTACTTACAGACCAAAGATAAAATAAATAAATCAACTGTTTTGCTGACTGCTTCGACAAGGAGGGTGGACAATTATTTACATCATTCAAGCTACAATTAAAGAAAACGCACAATCAAAATAGATTTCATCGAACGATCGAAAGATGAGTCGTTCTTCAGATCTGCTATCTTTCTTAAGGCCGACTTCGCTCAAGATGAAACGTCGACCTCAAACACACCATCTGAATGGGTAGGAAATTTCAACCGAGCAAAAAGTTACTTTCCGTACTTGGGTATCCATTCTTTATTCTTCCTCGCCGGCAAGCCTTTCATACTCTCGGCTTTGCGTAATTCATTACCTTCTCCACCCCACCACTTCCCTGTTTATTTAACTCTCTCATTCTTTGCCTCCCTTTTTTCCGTCTCTGGTCTTCCGTCTTCCCATCCGTCATCGCAGCCTCTTCCTTCCCTTATCACGTGCACCCATCTCTTCAGGTCCCTCTCCCCATCACGCCCGTAGACTCGCTCCCCTCTTCCCTTACAAAACTACTACGGCTTTTCCCCATCACAACCCCATTACGGTCGACCACTCGTAACGCCCCTTGCGTTAAAACTCGAGACTAGGCAATTTCTCCTTGCTTTCTTTCTCTTTCGCTTAATAATTTCTTACGTCTCTCGCATTCCCTTGGTCACATCTTTATCCTCCGTGTGAGAGGACCTTTTACTCTGCAAGACTCGTACCTTTCTAACCTTTAAGCTCATATCTTTTACATTTCGAATTCACTCTTGGATGAGTTACATATAATGTTAAGAAGTAAAGTAAGAAGTACTTTATTTTAGAAGTAGTTTATGGTGCTTGCACCCCCTGCCACACGCCGAAAGGCGGCTTGCAGGGTACAGATGTTGATGTAGATGTAGAAGAAGTAGGAGTTAAGTAATGGTAATGAATTAATAAAAATAGAAGTTTATTGATGTAATGCATTCAGATTTTTCAGTAATCATTATGGTAACATCATTATGCAACTGCACATTATACATATTTCTACACATTGCTACCCTATTACGCATACATGATATCACATTGTAACATTCATTTAAATACCATATCATATAATTATCATATTATAGTATAAATGTAAACACCTTATTTTAGAAGACCTTTTATACTAATCACCGTCGTGTATAATTTAATTATACGATGTAAGTAACTCCCATAAGAAATGCAAGGGAAAAATGTTGGAACATTAATTTCACTCACTTCCCGAGATAGAAATATGAAATTTAAAGATTTATTAGAGGATCAGTGACGTAAATATCGAATTTTTTACCGAACGTATCCTTGGTTCGACTCTGGACGACTCGAAAATGCTCACGTAAGAAATGCACGTATAATTCATTTTGATCGATTGCTGACATATTTTCTAAGCCCTGCTCTCCACCCAAAAGGATTGCGAAAGTAGCCGTAAGGATTGTTAAATAAGATGAAAGTACCCTGTTAATTAATTTATTTTGTAGGAATTGGGGATCTTTTTGTTGAAATAAATAAGCCGTGGCAATGCGTGATGTACGAATATATGAGAGGAAATGAGAACTAAAGTATACGTTATATGCATTTTGAGTATGAAAGATACTATGATTAGAAAATTATTATGAATACCCATATATTTTTGTCATTGTGCTTGATGAAATAAAGCAATTGCGTAACCAATTAAAGAATTACTTCATTTAAACACAAAGGAAATGGTTGCAGATAATCTATGACAAAATTACTCGTAAACAAAATAAAAACGTTATTTCGGGTTATAAAAATAAATACATTTTAGACTTAGAAATAAAGATTTCCAATCTACAGTAATAGTTATAAATTCATACATTGATATTAATAATAATTATTAAAAGAGTATGATAATGTATCTGTGTGTATATTAAATCTATATATATATATATATATATATATATATATATATATATATATATTATGTATATACACATATTTTATACTCTAGAATGTAAGTAAGTTAAGTAATTAGCAATATAACGTTGAATGTATAAATATATACATTTGAAAAAAGCAAGATGGTTCCATTCATGTATTGCCATACTTATGTATGGTAATACAAATACGAAATTAAAGGTGTTGTGAATGTTATATTAAGAAATAAAGGTTAATATAGGAATTATAATATAATGATTTGGAGATTTTATAAATATAAATGTATTTTCACGCATTTAAAATAAAATCGTAACGTAATAGAGAATTGATTTATTAAAACAAGCAATCTATGGGACCTTCTTAGCCTCTTCTTATGAAGCCTCTTAGCAAGCTAAAAATTAATTTTCCGGAAAAAAATTTTTCCCTGAGCAGGATTCGAACCACTGAGGATAAAATTTCGGATTAATCTTTGAAAATGCTGGAAGTTTCGGAATATAGATCCAGACACTCTAACCACTCGGCCATTTGGATGCAGGTGAAGTTATCAGGTTATAATTCAATAAAAACGGTCAAGATAATTGCACTCCTGCACTGCACACTGCATGCCAGGTAATGACAGATAATATGACAGGTACACTTCATTTAATCCTTGACATTTTTGACGGGGTATTCTTACATACATAAAATATATAATATAATAATAATAGTACATATTTCCATAATACTGGATTACTGCGGAGAAATTATTCCAATTATAAATTTCCTATTCTTCAGTAGAGGCGAAGTCTGAAAATATTCTTTTCTGAATCGGGAGATAATGGAAAGTGAACCTATACCAGTGAACATTTTGAGTCATTCCACATTCTTCCATATGATGATGATATTTGTACTTTGTCTCTGTACGTCGGTTTCTTTTCTTTTGTATTTTATACTTAATTTAAGATTTAGCTATATACTGCCATCATTGAGGTTTCATCACACCAAACTCACATTATCTTCAGTGTGATATTACTGACTGTAAATCGCAAATAACCCTGGTGATGAATCGATGATAAACTCGAGGTATTACCACGTATTTTAGTATCATATACATCCCCAGGAGACATTCGCCTATTCATGCATACAGGGAAAATTGACAGAATTTATCTGAATTACAGTTCAAGGCGACTTATTTCAATCTTATAAAGGGGCAATACATTAAAACCCGCAAAAAACTAAACCTGAATACTTCAGAAATTCCTTTCTACTATCAGCCTGAATTAGTTTTTTTAAGTTATCGTTCTGGCTTCATTTAGATACCATATCTTTCTGAGAATGCGTATTTTATGTATTCCTTCCATTCATATTTACATCCAAGAATGTGTTCCTTGTCAAACTGATGCTTTAAATGACAGCTTATCTTAGGACTAAGAGGCTTTCCTCATCAAATTATCTGGTGATTACTTCGAATAAGTAGTAAATAATAAATACCTTATTCATGAATTATTAATGATATTGAAATTATATTGTTAGTGAGAAGTTTTCTACGATGTTAATATTCTTTTGCTGCATCGGTGTGTTTGTTAAAGACGTTTCAAGCAGGAAAATTTCTACGGAGGAATGGGTGAAATACGAATAGCCATGCTCATTTCAAACTTCAAACACTTGAGATAACAACAGTTTTGTGCAAGTTTGGATTACGGAACTAGTTGGCCTGTTCACTACCTCACGTAATGAAACAGCAAATAAACCTTGAATATTCCAAAAAATTACTCTTTATTCCCGGAAGCAAAACTATTTGGGAGAAACATTTTCCGTTCTTAATCATTTCCGGAAATTTACTAGCTAAACCTATTCGCTCTACTGAACCTAAATATTTCTAAAAAGTTAGGAAAAAGTAACTTTTAATGTTGAAAGCGGTGTACAAGCGGAAGAGCTGTTCTATGGAAATGAACACTTAGTATCTTAGTGCTGCGTTTACTTGAAAGATAATATCTGAATCGGGAGCAAAAGTTGCGGACTCATCTCAAATCTTCAAGAGAAGAAGATACGACGAGAATTTCCTTGTTATACGAGGAGAAAACTAAAACTCCCACTTCTGAGTGTGTAATCCTTACAACCCGTTTTAATCCTCGAAGGCATCTTTATTTTAGTTCGCGTGCTTGACTCAGCCGAATTCTAAACGTAGTTTACATTCTTACTTAACATTTGAAACAAACTTGAACCCGTACCTGACCTGCACAGTCATTAGGAATACGCTCTTGTAAGTGCGTTACCTAACGAGATCAAAGTAGGAAAAGTTTTTTTTATCTTAACTCTCATGAAACATGGCTGGGAAATGCAGCTTACTCAGGCTTTTCGAGGAAATTATGTATACATTTTTTATCGTATATAGAGACTTTTGCCGAGAAGATTAAACTGATGGCGAAGCGTAATAGTAAAATAAGTTTGCCATTGAAAGAAAATTGCTTTAAGATAGTTTTCAATTCATTTAATGATATTAACATTCACCACGGGATGGAAAATAATACTCTAAATATATTCTTCTATAATTAAAAATGTTAATTAGTATCACGATTTGCATTTTATTTGATCATTTGATTTTTAGAAACGTCATATTCTACGGTGAAAATTATATAGAATAGTTGTGCGCCTTCCAACGTTAACAGGAACAGATTGACGGGTAGGAACTTAAAAAAAAATAGGATGCAGATATATATTCTATTTCAACGGAAGAGAATATCTTCTTTAATAATATCTAATAGTAAATAATGTCTAATATACTGTATTTCACGCTCCGTCAACGGAAAGTGCGTACCACAAGCTTTGTTGGAAATTCAATTCACTGTATTAATGATTTTTAAGAATATTTTACTTTCATCCTAATCTTCCCTTTCTCCATTCATGTTAAATATTAGGACGAAATTCAAGTATAGCTGGAAGAGAGGCCCCGGTAAGACTGACTCCGCTAAATAAAGGGTATATCTATCCTCTTCTTCCTTCCCTTTGCCCCACCTTCTCTCTCTCCTCCCACCGCAACGTGCACGCCTAAGTACTCGAGAACTTGCGAATGCAGCCAATTAGGTCGATTTATCATTGTCTTCTGAGTCGACGTGAAGCGATCCCACTGCCTTCCCGCACTACCACTCCTGCTCATCTCCTTCATCCCATTCACCCCGACCCGTAACCGAGTACAAATCCATACCTATCGAGATGATTTCTTTTGCTTCGCACGAAGCGGTTCTCCGGCCAATTAGATTGGATGGAACCACTCTTCCTTTTTTATCCGTACGATTTGTTTTCACTTCTATTTTTAACCTATCCGTGATTGAGATTCATGTTTTAAGGGAAACGGTTTAGTTTGGTTAATTCAGGGACTATTGTAATGGAGATAAAGAATGAAATGGTGCAATGTTTCCTTTCCGGAGGTTGTACTTTCCAGTAGGTTGTAGACGGGATTTTTTCTTGTTTTTGACCCGTGTAATATTTTTCGTTTTATCACCAACTTCAGCTTCAATATCGCAACATGTTACCTGCATGGCGTGTATTTGCATCGATGTTTCGCAAACGAACATACTATGAAGTCAAATAGATTACTTCTCCGAGTGTGAGGTCAAGGAACTTCATCTATAGATCTTGATCACATTTCTTGAAACTCTTGTCGTCCTTTATAAAATATTACAATGGTTTCAACGTTCTCTTCTAAAATCTATTATCTTCTCTCCGATTCCCCGATGGTTGAAGATGATCGAATAACAAAAGGTTAGATGAAGTCGATGGTACAGTTTAGTAAAATCTTATTTTATAACCATGCACCTCATTGTATAATTTGTGAAGAATTGTATCACACCAGAGTAATTTAAAAGCATGTGAATTTTAAAAGGATTTGTAGACATTATTCTAAAGATGCGTATTCCAATTATTTGACTGTATAAATTTAATGATAGCTTTATTCGTATTGTAAGTTGTTTGGCGCTCACTATTCGAAGTGATTTACACTATCGTCAATTTCATTAATGAATTTAATTTGATGAATAGTACGAAGTGTAGCAATAGAATATAAACAAAAGAGAATTTAGCTTTCCGAGAGGAAATGATGAAATTATTGACCAGCAGTTTGAGCATCCGTTGGCTTACCTAATGCTGATCGCAAGAGACCGGTACAGATAGAACTTTCAAGGGATTTAATTTGGGACAACACCAAGAATTTTCTTAAAACTTTACTTTTCATCAATTTCTTGAGTTTGTTGACAACTATTACTTTGAGATCCGCATCCAATAAGTCATCCTATCAAATTAATTGAAAAACGTTTCTTTTATGTTTCAGAATCTTCTACATTTAAGTTCATAAAATCAATTTTAATCAAAACGGGAGAAAATTACATTTTGACCGGGACCATAGCTTCAAACCGGACATTCTCACCCAATACACGATTGATAGGATATCTCGCTTTAGGCGTCCACAGGTCAAGCAAAATCCACTTTTTCAGACGAATCGTTAGGACTTCTGGTCAAATATATTTAATAAAAAAGAAGGATAGTACTGAAAGTTATTTCATGCTTTCATATCATGCTAAGGCGGTAATTGTTGATGCTTGTGTTTAGCTGTTCCATACTCTGTTCAGAATTCAACTGCTATGTTACAATTGGAACAGTTTAGTATAGAAACTAATTCTTTAAAACGGCGAGTGTGATAAGAATTTGGATTGAGAGGAAATTTCAAACTTTCTTTTCCTACCTACAATTACTAGGAGACCAGTAAGAGATAAACTTATAAGGTAAATTTTAAGTCTCACTACATATATTATAAACTCACATCCTTTATTATTATTAATTTTAAAGAATTACAGCCACTTCCTCAATTTTAAAGTATTTAAGAGGGACTTGGAAAGCGAAAAATTCTTATTATCATTATGATGATTATCATGTGATTTACAATGAGTAATAAAATCCTCAAACCTAGAAATAACCCTGGTAATGTTCATGGAAATGATGTAACCTTTCTCCGATAGTAAGTTCTTATTTATTGTCGCATAGTCTAGAGGTAAGCTATGTCTTTTAATGTCTCGCTTCATTTCCTAGCTAAAGATCCTTGCAACGAGGAAGTTTCCCAATGATCCTATGATTAGGAATCCTGATGCAGCCATTACTTCATGGGATATAACACCTCCCAAGACTGTTCATTTGGCGAGGAAATGTTTGCTTCATTGGAACGTTTGATCGTCTGCAGCATAAGCTTCAAGTTGCAGCAGTAGCTTAGCGCGGGTTTCTGTGTCGAATGCTTTCCTAATATCAAGAAATACCACGGCTGCTCTTAATCCTCTGTCGGCAGCGTGCACTATATCATGATCAAGAAGAGCTAATTGAGTTTCGCCTGAGCGCCTTTTATGGAAGGCTTGCTGAATCTCACTAATTGGTGCATTGTTACTAAAGAAACGCATTAAAGTGTCGTCGGAATGCCCTAAAATCTTGCGCTACAGTTATAAAAGTTTTTTTTTTAATATCTAGATTTAGATCGACTTCGCTTGTGTGATATCGGATTGATCTTTCCTGTTTTACTGGTTGAAGGTGATAAATACTTCTCAAGCATCTCCTTCAAATGTAAGGTTTGAAGGTAGAGGTGAGCTTTTTCTAAGTACCATAGATGTATGAGAGATTAGATAATCCTTTAATTCATGGCGATTTTTCACCTCCGAAAGATGCGGAAGTTAATTTTATTTTGATTGAATTTTTAATTTGGATTATACAGTCAATTTCACTTGTTTGCGGTATTATTCCGAATGGCTGGTTTCAAATTAATTATTAATTGATAATCATCCAACTCAACGCTCGCTTACATATCGTCGATATTAGTAGACACTGGATGGGTATTTTTTTCTTGTTGCTTTCTGTATTTTAATTTTTCTAATCGAACTTATGCAATGCATTCAGCTATTTATTTAATTTTATATAATGTTTGTCATAATACTACTCTTGTGATTTTCATTTACACACTTCTTGGTTTTCGCTTACATCGTTCAGCTTCTACTTCAGTAATTTTATGCAGGTTTCTTACATTCCTCTCATCTTTGGGTGTTTCCCTGCTGTGGCTCTATTTTATTACTAAGATAATATCCAACTATAGAGTCCTTCGAAGTACGGACGTGGCGAAAAATAGAAGATATAGTTTGGAGTGACAGTGTAAGAAATGAGGAAGTATTGCAGCGCGTGGGAAAAAACAGAATATTGATGGAAATTATTAAAAAGCGGGTGAGTAATTGGATTGGACACTTTTTAAGACACGAAGGCATACTGAAGATGGCAGTAGAAGGAGCAGTAGAGAGAAAATAAGGAGAGAGGAGGAAGGAGAACGAAGCTTTTTTATGAGGTGAAAGGAAGAGAGGGATATACCGAATTAAAAGCTAAAGCATCGGGAAGAGAATTATTTTAAATAAAATAACGCCAAAGACATGCCACTGAGTAGAAAACCCCATGATGATGATGAATATCTATCTACCAACCCTCTGTAGTTTTTCTCTCGATTTCAAGTTACATCCTTTAGGATTTTACTACACTGACGATAGGTTAGGTGAAAGAAGAGACTTTTCAGTTTTTATCTTTTTAAAGACATTTAAGTCTCACGAATTTATTCATTTACTGTCATTTACTGCTCTGAATCATGTCCGATGAATCTTCATTCACAGTCGATCGTATGAATCCATACAATGAGAGATTTGTACATTGTATCTTTTCCAACTTTTGAAGTAAATTAAATGAATATAAAAGCATATCTCATGCGAAAAACGTTTCTGAGGACAGAGTTGAAAGAACGTGTGGAAGTGAGAATCCTTAGAAATCCTAATAGCGGGCTGTGAATTTAAGCAGAGAAATCTAATTCAACATTTCTGATGAACTTGTACCCAAATGAACCGCTCAACTCCTGACGATGGAATCCATTAACTCATTTCTTTTAGCCGTGAGTTGGCAATTTTTCTCGCGAACTCGTAAAAACAAACCCAACTCTTATTTTCATCTCCGGTCAAAATTTCCTCCCAAAAGTTTCGCACAATCCGTCTCTCTCTCCGACAGTTAACCCCCCCTTTTCGCTGAGAGAAATCCTGCAAGATGGATCCCGCTCGTAATCTCTCGTCGTTGTATTAAGTGGCAGAGACTAAAGAAAGGGCCTTTTAGGCTGTGGAGGGGATAGAAATAGGGAGAAAGTTGGAAGTCCTACCGTCTTGTGTACCTCTCACCCTGCCATTTAGTCACTCTTAAGCAAACTCCTTCGACTTTCTCCACGTCTTTTTCCTCCCCCTCGTCCTTTATAACTACCTCTCCTCCCAATTTTCCAACTTGCTCCAAGAGGCAAGCGGTAGTGCTTCAGGTCTGACTCCTTGTGACCCCACCTCAGTCAATCAATTACCCTACAAAGTTTCCCACCCTCAACCTGCCATATTTTTCTCCCTTCCTACACTCCCTATCCGCTACGTAATCATTCTCCTTTCCTGGTTATAGAGTCGAGTACGAAGGTCCTTTTTAAGTTAATATTTTTCCATTCCATTGAGAAACATGCACTTGTCTACAGCAATCAATATAATGAGATAGTGCAGTTTTTGTTTTAAAAATAGTTATTTCTCGGGAAAAGGAAGAATCATGTCAAGTTATGACAATTCAAACATAATAAAAATGACAATGATGACGACAGATGTACTTCCTAAGGTTCAGCGCCCAGGTTTGTCCTAGTCGTCTGTAGCTAGCCACTGCTAACCAGGGTTAGCAACTAAGTTTAGTTAGACTTCCACGCCAAACCAAACGCAGCCAATGCCTTATAAGATAGATTATATTTGTATAAATTTAAAAAAACCTCCTATATAAATACCTTTCAATAACTTAATTATTTCAAGAAAAATAATAGCTTATGTTAGTAAAAATGATTTTAGTTTATATGGAACGGTTATTCCTGAATAGGAGGTCTGTCACAATGGGATGACGTTGAAAAGGGGAAAGGAAATTTAAACAATACATTTCAAAGGAATGCTTTTTAAAATATCGATTTCTCATTTTCGTGGCAAGGAGATGCTGGCTCTAGACATTGAGGAAAAGGTAGGTGAGTAGAAATTACAGCATCCTTTATCTATTATAATAAGAATTAATTTAAATACAGCAGCAAAAGGATGAGGCTATCTTATCAATGACTAGCTTTAGAATCATACTAAAATTTATGACTTTCAGCCCTTAATTACCATCACCCATTTTCTCATAAAGCGCATAAGTTTATTAGCAGTTCATGAGCACGTTCGTATATTTCTCTCGCATTTATGAAACAAATAAAGGGACAAAGGCATCGCAAAAACTTCAAAAGTCTTTCGTAAGGCTTACTCACACGCAGCAGCTATATTAATTTCCGAATGAAATTCAAATTCTCCTTTGGCAAGATATATCTACTTCCTCCTTCGTTCCGTTCTAATGCTTTTTATTCGAATGGGTTCCATTTTCGTTGAAAGCCTGCCTTCTCGACGAATCTTTCTCATGTTGGGTATACCGAGATGCCTGTCATGGAATGTGCAAGCTTCGTGCATCAACTTCAAGGAAGCAGTGATCTCAGAGCCTCTGCATGCTTTTACCGGTTGGTTTCCTAGCTCACTTTTTAGTTAGGGCGACATTATTCTCGCATTTCCGCAATTCTTCTCATAGAATGAAAAATAATGCGCCATGTCATGTGCTGAAATGTGTTTGAAAAATCTACGAGGATGGATTTTACCTTTCCAGATAGCATAAAAGTTCTCACGTCAGCGTTTGTAGTGATCTTATGGGTAATTTCCTATCAAGTAATTTAAATAACTATTTTAACCTTCTGATTTTTTCGTCCCAATCTACAGTTCTCTTTGTTTGAAAATTTTCTTAATGGGTTTCTGAATCGTTTTCTATACATTTTATTTTTCTATATCCGTTTTTGGTAAACATTTTTTATAGGGCCATTAAACAATACATCGTGGGTTTTTTCCTCTATCAACCTTCGGTTGTGGAGGTTTTTCCCACAAACTAAATCCTTCCTTTTTCGTTTATTTTTCTCTTCTCTTTTATGAGTATTTTTTTATGTATTTGTATATTATTAATTCTTTTAGTCTTCTCTTTAATTCCCATGTAAGAAATTATCATACGAGGTTAGGTGGAAGAGAGGCCAATTCGGGCATGACCCCGCCTAATAAAGGGTCAAATAATAACTATAATAAATTTGTTTTCTCATAATAATGAAACAATAAATATTAGAAACGTGTAGATACATTTTTATAGTTCAAATGAACTGGTTAGGCTTAATTTTATAGAGCCGCAATGACGAGTACTCAAATAAATATCTCAAAACAAAGATAAAAAATAAATCGGGTAAATTCACATTTTTTGATAAGCTAAGCAATGAGACTTGCCGTATTTTGAATGTTATTCGTACTTAGTAATATCATTGCAGACAAATTCATCGTTAAATGATTTTATGTGAAAATAAGCTAACTAGAAGTGAAATAATAAAAGCCTCCATTGAATCGCAAACGTATTTCTATAAATTTTCTGTCATCTTGAATTGCTATTATTCCAATTACCACCTACTAGCGTTTCCGTTGAATAGAGTCAAAATCTATTTACAGAGTGACAGATTCAGTGAAAGCTTCATACAAATTTTGTTCATTTCAGTTGGCTCCATTCCAAAGCTAATTTAACAAAGTTAATATTGCGATTTCTTTCTTAAGGTTTCGAAGTTTATATCACAGATTTCTTCATCAACAGAAATACATCAGTTCCTTCGGGGAATCTTATGGCACTAGTGCCTTTCGAGGCAGTTAATCTTGGATTTCAATCATTCCTCACTCCGGTACGTCTTCATATTTAATTGCCTTTTCGGTTAGCGTTAACTCCTTGACTCTGCAGCATCTGTTTGGTGAATTACGGCGAATTCCATCGCAATAAAATTCCGGAGGAAACGTCGAAATTATGGACGATTTAATTACAACCAAAGTTTGCCAATAACTGCCTCCAAGGTTTCACAAAACATTCTTCAGTTTCTGCGTGATGTCTTTCATTTTATGCTCTTCGGATGAGATCATTTCTTGAGATTCTATAACTTTCGGATAAGTTCTATGTAAGGATTTAAACGCCGTTCCAATGAGGCCCACAAATGAGAATTATTTATTTAAGTTACGATTGGAATTTGTACGCATACCGTAATAAATGTGTATAATGTCTACTCTTCGGGTTTATATGCAAGAAATATATTTTAACTTCAATATTTTTAAGAGAAAAATTGAATATCATGTCTCCCATAATTATCTAAATTCAAAAGAATTTTTGGTTAGAAAATAACTCTTTGATACACAAAATTTATATGTTCAAGCGATAACTCATGGATTGCATCAGCACACATATTAAAGAAAAACATTTAAATTCGTAATTTCCAAAAGATATTTGAATAATAATGTAATATAATACTAATATGCATTCACCTAAAGATTTTATATCGATGAAATCGGCCAATTGAAATTATCTTAAGCTATCAAGTGTTTTTCTCCAAAATGTAGGGAGTTTTACACTGCTAATTTTGCATTATGCACAGCATATAATATAGAGGTGAAGACAAAATAATGGGGTCATAGCATAAGGTAAAATCATTGAAAATCTAAAAAAAGGGAAGAAAATCTCTGGTAGGTTCATTTTCTTTTGTCAAATATAGGGAATATCTCCCTCGATTCCTTAGGTGACTCAGTTGCATGATTTTCTGTCAGTATACGGAGAAAAAATTGATTTTTCTTCGAAAGGGAAATGAGAGGCTTGGTTTTGTGGTTTTCCCCGTGAATCCGTATGGTTGTGATGCCGTCAGTGAATCGGAATTTAAAGCGATCCTCCTATGGAATTTTTATTTATTCTCGTGGAAATCGACGTGGATTTGTAAGAAATAAAAGCAGTGCCTAATCGAATGATTAAAATATTATCTTAGTAGCAGTTCCTATGTAAATTAAGATAAATTTTCCCATAAAACTCTAATGCTGTTGTCTATGAAGTTTATTTTGCTTTTTAAAATACCATGTGTTGAAATTTATACGGACTTCTGTTCACCTGCTGTAAGTAGTTGAAGTTAATTATAGAGAACGTTTTCCTCTTCGAGTTGAAAAACTCTTTCCTTCTCAATCCAAGATTGTGAATTATGAATTTTATCTTCCTTGTATATGTTTCATAAAAACACATTTTATTAGAAGTCAAAATGTTGTTTCTTATGCTGATGAATAATATTAAGTACATGTATCGATAGATGTTAGAACCATTCTTCTTGCGCTATTGAGAAAAGAATTTTCCGAAAATTTCGAGTAGGAAATAAAAATTTTTCCGCATTTCAACAGATTTATTTTGAGACGACCAGCTTTGCTGCCGTGGTTGGGTCTACAGATGAAATTATCAATAGAAAATTATAAATTTATGATTTATATATTCATTTTTAATTAATTTTCAAAGATATTTCCTAAATTTCATTTTCAATCAAACATATACCCATTTATACAAAGAATATAGTATAGCTTAGATTAGGTGACATATGCTACGAGGTATAGATTGTTCCTGATAAAGGAAACACATTAAAGACATATCATTAATACCTTGCCATCCATTGCATTTTATTGATATCTCTTGTACGAATTCGTTGATAAACTGCAGTTGCAATATTATGATGCCTCAAGCAGCAACGCTCAATAACTCTTCCCATCTTTCTTCATTGAAGCTCTTTTTGCCTCTTGCATTTATAACCTTAGACCCGAGAAATTCCTTTACGTGTCGAAACGCCTCGCCTCGTGGCGTATTCATGGACCGGTTAACTTAATAAGGGAGCAATAGAAGTCTTCCAAATTTCTTCTTTTTTCCCATCTTGAAAATTTGAATACCTCCTCAGCCGGAGCCGTCCGGAACGTCAGTCACGTCGATTTATGGAGCGGTAATTGAAATATAGCCTCCTTAGCCTCTTAATCCTGCAGCACGTGACCTCCATAGGGAAGTAATATACGCTGGGCTCAAATAGGTGATGAATTGAAGTAGCAGAAATCCGAATATCTAACGGCTTAAGACTCAAACGCCGAATGGGATTTTGAAATCTCACGCCAGGGCTGTTTTTATCGCACTGCCAACTGTGAAAACATTCATCATAGTTCTTTTAGATCCCGTGGCCGATTGGAGTAAGCTTCGTGTAGGAATCCTACGTTAGCTGTAGTAATTGTTTCGCTCTTATTTGGATTACTTCGTGACGAATGTTTCATTGCCCATTAAAACGCGTTTTCGGAAAGCTTTTGAAGCGATCCAATCCAATAAATCTGAGAGCACATCTTTCACAATGCATGAACGCGTATTGTTCGAGTTGATGTTGATTAGTTCAGAGCCGTGTATTTTCGAGTCGGAATTCTGTAGTCTACAGAAAATTCGTGGGAGATATTTCTGTACCACATTATCTGAATGTATGTACGTAATTGTCAGAATACGACGAATGAAAATAGTAATTATATTTTCCACGGTGGAGAGCATAATATGCATATTACGTATTCAAGCTTATTAATCTCGTATTTAAGCTTATAATTCACGCGTACAGATTATAACAATTATATTGAAAATAGGGCAAAAATAGTTTTCTGGGTACAAATTTACGGAAGAAACGTAGCTTTGGTCAGATAACCATCTAACCCTCTACTGACATCAGCGGCAATAATATGCTTACCCAGGAAGGCTCTAAAGATGGCAGACAATTAAAGTGTGAGTGTATCATTTTCAGGAGTAAAATTAACGTGTAAAAGGAGTTCTCGGGTTTCCATCTAGGTATGGTCAGGTGGAATTACTATCGCCATCGTTTCGATGACTGCCAAAGTCATCATAGTCAGCTTCTGAGGTACCGCGACTTAGAATTCGGCCGGTATATATACCAGTTATCAAAATTTTAAAGTATGTACAATGGCCATGAGATGCTGTTTTTGTAGCACATCAGTAAGCAAAATAATTACAATCTTCAGCAAAAATCATATCTCAGAAACTTCTTTTATTATAATCATAAAGAAGAGAAAAAAGTAAGTGAAATATACATTTTCTGTATCAAATGCTTAAAGTAAAAAAAATCTCCATACATTAAGATTTAATTGCGGATAATTGAAATCAAAACAAAACCTTCATGTAGTATAATATTGTTCAAAAAGTATTTTTCTTTCCTTCAAAGGTGTCAATATCAGTCTGAAGATGAGCAAAATATCTCTCAAAGTTTGCATTCCCCTTAAACCATAATATGTACCATGTACTGGAGCTAAATTTCCAATTTCCGCCATCACTCCATGCAAAGCGCATCGCTATTAAAATATTGCCGGTCCTTGTTTGGTTTTCGGAATAAAAGTTATAACTTTCCCGGCATCCTGAGAGATTTATGTAATTACCTTTCCGCCTTCAGCTGTATCCTTGGATTACGGATTGGGGCTAGAAGTTTCCTTCCTTTGTTTCCTCACTATCTTCCCGAATCTCTTTCTTCGCCGAGAACTTCGCGTATAATTGCCTCTGGATTATATTCCCTTTTTATCCCGAAAATCTAAAACGACCCAAGTTCTTTTATTTTCCAAAGAAGATATCCGCGAGAGAGTTATTACCGCCGCTTTTCTTAAATTTACATTAGCATCGGCCTTAATATCAGATCGCGGGCGGCTGGAGAAATAATTCAGCACCTTGCGCCTGAAACAGTCGGCGTTTTCTAATCCCGCAGCCAGTTTGAAGATGTGCTTTGTGAATCTGAGATGCTTCCGAGTGCGGAAATAACCTCAGTAACGCGGGGCTAGACATCGTGGTAGCAATCCTCGCGGAAGGTGCAGGAGGTTATTACATAGTCTTTCTTATCTGCATCGGTTTTATGCAATTTACGGAGATGTGCTCCGGATCTGAAACGTCCTTTTATCGGTTCCGAATCTGTCGCTGGTGGTTAGCTCCCCAGTAATGTCTTACTATAGCACAGTATGGATTTAAATATTTCTCAATATCTAACGATCTCTTATAGAGAAGAATGTCGGTGAATCGGTGAATTCGGTGAATCATATCTGCGGAATGATTCAGACGTCATTTGATGTCAGGGATGCACGTAGAATTTAATGTAGTATCTTATCTCGGAATTATGAGATGATCGTCCAGGAGGCCGGTTTGAACCCCATGCCCTCCATCAGAAGCTTCAAAGATTCCAAAAGAGATTGTAATACTCACTAGGAAAGATGTGTGAGATAGTTAACTCTGCGAATCTGAATTCTTTAGAGGGAACAGTTCCACCAAAATCCTGCATAATTGACATATGAAATAACACTTTCCATAGTAATCGATTAACAGTAACCAAAATAAATGTGATTACTGAGCCTCTTTTTGAATTTTAACCTTTTGTTTTTACGAATCCTCAATCATCAAAATGGCCGAGTGGTTAGTGTCTGGTGCAGTTTCCAAATATTTCCAAAATATTTCCTCATTTGTTCAAATCCTGCTTAAAGTAATTTTTTTCCGGAAAATTAAATTTTCAGAACCTGTGACGTCGATGATCAAGATGGCTACCACCTAACAACCGAAATACATGATTAATTAAATTAAATTTTTTTACAAAATACATCAACTTCTATGAATGTTTCTACAAAATGAATACATTTACTATGAAATTGATTGAAGTAAGAGAAATGAGGTGATAGCAGGATTCTATCTTCCCAATTTGAGCATTTGAATATTCAAAAATTAACAGAGTGTGAAACTTTCGGGGATGAAATTATGCAGATCGCCTGAGCAATGCTTTTCATTAGATGGAAAGCTTTGCAATACGATAAAGATAAAAGCATTCATAATGTTTCCCTGTTTTACTCCAGCACGTGTGAAGGAAAAGTTACTGTAGGTACGCATTCAGAGAGCCCCATTCTGGATCTTGCATAAATTTACGAGCACAAAAGCAGAGAGCATACAAAGTTCAGTGTAAATGCTTATCAAAACTTCTTTTGTACTTGTGATGAATAAGGAAAAATAGCCAACCAATCGATTCAAGATGGCATGATTAACAAGTGGGTCAAATTTACACACATATCGTTGCTAAGTTACGTAAATACGAAGCCGGCCTCATTAAATCACGCAAAACGTTCGACTATCTGATGAAGAGGAAGCGGTACATATTTTAAGAAGGTCACCCATTGAATTTCCGGGAAATTTTACGAATTCTACTTTTCCATTCGTGGAATTCCTTTCTCGAAGGGCGTTCTTTCAGTTTATTTCCCATTTCACTTCGAATGTTTCGTTGCGAGTTGTCACGTCATTAACCCATTTCCGTTCCCTCAAGGAGTGGATGCACGGGGTTGATTCTTCTTTCGGAATAAATCTGGGCTCCATGTTGAATGAAAATGGTCGGCTAGAGAAGGCGAGTGGTCCTTGGTGTCCGGAAAGTAATTGGATCGACACTGAGATGCGGGGGAGGAAAATGCGATGAAAATATGTGAGGTAATGCGATCAGTGATGGCGGTTGATTTAACGAGCGTGTAAATTGTGGTAAAGGAATTATGAGGAATCTAGTTAACCACGGTTTCGTTTTCATCCCGTAACGCTTACTCAAGTGAGTCGAGATTCAGCGAAGCATGACAGAAGTGAAAACGAGTAAACATAATTGGGATACATTATTAGTAATACAATTATTTTATATCTTAACGGTGGCCATCCATGGCTGATCCTTTGCTTTCATCGTATAGTCATTTCACATAGAGATTCGTCCAACAGAGATTAGACATTTGCCTTAGGTTGGGAATGAACCCCCTTGACAAGAATGGTGAACCTTCTGCGGCATTGGTGCATCTATTGAAACGATTTAGATCTGGGTGCCATATTTTCCTTTTTGTCGTGTTTGTGTATTCTATGTTCGCAAGTGCCAATGTTTTGTCTAGTGGTGCAAGTGATAACAACAGAAAAATCATATCTTTTGGCCCAATCGGAATCGTGCACGGGCAGCATAAGAAGAGAACTGAGAGTGACTGAAAAGGCTCTGAGGGAATTTTCCAGATTGCGGAAGGACCTCAGTAATAGCTAAAGTGAATTCCAAAGACGACTTCAAATTTACAATTTAAGAAGCAACCAGGTGCTTGGATTATTCCGCGGTTCGGTAATGCTGAAATTCATCGAGAACCGTTGACCCAAACACATGTGCTCCAGAATCCTTCCGTCGGCGGTGAGTCAACTGCTTCTGTCACTGAGAAGACTCTGAACAGAAAACTGTAAGTAATGTCATTAACACATTGAAAGGGTGACGTAGTAATTTCTTTGCTAAGTTGTTTACCTCGTTGTGTTTGACTTGTTTGAGAGTTTTGTCCTTGCGCAATTTATGATTTTTTGCATTATCGATTCTAATTCTTTTGTGTCATAATAAATTTGTCTTTACCGAGAAAAATTGGAAATTGGACTTTCTTTGAGTCGAAGAGTTCTTAATTGCTTCTACTAAGACGAGGACAGGCGACGTTTACCATCTCGCTGCAGATCAAGTCGTGGACCCGCAATTTCTTTTCATTATACTGTGGGAAGTTTGTCTCATTACAGTATGTATAGAGGACCTGTCTGCCAATGTATTTGCATAAACCGCATCATCATTTATTTATTCTGTAGCTTCATTTTTGAAAAAAATACATAGCAAGAATTCCGCAGACAGTCTCGCAAGTAAAGAAATTCTCTCATTGTAGGCACGCGTACCATAGGTTTTTCACCCATTCCGTACATATTTCACCCCAAGAAACATCTTATACAATGGATGTTTCACCCAATGGATGATTTTGTACGTCGTGTTAAAAAATGCTTGCTCTTGATGGATTCATCGTAGCTTTATGAATAATTTTAGGAATAATTTCTGAGGCTTTCTAAATAACTTAGCGTCGAACTTTGGACACTTCGGAAAACAAGAGGATCTTTAAATGGATGGATTCGGGAATTTTATACAGATTAACTAATTAACTGTTATCACGTGAAATCCGTTTTTATAAGAGAACACATGTGTACCTTCTGGTCTTTTAAAAAGTTCGCAAATATATCAAGATAAAAACAATGGTTTTCTGAAGAACAGCAAATATTTTATGCAACCTCAGCTGACGAAATCGATAATTTAGATTCCTAGATATTGTTTAAATCACTTTCTCTTGAGATATAGCACTGCATATAGTAATTTTGATGGCATTTGCGGTTGCCATTTTCCATTGAATTCCCTCCTTCAGGTATACTTAACGAGTTGATAACTCTCCGGAGATATACTAAATTATAGCCACTTTTTCTCAGCAGAATACTATCTCGTATTCTGTGCCTCCAAACTTTCCTATTCTTCCTTCACTGGTTTCGAAATAGCGCGCTCAGCTTTAAGGCTTCGTGGTTAAACGTGCGAGAGAAGAACAAGGCTTTAGTATAGTGAGGTCATTCAACGAGGCTATACAATTGCTCACGTGCCACATATAATTGAATTTTCTTAGCGTAGAAAACATAAAGTTAAATGCCTTAACGGAAAGCGGAGGAAAAGTGCGGGATTTAGCTCGTAATTTCATAGCGGTTCTTCTCGCGAATGGTGTAAGTCGAGTCGAAGAGAATCTGAAAGCTAGGAGTCGGTAATATCGAAGACCTAGGAAGTGATTTTCTACCATCGAAGAAAATAAATGTGGTGGAATGAACGCCTCGTGATACAAGGATAGCCTTTGACTCTCGTTTACAACGTGCAGTCTAGATTTCTATAAAAATGGTAAGAATGATAAGCACTTACGAGCTTACATATGGAAGAATTCTAAATCTGTTGGATTGATTGTGAAACTGGTTGCGTCAAATCTTTCCGATTTATATCTAAGTGAGGTCTGGTACTCATTACAAACTGCATTACCGTAGTATAGTTAAATGCATGATTTGAAGTTATTTTCAATGGCTTCTCCGAATAAGATCTTATTAATAATCCATCATTTTTATCGGAGCATCTTGCCACCTTGTTAGTTATTACACTATCTAAAATGAGTTAAAAGGTAGATTAGAAATGTCGCCACATTTTTCCTTGGCTTAGAATGTAACATTATAAATTTTATCACCATTTGTATATCAGAGATTTAGGAATTGCTGGGGTAGATCTCTATATGTCAACGAACTATAAAGTTAATAATCCACAGTAATCCAATGTTTCGATGTATTTGTCTTCTACTATATGCAATTATTTAAAGTGAATAGAGAAAAAGTTTGAAAGCCTGTCTTTTTTGAATTTCACTGATATTTTATGATTTTATATTTATCCCAGCAAATATGACTTGAAATGCCGGTAATTTTTATTGATTTCTTTACGCATCTCTTGTTTGTTTATTTATATTTGTATATATATTTACATATTCATTTAATTTAATTTTAAAAGGAATAAAAAGGTCTGCAAAGATTTTATCAAACATTCCAAGTACACCAATTTGAAAACGTTTGATACTGTATGCGCTCTTATTGATGCAACTATTCAAGACCAGGTAGTTTTGAAATTGATTTTGATCCCTCATCTTTATGAGGCTTTCTTTCAGAGGACCGCCGCTTTAAGCGATATTTTCAGGTATTTTTAGCCTACAAATTCATTCTCTTTTCCTCATCCCCAGTTTCCTTCGATAATTAATTTGATTAGATGGAAGGAGAGAAGAGAGTTTTGTTGTTTTCAAGTTCGCGCAACAAAGGCTACTAAATGAACATTCCAAAAGTTACTCCACGTTATTTATTCGTGCATGTAGAGGTCAAAAGTGAAGCAGACGGATGTCGCCATGAGCTCCGGAAACGAAATCTTTATTCCATGTCCTAAGAGACAAACAAACCAATCTCTTTATGCATGCATGTGAACTTTTCATGCAGACGAAACGTTTTTGGTGCACGTTTACAGTTATAGGCATGGAAAATTTTTGTCCAATTAAATAAATTGTCATCGTATAAGTTTCGAGACATAAGTTAAAAGTGGACGAAGTGCTGTGATTCCTTCCTTCTTCATAAAGAATTGCGGCAAAGGGATCCCAATTCTAATCTTCAGATTGCTCATTTTCCTTTTCAGTCTTGGCAAGAATTGTTAGTATTGAATAGACAATATACTTGAAAAGATTCATTAAGTTGGGACTTAAAACACCTTAGAACGTCTATTAGTATACACATTTTATCTAACTACTTACTTCCAGAGAGAAAATAAGAACGATACCAACGTATAACCGTACACTTTATTTTTCATGTAAATTTTCTGTTTGGATAGTTTTCTAATTTATTTTAACAGTATTTTTTAATAACTAAGCCAAAACTTAAATAAAGGCGAAAGGCCTAAAATTCATAATTTATATCCCATTGTCTTGCAAGAGTAACTCAGTTCTTTGATCCTTACAAGCTTTTTAAAAAACATCAACCAGTACACACTTAGCGGGGGCAACTGGGTGATAACCCTTTATGGATACATGTACTGCTCAATTGTAAAAAAATATATCTTTTTCCTTTTGTTTTTCATTCTTAAGATCTCAGAGTCTTTAAACACTGGCAAGTTCTTGATTAGATGTAAAGATAACCTTAACGAGCTGGGGGAGTATTGTTCTCTAGATGAGCTCATAATCCCGATTTGTACGTTCCTAAGTAGATTAAGGTAACGGAAAAAGCATTCAACAAGTTCAGCATAATCTCTCATCTTGAAATCTCAAGTGACGTCATTTGGCTCATTTTGATTTCATCAAATTCTTCGATTTTATTAAAATTTTTGGATGACATCAAGCATAAATTATCTGAATTTCGAAAATTGAGTTAATGAGTCTTCAAATTTGGCCTGGACGTAAAATTTAGTAAGTGATATTGACAAAGAAGAGAATATTAAGCAACAATATGTTTGGTATTAGCGATATTAATATAGTATAGTTTTAAGGGAATATTAAGTTTAAAGTTTTATTTAAGATTTATTTTCGATAATAATGAAACCGTTACCTCAAACACCTACCTACCTAAAGAACGTTGAATTTGATTTTATTTCATTCAAAATTTTGGCTACACTAACTCACACTAGACTAGACAATTTCACTCAAAATAGAGACGAATTATCTGAATCTTCGGGATTATATTCGGGTTCGATTTCAATGGATGGAGATAGATTAAATCTCATATCAGCCGTAAGGTCGTGTTTATTAAAACTTTAATTAAGAATACCCTCACATTCTTATATCTTAGATTGGGCAGATGTTTTCCCCAATACTCTAATGTAGCCAACCATGAAATTGATTTGTCACTAGGTTGTTGAAAATGATTAAAAATACGATTAACTAATCACGTAAGAGTCAATTCACTTAGATGTAGAAAGTAATTTCTACTAACTGAAATTACACTTATATAAAGGTTAAATGAAAGATAAATGAGAAGAACTTTCATTTTATGATATGGAAGATTGTAATGGAAAAGAAATTTACGAAGAGAATTATCGTAACCATGCAGGTTTTACCGTAGAGAATATTCAATTGCGTGACTCATCGATTCAATTTCAGTTGATTCGAATCCAAATCGTAATTGCTAATTCTATACCAAAAAGGACTAAAGGCTAATAAGCAGAATCGCTGGCCGTTGAATTAGATATAACCAAAACTGAATCTGCACGTGATCAAACCGAAATTGAATTTACACGTGGAATAACCCTGATGCTAAGAATTTTAATAGAAATTTTATATTCGAAATTTCATCAATTGCACTTACTTGGATTCTTTAAAATAAGACGTGTCTGTAATCGGTATCAAGCCTCTACGGTTTTAGTGTTTCCAATTTCCCTTTATTTTTCCATGAGTATTAGCATGATTAATATGAATTCGAAAATGGATTACGTGGATGACTGAACTGCCTCTAGATAAACGTTATAGTTCGCTAATTGATTGTTATTCTATCCTTTTTCGTACATTTTCCTACAAAAAGACTCGTTTAGACGGGATCTAATACATTATATCCTTTCGTTCATTTTCAGAGGTAGAATGAAAAATACTTCTAGCAACGGAATCGCTCAAAATGATTTACAAGGAGTGAACGAACTCATTCTCCTTGGTTCGTCTGAAAGTCAGAGCAAGCATTATACATTTATATGTACATGCTTACATTATGATCGACAAAAGTAATGAACTGACATGTAGAGAAGGATTCGAAGGACTCGAGAGGAAATGATAAATAGAGCTTACAATGAGAAAAGTGAAAGTATTTTACATGGAAGTCTAAAATTGGCGTAATTAAAGTCTAACTATGGAAGGTTATTGGTTCGTATCGATTGTAACGTTCTTTCTTAACATCGTCATTGAGGTTGATATGAGTCCATCAATTCATATATTTCTAGGATTTACTCCGAGAATGTTCCTTCACCTCCGAAATATCGCTCGCTCTGTAAGCTAAATCGTGAGCTTGAGATGTAAATCGCCGCTACCTGCTGGCAGAGAGCTGTTTTACTCTTACTTTATGAGAAGGAAAGGGAAAGTGGCAGATGCCTCAGAGATGAAGAGTCAAGGTCAGTTTCAATGCTTCGTTTTCAACGATGACGGGGACTTCGAACGACGGACCGAAGGTACTCTGCGACGCCTCTCGAAAGGTGTTTTTATTTCTTCACACCATGTAAAACCTTCATATAATACGAAACATTTATTCTCGGAGATCCGCAGTAATGTATTATTCCTGTGAAAAATTAGATATGCAGGAGTATGACTACACGCTTTGAATGTAGCGATTCGATTCAAAGTCTTACTGGATTTCGAGTCTAAATAGTCGATTCGATTAGAGAAAGAAAAGAAACTCATCAGTAGGTCCATTGTAAAAGCGTATAAAGGTAAGGAAATAATTTTACAGATTTTTAGGGCAAGGATTTTGCTAATTGTTCCCAAATTTCAGCGTCAGTGGTTCAGTGAGAATATCTTGCCACATACCTTCGTACCATAACTTTTGACCATGGAATGGTGCATTGCTTGGTATTGACACGCCTTTCAAATCAATAGAAAATGAGTAATAGTTTAAAATGTTTTGATGTAGCTATGAAAAGGCTTGTCTTCAATTTTACTAGTCGTATGAATTGCATGTTTTACTCACAAGTGAACTTCGAGCGTTAGGGTATATTGCAATCGAATATATTAGTGCCATCATGTTAAGTTGTAGATACAATTAAAATATCATTTTCAGCAATTTTCAATACATTTTGTATGTGAGCTGGCAGTCAACGATTTCAAACGAGGCTCTACTATTATGGTATGAAGTAAATTAAGAAGTGGACGGGAAATTTATTTGCAGCGTGTCTCACAATCAGTATTTGTAAAAGCGCATTCGTTATAACTTTACATCAAAAATCATCAAAATCAAATGTATGTATTTCATGTTTGATAACTAATCTATTAATTTATTCTCATTCATTTGGCAATTCTCCGCTAGGGATTTATTTAAGTACCACTATTCATGAGATGCAAGCAGTAACCATTCGTATTTGAGCGTAATCTAATGCTCCCATGAAAATTTAAAAACCGATTCGAGCGAGACGATTAGGGAAATTTATGACAGATTCCATTACGTAAACTCAGTTCCTTACTTTGAAGTTGAAAAATTTCAAATTGAATTTCAACTCCCAGTTTCTCTAGCGATTCGTGTAGATTAATCGCGAATTTCTGGGACAATCAATTGCTTTACTATTTATTTTTTTCGTATCTGTTTTACGTAACCGATGATCAGGAATGTTTTTAGGTTGACTTCCTTTTTGATGCCGCCGATTTAATTACCGACCCGATGAATAATTAAGAAAACATGAATTCATATCTCGTTAGGCGGCGCGGAAGTGACACGGTAAGCGAGAATTAGAGCGCGGTTATTTGATTTTATTAAGCATGACATTTTCTAATTAGTACCTTTGAAATCCATTTTTTAACGCTGTCATCCGCTTTCAGTGACATTCCGGTATTTTTTCCACACAGAACATTTCAGGGATATGGAAACTGTTGAGTACAAACCTGAAAATTTCGAAAAACCTATCGTATATTCAAGCGCAATATGAGAATCATTGCATTTAATGAAATATTCCATGATATAGATTGCATTTTCAAGAATATTTCACTTGTGTCTGAATAGGTGGTGTTACAGCTATCCTTTATGGGACATAAGAAGTCCAGAGAAAAGGTGATGATAATCAAGTTGAAACCGGTCGGTTAATTAAAGAGATGCGATAAATTATTACCGTCTCTATTCTTCTGTACTATGACCTACCATAAAGTAACGGCCACATTGAATTCAACTTAAATTGATTAATAGTAGTGAGAAACAGCAAAATGACTATGACGTAATAGTCTTAGTCGTATGTATATCCCATGTAGCTATTTTTCACATCTATTTATCTTTCGATCTTACAGGTTGCGCTCCTACATGTAAATGTATATTCTTCTTTCACCTATATTTTTAAATTGGATTAAATCTCATTGTATTGCAAAATGAACTTACTCTTAAATTTCCCCAGTAAACGCTAGGTCCCTAACAAAAAATCTTTGGTTACCATGGATCCACAGAATACATTTTGAAAAGCTCTGGTTAAAAGAATTAAGAAATTTTCGTTTGAAGGAACTAATAACATAAATCGTTAAGTATCTTAGAAGATGTGCTTTAAAACGCTGAATTTAAGGAAGATTACGAAGCGTACAGTTAAACCGGCAGAAAATGTCAAAATCCCTCGTTTAATATTTCGCCTAAATAGAGTAGGGGAACTAGGAAGTACCTCTACCGTTTTAACCGAGTCATTCTCGAGGGATTGATTTCCTGCTTTTCTTGGAGGGAACGTCAAAGGGATCCGTAGCAACTCTCGGGAGAAGCTTCTTCGAAGACATTTCCATCATTCGCTCTTTAATTGGTTTAACTGGAGACAAATCGGCCCTCTCTCCCTTCTTCATTTTGTTTGTCGTCTTTAAGGCGAACGACTTCCAACAAGCGCAATTAAACGAAACGACTCGTAGCAGATACGCAGGGACGTACAAACTGTTTAACTGCCAACTCTTCGGCTCGTTTCTTCCGAATCACACAATCAAAGAAAGACAAGATACCTTTCTTTTGCCGAAGCTATACTGCGGAGTGAAAGTCGTCCTCGAATTCTGTATCTTTATTGTGAAAGATACTATTTGTTTCATTTTGCCGTTATCATTCAAGCAAGCTTTCAAACGTAGGATATACAGTAATGAGGAAGCTTATGCGATTTTTAAAGAGAACAGCGTTAGAATTCGTTTTTAACAGTATTTTAAATTTTTGATTTCATAATATGTTTCTTATTCATGCTTCCCAAGTATATTGAAAACCTATTTAAGCCAAACTAATTTATGCTTAAGTTATCCCTTATGTTTTCTTCAGGTGAATATTAATTTTAGCATGAAGAATAGTATTGTATTAGTCGGTTGTATTAGATTATTATAAGCGTAAAGATTCATGTGAGAAGACAATAGACATTACACTTAATTGATTAAAATAATACGTTTTAGTAATCTAAATAATTATATTCAACGACAAAATCAATAACACAATTAGGAAAAAAACTCATTAAATATTATAGTTATCTCATGATCAATTTCAGTTCTTGCTTGATTTTACTATAAAAATGATTACGCAATATTCAGGATGATCATGCTCAGTTAATCAGAAACAGGAACAAATGAGACGAGTCGACCTATTCATCAGCCAAAGTCGATATGTTCTATTTGATGTTTACAGTTATTAAATTATCTTTACTTAAATCTTAGTCAGATTACTATTTGCGTTTCTCCCTTTATTTTAAGAATCCAACATTGATAATACCATATGGTTGCCTAGTTGAGGAAAATACATCTAAACGTGACCTAAATTATTTCCAATAATGCCTTTGCTGAAGTCAGTAATAATAACCATTCTTCGGTAATCGCCCGAAGAAGGTTGAAGAATTGTCCAGTCTTTCGAATGATTGATTAGCTGTGATGTTCATCTTGAAGTATGTACCATCACGTTGTTAGCAACACGTAGCAAGAACTGAAATACATTATGAGATTGATAAGGCATCCGGAATGAACTTTCTCTCCGCGATACCACTTCAGTTAAGTGAAAAGTTACATCAATTCTTTTCCATATTCACTCCACCGTTAATTTACTTTTCTTTTCATGGCATCTGACGCCCCATAATTCACCTAGTCACGAGTCTATTCCTATCCGAAACATGCCAAATCCAACTTTTCATGGGATACCTTATCCTGCCACGGATCTTATAGACGTCGTTCGCCGGTTAATTTTGCCTCCCTTAACCGCAGTCCAAAAACGACCCACGGAAGAGAGCTTCCATTGTATTCGGATTTACAAGGAGATATAGCCGGATTCTGCGTTACGAGAAACGGTTTCTTTGGGGATAGAAATCCCCATCCTTGGAAGAAGCATCGGCTCCCGTAACTTAAGAACTCCGCCGTAAATTACCGCCCGTCGGATATTCATTATCTTCCCAGTCACCGCAATCAAGGATCGTGTGATTCGAATCCGATTTCGTGTCGGATGGAAGGAAGGGTAGAGATCCTTTTATTCCACCTCACGATTCGTGGCGTCCCGACGAAGGCTGCTGGAAAACTCCCGTTCTACGGAGGCGGCGCTTTTTTCAATCACGATATTCATAAGACGCGAGAGGTTGGTTAAATGGATGAGGGAGTGAAACTAGAATGGTGGCTTCTCACGGATACTATCCGAAGGCGCTTTCTGAGGTCGGGAAGATCTTTCTCGCTGGCAAATGCGGATTGGGTGAAGTGCTCTTTCGCTTTTCGAGAGAATTGAATGTTGAAAACTTTCAGATCGATAATATGCTTTGATATTCATGAGGTAGACGGAATAAATACGCAGTTCACTTACGTTATCGATATTTTCCAATTAACCAGCTACAAACAATACTAACATAAATAATTTTCACCATCTTCATGTCGACCTAAACGATAATCCTGTTTGCTTCTTACATATTCTGACTGTAATCGAAAATACTTTTTCTCCGTCTACGGTGTACCTGAGGATGATAGTCATGTTTGAAACTGGTCGTTTTAATGCGAAAAAATGATCATCCTCTGGTACATTTTAGTCAGAATCTTTCTTCCGACTACGGTGTACCTGAGAGTGATTGAAATCGGTGGTTTGAATGAAAATTATGGAAAATACTAAGATATTGGTTTTGTTTGATTCTATATTGCGTTTCACAAAGTTCGGCCAGAAAACCTAAAGTTTAATTTCAAAATTTATAAGAAGGTTCAAAAAATTTCAACCGGATAATGGAAAAATTTCAAGTGATTGCAGGTGAAAATTGTACATACATCGTTTAAAACAAAAAAGAACCCAGATCATAACTTTTATAATTCAATAATCTAGATAAATTCTCGGAAGAAAGTGAAACAGGCCCGGTTTCATGAAACACTAATTATCAGGAAATCCTCTACTTTTGAATATTGTTTTGGTTTAGTGAATTTAAATATAATACGCGTTTTGTGTTTGACTTTGAGAAAAGTTTTAAAAGACTCTTTGAAATTTTTTTTCGAAAAATAAGTTCCAATTATAATAAGTTGTTATTTTAATGACAGGTATTTATCATAGATAATAAAATTACTTCTCTTTTGGGAAACAGCATAATTATCGCACAAAATCGCTTAACCTTATATTTTTCGATGTGCTTATTAATTTTCATTTCCTAAGATAGTAAAAACGCATATAAATATGTATGATATAATTAGGAATAAATTACTCAATTTTTGTTTCAATCCCTTTAAAACATTGATAAACAGCGGAAAGTGCGTAATATCTATTAAAATATGTTGCATAAGGATAGAAGTAATATATTTGTGAGGATATAAAGAGTTACGGTCATCTTACTTATCAAGAGAACCTGTATTTTAGAACAGTCTCTGATGCAACTCCTTAGTTTTAATAATAGTATAATACTGAAAAAATAGTATAATACTGAAAATGGAAATTTCGAGATCGCGATTATAAATTCTGCGATCATTTACTAATTTTAAATGGGGATGAATAAATCAATTAATAGGTAAAGCGTGCATATCAACAATTATAGAATTTAGAAAAAGTGTTTGTAGAAGATTAATACTAAGGTATACTCATTGGAAAGGTATATGACTGTTACATCATGTATTTATTTCTCAAATTCAACTTGAATGATATCTTTGCGAACCACAGTAAACCCCTGTTTAGGCGCTTAACAATGGAAAAAGTACAAAACACGTTATATAAGCGGGATAAACGAATTTTTCCTTATAATGAGAATGATAATTACCATATTACTGTACTCTAGGGATAACCTGCAGTAATAATCATTATACTGCTTTTTTGTTAAACCTGGAAGAAGTGAAGCGTCGAGAAGACTTATCTGGAAAGCGGAGTTACGGTACACTGAATGATCAATGTATAGAATGGGCTTATGAATGAAGAGTTTGGCCTTGAATCAGATGTATCGATTCACCTTAGCCGCATGGGATCATTCACAGATTCGTCAGCCCATGCGCTGATGCGGCTAGTTCCAGATTATTCCGAGTCGCTGATCATGCGCGTCGAATCAATGGAGTAGTCCTCAGACACCGATAATCCAATTCATGAATTATCTAAACGTGTCCAGAGTGAATTTCGAATTTAGCTCGTGGCTAAAAATACATCAATTCTAGACTTAGTGGACGAATCCCTCTCAGAAATTCTGTTTTGTGTAATCCATTCCTTACTTTTTCCTTCATTTCCTTCTGCTATTTTGAACGTTTCCTGTAAAATTATTTGTTTATGAATCATCAACAGAATCCTGTATCATACATAATCATACAAATGTGTAACACCTACTCATGAATTTAAGTGCTGTAACTACATGTCTTTCGATGGTTCTATTACTCCATTGTCAAAATATTCTATTAATATGGTTTTCTATCATATCACTTCGTCGACAGTCGCCGAGCTGTCCCACTACCTGAGCGACCGTCGCCCAACTGTAATTGAACCATTTTACTTGTGTTGAGAGCTCATCAGGGCTAAATGCTACATATTTTCACTTATTAAGCCATGAATTACGTAAGCACTTCTTTCTTAACTACGATGATACTCAAGCCCATGTCAAAAAGTATTTCCCTCAGTTAGACGGAACGTACTTGTACATGCATAACCTTGGCATTAATTTTCAACTTAAAAAAAGGGCCGCCAGATAGCTAAGAATGCAATGTGTTCGAATTGGGTGAAATTGTTCTCGGATTCAATTCCCGTGGGGTTCACGTGCCAAACGACCTCAGATGTCGAAACACTTTTAAAATTACTACAATTAATTATTATATTATGAATTTTTATCCACTACTATCACTTTTGCAGTATGTGTAGCTTACTAGAGAATGTCATATGAAGAAAATATGAATGTAAGTAATAAAACAGTTGTTTTCGCAATCATCATAAACTTTTCTTTGTTCGTCAAATTCTCAAATCTTAACCCAAACTATCAAGGCACTTTCACATCTTAATCTGGTAAATTTCTCTCTCATTGAATTAAATACGTTCTGGTGTAACGAATATTCATTCAACTGTCTTCACAAAATTAAATTATCATCCTAGAAATAATTCGCTTTACAATAACTAATCCTAAAAATGGGTTAATTTCAACATCAAGATATTCGGGTTTTATCTTCATGCCCGGAGCTAGTAGGTGATAACTGATGTTGGAAATAGGGAAAACTAAAATTATCATTGTTTTTAAACTAAGAAAATATCCATCAGAAAATGGAAATAGTCGAAATTATAGATTCTCAGAATAGCATACGAAGGTTTACTTCTATTGTGGCGAATATTCAAATCTTATTAGAAGCATCGTGGTAAATTTTAAAGCACACGCTCAGTGCGAGCTCTTCCCACGAAAAAGATTTATCCACATCGGAGTTTCATTGTTACGCAGTATAGGTTAGGACGAGATTTACGTTCAGTTCGCGACATTGATAAACGCATCCAAATTATATTTTATCGTCTTTCCCCACATTACCCCGCCCACTTTCGCCCCCTTTCCCCTCACTGGAAGCCATTCTTAGGAGGGCGAGTAAAACTAACTGGAGCGCAAACAAAAAAACATCGAAAAGGAAAACAGAAAGAGGTTAAAAAGTTAAGGGTTTTTCTCGCCGAGGGCAAAAGATCGAATGGTAAGGGATAGAATAGAAGGGTAGTTTTGAGAGAAGGAGCGATTATTTGTAAAAACATGCCCAGGAGACTTCGGGAGTTGGAGTCGGAAAAGAGTAAAGGCGGAAGACGTGCGGGGGATTTTCTTTCCTGGGTATGTCTGGAAATGTTACCATTTTAAATGTGTTTTTCGCTTATGCATGAACGGCTGGCGTAGGGCAGGAAGGAGCCGAAGGGGAGATTATTCAATGACGCCCTCTGAGCAGACCGACATCCTTCCCTCACCTCTTCTCGGATAAGTTTTCGTCAACCTTTCCATACACTTTTCATTCGTCTTCCACTTCCGTCATCCATTCTCAGCCACCCGCACTCGCACGAGGTTCGACCATCGCTTAGGAATTTAATGAGTCTTACATTGCGATTGTATGGCTGATAAAAGAGGGCTGGCAAAGTCGAGAATTTTCCACTCTATTAAGCGCAAGATAATGCTGTGACATTTATTTTGGGAGCGGTCGCAAGAGTCTGTTTGAAGTGAAACCATTTAACTATGCTAGTAAACGATATGCTAAAAAGTTGGGGTATTTTTCAGTGAACAGTACCAAACAGAGACATTTCTTCGCATTACTTTAGGTGAGTTAATTAATTTTAAATGTACTATTTATAAACAAATCTGCGCCATACCTTGAGGTTGACTTCATCTCAACCTGAGAGATTTCTTGCGATAATGCTGACACATCGACCTTGATTTGTTCGAATTCTTCGATAAATAGGTCAGTGGAAAATATATAACTTGAAATGTTTTACTTTTACTTTATACCGAGGAGTGAAGAATCCTAGGATTAAAGGCCTAATCGGGATCGCGACATTAAGGAGAATTGCCCAACGTAACAAGTTTTTCCTGTGTGCACCAATTATAGTTCTAAATCACCTTACACCCTTTATCTATGTCACTTTTGTCTACACATATCTTTCTAATTAAGCAAAGATGAATATCAACTTTTAAGTGACTTAGTATTTTCTTTAGAGCCTTTCTTGCGGTATTTAAGGATGAGGTTCTTAATTTACGAATTAAAAAAACACTTTCTCCAAAGCTTCCTTCAATTGCATTTTTCCCTCATTTACTTTCGTTCTCCCTCTGTACTTATTCTAGTCAAACCTTTTTCCTTAAGAATTCCGCTCTTTGCTATTCAAACCATAAGTAGGCTGACAACATCCCATCTATTTGAACGGTATGTATGGCAGGACAATTTTGTTCACTTTTTTATTTTGGAGATGTTTTCGTTACTTATTGAGGATGTTATTTGAAAGAATTCTTGGCCATTTTTTGATGGATATTTATCTCAACAGATAATCCTGTAGGTTTTACACGCAGATGAACTGTAAAGCAGTGGTGATTTATTAATTTTAAGATGAAATAGCGCCATTTTTTGAAGCTTAACTTTCTCACCGAAGCTTAAGTTTCTCACCGCGACCTTAAGATATGATTTTTGTTACAGTGAACAATCCTTATAATGATGAAGTATACGACGAAAATGTTTGATTGTTTATTAGACATAATTTCACTATGTATTTGAGCTGTTTCAGTTTGACTGTAGTTGAAAATTTGAATTATATGTATTTTGATTTTGGACATCGCAGAAATATCAAAAGTTTTGGCCAAGGTTTTAACGGGAAAGTGGACATTTTTTGGTCGCATATGGACGGGACGGAAAGGCTGAAGGCTAGTAACAGGACAAAAGGATAGCCTCTATTTAAATCGTTAGATTTGTAAGTCATGAGGTATTTTTAACAATCAAGTTATTTCAAGATGGCTTGAAATCTTTTAAACTACCAGACAAGATACATACATTTTGAAATAACTAAACGTCACGAACACGATTTTGTGGTATATGTAAGATAAACAAATAAAATAGTACTGAGATGAGGTTTTACACTTTATAATTATATGAACGAGCAACATTATTCTATATTTCAATTTCAGTTTCTACTTGCTGTTTGGTTATGATTTTCCTTATTGACAACCTAACCATCAAGCAATGTATTTATGATAACATCTATGCATCCGATACCACGAGTTATTATCCCTCATTAAATTCAGTTCTTTCCTATTTAATTCAAACACTACTACATATTCAACCGCAACTAGCATCTCTTTAATCTGTTTCTATCCTCCCGCAATCAATACAATCCGTCAGCCCCTTATTTTGCTGATACATTCATTACGTGATTGCTTAGGTGTAATCATTCAGTAAGCAAATGTGCGTGTTGAACACTTTCACAACCTGTTTTTGAGGTTTGCTCCCGTTGGATTTTACATAACAATCCCTCTCTCACTTTCGATAAATGTTGAATTTGATCGCACGCTTGAAATTCGGCTTACGCAATGTAATATGAAAGCCCATTTATAGCTGCCCGAAGCCGCATAATTCTTCATTTGCGTTACGCTCCAAAATTTTATATAAATGGTGCATTACGGACGCTGAATTTCAAAGGGCTTTTCAATCTCACTGAGCGGCATTTTGCATAACGCATCGTAAGCGAAATGTGAAGGTTCCGTGTCGGCGCCCATTGGAAATATATCGCTGTGAGCCTCGTATTTAAATAGAATTTAGCGGTGTAATCTAATATAGGGGTGGTGTGTGTAAATGTATGTATGTAAACTAGGTCAAGCCGCACAATTCTATTATTAGAGCTACGAAATCTAATGCAGTCGTGTTAAGCTTCCTATTATGCCAATTTTACATATATTTGTAGTACTTTGATTAGAGAGAACTAGAATAGGAGAAGGATCACCATTAAATTAATCCTTGTATGCTGGTCGATTTGATAATCGTTTTCAATATTTATGTTTCTCATTCATAATTTTTATTTTGTTTACTGTTAAACGTTTAAACTGAGATCATTTTTATAGATTCATAAAGATCAATGAAATCTATGAAATAAGAATGCAGAATAATAATGTGACACACATAATCTATAGATGGTTGCCTTTATATCAAGATATTTTATTCCTCTCTGTGCGCTATACTTACCTGTAATCAATAAAGATCAAAAGGACTTGAAGTTCCGTAACCTGTGATTTCTCATAATATCTTTGGAGTCTACGCTCATAGAAATTAAAGGGAAAATAACTACAGCATATTCTTGAATTCAAGACTCACCATTCTTTTCGGTTTTATAGCTTCCAAAAATTGGGTACGTCTTAGAATCGAGTCCAGTTTATATTCACAGTTTAAGAGCATGTACTGCAGAGAAAATTTACTTCATCTCTGGCGTTTAAAGCAAAGACAGTTTTCCTCGCACCACTAAATGTCCTATTCCTAAGCATTCATCATTCAGCAATTATGATCTTGTCTGGAGGTGTTGAGACAATTACCACGGCGTATAGCTTGCGTCTTACAGTCGCGTTATCGTTTTTCCCCAGCATTACTTCCAAAACTTGCGTACTTCTTATATTCGATGTGAAGTAGAAGAGTAGATATTGTATCCGATGGTTTCCAACCAAGTCACTCAGCGCGAATCTCCCTCGTCCGAAGATATATTATATTACTTGATTATTAATTCAATCGGAATAACGTCCATTGTCCCTCCAGCACTAACCCCATTCTGGGTAATGAGTTCGAGCTACATGTCTCATTGTCATTTGCTTCACGTGAACTTACGATGAAACCTCCATGCAGCTCACGTACGCGAAAACAATACGGCAAGTCGCGCTCGGAGACGCATAAAAAACATAATTGACCGCCTCCTGTCCTCCATAAAGCATTTATGAGCCCAGATATATGTATCATTCGACTACCGGTTTCGCTCAACAATGAGGCTCCACCGCCGTCTACGTGGCGGTCTCTGCAAACGACATCGGTGACCTCTGGATGCATCCCTTGTGAGGAATCAGTGCTTTCCTTATGAAGGAACTTCCTCACGCCCTTGGCCTCAGACTAGAAAGCGGACGTTATGGCGGAAGGAGAGATGGTGGCGCCTCTAGCAGATCATTTCCTCAACTCGCGTGGACTCCCATTTCTTTGTATCCACCAAGCGAGAGCAATCAATCTCATACTGAATGAAAGTACATCTCTTGTTCTGAAGAACCCGAAAAACCCTCTGCTTCCCTTTCTGCGCTGAGAATGGTCGGAGTTGAGGTAGAAAATGATCGTAGAATCGGCTAGAAAAGATCCCAGAGATGGATCTCGTCATGAAGGCGTTCACCTGCGAGAGCTTCTTTGAGGTCTCTCGGCGAAAAAGTTCCGTGAAGTTGCATTTTTTTCCCGGGGTTAACAAAAGAATCCTTGTGTTCGCGACTTGAAGCCCGTTTTGTCTCAAAGAAAACGTCGTTTTTGTCAAATTATCCGCGGTTTTGCATGCTACGAAAGACGAACTCGCAGGTCCTGTGAAAGCTTACTAAACTTGGGCAGAGAAAGAACGCATTTGAGAGGTCTATTATTTTAAGTAGCACGTACAGGTTGAAGATACTATTATTTTCGTGACTTATTTTTTCCTATACTGCCTATATTGCTGAGTAAAAGATCTAGAGCATCACTTTGAACCAAAAGATCATTATTTTGCCGGGTTAAAACGGAATAAAAGAAAGAATTAGTAACTCTTGAGCCTTGAACTTGCAATCGATGATTTTCGAGCGCATCAATTGCTCTATTAGAGGTGTATAGACTGAAATATTCGCAGGACATGGCATGTAAGCTATCCTTAATACTCTAAAGTTTTTTACCTTGTCCTACAAGATTGTAATTGCTTTTATAAAAACATTGAGTTGAACGACACAGTTAGCTTCTCAGAGTCAAAAGACTATTTCAAGTTATTATATTATGTCAAAAGATTATTTCTCTTTGGAAACCCTTACGTATCGCAGATAATTTCGCTTAGGTTGTAAAACTTTTATTCTTATCAAAGGGCGATAACAAAGAAAAATTACTAAACATTAAAAATATCTCGAAAATTATAAATAATTTTAGACCAATAATTTTATCCATACCTCATTTAAAGATTGACTTGACTGTCCTACCTAGTCCACCGCGAAAATTTTCTGTCGATGTAAATTTTCATAAGAGTATGTCTAATGATAAACTGTTCTTTTTAAAAATGTATTCCATAACGTATCCGTTATTCTTCTCCTCTTTTTGGTTATTCATTTAGCTGCGATTACAAAACTTATGCCTTTCCTTTTTTCAGCACATTTTTGGAGCAGTGCATACTCGAGCCAGGGTTGAGAAAAATTTATCGTATTTTACTTACTATACGTTTCGGCCGACCTTAGCATTTTCCATTATAACCTAATACATCTAATATATAAACGGCATATTGATTATAATTGTTACTAGAGGCATTATAAAAAGCACATTTTCATAGAATAGCCTTAACAACTTAAAGCTTTGCATTGAATTAATTAGAAATACTTTTGCATAAATCAAGGCAAATGATGGCAAATACTAAGAAGTAACAGTATTAGATTTATACTTATAGGCCGCTGATTCACCTCGAATAGTTGTTGGGCAATAAATCATATGCAATATCTATTCTATATATTAGTAGAAATTTCAGTTACAACTCTCTCGAGTATATTTGACTTGAGAGGAATTTTAATTTAAAATCAATATACGGTTATTTTCATTCTGTATAGCCTTATGAAACATTATTGTCCATTAAATACATAGAAGGATCTAAAACCGAACATTTGAGAAAACTTTTTAGGTAATATTTCATTTCATTTAATAATAATTTTAGGTCATATTTCTCCCTCACACATTAGAGAAAATGAGTATTTCTTAAAGTAGTTTAAAAAGTACTTTGATAGGTAGATCAAATAGGCCTCCGTCGGAAATCGAACCTGGAACAGAATTCATCAATAGCGAAAATGCTACCCACTTGGCTATTCGGGAGCCCCATAGAAATTACTACGGGTTCCACCCATCAAATCATATCGTGAAATCAGTGTAATTAGTTGTAATTGTTTAGACTTTCACTCAAATTTACTCAATAATAAACCTTTCCTGTAAACTTTACTCTTATGGAATACAATTCTGATTAATTTATCAGCTTTTTAATTAAAAAATTATAAATACATAATGAAAGAGTGGGATGCACCAAGAATTTTTCAATCATACTATCAAATTTTTCAAATTTCTTTTCCGCTTAACTTTTACCATCTTTCCTATGAACTGCCATATCTCCATAATCCTCCTCTATAATCATACAAAGAAAGAAATTTTTGGAACAACAAAACTCTGCGTCATCCCTAATACCCTGAACTAATTAACATTCTGCTATCAGTGCTTGATAGTATCGCAAAGGTGAAGGACGCAGCCAAGACAAAGACGTGAGTTATTTTGTAATTAGATGCTTTTAAGAAAGGGGCCGTGATATGGTTGATGTACACAATATCTCCCGACTGACTTGCATGGCTATTACACGATATCTCACTTCCTTCCCAATCGCACTTCACTACGATTTTCACTTCCTTATCCGACGTTTCCGGCCTTGCCTTAGTGTTTTCATCCGCACCTGTCTCCTTCTTATGTTGTTTCTACCTGTCCGTCCCTTCGCATGCAACACGTCGGAAACCTGTGTAAAGATTTTGATACAACGTTCTTCCGTTATCCTATATTCAGATATCATTATTAAAAAATCTATTGAGCGGTACCTTCATATGACGGAATGATATATCAATTTTCTACTCTGCAATCAGTCAAACTATGATGGATGTTTGTTGGCTTTTGTTTATGGAACACTCCACCATGGAATATTTTGGATGAATCTAAATATTAAAGTTTTGAATGACATATCTGCCGTGATGGATTGCATATATTTGGCAGAAAATTTCTTGACTCTCGTCTGATATCGTTCATATAAAATATAAAGCATACTTGTTTCTTGAGTTTTAGATAATTTATCATATTTCCAGCTACGATTATAGAAATTTTAAGGTGCTTATCCAATTTAATCGCTTAATAAATTCTTAAATTGCAAACGAAGGTTTGAGTTTCATTATAAGAAATATCATTTAGAAAATAAGTTCAGTAATTAATTTGTAGGTACTTTAGGATTTTTAAATGTGCTTTTTATTCGTTTGGATTCCATTTTAAAATTATCTGGTTTTAAACTTGCTAATATATGCATTAGTTCACTGAATGGTAATACAGGACCTCCAAAAGAAGTATTATCCGGTATCTTAAATATCAGAGGCTTTTGGGGTGAAATATCGAAGCGTTTAGATATTTTTCTCGAATGTTTTTTTGTAGAGATCTCTTCGAAAGTCTATTCTTAATTTGAGAGTATATTACACATTGTAATTCTTATTATTTACTATATCAATTATATAACATAGGAACAAACTCGAACTTAATTTGAATTTTCATGACAAAATCAATAGTTTTCCTTTATATTTCTCCTTGTCGATTTGTCCACTTTTCTTGGCTATATTGCTATAATTAATTGAGTAAAAAGAAATCAATTTATGGTTGATTTTCCCTCACATAGATAGATAGATAAATAGATTATATAAATAATTACTTAGTTGATCATTTAAAAATAATTGTATCGCATATAATTAGAATTAAATTATTATCATTGTCCTTATCTTGTTGTGTTTAAATCATTGAATAACGACCACCGGCGACGCCTCTATAAATAAATTCGACATCGACCGTCAGCATTGCGAATTCGGACAATTGCGGCTCTTCAAACAGTTGTTACTCCCACGCACACTGCGAGTGCTTTGCCATCCACAATGGACTTAATTTTCGTTTTTTGGTAAACTAGTCCAGAATTACGTCAGAAGGTCCTTCACCTGCGTGGGTCTAAATACCAGTCTGCGTGCATGTTTTCACCGTGGGCGTCGGATGCCGCACCCTCTTTTCGTGACCGCATCGCTGCGGGAACAGAGAAAAGCATCTTATTAGCTCCGGAGCGTGACCCACCGGAAGTGGGTTGGGCGTCCACACTGGGACGGAAGTCTCGGGGATACAATCTAATGAGTTGATATGCGAGCATTATTGGCGGAGGGACACCTCGTCGGTGACATTGAGGGTCGTGCTTTCCCCCGCCGGAGTTTCCGGTTGTTGTTCCATTATCGGCGGAATGATGCTTCAAGTCTTGTCCACCGAGTGTTTGGCGACGGGGGAGAATTGTGAAGCTGATCAAAGTCGGCGGCGTTTTAATTATTTTGCGGCCTCTAGGACGTTCACCCTGCGTATTGTGAGGCGATTTGGAGTTGGTAACGTATGGAAGTGAATTGAGACACCCCTGCAATGAGCCTGTGAATCCTTTCCATCGTGTTTTAGCAATCTTTGATTTTTCCTGTATATCTCAAATCTTATATATTGGAGTCCTTCAGATTATGAGGTAAAATATTTCTTACTCTATTCAAAAGGTATTTAATAACTAGAAAATCAACCGAAATAATGCTAATTTGTAAAATATACTCCCTTCTTAAGAGATACAATTTTTAAAAAATCATACATAACGGGTGAGGCTCTCCGGGTTACCTAGAATTTTCCATCTCTTACTGTATTTTTTATTGTGACTTAAAAGTCCTCAGATATAATTTTTAGTAAAAAAGTTAATTTCTTTAACATTAGGAAATTTGAAATTTTTATATAGGCAGAATTCCTGAAATAGCTTCCCTTTAGCTTTCCCAAATTTCCACTTATTATGATTTCAAGAATCTTCCATAGACTGATTGATTATCAGAAATGAACAAACACAAGATCCAGTGGGTAATTATCTTTGTTTAGCTAGGATGCTATGAGTGGAAATCGTCCAATGACTCAGTTCCCCTATGAATAACAGTTTTCGTAGCATTAAAGGGGTGACCAGAATTATTGTCATGAACCAATGGTCATACCTCGGTAAATTCGACATTTACTCGGCCATGACCAGGGCTGATACATAAGGATATGAAATATAAAATTCTTCCATTTATTTCCTTATCTTTTCAAATTGTTAAAACTAAAGTCAAGCCAAAGAATTAATTCCATTCATCAGTATATGACCTCCTGAAGTGCTGATTTACTGATTGTAATTACATCTATTAAGATCTTCTATCTTTTAAACCTTTCGTTAAAACAAAGGAATATATCGATTGCGACCAATTTCTTTGTATGCCCATATAATAGCTTAGCATTACGGTGAGGGCTCGGATAGATTGATTATTTTTAATCCATAAACAGTATTTTCACCTCTTAAAAATCTTATGTGCAAGAAATGGCTGTGGCTAAGCAATATATTGTATTAATTGTTAATTTTTAAATTAAGTTTTGTCCAATTATATCACTTTCTAGCGAATTTTCTTACATTATTCGAAATAATTGGAGGTTACCGTTAGTATCGAATTTCGTGAAAATTCCTGCAAAATCTGCAATATATTCCACCTTCATAGTAATTATTCATTGTTAAATGAGTACTTATAAAATTTTTCTTAGACAAAAGTTAGATGTTAGTTTCAATTCACCATTTGTACTCAGGAATATTCTCTTTGAAAATTAAAATTTTAAAAATGAATCTCCTTTTCGCTCTATCGAAGGAATTCCTCCATATTTAATACTTCCGAAGAGCGGAAAACTAGTTTTGCAGTTATGCGTAATTGGAAGCAATTTTGCTCAGTTTCATGTTTCTGTACGCTATTCATAATGAGTGCGAGTAATTAGCGCCACTGCTGATCCGAGGAAATGCGAACTGCTTCTTTCATCTCATCACATCTTTCCCGGCCTCTCATTCGCGCTCCAAGTTATTGAAAACACTCACATAGCAGTTGAAAGTTACACGGAGCACGACTGCCATCGGAGGAAATCGAGTCCTTTTCAAACAAAACGCTCCTTATAGCTCCATCTCTCGTACCCAGAGCAAACTATCTGGCTGTCATTTCCAGCCTTTACTTTGGCGAGCGAATTTTCTATTAATTACAGTCCGTGGCGAAGAGACGCAGTTCATGAATGAGTTGCGAAAGTGTATGGTTCACTGCATTGAATCTCAATCAGCAATTCACCGATCCGTGAGCGCTCTCCTTAAGCATTCGCTCTATCAACATTTGTTCAAAATGAGAAAGTTTAACGTTCATGAATGCGAACGGTCCTTGTTTACGCTACAACTTACAAAACTAATTCTGATTGATTGCTCGATGAATGGATGGGTGATTTGTTTAAACTCGTGAGTGGCTATTAGTATATTACTATTATTTCGATGTTGAGATTGATTTCGCTCGGAAACGAAATTCGGACTAAAAGCTTTGGGTATCATTAAATGAATTGCGTAAAAATAAATAAAAATTATTTTATACACTAAATTCCCTATGAGTAATAAATGATTTGCTTGAAAAAATTTAAGTTCAATCAAATGCAACCTTACGTAGTTTAATCTCTTAGTAACCAGCACTTCATTAAAAAAATGGACTCATCATGATGAATATTTTACTTCTTTGAATCTTGTTTCTAATAAAAATCCTCGAGAGAAATATACATTTCTTGATTTATTGCAAGAATGTGGTAATAATTCGAAATCCCATGTATATCCCAAATAAATTTAAATCAATCTCTTAGGCCTTAAAATTATGGTTTTCTATAACAGAAACAGGGTTAAAATGATATAAATTTATACCTGATATGATGACGTATCAGGATATCTAATCCCGGATTGGACCGTAACTATACTTTTATTTATGGTTAAGATAAGTATAAATAGCAGTTATTTTCTTCCGATTGTGTTCAACATGGCATGTATTGATAACATAGAATGGGAAAATAATGGAGGTAGGCTTTTTGTGATAGTAGAATTGAAAGTTTATGGTATTTTTTATAATATTTAGTTAGGGAAATATGCGAATACTATAGTAACCCTTGCACGTTACTCTTTTTATGGAATATTTCCGTCTTGGACTTGGAGAATTTCAGGTTAGTCGGCTGAGCTGCAAAATCGAAATCGAATTCAAAGGTTAAATAGGATGAAATTATTGAGTTTCAGAATATTCCGTTGGCACAATAACGATCTTCCGAAGTTTTATTTCCGGCACAATTTACTCTAATTACTGCGAATTAGCAAATTATAGATGATATATTATAAGTATGTTGCATTCCATGCTTATGATTTATTTAATATCAAGTTCCAGTCATGGGATGTAATATTCTCAGAAAACAATACAAGTATTACATGGATGTTGGAGAATCGTTCACTCAATTCAATTCACCCAATGTCTTCTCAGAGCCCATTGGATACCCTTGCCAACTCCTATGAGATGTTCTTAGGTTTTTGTGAGGATTGCTGTTCACAATTATTTTGTTTTGTAAACATGTCGACATTTGGTGTATCCTTTCGAAATCTCTTGGCTTTTTTTCATTAGGCACTTCGGCTTCTCAGTCCGTGTCGCCTCTTCTACGTACTTTCACATTAGGTTGACAGAGTCAGGGAATAGATTTTGTGAGGAATAACACTGTGCGGGATATCTCAATCAGACGGTAAATAGATTGTTTGTGTAACATTGTTTGTCCGATGGGAAATGCTTCACATACGTGTATCCCGAGAGGAATTTTAGATGGCTTGAAAATTCATAACGGTCTTGAAATATTAAATTGACATTCAGGTGCACTGATATTATTGTAATCTAGATAAAATATCTTCACTTATATTGATTTCTACATTAAATTAATTCCTTAAGTAAAGTTCATGCAGAGAAAATGGTGAGAATGAATACCATATGATTACGAATTAGAAAGATAAAATGTTTAAAAACACTTCGCCGGTCATTTTGCATGATTCTCAGAAAATCTCCGTCCATTTTGGCGGAGAATATGTATGAATACTGAGTAATGATAGTTCGAGTACTACATATCAATTGGTGCTACTATTGATACAAAGTTACATATCAAAATTAGGTAATTACTAATGAATACAAATCATGCTTCCGTTTATTATTCATAAATTAGGAAATTGATTATAATTAATGTTAAAATTTTGTATTTAATTTTCATGATTCTTAGAGGATGTAATAGACACTTTCGTTGTAACGTATTAGATGCAGACTCTTACATCGAACTGCATAAAGAAATCAAGAGAAGTAAACGGAGAAAGAACAGAGAAATCCTTTTATCACTTACGGCATGTGTACTTGTATCGATACTCTATCTTCCGAATCAACGTTAAAGAATTTTTATTTCCATTCTTAAGATTACCTAACTGTAAGTAGCCTTTGATAATTTCATGAGATGGATGATTTGGAGAATATCTTAAAACAATAACTTTGAGAAGTTTCGTAGAATTAGAAAGTAGAATTTTTACATAATCGATCAGTAAATCTTAGAATATTTTAATTTCTAGGTCATGATAAGGGTATTTGTTTAAACACCTTTTTGTTATTACTCTCAAACAAAATTATTCCTCTCCTCTATTAATTTAAATTATTTTTTATTACTTTTTACTAACACTTCCTATTTTAGATTGTGTATTCGTAAAATGAGCAAGAGAAGACTTAAAAGCATCAATTTCGCCCAAAATTAGGATGTAATTAATGAATTGAGAATGTAGCTTACGCTTTTTCCTCGACTTGGACCTTCTTGTAGACTTCAAGAACCCACGTCCTATCTACATGGGGCTACAATATGCAAGCAACGGATCTAATGTTCGAAAAAACGGAAAACTTGTTCGAAAGTAAGGGAACCGTATATTACGCGCATGGAAATGGAAAAAGGAAGAGAGTTCGGAAATCCTTTGAAAGGGGCGAATCTGTTAGTGGGGTCGCGCGCGAGTTTTGATGGAACGAGTGGTGAGTGTATTCGCGAGATGAGTTTTTACTCCCCTCCCATTCAGTGGCTTTCTTCCAAAACTTGAGCGCATCACCAGTGTCTCGGAACACATCGATAACTCGTTTTCTCCCAAGGCGCTATCCATTCCGCTCCGCCCCATTTTTTCCCTCCACCTCCGGGCGCCGGGAGTCTGCCATTATTACTCCGGGTGTCGCTTCTCAACTTTTTCGTCGTACGTTCTCTCGCGGATGGGTGGGGAATCCCCGACGCTGATGACAAATGGCTGCGTAGCTGTAATTTTTCTCTCGCCAAGGCCTCTCCGCCACGTTGTCGTCTTTTGCTGGGGATTATTCGCAAGGTAGAGGTCGCCAAAGAGAGCATCGGAGCGAGGATAAATTTCGAGGAAAAAATAGTCTTTGGCTCGCGAAGCGCGACCTCCCACGGGGAACGCGTAGATTAGGAGGTCCTTTCGCGAGGATTACTTTCTTGAGGTCTTCGAAGATTGAATGGGTCACCTCCATTTGGAGGAGATGAAGGCTATAGAGCCTGAGGAAGGCTCTGTTGGTTTCAAAAGCATTAGAACCTCTTAGCCGATGTGGTGCGGTAGACTGCGCAAGAAAACCCAAGGGACCTTATCTCAGCTTTCTTGATGATTCAATTACTTGCTTGATTCGCTGATTTTGTGTCATACTTAAAATTCCACTGCAGTTATTAATTTTAAAATATTTTAATGATGTCAACTTCAGCACAGTTGTATTTTCTATAATTATCTTTACAATAGGGTGGCAGAATGTTTATCGTGGTAGCCTACGAACTATGGTCCACTTTTTGAGTCATTGCTGATTGGTCATCTTTGGATGGACCAGGGATGTTTCAGTTTACTTCCTTTTTGTGAATAAAAATAACATTTTTCCAAATTAAATAAAATTTGAAAGCAGAATAATGTATATGATAACTTGAAACCAATTCCATGGATCACTATGCTGTATCATCTTCTCACGTATGAATTTCTTCACGTTTATTTTGTTTGAAAAGTCATTAAATATTTGAGATAATATAGTGATAATAAAATCTAAGATGAGGAAATATTCTACATGGCATGTTTTGGTTCCTTGTCGATGCTGAGCGAGTGTAATTTCTCCTTTTGAATAATTGTGAAAATCAAATTTTAATTCAAACTAAAGCGCGATTCAATTAAATACGAATATCTGCTCATCATTCACTTGTTGGCAAGGAAGCCAGAATAGATTTTATATTGGAATTAAATCCGAATCAATTTTGTTATTATTATACCACCTATGTTAGCGCAATCAGATTTTGAACATGAATAAAATAGGTTTTATTAATAATTATTATGTTCGTTTCATCAATATTACCGTGATTTTGCCGTAATTTTTTACACCGTGAGTGTTCGGTTGGTTTGATTAATTGGTGGGACTGTTCTAACATATATCCGATGTATAACTGTTTCTTAAAACTAGCTTTGTCATAAGGTTTCGGTTTGCACTCAAATTTTCATTAGCAGTGATAAGTTATGCAGATATGTTGCTGCCGATGAATAATTACATGGCAACCCAACTTAAACTGTCCGATAAACCGTGGAGGAGAAAATGAATACGTACCATATCACTGTCGTAATTTTGTAGAATTCGGGTTCGCCAAATTCCGCTTACAATTTTTTAACTTTACCGAGTAATCATTGCAATGGAGACATCAAAAACTGCCGGAGCACGTGGCGATATACGGCTGACATCTATTGTGTGAGAGGGAAATGGTCACGGACGGGCTAAAGAGCGGAATGGAGATGATGGGCCCTCCCTCGTGTCACGTGACCTCTGCCGAGGGAATTTTAAAACTCCGTTCTATTAGGAGGCTTGGTGGGGAGGGTAAAAAATTCCGAGAAATAACCAAGATTTGTGGAAGAAGGTTGGATCGTGGAGGGTGGGGTCACGGTGTAATTTCTCTTAGCTGAAATTAATGCAGTGAAAACGGGTGAACGAGGAAAAAATCGAGCGTGAAAAAATTCCTTGCAAACACCCTCTGAGCAGCGCAATTTATGGGGAGGGAAGCAAGGTGAGAATTTGATTAATTGCGGAAGGAACAGGAACTGATTTAAGAAGCGATCTCGTTAGATCGCTCGATATGATTTTACTCTTTTTTTTCACTTTTTGTTCCGCGTCCGGAAATTTTTCGCTTCGCCGAAATGATCACCGCTTGCGAGTGTTTCTGAAAGAGAGAGAGAGAAGAATAAAAAACGTGACATAGATATTATTAATCGCCTGTGTTTTGACGTTGAAATTAAATGTTTGATATCCAAGGATTAGGGAAAAAATCGTAGATTGTAATAATTTATGTAAGAAGGCCCGAAATGTTGGTAAACGTCCATTTTACTACTTTTATGAATGAGAATAGTTACTGAAAGACACCTATGATCAATTATAAAATGTAGCATCGAAGAAAAAGAATGGAGAAAGAATTTTCTATTTTTTCTCCAGGATTTGCTTCCGTCATCAGAGACTGATGAGGTTACTCTTGTCCAAAAAGAATATCAATTCTCAAATTACTGAACTGAAAGAGATTTTATTTTCTGTTTGATGTTGAAATTGGTTGATTAATCACAATGTGTGTGGATTTTGAAATCAATAAGGTCAAATTTTCTCAAATATTCAAAATTAGAATCAGTTAATTTTTCGTATCTTCAAAGCATAATCGACCTCACTTTAGAAAACAGATAATCCTATTCTTAACCGATCGTGAATAATGCATAATTTAATGTTGTATTGTTAGAGCGAAAAAACATCATGACTTTAACTTATTAAAGGGTTCAAGGAAGAGAGGAACATCTTCCTATTTGATTTGTTCTTTTTCCTAATCCGCCATATACAACTCCACTCAGTGACTTCTCTATTCGATTTGTAAAGCCTGACGAAGCTTTCTGATAGTATAGTTATGCTAAGTTGATAATTAATTCGGCTTTTAGCAAAAATATTTTAACTTCTGAATGTAATGATTTTTACGGCATAAACTTTTTAGGGCGTTAAGATATAATTGTTTTCCACAATCGTAACAAATCCGATACTCTATTAGTGATAAATTTATTCAGTTTATTTCACCTTTCATGAAAAATTTTGATTCAAATAAAAATATTAAAATTTTTAGATACGTATATGGATCGCTCTTTTGTAGGATTCTTTTCTTTTGCGAGTGAATACTCGTCCAATATAAAGTATCATTACAACATATTCTCTAATTTCAAATTCATATTTTAGACGGAATTTTAAATCGTCCTCCAGTATTTTCCGAAATTTAGTGCTCCATTTCACATTTTATGTCTGCAGTAAACCCAACTCAATTATAAGGGAAAATTTTACCATTGTTGATCATATATGTTACGGTTTTATTGATAATTATCCTTGATATTACAATGTTTTGCTTACGAATAAACGTTGAAACACTATTTAATATTTAAAATGGAAATATGAACGAAAAATATAATCAAGATTAACTCCACGTAGAAGGCTTTTAACGCTTAGTAGGATGCTTCTCAACGGTTGGGAAACATCTGTAGGATATGAAAAGATCACTTCCTCTTAGTGGTCTATTACCTTACAAGTCCACATGTTCTAGCATGAGAGTGATCAATACTTCCTCCTCACCCATCCACATAAAAGTGGAGACATAATAAGAATCAGTGTCTCATGATTGAACCAGAGAGCCTCAATTACTTCTCAGTGAGGGCATGAACATCTTAAAAGGGAGGATAAAGGCGGAAAAATAATCTAATCCAATGCATCCATCTCCGTCATTTCTTCCTCCTTCAAATCCCACCTTCCATTCCCGAAACAAAATTGGAGCGTTTCATTTCTTAACCCCTCTCGCAGTCGGAGCCAAATCACAGCGCATCTCGTGGGACCTTCTTGAATGCCTTACCGCCACCTGTAGTGAGAAACTCCCTCACAAAAACAGCCCGCTTTATTCTCCTCTGGAAAAAGAGAGGAGATGGATAGTGTGGGATCGAAATTTCATCACGCCGCGAGACAAGTAGATAGTCTTTGCGAATTAAGCCCTGCGGGTGGGATGTGAGGAATTGGCGCCTCGGAAAGGCTTTCAAAAACTACCCTTCTTCTCTTCAGGGTTATATGCCTTCGAGGAATAGGTTTTCGAAAGAGAGACTGAGCAGAAATGACTTTAATCTCGTACTGCTTCACTCAGAGGGCGCATGCGTGCGAAGTGAGTATTCGATGAGAAATTGGGGATTTTCCTGAAATTTCATTCCATTGCAATATTGCACCTTCTATATACGTTGATTTGGGTAATCTCCTAATACCTCGACCAATGAGACACCTCTCAAAAAAAGTAAATGGTATTACAAAAGATTCTGTTTATCGGACTCTCTGTTACTTTAAATTATTCATTCTGAAATCCAGTTTCAATCTCATCCCCTCCACTATTAGACTTTGGAAGGCTATGGAAAGGGATATGGTATAATGGGCAACATAAGGAGTGAGTAGTATTTTTCTTTCCCCACTGAGCCAAGTTATTAGAGTGGGAGACGCCCACATACGTGCAGTACAATGATCCTTTAGATAGCAATATTCGTATGGTTCAATGGGGAGAGACCAGGATGAATGCCATCATTCAATGTTTGTCATACCTCAGTAACTTCCATATTGTCTAAGCCATAAACTGAAATCTGAGACAAAATAAATCAAATACATTAAGTACGATAAATGAATATATTTTTCTACCTTGATCTGAAAATTAATAAAAATATTACATTCATAACTATTTGGTTCGCATAAATAATAAATTAGATCGAAGATGTGAAGAACCAATAAAATAGATGTCGAATTTATAAATCTTGTAAAATAAAATGGTTGATGTATCTAAAATAAATAAGTACAAATACAAGTTATCTTTAAATAAAGCCATAAATTCCGTATTTTCAACAAGAATTCATACGATATGTCAAAAAATTTTTGCCTCCTTATCTTGATGAGTGAAATATTTTTCATTCATCAGAAATAATATATATTGTATTTTCTTTTTCCTATGTCTCTCTCTTGGTTGGGACAATATGAAAGAAAAAAATGTGACCTTTCCTAAATAATGTCATTTATTTAGGTCACTCTTCACTCGGTACCATGTTAAGACTGCTAATTACCGAACGGGAAGCCCATTCTATTAATTGCTCAGAAACTTTTGGAAAGATTTTTCCCCTTATTTAATCTAATTTTTCATTTAGCGGCTGATGGTAAAAGGGAAGACGATCCAACTAGCCCAATATCTTTAAAAGTAGTTGAATTTCAAAATTTTGATCCCGCACAGTGGTAGTTGCGATTCGGTAGTTACTTGGCTTGATGGGAGAGTGAAATGAAGGGCAGCTCGGTGATGAATGTAACATCTTGCAACCCCGCACTGCAATAATCCTAATACAATCGACTGTAGTAACGCTCATTGTACTTCTTTCATGCGCACTACAAGTCGAAATCCTGCGTCGGAAGGGAAAGGGGAAGTGTGAGATTGAAAGGTTCTGTGGAAGCCGTAGGGTGAGAAGGAACTTTTCTGACGGCCGAGTGTGATGGCGGGAAGATGGATAGTGGTATCCTTGGACTGATTCTGCCGATGGGGGAAGCACATCATCCCTCTCTTCTTATTATTCCTCCGCCGTCCCCCCTTCTTTTCCCGTCCGATGGTTCCGTGAAAAACTCTGTCGATAATGGTCTTCTCCCTCACTGGATGCGTGCTGGAGTCGGTGAACTTTGAAAACGCGGCCGTGCATTTGGGCATTTTTTTCCCGGGCGGCGGCGTTTGGGGAGCAGTATTTTTCGGCCTACTTCTATCCAAAGGCGGGATTATGTGATCATTTTCCTCGGGTGTCTCCTTAAAAAGTTTGGTCTTTTTTTCCGTCATCGGCAGGTCGAACTGAGTTGACCTCGGTGATGGTGATGAAAATCATTCACCCCTAAGTGCGGAATGGAGGGCGGGATTATGGTGCTGATGAACATGATTTCGAAGTTAACTCAAAATACCTCAGCTCATCTTTTAATAGCTTAACATCCAAGCACTATCCCCAATTACTAATAAATCCCAATTCTGATCCAGTTAACAATACAATTTTAGGTATCATTTTGATTCCTTATTCCGAACGCACTACCGCTGGTTTCTAAGTCTGACAATTATGTTAGCTCCCTATGAACTAAGGTAATGTTATAATCGATGGGAGCAGCCGTAACTCTGGGGAACTCCATAAATGTGAATGCAAAAATAAGTAAGTTCAAGAACCTTAGACATAGTTATTTCTGTCCTCACCAAAAGATAATGGATTATTCATTCTAGAGAGCCTTTCATAAACAGTTTAAAAAGGATCAAAATATCCAGCATGTCGCTTAACTAATCTACAATTCTGTTAATCAATATAGCCAAATTGAGAAGTGTGACATTAACAGTTGGTAATTAAATTCACGAAATTATCCTGAAAAAATAAGCTAGATACCAGTGACTGGACACAACAGTCTGTACAATCATAACCTTTTCCTTTATCGGCTCCAAATTAGATGACTTTTTTGTATTCTAAGACTTAGAAGTTTAGGAGGGGCGACATTTGATGAAGTTAAGGCAATCGGAATAAAATTCACGGAGGAGACTCTTGCTTTTTGGAAAATTGGCATGGTAATATAAGCGCTCAACAAAAAGTATAGTTTTATGACTACAAGAAGTTTAAAGGGGCTTTCCCACAAAGCCCTACTTTCTTCCTTTATGCTCTGCTCGAAGATGGCTATTACTTGCTGAAAATAGCCGCCGTCCTAACTTACCCTATGTATTAGTAAAAGTTTTTAAACCCTTGATTATCTTAAAACTGTTCTTTATTCAACATTTTCATTCCAAGGAGATCAGGGCTAAAGCAACGACCATTCCAGAACTAGAGTAACTAAATTGCTTGGAGAGAGGATGGGATAGATGCCATCATTATGTTAAGATTCCCTTTGAAGAAAAGTATTCCTAAGTGTGGTGAGTTCTTTAAGGAATTTTTGCAATTCGGTAAGTATCACCAAGATGAATCTGGACGTGAATCATTGGATGGAATGTGATTAAAACTTTAAATTACTTGATAAATACAGAGAAAATAGAAGTATGTTTAAGGTTTCTTTCCTTTTCACTGATTTAGGGAATTTAAGGGGATCGAATTTATTCAAGTGACACACAGCGCTTATAAGACTTGACTTTCCAGATAATTTAAGCATTTCCAAGTTGTATTAAAGAATAATAAGCCGAAATATAAGATTTATGTCGTATGTATATGGATAATGAGCAAATGGTGAATCCGATGAAAATGTGTCATATCAAGAGAGAGTACTTTGGTAATTAAGCTTTATTATACTATCAGATATCGATAGATTCTCGAACTTTTTCTAAAAACGTGATATTACTTATTTTTGAACTTCCAATTTTCATTTTTAATCCTAAAGAATCAGATTCGCTTGGCAGAATTGACTAATATCTAACATTCAACCTATTATAAACTAATACATACGAATTACTACGTAGAAAATCGTGATTAAAAATATTAATCGCCACATGAATTCTGAAATGTGAAAAATAAGAGAAAGTGTAGAACAAGAATGCGTTAATCTAAGATCATTAAACATATTTATTTTAAAATATCTGATGAAATAAGGCGGTGCGCAATTCATACGCAAGAGAAAACAGAAGAAAAAGATGTTGCAACGGAGGAGATAATGAAATTATAAAAGCCATTGCGATTTTTAATGCATAACAGAAGCTATTATTGGATATGACTGCAGGAAACCTTATTCTATGTAGATGAGCGATTGAGTAAATACATGAAAATAAACCCAACTAGATACCAAAAAATAAAATAGCGAGTCATGGGTTTGACATAAATAAAATGAAAGGTCAGAGATACATTCAGTGACTGTACGCAATTCTCGCGATTGAAGCTGTTTATCTATCGTGGAAAGTACAGTTAGCCAATCCATACTCTGCTTCTTGTTTTATCTATAGTTACAGTATTGGCGATCGATGGAACGGTTCTCCGCAGCTTATAAATTATCCGGAACAAATCCCGAGGGATATCTAATCAATCATTAGCCCAATTTATATTTTCCAACGGCTGCATCCAATTTAGAAACGGCAAAGCTCCCTCTTCGATTCGATCACCACAACCATATATCTCGGCGGTTTCTCCCTCATTTTCATCGCACGACGTTTTGTTTTCTTCGCATTGATTTGTGGGTAGCGGAAGCTCCGCAGTAAGGAGCGAGTTAATCAGGGGAGTCGTAATAATGTTCGTTGGCTCGGAGCCACTTGAGCCTCGTGATTTCTAAGGGCGATATTTAAGATCCTTTCCCTTCGACCGTAAACTGCTTCCCACCGTGATTCAGGTGGCATCCGTCCGAGATGATTTCAACTGATTACTCCAGCGGTGTTAACCTCGAAACTATCGGCAACTGAATGAGCTGAAACTGTAGCGATCGACCTCCAATGCATCTCCTTTTATGCCCCGCTACTCAAATTGAATATTCATTGATTTGTACGTTGACTTCGTGAGCAGCGGGAATTTTATTCCTTCTAATAAGGAATTAATAATCGCAATTAGGAGAAATTTTTTTTGAATGCCAACGCGGATTCGCGGACCCATGTCGGAAGAAGAGGTTACTTACTTCCTGGTACCTTCACAAATATCTACTTATCATATGAAATTTTTATATAAAAAAGAAATTGGAAGAGAAAGTGGGTGGGAGTGGAGAAAGGAATGAGAATGAGAATGAAAGCTTCTTTTCTGAGGAGATTCAATTTTGCCTGGCGACTATACACGGTCATTTGAACGTGCACTGTTACTATTAGAAGTTCTTTCTGTATTGTGCCCTGGGAAGTGGGTCCTGTCTTCTAGATGGCTTTTTCTATCATTTACTTGCTTTCTAAATATATTTTTAAAAATCTGTTACGAGTTTTTATTGGGCTTAACTAACTGATTACAATATATTGTCAAACTTTTAGGATCAAAATTGTTCTCATTCTATATCACTTATAAATAAGAATCTCTAATTACCCACCGAAACAGACATTGGACAATCGTGAGTTTCAATTGAGAAGTTCTCTTATTAGCAGTAAACTTCTTGTAATTTGTTCACAAACACATAATCTTTAATATAAAACGGCCCCGACTTACCGGAACTTACCACCGTCACTGTACTCATAGAGGAGACCGGCTTACAAAGAGATGAAAGGAAAACCCCATCAAGAATTTCACAAAAAAAGGGATATAAACTTTGCGCATATTAGTATATTCCCGGGGATTCCCAAAAGATTAACGGAAGAAGAAAAGCGTAATGAATCGGGAATCAAACCCGGATTTTCGACTTCCTGAACGTATGGTATTACAATTTGTGTCATTTTATTTCCCTGAACATGTACGATATCAGTAATACAAGAAGAAAGCTTCATAAATTTTTCATTCAATACACATTTCTTTATTAATTTTCCCTTCAGTGAAACTTTTCATAATGACTACACAAAATTTCTATGCATTTCTATTATTGTGTAATTGTATGTAGTTTTAGCTTTGAGGATACGATTTTCAATCCGTATCTCAACGTTCAGGTTTGAGAAAACACTAACAATGGCTTTTGATACCAATTCCTCCCTCTTCGGTTCTCATTGTCTTAGAAATACACCTCCATAACCTTTAGGATTTTCGGGGAGGGCGAGGGTCCCTCGGGAGTTAAATTATGATTCGAACCAATCTCTGGTGCTCACTAGAATGGCGCTGGTGGCGAGAGAACCTTTTATGGGCCCCAGCAAATCGTCAGATATATCAATGGGATTGGAGATTTAGAGGGCCGCTAAGAAAGTGTTGCACTACAATTTATGAAGGATTTTTGATAGAGGAGATGTCTCGTGCGGACTGCATATTACCGGATTAAAGGCTTCGAGAGGAGACAATTGGCTCCGGTGAAATGACGCACGGCTGCGTAAATCGTCTAGCGGTCTATATCACTTGTCGGAAATGAATAAATGCCGACGACGGAAATATGGCTTTACGAATGGGAGTTTTGTGAAATATAGTCGATTTCTTATATTGAACTTAAATCTTCAGTCTCGGCGACACGGTCGTTACTCGAAGCGGCTGAGGAGTCAAACATCTTGTTTCCGTGGAAACCTTACCGTGTTCGTTCAGATTCATTAAAAGACGTACGTAATTTATAAAATATTTGGTTCATGATCAGTGACAACCTCTTTCAGAGAAAATAGATCTTAAACAGTTTCACTAAGCAAGCAATTACGATTTATTATATATTAATTTAGTTCAATTTCATTCAAAATAAATAACGAATTTATTTTGACTGAAATTAAAACATTAAAGTCTCCTCTTCCATTTAATCAACTGTAATATGTGAAAAATAATAAAAAATGTACTTTAAATTAATAGAGAATAGGAAAAATTTTAGTCTTGGATTTAAAAACAAACGCAATTGAAGCTTTAAAAATTATCCATTGCAGTAAAAGAAAAAAGATAGGGGGTTTGAAAAACAATCACAAACTTAATGAGAGCTATAACTAAATGATGTTTATAAAGGTAGCCTTATCAAGACCTAGAAATAAAAACGTGTTATGTGTACCAAACACTCAAAAAGAATCAAATGAATGAGGGGAAAAATCAAAAACAACAATATAGAAAATGAGATGCAAGAATAATAGTATTATGGCACTTTCCATAGCCACTAAAATTCATTTTGATGATCTAGCTTTTGAATAAATATCTTGAAGGTAGTGGCTATATTTAAACATATTTTTGGAATTTTAAAGTTATATCGTTTGCCTAAAATTTTGACTATAAAATTTACTTCCTTTGGGAAAGTTTCAATTCCATAAGCGATTTCATACATTAAAAATTATATAATTATTATGAATAAGTTTATCTCTTCAAACCCTTCCTTCGGAATTTTGTCTAGTGCTGCTCCAATTCACAGATCATAGTCAATTTAAGATACAAAGGAAAATGGCAAAAAACTTCTTAGTGTAGGTGGTGGGAGTTTGACAGATGGTACTGATGCTTGCATCATCTCCTTCCCTCTCCATTACTATGAATAATACTCGATTTCCTAACATGACCAATAAAATTACCACCCTAATTTTCCGAGTGAGCGAACATAGGACACAAATTAACGTGATGAAACGAGAAATTCCTTCACATGGCAACGGACTTGATTTTTCATTTAGAGTTGACTCCGAGGAAAATACGGAGAATTATTTTCGCAGCCATCAAGATGTTATTCCCTCCCATTGCAATCCGTATGAAGAATCGGCTTCCTCGGCGAGAAAAACAACCCCAGCGTGCAGCCGCGCAATTTTCAGCTTCCTCTAACGTGTGTGTTTACTCTCTATGCACATGCATCCAGCGTCTTTCTGTCTACTAGGAGGGAAGTTTACCCTTGCAACCCCCTGAGGATCCTCCGACCGGAAACGAGCAAAGATCCGGACGCCACCTCCTCCGCATCTTTCATAATAAAACACGCCGAATAAGAGAGAATATTGGCTCCATGCCGCGACAGTCATCTTGTTGCCTCGGGTCATTCGAGACGAGTGATACACGACCATGTTTGTACAAATATGCTCGCTATGGAGATGGGAGACTTTGCGCCCGAAAAAGGAAGTGGAAAAGATTTCTCATGACGTTCGTTGCTTTAGCATGAAAAGAATTTGGTATTTGCTCTTTTCATTAGGGATCTTCTCTATGTTTGCAAATCATCTTACGTTAGTTTGTAGTTTACCGAAGACTTTTAGCTCTCAGTATTCTTTCTGATGCATCGGGGAATTGGGTGGGGAGCTATTTCATCGAGCTATTTCAAGCCTTCATTTCTGCTCTTTTTTTCCAGGAATATGCACATGAGAGAACTATGATACCTGAATTTGATTATTTATACTTTGATTAAATCTAAAAATGAAATGGTTCACCGGTGATTTTCGTGTTCTGAGATTTTAAAAAACAAATTTCTATTTAGTTAGCTACATTTTATTTTAGTATTCTAGAGAAACATAATATCTATAACTTGCAAGAGTGAATAGATATTCCCCGTAGCGTTCTAATAAATATAGTCGTTGATTATGAAGACACTTCCTGAAGGTGATGATTACGTTGTATATGTAAATGGGATAGAATTAGGATCGTGTTGTATTTATCTACTTAATCAACAAAATATGTATTTCCTTAATACTTAATCATAATGCTTACCTCTTGTAATGATGCGTAAATGCATAATTCTTTTGGATGTCGTTATTTAGCTATCAATACCGTTCTTAGGTGAAGGAAGCCCAAGTACTAACTTCTTGAAATATAATGTCTATCTTATATTGTTAGAATGCACTAATCGTTGTCAAAATTATGATTTAACTAAAGAATGATTATCATTGCGTGAGCCTATATATTATTGAAAATAGTAATGATTACTTGATTTCGTCCACATTATTTAAGGCTAAACTGAAGTCCAAGTTAACGTGTGAAAAAAAAGCAAAACCTTCCATAAAGTGAGGGCAATTTTGGGATACTTTGGAGTTTGGAGTGTCTTCACCTCAGGGAGAATGCAAGTTTGGATTAGCAGTGCGAAGCAGACAAAACGGCGCCACGTCTCGTGACAGATGATCGCAAACAGAATCATGCTGAAGACAGACGAGAACTTCTTAACCTTGCCAAAATCGACGAAAACTTCTCGAAAAACACCGTTAAACGTGAGAAAAAATGAGTTCATCATGTGGAAACAGAAGTTTTGTGCTCAGGATGCTCGTCAGAAAAAGCAAAGGAACTTGTATAAGATGTGAGCCTACCGGTGAATGGGTGAATATGTTAATAAATCTGACATAATTAATACTTTCCTATTAAATATTTTGCAAAACTATGAATATGAATCCATAGTTATAATTTCGCTGTGAAGTAAATTGATGAAATAAATCAGATCCATGTAGGTGGAAGAAGTTGATGGTGCACCGTGAAGACTCTTCCTAGGATTCGTCACTCTTGATGTGATCCTTTCTTGTAGAGCGCAAAACTACGGTCACCAGATCAGCAAATTTCTTTTTGCCTCATAAGTAGAGATTCTTGAAAAGACAAAGTTTGGGGACTGCTGAGGGCATCCAAAACAATATTCTGGCGTATCTGCTTCCATAACACGAAGAAGTTTTGCAGGTATACTTCCGCAAACTGGAATAAATCTATAGCCAAGGAAGAATGGGAGGAAGAGAAGCAGTTGCTTTTATTTTTTGAAATTAAAGAGCAGATTTCTGAAGTCTTTTGGAAATTCATAGATGAAATATATTTTAATGCTATACCTTCATTTGTTTACTCAAGAGAAATATTTCTTTGGTATATTTCACAATTTACATTTTTCCATAAGAAATATATCTCTGAAGTATTAATAGGAAATAACGGTTTTGAAATCTGTTCTCATAATTTAATCTAAGTAAGTATAATTAAACAATAGTAGATGGAAACAATGCTAAATGTATGTACAAAATGTTCTTACCTTTGCATCCAACACAATAAATTCCGAATTTTCAGTACTTCCCAAATTGTCGAAGTAATTCTAAGTTTACGAATAGCTTTAAAAGAGTAATATAACGGATTCAAAGATCATTTCTATTTGAATTATCTTTGTAATTTGGGCATTATTTCTTTGTAGGATGACTTGTGTAATAAAATCTGAGCAGTCCCTCCAAATAGGTGTGCCGATATGTTACTTTACGTTCCCCCACTTGCAATTGTTCATTCATGATGTTCATTAATTATCGAGCCGTTCATCATTTAATAAATAACGGTTGCAAAACTTCCTTTTCCAGACATAGATTTCTATTCCTTAATCATTTTATCTCCTATCAGTACTAAGGAATATTCGACATGTTGTCTGGCGAAGTTAACGAGAAGTAACTGTTTCTGTGCCATAGGAAAACAAAGATAGAGAGGCAATGCATTTTAACATTTATCTTTGATGAAATAGGAAAATTCATCAGATTAATAAAAAAGTTTTGCTCTCCTCCATATAAATGTGAATGTTGCCTCATAAGCGTACTTCAAAAGGATGCATTTAAGCTAGTTATACTTTGAGTTCTCCATGTTCTATCCATGTTTGTTATATTCCACTTCATCCGGGGATTGGGGCAGAGCGGTCGAATATGGAGCATTTCTCCTTTTCTATTTCTTCTTCTTTCACTGAGAGGGCATTCTCCTCATCGACAAACGCTCACGCATTTCTCTACGCTTGCTTGCGTGGAGGCGTGGTCTTTTCTCCGGAGAATCCGATCCACTGAGCTCCAGGGACTTCTGAAGGTTCAATTGCGCGTGGACCACACGAATGAACGCGTTCAATCACAGCCCCACTTGCATTCCCTCAACTTGGGCTATTTTTCCTTCGACTCAGCTTCCTCTGTTTCCCTTTATTTCATTGCGTTATAGCCTCAAGTTCGCATTTCTTCCTTTGCATCTGAACTTATCTTTCCTTTTGCTCCCTCCTGCTTCCCATTTTTCTTTTTATGGCTTACATGTTCCTTTTTGTGGCTCGCAGTTTTGTTCGATTCCATGTATTCTCATCAATATATTTTCCTTTCCGAAATTATTCTGTTTCATAGATTCATGATTTTCCTCCTCTAGCGATTCGACTCGAGAAAACACCACCAATGGCTTATGATATCGTTACCAATTCTTTTTCCTAAGTTATCTTTCCTCTTAGAAATATACCTTAACCTTTACGACTTTTGGGGTCAGCGGCACGAGCGGTAAGGGTTCATTGGATGATGAATTATGATTCGAACTAATTAAATATTTTACTATGTATGTATTTTTCTCGATAATAGTAACCAAAATTCCTCTGCTTCACAGATTCAAGATTTTTTCCTTCTTACTGTTAATTTTTCTTAATGCTCCCAATTCGTGGCTTTAAGAATAAACTGTTTAGCTAAATCAATGGTTCCCAAAAAAATTCAGTTCAGTCTCTTACTTACGGTAAATACGCTGTATTGGGGTTTAACTAAGTGGATATGATACGCGGACCCTAAGAAAAGATTAGTAGGCTTCATGATTTGGGATTGGCAGCTGATGGATATCAAAAGGAAAGCAAATACCCGAGTGCTGTGAAAAGAGAAGGTTTGGACTGAAGTATTTAATTGACGGCAGAGGAGATGGCCAGGTTAAATATGGAGAGGAAAGGGAACTTTAAAGAAGGTAATTGACGGTAGAAAGCAAGAGAAAATAGAAAGGGTAAGAAAAACATATGTCCATGACAGAGAGCAGGATGAGTCGTCAATAAATTCTTTTTAAAATTTATTCTTTCATCATATCACTCTGTTTTATTTTCTTCCACCTTCCTCTATAAATCTCCGTCGTCGAAGACATCTTGCTAGATTTCGTGTTGTATTCAGGGCATCAATCCAGAACAGAAACAGAAGAACCGAAAACCGAAGCCGAAATAACCGGAATGAAAACCCTACCTAAACTGAGAATATGAAATTCTCGAACCTGATATTTCTTTCTTTCCGATTTTCAGTTCCCAGATGTAAAGTTTACTTAAAAGTGTTGATGGAAGGTTTACCAAACATGTGTAAATAGGGCTTGAAAATAGCAATTAAGTTTTATTATATATTTTAAGGTAATATAATGTAAATGGAAAAGGCTAGAAATAGTAAAATTTACATTAAGTGGATACTAGTTGCCCCGTGCGAAAATTTCGCAGACGATCAGTAATACTCAATTTCCCCAACCAAATACATTACAGCAACTACTCTAATCACTACAGACGAATACACAAACAATAAGACATGCCCAAAAAATCGTACCTTGATATTCCATGTCAGTGTTAGTTTCGACATACGTCGTTTGTAGCGATAGATTTGTAGAGAGAATTTTCTTTTAGCACTATAATCACGAATAGTACGCGTCATTTATATAACGACGTATATGCATTTTATCCTATACCGAATACCCCAATTCACTTAATGCATTTATTACATCATGAATTTAGACAAAAATAAATAGAATATTCTACTATGGTCGATCTTAAATTTAAATGACCGAGAAGTAATACGATGCAACGTTATTCAAACATACCAAGCGATACTCCTGTGACACAAACATTAACAATCCGGCAATTCTCATGTTTCTGTAGTTGACGTTCTGCTCCCAAAAGATGTAAAGTAGCCGGTTTATTAAACTGTTATAGTTGCGTGCGATACTCCTGTGACACAAACATTAACAATCCGGCAATTCTCATGTTTCTGTAGTTGACGTTCTGCTCCCAAAAGATGTAAAGTAGCCGGTTTATTAAACTGTTATAGTTGCGTGCAATCTTGATTTCTTCGTTTATGGAGTCGATATCTTACTTCCGAGTACTTTTTCAATCATTATAAGACTAAGTATTAAAATCACTTTCTCATTTTTGAAATTGTTTACACTCGTCACTAAGTAAACAAATTTAATCTGTATATAGCAAACCGGGAATTGTTTCGTCCAGTAAAAAACGCGATGATTAAAATGTTAATTTGTTTAACAAATGGTGGATTAAAAATCAACGAAACTCAATGGCCAAATAAAATGCCTTGCGTTTTCATATGAACATATGAACCCAGACAAAATCCCTATTATATTAGAGAACGTGAGAGTATAAATGTTATCGAATGTTTTAAAAATTTTCTTTTAGCAGTATAATCACGAATAGTGCACGTCATCACTATAACGATACATGTATCTTATCCTATTCCGAATACCTAAATTCACTCAATGCATTTATGACTAAATGAATAAGGTAAAGATACAAAATATCACTGCGAGCTTTAGCTAAACTCTGTCGTTATAAAAACCACTTCCTTTTATACCGGCAATGAAGTTTCACTTAAATAACCAAGATAAAAGAACGAAACATACCTTCTGCATCCACGTTATTTATTAATTTTCTATGTTCTTCTCTTCATACATGAAATACAAAAATAACTACAACTCGTCTGCAGTGATCTGATCTGGGAGAGGAGAGCTGGAGGGGAAGCAAAATGTCACACTTTCATATGAATACATTGTGTTACATTGTCAAAGCGCATAGCATTCTCCCCGCATTAAAAGTCTCTCACATCGTTAATGTGGCAAAATAATACATTTTTGTGCTTCGGAGATAGCGATTGGGAATAAAAGCTTGGGCTTTCGTTAAGCTTGTACTACATGCTGGTGAGTAACATACCACATGATAAAACCGTGACGCAAACTTTCATATTCGGCAATGTTTATGTTTCTTTGGCCGTCGTTCTCCCGTAAGATGCAATGTGGTTTGCTTAGTAAACTGCTGTGGATGTGTAGGACATCGAGGTCTTCGTTCATGGAGACTATAATATTAATTACTAACACTGCTTCAATCAATTTATGACCGAAAATGTTATCCGATTACAAAACTTGTTTACACTCGTCACTAAGTAAACAAATTGAATCTGTATATAGCAACCCGGGCCTTTTTTCGTCCACTAAAAAATGAGATGATTAAAATATTATTTCAATTTGTTTAACAAATGGTGCATTTTTGATTTGTCTGACTATTTTTCGCAGGAACCTGACAACTTTTGCCATCAAACGGTCATTCATTTATATATATTGATGGAGTAATAAGGGAGAAAAGTCCCGATCACCAAAAAAGCATGTTTTAAAATAATATATAGATAGATAATGTTACAACATACGGCTGATGGAGCAAAACCGGAAATTGACCGAAATTTTGGTTTTTGCTGAACTGGAGGGAACCGGAATAAAAAAATGTGTTTCGATACCTTTGATGTATCTATGTACATATACATACGTTCATAATAAGCTCAACATATCTCAACACATGAAAATAAACACTTTTCATTATGAAATCGCGAGAGGATGGGGACTTGAAGAGTAACTATTGGTAGAATCATCAACTTTATTCCTTCTTATTTTTTCCGAAAAGTTGATTCGTTTCTCGAATATCTTCCGAGTGATTTTTTCTCGTTTTATCTCCATCATACTTCTCGTTTGCTCCAGTTGTTCCGAGCTGAAATCGGAGATCCTAAAGGTTTTATCTCCCTTTCCGATGATAATGCCCGGAGTTCATTGTTATGGCTTGTTATAATTTTGCGGGTCCTTCGACGGGAAATCGGTCGTGCGGTTATATTGGATGTGATGTGAACCTATAGAAGAGACACTTCCAAACTCCAATCGCTTAATATATTGCTCTGAAAATGCTAAAAACTCGTCGTAGAGGCAGTAAGGGAAGAATTAAAATGTAGGTTAACGGTAAGTTATAACAACTTCTTCGGGGTTTCGAATGTGTTACATAGGAAATGACTCTGAGAAACGATCCTTAGGCACTATAAGAAGGAAGAAGTAAATGTATAAGTGATTATGTTCTACTATGCAAGGTTTAGAGATTGCTATGCTTACAAATTAATAACCGAATTTTAACAGCCAAAATATTTGACTTTACCATACCCTAAACTATACACTTATTTAGTACACCTCACGACATGGTTCGCAACAAGGCTGTATCGTCAAGAGTAAGCAGTCGTGATATCCTGATGATATATCTTGTATCTGCTTTATGTAGGTAAAATATTCAGATGGTTTGAATCTCATCACTACCACCGTTAGTGACAATGAGCTAGGAGAGTAAATAAAGATAAGTAAAATTGTACTTTGTAGACATGGTTAAGATAGTATTCCATAGACATGGTTCAAACTGCATGAACATCACCTTCTCGTTCGAATTTCTTTAATTTTATAGAAGTTAATTTAATTTATGACGTATTTCCTTATATTCAATCAATCTTTTGAAGTTTTTTTCATGCCTATTAAAGTTACTATAGATCTATGGTTGATAAATCTGTAATTGTATTGAATCAAAAAGAAAAAAAATTCTTCATACTTCTCAGTTGTATTTTTAAGAAGTTTATAAGGCGAAACACCGTTTTTCTTGCCCTTAAGAATGTGAAGAATGTCTCTCTTTCTTGATTTTTCTCCATGTGCGGATGCACAGAAGTATTTCTCTTTTCTTATTTTCCCATAACTTGCACTTCTAGTTATATTTCCTTGGAAACTTATTCTTCGGATAATAGAAACCAGTTCGGCTGATTTTCCGATACCCTTTTTCTGTGAAAAAGTTAAGATTTCGACAACTTTGCCTTGGAGTAGTTTGCGATTTCTTTTGAATCCTAATGGTTAGAGGACATGTTGTGGTTTCCATCGCAATGAGAGATGTCTCTCGAGTCAAACTACCTCTCAATACTCGTGGAAGAATTTATTCAGTAAATGGAGCGAGTAAATTGCTTCGTATTTTAAAAGTTTTCCTTTCCGAGGCTCTTTCTGCATTCAAAGTACCTTTTCTTCCATAAACTGTTACTGTTCTAGTTATGTTCCAACGATATGTGGTGGTTATGGTATACCATGATGAGTAACATCAAATAAAACCTCACGGATTGGTTGTGTGTTTGAGCGCGAGACACTCGTAAGTAAATCACCAAGCAAATGTTTGAGTAATTAAGTAAAGGGATCATTAAAATCTCAATGAATCTAATATACTTCAACTTAGTTCTTTCGTGCTTTTGACTAATAAACGAGAACTGTGGACAGTTAAGCTTAATAATTTTCAAATTTTCCTAAAATGACATCCTCTACTGATCATATGCCACTTGCTTAACTTAAAGGATCCCAGCTGTGATGCCAGCTCATTCGGAGGAACTTCCAAAAGAAATGTAAGACTATAGACTATATAAACGTAAGACTATCAGCAAAGTGTACTTATTTTATAAGATTGAATTGGAAATAAATACGACATAAGATCGAAATAATTAATTCCAGAAAAATAAACCGCTAACAATTTTATGTTATTTTTTGTGGGTCGAAACAGAGCAGAATTTTCATTACTCCACGAAATTATTCTGTTTTAACGATAGCTCGTAATGACAGTACTATTCCGATAAACGGGTGGTTTTTTCAATTGAACTTTGGATAAGGATTACATAATGATTAAGATTTATCGTCAGAAAGAGGAAGATAGCAAATATCATTCATCAAGAATCATTAAATACCACTAACCGTTGGATAACAGTTTCATCCTTTATTGTTTTGTAACTTCATTCTATATCTACGAATTGGGCCCTGGAGGTCTACTTCAGCGGAGGGAATACAAAATTTATTTTTCACCTCGTCAACGCTGTCAAAGTAGTGATTTGGATAAAAAAAGGAAGAAATAAAAGATGGGTGCCTGAGTCATCCGTTGAATAACATGCCAAAGCAAATTTCAAAAATTGCTGGATTTCGATTTTTTCGCCGAGCGTTGAAAAGGTATCCTTGAAAATTTATTTATTCCGAAACAACTTGTCAATTCAAATGCCCCATTATCTAACGTGCTTTGCGTTCAGGAGTGGAGATAAGCGCTTTGCTATCGGCGTTCATCTGCATGAGCGGAAATTGAGAATTAAAATTCGTTCTACCTTGCCTCCTCTCAGGAAGAATATATTATGGGCCGAATGATTTCCTCGCTCTTAAAAATTCGTGACTTAACTCTTCGTCGGCATTCACGCCTCCATTCATTTTATATGAAGCTGCCACTTCTTATTTATGGTTTCGAGAAATGACTTTTTTACGTAAGTCACAATTTGCAAAAGTCGGAGAACAAGTTTATACAAAAAAACAAGGTCATCTCGTTCACGCAACGCCTTATCCGGCTAGCTCGCCTGAAAGGTTGGGTAACTTTTAAATTTTTAATGATCATTTCCAGTTTCATGTTTGCCTTCATTATGCGTCTTGCTCTGCGGCGACCAATAGTCGACGAAAAGGAGCTTTGTTTACAGCTCTTTAGGCCTTGAGAAATTGACAAGGTAACTGCTTCAGAATTTCCGATGTGGAAGAATTTAGTAGTGTACACAGGATGGTAAACTCTGCCATCACGAGAGCGCACTTCCCGAATTTCCCTCTGAAATTATTCTTTCCATGGTATTAATAATTACTGAGAAATATGCTTGTCACTTTCTTTCATCGTAATGGAAGCTCTACTACTCAGTTCGTTCAACTTCCTAAAAATGAAGAGCTATTGGGTTCATAGTAGGAAAGTAACAGTCTATGAGATCAGGCTTGACTTGCTTGTGACTAGCCACTGTGGTATAAAAAAATGAGGTTAATTATTTTTCAGGTATTTATTCCTTAAATTTCATCCCTATTTTCCAGATGATTAGTTGTTAGCATGGATTCATTAATCCATGCTAACAACGTCTTTATATAATAAATTCTTTTGTTAATTTTAGCTTTAGGCATTTTCTGAGCAATCAGCATATATATTTTGGAAATAAATCTCAATATATAAATGAAAAATCTATATTTGAAAAATAGAAGAAATGTGCGATTGATTTGATGATTGATGTCATCAGATATTTTGTATATATTTTGAAAGTTTGAATAAAACGAGGAAGTATAAAATATGGAGACAGACATCAGCGGATATCTCATTTCAAAGAAAGATTTCAAGGGTTCATAATACGTTTATATTACATTTTATTGCCTTTCATCCAAATATTTTAATCGAGAACATCGCATAGGAGAACAAAGTATATCCTCTGGAAATGGAAAATAACTGTCAGAATTCCCATTACAAAAAATACTAAAGTTGATCCGGAATATATATTTCCGTTCGACCCAGAGACAATCCCGAAAACTCGCAGAGTTGACGTCTCCCGGAAAGAGACATGGTGGGACATAGGCGAGGTCGGATTCTTCAAGCGAGTAGTTAAAAAGGGCGATTTTATTTCCGATAAATTCTTCGGAAAATATAGGGGGTGGAAGTGATTTGTGCCTACCATCTCTCGGAGACATCAACTAAGTTGCCTCGTGGTCTAGTTGTCACGGAATTATGTCCCTGGCGCCGATGTCTCACCGATGTCTCGAAGAGGAAGGGTTATACAAAGGAAGGAAGGGTTAGGAAACATGGGGGACAAACATGCGAAATCCTTCGGCTCAATCGGACCGTAGATTTAGTGAGGCGATGTATCGAAACGAATGGAAGAAATTTACTCCTCCGCGGATTCCTCCTCCTTTCACCCCCTAATGACTGAGATAGATGCCTCACTTTGGTAAGTAGCCTCCCGCCCTTTATCTTTTTTGTCGCCCGAATGAAATAAGGGTAGACCTCCCCCCTGCGGGAGGGTGAAAAAAATGAAGGTATGAGGCGCCACTGTCGTCCGTAAAACAAACCGATCCTTTTATACGATACTGTTTTGTTTTCCTGCTCATCCGCCGATATTTGAAATTAAAAGCAGCGGGGTCGAGACGGTGGGGGATCCGAAACGCATTCAGGACGAGGGGGTGTTATCGTCTGGAGGCCCGCTTTATATATCTTTTTTTCCCTTGTTTCTCTTTCCTTACGGCATCCTTTGTTATCCCCTCAATCATCCAACCCTTATATCATTTCTTCTTCAACAAGCGAAATCCCACCCGAGAGCCTACTGGGGAAAACTCGGTAAATCTTAATTTCTCTCCTTGCGACTTTTTCGATTCCCTCATGACCAGCCTCCGTGTCCGTTTCCGTTAGAGCCGACCGTCTTTCTCTTTTTTCCCATGCGTTATAAAGGAAGAGGTTATGCGAGGGGGACTAAGTGAAGGTGCGTGTATGAGCGTGCTCCGTCATCAATCAGAGGATGTTCGGAAGCAGATCCGATTGCCGCCCCTTCTCCTTACCTCTTTCCGCTTCCTCTCCCTGTCTTTCATTATACCTTCCCTTCTGCTCAACCCCTTTTCTCCTCATCATCCGGTTCTCCATCGCCGCTTCTTTCCGCTGCAGATAAAAGAAGGGTAAATATGATCGCTTGCGAAAGCTTTGGGTCTTTGCTTCGAATACTGGCTACGCTGGTCTTAAGGCGATTATAATTAAGAAAAGGTCCGGCTTTTGTGATAAAAAGAGGATTTATAATCATCTTTATTTGTCTCTGCCCTTACCTTTGTTTCCTCTTCATTACCGGTGTGTGCTGAAGAATTTTACCCCAATACACAGAACAGGTTGGGATTCTCGTTTTGCGGCACACCAACCAAATTCAATCTTACCTTTGATGTTAAAAATAAAGCTATTTGTAACATATAACGTTGAATTTTCATATGTCATAACCAGTATGGTTAAGATGCTGATTTTCAAAATCTTGACATTCGCGAAGTCATTGTGAAAATGTTCCTTATTAAGATCAGTAATTTTCAATTCGCTCTAAAATATAAGTAATAATTAGTTGACAACCAAAAAATTCCACTTTAATCTACGAGTGACTATTTATTCTAAGAGCTCATCAACCAAAGTTTTAATGATAGTATAAATTTTTCAAAAACTTTCAAGCATCACTAGTACGGTATTGAACTTTTTAACATTTTAGCAATCTTAAAGCGCAGAAAAATTTAAAAACCCTTCGCAAATATTAAAAATTTTGCATCCATACTACCATCAATTATCTTTTGGAATACTTTCTACCTTACACATTTGTGCCGCAGCATATAAAATGAAATACTTTGGTAATTCTCTGGTCTATACCACAAAAGAGGGATTGGGGAGGGGGAAGGGCGATAGGTCTCTCCTTAATGACTTTGTATTCCTAGCAATTTGAATAGGATAAGACGAAGAGCTTCAATTTAAAAGTGTTTCTGAATTTCTCTACGATAACAACACATATATTGCCATTCTTACGACAAAATCGTCTTTTAAAAGTTAATTTCCGATGAGCTCATATGGAAACAGTTTTAGAACCTCCAAAGTTCCTCTGTATTGTAAATCATATTATTTCCTCCTAAATTTTTCGGTTCTTATCTCTAAGTGAAGTGTAGTATTAATGATGATTTTGGTATAATTATCTATTGAAATAGCAGCCTTTGCAGAGGGATCAGGACACTATATGGAGAGATAAATATATTTCTATGGAGGTAAAATTTTGTATAAAGTAACTTTCCGCATAATGAATTTTAACCTGAAACAGCTAATGAAGCAAATAATTAAGATTTCTTTTTGAATGATTTTTTTATATTTAGAAAAAAAATTGTCATTAAACGCGCTATAATACGCAGTTAAATCATGAAGTCGAAGTCACCGAAGATATAATCAATACGCCCTTTCGTCTGCCGTAACTTCCTTCAATTTTGGAAATTTAGTTCCGACGTTCACCCAATCTTCTCATTGTTTACTCTCCACTCATTTTCTATTTCCTTTTTCCTATCCTCTCACTTCACGCTTCATTTCAATCTTTGCTTTCTTAACTTTTCCTCCTCAAAAATTCCCTCCAATATTTTTAGTTTCTTATTTTTCCTTGTTTCCTGTTCACCCTTTCCTTGTTTTATTTCAAACCTTTCAGAAGTTTCTTTCCTTTCCCAATATTATCTCTTTCGAAATATTTTCACTCTTCCGAGAATTTCGTTCGCATCTAAATGTTTTCCTCATTTGATCAGTCAATAATACTCATTCTTTTTCCATATAAATATACTCTCTGAAAAGATATTCATAATACGCTAATCCTGAAAATTTTGAGTAAACAGTTTCGACCTTTTCTTCTTTATTCGACAACGAAGATAATTTGATGAGTTCTGGAACCCATTAAATTAAAATTAATCTTAGATTATAGTTTTTTTTATCATATTTCATTTCTTATATAAATCTTGTTGATTGTCTTCCTAACACCTTTCTATTTTTAACATCAAATGATTTAAATATTCATTATAACGCAAATTATAATCCTTATCTATCAGATTCTTTAATTACGTGAAATTGATTTGAAATAATAAAACTAAATAAAAATAAGACTTACATTGGATACAATAAGGGGAAAACACCTTTGTTTGAATGATCCTATCCATATCTGTTCATGATTCAAGTAATTTATGAATTTTCGTATATGTCTTGATAATTTATTTCCTTGAAACTATGGTACGTTTACAGTAGCATCGTTGGTGTTCTTAATTTTCCTTTGACTTTGTGATACAGAACATGGAGATATATTGATATTAATGAAATAGATCAACAATTTCGAATATTTGGAATCTATGTGGCAAAAACAAGGTCATTTTTTAGAATAAGCAAGTGATATTCTTCAGCTATACTAGTTAGCCTCTTTTCATGGCATTTTATTTCAAAATGTTCATTATTATATCATTAATTTATTGTCGTCAGCAATTATTCTTATTTCACTCGGATATGTGTAAAATCTACTTAGATATTTTGGCTTTTTCTGAAGAGTTTTGGATCTTTCGATATTAATACAATTGTCAAGGGTGATAAATGTTGCGGCATAAGCATTGCGAGCTTTACTGGGATTCTCTCAAAATGTTTTCTGAGATCTAAATAAGACTTTTTTACTCATCCCGTCTTTTACTTCCTTGTCTCATATTTATCCTCAAGCTGCCTTTTCCAACTTGCTCCCTCTCTTCCATTTATTGTCTTCTAAGCCACCCCATTTCCTCTCCTCCAATTTCTTTCTCATTTCCTCTTTCATCACTTTTTGCACCCATTCCCCATTTTCTCCATCTCCTTTATCGGAGATATCGCTCCATCACTTGTCTTTTGTTTCCATCTCTTCCCGTTTCACGTTTTTTTCATTCATTATACCTCCCTCCATTTTGGGTGGACGTATTTTTGTAACAGAGCTCTTTCACGAAGCCAGGGGCATAGTTCGGAGGCATAAGGAATAATATGAGTATTGGACAGTTTTATTTTCATAATCTTTAAATAATAGTGGTGTTCATGCATACTTGGGTTATCATACTTTGATCCGAAGATTCCGGGAATTTGTAGATATCTATAATTCTCTCGGCCAGCATAATCTAACTCATCATCTCAGTTACAATGAAAACATTATAAACAAAATTATTTCACAATGCTCAATTTACGGTTAATTCTAATAATTTTTATTTAATTTGCAATCTTTTAGCTGTAATCAATAGTTTATTGAAAGCTCCTGCGAAAACAGCTGCAGAAATTCATTTCTTGTTCAGGGGTATTTTTTCCTTATTTTTTTCATAATTTTCATTCCTTAGGTTACACATAATAGTGTTTTTCAGATACGATCCAGCTATTTATTAACTTAATTCACAGCAGGATACCTTTATGAAATTTCATTCTACTGAGCGAGTTGATGTACAAATGCCACAAGGATTTAATAGTTATTTATCACTTTGTATCGCTGAAGAATTAACGTCATTCTACAGGAATTCAAAATGGAAGAAATATATTCATGTATCCAGTGGGGGGATTTGAAGAAAACGTAGTTTTTCATGGAATTATTTTTTATTAAAAGAATTGAATCCAATCCTTGCGCAGTATTTACATGTATACAATGTATACCATACATATATACTTGTATATAGAAAGCAGTTTCGAGTGTTGAAATTTAAAAGTTTTCTCAAAACAAACTATTTACAGAAATCAAACATCAATCAATTAATTAGATTATAATAGTTTTTGGTTCATACATTGTATGAATGTTACACCTTGGGGAGTGTAATTGAGTGTAAGATCAATATGGATTATAATCTTTCATTCTGACATCTTTCTAGTATTTTTGGAAGATAAGCAAATTTTCTATAATGTTTTTACTTATGAGCCTTTATCCCTTTCTTGAAACTTCAAATTGTATTTTGTTAGCGGATTTTTTAAAAGTAGAGTTCACATCACATGGTCAAAAGTCTTTATATGTCCCTTTCTTTTGAAGCAGGATGGTAATGGATTTCATTTATAAGTACTATAGTTGTCTGAGAATGTCTAAAAGTAGACGAAATCATTCTCCCGAGGTACATTCACGTAGAAATTACAGAGTTCCTTTATTCCTTAAGTATGGCTCCATTCCACCAAGTCGAGATTGAACATGCTAGATTATTAGGCACCCTAATGCCATAGATTTGGAAAAAAATATCCTTAATAAACTAACATCAATCAATGCGCGAAGTCAAAGGAAGATGAAGTCATGCGAGCCTTCTTTAATCATCGAAGTTATTAACTTTAGAAAAGTCCCAGACTTATTTATTTCTCGGAACAAGATGTACCCAACCAATGGCGCTGTTACTACCAAACATAGGCCCTTATGGGATTTTCTCCCTCATTTTTCTTTCTTTGAGCATCTATATTAAGTGAATGAAAAAGTATGCGTTCCCTCTAGATGGAGCTTTCTTGCAAAGTTATGTCCTCCTGCAGATTATAGGTATTTTGCAAGTTGTAGCGATTTGGATGGCGTTTCTACGGATTAAGTCGATCTGTAACTCTTTTCGCGGAGACGAATTGGCAATATCTTTAATGGAGTTTATTTATCCGCGCGGATTTAAAAGGTACGCGGAAGAAGAAAACTTGAATTCTTTCTCTTGCGGAAAATTATCGGAAGGACCGCCAGATTTATTAGACGGCATAAATAAACCAACTTTATGTACCGAAGGTTTACAGTGTCAAAGTAGGATATTATCCCTCCAATTCCCGCTAAATTCTTGGAGTACTTACGTTGCACTAAAGTTGGCAAGTTCTTCTTCGGCACTGGATGACTGATCGGCAATATCCGTAATGGAATCATCACTTTTAATTATCATCCTAATGATTGATTCTGTTGAATGATATGCGATCCTTTTACTCGCGAGATGTCGATTCTTTCGAGAACTAAGTGCCCCTATTTCCAAGAAGTGCTTAACTCTGATTTGTAGTTCATCTCTAATAAGGTTTTGACTGATGATCAAATGCATCTGTGGTAGTTAAACCTTTTTTTATTTCAGATGACATCAAATTTGTTTTTCACCATATTTTCATCCCTAGAGCAGGGCTATTCATACTTTTTCCTCTTGAAGGTATCATTGATTTAAAAAAATTCTTTTCTGGCAGCATATACGTTGCTAAACTTTATTTAAGAACAGAAACTAATTGTGGGATAATAGTTTTTGATACGAAATTTCTGAAGGTGAGTATAATTTATGGAGCTAAGGTTACATTTCAACCGAAATTCGTCTTTCCTGCTTCGGTAATCAAGCCTTTTTATAGAAATATTGTCAAAAATTTAGGAGACGATGCGATATTGTACGGTATTGGTTAAAGGTAGGAAATCTGGCGTCCGTACTCTGGAAAGGAATAAGTTAAGCTTTAAATTACAATACTAAAAATTCTATATTTGGCATAATCGTCTAAAATTATAATGCACTGCTGATTACGCTTAATAATAAAAACTGCCTCTCAGGCTCTCTATGAGATGCAGTTGCTCGCATTCTTCAAAAGCGGGTGTGTAAAAACAAATTCATTTGATGATATATTCATAAACACTATGTATTTTATCTTCTTCAGTGACAATTGTTAGTTGAGAATTGTTTCATGAAAAAATACGCCACTGTCGCTAACAGAACTGCGGATTTATAATACTACAGTTTATTCCGGGAATACTCGAAAGACTGTTAATATAATAATATTTTGTGGCTGATAAAACTAATATTCTCGTAACAATAATTGACTGCTATTCGTGATATTCGCTTTAATACCAAATAAATAAAGCAATATTCTACGTTTCACTGAATCATAGGCGATTGGGAATTCAAATTCTGGGAAACTGTAAATCGCTAAAAATTTATCTTAGGGACGACCAGACTAAAATATTTTCCTTGTGTCGTGTTTTTCTGCGTATTTGTCAAGCTTGATTATTGAATTTAAATTCAGACAAGTGAATTGTAATTGAAAATTTTCTGAATAACGCGATTGACTACAATTGATGATAAAAAGAATGTAACATGATTCCTTCCCTAAGAAATCCGCCTGTTTTGTACTTACCACAGTACCTGGAAAGAGTGATTACACTTACAGTCCACATGTTTATTTGTTATACTTCATCCGTCACGAGCCTTTTATTCATTTAATCTTATGTGGGATGAATGAAATTGTACCAAGTCTAGCGTACATTATGTAACAGGAAAGACTGGAGATCCCCCCCTTGGATCCCTTGCTGAATCATTCTCATTAAAGAAGTTGTTTATTTTAGAGAAATCAAACATCAGCCGTTGGCCTCTCTTTCCATCATCCTTTTTCTTCTATCCGCTTGAGTAAACTAGCACCATGGGTGTTCTATCCTCTGTGTAATAGGGTCTTATATTTTCAGGCGTCTTCATTATTCGGAGATCAAGCACCACACGAAACAAGGGGTAATATTATGTATGCGTGCAAGAATCTTTTTTAAAGGGATATTTTATTGATATTAATTCAGAATAACAGCTATAGTTTCCATAAAGTAACTTTAAAATACGGAAATATTACTGGAGATGGGGAAAACTAGGATTTGACCCGAGCCTTCATCAAACCTATTCTCTATCACAGTAGTGGCCAACCTTTCTTAAACTACCACCCTTCTTTGTACAGTATCATCTCCCTACCGACCACCATATCCTAATTCAGCGTTTGTGGGATAAATCATAGATTTATAAAAATAATAATGTTTATTAACGTATAAAAACTCCAAAAATGGGTATCTTCGTCAAATTAATATTATAATTAAGTTTTTTGAAATATAGTCTTCTAAAGTATTAAAATATAAAAGGAAGTAAAATTTCATAAAGAAAATATGAGAATTTTGTACATTGATAAGGATGGCGACGACGGTTCTAGTATATACAATAATTTAAGAAGTATGACGAAAATTGAGATAAATAATAAAGTTTTTACCTCGAAGTACTATATATGTAACATGAAAACAAAGAATTAATTAACTTAACAAGAAAAATGAATAATTTAATAAATGATTAAAATTACAAATGAAAAGGATCAAGTACAGTAATTAGGACGCTGGGGACCGGGAATGCTTTTCTCATAGGTACTTACTTTTCTTTACTTAAGAGTACTCGTGCAGTACTTACGGGCATCCATTCCTTTGAGAAACCCTTATTTACTATTTCCTCCTCTGAAATGTAAAGTAAGATACTCATAACACCCTCGAAAGTCTTCTCTAATATATCTTTGAAAAGACCCCTAATACCGTGCAAAAAGGGGATAAAAAGATCTCTTTTAGCTTCGAGAACAGAAATATTTTAGGTTTTCCTGCGGAAGTACTACGAGGGAAAAGAAAAATAAGCGGATCTAAGAGCTGAGTATATTCGGTATGTTTTCCGTACTTCATGGAAAAAAACTTAGTTTTTAGCAACAAAAATCCTATGAATAGCCTTTCTATGGACCTTCCGATACATTTCCTTTTTTATTCATCTTTCGCGAGCATCTTCCGTCTCTGTTTTCATTTCGCTTCCCAAGTCGCCCGCCGTGTCCTCTTGGTGCATTTTATCGTTCTTAGAGTTTTTATTATGGCGTACCTTAAGGCCTGTTTTCTTTTGCGTTTCTTCCGAGTTTTTATTGGCAATCTCTCCCCGGACAGGTTTGTTATTATAAGTTGCACTTAATACTGCGCCGCCGACTGACCCCTGCGAACTTTATAGCTTACGAGCTTTCTTCTCTCTCCCGTTTCTTTTCCATCTTCCGATTTTCTTTCTTTTGTGTCTTACTTTTATTTGGACTTCGTGCGTTTCCTACCGATTTCGTCCTCTAAGGGTGACTTCTTACGATCTTACGTGACACGCTTGAAATCAAATCGGTGTGTATGTTCTAACTTAAGCAGCTGGCTTATGATAGGTCGAATCTTTCTTGGCCCAGGTAAAGTTTCATTGAGTGATCGCGATAATAACCGAAATAAACACAAATCGATTTTGGAATGATAACGTTATCGACCAGTTTATCTTTGAAGCATATTCGGTTTACCGCAACTGATCATCAAGTTGACTTTAAACTTCTAAAAGACATTAATCAATTACCTTATTAAAGAAATACAAATAATTATATCTTAATATATACATATTACGTCATCGATCAGAGACAGGCTAAGGAAAGATTTCATGAAAACCGAAGATCCAAGGTTATAAGTGACATGTCACTTAATGGTAAAAATCCATTTAACCTAAAGATCGTTATTTGATTTAAATTTAATTTATTGAACTTAAAAACTAAAAGTTCCGTTCAGTAAACTCCCGTAAAGAGATTAAATCTAAATTGATTATTCATACTATAATATCAATGATTATTGATCTTTTCTATCTCTTGCAAAGACTCAAAGACTCAAAAATAACGATAATTAAACTAGGTCCAAATGGCCCTTGAATTCAAAGTATCAAACCTTTCATGTGATTTTCAGATAAGATTTACCACAATCCGTCCATTGATAGAATACTAGATACTTGATGCTATCTACTTGATAGAACGAGAATACTTGATTGCAAAAGTTGGACATTTTTTTCCAATATGAAAAAGATTGTCTTATAGGCTAGACAGCGCCGTGTTGAGAATACGGGAGATTCTCTCACAGTATATAATATCTATCGATAGAGCTGGGTGCTAAAATCCTATCGATACCGACTGGGAGGATTAAATAGGGGGCCAAAATCTTCGGGGCCTTAAAAATTCTTCGGTAACTCGAGAAGTGCGATCCTGAAGTTGAATATCAGTCATCTAAATTACTAATTGTAGGTAATACAATAAGAATTGGAAAGGAACTATCAGTTTGGTGAAATTGATACCATTTTCACCGATCTCGAACTTTATTGCTCTCGTCCAGATCACTTACATTAGTCATCGTAAATCGCAAATTTTGTGAAAAATGTCTTTTTAATAATTTTTTTTTTTAAATTTTTGTGAAATTGTGAAAAAATGGTCTTTTTCTTTACTAGTATGGCTTTCTCAAGGTAAAGCCCCCATTCGAAGTGGAAGACCTGTGGGATGAACTCTTCCCTTCACTAATACTGCTAAGTCACTCCGCTATGCAGAACACCCGACAAACTCGACATTGGAGGGATGAAGGATAATAACTTGACCTGCATTGCTTGCCATCGCTGAGAACTTCTGAAGGACGCCATCCAAAGTAGAGGCTTACCAGCAGTTCAGGGCGCATTTAACGAGGGCGAAATTTGCTGTCTCCAACTCGAAAACCTTTGGTATTTCTACCTGCTAACCACCCCTCTGGTGGATTGTCAACATCAGTTGCGTCGACAGCCCTTAAGTAAGTTTTTCGTCGCCTACTCTAGTTTGTTTACGTAGAGCAGTTGGTGATTGAGCATAGCTTTCAGCGGTGAGGGTAAAGGCATTTGACTTAGCACAATTAGGCGTGCACCCGAGGGTATACGAAAGTGAAAAAGCTCGACATAGCTGGGACGAACTGAGGTCTTTTTTACTAAAGGAATGCCTATTTGTGCTAAGTAAACAGTTTCCCTGACCCTTGTGATATCAAGGAAGTTATCCTATCCGTTGCTTTGTAGGCTGGCTACTACTAGCAGTAGGTACTAGTGAGGACTCTGGCGGTGGGGTCGAGAAGCGTAGGTACATCTTATAAATCACAACGAAAACTAATTGCTCCATAGGCAAACGCGTTACCCATTTGATGATATATTAGCCAGTTATCCTTTGCTAATCTGTAATCCAAACAATAACCTTAATTAGTTCTCGGTTATTTGCGCACACAACATGGCCTAAAAATGTGCTGCTCGAAGTTTAGGTTCATCTCAATCTAGTATATTTAATTAAAGATAGAGTAATGGTTAGAAGTAAAAACTTCGTCTCCTAAGGTTTTTGAACGGTTTAACGTTGTAGGATAAGATCGTTTATAAAAGTCATCTTAGAAATCATAGTTGATATTTACTTGCTTACCAATATTGACCGCAAATATGTTGTGCAGTAAAGAGTAATAAATATTTTGTTGGTGCTAAGATTTTACTATCAGTGACAAAAGGGATCCCTGAAGGCGAGGAGTAGCGCCTTCGCTTCTGGTGATAGCGATTCTTGGATCGATTCCCGGTGGAGGCCCATATGTGCGAAATTATACTATTAATAAATATTAATAGTAAATATTACTACCAATGAATAAATAAGTTAGTAGTATATTGAAGAAATATTCTTAGCTATTATTTGTCATCTAAGTCTTACATTGTTTGAGCATGTTAACTTTTTGATTTACATATTTTTTGTTTAGCATCTCATAAATTTTCCAAGGAAAAAATTCAGGAATAGAGTAGATAGTAGTAGGATTTATGGTATAAAATATTATCCTCAGATTTTTTATACGCTTCCCGTACAGGACATCGCTCCAGAAACGGTCTACATTTTCTTCTGTCAAAGACGGAGCGTTTTATGGTCATCATTTCATTCTTTGTTTTCGCTCAATCTTCCTCTCACAGCTTCGCTGTCGCCGAAAAGAACGGATAGCACAAAACGAAAATACGACGAGTGAGGGGGATCTTTTTCATTCGTCTTCTGTATTAATGGCTTATTCTGGTGTCTTATATTTAGGTTGGCGTATACAAATGGAGGGAGATACGCTTCCTTGAGTTATGATTCCTTCCGCACGGATGGACGTTTCTCGAATGTCTCTGGTGAATTTGAAAGAATGTCGTACCCCACTCCTTCCTGTATTACATTTATCCGGAAGAACCTAAGTATATATGATTACTTCTATCAACCGTTGAGTGACCCATTCTAAGATTTTGCTGACGCTTCAGAACATTTGAAAGTGAATTTACTATTGGCCTGAAGTATGAGATCCTTACAAAAGAGAATTCAGAATTAAAACTATGGCATTTTAAAGTAATGAGTGCAAAGAAAGTTCCAAGCGTCGTATTTTTCATATTGATTTTTTCGTAATATTTGTGCAGTTATGCTGATTTTAATATCTGTAGATTACAGTTGAAGAGGTGTGGGTATACGCTGAGCCAAAGGGGTAGTGGCTGGAAGTTAAGGTTTCTTTTATCTAAATTAACCTTAATCTTTAATATAATGTAACTCTTTGACACCAAAAATACTTCGTGATATTGAATTGTCTCATCGCACATATGTAAACGTGAAATAAAACTAAAAGCCCAATACTTGGAGGCTTAGGTTATGAGCTGGGCATCGCACCTGATTATTTTTTGGTTCCAATTTTTGATATGGATCAAGGAAAATTCAAAAACTGCTTCGACTATCGGTTCGACGTCTATCAAAGTCGAGCCGGTAGAAGCCCTTCTTTTTCGCTTCGTTCATTGTGTAGATAGCATTACATTAAATTTTAGAAAAAAACATAGTAGTAGTTGTAAGTGGTGATAATACATGTTTAGATCATCTTTCTCCAATTACACTTAAGTAAAAGTGCAATATCGGGAATCAAAAGTCTGAACGGAATAAATAAAAGTTTCCAGTATCGGCCCAAGAATTCTAAATTTGCTGGTTTTCACTCCGGACAAATAACGTTTTATTGGGTTTCAAATTTCGGTTTGGTACTGGTTCTATGACTTGCTTCCAATATGAATGAGTAATGTCACATAGTAAACTAAATAAATTAAATTAATGTAATAAAATAAATAAATTAAAATAAGAAGGCACGGCGATTGAAATTGACATGAACAGCAGAAAAATCTACATAAAGTTTCTAACACTTTTAGTGGTTGGGAATTATAAAGAAATTAATGAGATTCTAAAGTCCTCTGTCTAGCATTACTTAAGCGTACATTCTATATTTGATTTATCAAATATTTAGGAAAGTAATTCGCCATAATATACTTGAAAGTTTTCATAAATGTTGTAGTCGCTGTCTGCTTATACACCGATATCAATAACAATCCGTTATTTTCATGCAATTTAATGGAGGTTACCGAAAATGTTATAGCTAATATACGTCCAAAAGTACCAAATACGAGCACTGAAATATCTGTTAATACTTCAGTCTTCAAAATACATAATATTTTAATACTTACAGACCCTCGAACAGAAATACCCCGTGCGTTTATTTTTCACGTTCAAACTCTTCCCACTTTCACATTTCAGCAAAAATCCTCTACTTTAACGCAGTTTATAGCGTAGAGAAAAATACGAGACTTAACTGATAATAGCTCGAAGCATTTGGGTAATAATTCGGTAAAAAACGGATTATAATTTGAAATATGCATCCACGGCACATCCTAAATTTAAAGAGGGAGGATTTTTCCTTTGAAGAGGAGGAAAAATCGACCAGCGAGGGTATATTTTTGTAACAATTCACCGTCCTTTCTCTGGAATGCCTTTTCAGGGAAAAACGGCGCGGTCAAATACATGGAATTCGCTGGAAGTTATTAATTTCTAATAATTGCCGGAACCTGTTCCATGAATTTTCAATTCAATTAGAGATTCAATAACCGTAATTCCCTGTTGCTTCCCTTTCGGACGCTTCTGGAATTGGGGGACGTTGAATATTCATTGTGAATGTTTTGGAAGAACTTAATTCGAATATGTGGGTAGTCGTATTGGTATGTTGGTGTTACTCTATGGTTGATGTCATTTGAAACGTCTGTTCCGGGAATTAAATTCTCGTGGACGCATGTAAAAGTCACTAATTAAGACACACTTGGGGTTGATGGTTTCTTCGAGCATGAAAATCTTTTCTATTATAGGGAATCGGATATACATACTTATCAAGGGTTTTTTTTATAGAAATCACATTTGCGATCTGGAGAAGGTTTTCATTAAAATTAAGAGATATTTAAAATTATATTTTATCCTGAGAAGGAAAGAGATGAACATGGCTTGATGTGGCGTACATTGGAGAAAAAACGAGCGTTGAAAAAAACAGAAATTTTGTTATGACTGGGGTCAGGATAACCTAATTCCCTTATCGCCATATTATATTTTAAATCTAATTATTCAATTTCAATTTTAATCTTAAATGCTTATTTTAATCCCTGAAGGTAAACAAGAGTGAATTATCGCGACATGATTGGGACTCGAACCCAGGTCTCTCAATTTCTGTACCATTCAGCAAGTCTATTTATCATTCAATTTTAAAGCAAACGATTCCTCGTGTATTGTTAAACATATTTTCTTCATCCACGAATTTTAATGATGTTAACAGATGTCGAAATGATTTCCTTCGGAAGAAAATAATGGAAATTCACATCTGAGAAGAAGTACGACTCAACAATTTTCCATTTGAATTTCAATTTTTGAACTTCCTCATCCAGGCAAATTAAATATAAAATTAAATATAATGGACCACTATAGAATTTTACTCTCTCTAATTTTTTTCCAATTTACGTTTTACTGTGATTCATGCAGACAATCTATTAATGTAAAATTATTGATAATTGTTCGGTAAACAGATGTACGTGATGATACACTTTGTTCACTTTTGTTTAATCTTTGAAGTTATAGCATGTTGTCAAACGTAAAATTAATCGAAGTAATCAAAGTCACGCTCGCTCTGTCCTCCCTGTTATTAACGTGGAATGCCAAATCATTTTGCGTGTACCAAATGTTTACTTATCACTATGTCGCACTATTTTGCGATTGTCGGTTGTTTGCGTTGCAAATGAACGGGGAACGATATCTATGTTTCCCTGTCATTAATTTCAATGTTTACGCCTCTTTTGCAAGCCATCGGCTAGATCGTGACTTCGTTTTCTTTGTGTTAGTACTCTTTGGCCATTGATTATTATTTCTCTTTATTTGCAATTTGTCACGCGCCCTTTTCTTTATTTGCGCTGTCCATTTTTAGAGCATTTATTTAGTTTTCGTGCCGTTTCATCCAGCCTGTTTGTTGACCTTCGTTTCCTCTTTGTTTCACTTCTTCGGGAAGGTCGTCGGATGTGTTTTGTTTCGAGTTTGGGATCGTTTGTTAATGGCTCCATCTTTCGAAAGAATTTAATTAGTCCGGAGAAACTGTCGTTCTCTGCTTTCGTTTGCGCCTCTCCTGTTTCGTGTTTGCCGAATTGGATCAATAAATTGTTTCTCTACGAACTTCTTGGCGGTTCCTCTCGTGCTTCGCTCCTAACACTTTTTCCTGTTATTTCTACGAATTAGTGTACACCCAAAGGCTACATTCCGGGGATCCGGCGACTCTTACAAAATACTTAATCCTCGTTCTCGAGGATAAGACTGATTTTGAGGATTTTTTAACAATTTGAGAATTTTTTAAATATTGAGGATTTTTTAAGCATTTGAGTATTTTTTAACAATTTAAGAATTTTTTTAAAATTTTGAATATTTTCAAATATTTGTTAAACAACTGAAATAATTGGATAATTTGCTGAGAATTGCCTACATATTAACTTTGTTATGATAGAGAGATTGTTTTCGGTCAATTCAATCTAGCGTTAATTGATGTCCTTTTTTATATAATCATAATTAACCTCTGTACCCAAATTTAATTAATTTACTCTGCAAATGAAAAATATAATTGAGCATTGGGAAACGTTTCAAATATTAGAGAATTGAAAATTGAAGATAATTTGGTATTCATGATGCTGCTCTGAGATCCAATAAATAAAGAAGAGGAAATGAAAACAGTGTAAAAATTCATTGATGTGGAAAGCTCCAGAATGGAAGAACGTGAAGATACAATCATTTGAAAAAATTCTTGGAAGGAAATTGCCCCCTATATATGAATACTGCATTATACTTATATGAAATTATAATGAGTCATAGTACATACATACAATCAGATCTTTAACTGTAAATTTTCTCTGCCAGGAACAGAAGCGCTGTATAATTGATATCGATTAGTGATGTTGACTGAACTAGGATAATCTATCTTTACGTATAAATGAGAATAAGTTTTTCAAATTCTGTTGAATTGTCTCTGTAAATCTAAGACGTCATTTCGGTAGAATTTTGTTTAAAATACTTACATCTTTATTCCCAAGCAATAATAGCAACAAAAACTACTATTTTAATTGCTTATGACGTTAAGAGCCCCCACAAATACTTTATGTTATGAAATATAGATAACATCTCAACTATGTCACTTTTAACAAGTGTAATTATGATAGCAGTTGCTTTTACTGATAATTTTGAAACGAATTTGTTAAGGAGTGAGAGGTGGAAAAAATCAATTAAATTCTTCAAAAACTGCAAGAAGATGGTTAAAGGAATTTATCTTTAACTGAGCAATTTGTCTAGAAAGCTAATTCTAAAATCTTTTGAGATACATCTTTCTTACAATTAGATAAAATTCGCAAGGATCATTCTGGATAGGTTTATTCTAAAAGCAGGAAATCAAAAATACTAACTCCTGCCTGAAACATCAAGGGCACTATAGAGCTTTCAGTATATCCTTTTATGCGAATCAAATCTTCGGACGGCTCAATACATAATGAAGTTTTCCTTGAGGAAAAAATCATGGATCTCTAGCCATTTGCATCCGCTTGGTGGCAGTATAAAATCTCATCCTCAATTCTATGAGAAACAGACTTTGATTTAAATAATGTTATTATTTTATTGATTCGACTTATGATATACATAAAAACGTATTTTTTGGCGGAATTGGGACTGGGCAGTCCCATCTTACATTTAATCAATAATACAAATAAAAATACAAGTAAAATACAATACAAATGAAAATACAAGTAAAATACAATACAAATGAAAATACAATGAAAGACAATAAAAATGGAAGTAAAAGTACAAGTAAGATACAAATAAAAGTACAAGTGAAATACAAATACAAATGGATACATACTTTGCAAATGTCTTTTCCTTCTTAGTAATTTTTTAAATTTGTGAATTTAATCAAAGTATCTATGTTTCAAAGGAAGATTTAAATTTTTAGTTTTTAATTTACAGAAGAACCAGACGACTATTAACGTAACGATTATTTATATAACTTCATATGAAAATGAAGAATCGGTGTATATGTATCGCAATCTATAGCAGTTATCTACCGGTTATCAGAGGGAGAGACTACTACCATCACTACTGATTTCCCGTATCCTACCAATACTTCACTCTCATATTAAAATTTTACTGAGCCAAGTATTTCAATTCCTCAATGAAAACTGAGCGCACTTTATTTTATACCGCATTAACGAAATGAATATAATCAATAAATCAAATCAATAATGTTGAAGCCAGTATTTTATTTTCTCCCTTTATAATCAGCCCACCATTTCATCAAATGCGACAAAGGTTGCGAAATATAAAGCAAAATCATTTCAGTAGAGTAACGTTCAAATCCTGAAGAGGAAGTCCCAGAATACGGCGTCAAGCTAATTCCCTTGAAAACCGATTTTTACGCTCTTATCTCACCCGTGCATTAGCTAGTGGGGTCAATTCGGCCGGTTCTAAAATAGACGTTTTCCGCCTTATGGACCTCTTTTGCTAAAATTTTACAACTGTCGGGGGCAATGCATGTGGGACCCACGACGGCTATCGATCAACTAGGTTAAGCTGCTCGTTTCCCGAGAATAGAATCCTATTTCCTTGCGTAGTCGTATTTCTTTTAGCAAAATTTTTCTGCGGACAGAGAGATTTGCCGCAGAAAAGCGAAGCGGCATCAACCGAAATGGATGCCCTCAGACGGACATGACCTCGCACAACGACCCCTTTAAGTGGTTCCCTCGGTCGAATACCCTTCAAACAAATTGGCACATTTTAAGATCCACGTCATCCTTGGGGATTTCGCTCGGACTTTGCGTCTGGTGGATGAGCAAGTCTGTGGAAAAAAGTTAATGTCAAATGACCGCGAGAGGAAAATGGACAATAAGAGAGAGCTCTCGGGCGGACGAAGCTTTTCGCAGAGCATTCCTCGGCATTGTGGTAATAAAAAAATGAATGAAATGAAGGGAAAAGAGGCTATTTCGACAGCGGGCGAAAGGTTAGATAGTTGGAAAGGTTATTAGTGAGTTAAATATATCATCATCTTTTGGTATTTTTCTATCCTTTGTTCTTTGGCACCTATTTTCAACATTAATCGTATTCTTAGATTTGCTTTTCACAGGAACGCATTTCACATATTCCCTTTTAAATGCAAAAATGTAGCTTTAAAAGATACAGAGAATTTTATATAAATTTTATCGTATAGCCGTTGATATTAGTAATTTATTTTACCCTATTTAATAGGGTTGAATAACTAATTAGAACTACATACATTTTTCTGGTAATATAAGATAGCTTACGCTTGATCTAAACAGAACATTCATAGCAGAAAAATAATTTAATTTAATTTAGTTAATTTATTATTTTAGGTATTTTATTTTATGTAACATTTAATTCATTTTTCCCTGTTTTGTGGATGTTGTCCCCTCGTATAAATCTTCCTTAAGATCGCATCACTCTCTTTGAGTAGGAAAAAGGGATTTTAAAAATGAAATTCATTCGGCAGAGGTGAATTTTTCCTCAAATTTCCCTTTATATGAATTGTATTGGACTAAAAAGTTGACGATTCCAGCGATATCCTGATAAGTGTTGAGTATATTCGTTCTTATTCAGCTCATTTCTAAAACCTTTTAATATTTGATTTTTCGGACGAGCATCTCTATCCTCATTTTAATCCATTTTTAGAGAGACAGATTATTATATATGATGAGTTTCTATTGAACTCATCATTCGAGGCAGATATATCGTTCCATTTGCTCTGCCCAATTGTTATACAAAAGGAAATTATTTTCTTTAGATTGCTGTAAGAGCGATAGACGGTAAATGCGGTCTCTGAACTTCAAATTTTGCTATTTTTATATTTTATACATATACATATTTTTACATTTTATCAATTACTTACTAAGCTTGTATAGATTTTGGTTTATCTATCAGTTATTATATAAAGTTTATAAATTAGTCCATTAAGGTTGTATGTCGAAGTTTCCTGTCTGAGTTTTTCCTTTCGATGAATATAAATTTGGAATTTTAACTTGTGATCATAAAATTAAAAAGATACTACAATGTTTTTCTCAATACAGCTGAATAGAAGGTTCTTACGATAAAATTTTAGCTTATGATCAAAACATTACGTGGCAAATGTAAGAAAGCTTAAAGCCACAGTGGAGTAGAAATGTTTTGCAACAGTTAGAAGTATAGCAAATGAATTTAAAATATGCTAACACTAATCGATAAGGACATTTAATCCTTAAGTCATCGGGAGGTGCAGCTAGATTTCCGCCGGGTCACTTAAAAGAACCCCGTTAGCAACCGGCAACATCTGCATTATTAGAAAACCCCTTCCTCACTGCACCAAAGTCCCATTTCTTATGAATAAAGATATATTTCCTTATAAATTAGGTGTGAACTATATAATTTGTATCCAGAATAGTTAAATCGTAATTGGCGTGATTCTGAAACTACTATATATGAAATACCTTTTCACAGTCATTAGTGCTACTTATTTCTCAACATTAATTGCTACTAATATTCTCGTTGATGGAGGGATAGGAGAAATGAAATCATGCGCATGAACGGTGCTTCTAAAATGGAAAGGATGAAAGTATTATGGTGGCTTTAAGTTTTCACCCGATAAACCTCAGGATTATCGACTACCTCAGCCTTCGCTTTGAACAGCCTGACAATATGATTCACCGTGAAGAAATGCGGTAATATCTTCTTTCACAGCAGTTTAAATCGATTCGTAACTCCGAAACTCATACTCGTTCATTAAGACACCAATATATCCGAATCCGAAAACTTGAGAGGTGAAATTTCCTTTGGGTCAAACACATTTATGTCCTCGATTTGAAAGGATCATAAGCGGAGGCACGGCAAAAGGAGCAGCTATTCGAAGCCTATGATTTGGTTTGATAACTCTCGCAGCGCGCGCAACCACTCGCATGAGATAATCTCAAGTCTATCGAATTGGAAATCTCGCAACACAGGGCAAAAGAGAAGTCCACTCTATATGAGAGGAAGATCAACGCATTTCCTCACCTCTGAGGTATCCAAAGGGACAAAGGATAAAGTGGGAGGCACGATATTCGCCTGCAGCAAGGGCAATGCCCGTGGGCGACCTCTATGCTTCAATGCTGCCCTCTAAAAATAAAAAGAACGCCTCTTTCCATTCTCTCGCGATACAGATTCAATTTATACTCGGTGGAAAGGTGCCGCTATCGAAAACCTCAATGGAGGGAGGCGTAAATGAAATATCCCTTTGTATCTCCTTTTCTCCCAATGGGTCGATTTTTTCGCGAACGTGACAAATAAGGAAATTTTGCAGTGGTAAATACGGTCTGGCCTCGAGATTTTGATGGATTTTCAAAGGTACTTGGTGTAGTTTAAAGCCGAAAAGTGCTGGAGAATGTGATGGTCGCGTGCTTTCTGTGACATTTCTTCGACTCACTTCGCGTTTTCTTTAAAATTGTACCTATAATTCATCCATTTTCCTTAATTGTCTCCATATTTCGAAGTGGTAAGCTTCAAATTATTATGTCCCCTAAATAATCGTGGTCATTCCTGGCATTTAATTGAGTTTTCATTGCGCTCAGACTTGAGAAAATAAATCTATGCACTGCATAACACTTCAGCCGCAATATTTTCCTTACTGTGTTTAAGCTTTCTATTAAAGAGAGAGAGAGTTACTTTCTAAATTCATTTTACTTAAAAAGATAAACTTCCCACGTCGCTACCAAATCTCTATTCCTGGTATAGGTTTTGATAAGAAAGAATTTCAAAATCAGGAATTCAATTACACGTTAATAAGCGTTGCTACGGAAAATGATTATCAGGCGGAAAATCAATCACAAAATTAATTATTGAAATAACGTGCCTAGATTATTATAACTGAGTAAACAACTTTAGATTATATTTTAACAAGCATCAAGTTGATGCAGCTTTAAAATTTGAGGCAGAAAATTTCACTTCGGAACTTTAATTCTTTAAATTCATCTCGTTAACCTTAAGGATTCGCTGTTACGCAAAAGTTATCTTTCCTCATTCTTGTATTTTACATTTTGTTCAAACTCGAAAAATCATCAACCTAGAATTACAAAATATATCTGAAAAGTATGAAATATGATTTCTTTTCTTCGTTGGTCTAAAGATTATTTTAGGGAGAATAGAAAAGAGTATCCTTTAAATAGTAAAGATGAAATAAATATGAAGACCCGGTAGACCTTTGGTATTGTGAGCATTTGGAAGGTTGAATATTGAGCATAAAGGTCCACTGAATATGAAGAAAAAATGCGTTATAACATTTTAATATTTTAGTAAAGAATGTCAGGTATTTGTATGATTTTTGAATTTCATTTTTGAATAGTACATGAATTTCACTTAGAAGCGTGTATTGGAATTCAGAAGCCAATCAAACGAAGCGTTGTAAATAACTAGCTCGAAAAATCGATCATTCATTCCGTCAACGTAGTCGCTATTCTAGTCTAAGCGATTTGATCGAATCAAATGATAGCAAATAGGAAAAACGTCAGAATGTCTCCTAGCAAAAATTGGAAAGTGGCGTGATATATTTTAATGAAATGCCAATTTTCCCTGGAATCTTTTCTTTTGCTTTGTATTTCGATATGAAAAGTCATGCTGGAAATTAGCAACGTCAAATATAGACGAAAAACTGCGTTTAAAATGTAGATTTATCTCTCGTTTATTTATTTCATTATATTATCTCTGAAAGATTAAGAGTCATTATATTGAATGACTAGTAACATATAAATAAGGCTTTTCAAGTAGATATCAATAATACTACTAAAATAAAGAAGTAAGTATCACTATTAATGAAAGGTGTAGGGCCGAGAGAATCATAAAAATAAACAATTGAAAGGAAATTTTTGGAGCAAGAAAGAAAAAAAAAATATTTGTATGTTAATCACATCTCAGATTAGGTATTATTCGGATTTGTCAGATTAATCTAATGAAGTGAAATACAGAAATCGCATGATTCATTTATCTGCATTGCGTCTTATACTTTAAGATAATTGTTCAGTGAAAGAAGGCGATTTCTGTATTACTGAAGTTGTACTAAGTTATAAAGAAAATTCAACCTTGATCCTGAAAACCGAAAAATCATTAGTACTGCCCTAAAATATATAATGCATTCTTCATGATGAGATAATTAATTTAGAAAGTTTCATCTAAATTGAGGAATGATAATGGACGGGGGTTTCTATGAATCCTCATCTAAGTTCATTATTTTCCTTTAGAGGAGGAAAGACTTCAAGATACATATATTTGAGATAAGCAACGAGTCTTTAATGTTTATTTTTAGTTATATTAGGATATATATCGTATCCTAAGCTTGGAAAAATTCACCAGGCGTCATGAATGTGGCAAATAAGTTATATTCTCCATGACTAAAATCAAAAATGCTTTACACTTTTTCCCATTTAATGCTACAATGTATAAATGTATATGATTTTCTTCACTTATTTAAACGATGGAAGCGAAAATAAATCCCACATATTTTGTAATGCAGACACCTTTTGTTAGCTGACAATAAATTACTTTCCAACGCTCATTATTCATAATCCTTCCCCTTATATCTATATTTTGAGTATTCAGGAAAAGGCCTATTCGAAAAATGAATGAGGATTGCCAGGCAAAATAAGGGGGGAGGTATTTCTTGTTCTTCCCTCTATGAGCCGGCAGACGTCCACGTTATGACCTTATGAAATACGTCGACAAAAATAGACTGGAAGCCGCCTTTCGACGTTTGGTAGAGAATGTACACTATATGCTTGATTTTATTCACGGGAATATTGCTCATTTAGAATGTAAAGAGAAAATTACATCATCACAAAGAGAAATATTCGCAGATAATAAAGATAATACATAGTTTAGCAACATTATGGGTAAAAGATAAGTAACAATAAATAAAATGAGATTGAAGTATTACAATTACAATATGTCACGTTTGCAAATACTAATTGAAACTTACATAGGCCATAACATTAATAACTATATAGAGCTTTGTATGAGTTCTTGGAAGGAATGAGGTTTATCAGGGCATATGAGGAATGGGGTACTTTGCCTTTCCTTTCCTCACTGAGCCAGGATTTTACATGTGTCAACATTAAGTAGAACAATGAAACTATAGAAAACATATTAATATCTTTCAAGGGGGCAATAGATTGAAAATCACTCATTCCTTAGAAGATTTCATTGTATCACAGCATGCCCAAGATATTATAAGTAATAGTCAGTAGAAAATTGGGGATACATTTTCTCTGTTAAATTCAAAAAGACATTTACAAATATTATGACATATGAATAGAATCGAATTTAAATTAAATACATCCCGTTGAGTCAAACCAGTTTACAAATTATGGGAGCGATAATGCAATAAACTGTTTGTACTATGGAAAAAGTTGGTTTCGTTGAGAAAATTGAATATAATGCTAATTGTAAATATGTGATATTTTTGACACTATACATAGAGGAATCGAGGATTAATCATTAATCTTTTAGTACAGAAATATTCTTGTTGCATACCCCAATTTTGTTCTTGGAAGTGACAATATGATATATAATGAGATATGAGTGATTCTTGATCATTATAATAATCTCAACCATTTTCAATGGTTATTAAGAAAAACTTTATGCTGCTGTAGATTTTCATGGACACATTCCACTCAAATGAGACTAGCTTGTTTAGGAAAATAACAGATACTATCTCATCCCTCATAATGCCTGTCAAGACTTGTTTTATCTCCAAAGAATCACTTAAATTTTGATGGAAGGTCAAACTGAAGGTGAAGGGTGAATGTTCACAATTAAATTCATATTTATACACTCTGCCCATTACCTTACATAATCCAACCCTGATCGCAATTGAAATCGATCAGAATACTTTTATATCTCCTTGTTACACTAATCGTACTTACTTTCCTAACCTACCATATATAATGCCGGATTAATATGTAGAAATACACGATGATCCCAAATCCATTAATCTCCAACCAGAAATCCATCCATTTTGGTTGCGTTGGCATCTCAACACTGCTGAGTTATAGACATGGAATTTTGCAGATATGCGTTCACACCTGCCCTCATAAGAACTTCAAAAAGTGAAATAAATATTCAATCGAAGACTGTTCTTAATACTTCACTTACACGCACTCTTAGAAAAATCACCGTAGTAAATAAATGTTTCTAATGCACGAACACATTTGTCATGATATTCCACACTCACAGCACATGTTAAACATAAAATGCTATTGATTCAACGACAGATAACTTTGCCTCAAGACTTCTAAAACTTACCGATGACAAATGATTAAGATTAGGACTTCATAAAAGCATGGGCAATCTCTTCTTTAGGATGTCACTTCCTCTTAGCGTTTGTCCGCGTTTTCAAAAGGAATTATGGTATACAGAAGACGAACGAAACTTGTTCGTAATTCCATGTGACCTTCGTTCTCCTAAGTTCTTTGTGTGGCTCAGTGGATAGTCTTAAGATGGTGCAATCTACATTTTCCTGCAGATTTGAAATATAACCAAGAGTGAAGTGGAAGTTTTGCAGTGTGATTTCAGCGTTACATTTTGTAATTCTTTTGAAAAAAGTATAGGTATAGAAGAGAAGGATTACTATGCAGTGCATTACTTTGTGCAAGTGTGGAGTGCTTGTGATGTTGACGTTTACACGAATTGTTTGATATCGTTTGTATGTTAGAAGCTAATAAGTCTAAGGAAGGGCTTATAAAATTTTGAGAAGCTATTGGAAGAATTTCTTCGCAATTGGACAATTGACGTCAGCTTTACATGCATCTGGTGAGTCAAAAAGTATTTGTGTATCCAGACGACATGTAAAAAGTGCTAAATAGTTTACTTCATTTATAAACTTGGGGATCATAAACAAAGTTTAGTAATGAATACGCAGAGCAATGCAGTGCAGCATTAACAGCAATGGGACTTTTCTGGATCCTCTGGAAAAAAACATGTCATATCCGTTTTCTTCTGTGGTCGCTTCACTTCTTTAATTTTATCATACACTTTCAGCCCTTCTAATCCATTTGGGCTGTCTGTTTAGGTTTTTCATCCGGTATAAATACTTTTACACTGCTTCAATAATATCACATGAAATTTTAATCATGTAGAATATAAAGAGACAGATCGAAGGATATCGATGACGACGTCAAAAAGTTATGATTAATCTCCAATGCCGTTTCTTAATAATCACTCGTGAAATGATCAGGTTTAAACAATGTTTAAATCATATATTGTGTTAATTACAATTTATTCGAGAAAATATAACTATTTGAATTTTATTGACATTTATAAAATCGCATTATCAGTTACGTTAATCATATCAGTAGGAACATCTAAAATACAATAATTTTATATATTAATGACACGAAACTATTGTCTTAACTATTTTTCAGTTCCATGCCGTTGTTTCATGAATTGCATAATTAAAATTCCTTCCTTTTCGCGTAATGTAACGAATGTATGTACGTTGCACATACGTCATAATTACGTCACACTCGGAACTATCACCAATTTTACGTCGAGCTTAATTGCAAAATTGTAGAAGAACGTAATTTTTACCATAAATTTAAAATTAAATTCCAACTTGTTTTAGATTAATAAAAAAATAATTTAAAGCTGATTAATTAATACGAAAACAGTGACAACTTTCTACGCCAGGGGGATAAGAGGGGGGGTGACAGAAAAAGTAACGGCGGCGACCAATCAGATCTCACCATTTTGATTCAACTGTAGATTTTTGCGCCAAAACCGTTGTTACCTTGAAGACATCACCGTGTAAAGACGTATTGAAGAAGTTTCGAGAAGACCGAAAAAATTTTGAATTTCTCGGAGATAATAGATTTGAAACTCCGTCATCAGGAAGCATAATTTAAGTTTAGTGGTACAAATTTGCGATATTCAATTTTCTTTCATGATTATTTCATTATTAATTTATTAAATTAAGGGAGAGAAAGACGATATATGACGTGGGACCTCACAAGGATTTTTTTTAGTTCAGGTGAGTAATATAAATTAATCATGTTTAAATGACTTGTAAAAATTCAACGTTTAGAGCTTTAGCCAATTTCATGAGCTGTTATTTCTTATATATGTAACTATTGTCAGAACGTGATGCTAAGAATACATTAAACCGCGACCTACAATATTTTTTATTATCTAAGAATCATTTTTCAAAAACACTCATCCTTTAAATGATCATCAGAAGTCTTATAATTGAAAAATGAATTGCAGTCTGTTCTTATCCCATTTCTGATCTATGAAGATATTTTAGATAAAAAGCCTCGAGTCTCACATATTGAAGAAGCTATCTGCAGAAAGTCAAAAACTATGCTTTGAAACTTTTCCGCATCCGGTTTTAATGTTCAAAAATTTTATTATGATGATTAGATCCAGAATTTTTCTGTTTTATTTTTCTATTTATATACCTCTCAGCCAACTGGTATTTCAACTCAAGTTTACGTTTAAATTTCAAGTTTCACCTTGCGATTAGTTATTCATTATTTCTGTATCTTAAATGCGATTCCAATTATAGCTGAACCTGTATTTTAGATTTAATTTCCATTGCCAACTAATTATCATTATTATTATTATTAGAATGTTTTCATATGATAGGGCTACTACTTAGATTTATTGATCAGGAAGAGTTTCTTAAGTCTCAACAAAAAGTTTAAGTTTCACCATAAAGTAGAAATATCAAACTACTATCCAGTAGAACGTATTGCGTTAGTAATATTTTAGCAACATTTTTGAGATTATGAGTTGACTTTTAAACCGAATATGTAACGGATTTAGGATTTGAAATTAGGATCAGCTTTTAGAATTTTAATCCCTTTTCGAATAATCGATTTACTCAAAAGATACATCAGAGTTTTTGAATTTAAGTTCTCAATAATTTGCATTCTCACTAAACTGCGTTTACCTTCAACGGATGGCTATCAATAAGGATGTTATTAAGAAGCTTATCAGTGATACCCAGATGTTGGGGTAAAAACATATTCGAATGGATTTACCTCGAATATCACCGATATTTGGGGTATATACATTAGAAAGTGTTTTTCGTAAAATTTTGGAAACAGTTTCTATACTCATTTCAGTTCAAAATTTACTCTATCTATACCAGGTGTTAGAAGAATAATCATTTTTCTTAATGACTTTCGTATTTATTAATTATTCGAACAAAATATGAAACAAATTTACCGTAATGTGAATGTGGAATAGGGTATATATATTACAAAGCAAAACAAAACTGTAACAAGAATCATTTTCATTGTCAACTGCTTGAAACTCTATTATATATACACAATTCTTTATACACCAGATTATATTTACTACTCAACAACGAATTAATTTGGTATATTATTTTTCAGATTGTTTCTTCCCTTCCTTCTCCGCACCTTCTTACTTCAGAGTAGTTCCATGGTGTGATCGTGAAAGGACATTCAAGAAGTGGTCAACCAAAGAATAACAAGTGGTGAGTTTTTCAAGAACATAAATAATCGCTATTATAAGAGATTATTTTGATTTAGAAAATCTGAGTCCGGTAGATGAGGGTGGAATTAAAATCGGTTGAAAGTAACAGTGGCCTTGGTCTTTTCTGACTCTCATCTCACCAGCCTTGGTGGCCAAGTGGTTATCGTTCTTACACCATCCCTCCCGACCCCAAGGTCCCGGGTTCGAATCCTAGCTGATCACATTTTTCCGATCAATGAATGCTTGCTTTTGTTTGAGAATATTTGCCTTCCTTGCCTAATGATGCAAATTGCAAAGAAGGCGAAACGGTCAAGACGGGAAACTTGAAGCATAAAAATGATATCCTGACAGCGAGGTAAATCTTTCTAAATTCTATATTTGCTAAAATTTTTTCAATCCCATTTATTTCCCTTTATAACATGAAACGGCATTATTGAATGGATTTTAATGATAGGTAATTTAGATAGCGTTCTTTTTTTCATGAATACCCGATTATTTTATAACCGGCAGAGTAAAGGACATTTATGAGTTCAGTTTTCAAATACAGTTACTGAATTTCAACTAACTGTGCTCATCATTAAGATATAAATATACAGTTAAAGTTAAATATAACTATTTAAGGAACTAAAAGTGCGTTATCAATTTGCTCAGAGAAAAAGAAATTCGGTTACCTTGACCTTCCTAATTGTTCGGCTAGATTGATCGTCAACCAAATCCAACGTCTTCTTAACTATTATTTAGGAGACCATTATTGTGTCACTGGTTATGCAAATTGTATGAATAAACCCTACAATACTTAAAGCTTCGGAGCATCTGTTGTAGCAAAAAAATTCGAAAACAATCTTAAGATTCGCTACACTTTTTTCTTCGATTTCATGAAAAATCAGTATCTTTAACCAATAATTAAGTATCCTTCTTTTGACATAAAACTAAGCTCCACGGTAAATAGGTGATTTCTTTGGACAATCATTTCATAGAAGGTATAGACATAAGATGAACAAGTGCAATTAATGAAACTATAAATACATACAAGATAAAATTAGAAAAGATAACTCTCTATTTATTGGATATTTGCACCTATATTTTTTATACGTAGCAACATTTTTTGGCTTGATTTGGACTTAAGTTTCGCTTCATTAGTTCATGTTTTGCATCTTCTGCCTGTCAGCTACCACTTTACTCACATCCTCTTAGACGTGAGGCTCCTTTCTTTCAGCCTTTGTTTACATACAATGAAAATGAGAGGATAGTAGGGAATACATTGTAATTTAGGAAAACGGTTGCGGTTTTATCCCAAGGTCAGATGGTTCCTCGTAGCTTTCACTTTTTAGACATTAGCAACTGTAATAGTCATCCTTTCACTGACCTTCGAGTCAATGATGAAGTTCAATCTCCTTTTTATTTTCGTAAACAAACTAGGTAAACATTAAATTTATTTTCTCACCCGTTCTTCCTCCAGTCAGTCCATGAACCATTCATAGGGTTTTAACCTAATTAATATCACTTATATTTTGTAAAACGTTTAAAATCGCTGAAGGGAATCCACAATCAGTATTTAAGGATGCAATATACGTGAATTTGCCGTGTTCTTACTGGATCTTTCACTTCAAATAAAATTCTAGTCTATATCTCTAATAGCCGATTCAAATCACGCTGTGCTTCGTTCGTTTTTTACTGGTAAAATTCATAAACAAATGCACGGATTTTCTTATTCTATTTCTTATCATCGTCATCTCCTATATACATTTTCAAATTTATTATTTTAAGATTAGATATACTCTGGTATTTGCAATCATTTACATGAGTAAAGTTTTAGTAAGTAATATTTATAATAAATGATCTAAACAAATTTCATTTTGACCTAAACTTATATATGGACATAATACTTATATAGAGAGACTATTCTTTTCTCACACAAGAGTTCGTTGGGGAATTTCGGAGCAAAATTTTGTTTTTTGTAATAATGCATTTTCACTATTGACTCATATCCAATGTTTTAATACTTTTATCCATATTTTTCCGCGAAAATGTGTTTAACTGGAATGTTCAAAACATATCATAAAAGCAATGTGCTTAGTACCACTTTCGCCTTGGCCCGAAGGCTCAGGAAGTAGAGCTTTAATTAATGAGAAACAATACTTTGTTACTAAAAATTATGTATATTAAAACCCTATTCTTCATTTTCGACACAAGGATATTCTAGCTTCAAGTTGAAATGGTCGGATGCTCAAAGTTGAAATACGACACAAAAAAGTGTAAACTTAAACATGAATTACTGACACCTGAATTTGAATTATTGTAATTGTATTGAGTTTATTCAGATGTTGGTTCGGTATTAATTGTAATTTAGGCAGCTTTGCAATCTGTCAAATTCAGACAGAGAGGAATTGCAGCTCAAACAAGAACACACTAAAGTTGAATTTCTCTTGAAAATCAGGAGATGCTCTAAAATACTGATATAACTGGTAATTGATGCTAAAAAATAAAACGAATCATAATTTCACAATGTAAATATCAATGGAATGGTTTTGTGAGGATATATGGGGACGTCTGTTCATTAATGAATCTTTTCTTTTTCTTTACAGGAGAATTCATCATCACCAACTACTGAATTAGAGGTGAGTACTCATTTTTATATCTACATATACATATATCTCATATATAATCGTATAACCTACTCTAATCATTAGATTCCACCTTTCTATATTAGCATTTTACTTTTAATCATTACCTTTCTGCATGTTTGAATAGTATAGGACATAAAACATAATCTCTTGTAATAGGAATTTGATTGTCTAAATCACAATCTAATCCACGCTATTATTACGTTGAAATGAGTGTACTTTATTCTCACTTTTCAACTTCGGGAATGGCACGACTTCGGGCAATTGCTAATAACATATATAATGAAAGACATTTTAAAGAATGGGAGGGGTAATTATTTGAGAAGTAAAAGTTAGTATATTATAGCGGTCATAGATAAGAATAAAGCAAAGACGATGCGAAGATTTTGAATGAGATTAGTCGAATGGTTACTATTACACCATAAGAGTCTTTCACCTTGCTTACTCCAGAAAAGAATATTTTAATAATGTTATAGAAAATAATAAATGAAAGCTTTACTTCGTACTTTCCACTTTTTTAATTAATTGACTATAATATGTAATTCATAGCGCTGGTGAGAATCAATATTAAAGATTTCTATGGAATAATAGGGTCGGATTGTATTATTAAAGTTAGATTACTGTTTCCGTGGTTCGACACTTAGATGTACAAAAACAATTTATTGACAATTGCTGCATCTAATTAGATTATAGTTATTAGCAGATATTTCAAAAGGAATATCTATAGGTTTCGTAAGTGATAGTAGTACGATGCTTTGAATAATTCATAAAAAATACTGTCATAGATATATTTTAACTTTTATTTGCCGCAAAATACTTCGTATAACTTTACACCGACTATACTAGTATATATAGGTATAACAAGTTATGCTCATATCCGTTATTCTAGATTTAGCAATATCGTGTACTTATATTAAGTAATTTGAAACGAGATTATCATAACAATTCAATTTTTCCAAAACACTCGATTCTTCAAACTTTTACAAAAAATTTGTGTTATAAAATTTGAGATTATTTGCGAATTTTCCCCCGTAGCTAGTCAAAGTGAAAGGGAAACGTAGCTCGCTTTTAATTTTTATGGAGCTATAGAATTTCAATTTCAATGCTTAATTTACATTTGGAATAAATGGAAAGCGATTCGGAGTTTTAATCTGCTCTCCTCTGTGTCCTTAGGCCTCGCACGCAAACCGGATTAATATTTTCATCGCAAAGACAATTTTTAATTATTAATCCACAAAACAGCAGCGAGTCAGCTTTGTACACAGTTATTCGCTCGCCTTTATTGATTTATGACTTAAATGAAATTTACGTTAGAAATATTTCAACGAATGTCCAAGCATTACGTTTTTGAAATTACTAATTGATTATAGCCTCCAAATGCTGTAACGAGGTGATCTTTTTCATGCACCATTGATAATACTGATAACAGTCAACGTACACTTTACACAACCATGGATGAAAACTAGAATAACTATTCCTGCGATAATGTTCTTTTTTAAATGTGATGAATTGCTTACACGAAAAACATCAGGTATCAAAGGAATATAGATAGTTCAATGAATGACTGTGGCTAGATTTAGCATTTATAATGGCCACAATTTATAGCTTTAAGTAAATAAGATTGATATCATTTCACTCATCTTATCAAAGAGATAACACAGGGAAAATAAAGTAAATTTTGTCATCTTAGGGTGTGTTATATAATCTTAGTCATAATTTTTCTTTTTCGTAACTCATCTTTGTGTTATTAAACTCTAGAGGCATTTCGAATAAATACATTTATAAAACTCAACTGTGACTTGTTGTTTTCCACTTTCGCATTTCATTTAACTGTGTTTTCTTGTTTTTCTCACGCCCATTCTCTATGGGTGTTTCTCTGCATCGTAGATTTTACCCTTTGTAGCACCTTAAGTTGCAAAGATTTTTCTCCCTTGCCTACCTTTGTATTTATTTTTTCAATTTTTTTATTTACTCTAAATGATAAAACAACATACGAGTTGGAAAAGAGTCCCATATGGGCCTAACCTCGCCAATAAAGGGTCAATCTATCCATCTATTTCGAATCAGACATAATTGGAAGCCTCTCTATACAACGAGAATACTGCGGTACCAATATATTTTCTTTTATAGGCACCGTTCCAGATTTCATGTAGTTTCAAGAGCCCCTCGCATAGACTTTTCAGATCCAATTTCGTCGGAAAATTAAATTTTATACATCTGTTTAAGCGAGGAAAATGGGCTTCGATATTTCCTTTTAAATTGCGATTCCGAGAATGTTATTTCAGAGATGGATCGGAGTGTGTTACGGAAACGTGGTCCAGGGTGGAATATAAAGCTCTTTGAGATGAGAATTCGAGCCGTGTGAAGCGATTCCTCTTTTTGTGGAACTCTAGGTCGAAACACGGTTTACATTTTTCCCGGCCGCTGGAAAAATGGGTTTTTGTTTGCTCTAGCTGAAAGTTCGGAACCGTTTCGAACTCAATTAAGGAATAGTCCCGCTATTAACGATTCCTAGCCAAAGTTTCTGTTTATGAAGAAGTACAGATGTCAAAAATAATGTGTGAATATTTGAAGCTGATTATCCTTATGTTATTCTCGTATAATTATTTATCAGTGATAATATGAAATGTATTTAGGATTCATTCACACGGCAATTGGCAGCTTGCAGATTATCATCTTAAGCATAAATAAAATGCATAGGATCAAAGCACAAATCGTATTTAGGTTAAAAGGCAAATGGAAATCTAGAGTTTATCCAATTAAAAACGCTCAGGCTTAAGAAGAGCTCCTACTTATTTTCACTTTCCTCGCAGTTCCGCACAATTTTACACTCAAATAATTAAAATACCACTTTATACGCTGAGCTAATCACTACCATAAGACGGACTTTTCACTTATACAGAAAAAATATCATTTTAAATGGTGTAAAGTACTTATTCAAAAATGTAAGAAAATAAAAACTTCTCTGTCCAGTAACGGCCAATAAATGAAAAGCTGACGTAGCGCGATTACAACGCTACACTTCTTATTGCGTTGTTTTCAGTCGGTCTCCTAATAGCGTTTTAAGTGGGTTTTACTATAAACTTTATTTTGTATATTTATAAACTTTGTATATTACTTTAGTATACTACTACAGCATATTACTATATACTATATTTTCCAGTATTTTTTTATTTTAACTTCCAATGATACTTGTATATGGAGAGAGTATGCGTATAATTGAAACGTACCTTTAGCTATGAATTTGATTGCTCGTTGACACGATGATGATTGAATTATTCCAGATATTGAGCAGAAATGAGTAATAATTAACTTTCATCCTAAATATCATCAGCGTGCAATTTGTCATTCAAATAACGTAATTTCCTCCTTCAAAACAATTGCAGATAAACAGGATATCAATGGAAGCCAACCGCAGAGATATGTCTGCTTTCACTACTTCGTTTAATATATTTTTTTATTTATAACTTAATTAAATAGAGGCGGACAGGGTGTTTTTAAAATTCCTTCCTCGTTACGTCTACGCAATGAAAACGAAAATTCATCCGTTGATCGCTAGTTAATAATGCCTTTCACATATCGGTTATCTGTTTGCGGTTATAGCCCATGAATTTAGTTTTCAATACAGATACAAATGTATGAAATTCAATTGTCATATAGGTTTTAGAATTTTTCTAAACTCTTTATCAAACAATCCTCTCTCTCCGTTATGGCCTCATTGCGTGTAAATTAAAATGCATGTATCCACCATAAGATTAGTTCATCAATGTGACATGTTTTATATTTTCTCATGTTAACTGTCAATACCGATATCCATTAATATCATATTAATTAGATGGCCAGTGTCATCTACATAGTTCTAGAAATTATTCAACATGATTCTGCGACATATGTATACGAGAATTTCCGAGACTATTTTTCCATTAGACATATAAACTCAAACTAAATGGGAAAAATAGTTATCTCTTCACTTGATTACTTGGCGTTACTGAACTCATCTATAATTGTACATTTCTTGATCCCCTATAGGTAACATACCACGCATAGTTTCCTCTTTCTATCTTTGGTACATTTTTATTTCTTAACTACGTAGTAAAATGGTCAAATCACACATTGTACTTTGATAGAGGAGTTTTAAGACCATGCATGTCGTCAGGAGTTTGTATGTGTCATCACCATCCTTAGTTCCAGTTTCTCGCACAGTGGAATATTTTTCAAAATTTCCCGCCAGCTTCTAAAAGCTTCAACAAAATCCAGATAAATAATAAAAGACATGATTAAAACTTCAGAATATGTGGACGTCATGGTGATCGTTGTAGTAAAGGGATTTCAAGCCCTTGATTCGCCCTTTCCAAACATGGATGCGTGAAGCACAGCTACAGCGTTAATCTCACTCGATAAGCTATCTTTCTTCTGGTTGCGTGAAATCATCAAGTGAAAAAAACAGGTCATGTGAGGCGAGCTTACGCATGAGTTGTGCGAGCACGTGCACGTATTTGCATTCGCTTAAACCCCGTACTTTTGCGCTTGTGCGTGCGTCCTCGTAAAGAATAGTCATTTAATACTCACGGCTAATTAACCCCGCCTCCACCTCACAACTTACGCGTCATCCATTTTGAGCAATTTTTTTCTTCGGCTCATTTCTAACCTCCTCAGCATCTGCTTCCATGCACTCTTCCACTAATTTCCCTTCCTAAAATTCCAAGGTGGAGATAGTGGGAGGGTTCTTCATAAGACCTCCACGTGGTTCCGCGATTCATCAACCAGTTACGCTAAACCCTCTCACCCTTCCTCCTTCCCTTACTTGTTCGTCTTTCTTCCCTCTTTTAGGAGTTGCCGATTACGGCTCGCGCGACCGGGACTAAGCTGGCACAGAAGGCAGTTCACTTAATTTAATCATCGTTCGTATAAACGCCCCTTTCTCTTACCTATTTCATCCCCTAACACCAGCACTCCCATCCCTTATAGAATTCTCTTTTCTTACGCGTCTTTTCTTGGATTCTTGCTGTTCCTTCCTCTTAAAGTCTTAAAGTTTCCTTAAATCTTTAAAATCTCAAGCTCGAATCATCGCTGCATGCTGGAAAAGGTTATGGTATTCAAGCTTAGTTCTCATTCTATAGTCCTGTGGTAAAATTGCGGTAATATTTTCAGCGGCTTTGCTACTAATTTTAGATAAAAATTTTTATATCAAGTAATGGTAAAATATTTCAGTACTTAGCTACCTCTGCGGTCTCGGAACTGACTCAGTAAACATTGTGCGTCATCCAATTGGTTAACCATTATTGTTTCCAATTTCTAGTGATTCGTTCCTTGGATTCTTAGTTAACGTTTCCTTAAACGGTGTACTTATTAAATGCATAATTTAATGCTAATTTGAAGATTTTGGGAACTTATAACGTTTTGGTGCATTTTCAGCGTTTCATTGACTTTAAGACTTAAAAACTCCTTTAACATTAGAAACGTTTAAAACTTAAATCTGTCAATATGTTTTGGAATACTATTAACGTATTCTTCAAGAAAATTATTCCTCAACGTGAAATTTCTTGCTGAAAGAATGGTAGTTTCTGAAATACAGTTGCCGCCCGGACGATAACTCCTGGAGAATTACTGGTTTTCTCTTATAAATGAGGGTTGAAATGTAAAACTGAAAAAGGAATGATTGAAAACTTTTTTTGCCAAAAAAATCAAACACTTAGGCGTTGAGATTTTTCATCTTAACTCAGAACTAAAGAGAGAGAGCGAATGTTTCTTTTTATGCTTGCTTTAGGTTTTCTCATTCGTATCATAATCAATTATCGCCTTGACGTTCTATAAGCACTTTCCCGTTTTCCTTTACATTATCGTCCCAAAACGTTGCTTTCAAAGGCATTTGAAATCAACTCATTACGCCGCTCCAAATGGCCAACTCATTTTATTTCCTGCTCGTCATTTCCCTTAATAATTTTCCATTCCCTTCCTTTAATATTTATAAATTTGATTTCCTCTCGGTCCAATTCATTCCTGTCATGTTCCCCAGTGTAAAGGCCTCTATTTCTTTCATATATTTTCTCGAAGTCCAACTTTCACTTCCGCAATGCTGAAATCCATAAAAAAAAATTTTCCAGAATACATTAATACATCCTTTAATATAAACGTTTTGTCTTTAATGTTTACAGCTTTGAAATGATCTAACCCTAAAGCTACTAATATTCCTCTATTTGCGTCTGTTTCTTTCAGTAACTATAAAAGTTAGGCCCCAAATGTTTGAGTGCATCTTAAAAAGATATTTTTTACTTTATTACTTCCAACTAAACGTATCACCTGGTGTAGATTAATTCTATATTACTTTCACCATGGTTACTTATCTTGACCTTATACATTTTTATATTTACTGCTGTAGTTTTGCCGTATCTCACTCTTAGCATGATTTCCTAGATTTAGACAAATGCTACATTTATTAATTTCCTCTATTTTCCTCGGAAACTAAGTGTAAATTTTTAGTTGTTTAAAATAGTTTTAAAAAATTAATGAAATCCCGTTTTCCTTCGTAGATATTATCCTCTTTCTAATGTTTCGCTATTCTGCATCTGAAATATTATCATCGTAATTGTGTTAGTAGAACCAGTGAGTAGAGGTAGTAGAAGTCAAGTTCTTTGAATTACTTAGATGACCCAAACCCAACCTACCAATTAAAATAGTTAAATTACAAGGAGGTCGGATATGCTATACACACATTTCGATTTCTTTTATTTTTTACATGGGCTTGCAAGGGCATTTATGGTAATCGGCTTGCATTATGTGTTACTGTTTGTGATTACACAGAATTTTCTGCTTCACTTCTCAACACGATCAGTACTCAGAATCGAAAGCCTCAGGGGAAAGCTAATCTGCGAAAGTAAAGCTACATGTCTAATACGTATAATTTCTACTTTTTGCCTCAGGTTTCATTTTTCGTATTTCACCTTGCTGCGCAGCTTCAAATTTCATCATAAATACTTATAAAGTTTATCCATGTCTTTCAGTATTTCATTCCATTATCGTCACAGCTTAAATTTTTCATTCTTAATTCAATTCATAGTAAATTGTTTTTCATTCCCTTACTTATTCCCTTCAAGGGTCGAAAGGGTTGAGTAATAATTATCACAAAATGAAGGATTTTGCTATTTTTATTATTTAATATTTTGCTTAAACGTCTTCTATGGATTATGTTTCAATTTTATTTTTACCAAACTCTTTCAAAACATATCCTAACCTATTCAGTCGATTTATATTTTAAATAATGGACAGAAGTAGTTACAGATCTTTATTGTTATTATTTTAAACTATTGAGTATATTTTTCTCTGTGAAATATGCGTAACTGGCACATTTATCTGTAGCTTTCTGATGCGTTATTTTAATATTAAAATCCATTGGAAAATCAAACCGATGATAACTGCACAAAGAAAAGCAACTTTATCAATGAAAATTATTTTCAAATTTAGCAGGATTACTGCAACTTCGGTCAACTACCGTTCGTAAGCTAGGTCCAAGCGGAGTGAATGATATGGGTTTTGCTATAAGGACACTTCACTCCATTTAGGCAAGAAATAAACCTCTCTTGATGGAAACAGCAACAAAAGGGCAAACGTAGTTTTTGTAGATTACCAGGAGTATTAGTTGTGATATGTTCGCTGCAGTGGGACAATTATATCAACACGCTTTCCGAGTCTCACCAAAAAGCGCTGCCATTCCGTGGAGTACGTTTGCGTGGTCTCTGTCTAGAGAAGTAATAACTCTCGTAAATATCATGTGATGGGATGGAGTTTTCGCATCGTATTAGTGGGGCAATGAAGACTAGATGCTGCGAATGTAGGCCGATTGGTATTCCCAGGAACGAAAGCCGCTCCTAACTAAATCTCCCCAGTTTCTGAGGGATCAAGCTGCCGACACCTAGGTAATGATTCCTAAATTGGTTAGCGTTTTGACATTCACTTATTCATCGGCTTTAGAGAATAACATCGGATGTGACAATACTTAGGCCGTGGCCATTAAAAAGGAGGACAAAGCGTTACACGAAGCATCCCCTAATTCGAACATATCATTATTTCGGGCGTGAAAAAACCTTCACGGAAAACTTTTATGGGGCAGTTAATTACCCAAAAAATTTCGCGCCGGCAATTTAAGCGACGACTCCCTCCGCCATTAAAGATTCTCATGAAAAAAAGGTCTAATTTAAGAAAACTTATCCTCGGCTAGACCATAAAAATACATTAGGGATGCCAAAAAATTTTCGCAACCTGGGTCGGCGGAGGAGAAAGGTGAGAAAAAATTATTCCATTAATCAAGTAGAAAAAGGAACGGGTTCTTTATGCTCGGCTGACGTCGTCAAATTGGTTACCCTCTCGGAAAATCGCAAGGCTGCACGTAATCCGTGGAGGAGAATGGCTGTAACATTTGACTGACGGTGTTGATAATGGGCTCCAAAACCGTGAGAAAGTGACGAAGCAGCTTATGTTTTCATTATGAACACTCCGTGATCTCGTAGATTCCATCAAAACAACCCAAAGTGCGCCCCACCGCCTCACCGCAATATTCCACCAATGTTGCTCAACCCCTTCACGACCTCCCAAACAAAACCTTCTTCCCTTTCAAACGCCTTTATCAGGCATCCTTTCCTCTGTGGTTTTAGGCTCAGCCTTTCCCTAATAATCTCTCCATTTCCCTTTCAATATCACCTTACCTCGGGTTCTCCTTCTCAGTTTTCTCATGCTCTCTTAATCCTTCTCGTGTCTTGGGTTCCATAAAATAAATGTTTTCTCTGCACCGGAATGAGACGTAAGATGTTTTAAAGGGAATCGAATATTGAAATTTAATTTGGAGTCTGTTTGTGTTTCCCACGTGGATGTTGATGGTACTTTTACTATGAAGTGCCAAAGATATTCTATGAAAGTTAGATTTACGGCAACTATGGAACTGACTGTGATCTTACCGTGATTTTAACTCAAACTTTGCTAAATGATTTTCACTGTTGCAGAAACTCAGAAATGTCGCAAGGAAATGGGTCATACGGAACTTTAATTTTCAAATAGTTTGTCTCTTCACATATTTCGTTTATTTTTTTTGACTGTGCTATTTACCAATAAAACCAAGAATTTTCTCCGAAAGTCATATTTAACTTAGATGTGCTGTTACTTTAAATGAAAGAGGAATGTAGTTCTGCCAAGAATTTCGTAATTAATTTTCTCCGAAACAAAACAAGTACATGCATAGTTTAAAAATTTTGCATCATATTTCAAGCTCGCTTTTTTACATTGTATATTTAGAGGAAATATTTTTGATCCGTCGTTATCAAACTTACATAATATGTAGACCAATTCAAGTCAGTTCTAATTAAATTTAAAGTTATGGATGAGAAAGACTCTGAAATTCCTAAGCTTTCTCTTCTTGAATTGAAGAAAAGACTTAAGAGTATCATTTTTCCCGAAATAATGAGGCTATTTACCTTACATTATATTTGAGGAAGGATACACCTTAGGTCTTATTAATCACACTACATTAGGTGCATACATTACTTTTACGTATGCAATGCGAAAATAAACGAGTAGTTTCCTGTAAAATACCAGGCAACAATTAAGAATAACAAAGAAGTTTAATATTGATCTGTTTTTCATACAAATACTCAAAATATTCTCCTACCTATACATTTTATTTATATTGATGGCCGGTGTTATTATGCTTAATGTATACCAAGACGAACACTTTTTCTCATTATGAATGTCATAATATACGGTTTCAATGTATATTATTTCACCTCTGCATTAGATACACCAAAGACTTGAGGTTATACTGTATCGCTGAGGATTTCTCGATATTCTCGTAACTGATATTTTCATAATAATTTATGGAATAATTCTCAGAAAAATAAAACTTCTCTTCTGACAATTAAGCGAAAGTACGTAGGGTACATCACTGTATTTTATTACGATTGTTCTGGTCACAGTCATCAGGCAACTCTTATTATTCAATCGAGCCCTAAGATTAAGGTGTACATGAGATACGAAACCTGGCAACATGATGCATCGTTGATGAACTTCTCATCCTTTGCTTTGTGTTGATTAACTCACTTCCTTCTCGTATTTTTGTATCAAATACTCCTTATGCTTGTTTCAACATGCCTCTTACTTTCATCCGCCCTTCTCTTTGCTTATCTCCTTCCTTTCTCCCTTTTTCTCCCTTCTCCGTCATGAAGAGCAATTTCCTGAGAGCCTACTCCAGCCTACCCGCCTCATTTCCTTTTGCGGTCCGGTCTGCATCTGGCAGATCCAATATCCAACGCCACCCCTCTTCCCTTTTCCTTCTTCATACGCACTTCCCACCCTCTTCCTCACGTCTTTGCCACTTCAAGTACACATCCTTTTTTCACTCCTTTGCGCCGTATTTTTAACGGGAACGCAACACTCATTGCAGACGTGGTCAATGGGTTGCATAATTTCCAGGATACGACTTCTTCTATGCATACCTTTAGCCCCCAACACATTTTGGCACCGTAAAAATCATTTTGGTTATTTATATCTCTTACATTCTCCGCTATGAAGACTGACACTTTATCCTCCTTAACTTTACGAGTTATAGTGTCTACTTTTCATGGATATGCGTCGTGGATTGACAACCAGGAAAAGCAAGGCTATTACATTAGTATTGCTTTCGACTTCCTTGTCCACGTTCGATGTTTCCCTGAAATTAAGAAACGCACTAGTATGGTTACATCTCTTACAAAGAAAAAGAAAGCACCCTACTGTTCATTTCCTATTTTATATGACCCGAAGTAATCCGTTTTATCAAGGCTATATTCATACCTAAAGTATTGGAATTACTTTATATATTTTGATACTGAATATGATAATTTAAAATCTCATGGTCGAAGGGAATAAGATAGATAATAATAATAATTATTATTATTTCTTTAGCAAAAACAGGTTTTTAACTCACTTAACCCTACTAATACTACATAATGAGACATCATCATACAACCCTACTAATAATGATGTCTCTGAGCCATTAAAACACCTGAATATTCTAAAAACATACGATAAGGCCGTTTAAATTAATAAACATACCATTTCTCATGTAAGAGTACTATTTCTGGATATTTACTAGTCCACATGCTAAGTAATCTTTTTAGTACTGTAATTATGATCTTAAGATAGGGTCTTAAAAATAATTGTAAGTTTGGCATTGTATTCCTTCCAGTTTGTTTTTATAAAAAATGTGTTTCAGTTCATTTTCTATCGGTCAACTTCGACAACGTAGAGAATATTTTAATTTCAACTTACGTGTTCCTTAGATTTTTTCTTAAATCAGATTCTGTTATTTGGGATTTCACAGGGATTAATAGCTTTTGTTTTTATAAGCGATGTATTTGCTGTACGGAATAAAGTTTTTATGACATGATCTTACGCAAATCCGTGGGTTTGTCACATCGCAAATTTCACATGGATCTAAGGTAATTTAAAAAATTTAAGTTTCTTCATAGCCATCCGATCCGATCTTCAAGCATATATTCAGTATTCAACTCAATAATGTAAGTAATAGAAACCCAGACCCAGGCATAGAACACTTCATAAAAACTATCCCAGGTATTTCATACGCAGATAAAGAATGTTACATGGATTTAATTTAAGACCAAATTAAATTTCAAGGAAATTAAATCACACTTCAGGAAAGGGTGCGATCTTGAAAGAGATTGCTGGGATCTCATCCTTTAAATTCTGTGATATTGGACGTGGCAAGGAAACCGTTTCAATATAGAGAGAAAACGCTTCCCGAGGATTTTAAACGGAATGAAAATGAAGACATTCAAGAAAGAAAAGCTTACAGGAAGGAAAGAGAAAAATCCTGATTACATCAAACGAGCGTCTCCTCCGGTCCTGGAAACGGTGAATGTGCCGATAGGCTTAGGTAGGAGAAAAGCTTTCGAATTGTTTGCAATAAGAAGAGTTTCTGGCAGTAGGATAGCATGGAAATCTTGGGTGAATGGGAAAATAAGTGAGAGAATATTTTCAGGAACTGGTTTAGAGAGGCTTGGTAGGAAGAATCTTACTAGGCAAGAACTTCCGTAGTATGGAGACAATCAAACTCAAAGAGGCAAAAATATTCCATTTAGTCCCTTCTTTCTGTGGGCTACGTAGGTTTAAAGTATTAATCATTGGGTAGTAGTTTGAATCATCTATAATAGTTACTTACCTCCTCAGCATTTTTAATTATTCAAAGGTAAAATATAAGAAGTCGATTATGTAATCTTTTCCTTTTCCAATTCAGATATTTAAATGCGAAGCATGTTGAAATGAAAACGATATGTCATTATTCGTTGAGAATTGTGCATTCGAGCTGATAATCGTGTAAAAAGTTCGCATTAAAAGCTTGTATTGTTTTTTTTTCATTTTCACATGAAGTAATAAATGTTTGAGATACATCTTTACAAAGCATATAAACTTTTTCATCCTGTAAATTTAGGAAAGTTTCAATTTTTCGTTTTCAACATATTTTTCCTTGTATAGTATGCAAAAGTTAGTTTTTAATGACTTGGCTTCATATAGGATTATGAGATATTTTCTTTCATGTTAGAATCAAGGAAATTATTCTTAGTTAAATGTGCTTTATAATTATGGTACCTGATAGCAACTTTTAGTAAATTTTCCGCATTAACAAAATTAGTAATTCCGCATGGTTGCTTGAAGAATTAGGGGGTGGAAAAAATTTACAGTTTAAATGATTATTTAATTTAGTATTAGCTTGACTTTCAGATAGGAAAGGTTTTATCGCACTTTAACCAATTAGAGACAGAAGCTACTCCGTTATTCATTGTCCAGCGTATTCTAAATACTGGAGTGCCTGGGGAAGTCCGGGATTCTGGAGGTAGGACGGTCCTTCCCCAGGTTCTTCGGTACCAGGAAGACGCTGTCCCAGACAAACGATGAACGGAGTATTTTCAACTTCCAAATTATTAACAATCGTTAATTAATTCTTTTCGTACTTTATCCAATTGCTTTTCACAACTTAAATCAAATTAAAAATTTAAATCTTATGGATTCTTTCCTTACATTACATAAATCATTTCAAAATTAAGAATAGCTACATTTGATTAGGCTCTCAAAATGCTAATTTTTATTTCAACCCGAATTTCGGAATTTTTCTCTGCATATTTAATAGGATTGGGTCTAGGAGTCAAGAGAAAATACTTCTGATAAAAATGTAGTAAAAATAAATAGTATAAATTAGAGCTTATCAGCGGCAAATTGCGGATAAAAGACTATTTTAAATGTAGTTTTTGGATTTTCAAAGTAGAAGCAGAAATAAATAATCTAAATGATAAGCGACTCCACATCATGGTTATGTGTGTGAAATGTTATAAATTTACGATAAAACTCTAACAAATTTAAGGATATATTTATGTCATATTGCTTATCTAGATCGTGAATAAATACCTAAAAAGAAAAAAATAATTATATTTCTGTTGTTAAAGTACAAAAATATCACATTTTTCATTCTGTTAATCCGACATTATTTAAGCATGCGTCACCCCCTTTAGTTAGCAAGCTTACATTAAAGTCCCTAGAGAATCTGAGGCCGGTAGAAAGCCAAGAATGCGTTTATGTTGTTATACACTTCCAAAACGGCCAAAGTCCTCTTCCAAACACCGGCGCAACACACTTATCCTTAGTAATGTAATGGGTGTTTCCATCACAGGGAACTGGATGACCTTAACATCTCCTTGCGTAGGGCAGAGAAATGGCTCAGGAGTCTGTGCCCGCCTTATTTAGGAGCAAGGAAAGGGAAAGGATGCCGTGGAAGTGTTCCGGAGGAAGTTCTTGGTACACATATTCGGATGCAATTAGATAAGCATTTCTGCGGCGCGGCTTGTTTCTTGCCATCTCGTAGAAACTTGCTAACATGGATGAAGGCAAAGGGGTACGAGGAGTGTGTGAGGAACTGGGTTTGTGCACACACTTTGAAAATTAGGACATTAGGATGCTTCCGTGTGTAAATCTCCTCGTTTTGTACTTCGTGATTCAAAGGGAGACCTATCATATAATTGAAATAGGAGATTAGGAATTCCTTACCGAGATTCGTTACCGATTATGTCACACATTAGGGTTACAGAGTCTAGACCCGCTTGATACTTCTCGTTTAATTATATAGGAATATAGCTGATAGATGTTTCGGGGCACTATAACGATGACCTTATTCTTTTTCAGTAAAAATATCTCACGAAGACGATATGAGTTAATGAAGCAAAGGGAAATAAAATTAATTCTTAATAATAGCTAAGAGATTTTAATACATAATTTAAAAGAAATTATAACTGAAATTCGAGAAAGTATCTATGGAAACATATGTCAAAATGTTCATAAATTGAACATTTTTAAAAGACTAACACTCTCTGATCATACATATCCTTTAGAATGGGGTACAACATAAGCCAAACATTTACGCTATTCAGTTATAGGGAGAGAACGAAAACTGATAAACTTTAAAAGACTTGAAATAAAGGTACGGTTAGTGATAACAAAAATTAGTCACCGTGGACCTCACACAATCTCAGGAGCAGCCGATGAAAGAGAATAATAGCTTTTGTGGATGAATTACTATATCATCTAAAACCAGGATGGTTAATGGTCGAACCATAACTCTGAAAGTTATAATGATGCCGTGAAATTTTAGTTTAGAAGTAAGATAATTTTTAAACATCATTAATAACTCTATTAATTACTAGCGAACTTTATGCTTACTGAGTACAATTTTTGACGAATTTATAGGACGGAGGAAAGCATTTTGGTTGACGAATTAAGTTTTCCCGTAGTTTTCGAAAATATTGCTCCAAAGATTGTATCGATCTTTGATATCTTTACGAATGTTTAAATGTTATACTGTGTTATATATAAAGCGCTTAGAATTTCCTCTAGAATGAAATTCAGACCAATGCTTGTTTGAAAGTCAGTAATTCTCATCGAAAATATTCTCATGTATTAAAAACGTGAAAATCACTAAGCTTCTGCATAAAAAACCTTTTCATTGAGGAGAGCTTCATTTTCCACGCCCTGCAACATCCGTAATTGGATATCAGCTCTCTGCTCCCCCTCATCAAACATCGGTTCCGATTCTTATCTTTCGAGAATTCTGTGCCGTCGTTTGCTTTCCTAAGCACAAAAATTTTCCGAGAACTTTTCCGAAGGATCGATGTCTTAAATTAAGCCCCCCAAGGCTCCGAGGCATCAATAACGTTGCGCACCTACATTCACCACAACGAAAAAGTTTCCGGTGGTGATGCGTCAGTTTAGTGGGTTATTTTGAAACGCACCAAGGAATTTCAGAGTTTGGCGTACGCGAGAAAAAGTATTCTGCGTCATCACGGTAACCTTGATGAGGGACGCAAGCGTCACCTCCTATCCTAATCTCCTATCCTGAGAAACTTATCCGAACTGAAGCTCTTTAAGTTTTCCTCATAACCTTAAGCAGTTTTTATGCTCCTGTGGGATAGAGGAGAGGTTGGATACACTACTAGAGAAGTTAGACGAAGGCGGATTGAAGGTGAAAAAGTATCAAAGCTGAAGTAGGCATAAAACCTGTGAAATTAGTTTGGCCTCATTTTGTGACATTTCATTGTTCACTATAAAACTCGTGATTTCCTTCATGCCCGCATATCTATCTATCCCATAAATATCCCCATAGAAGTTTCACTATATAGATATTAAAACCTCTGTGAGCCTAAATTACTTCCTCTCTGTTATATTTTGATGTTCATTACATTATATACCTCATTATTAATTTTATGTTTTTGATGGAACTATTCCTAAGTATGTCTGACTTCAAGTGATAGTCTCAAACACTACATTGATTTAAAAAGACATACTGTTGTGTTGAACATGTAAGTTAAATTTATTTTAACTTGGCCATCAAGTTAAGAATGTTAGATAATAATGCTATAAATTAAAAATGTACATATTATAAGTACAATTTTCTAGAATGTGGTGTAAATATATAATATCCATATATGCGATCATTGTTTTCTTGTATGAAGTCAACAAGCATCTTCACACCTTGAGATACTTTTTTCAGTCATTACTATAGTCAATAGTTTATATCAAGTATGTATATCATAAATAAACATATATTTCTAGTCAACAGAATGTCATCATTATTAAGTTTATTTCAGGGATTACAAAACATCGAATATATGATAGTTTTATCTTAACGTGCTAAAGCGATATATTAGAAGTAGAAGGATTGGTTCCATTTCTCAAAATCATGCTGAGTTAAGAAAGAGTTTTAATCGCCATCATGTCGATCAGTAAATGAGAAACGCCATATGGTAAAAACCTCTTATCAGTTTCTGTTTTTTTCCCTCCCCTTTTCATCGAGAATGTTAAATAATAAAAATGGGTACAATTGACAGAATATTAGTCATGTCAAATTCAGGTTCAGGATAACTACAATAGAAACTTCTACTAAAAATCATACATTATACTTTATATCATAAAATCCTATGTTCTTCATGTACATTATACTGTTATTATTATAATGCAATGAACTCAGCCTAGCCTTACATCACAGGGAATTATTCAGTGCAAAAGTTAATTGCTACAAAAGAATGTGTAAATTGTGAAGTAGATGACGTTAAACGAGAGATCAAAATGAATACTACTGTCCAAGACTTTCCCTCCTACTCCGTGCTTGTTGGATGCTTGTCAAAATGAAGTTTTACGTAATTAAGAGTTCATTACCATACACTAAAGTCTTTATGAGTTGTAACAACGTAGACAGCTTTCATTCCCTCCTCTCTATTTCCTTGAGGAACTTCCTTTTCTCTCTCACTTCCCTTTATATTTCTACATTAAGTTTCCTTTCACTACAACTCGTTCTTGTCGTTTTCTGCCACATTCAGATTTCGCCCGGGTTCCCTCGTGTTTTCTCTGAAGCAAACTTTCACTTCCTCTGTTAATTCACTCCACTTTAAAACCTTTTTCAAAAATATTTTTTCTTATAAATACTAACGTCTGTACTTAATAATACATCTTTCCTTTACAAAATTTGCGTTTTCATTTATTTAATCCTCGTTTTACTGTTACCGCGAGCTTTTAGTAGTTCTTTGAAGTATATTGCCAGAATGAATTTTAATTAGTAAAGAAGACTCTGGCTTACGGAAAATCTTTGAGATATTTCTTTAACAAATTTTTATCTCTTACTTATTATCATATGGTTAGATTTTACTTTTTTCGACCTTTTTTAAAAGTTACAGGATTACCTTAAAACGTTGTAATTGAAGTGATTCTCATTTATAAGTCTGTACAATATTCATCCCGGAGGTTGGCTCTTTCATTTACACTAATAGCTCTGAGGAGGCTTTTTAGGCTGTATGAGAAATTACGTAATTTGTCTTTGCTTTTTTTTACTGATCCAGAATGCGGGAAATGTAAAAATCCACATAAGTAAAGCATTTAATTACTTGTAAAAAAATAACCAATAATTAAGAAGATAATTGAAACAACCGATATCGAATGGGAAATCAATGAAACACATTCTGCGTGTAATCCCTGAAGATGATAGGACGACAAAGCAATCGAAATGCGCATTTGCTGATTCCTATGAATCCATAATCACGGCCTTTTCCAGTTCTTTCGCGACTTAGAAGACACTGGTCTGACAAAAAATTAACGGAGAATTTTCATCCTGTATTTCCAAAGGGTCTGGTAAATCATTATTTTTTATTATGCATCACTCACATCTCTTTTGCTTTCGTATTAACGAATTTATGAGCGAGGCCGATACAGAAGTGAATAAAAGATATATTTTTCCTCTATCCTATATTTCAATTAAAAAATTTTTTAACTTTGAAATTTTGCGGTCTTTTGACTAGTGTGGCCTTTAATTTGTTTCTCTCGATTTTTCTATTTCATCATTTAGGGGAATCATACAGTATCTTATTCCAGACTCATTTACTGGCTCTACTTTTCCCAACTTATTTTTGCCTAGCTTTATAATTTTATTCGTTTCCTCCCTCCCTTATTTATTTCATATCGCCATTTTCTTTCTCCTCTATCCTCGTTCATATCCATTCTATTTCTGCTTCCTTGTTATACTTACTCTCATCTCATTTCTCTTTCTTTTCCAAATCCCTTTCTCATTATCATGCTTCCTTCCCTTTTCTTCCGACAAAGTTTCTCGGCTCCTTCCCTTCATTTATTGACGCTTCTTCTGCCGAATATCTTCAGTGTTTCTATTCATTCCTTTCTAAGCATTTTGGTTAAAGATATATAACTGGGACAAGGAAAATGTTTATTCTTAGATACATCATATTTCTTCAACTCCCTTTTAAAATTATATGAGCTGAATTTATGCTCCGATTGAGCTATAATTATTTACTAAGTTGACTGTACCACTATAGATAGATAATTAAGGTATAAACGCAAGGTTTGTGGAACCAAGTCTAAGGTTAATTCAAGTATTAGGTTTGAACTTGGTGGCATACTAGTGAGATGAATTCCTCTCCCATGAGAATATTCCATGTTAAACAACGAGAGGAAATTTTCTGTAGGAATATATCTCACACACTAGAAAGACGTATTAGTCTAAAAATGGACGCGGGATTCAACCCAAATCAAAACGTAATTCCCTCATTTGTTCCAGAATTTTCAATCCCCACATCAATTCAGAATAAAAAAAGGCGTGGTAAAGAGTTATAAAGCGACTTCGGGCAATTTGCAACTCATACTTCATTTTTCAGGCATCAAACCCCTTAAAAAGCCGCGAAAGAAAATAAATTAACCCCGGGGAATTATTTTATCTCCCGCTCTTTCTCCATCACGCGGAAACTTTTCGAGTCCATTATTAGCGGAGGGTTTCTTTCCCATTTCAGCCGTTTAGCCAAGGGAAGAAAGGAATTTTTTCCGCGAGAATTTTTGGAGGTTATACTTCAAGGGGGCAAATTTAGTCATCACTGCCTGCTTCCTTGCAAGTTGCTCGAACAACGACATAGGGAATTTGGGTGGAAGTTGGCTGAAGAAGGTGTGTGGGGGAGTGAGAAGGAGGGAGAGGCAGGAGGGGGACAATTCCCCAACTTGCTCGCAAAGGAGAATAGGGACTATGCCTTAACATCCAGACTCGGAAACTGTATTTCGCCTAAGATTTGAGTTTGGGAGACTTTGGGCAAGGAGGCTGGGGGAGAAGATTACAAAGTGAAGCTTTGCAATCCCAAGGTTTGAAATTTTCGGGGTGACTTGACAGGGAAAATTGGGTTGGAGTTATCATTTTTGCTAAACTCCCTCGGGAATGGGCGGGAAGTATAGCGGAAGGAGGGGATGAGATTTCACATCGAAAAGTGTTCCAGAGCACTACGCCGTGGCTATGGAATGAGATGACTAACGAGGTTAACGCCGGCTGCACTTTTGATTCCGCGGATGATTTCTGAATGCATTAATCCTTAAGGAGAAGGATTTTATGCCTTAGTTTCCTCTGTGTCTATTAAACTATTCCAATTCTTGCTAAATCAAACTTGCGAGAGGCACTACTAGGGTAATGCTATAATTTTTAGACGATATCATGAGTGCATAATATAGTACATGTTTCCAAATTGTTTTCTTTCATTTTATAAGCTAGGCTAAACGTGTTAGGCACCTACGTTCTGTGAGTAATGAATGAGTTCGATTAAAAAATGTTTCAATTCGAAATAACAATCAGGCACAATATATTTATTTCTGAATTTGGGCGCACTCTAATGAGTAATTAATTAAGTTCGTGATAAGTGTTTTTATAACTTGCTCTAATATACGACTATTATCTACTAATTCTCCTCAATAAACCAAATCTTAATTTTGAGTTTACAAAAAATTGAGGTTGACATTACAGAAAAATAAACTTTGAAAGAATTGAGGTATAATATTAAATTCAAGATGTATAGAAGAAATAAATAGAATATGTACAGAGAGAGAGAGAGGCAGGCAGAACTGTGGTCAGTGATCAAACGTGAGGAACTATCATGTAAGCTAAGATGTGAGAATATTGAAGCGTATTCGCTAATACTTCATTGCATAGAGTGTCAGGAGAAACACATTATTTAGCAGAATTTTATTAATATTAAATTATTGTTATATTATTATTACTACAGAATATTGTAGTATATTGAAATGGATTACATGGGGAGCACAAATGGCAGGAATCAGTAAGGGTTACTCAGTAATGTCGATATAATGAATCAAATAGGTCTGAAATTCAGACCTACTCCATTGATTATACCGATGGTTTTTTGGACGGAAGAAGTCCTTAATGGATAAGGAGGATTATATGATGATGTGGAAATTGGAATATTAAGGGAATATTATTAATGAGAGGCTAATAACGTGATTAACGTGAAAGGGATAAGCAGGATCAATATATGTATGTTCTTTCTAGAAAAAATGAACGAGAAAACACTCTCAGACCTCTAAACGAGATTTGTACTTTGAAGGATATAAAATAAGTCGAGTGCGGGAGACCCTGCAGACGAGCATTGCTATCGTGCCTTTAAGATGTCCAGATTTTATTCGTCTCTTTTGTTAGAAATTTTAATGGAAAATGGATAAGCGTGATAGAGATGCTTCTAGATATTGTTTTGGAGTCATTAGAAGGAAGGAGACATAATTTTAGATTGCCCAAAGAAAAAGACATGTAATTAACTAATTCCAGCGATATACGGTGAAACTTAGCCAAATTCAAATAAAATAAAGAACTAATACTGTGAAGCTAGTCAAGTATTGCTTATTTATTTCGTTTAAAAATGTTAGACATATTACGCTTCTTCAAGATGCAGGAGAAATCGTGAACTCAATTCACTCGGTTACGGGGGACAATCAGATACTACAAGAAAATGTTGTGAGGCAGATACTTAACCGCTTAAAAAATAAGTTTTAGTGTGGAAGGTACTCAGTGATAACATATTAGAGAAACAGACTCGTGATGCATCAGCTAATGCCGATAGCCAGCTACATACATACATATGGATGTAGATAGAGAAATGTAACAGCGTGACCGATACAGATCCTTTCCCGGAAAACGGAGCGCAAAATTATTCTCCTTCATTTGAACGAGACAAGAATTTTTGAAAGACAAAAAATAAAATTGAAGACTGCACCCAGCAAGGTGACTGGAGTCATTCCTCCCCTGAACTTGGAGACCGTGACCGATTTTTCGAAGCAATTAACTCCGAAACACGTTTCCGAAAGCGACAGAATACTGCTGTAATGCGACCTTTTTCTACGGGTTTGGGTCAGGAACGTGCATCGAATAAAGAAAAAAATCACGGATTTGGAGAAAAGGGAAGAGAGATGGCTGCAAGCGCTCGAGGATTGTGTAGTATGAGGTGAGCTTTTATGGAAAAATCTTTTTACGGCCCCACTCGAACCAATCCCGCCTCATATCTTGTTTTCGGCGAAACTTCGGAATACCTCGGGAGGCTTTAATCTCGTTCCTCTCCATCATTTTCCCCTCACGTCATAATCTTAATCCTTTTCCTCGTATAAGCCTCTGCTTCAGCCCGTTTTTCTTACCTGCTCCAAGTCTGGCTCTATCTCTCATTGGTGATATCTTCCTTAGATGAAGATGACACGTATAATTATTGTGATTCCCAGATTCCAATTATAGCTGAGCAACTTGGTGTCCTTTTCTTTTAATCTTTTAAATCTTTAATCCATCATCTAAGGCTGTGCTTTCTAACCTATGTGTTGGGGTATATTGATGTGTCGAACACTCTTGATATGCCGCATTAAGTCCGATAGTACCATATTCACCTAGTTTTACCTCGTATATTCTGTAGTGTATATCTATGATAGATCTATTTGTGTGTCTATATATTGTGGAGTTTGTTGATGAATCATGAATATTATCAGTTCCTGGTCAATATAATTCATTATAATATTTATAGTTTATAATATACATTATCATACATACATAAATATTAACATATAATACTATATTAAAAAATTTCCGTCAATTCCTGAAATGAATTCGGACTAAATTAGAATCCTATGGGTTAGTGTTATAGCCTACTTATAGTTTTTGCACTAATTGAAAATCCTAATTTCCACTAATTTTCATCACGACAATTTTCAATAGTCAAATAACTCATAGTAACGTTTGGCACAAATCATACAATCAATGAGTATGAAATCGGCTTAATCGCATCATTTCAGTCACTTCCGCGACTTTACCCACACCAATGAATTGATAGGCTTCTTCTACAGTGTGCAACGAAGTACGAATTGATTTATGTGTTGCAGAAGTCAAAAGGTAGGAACGCAATGTTTTGAGATTATAAAACATTTTTGACTTTATTGCAGACCAAGCAATTTTTTTTCTAGGGACGTCACCTTTCTGAGGATCTCAAATTGTTTAGTCTTCTAATAAGAATGGGTGGTATATATTGCTTTTATTTCATAGACTTTCAGATCACTCTGAATTCCTAATCAGACTTATTGAATTTAAATAAATAGAGTAAATTGAAACAAAGTAAATTATAGTGGCTAAATCTTTGTAGAATACGGGTGCGAACCTAGACCTAACTAATGAAACACTATATGAGAAATATTTGGAGACTCGTCGATGCCAAAGGACCATGTCTAGGTCTCAAAGTCGGACTCTACCCCTTTTTGAGAAACAGTGGAGAAAGGTATATTGGCTAGTTCTTTCTTCAAAAATTTTCCAGCAATGTCTTGCTAGTTCTTCCATTTGTTTTCATTTTGTTTGGTGTTAAATTATCGGGAAACCCAGTTATTTTCTTTTGTTTCCTCATTCAACTTTCAAGGAATATAAAATCCTCGTTTCAAAATAATACTCACGATTAATTAAAAATTCCAAAATATATGTACTGTATCACAAATGTATATTTTTGCATTTCGAAAATTATCTACAATCCATTCAACTTATTATTTTTACTTAATTTTCATCAATCATTCAGCTATTTTAGAATATAAATATTGAGAAAATAAGAGCATAATATCAGTTAGATTTAAGCACTTGAAAATGTTTTATCATTTATGTAATTTATTTCAGTTATTTCCTGATATGTTTGTATCATACTTTTAGCACATTGGTATATAAGTATATTATGAAATTATTATGTTGGTTTATATATGATGAACTTTTTACTTATCAATTATATTTTTAAAACGAATAAAATAAATTTAAAAATATCTGAATTTATTTCACTAGTCAATGAATTTGGTGGATATATCTTCTTTCTTAACCTTCCGAAATTAAAGATAACTCATTCTTCTTTATGAATTCCTTCCCCCATATATAAAGGAGCATTATCAGCTTTTCATCCAATTGTACCAACTTGAACTAATCCCAAGGATTTTTACTGCGAAACACGCCACGACTTTCCTTACGTCTTCGTGCACGATAAATGCATCGCGATAACGACTCTTTGAAATATTTCAGTTCCTTGGAAACGTTTCGCGAAACTTGCCGAATGAAACTTATAAATTGTTGCATTTCCGCCTAGTTGGGGGTAGGCCATGAGTTTTTGAATAGCTTTCCAAGGCACTCCAAGGACTTGGCCGTGTATCACCGTCGCAATTAATTACGACTGTTTTATCCCAGAGGTTAGCCCAGGACTTGCATTAAGCGCCGTTTAATTGTGCGCATACACATGGAGTGCACACACCCGCACAGGGAGAGCATAGCAGAGCGAAAATGTGCCAGTTCCGCTTGGGAAAATAGTTAGCGCTCCCTTGTGAGTAGATGGAAAGCTTCATCATTCGCTCAAGATATCTATTGTACTGAAATCGTCCTCAGTTCCATTTATTTGGTTCGCTCATAACACCCAAAACCATATTTCAGGAAATGATGAAATGATTTCCCAAATTATTATTTCTGACTGGAAAAAATCTTAGAAAATAATTAACCATCTTAGTAATTTTTTTAATGTAAGCCACTGTAAAGGAATGTTGAATTAATCGAAAAGGTAGACTCTAACGTTTTCCATAATAGAATACAGTTTAAGCGGAGGAGGAAAAGAAAAATTAGAGATTTGGTGATCGCAGTTTGCAGACAATGCTTAAATATGAGAAGTTTTAGAAATAATAGAAAATAAATGTGTATAGAACTGTTTTCATATCAATCTTGGTAGGGAAGCAAAGCTGATATTTTGAAAAGGTAAGCTTTTTCCTTTTTTAGTCGAAACATGCGAAGATTTACTACAAATTCGATGGAAATATTTACACTATTTCTAATGAAGTATTAGTAATATCTTTGAGTCCGATAAATAAGTATAATCTGCTAGATAATATTCCAATAAGAAAGTACAGAAATTCAGAAATACCCAGTGTTTATACTGAAACATTCTTTTGTTATTGAGAATAATTTGGCTAAAATAATCTATGTGAGATAAAATGAAAGACCAGGCGTTATGTAGCAATTAGATTATCTCAATACTTCCATCATTTACATCATATGACGTTTCAGTCTATTATGGTTAAAGCATGGTGTTAATTATTTTTCATTATAACAATGTTAACGTAACTCGGGATTTTTAGCGGTTGAAATATTTGTGCTAAATTCCGGTAATTGAGAGTTTTCATCATAGAGATATATTTGCGATCATTTGTGCTTCATCAGATAAATAAAGAGAAATTTGATTGGAAAATATTTTCTCTCTCAAACTCAATTTTTCCTGGGATTTCGACCTTATGAAATAATAATTTGTATTGCTTCATTAATCGAATCGCTTATTTCCTGATCAATGTTTATGGATATTTGCCCAGCAAATAAGAGTCGCAAACACGCAATGGCACGAAGAGACATTCAACCTGTAAAATCTAATAAAGAGGGGGTAACATACAAATGGGTCCCTTGGAAAGTATATCCATCGAAAATAAATTGAGCGATTCCTTCCAATTAACGATAGGCAATAATTTTATCTATGTGATACCGGAATGCAAAGATAATATTTTTAGTATAAGTTTTATTCTCAGTAAACTGCATGGGAATCTTTATTTAAAACATGGAGGTTTCTCTGATATGTTACTTTTATCGCTTACTGTTATCAAACGCTCTTCTGGAAAAGCTCTGACATGTGCAAACGGCTTTAGATCTTTTCAATAGCAATGTTTAACAATCGTGGATAAAAGATACATCCTATATAGATCACAAAAAGAAAACTGTCAGCAAAACCAAGCGCGGCATTCGGATTTTACGCCTAAATTGCAGAAAAAGGTGGATAGCAGTTTTATTTTCGAGTATTTCTTTGTCTCTGCTGCAATATGAATTAATTCCTTCTCTTTTCCATTGTATCAATCTCAATTTGATATATTACTTTATGTAGTTTTATTGTTATAACTGAACACCATTCAGTATAAAGGAGATACTATTAATGATATTTCTTTATCAATATAGTTTTGCAACGATTTCATACCGGTATTCTGAATGCTTTTATCTATTTATTTATCAGCGCGGTATCTCGTTGATCTGTAATAAATAATATAATATAATTTTGTTGATTTTTCATTCTGAGAAAGCATTTACATCAGTACACCATAGAGCAAACGATGAAAAGTTGCAAAGAAGACATTTGATATGCATTCGAAAATGTGGAAGTAGCTTAAACCCAGAGTTTAATTGAGGAATGGGAGTTCTGTGAATAGTTCATCGTCAGCTTAGGTCATATCGTACTTAGACACCCATCGGAAATCGAATCCGAGACCGCTTTCACTGAAGTCGAACGCTCTCCCCACTTGGCTAACCTGGAGCCCTTTAATTGAGTTTTATAGAAGAAAGTTTAATAGAAGTTTACATAAATAAAGGTTACATATATATAATAAAAACTACGTCACTAGAAAATATTATAATATTCCCATAACTTCTAGGCATGTTTTCGGTTATGTGCTCTTTTTATTCTCAAAGCTCCCCTCGAACCAGAAAGAAAAACGATTTGGAGTTGTAGCGCTAGCATACTAACAGCTCTGTCAAGCGGCCGACAGAGTAGAAAGTTTTTATTTCACATCTAAGCTGACGAATTCCCTCTGTATGAGGGAACTGCAAGCAATTTAACAAGAGACTTCTTTTGTGATATAGATTTACGGAGTTAATTGCTATGAATATAGTATTGTGCTTCATATGCTACTTTGCTAAGTTATAGATCGAGTCAAATTAGCTGACCTGGTATTGTGATCTCCTCTAGATAAAAAAATACATCTCTCCATTCTGTTTATGCACAATTTCCGGAGAGGTCCTCGGTTAGAAGAAACCTCAAACTTTTGCAGGTCTTGGGTATCGAACCCCCGTACCAACCTCTTTGGATTCCCTAATTCCCGCATTCCACCTCTGTCTGAATCCCTCTCTCTCCCACTTCTTTCGGCCAAACGAGCTTTGCCTTTCGGCTAGCTATTTCACGCCTCGCTACACCCCCGGGGAAATTATCTTAATTGGAGCCGACCTTCCCTTCCTTTCCTCCCCCTGTCCACTTCCCACCATTCCTTCCTTTCCCATAGTCCGTGAGTTTCGTCGCCTACTGAAACCTTCAGCGAAAATTTTGCGTGATATCCTTTTGAATGTCATAGACTGCCTCCCACTTAAGGTTATTCCTCTTGCGGTAGGGGCGTGCTGACGTCACGTCACGTGAGGGCACGCGGTGTCACGTCACGGAAAATTGGTGAGGTCATGCACACGGGAGCACGCATGCACCTTATCTTGCCGTCATTATCAATTTCTTTATCTGCAGTTGGAGTTGTAGCTGGGATATTGATTTATATCTGGGAATAATTGGAAAGTCAGCTGTGGCGCACTAGATAGCTCTTTGGAAACGATAGGAAAAGGTGAACTATAATGTAATGGGAATTCAGTCCAAAAGTGGATCTAAAATAATGAAATGATAAACATTGGGTACTCTTTCATCTGATATTGTTTTTCCTACGAAGAAACGTGTTTAATATAACCAATTGCTGTAAAAATAAAACTAGATATACAAAGAGTCTTATACCTTCATACAGTCATATAATACAGTCATATAATAATTGATGGAAAGAAATAGATATAATAACCAAATATTTAATAGATAAAATGAATATAGTGATAATAATCTTAAAAGTGCTTCGATTGCTGAGGTCATCTCAAATCCCACCGTGAATCGAACCCGTGACCGCTTTTGCCAAAGTCGAACTCGCTGCTCACTTGACTGCCTAGGAGGTTAATATCTTATGCTGCTACATCGTTTCGCGTCTTTTTTAAGCCTTTATAGCCAATATAAAAATATCAAACAATATATCGTACAGACTACGATTTTTTTGAGTAAATTTAGTTTAATTTCTTTTTATAGGCAACCGCGCTATGCTAAGAACTGTATAATATAAATATTTTGTTTTTATTTATATTTTATTTTTATTTAAGTTACTATTATTTCACCTAAATTACAGCTCACCTCTTTCATTTTTGTTTTTTCCATACGTCCAGAATGTTATTAATAACCTCCAATGGGAGAGAGTCAGAGAACTTTGGGAAAAGAAATGAAATGAAAATTGTTAGACGATGCTCGTAAATGAAGCGGAAAATCGTGCAACTGCAAAATTGCTCACTGAAGATTACAAGTTAATCGTCTAGAAGATGAATTTCTTGAGCTCATTTGAGATTTTCGTTTAGGATTTGATAAAGAAATCTCTTCCTCATGTGTGTGTGTGTGTGAGTGGGGTATTATAAAATCTGTGTATATCTTTGACTTGACAGCTCGCATATTGAATAGCATGTGACTTCGGACATATTTCTCACGCTGTCACTAGCACGAAGCATGACACGATGCGCTCCTGGCTTACGCGTCAGCATTATGCTCCAGCAGGAATGGATCATAACATATGACTACCACATAGTCGCCAAGTGACAGCATGTTACTTCGCGTGACGTGGCAGCGACTTGTTTCGTTCCTTAATCTCAACCCCGAGCTTAATCCACGGCGATCGTTTCCTGAGAGCAGTTCCACTTGACTTTTTCTCTTGCCCTTTAGAATCTTCTTCGATCCCCTTTACTTACCCAAAAGTCGCTATCTTGTCACTCATATCAAGAGGGTCTGTTTAAATTCAACGCCTAATTCCCCGCGACTCTGTGCGTATCTTTTAATTTTTTGCTCCTCCGTTTTCCCTTCCTCTTCGGCCTGGTAATTCCACGCTAATTTGAGCATTAATAAAAATCCCTGCTTCAGCGTATTTTTTTTTTTTTTGAGGGAGGGTGCGGTTTGTTGGACGCAGCTTTAGGTGTTTGGTGCGTGGGATTTAAGACGAGAGTGGTAAAGCATTTTCGCAGTGAAGGGCACAGGATGAAAGGTCGATGACTTTTTAAGGTGCGTCACCTTAGTATATGAGCTTATTACACTTCCTTAAATACGCAACTCATTTTTAAGGATGAATCGTAACGCATTCATTCGTACTTAGCTATATTCGACGTGATGCTAAATAGGCTTCGCTAGATCTATTTAGTCCTTGCTCTGCCCCGTTGTTACAGAGTATTACGATTTATATTATATCCTTGATATCATTCGTCGAGAGGAAAATGGTTGCAAAATTTACTTGAAATATTGTAAAATATGTTAAGTCACGACTGAGTAACTTAAATATTTCTTATGATTTTATTCCAAATACCATGTATAACAGTGTCTACCATACCATTGAAGAGTTACTTGCTCTGCGTCAAGCAAAAACTACTATATATTAAAATATAGCGGTTAGAATACGTGTTGCATTTAAAATATGATTCTACCGATTAGTATAAATTATAAACAGAGAAAGAAGAGATATTTGCTTGAAATATACGCTAGTTAAGGGTAATGAATATACTTCGGAGGGTGACGCACCCTTTTTTAATATGCAAGTATTAATAATTATTGTTGTTGTTTTATCTGATCCATTATATTTAAGATTTATTTCTAAAGTTATACTAAATTACATGTAATTTTGTTTATGAATCCTTTAAGGATTGGGATTGAAAATTTCTAAAATTAAAAATAAGAATAATATCTTTATTAGGATTGAATAAATGTCTAGTCGTGATTTATGATTAGCAAATAATTCGATCAAATTACTTTTTGTATTGGTCATCTGTTTACAGTTAAAAATATGATATGGTCTTCAGCACTCCAGATAAAGCACTTAGGTGCCAGTCAAGAACTCATTAGGACGAGGGCCTCAACCAGCGTCTAAGGGCCTTAATATGAATCTTTTCCTGTATAAAATTAGGAGTTTTGAAGAGGAGTAATTTAGAAATAGCTGTTGAGTCTTTCGATAGTTAAAACTCCATAATCTAATCGGAATTAGAATAAATTTGGAGAAAGGTATCTTGAATTTCACAAAATAATAGTGCTAAGGTTTTTCATTAAAGATTCATCCAAATTTAAAAGACGGTGATTATTGGAAAGTAGTTTCTGGTCATTAAAACGTGCGAATGATCGTTAAAGATACAAATCCTGGAGTGATAAATTTCCGGAGATGGTTCATAAAGTTATAGCTTTAAAATTTCCATCAGCGCAATGCGAGATTTGGCGATAGATGCTTCAATCCCGATATCAGCGCATCCAGCGGACGCCACATTGTGCAGTAATTCCTAATCCGCAGCAATCGGTATTTTTGGACTGAGAAGTAATTAAATCAAATCACCGAGAAATCCTGTGCATACAGATATCGGGCCCTTTGCATTGAGATTGAGATTCCCGGATTTCATGAAAAATTTATCTCCTGTGCTGGATGTTGCGCACGTTGGGGCTTACAAATTGGCTAATAAATCAGCTCCTCCTATTTAATCAAAATTACGCCTGAAATATTCTGCATTCGCCTGAGATAGGTGAGAAAGTATTGTTTCTAATGGTTAGGAAATTGCGAAAGCTAAAGTAGTCGATAAACATCGGTTTCGCGGACCACACTATTGAATAAAAATGTTGAAGAGTGACGGTGGTAATATTAACAATTTGGTGGATCTGATGGAGTGATATACCTTTTTCTATTCTTTGCATGAGCGACACATGAATAAATTTATACTGCTTATAATGCTCTTTAGGTATCCCAATCAAATTACTCACAGAAATCACGTACTGGTTGCAACAGGACTGTAAGGTTTTACGATCCAACATTGATTGCCACAACGCACATCGGTGCCCAACTCTTCAGCGCCGCAGAATGTCATACTCTGGATCGGGCTTAGCTCGGAAGCACTGATTTGCATCGATTACTTTTGCCATAACTTTTGCAAATCCATTGCATTCCGAAGACGTGTGAACCATAGTTCAGTTTAGCTCGCTTGATGACGCAGTTGAGATACGAAATCCGTGTATTTTGTCTGCTTTAAAACCAGTTTAAAGATATTTAAGGCAAAAAATTTTGATTTCCAGAAAATGTTATTAGCCATATGTGAAGTGATAGGTATATCGATTGATTAAAGGGGAAATTGTGTTAATGCGATAAAATATTATAAAAGAGGCTATGTTATATTTTATCCATGACATTGTTCTGATTCAGGACCTATTAGCTTCGAAATTCTGTTAGAAACTGAGCATAAATACTTTCAAAGATTCAAAGCACGCTGCTACATGTGAATAATATAAAAGTAGATATAATACGACTTTTGATAATAAATTAGATTTGTAATCATTTATGTACGATATCGTATATGATGATAGCGATTGTACCATTTTATGACTTAGAATTCATTTATATAGAGACTTTTTGCAAAGTTGCAAGTATCGATGGTGAGACGAAAATTCTTCAAGAGGTCTGTCGATCGACTGAATTTCGGCGAAATGGGTGTCGGTGAGGTGTAAGTCGATCAAAAAAGCGTGACCTGAAAAGAAAGAGCCTCCCAGCATATAAAGATACTTCATGAAATCAGTTTTCTTTGTTTTTTTTTCCTCACTTCCTCATAATATCGAATGTTCGTTATCCGTTCCATTCCACCACTCTTATTGATGTAATCAATCATCAGCATCTTCTCTTTTTGCTTCGGAGGAATCGCCATCATATTTCTGCGTGGCTCCAATTCGTCCGAGCAATGTTTAGAGGTAAATATACCTTTTCATTAACCACACCTCTCTTCGGGTCTATCACCGAGGTAGTTGCCCTCATTGTGAGCGAAAATTCGCCCACTCCATTTCGAAGGCGTCGATGCAGCTGTTCATTTCGCGATGCGTTGCTCCATTGTCGGCGCACTTTTTTTCTTTTCATATCCGAAATGAATGAGGAGTGTGGGCGATGGGATCCCTTAGGAAAAAAAGGACGATCGAGAAATGTCCGGAGGAAAAAGCTGGAAAACCCAGAGCGGTCGAATCTATTTTCCTTTTTTTCGACAACAGGAAAAAGAAGACGGAGTGATATAAACTATTTCCCCGACGCATTCCTCCACGAATTGGGCTTCGGAATTCCATGCGACCAGGTGCTCGATTAGGTTTTTCCCTCCCACGCCGTGCGTGTATGCGCACCGAGAGCTTAGCGTCGGGGTATTGAACAGGATTCTGTCAGGATATGAATCACGCCGGGGAATTAAAACCAGGGAGAAATGGACGGAATTTTCGTGGGCCGCAGATTTCCCCCGCAAACACCCCCACCACAATTACGATTGGCTCAAATCGCCTCTTTCAAAGCCGATCTAATGCCTTATTTATGGCCGATAAAATATTGCTTAAAAGGTAGTTCGTTTTCAAATTCCTTTCCTGTCAGTTTGGTCGTAAGAATTTTCGCCCGGTACAGATGTAATTCGTTTCCTACGTTCCATTTCCCGCCTCCTTTTTTTTCGTTTTAATTGGCGAAATGCTTTTCTACGGATTATATTTTACGCCATGGACGTTTCGAAAAATTTGATGCGGCTTTATGGGCACTTCTGGTCTCCTAATGTGAATGAAATGGGGATAAAGGAAGCCGAAATTTTAAGGTAGAACTCCGTGCTCTGGGAATTTTTATGGCTGTCCATTCTAAAAAGGTAACCACTGCTATCGAAATGATTTACGTTTATTGTTTGCATACTATAGCTATAATATTTTCGAACCTTTGGTACTACTTATTTTATAAAATGTGTGAGTGGAATTCATTTTATCGAGGATAAGAAACTCTAATGTTTCTCAAGTAATTAATACACGACTATCTTTCAAAATTTAAAGTAAGCGTTTACAAATATCCTGCATCTAAGATGTTGCGTATGACTAAATTAAAATATACGTGTAAGTTTAGTAATAATTTCCTGCAGGCAATCCCTTCTTTTGTCAACTTCGTATTAAATCAACACTTTCCTTTTCCGGCCCTAGAATGAGAGAAATAAAATAATAAACACATAAATGAGGACGCAATAATTCGTAAATCAAATAAAACAATACTATTATCATTTTTGTTTCAAACTTTACAATCTAATTTATAACCTTCACTCCGAAAGGCGGCTTGCAGGGTACGTATGTAGACCTGTTGAGGGACCTCAAAAACTTTCAGTTCATTAAACAAGCTATTGAAGACTTATCGTCGCAATAATACGAACTCTGGACCTGGGCGGGTACACAAAACTTTTTACATGCAACCCAACTAATTTGTCGACGCACTATTTATAAAAAACTCAAATCCTTTTATTTTAGTTTTCACAAATGCATTAGTGGTTATGTGCATAGTATGAGGGATTACATGACTCATTTTGTCAATTAAGTGAGCAAAATCGGAAAATTCCAATTTAAAACATTTTCTAATCAATTTCCTAGTCAACAGAGGCGTAGCTCTGCAATATGAGGGCTCTCAGTAATTTTCTCGACGTCCAAAAGTGGAAATAATTAGAGGGAATTATGATTGCGATCCCTGGATTGAATTTGGATTGTGAACGTTCTCAGTACAATCTGGAGAAATGAGAGATTCTTGATCCAAGCAAACAAGATCGATACACGAAACTAATTGCTTATTGATAAGAGAGTACACGAGTGCCATTGGAATATTCTTTATTGGCAAAGGAGAACCAAGCATTAATCAAATTCTCGCATTTGATTCCTGTCATCTACACGCTTCCATCCATCAGTTATTTTTAGTCCATTAATAAGCTTTTCCTCCACTCTATCCTCTTCACCCCAACATCTCCCTCTCAATTAAGCAACTTCAAACCGATCGCAGACGATATGAGAAGCCAATTTCGTTTCTGTCGTGGAAATTTCTCTCACCCAAGTGCAGCATCTTCAAATATTTTCCAATGAAATTTTCATTCATCAGTGAATTCGCTCCTCGATCCTTGTTACATTGTGCGGCTATGAAAGTGTGCAAGCACTTATCGATGTCATAGCAAAATTCTATCGTTGAATAATAACTTATTTTGGAAATGAATGGCATTAACTCAGGCTGAACCAAGACATTATCATGAATAAAACGTCCATAAAGTTAGGTAGAAGCGACGATGCAATACAAAATAAATTATAAAGTATCAAATAATGAAAAATTTTTATACAGAGTATCTTTCGTTATTCTTAAAAGTATTTCGTTAGGATATTCTTTTAGGTTTTGTTCCAATTCGTACGATCCATATCTATTTTAAATCGATGTGTAGTAATCGGAATTCTTGGTATGCAGCTATTTAGAAATAATAGACGTTTGCATGAATCTTTTATTATAAAATTATGCTTGCAATTTTGGAAACTTAAGTCTTATATGATTCATATGATAATATGATTGTTTGAGGTTAACTGAAATGCTCATACACTTACTGTCGTGAGGTACGAATTATTGAGCCTATATCAGCCATTTTTCCGTAAATCTCTGACAGGATGCAAATGGCCAATCTGCTTACCCTGTTTAAGAATTTAGTAGTAAAATATTTATAATTATAGTGTCTCTCCAATGTATTCACATTAATATCTATAAATTTATGTAGGTTATTCAAAAGTTTCTGTATAGAAAATTCTTATTTCAACTCGGTAGAGTTTCCTCTATCCCATTCATCTTCTTTCTCTCTCTCCTTAAATCTGCCTTTCTTTCCCCTCAATTTTCCTCCAACGGCTCTCTCTCTCTTTATCAAAGTTTTTAACTTCCACCCTTTTCCAGCCAAGTCTTTTGAGACCCAGAGTTTCTTTATGCCTTTCTGTATAAACCAGCTTCTCCTCACTTTTCTCCAATTTCGAACTACATCGCACATTTTCCCTTTATCCCATTTTCCCTCCTCTGAATCTACTCGCGAATTTATTACTCTTGTCATGTCACATGATCATACGTTTTTATCTTATCTATTCATATACACTCTTGGTCAACCTTTCCATTTTGCCGTGTTTCATATCGGTCTAAAATTCAATCAATTTTTAAGAAAAAATTATTAATAGTATTATAATTATACTTTTTTCTTAAGTTAAAACAGGAAAGAAATACTTTTTAGAACTATAAATTAATTCCTATTCAATTTTTACATTAGTTGTAACGATAGCATTAAATCTTGGCCACAATGAAGTGTCCACAATAAAAAAATTATTTTCAAGTTATTCGGAACAAATTATGTCAAGCATACATTGATTAGCAAAAACCATTAATTGTGATTGCTGTTGTGAGTAACTAACATATTTCATTGATGAATAAGAACAGATAGTGAAAAAAATTCAGATTAATTTTTTATGTAGTTAAATTAAACATTTTCTTTTGTTATCATTCACATTTTAAATTCTCATTTAGACACATTATCGTATTTTTAATCGTTTATTATAGATTCTTTCCTTATTTTAAACAGATTTTGGCAGCGATTCGATGCATGCTTAGTTACAGCCGTAGTCCTTTATTTTGCTTTATAAATAAATGAGGAGAAAATACGCAGGCTGGAGGTACTGGAAGCAATTTTCTCCTCACTCATTTCATCAAAAAAGCTTCTTCTTTCTCAATAATCCATAATTTCCTTTAACTAAGATTTCATAAACATTATCGCCCGGCCTCTAATCAGTTAGAATTTCCGCTCTGTTACCACTTCCTAAATTATATGTTAAATTCTAGAAGATTCTTCCTTCTCTCCACGAATTCCCTTTCCCCACCTTCGTACTCCTTAAAAATTCCCTTTCAGCTCGCTTTCATCGGCCCATCCCAACTTTTTACCTCAATTTTCCTTTCTTCTTCCAACTCCTATTTCATCTCCTTCCGAAATTTCGCAGACTTCACATAATTTTCCTCGAACTTTTCCGCTTCCAATTATTTCTCCGTATCTCTGCCTTATCTGCATCGCTTTTTGTAGCTCATTGAGTGAAGATGCGTAGGAGGGTACCGAGTCCCATTCACCTCATGACCATTATTTATTGCGGAAAAATCCCTTCTTTTTTGCCCGCCTTGCTTTCGGGTGAACAGCCGGGGAGCGATTTCCTTCACAATGGAAGGCTCGATATTTTCGTATGGGGGCATTCAGAAGCCGCATTTCGTGTAGTGACTTCTTTGAGTGGCGGTTTACGTTCTGCTGATGGCCTCTCAGAAGTCATTGCCGACCTCCGTCGCTTTAATGCGAGACGGAGTATTGGATTTCTCCAGACGCTGTTCGAGCGGAACTTAGTCGCGGTTTGACTTCGCTACATGGCTTCGGAGATGAAATCTCTTATCCAGGCCGTATGCTGTGGGTTGCTTTTATTTGAAGAATTTAGCGAGTTCAGTGGACGAAAATGATAGGAGAGAATGCGTGCCTTACGCAGGGCAAGCCGCAGGCATTTAGATGCCCTAGACGGTTGGGTATTCCAAAGAGAGTGTTGACAATAAGGTGTAGAATGATATATTTATTTATTTAAAGTTTAACACATATTGCATTAATTTTCCGTCAGGTTCATAATTTATCGAATGCACATATGCATTAAAACAATTCAATACAACAAAAGAGTAATATTAACAGAATAAAGTGTAGCTTAGCTCTAGCAAATCAAACACAGAATAAGTTATTACAATGTTACAATTTCAGTTTTATGAATATCAATTACAAATAATAGCCTTCCAATACCAATACTATTGTCAAAATTTATGGTCAGATAACTTATATAATAAATCAGAATTAGAGAATAGGTTTTACATGATTTATGATTAATTCAATATATCATGTTTAATGTTCATATATGTAATATTTTTTAATAAAAGATTTTTTACATTTATTACTTATAATAGAGATCATGATATGTATTCTATTTTCCATTAGAAAATAGAATACATATCATGATACAAATTAATTTAAAGAATATAGGTAAACCATAAGTGGCTATCACTGGTTTTAGAGTTAGCGACACTTAATATTAAATATTACCGCTTAGAAAAATAGTGTTTACTAAACCTAACAGTAAAATTAAACTATGACCATGTGTTGGTACAAGGATACAGAAATATAAACTTATAAGGAAATATGTCGAACACATTTATAACATCTTTCAAAGCAAAAATTCCCGTTTCATGATTTAACGGCCAATCTTTTCTTTATTTAGTCGTTTTGAATTCACTTTAAGCAGTAGTGATTAGGGAAAAAAGTAGTAAATTTTAGAAATTAAATAAGATACTACTGTCTAAAAAGTTCAATATTAGGTTTTGGGTTTGACAGACATACTGATAGTTTACCCCCATTACTACGATAAAATATTCTAAGTAACTTGTATGAAAATGAATGCCTTAAAAGTAAATATTTAATCATAGAAAATGATGAGAAGGAATGCTATATATAAGATGCTTTTAATAAAGCCCAAATGAACTTTTTTGAGCGAGTATTAGAGGCTTGATATTAGACAGATATTATTCCTTACTGATTACCTGAAGTATCTTCAGCCATCTATTAACGAATAAATTTTTTACAATGTTACTCAGGTATGAACGATGCCGAAAAATGTCATCCATTTCATTATCAGCCGTATTGAATAGTGTGACAATTATTCTTCATGAGATCGATGTGCCACATCTACGTGAAATGTTAACGCTTACAGAATTCAGTAGTCAGTGGAAAAGAAGACTACCAAACTCCTCACCTGGGAGAGCCTCTTTCTCTCTCCAAGGCTTTTCGTAGATAATGACGGAAAAGTCGAAGATTCCTGGGATGATGTGTTTAAGACAGACGCAGATTCTTTTCATCATATTACGTTAATTTTATCTCGTTTTTAACCATTTCCCACCTTCTGTCCCTCATACTTCACTCTTACACTAAAAGCCAGGAAATCTCATTCTTGAAATGCGATATATGGTCCTTCATAACTTCCCGTAGTAGCCTATACCACAAATGTACCCACAATTTGCCCTCTTCCGCTAAAGAATTTGATCCAACCCCTTAAGGTTTACTCGCTAATTGTTCACTCTCACAATCCAATTCGACCTCACTCTTATCCTTCAGATAAAGTGGAGTTTAGCTTTTATTGATTTCTTGTTGATGACTGAAGGTGCTGAAACGCAGGCTGTTTTCGAAATTTGTTATCAGAGAATCTGTTTTGGTACATTATATATCAACCACTCTAGCGTTTTTCATATTACAATGGAATTGTACAAGGTGAATCTTGAATTCATTAAAATTATAGTATCCAAGGATTTGAATGAAAAATTATTTGTAAAGGTCTTAAAACAAAAATACGCTGCACTCTTATTAAAATGCACTATGTCAAATGATTTCAATTATTGACAAGTTTAAAATCGAAAATTAATGTAGATGGATGCTGTAATACAATCATATTTAAGCGTGATGTAAGAAACGGTAATAATTGCGGCCTAAGAAAAATAATCGTTGAAATAAATCAGTTTAAAATATTAATAATAAAATTATAGGGCTTCAAAACAGCAAAATGGGCAACGCGTTTAACTTTAGTGAAAGCGGTTCTGGGTTCAATTCCCGGTGGAGGCACAAATATACCCAATGACTAGCTGACGAAGCACTTTTAACAGTACTACTACTATAAGAATGACACTAAAAGTATTCGTTAAATTGATAACTCTATCGCCATTTTATTTCATATGATCGCAGACATAATAACTACGTGAACTACATGATACATGAATACACGGTCCTCCTACAATGTTACATCATATGATGCATGAACGATAACCCCTAGAAATCAGGGATGTTACTATTTCAAACGGATGTCAGTTGCTGACTATACTGAGTGCATCACTGAAACTAACCAAACATCGGCGAGTGTCTGCGGTGGTTCCTTAATCATTTCCTCGTGATTTGTTCCCGTCCGCCTAATATTATTCTCGGAGCCGCGTAAGACTCCAGTCGGCTGCGGGGTTGTCAGATCTCAGGGCGAAAAGAACGCCTTATTAGCCCCCTCTTTAGGAAGGGAGAACCTCTTTAAAAACTCGCTCACGCCCATTCATCTACTTCTCCGATGCCTCTCACACCCACTCATTTTTGTCTGTCTTATCCATTTTTACCTCAATCATTGTTCACTTTTTGAAGCATCTTGGATTGCCCATTCTTCTCCATCTCCGCCACTCCCTCTCTGCGCCTCATCATCAACTTCTCGTACGCCTTTTTTGCCGCCCCTCCTCCCCTTAGTCCACCCCTTGGCCTTCCGTCACAGTCGACACACTCCTCTAACTCATCTTTCTTCCCCCCTCTTCTTTCCTACGTACCCTTCTCTGCCCCCTCTCGATGTAGTTTCTTAGGGTTCTTCCGATCCTCCCCATCTCCTCTATTTGTGCCATTCGCCTCTATTCTTACTGTGTCTAATCTCCGTTTCCCCTTTCTCAATTCCCATAAGTCCCCCATTTCGGTATAAGATTGGCATTTACGTTAGCTCCCTAATTACCCTGCAACCCTAAGGCTGACTAGTTTATTTTTGCCTTCCTTGTAATTTAGGGGTGCCAGATATTTTGCCCCATCGGGCTCCATATGTTGCCATTGAAATTTTAAGGACCGCAGCCAATTAATGAACTTTGCTCCTGTGTAAAATTAGTAATAATCCATCGAAATTAGTGAATTATTGATCTATCACAATGATATATAAAATGATGCGTGTTCGATTTCAACCAGAGCCTTCCTCTTATCCAGGATCAGTGAAGTAAATTGTACGAAACATTTAGGTTAGATCAATGTATTGGAGCGCTATTATCCTTTAAAGAGAAGATTTTAGGTTGCATACACCACTTTTTGTTGTAGTAACGTAATCATCTCTGGAGAATTATTTGTATGTGTTGTTTTTTCTTCAATTTGTGTTGAATTTGTTGATTAAAAATGATACATACAATATTCATTCCTATTCTCAATATTCACTTGACTGACACTCGATTTGAAGGGTTACTTTTTACTGATGGATATTCTGTGAAGTGTATTTTACGCTATTTCACGTTAGATAATAACACGTTTATAAATCCATCGCTTTATCACAATATGCTCCTTTGAAAAGCGGTAACCCTTATATTTTGGACCTTTCTATGTATCGGATTGTTCAAAGTTCTATCTTTATTTAGCAAATGCAGGATATTATTTAACATGAAAAGACACTGCGTAATTGAGGAAGCGTATAATTGATTAGCAATTGTGTATTTTACGTTAGACTGAGAAAAATTCAGCAGTAGTGGGGAGATGATTTACTCCTTGATTAGTTATATTTAAATAATAATGAAATGTATGTGCATATATGTGAAAAGGAACAGGGTAATATTAGATACAAGTAGCCGTTCAAGTCTATCCAAACTGATTCTATTAAAAAAAATAATTCTATACACATGCTTCTATTCTACTCAGTATAATTCTCGTTTTGAGAATGACTTCGGCATATAGTGATACGTGAATATTTCTGTTAATGAATGGAATATTTTCAATTCTTTTTCGATCCAGGATAGCGACGGCTATATCTTTCATTTTCCCTGCGGATGTTTTCTACTGATAAGATTCTGTCTCAATGAAGAATACAAAGACCAAGTACCCCACTTCTCATTTTGCGTAATCTTCCTTCTCTCTCTCTCCAAAGCCCTTGGTGGCTAAATCTGGATGGGTTGAGATCCGAATAGCCTCCTTGTTGAATATTTTATAAACAGAGAGTTACAGAATCGTCATCAAACAGAATAATTCATTTACTAATATGTTATTGCACCCCATAAGTATCACTTATAAATTTTGCCCGTGGTTGCTTTTGTAGAGTAAATTTTGATAAATTTCCTTGGTTTCGAATAACTCTAAGTCAAACCTCAATTACCGCCTTAATTTCAATTTGCTCTGCTTACTCCGCTAACATCCAGCACCCTTGGGAATGCGGCATATAATGAATGCATTCACTTGCCATTCCATCCCTTCACTTTGCCTCTTTAAATATCTTTGCCACATCCTTCCACCATCTTAACTGTAACCAGATTCCTTGTAAGCAGCCTTCTCTCGTCCACTTAACACCCTTCCTTCCCTCCATCCTCTCAAGGTCTTTCCTTACCTCCCACTGCCTCATCCAACTTCCTCTTTCCCTTTCCTTTCAACCTGCTTTTTTCTTCCCCTTCTGCATCTTTCAAGTCTCTTCCTATTGTCTGAATTTTATCCATTTGTCACCGATTTACTCGTCTTGTCAAACTCTCTTCCCGTTCTCTCCCTTCGAACCACTCCGACGCAGTCTCTCTCCATTCCATCTTCCTTACATCTTTTTGTCCCTTTCATTCCCGCCGTCTTTAGCGTCCTCCCCGCCTCTCTAATCTCTCTGTCTCGTCCTTTGTTTTCCCGACAAGATACCCTTTCCCCTTAATTCTTATTTACATCCATAACCTCCTCGCATTTCGGAATTGGATTTCAATTAACTTTGGAAACGTTGAAACACCCATCGGTTTTCAAAGGAAACTCCCTTGAACATGCTCGATGAGTTGAAAATGCGTATATCAACTAAAGCTGTGGCATTATGATCACGGAAAGGTCTACCAAAGCATCGCTTATGATAATGCGTTAAATTTTACCTTAGCGTTTTCTGAATATCTAATATTTATTGTACATATTTGAGAAATAACACTGTGCATATTAATATTGTAATATTGTATTCATTTATCTCTTATGAATTTGGTAGATATTTGAAAGTTAACAGTGCAGAGATGCAATTATATGAAATGGGATCGACTGTGGATTATCTTTGATTGCATACCGTCAATATTTTCTCTGATTCAAGGAACTGTTCCCATTATTCGAAGCAAATTTAAACACTTATTGTTAACCTTAAATTTAACACCTTATTAATCTGTTGTAAGATATACATACATTACAACATCTTTATGTTTCGAATCCTTTAACTGTTGTCTAAACTTATATATAATCGTTATATTTTAAATGTCCATCCAATACGATACGATTTTATTCATTTCTAAAGGATTTAATTCCATAAAATAATTTCATAAAACTCCTTTAAAAAGTAAATATACGTTTGTATCCTTTGCTGACTACATTTCTGTCCTGCTATTCACATGAAATAAAAAATTAAACTGTCTGAAATTTTGACTTTGTCTTAGTTCCCTTAAACTTAACTAAATCACGTATTCCAAGTTCAAAAAAATTTCAAATTTCCAAACAACCTTGGTCCCAAGCATTTATTTCAGATTAGAGATATTCAACCATTATTCTTTTCGGCTCCTCCAAGGTACGCCTGAGGCGGTTCTTGTACCCATCGATAATGCTCCCTATGTATATCAATTAATGTCTATTTAAGGTAAAAATTCCTACCAGAACTTGTTATATTGTTATGAAACACAGAGAATACACAGCAAGTACAAGGTGGGCTGTACTCGACGCGAAGAAGTCGATACATAGTTGCCAGCTTCTTAATCTCCTTCCCCTCCAGACTCCAGCCATGGTTGTCTTAAGAATCCAAACAAAATGTTCTTTAACTACCGGGAATTAGATTCCCTTCTCCTCCTATTCCCCCTCGTCCTCCCACTAGTTTTAATCTTGAGAAATTGAAGAAGCTAAATGTTTTAACGAGATATACGATAAACACCCTCGTTAAATGATTAAGGTGTGCTCACTCATTTGGTTCTTCTTCCTAATATAGCCTCGTTCCTTTGCTTCTCGAAGTGAGGGTCTTGGATATTACCCCGCGCCTCCATTTTTCCTCACTTTTTGCATCCGTAAACGTTATATAATTGCGCCTTGATCGAACTTAATCCGGAATAAAGTGGAGCGGAGGACTGCCCCTAAATAAATTAGTAGTTACTGAGACCTTGCTTTCCTCCTCTTCTCTCTCATTCCTTGACTAACCCGTCCCTCTTCTGTCAGCCCTCTGGCCTTCCCCGCCGCCTTTTACCTTATTCATGAATTTACCCATTCATGAGCCTCTCTCTCTCTTCCTTTTACATTCTCTCTTCCCTTAGTCGTTATCTCCTTCTCACTGCCACTCACTGTGCATCCACTTCTTCCCCTCATTTCCTTTATCGCTGAAGATTCTGCGCTATTATTATTAAATACTGCCGACCTCCGTAGCGTAGAGGTTAGCTCGCTAGCCTCGCAACGCTCACTTCCCGAATTAGAATCACTGACTGGTCGTGAACTTTTGAGTCCGCTATTTGTTAATCTGATCAGTACTTCGTTGCAATTGGCAAAAGGTTGTTGTTGATTCTGGTATTGAACGGATTTAACCAGTAATAAAAATGGATTTATGCTTAATTTATATTGTTCATCTAAAAATTATACCATTTTGTTAAGTTGTGTGCTAGCATTGGAATAGCTAACATACATTTACATATTTGTCTCTCTCTGAACGAATAATGACCTTAGAGAGAATAAAGGCTAACTCGGATGTACCTGAGGGTCGTGGTTAAAGAATTGAATAGTAAACGAGCAGAAACAAATTTTGATTTAAATAACATGAATTATTACATTTCTGAAAACATGCATTTCACACAAGGACTGCCAACAGCACTGGATTACTCTTGTTAGGTTTATAATAAAGTATTATAGATTTTAATTGCCTTAGATAAAGATTGATTGAATGAAATGAAAAGAAATATTGATTTTATCAATTTATAAAATTAAAAATTGTAATTTCGAATGGGGGTCTGCAGATGGTATTTGCACCTTCAGCCTATTATAAACCAAATCAACCCTCGGATAAAATGGTGATTAGTGTTCGATGAACAACTTACTTGTAAAAATTGAATGGCTTGTCGTGAGTGAATTGTTTCTTCAAGGTAAAAAAATTGTGTGGCAAAATAAATTCAAGAACGTTAGAGAACCTGGGAGTGGAGGAAATAATAACCTGAAACGTCGAGCGTGGAGCAAGGGGCGAGAGAGGTCGACGTCCGCCGATTTAAAATAAATACGCGGAATTCCCCCTTCAATTTACAGAGATGTCCGACTCGAAGGTGGTTGACGCGATAAAAATTGTTGTTCATTGAAACAAAAGGTGTTGTCGCGCGGGGAAATTTATCGCGAGAGGTCAACAGTTCAAATTGAACGATCGCGAGGATGAAATATGGTCGTAATGCAGTCGGAATTGTGATAAATGGCGTCGAAATGTCAACATTAATAAAAAAATGGATGGAATGCGAGCGCGCTTTTTTCCTCCGGCGGATTTCTCGTTGTCCAATAACGATTTAGGTGGTTACTTGCCAAGTTGGCAAGTAGCCTGGAAACTAAAATTTCCTCGTTCTGCAGTATGAAAATAATGGTTTAAAACGGTATTGGCGGGCACTGTTGGTTGGATTGAGGCACACGGTCCATTGTCGTCTTGGAAAGGACCATTAAGATAATAAGTTTCATGATTCATAGAAGACCCACCGTTCTGAGGGAAATTTATTATATTGAGACAAAGGACTGCTTTATGACATAATACTTACGTCCGCTGAATTTCCATCCGATTATGGCCGGGGGAGATAAATTCTAACGGCCTATTCTTGTGAGCTCATGTGTTTCAAACATCTGGAACGTCTTTATGAGAGATATTTCTTCCTTATTCCACGTACCCATTTGGCTAGAAATTCCTTTCGGGGATATGCAGTTTTTACAAAAAGTCATGCGATCTCGATATTTTACAATGCGATTAAAAGTCGTTCACAGTATACTTTTAAAATACAGCTATTAGGTGCGTTGAGGACCATTCTCACAATAAGCGAACGCGCTATCTACTTGATTATCTGTAGGTCAAAACGTATGTCATTAAAATTAGGCTTCATTCACCGATGCTAATGAAAGCACTTGTCGAAATAAGGATAGAAATAGAAAGAGGGACGTATTAAAATTCAGTTAAATGTTCGAGATTATTTCATTTGGAAAAGAAAGAAAATAAAATGGATTGTAAAACATTTTTTTGCATCAGCTTCAAGTAAAATTCATTTGTATCATTAAGCTTTCATATATACTATTAAATATAGAATGGATGCATACAAGGGTGAATTTCACTATCTCTTAAACAAATGAACCAATTGATTGCATAGCAATATTTGATTAATGAAGTACACCGTAACGAAAAACGTATCGTCAGTGGCTCTTAACTACGTTCGTGTGGATCTGTTGGACATTTTGGGAATTTTTCTGGTGTTCTAGGTATTTATATATTAATTTGTAATTAATTTGACCGCTTATGCAATTGGAAAGTAAGATTACGCACGTTTCCGTTTAAAACGATGATTCTGTATCGGCTAAAAATAATTAAACTTATATAAATAATGAAGATAGCTATTCGATAATCTGAGAAAATGCGTATCTAGCAACGTGTTTGTTTTGATCAAAAACCATTATTTAGCGAATATAACTCATGTTTTTACTGTTCTGAGGACAAATTCACCATTATATTACGAATAAAATTCGGATACCTTTTCAAATTGGAGTTAGGCAAAATGTAGAGTTAGAATTAAGGAGTTTAAAGACAGCTTGAGAATAACTTACATTGCCATTTTATAATAAATTAATTTTAGAGAGAAATAAATGAGTAATGAAATTGAGAAAACCTAAAAGTAATATAATTAACATTGGAATAGATCACCAATTTCAGTTAAAGAATAAGAAATTATCAAATATAACTTCAAATATATAAATTTGCTTATCGATTTTAATTTCATAAAACGCAATGGTGACTCAAACTTACTCAAAGTAGAGAGAGGAATTGTTACAACGCCTTTTACTACTAGAACTACATCTTGAAATGTAGGGAAGGATAGAGATGGAACCCTTTTTCATAGCACCCTCAGTATTGCGTCTACTCCGACATGGGAAACACGTTTGGTGTAAAGACGTTACATAATTCAATTTCCCACTTCCAAAAAGAAACTGTAGAGGCGCCACTCTCAAAGGCGCCGAAATCAATGTGTACTCACGCCCGCAAGGGTGCCGTCGTGAACGCCGACAAGTGCATGGCGAACGATCGCGATGCGAGATATATATATTTTCGAAGCGTCGGCGTGGGAGGATGAATCACAGGATACATAAGACCTTGATTTACGCTCTCTTAAGCGTGATTTACAGCCCGGAAAAACTTCGACGGATTCCGAATTCTTTCGGATGATACGTCAATATAGCGGAGAAAATGAAACGAGAATCAAAGCTGAAGAAGTGGGCGTTACGAAAACCTCCAAATTTCCGTCTTCACTATCATTATATGTGGTGGAAAAACATCCTAGCGGTACCTCTCGTGATGTTTACGTTTTTCTTTTCAGCCCAAACCTTTGGGAGGATTTGTTTACGTCTTTCTTGTCCTCAATTTTAAATTGATATTCCCCCGGTAAATTTCCTAAGGTAATTTTCTATGCTTTCCTTACTAAGCCATAATGATAAAAGCAGAACTAGTATATTTGGGTGAAGCACAATGACTTTTCAAGTAACGCTAATCACATAATTCATAGCAGATCATGACTTTATTCAGCATAACTCATACCTCAGCAGCTTGCAGATCACCACGGCCATGAACAATACTGATATATAAGTAAACGAAATAAATATTTTTATATATTCTGTTATAAATTATCATAATAACTATCGTAATAGTAATCTTTGATAATAATAAAGGACTCTAATGATCTTTGTCAGAGTCAAAATGCAGGTTATGCTAATCAGTCTTACATCTAACAATAGAAGTAAGAAGAGACTAATAAGCCTCAATTTCGCCATTAAAATAGACTTTTTGTTATTTTTCCCATGATATTTGATCTATAACTTATTAGCACGTCCTCGCTAGTGATGAAGGCGGCAGAAGAAATATATTTTATACACGAGTAGAGAGTAGTAACTATCTTTTATATATAATATGTATATTTTGCTCGTGTATATACTTGTACAAAGTTTGATCTATAATGAAAAGCTGACGAGTCAAAATCTCCTATGTGGTATCTATCATACATTAGTGAACTCTGTTATTTTTTTAATCAGCACATATGCGGTCATCATTACCTTATCATTATTATTTATATGAAGACATAGTAGAAGACAAAATGTAGTTATCCGGAAGGATAAGATTTGCAGACGCAGAGAAGTTAAAAAAGCGAGGAGACAGAGGAAATGGAATGAGGTTCGTGCAGGAGAATATTTTTTAGTCGTAAATCACATTCTTTTTGGAGGATACGGTGAAATAGGTGGGTAGCGGAAAGGAACTTTCAAATGTGGGTGTGAGTGTGTATATATGGACAGTTAGATTGGTCTCGTCAACTGCGATCCAACTGGGAGAGGAAAAGTGGGTGGTCTTTCATTGAAAGCCAGAGTGGATGAAAAAGTGTGTAAGAATAGTTTTTACCGGAATGTGGCACAGGTTTCGGGTGTCACCAATCTGTTTGCTTTGTGTCTTCCGGTAAGCATAAGAAGTCACAAGGATATAAAGATCTATGTTCACAGTAGGGAATGTAGCAAAGTACGCGTTACTTGTTCCACTATTATCGATGTGGTGAATAGCTAAATTTATGATTTTACATTGCGAGATGTGAAATTAGAATAATACTAACGGGAGAAGAAAATTGTTATAAATTAATTATATGGAGGGTGTTCTGATTCTGCGGGTACTTTGCTATGCGTGGTGCGTCTTTAAATAAACCAGAAAGAGTACAGGGAAATGTATATCTATATGTAATTGGAAAATTTAAAGAACAGAGGGAGAAACTGTGACAACTGAAACGGTGACAAACACTGGAAATGAGGTAATATATAAGTAGACTGGGTTTCTTGTATCAAATTATCGTTATTTAGTTATGAGGTTCAAAGGATTTAAAAATAATCAAAATTCCATATCTGGGACAGATTTCATTATTCGGGAACTGATGCATGTATTTTTCTTAATGGAGGTTTTTAGGAACGACTGATATTTAAACTATCATCTCCTGAAATTTTCCCTAAACATTTATCTGACCTGAATACCTTATATCAGGAGTGTATGCCTCACTCATCTCTTAAAACATCATTATTCATCAGTTTCACTTCATTATTCGTTAAATCTAATTTCTGATAGTTTCCTAAATTTCTAAATAATTTTACACTTCATGGAAGCAAAAATCTGAGAAAGTAAAGTGTATAGAAAAGGTGATGAAATTTTCCCGAATTTCACACGTTTTAAGCATATGGCAAAGAAAAAAAAGATGAAGTTTAATGGAAGATTTCATAAGAAACACATGCTTCTGATTTGGTTTAAATGTGTTAACTTCACAGTAATGTTTCTTCTTTGCAAATATTCTAGCTCGAGTGAGGATAAAGAAGGTAAACTGCCTCATTCCTCATCTTGGCTTGCCTCATTCCATATAGTGAGCTTCTGGTCGTTAACGTTGGACGGCTTGATGATCAAACCAGCCTCAGGGCTGAATACTGTTCAGACAGACTTCATTTCCAGCCATGAACGTGAAAGCAACTTTTTTCCTTCGATGGATTTTACCATTTCGCTGGCTTTTCTTGATCCCTTTGACGGTTGGATAGAAAATACTCCAGTCCTTATGATAATAGATGAATTTTAGCATTTTTTCCTCATCCGATGCGTCTGATTCGTCTCTGTGAGACATTCCAATCGTCTGCTTCGGATAATCTTTTCCGAGTGATTTTTTTCGAGAGGGTTGTCGAGATTTTCAAAAAGAGGGATTTGTGCGTCTGACGGCGGAGGATTCGAGAAAAGGAAGAACGAGGCTGTTCATTATTCTTACTCCCCCGTCTGGTATTTTTTACGATTTAAGTGATTAATTGGCACGAGATTAGTGGTTTTATAGCGCTGGAAATTCGTTCTTGATGTGGATTAACGGATTTAATGTGGGAAGAATGGGCATAAAGATAGAATTATGTTTCGGAGTGATTGATGTGTTTACTCTCCTATTAAGTTAGACGCTATTCTGGGGAGAATTTCCGTGGCATTAGGTTCGGTTAATGTTTGTTTCCATAGCTTACTGTGTTCAGTAATTTTCCGCGTTATGTATTCTTCCAGTGATTTCGTTATACCTTGGGAAATTATCTAAAAAATTAATAAATTAAGAAAATTCAACATAATTACGTACAATAAAGATGTACACATTAAAGAATTGAATTTTAGCCTTAGTGTAAAAAACAGAGAAAAGGTTGAATGAGCCGAGTAAATAAATATTTTATGACTAAACCATATGCATTATTAGCGTTCTAAATACTTACTTGAATTTGAGCAACATACGAATTGGAATTGTGCACATTAAGTCAATATGGATTTGCAGAGCAAATAACTGCGCAAATATTACCTTATTACGACCTTGTAGAAAAAAGATCACGTGATACAGTCATACGCATCATTGCCGAAAATAAATAACAATCATTTCGTAATGAACTCATACTCTATGATTTTAAATCCTTTTTGCATTTAAGTACAAACAAGGCTGTTTTTAGTCAATATCGGGATGCAAAAACAGCTATTGCATATATTCAAGAGGAAAATATCTCAAATATAACGTTAAATACTGAAATTTAATGTGTAAATACGAGACTGAATTGAATTCATTCAGAAGGGAACCTTTTCAAATAATTGTTTGTTTTTATAAAAATATGGTTCGGAATATTATACGTTCTGAGCCCCCTCAAAAACTAAATATTAAATTCATTGGAGTGAACGTTTTTTAAGTATGTACTATCTTCTGAAAATGATCTTCTTTCCAAGTCATGTATGGCTGAGAAGTATTCTAATATCAAAGGAGGAATAATTACATAATATGAATTTCATTAAATGAGCGTAAGTAAAGGAACTGAAATCACTGACACCAACTTAAAAGCATGTCGTAACGATCGCTTTGATAACGAAATAACAGGATAAGGATAATAATAATAATAACAGAACACCATACAAAATATAAGCAATCTGCTGATCATAGGTAGCACAACTAGCTTCGATGTGATGAATATTAGAAATAGGATCAATTTATTTCTTTGGGATGACCATTTTCATTGATTCGTGCGAGGAAGATTCTAAATTTCTAGCATATTCATTCTTTGGTTCTTTCTTATTTCCTGCTTATTATCAAATTGGCAAAATTACCAAGGAGATGAATTCAGAAACTAAATACTTTATATCACTCTTTATGTAGAAATATCTTATCTGAATTTATTTAGCTATCGTACCTTGAACCCCAAAGCTTGGTTATCATGATTAGCAAAGAAACTATGGAGTATACAGAAAATTATCTTTATTTTCCATGTATTATTTAATTACAGCAAACTATCAAACCTATCAGAAAAGAAAATAATTTTTCTAATGAAATCTTAACAGAAAAACATTGATCATACTGTAATGAAACGTTATTCTAATTTCGCATAACCGTTTGAAAGTATTGCGCAATTCTCTCCCTGACAAAATAAATAATACCAGGTGACCAAAATTGTTCCCGTCTTGTAGATAGCGAAGATTTAGAGCCACGAATCCGACCAGACGGGACATAATCGTGATGAGACCCGCGCCTTTGCTAATACATGTCTATAGGCGGAGATCCGAGAAAACACAGCAAGCAATTCTAATCGCTTCGAAAATAGACCCGCGGATCAACGGGACGGCCAAAGGATCGGTAAAAGATTAAGCGGTCGCACAGTGGGCTAGAATCGAAAAAAGCTGGCCAAAAATACGAAAACGCTTTTTTTGAGTGAAGACTACGAAACTTCGCATGATTGATTTAGAATAAATTCTGCATAGAACTATGGAGGTCATTTAAGTAGGATCCTCTCCATTAAAATTATACAGGGGGTCAAAGTTGACCAATTTTTGCGAAAATTTCCAGTTTTCGATTTTTCACGAAATTCTTCAACTTCAAGTCAATTGTGAACACAAACTAGGAAAATCATCGAGTAAAATATGATGCCATTTTATAAATATGTTCTTTGTCCTTCATAAGACTTGGTTTTAATGAGCTCTGGTGAATATTTATGTACTTTACATGACAAAATGGCGGACCCTGATTTTGGAACAATTTTTTACCTAAAGCGAGAAAAAAAGTTGATTGAGACACCGTGTGACACGGAGTTATTTACACCACGATAAACTACAAACCTTCGTTAATGGGAATCTGAAATAAAATCTTGCCCCAATTTGCCCCAATAATATATAAGTCGACTTTTCCACAACGCTGCAAGGGCCAAATCCGCGCGGCGGAGCACCGTCGTCCGCTACGCTCTCGTGTTTTTGGAGGAACAACGAACCAATACGTTTCTGATTCGTTCTTTTTGTATATTTTGAGAATTATTATACTTTGTACATATCTTAGACATCAATATTTATTACAAAGTCACCATTTCTTGTAGGGTGATGATTGTAAAAAATGAAATGGGTTATGCTTTAAAGTATGGGACCACGTAAGCGATATTAATATCATATATTAGTTTACTTTTGTGCGATAATGCTAAATTTCTACTAAATCATGCAGTCAAAGTTTTAAGTGAGTTTATAATGAAGTATACGGTGTTTTTATAAATTACCTTTTCTATTAAATGCATTCCTCGTCTGAAGAATCTTCATCCCCATAAGCCAATTCCTCCTCATTGTTCATGACTAGGATCCTCTTAATCTCTTTTCTCATATTCCTCGATCCTTTCGTTGTTCTAACTGGTGCCGATATTGAAATTAGCGGATCAGAAGTTAGAAGTAATCTTCGGAACAAATCTTCGTTCGTGGCCACTCTGGAGTGTTTCCTTGTGTATCTCTCCCGGTATTTCCTTGCGTCTTTATTCCGGGCCTCCATTGCCTATTCTGTCAGTTGCCCTAACGGAAGGATTGCCTGTTTTGCTATTTCAACCCCGTGTATAAGTACTTTATGTACTGTTGGTGGCATATAGTACCACGGATATAATCGGACATACATCTATGCTGTAGCACAGCAATAATCTTTCAACGCTTTTTCATTTAGTGGAAAACCACTTGAAATTACCTTCAAGATATTGGCGAATCTTTTTATGAGATCTTAGTCAATTGTTTTTAGGAAATGTATAATTAAATTTGGGAGACGGTAGTTTAGGAAAAAAATTAATAATATAAAACAAACCATATACTCTCTTAAGATAAGAACTCTTATCTTTGTGAGTGAAAATTTCTTCTTTATCTTTTTCAGTGTCCTGTTTTTTACATTTAATAAAAGATTACGCATTAATAAAAATAAATTCAACCTCGCACCTGTTATTTCAGCTGCTAGATTTAACTAGCGGACATTTAAAGAAACGCTTTGATGTATTTCCATAATTTGTGGAGCCATATCCTGGTTTAGGTACATCTACAATCAGTCCCATCTTTTTTCTAAACTCTTTCTGAATATGATATTTTCTCTCCTGAATATGATATTTTCTCTCCTCAAACAGTAATTTGTGATTACCACGAGCCTACTTAAAAATATTAAGATAAGTTCCATGGGTACGTCTTATGACATAACATCATACTCATCAATATGGTTCTCTCACCTACAGTTGCTTAAAGGTAAGTAGGAAAGATATGTAACAAACACTCAAAAAATTCTAATTCAACCATGCAGCGTAGAAATGCTATAGTACAAATTTTCTTCGTCCACTTTTCGATTACTAATCGCCGATAGATTGTTCACATTCGAAAATTTCTCACCGCAAATGTAGCATTTTATAATACATGCAGGACAAAGGGAGTAGAGAACACTCAAATAATGTGAGCACATTTTAAAACGATCAGAAAATACATCATATTTACCACCGTATTCTGATACATTAAATAAAAGGGAATATATAATGAAAAAACATACCTCACCACATATAATTCCTATGAAATATCTAAAAATTCACTCGAGGAATGCTACCAGGAGATTGTCGAAGACTTCTTGTTTCACAGAACTGTCGTAGCTACAAAACACAACACCTTCTTATCCAATGTTCAAATAGAACTGAACTATTCCTAAGCTTGTAAGGAAAAATCACGGACATGCAATTCTTAGGGTACTTTTAATCCGGAAAAAGCGCAGCTGCCTGTCATAAAACGAGCCCTTTGCCGAACTTTTCCAGAGCACTGCGACGGTCACCAAAACAACTCCAGATGTGGCCAATTTTTGTATTTGAAGAAAATGCTACGCTATATGCCACCATTTTCATAATATCACAATTATATTTCATTACTGTTATGAAATTACACAAAGTGGTGGCTTTTTGTATCGATTTTGTAAGAAAATTTTCAGTATAGTTGAGAGTGAGAGTGAAGAAGCATTCAGTATCAAAATCACAAACATAGTTATCTAAGATATGTACGAAGTATAATAATTCTCAAAATATACAAAAAGAACGAATCAGAAACGTATTGGTTCGTTGTTCCTCCAAAAACACGAGAGCGTAGCGGACGACGGTGCTCCGCCGCGCGGATTTGGCCCTTGCAGCGTTGTGGAAAAGTCGACTTATATATTATTGGGGCAAATTGGGGCAAGATTTTATTTCAGATTCCCATTAACGAAGGTTTGTAGTTTATCGTGGTGTAAATAACTCCGTGTCACACGGTGTCTCAATCAACTTTTTTTCTCGCTTTAGGTAAAAAATTGTTCCAAAATCAGGGTCCGCCATTTTGTCATGTAAAGTACATAAATATTCACCAGAGCTCATTAAAACCAAGTCTTATGAAGGACAAAGAACATATTTATAAAATGGCATCATATTTTACTCGATGATTTTCCTAGTTTGTGTTCACAATTGACTTGAAGTTGAAGAATTTCGTGAAAAATCGAAAACTGGAAATTTTCGCAAAAATTGGTCAACTTTGACCCCCTGTATAATTTTAATGGAGAGGATCCTACTTAAATGACCTCCATAGTTCTATGCAGAATTTATTCTAAATCAATCATGCGAAGTTTCGTAGTCTTCACTCAAAAAAAGCGTTTTCGTATTTTTGGCCAGCTTTTTTCGATTCTAGCCCACTGTGGGTCGGGGAAATTGGCCGTCGCCCTTGGAGAGGACTGAAAGGGAAAAGGTGAGAGATTCTGAATGAGGTGCGAATGGTGCTAGAATGTGGAGCTGAGGCGATAAGTGAGTCGCGCTATACAAGAGCGGTGTTAAAGCGAGAAAATTTCATCCGGGAGATGAATACGAGTTCGAGAGGTCTTGGTAATTGAATTTTAATTGCCGTTCGTTCCGTCTTGCGGATGAGGTGTTCGATGTACTTTGGGGATGTTGCTTGAAGGATACTCCATACCGGTGGGTGCTCAGCCAGCCGATTACGAACTGAGTATTGGTAGGTCCTTCTTCCTCTTACAATTACGTGTGATCACAATCACTATTTTAGTCTATTCTTGCGAAACGAAAATCTATGGAAACATTAGAAAGCGAAGGGTATTATCGGGCTTGCACTATGGCGCTACAGCCGGCTGAAGATAAAATGAGAAAGAACGGTGGAATGAAGCGAATATAGGGGAATTAAGATTAAAATTAAAATTAAGGATTATGAAGAACCAAGCAATCGACTGAGGATGCTTGCCTGGAGAGCTGCGACAAACTAATTCTGATACCGCAACGTAATGGTAAGCTGGGGACGCTGAAATATTTATACCAATCAGTATTTTATTGCAAAATATGCATGCATACCATATGTATTAACATAATTTACTAGGGGTTTATAAAAAGCAAATCGTAATCATTTCGGAATTAAAATGAAAAGGAAACGAAAATATTTCTATTCTAATAATGGTGATTCTTTCAACATCCCTTTATATTTTCATAACTTCTCGTTCACGATAATAGCATAAGAATATAAAATCAATTGATTTTTAGATTTAGGGATAAGAAAATAAGAGGCTTAAAATGGTATAAAAAATATTGATTGATAGCTTGGTGAATAGGATACAGAATCGCGTAAACCTCCCGCATAGCCATGGAATACATTAAAGTTGACTTTATTGTGAATCTGATAATAATAACGGACAATAACGGATTCCCTTACCGAGAGGAATGACTACTAATTTAATGATATAAGCATTTTAAATACCTTCTAAATTTTTTCTTATGACAATTCTATCATGAAATCACAGAAATATGGTAACAATATTGATGAACCGCTTCTTTCGAACTCATTCCAGCTCCTTTTGATTTCGTTATATTCCTACCCTGCGATGTCTGAATATCCTTCAAGCATTTATCATTGAAATTCAGGCTCATCAATTCCATTTAATTCGATCACTACTATCTCAGTTGACTATGAGTAATATGTATGAGACATTAAGTGAAATTTCCTCTATCATCATCCCCAAACTAATTGGATTAACTGCTGTCATTCTTGAGCTATGTTACTATAAGAGTACGAGCTCCCAGCTATGATCCTCAGACGTTTATCATAACAAAAAGAATCTCAGCATTACACCAAACGACAAATCAAGTCTCTATACGCGCGTTTAAATCATTCATATATCGACATTAGAGGATCGCAGTATGTGTAGGTCGAAGATCTACGTCGAAAGCTGAAGGCCGCACCTGCTACCGGAAGATAATTACTCTTCACCTCAAAGCGGCGTACGCGCGATAGCTCCCGGAATAATACACCTATTGAGGACTTTGCAGAAAGATATCGGACCTTGAGAAGAGAGGCTCATGATGAATGGGACGCGGGAAATATCACATTGTAACGTAGACGAGAGAACGAGCCCGAGTTTGGGCGAAGGGGGTATACGCGTCATGGATATATTGGTCGGAAGATGCATGTAATATATGGGTTTCAGGAAGAAAGAGGCAGGAAGAGGGGTGAGGTTCGCTTCCCGTTCGAAGGTTTTGAACCGTTCTCCTGGAGAGAAGTATTGCCAAACAAGGGAAGGAGAGTACGATTCTGTAACAGGAGATTGGGAGGCTGGTCCCTGATGGCATGAGAGAACCCGGTCTGCAGAGATTGCAGAAGGGGAAGGTTCTAAATAAATACGTTATTTATGGGGTTAAGTTCGCGGTAGATGCTGGATTATGTGCAAAGGGCCTCGCGAGACTGATTTACTGCTGTTCTGGTCGTCGGAAGAGAATTTTCGATGTTTCTGCGGAGGGTCGGAAGGGGGTGGCGAAGGGGTAGTTTTTGTAAAAATGTGAGGACGCACGGGGTGGAAAACATTCGTTGTATTTTTTTCCTCCCGCCACGGGTTGGATTGGGGGTTGAGGGTAGGGGTTGAGCGTCACGTTGAGTTATTCGCTTCGGTGTTATCTTCTCTTTTTCTCATTCCGCCTCTTTCCCTTGTCTTGCGGTCGCCCTTACGAAATCGGCCTCCTTCCCTCATTTTTTTCCATCCTGACCTCCTGAGCCCTTAAGGGATCGGAGAAAGGGATTGCCAGGATCGCATCCGTTTCCTTTTTTTATAACGGCGATATTTATATTTATTAGGTTTTGATGCGATTTTAAAAGGGAATCCTCTGTTTTCGGGAGCCCTTGTTTGTTCTTGGGTTTGTTTTCGGCGAGGGGAAGTTATTTGTTTTTATTGCTGATGAGGGGAGTTGGGTTATTGAAATGGGATGTCGGATTCTCTGCCGCTTTTTGGCTCTGACGTGGATGCTCTATTGCGGGGATCTCGACCTTTTTCCCGACTTGCGCAAACTAAGAACTAGGATTGAAAATCATTCATGTACTACATTCGATCGATGACACCTCTCATTATGTCTCATTATATTTCTGCCGTTAGCGCAACCCCATCTAATCTCGGATACTTCTTCTGTGGTATAAGAGTTCACGAAATGACGTACAAAATATATAAAAGATTCTTTTCGTATTTAGAAAAGAATAAACCAACCTTGTCTATGAACAACAACGGAGAAGTGGGATATTGAATATTGCTGAAGCACACCAAAAATAGAAGAATAATTTAAAATACAAAAACGAAATTAAAGGAGATACAAGAAATGCAAACATTAATTATAAATTAGAAAGATGTAACAGGAATGGTGGCGTTCAATTTAAAACCGCAACATTATCTCTTAACTCATCATATTTTGTGGTCAATAATGTTCATATTTTATACACTTCACCTACACTTTATTGGGACGTAGATAAATTTAATAAACAAAAAGCACATAAACGAGAGAGAGATGGTAATAAACCTGTAGTTCACCTCTTGTTTTATTTTGAATTTGCTTGTTTAGTTATAAATCTGGTAGTTGTGGTATGCTTCATAGTTAATATAAAAATATAATTAGAAATTATTTAGAACGTTAAATTGTTTAGAATAATTTGAGACCTGGGTTGGTGATGTACAATAACATACATTAATCAATATAATAATTAACGTTTATGCCAAACGTTATCTTCCCTATATAATGTTAGAAATGCATGGTAGATCATGCAAGATTCTTTACGATAGGACTTCCTACAGTGGGGATGTCGGGGCACTATTTCCCATCGTCCATCATCCTAAAAAGCAGATCTCACTCATTTCATCTTTCGGATTTGAAATTAGCTATAATAAAAAATGTTGCTATTTTTCAAATAATTTTTTTTTTCAATTGCATTACTGAAGCACATTTCTTTATAAAGGACTTTGTATTTTTAGATAATTACTCAAAAAAAAGTAAAATTAAAAGGTAACAGAAATAGATATAGCATTCACCTTTCCTACTAAAGGAGCGTACGTATACAATTTAACTAAAATACTTACTTGAACTTACTTGTATTGAAAATTCAAAAGCAATAGATATGCATACCTCTTTTCAATATCTATTTCACACTCTTGTGCGGCCAAGAAGTCAAAAATTCCCCATAAGTACCCCGCACTTTCTATCATCCTTCTTTCCTAACATATCTCCTCTTCTAAAAATGCTGACTTTATTCTCCTTATGAGGAAGCATTTGAGGCGTCTCCATTATCATACTACGGAAAAATTTATAATGCTGTCAAAGTACTGCGGATTCATATTCCACGAACTACTTTACGTCAACTCGATCCTCCGTGCTTTTTTGAAGGCAAGCGCATTAACAAGCGGAAAATTAAGGCATTTACTTCTCCGTCTATTACTCTGATGCTTCGTGACGCTAATGGATTTTTTGCCTTCTCTAAGCCTACTTTCGACTTCCCTCCTATTTATCTATGAAGCTTCGATGTTCCTTCATCCTCCTACGTCGTGGCTGTGATAGCAGAAGAGCATTTTTCCGTGAGAAATTTATGGCTCTCTTATTCATTTTGCTACTTATTCTATGACGAGGGAGATCTTAACCTCTTGCATTGAATCTCAAATTGAGAATTCCAGATCATTTAAGAGGTGCTATTTTTGTTCTACTCTAGGATGGCATTGAAGTGTACGATTCCCTTTAACTTATTACGTATTAGAATTCACGATTATAATTTGAAATACCGTAACTACCTCAGCATATTCAGATCGTCATTTATGTTTCTGTATTTGCAAAATCAGTCTTTCACTAACTCAGTTCTTTCATTAATATGAATAAAATATAAAGATAATTTGCAAAGATGTATATTGAATTTTTTCCTCTATTTGAATGACAGGAGCTTCAATTTTTCACGCTTAACACACATTTTCACGATACTTAATATTTTTATTGATATCTAAAAATAATTTAATGAAATATATGAAATTATTCTAAAAAAATACGTATATATAAACATGTCATTAATATCTTAGAGTAATGCTCATAGTTATTTTGTCACGAACATAATAATGGATAATAATAATCATTAGATACAGTCCTGATCGATAAAATGATGTTTATCTACGATAAAATTGATTTTTGTAATCTAATAATAAATTGATACTTTACTAAAAATCATAAATAATTATCTATTTGATGAAGCTGAATAACCTAACTTAATGAGTTAAAACAAATTATTCCTCCACGTTGTTAACTAACCAGCGAACTGTTGTTTTAATGAAATTTATTCTTAAAGTGACCAGTGCTTATTAACAACATGTTATTACTATCGAAAAATCTATTTTTATCTTCTGATTTTCCTAATTCACCAAATATGGATTATTAATTTAAATATGAAAACTAAGATATTGTACGAAAAGTAATCCCCTGATGTACATTTCCGAATTCTAAAACCGTAAGATATTTAATTATTAATTAGTTAAATATCTTACGGTTAAACTAAATTAATATTTAAGATATATAATTGTTAATTAATTAAATATCTTATTGTTAATTTGCATGACATTTTTTAAACAAAAACAAAAATAAAGTAGTCCTTTTAAGGAATTTACGATATTATTTTGAATGCTTTTCAGCGAAAAATATTCATCTTCAAGTGGCTAAAACGATAGCAGTAGCACGGAACAATGCTTGGGAGTAAAATGAATGTTAGCGACTCGTACGGGAAGATATAAAGAGAAATTCTTCCATTTCATTCTTTCAGCCCTCTCAGATTCTCTTCCATTTGCCATTTCGCATAAATCCCAATTTGACCTCGCTCATCTCTTTCCCTCGCACCCTATCCCTTTATAACCGCCTTCACTCGCCCCATTTTGCCCTGCCATCTCTCGGCAAGAAAAGATATTGTATTCGTAACAAAAAAGGGGCGGGGAAAGAGCTTTCTTTTTTATTTTATCAGGAAATAAATATTTCTCATCCCTCACAGCCCGCCTCCTCTCCGCATGAACCCTTACCAAAATACTTCTTCTTTTTATCCTCGTTTTCGATATTTTTCCCTCCGCAGCTTCCCTTTTCCTCCCTGATTTATCCTTCGTTCCTTTCCCTCCATCTTTACTTGCATCTGTCTTCCGACCGTCTCCCTGAATCTTCGTCCCATCCTCTTCCAAGTCACGTGATCTGAGCTAACAAGTCTTAGAAGGAAGCAACAGCGTATTTGACGTCACAAGGATTTCAATTCTGAGGACGCGCTGTTTTTTGCGCCGTTCTTTTTTCGTTTTTCTCCGGTCATTTCCTTCTCTCTCTTCCGCGTTGTTTTTGAACGTCTTCTAGCAGTGTCTGTCTGGGAAGCGAATTTTTGCTACGTTTAGAAGTTAAGATGTCTATAATCTCCTATGTAATATTATACAGTAAAAATTGAAAGCTATGATCTATTTGGACCAGAGAATCGAAACAAAACGAAAGCGGAAAACGAAACCAAAAATAATCCGTGTATTTAGTTGGAGTGTGCAAATCCGTGTTTTTAGTTTCGAACCGAAAACGGAAACCGTTGTATACACCCTTTCGATTATCGGTGTCTAATAATTAAATTTTACGTAAATGTAATTCGAGGAGTTTTAACAAATCATATTTAACTGCGACTTGCTACGACTCTCTTACAAATATCTCTCTCAAAATACAAATTTTTATTCTGAAATGTATTGTGAAAAAGAAAAGCAAGAAATAATGAAACAAACTTTAGAATTTTATAGTATTAGGAAGCAAATATTGAAACATTGAACCATTGAAATTTATCATAGAGTATTTGTTTAAAGATATAGAAAAATAAAAGATGAATTCAGTACTTTTCTGTGACCGGATTGATCATTCATAATGCCGTTATATCCTACCCCCTTTAATCACCTGCCTTGAACTAGTACAGGAATGAAGCGAATATTTACCATGTGTAAAGTATCCCTAGGAAAAAAACACTCGCTAGCAATCTTATTTGTTTATTAAAGGGTTACATCAATCTTCCCTAAATTTCATAGCAATGCTATTTTATAAACGAAACATTATTGCTGTTTCGGTACTTCAACTCACTTAATGTAAATCTGAGATAGAATTTTTAGTAGGACGCAATTCATTCCTCCAAACAATCTAAATGAAGAGTGCTCTGATAATAATGATATCTGTTGTGGAATATAAAACGAAACCCTTTCTTGGGAATCTTCTGTACCGTAGCGACTCTATTCTACAGAAACCTCAAACGCCGAGGACAAGCGAGACATGCGGGAGAAGTGGTAAAAGCCCTCCTTTCCGTGCGTAACAATTGTAGAAATGAGAAAACATTAATTCTCGCTGCCAGGAATAAAAAGAATTGTGCCTTCGAAAGGAGAGTAGTGCGAGAGGCGCTTATTATGTCTCCCTCTTGTATTCTTTTTCCCCTTTGGATGGCTTTTAAAAGCGATTTTAAACGCGTCTTAGAGGAGGGGACTTGATGGAGAGCTCAGCCACGGAAAAAGGATTTGGGGATGTCGAGTACTAGGGGCCCACCTTATAGTGGATGAGACAAACAAAGGAGATGGAATTAGAAAAGCTTTTTTTATTCTTGCCATAACTCGGGCAGATTTGAATATTAAGATGCCATTAGTAATAGTTTCTTCCTGTGAGGATTCATGAAGGTGAATGATCCCTGGGTTACATTCTCTCTCAGATTTTAATAACCGAGACCACTCCACTTCCCATAGCACGACGTTTTGGCAGAATGCTTCTTACAATGGTGGTCCAGTATTGGGGCGACTATAGAATAGCTAATGTTACAATTTTATGTATTCAAGAGAATCATAATAATCTTCAAACGAAGTAATGGTAATATACAAACAGAACTGATTGATAACATACTTTACTTAGAAATATTCCCTTAAAAATCAAAGAGCAAGAATACTATGGGCAGTTCATAAACAAATCATCAGAATTCTCTATGATTATTGACGTGCTAAAGTATGGTGGTGGTTGCTCGTCACAAGGAGTTACAGAAATATATTTTTATCATAAAACTTCAATACTTCACCATGAATAGATTTGGAAATTAGTACAAAGGAATTGATACCGATTTAATTGTTGCTATCAAGACGAATTAAATAGAAAATTACAAAAACAATCTGAATTACGTAACAATAATGCAGAGTATCTACTAGTGATATTTTTCAACAGTGATTCGACAGGGTCATTTCAAATAGAGTTTCCTACCGGGAATCAAACCGGGACCATTTTCACCAATAATGACGGCGCTGTTCACTTGTCTATACATTCGATTAATCTTTCCCCCGCAAATGTTACATGAGTGAATCTTAAGACACTTTTTGATCTTCTCTACAGTGCGACAGTCTGCTTTTTCCATATTGCAAGAATTGTTACTATGGCGTAAAGTGTTTCAATTGAATATAGAATTTTTAAGATCAAATAAATTATCTGTTAAGTTCCAGCTTCTAATTTTCGAAATAAGTATCATTAAAAAGATGTCTGTTCAATTAGTTTATCTCCCGAGCAATTCAGACTTCCCAGCTTAATTTGTGATAATGATGGTGACCTACTACTATATCATGCAGCCTATAATGACTTTTCGTTTCTTAGAAATGCAGAATCTTCAATTCCAGGATATGTTGAAAGAGTAGTAAAGTATGCCTCAGCTTTGCATATTGTTCCTCAATTTATGAAATTTTCCTTAGGGCTGTATCATTTTTGCGGTAGAGTTTTCTTCGTATGGGAAGATTCATCCGGTAGTTTCAAGAAGAAACTCTTGTATTTGGATTATGGGAAAATTGTTTCTGGGCTTGGTAACAGTTATTTCAGGTAAATAAACTTACTTCAGCCATTCCTTGGAAACATTCTCCAAATGCATATTCTCTAGCAACAGTGTTTTCATCATAGCGATGAAAAACAAGTGTTATCGGAGGATCTATTTTTATCCACCAAATGTTCATATCATTCCAAACCTAGCTAAAAGGCTAACAGAGCTCCTGGTACGGCTTCTAGTTTTCAAGACTTCTTCATTTCCGGTTTTCTCATTATCCTGTTCATTTACTTGTCAATAATTTCCAATTGATCACTCGTATTAGGTGGATGGTATTATACATTAACAAGTTGAAAATCTATAAGACTCAGGCGAAAACGTATTTTCTTGAGTTTCAATTTTATTTATGCCTCTTGGTGGAGCTAAAACTCACAACACAGAAATTCATATGTGAAAACATTTTGAAAAACTCTTCTCGGCAGCAGAATATCATATTTCTTTTCTTGGAACGCCTGAAGGTAGCTATTTCTATATTGAGTTTTCATCTTACTTTTAAAGCTTATTTATTTACCTTGCCCATGTTGCCCATCGTTGATTCTTTATGATTATAGGACTCCCTTAAAAGTGGCTAATTCAACGTCGGTGACTCATTTGCTGAAGAGACTGCTGCTGAAAGGCATCATCGTAAATGAAATATAACAGCATTTGAATGGAGAAGTAACGTCAGCACGGAGATATGAATATTAAGAAAATCAGATTGATATTAGATAAAAGTCACTATCGCTAAAAATATTGAATAAATAATATACAGTTATAATTTCGTGGCAAAAAAATTGTGGTATAGGATTAGATGTACATCTCCTCCACGAACCTACCGTAGATATGAAGTTAAATTTTCGCTTACCAAACTTAACCTTCCATCTTATCTGATTCCTCCGAGATAGAGCCAGCGAACATGTCAGTGATCCTATTTCGTTGTATCCACTTTCAAACTAAGATATAATGATGGATCATCATGGCCTTGATCTGGTAGTATTTCATTATATCGGATAAGGAAACAATTCTGTTTAATAAGACGGCAGAACAAAGGAAAGTAAGCTGCGCGGCCTACATTCCATTGTTTAGTACCATCATATGGCTATTAGATAACATAAATTCCGTTGATCTGTGAAAAAAATGTCGGAAAGTAGGAGCATTACCGTTTTGCTAATATGAGTTCGAAGAGAGAAAATGGAATTTCGTTTTCCGGCAGTGTTAGTATGTAAACGTAGGGGAAAGGCACGTGAAGTATCGTTTACTCGAACGACACTGAAAGTCAAGCAAAAAGAGCTGCGATGATATGGGGAAAGATAGAAAGGGGGCAAAATAAGCTGGAAGGAGTCATAAGAATAGCAAAGGGAGACAACTGGAAGAGGAAGGGGATTTTTTTCGCCGGGTGTGGCGCAGTGATGGAGAGAGACGCCGGGGGAAGACAAAAGTATGGGAGGTGAGAGGAGTGAGGAAGATTTATGTAACAGCGGGGGATGATGTATCCGTCCTCTGGGTAGCTATGTGTTAAACGCGCCAAAATGCCTTTTATTCCCTTTCTTTTGCTGCGAAAGGTCTGGGGTTCAAAACCTTATGAGTTTCATCTTCTCGGAAAGGGAGAGAAATCCATATGCCCTTTTTCGGAGGAAATAGTAGAGAACTTTTACGAGGAAGAGTTTTTCTTAGCGGCTGTACTTCTTCGGACGTATTTTCCTTCGCTGACTTCCCTCTGTTTGGATTTCGGCAATTTTCCGGGGAATTTCCTTTGCGTCCATCCATCGTGTGATCAAACGCGGATTTACGTAGGACGTTCACGAGTCACGGCTGCGTTAATTCCCTGTGGCGGAAGTGTCTCTATATATGTGGATTTGAACGAAATAATGATGTGGCGGATATATGATGGTGACTTGCTCCAATGTGGATTTTCTTCATCCTTTAATCAAATTTCGCTAATCGATGTTTCCACGAATTGGCCGTTGAAAAATTAAATCAATACATACGGGAAATTAAATTACGTCGTGGATCAAATATTTGGAAACAATTGGGTGTAATCTACATTTGCTGGCTAATAAATGCCTTGAGGGATACTGTCAAAGTCTGTTATTTGTTCATATCATACGTGAGCTAATTTAGTAATTGATAACAAATTAATAACTCCTAATTAATGTGTATTTTCGTCGACAATAGACGATATAATGCAACAATTAATTGCGCCTAAGTACTTCCATTTTATCCTTACTTTCGATTATGTAAATTTTAGTTAATTAAACTCTTTTTGTGAACAAACATAATTTACCATCAGGTTATTCTCCAAATAATTAAGTCAATATTATAAAACATTTAAGCAAATTTTTTAGTGCTTAATGTACTTGTTACTTTTTTCTATTAATATTGCACGTTTAAACTAGATAGCTATAGTCTATAGGTTTAAGCTCTCTTATTCTCCCTACACTATTGTGTTTTAGAATAATCCGATAATTTCGTTTATTTACTCGTTTTTCAGAGACTACTAATTCTGATTTCCTCTGTGCCATTCAATGCTTGTAATTTCTTCTATCATTAATCTTGCCAGGACATCTTAATTGAAATATCTTATATATTCGGTATGTTGCTGCCCATTTTATAAGTATAAACACAACATATTTAGCTTCTACTATTTGTTAAAAATGTCATCAGTATAAGATTTTTCTTATTTAAGTTTCACGATACAAATGTACTCCACACTAATTTATTCTGTACAGTATTCAACACTAAGGATGGTTCCAATCTCGAAAATTTCACTAATAACTGTTACTTGCCTCGGAGGGGGAATGAGGCTTACTAAGTGAGATGAGGAGTGCTGTATTTTCCCCTTATCTTCCTAATTGAGCCTGGATAATATGAAAGTACCCAGTCTATGGAAGTAACGAGAGGATGAATAAGGTTTTTTTTATAGTATTCGATAACGATGACCAAGATGAATACTATTATAATAAAGACTTATAATGAGGATGATTGAAAAACTAGATGGAAGATGCATAATTTTCTATTAAAATACTGTAATAACTCCTAGGGGAATATATTCCGTTTATCAAAATATAGTAACAGGAAACACGGCTATACTTGATACGGAATTTCCCTAATTACATGGTATTTTATTACCGAGATGGAGCAAATATCGCCCACCTCGTCTTCAATTTTGTTAAAATCAACCGTCCGCATTCACAAAGGTAATTAAGTTTCTGATTGCTCCAAATCACTAAGGGTAAAATGAGTCTTCAAATTCCTTCTATTAGAGCCCACGCACTCCTTTGTCCCGAAAAATCCTTTCCTCCATTTTCCCTCTCTTTCTTCATCCCTTTTATCTCCTTTATTCTTCCCCTGCTCTTGACCACTGTTTTCCTCATAATTTCGTTAGCCTCCGTTGCCATTCTCCCTCTCCTCTTCCCCCCGTCTGGACCCGAAATATATGTCCTCCTAATTTGTCAATACAGTTTTCCTGGAAAATCGTGGCGCGTTGCATTTGATTCCATTTCCAGGAACGGATATAAAAGGTCCGCAAAACGAATTTCCAGCAGTTCCTTTTGCGTTTCGAAATTTGTTGGATTCAATTGTCGCGCTGTGGGTTGGATAAATTGGAGTGTTTCAGTTCCCCTCTGTCTTTTCCCTCATCTTCTCTTCCCTTTTTTTATCGCGGAAGATGAGTCTTTCCTTTTTTATTACGTCGGCATGTATCACGGCGAGGAAATGCTCAGCTTTTTGGGATGAATACTTTTTAATATAGTGGCGTTATTTATTGCCCGTATGGAGCGTCCGCTGCAGTGGGGGAAGATAAGCATTTGGCTGGATAGTCAATTATAGGGATCGGGGGACAGCTGCTTCTTCCACACTTGTTTAAACATTCCAGCGGAGGGATGCTTATTGTTCATGTCCGCCACAGCTTTATTCATCAACTTAAAGAATATAGACGGGCTGTTGATTCGATTATCGTTCACCTTTAGGATTACGGTCTCTATTTCTTTAATTGATGATTCTTGTGTTCAACACGGCACCAGCACTTTTTAAGATCCGCTTTGCCTCTTTTGTTGTTTCTAACACTATGTTTCTGCAGCAATTCTCGTTCTTTTCTATATGTTGTTAACCAATAGCTAATGGAATCTCTGTATAAATGAGCACTGAAGAATCTATGGAACTGTCTTGAAAATTTTCGATTTCATGAAGCCTATCTCTACAGCTCTAATCACCCGAGCAATAAGAGACATAATAACACAAAGCTTAATCAAGACTCACGATATAGATTGGTGGAATCAAATATCTAGGATCCTGTATGAAAGCTGGACCCGTAAACTCTAGAAGGTCTACGCAAACTAGTGTGTTCCGTTGTAGTCTGTCATCATCAGCCTGCGAGGGTAACGGTAATGCTCTCTGGCACATATTGTGATAGAACGGAGATTTAAGGCCGAGTTGCCATACTTATATAAATTCATATAAAGTACCTTCGCAGAAGTAATTGAAGATAAAGGGTGAAAGGTAACTTAGCATGTACAGGCGTGCTTCCCAGGTGAGTTATATTTAAGAGGTGTTTCTTTTTCCACCAAATTCAATGATCGATGCCTCAATGAAGACGTTTGTTCTGAACGATTCTGCCCAATCGGGCGAACTAAACGCCCTTCCTTAAAGCATATCCTAAATATCTGAATATTCTGGCTGTATAGTTTGATCTGCGTGCAAAATGGAAGATCCGGATTAAAGTCCCCGTTTTACCTGGCCTTTTCTCATTATTGTTTTTTCTAGGGAAGACATAAATGGCATTACCGAGACCTTCCTGCTGATTCTGACCTCCAGACCGCACCGAAAATGGGCGTAGGCAGAGATGCGAAGACAAGTCGTTTTGAAAACACGATCTTTCCATGATTTACAAACAAAAGACATTTTGTGATGGGTTGGTATTGACGTAACCTACCACAATCCAATAGACAGCTCGCATGAGACGAATAAAGATACCATAAATAGCGTATTTACTGAAATAAAATTATAAACTTATCCTTATTCTTCCTTTCATGCCGCGTAGAATTTCTCTAAGCAGTTAATCACATTTTTACTGAGTGTGTGTAGGCGCCCGATGAATTGATCAATTCTTTTTTATGCGCCTGAGTAATTCTCTTCGCTCTTATATGAGTACGGGACAAGGTAAGGAAAAACTTAAACGTTAAATGAATATAAAAATCTAAAAAAAGATCATGCGTTTATGAAGAAAGATTGACTGCGCACTGCAAACTCAGTAAAACTGTACGAAATCTGAATCATGATTTTATGAAACGTTAGGAAACGTACGTATTATGAAACACAGCCGATTTTATGTTTCTTAATATTTTTCAATAAATTCTGATGATAGAAATTGAGAAAAAATTGCTGAATTTTTTTTCATTAGAATCTATTGATATTTTTATGGGTGGTTTTGAATTATCTTCGTAGTTACTACCAAATAAATCTATCAACTATCACGGATGAAATCATAAAACTCCCGAAAAATTTCCCCGAGCGCTAGCTCCGGATAGAATTTGATAGACTCCCGACCACTAGGAAATGATTTATTGATAGTTTCTCCGGATGAATTCGTTCGCCTAAATTACCTGAATGCGAAAGAACATCTCCGAGTCGTTTTGTTTCACACGGCGGAATCGTCAACGCGATTTCGAAAATTAAAATTGAAATCAATAGCTTCGCTTCTCGGTTATGAATTTGGTGGAGGTTTCTGTGGGTAGTTGGAATTGTTGTTTCAGCTGCGAACCAAAGGTGAAATCGGAAATGCTGTTGTTGTCGATGCTGTGGAAAGCGTGATTATTCACGGGAACATGGGATGTTATTTCTGGTCTACCTGTAGTGACCGATACTATGATGATACTCGTCACTAGATCGACTACGGTTCACGGATGCCTCGTTTACCATGCAGATCATTATTTTTGTTTCTTCTACGTGCAGGAGTGAAACAGTTTTAAAAATTAACAGTATCAATAGAATTTTTGCGAGTGATGAGATTGCTAAATACCTAATTTCTGCTTAATATAAAAAGGTATAAAGAGAGAAGTTCTGTTTATATAGTACCGTATTCACCTCTGTGTGTAGCAATAATTTATTATCTTTAGCTGCTTCATTTTTATTCCCGAATCAATGGAAAATATGTTGGCATGAAAGTGTCTCAGAAGATTTGTATCGTAGTGGTTTCGATAATTTGCATTGAAACCTTTAATAAGTCTTTCTAAATATATTTAATTAAAAATTAAAAACTTATATCTATTAAAATTTTTCTAAATAAAATTAGTAAAATAAATTCCTCCGAAGCAAATGCACTCAGTTGTAACAAATTATATTTAATAATTATTTTAGATTCTTTAAAATTGGATTCAATCGGTTTGACAGTCAAAAGAAGTTCTATTGGGACTCCATGCACTCAAAAGAGTCCCTATGCATCAAATTCGTTCTTTCAAAAATATTATTTGAATAACTATTGTTACTCTCCCCAAAACTTGAGTGAAAGAGGTATTATGTCTATTAACTTTGCTAGGAATTCAGCATGAAAAATCGTAATATGATTGCAAATATTTTAAAAAACATAAAAGATAAAGGAACTGTACATCAAATTCCGTCCTGCAGATCCGATATCAATAGAGTGAGTATCGGGCAAGTTAGGAATAACGAGAGAATTCCATTTTAGGACAATAAAAGTATACAATGCTGCGTTAGATGAATTAGTAAATCCAGCATTTATTTTCACTGAATTGAATCGTACATTAGCTTGCGTTGAAAGTCCTACTTTGTTGCCCAATAATGAGAAGACTCTGTCATAGTCCGGAACGAGACTAATTTTCTCCCAAGGGTTTTCGAATCCACTGCTAATTGTGGAGCAGGACGTAGGGGAAAAGGTTAGCTTTGTGCTCTTTGGGAAATAAGTTTGGAAATGAAGTGTAACCATTCGATGAGAAAAATAATTTTTGTTTTCTCTGACACGGTGTGCTTGGGGTTTAAAGTTCTCCATTTCGTGATAAACCATGAGACCAATTGAAATTGTGACGTTCAAAATGTATATCTCCCTTGCATGCGCTGTTATTTAGAGCCACGCTTCGTCCTTCCACGTGCATAAGATCGTACTTCTAGAGCTACGAGTTGTATTCATTAATTTGTTCTCGTTTCATTACTAATGAACATTTAAAATGATCCTGCGGATTATATCAATTTCAATTTCGGGAATATCCATGCGGATCGTGGAAATTAATTCGTGGAAATTCGAATGGAATTCGGTGAGAAGTTGTTTCTGGAGAGCCGAATTGTTTCCCTAATTATTAACAGTTTGCGCCTTTGCCTCGCAGCGCTTTTAGCTCTTACTATCCATGTTGAAATGAAACCTGCAATTCTGCTGCAATTCAAGTTTCCAGTGAAGTTCATTCAAATCGAGTGCTTATTTCGTCGTAGGACTATCCTTATTAATTCAGCATCAAGATGAGAAGTATTGTGACTCGATGTATCTATTTTACAATCAATTACAAAATCGTCAATTCTCTTCGTGATTTCTGTATCAGTTGTTATGACATACTTGGTGAGCGTTTAGTCGTTAATATATCGAATAGTCACTTGTAACGTACGTAACATTAATGGAAAAACTTATATAGGAAATATTCGAGTGCTGATTTGAGCTGTTTCTAAAATTGGACATCCTCTTTTATTTACCTCTGTGTCATGATTTAATTAGATTATTTTTTAATTCATAGTTAAATTAAGATGTGAAATACTTGAAGAGAGCACTTTCAATATAGCGCGTTGAGTATTAGTTTCACCATTTTTTCGGTAAAGTAGTGCAATGCTAAAATTTTATCAGACAAGTAGCTTTGACCTAATTATATTTAAAGCATGTCTTTTTTGTCATAAATTCTGCAACATTTTGAACCCATTCGCTATACTTTTATTTCTCAGCATTGTATTCGAAGCACAAAATAGAATAAAAACCAAGAAACACTTTAAGCTCATGGCTACAATAATCGTTAACACTAACTTGAAGGTTCAAGATACAATATAATATCAAGAAGGATTTCGTTAGCGAGACACCATTTCCCTTCTTCCTCACTTTATCATTCGGATGATTCGAAGCATAACACAACATAAAAAGTGGCTCATCATAAGAGCCTTAAGAAGGAAAACTAAAGCCTCTCCTTGAAGAGCGTTCCATGACTTTTGACGGATGGTGATGCAGTAAAAAAGGGGAGGAGGCAACGTTCTTTATAGCGCTGTTCATTCGAGTGGACTTCTTTTTATTTTGAGTCGAGAAGAAGGGGAAAGAAGAAACCAGGGAAGCGATGGTGGAGTGCGTGTTATTGTCACTCTACTCTTAGAATTGGAAGGGAATGAGAGATTGAGAAAGATTGAGAAAGATTGTGAGGGAGGTGAAGGAGGATTGTAAGTAGCAGAATGTGAAAGAGATGTACAGAAAATATCCTGTAACAAAATCGTGTGATTATGGATGTTCGCTTTTGTATTCGAACCCTAAGAATTATTAAGTTCCTCTTCATTGCCAGTATCAATGCGCAAGTGATCTGTTTACTTTAGTAATTACTAAGGAATAGGATAGACAAAAATGCAAATGATATTATCGTTAGTATTGAGAATAAATTCGCGTAATTTGTTATTTTAAACGATATTTACATCTAGATGGAATCTGTCGTTCATGGTGCAGAATACCCAAGATTGAAAAGTATCAAGAATACCATTTTTGGCTCCTTTTCAATCTCGTCCGGGGGTGGAGAAAATAGCGGAAAGTATAGAATGTGGATCGAATTCGATATATTTTGACTTAGAAAATAACAAGGAATAAGCGGATCTGAAACACGTACAAGGATAACTCAACCGGAAAATAAAAAAATCGTGACACTTATGTATCTTCTTTAAAAATTCGTCATATTATACGTAACGATGTGAAATCACATGTATAGAAGGCGATATACTAATTAGCTTAACATAGCTGGACGAGGGTATTAAATGTATATCTTGTATTCGTACTTCCTAATATTTAATTTTTAGGTATTTTTAGTGTAAAGAATTGCCCTTTACTTAGGACTGGTATGTAATTGCAGACGATGGCAATGGTCCGAAAGTTAATTTTTGCGTGAAATAAAATATACATGTTACCGTATAATGTATGGAGTAATGGAGTGAAATTTAACGATACTTTATACCGATACTGTATTAATTATTTCTTACGTTTATTCTTACTACATGTATTATCTACCAAGGACCTCTTGAAATTTCCAATATAGCAGCCACGATTTCACCTCTTTCTTGAAATTGTTCAGCTCTAAGTTGTTTTTAATCGTTGAAATACACTTCATTACATGCACTTAGGTTTTAGTTTCCTTCGCAGCGATAATCCGAAATGTATTTCGCCAGAGCTGGATAACAGCAGGAAATTCATAAATAACTTAACGAGAATTCAACGGAAAAATCATTAGTTAACCTAATGATAAACTTTAAGGAGAAATTTTAAAATGAAGAAGTTGGAAAATAGCTATAAATGTTATTTCTCTCTTTCATTATGAGACGGTTTACCTCTACTTCCCTGACCTTAATAAAATTTTATGAGGTCTTTGTAAAACAAGAAGTGGTGCGACCTAGATTTTTTCACTTACCTTTTTAATTTGAAATTCATATTCATTCATGGAAGTAATTTTGTACGTACTTCAATTCAACTATCAATATAAATTACTTATTATATAGTTGATCTTGATTAATAAAGAGTAAAAAATTTGTTAAAATATACACATTCCGCATCTTCTCCTATCACATCTATAGAAATTAAATAAATAATTTAAGTGCGAATATGTACTAAAATTAGAATTCTATAAACTTCTAAAAAGTTATTTTAAGGCTAATGAAGAATGAAAAAAATCATAATTTTCTTCATTTTTACTATCTTTTTATGTCTGAAAGACTACGTATACACCAAAGTTTATTTCCATGCAAGAACTAGCGTCGAATTATGCTGTATTTCATGCAAAATATCTATTATTTGAACGAGAATGTAGCCCAAATCAAATTCCTGATTAGCATTCACTAATTAGTATCTGAAAATTAACTTAATCTCATACAAATCCTTTGTAAAATGCAAACACTCCTTTTCTGAGAAACAAGCTTTGGAAATGTTATCAACAACAAATGGTAAATGGCGAATAAATCAACGGATGTATATCTGTGTTAAGATTATTCAACCCGGAGGTATATTTAAACTACAATAACTCGGCCATTGGTAACCAAAGAGGGAATTATGCTTATCAAGCAAGGTGAGAGTTGAGAGAGCATTACTCACTGAACTAGGATGCTATTAGTGAGACATTGTTCGCCTAATTGTAGTACTATGACTCAACGAATAACATTTTTAAAGGCGTTTAATAATGAGAGAAAATGACGGGAGCTATTATAATTACTAGTTGCCCCGTGCGAAACTTTCGCAGACGACACTGATACTAAATTTCCCACCCAAATACACTTCAACAAACGCTAATCTTTACAAACAAATACACAAAAACTAAAACATATCTAAAAATACACACCTTCATATTCTTCATCAGTGTCTGTTTCGATATACCTCGATTGTAGCGATGGATATCGCCTTCTACACATCCGGCAACAAAACTCAATAGCCAAATAAAATGTCTTGCGTTTTCTAACGCCATGCCATATGAACCCAAACAAAATCCCTATTATATTAGAGAACGTGATAGTATAAATGTTATCGAATGTTTTAAAATTTTTCTTATAGTAGTATAATCACGAATGGTGCGCGTCATCAAGGTTTAGGTATATAGAAAATTTGCAACACGAAAGTTTCACCAAAATTAATTTGAATTGAACGACCTAATTGTTTTGATCGGTATGGGGTATGACTCATAATTAGAACCTTACATTTTTTCTACGAATACTCCATAACCTAATCATGATACTAAAAATCGAATATTCTACTATGTTCGATCTTAAATTTAAATGACCGAGAAGTAATACGCTGCAACGTTATTCAAACATATCAAGCGATACTCCTGTGACACAAACATTAACAATCCGGCAATTCTCATGTTTCTGTAGTTGACGTTCTGCTCCCAAAAGATGTGAAGTAGCCGGTTTATTAACCTGTTATAGTTGCGTGCAATCTTAAGTTCTTCGTTTATGGAGACCATATATTACTTCCGAGTACTTTTTCAATCATTATAATACCAAGTATTAAAATCACTTTCTCATTTTTGAAATTGTTTACACTCGTCACTAAGTAAACAAATTTAATCTGTATATAGCAACCCGGCATTCTTTCGTCCAGTAAACAACGCGATGATTAAAATGTTAATTCAATCTGTTTAACAAATGGTGGATTTTTAATCCACCATTTCTTTGAACTAAAACATACCTAAAAATACACACCTTAATATTCTTTATCAGTGTCTGTTTCGATATACCTCGTTTGTAGCGATAGGTATCGGTATTTACACATCCAGTAACGAAACTCAATGGCCAAATAAAATGCCTTGCGGTTTCTAATTCCTTGCCATATGAACCCAAATAAAATCCCTATTATATTAGAGAACGTGAGAGTATAAATGTTGTCGAATGTTTTAAAAATTTTCTTATAGCAGTATAATCACGGATAGTGCGCATCATCACTATAACGATACATGTATCTTATCCTACACCTCAATTCACTCAATGCATTTATGACTAAATGAATTATGGTAAAGATACAAAATATCAATGCCTGCTTTAACTAAATCTGTCGTTATAAATACCACTTCCTTTTATACCGGAAATGAAGTGTCACTTAAATAACCAAGATAAAAGAACGAAACATACCTTCTGCATCCACGTTATTTATTTATTTTCTATGTTCTTCTCTTCATACATGAAATAACTACTACTCGTCTGCAGTGATCTGATCTGGGAGAGGAGAGCTAGAGGGGAAGCTAAATGTCACACTTTCATACGAATGCATTGTGTTACATTGTCAAAGCGCATAGCATTCTCCCCGCATTGAAAGTCTCTAACATCGTTTATGTGGCAAAATAATACATTTTTGTGCTTCGGAGATAGCGATTGGGAATAAAAGCTTGGGCTTTCGTTAAGCTTGTACTACATGCTGGTGAGTTTTCTGAAATAGCAGGACATCCTTTTCTTTACTCAGAAATATGATTAAATGTTGAATATTATCTATTCAATGAGTGAAATATAAACAATAAAAATCATTTGATATCAGGTTTATATATATAGAAAATTTGCAACATACGAAACCGGGAAGTAATATGATGCAAAATTATTCAAACATACCACATGATAAAACCGTGACGCAAACTTTCATATTCGGCAATGTTCATGTTTCTTTGGCTGTCGTTCTGCTCCCGCAAGATGCAATGTTATTCAACTGTTATGGTTGCGTACGACGTCGAAGTTTTCGTTCATGGAGACTGTAATGTTAATTGCGAATCATTTTATGCCCGAGAATAGATGCATTATCCGATTTAAAAATTTGTTTACACTCGTCACTAAGTAAACAAATTGAATCTGTATATAGCAACCCGGGCCTTTTTTCGTCCAGTAAAAAATGGGATGATTAAAATATTATTTCAATTTGTTTAACAAATGGTGCATTTTTGATTTGTCTGACTATTTTTCGCAGGAACCTGACAACTTTTGCCATCAAACGGTCATTCATTTATATATATTGATGGAGTAATAAGGGAGAAAAGTCCCGATCACCAAAAAAGCATGTTTTAAAATAATATATAGATAGATTATGATATGTTTGTGAAAACCTGAAAAATGTTATAAACTACAAATTCTATTAAATCTTGTAAATCTACCAGTCATAATTCTACACAACTCGATAAATGTCATTAAATACAGAACAGTATAAAATATTCATGATAGCAAAATGGGTAGTGCGTTTGCCTTTGGGGAAAGCTGTCCCGGGTTCAATTTCCGGGTGAGGCTCATAAGTGCAAATTGACCCCAGTTCTCGAATTTTAGCAATACTGCTACCGTGGATGTTTAATAATCTTAGGGCATATATAATTTATTTTTTTTATTCTTTAGTTACGTTAACATCTCCCTGACAACCAAAGGTAGCATTTATCAATGCAGAGGAAGTAAAGAAATCACTGTGTTTTGCCGCAGCCTAATACGTAACGCATCGATTTTCGTCAGCCCCACTGCCGAGTCTTCCCGTGCGTACCTTTAGGTGTCCACCGTCTCCAAGTGCAGGGAAGTGCGAGAGTGACACGATGCACCGGTGAACAAGGGATAAGGAGGCGCGTGGGCGCAAGAAGAGGAAGTGTTGCGAAAAGGGGGAACGCGGTTAAATTAGGTGTCTAGACACGTGAAAAGGGGACGAAAGAGGGAGTCTCATGTGGCACGAGGGAGAGGCTGTGTTTGAAGGTCGGTGCGAGAGGACGGAAATCAGAATGGACGAGGGGAGGCTTGTTACCGAAGGGGGGGCTTAAATCATGCGGCCAACTCACTTTTCTGTCTCCGCTCGTTTGAGGCGGCCTCTTTTGCGGCCTGCAGTTGCTTCTGTTTCCCGTCAAAGATAACGCTCTCATTCCTTGCCGGCAGATTCGAAACTTGCCGGAAGACACTCGAGTTGTAATTTATGTTTTCAACAAGTGGGGATCCGAATTTATTTGAACGACCATCACTCGGCTGCTAGTTCCAAACTTTTGGTTTCGGCTTCAGGAAATATTTAGTTTCAAAATTTTAAAATTTTCGCTGCTGTTTGTATAAACGACACTGAGAACTTTTAAAATTTTACACAGATTTGCTCTTCAGTTATTTTATAAAAAAGTAGTGGTGGTACTTTTGAAAGTATTTTGACAGTTAACATTATTTTGCTCATGAGCTCCCACCGTGAAACGAACCCGGGACCGCTTATACCGAAGTCAAACTTACTGCCCATATAGCTATCCGGCAACATACATTTATTAAAAAAAGTATGATTCTCTCTGCGGTATCTAACATTACGATATGATATCATAAGTTTTAGCGCAGCTACCCGCAAACTTGTTTTAGAGTAGCCTTCAATTAAATTTGAATAATAAATCGATATAAAGTAAATGTTTAAGCATCTTCATAACGCGGTTCCAATTGAGAACAAAAACTGTAGCGAAAAATGTATATGTGATGCAAATTTTGGAAAGCACCAAGTTTGTTATCCTAGGATATTTCGCGATATAGCAAGGTGTTAAGCGCAATACACCATTGTCCTGTGGCACATATAAGCAGTGCTTTGCATACCATAGCTAGGTAGCTTTCCTCTCCTTTCTTGAAATGACCTAGTACGTACCTTGCATATCAACTCCTTTCCGCAGGTCTAGAAATGAATTTCTACTAACAGGTGTAATGGTCTCCGTGAATCGAATATTTTCAAAACAAGTAAGTCATTAAATTTCCCTTTCTACGCAGGTGACATCGAATTCAACTCATAATTTCCTAATTTCAGAATGCGTTGCGAAAGCCACTGCGAAGGGTTCGTCCCTGACGTCAGCCGACTTCCAGGTGACTGGGCTCTCTTTGCAGTCGACGCAGTTTAGTCTGGCTAAGGAAAGTGTAGTAAGTGCATCGTGAACGATAAATAAATCCTATTTTCAGCAAGTGTTGTTTCTAAGTGCAATTAAACCTGGAACTATTTAAGGAGACAATCATTTCATCGAGCTCCCAGTACTTCAAAGAAAATTTTAGTTCTCACTCATACTTTTTGGATTAAGTGACTTGTGAAGGATTTGCTACAATTCCCAACTGGGCATTTTCTGTACAGAAAAGTGAGATTTGTGAAAGGGTTTTGAACTATTAGCCGGCGAGTGAATCGGTGAAACTGGAACATGTGCACTTTTCCGTTGTGATCGCTTGTGACTACATGTTCCTATAAGCTTCCCTTTCAGAAGAACTGGATAGTTGTTTCGTCGATGAACAGGAATCTTCCTGAGCCATGTGAGTAAATCTTTCTTCTAAATTTAGGAGAATAATTCTTTAGGTATTTACCTATATCCCTCGTGAATGGAAAATAAAACAGTCACTTTAATATGGCTCAAGAAACTCATTTCCATCTATATGAGATTTTTCGCGTAATAGTAACTAGCGAAATAAATTCTCGATCATGTAATGTTTGCACCAACTGCAATATAATTGCAATTTTGGGTCCATATGAAAGTGTTGTCTTTAAGATTGTATTCGTATAAATGGCTTGTTTTGATTGATGAGGAAAAATTATTGTTTTTATGAGATGGGTATAGTATTGTGCGTGCTGTAGTTGGGCTTGATGGGAGTAGAGGATTTGTATTGAATATGTGCGTATATTATGTTTTTACATATGTTACGTTATCAAGGGCAATGGTCCACCTGTGACGACATTTATGCATATAAATAATTTAATTTCTGCAAATAAAGAAAACACGCGGATAGGCGGGACGCAAGCTGTCAGTGTTGATAAAGATCACTTTATTTGTTAAAAATACATCCATACGATTTTTATCCTTGCTACTTGCTTTCCAAATACGGAGCCATCTTCAGTGATGGATAAAATGTTTAATTTAAGTGTTACAAACACCTTAAGTCAAAGTGGTAATAAAGTATTTAATATTAGACGTTAATGATTGATTTGAATACTGAAGATAATTAACAATTAGTCAGTGATTTGTTCGAAGGTAAATACTCAACCATGTAGAAAGTGAAAAAAACCTTAAACGTAGGATCCCTGGGAGTCCAGGGATTGTATATTTAAAAGTAATAATATAAGAACAGTAAATTATTTGGTATAGCTCGTATATTCATTAAAATTATTTTCATGTATTCTACAAAAGCGAAGCTGCTCTTGCAGAAATGTGGTATCGACCAGAAGTACGGTCAATGATTTATTAGAAGATCCTCTATTTTCGCAGGTTAATGCAAAAAATTGAGGCATATTTAACTTAAATGTCAAGTCTTAGGACGAAGTTTCATTTGAAGAAAAATATATGTATTTTCTGGAAACTAACCAAAAATATACCGCACTTTTCACTTAGGAATAACCGAAAATTCTTTCACATCACATTGGTATGTAAATCGCCGATCTTACTTTTTCTTAATAAACTTGGCCCTGCCGTATTAGGGCTCATTAATGAGTCATTAATGTCTTTATTAAACAACCTTGAGCGGAGCGTAAAGAGAGATAACTACCAAGTCACGATCTGTCCATGTGATACTCTCGATATATTTCCCTTAAATTCTGTGCTTCATAATTACCTGTGATGGAAAATGAAACTTGGACCTCCGTGCTTTGATATTCTGCAGCACGTTGTAGATCCTCTCTCTCTGTTTCTTCATGAATATTCCAAGACTATCTTCCTCTAAAACGCTATCCTCACAGACCGCCTTTCCGATTTCTTTCTTTAAAAAGTTGCCTCTTAATACCGTCATTACTTAATTCAAATTAGGTGATTGCTTAGACTCTTACACACTGCGTCATCGGATTAGGAAATTCATGTAGACTTTTTAGAGACTACGTAGGGAATTGCAGCGATTATTCTTTCAAGTCACCTAATATAGCTTTGATTTTTGGACGATAGTATGTAAAATTAACGAGGAGTTTCCATCGATTTGATAAAGCTTCCATAAAAAACTTTGGGAATGTTTTGGGTAAATTCGTTTAGAAAATGTGGTCTTAAAATAGTTACAGCTTCTTAAAGTCTATAATGTCTTTTGATAATCACAGTGAAAGTCAAGACCACAAAAGGCAATTACTAAAGATTAAGCGGGTAACACTGCGTTCCTTAACGAGATACTGAATACAAGAAATGTACATCCTTTCAGTAACTCTGCAAAATAGCTATTATGAATAGGGTCCATCCACTAGCGAAGTAGTCAAGCGTAGCAGAGCTGTGAAGCATACACTCGCCACATTAATTTGAGATAAGATAGCTGAAAGATAATCAAATATAAACGCAGAAGCGTTTGTCTTAAAAACCAAAGATAAATGGTGAAAATTATCAATATGAGTGGTACTTGAAAGAGGGTATCTACAATCTAGACAGGTACTTTGTGAATCGGCTGCCTCGGTGATGATCTCTGGCTGTCTCTTTGCTCTTTGGTGCCACTATATGGAGCGCAATTTGCCTTTCTCAAAAAACATTCCGTTAACAGAGTGAAATTAGCTCGAAATGATATTTTGGTGGTTAGAAAACCGGTCTGGAATATAGGAGAGCTTTGCTCGATTCAGAGTTATGTTTCTGTTTTCTGTTTATCCTTAGGAATTGCTTGATAAGTTAGGAGAAGTAGATTTATGTTTATTTAGATTTATATTTATTTTCTGCATTTTTCGTTGTTGCGAATGTAGCAAGACATTTATCGAATTAGAAGTCTCTGGTTATTTAATCGGTAATTACAGTAATCTTTCGCCATGACTTGGTCTTTTGAGCCAATGAATAGCAATATGAAGCCATTAAATAGCAGTAGCTAACGTAGAACATCAGGAATTGAATGAAATTAACTTCCAAATGGCAGAATTATGTATACGGTAAATAAAAGAGAAATAATTCATTTTCAGAAAAAATCATCATACAAAGGTTTACGATGGAAAGTATAGATTTTCTATTTTCAGCCTGATTTACGTATGTTTATATGCATGTATATACTAGGGATTCTCTTAGTTTCATATTTATTGGCAGCGATTTTTTCTTGAATAATATTATCCTCAAAAATACAGCAACTTTTATTAAAAAATATATTTTTCTACCTTGCCATGCATATTTTGTGACACGAAAAAACACTTCCTTAAAAACCCGATCCCTAAATAAGAGAGTATAGAAAATGGTAATTTTCTTCGATGCGAAGAAAATTGAGTCGTAAAGGACATTTGCATATCTTTGTAATGCTTTTCGGTTCAAGGAAAAAAAAGGATTAAGGCCGAAATCTTGAACTTGCTGTCTCTCTTTTTCTTGTCATCACGCCGTGCGCAAAAGGTTTTTTCGAGAGTCCTTAACTTTTCTAATTTTCTCGGGGAGTATAACTTGGCAAAGTGTTTCCCGTGACTGTTTTCTATTTGTGTACGAAGAAAAATATTAATATTTGATACCGCAATATTACAGATTTTTAGAAGTGATTTTATGGATATGTTTTCTATTAAAAGCTTTAGATTTGTAGAATTTGTTTTAAGCAGCATAAATGTGAATAGTGTCTTATTTGAGTAGCACTTTCCAACTATCAAGTTTAGTATAAGAAATTTTACGTACCTTTCAGACGAATGCAAATTATTACTCCCGAAGCACTTGAAAAGTATAAAATTAAGAAGTTTACTTTGGTAAATTTTGTTTCCAAAAGCTTTCTGAAGACAAATCCTTTTCACAGACAAAAATACCCGTGTATAGGAAAGAAGATAATGCAAGAGAAAGCTATCCACATGGTTAAATATTGTGATCACCTGCGGTAAATGGGGCAATTTTGTTAATTAATGAGAGCGATGCATCTTTTGATTGCGTTTTCACAAGCAGATAATACTCAACCGTTCATTCTGACGATCTTTTCGTATTTATCTATAATGTTGGACCGTGATCTTCATTTATTATTTATGTATTTTATATACTATAGGGATCATTACGCAGAAGGCACTACTTTTCACCAACTAACGATAACGAAAATGAAAAAGGGACTTGCATTTTATTCAAAATCCCCAGCAATTCCTAGTTATTAAATCTCTTTCCCCAAACTTGGTTGAAATGACTCACGTTTAAAAGGATGGCAAGCGAGATGAAATTCCGCGAGGGGAGTGATTTTTATTTCTGCGGATCGAAAGTCCTTTGCACCCAATGCGCGCTTATTAAAAATAAATGACGCCCTAGAAATTGGTTGTTATATGGGTAGTAAATCCTCCTTTAGGATAAAAAAGCCACCGCCAGGAGGCGAAATAACCATTTAGTAATTGGGACGAAAAATTTTCCGCCCCATGTCAGAGACGGAGCATAACTTGCGAAGAAGGGGATGTTACAGGTGGTGCCATTGTACGGCCGCGAAAAAATTGCATCCAGAAGAGGATTTCGGTGGTTTAGAAGCACTGAATGTGTTGGGGCTGAGTAATAGTTGCGAGTAATAGTTGTACTATATATTCCTCGATTTGAGGAATTAATCTTCCTGAATCGTGGTTCGAAAGACAGCCGTTCGGGAATTGAGGTATTATTCGTACGCATTAAAATAGTTACGTTCTGATCTCCGAATCTCTGGATAAAATTGTTACATAGAAATTAATATGAGGCAGTACATTCAGATACTTAAAAGACTAGTTGCCCTTATCATCATAATTCCCCATAGACAATTATGATTATATTTGGATTGCTTTGCTGAAAGATTACTTGCTCATACTCATATCCTACATGGTGTATTTTAAATCGAGTCTTAAAAATTGAGAAATTTATTATTTTATATGTTTTGATTGCATAATCATACAATATAACCCAGGTAATCAAACTACTAAAATAATCACCGTGGTCTATGTATTAATATATTTCCTTCGTGTTCCTTTTATTATATATTCTAATCGATTGACCTTATTTACAAAATCGCTCTGTACTGCAGAGATTCATGTACTCATCTTTTTACCGAAAGATAATAAATAATGTTCTCTGTTTCAAATGATTATTCACTTGGATTAAAGGTAGTAATTTAATTCCTCCTATTTCAATACAGACCCAGCAATTTTAAATCCCTGAACTACTACATTCTTGTAGTCTATATTAAGAAAATTTCAGCACGTTATAATCCTGGACTAAATTAAACCACGAGAAAACTTTCCAACGTTCCTCGACTCTTTCTCTCGCCTCGCCACTGCATTTACTATTTCATAGACGATTATCGGTAATCTGTGCAGCGAAAACAAGCGAGTGGAAGGAAAGAATAAATCTTTTAAAAGGGCTGATACACCTTGCACTTCACTAAAATTTTCTCTTTGCACGGTGGGATAAAATTAAAAATCACCGCATTAACCGATTTGAGAGGTGCTTAGTCGCGGCATTTTAAGAGTTTCAAAGAGCTCGAATGCACTTTTATTTCGCGTAAACAAGGATTATGGGAGGACGACGACCTCTTCTACGAGTATTTCCCTTCTTTTTATTACCCTCTCTTTGTTTTACTTAAATATCTTCCTTAGATTTTATTTTCCCCTGATTTATCTGTATGTTACCCATTGTTCATTCTTCCGTCCAATGTTGGATATATTTCTCGTTATCGAGCGGGAATGATTGAGAAACAGAAGTTAACATTTTCTAAATTATTTAACCTATTAAAGCTCTGGTTTAATCATGACATTTCCCATGATATTTTTCTTACGAATAAAAAACGGTAAGCTCTGTTTTTGAATGGATGAATTTTAACTTAATATCTTAATCACGATTACGTCATAGCGTTAAACTTCAAAGAAAATATGTGTAAATCCGGACAGGAAAGAAATACCACATACTACGGCAACCCTAGTTAATTAACTCGAAATATCACATTCTTTATAGCTGTTTATATAGATATATATCTTTAACTAAATAGAATCATTCATGTCCTTAAAAGAAATTCCCTATCTATCTGTAACAATTGTGGCAAATTAAGCAAATTTCTTAGTTTGTCTCCAATTAGTTTTTCAGCAACATTCATAAACGAAGCCTTCATGGTATGCCTTTTGGAAAACTATCCATTGGGAGAAATTCTTGTGGTTTCTCTTGCGTGAAGAGATTCTTGGGTGAAATTCTTGTAAATGATGTATCTGGATAAAAATTGCCAATAATGAACTGCAACCATTTCAACGTCACAATTTTTGGATAAAAATATTTTTATACGGCAATTTTAGATGAAAATAGTTCATTTTTACTTAATTTTCTATAAGAAGCGTTTATTTCAATTCATTTCCAGTATCACTTACTTGTATATTTTCTATTACCCTTTCCCTTAATCAATTCTTTTTTCACGAGCCTTCAATTTTCCTATAAAGATGTATTTTCATTTAATGACGCATATAAATACATCCTGGTACGACGTAATCCATGTGCGCTACAATATCTCCCATCCAATTCCTCTTTTTCGTCCGCTTTTCACGATTCAAGGTCCTCGACAACACAGCACGTGTTCCTTTATTGATCACGCTCCATTTGAATAGAACGATAAAAAATAAACTGAAGAGAGAGTATTTTCAGGCATGAGTAATTAGCGGATTTTTACGGATTCTTTAAGAAGCGGCTTAGCCGAATTCATTTTCTGTCCTTCCCAAGTCTTTCTGATGAGTTTCTCTGAAGGTTCATTCCTTGTGTAGGGTTCTATTCCCGGTGTGGATAGACCTTAGCTGTCTAAGCGCTTTTAAAATTAAACTAAGAGACAACTACCTAATACTATAGAGAGCCAACTCGTTCAACCAATTGTTAAGAGCTATATTTAGTTATTTATTAAAAAATATACATCATAAATAACGTTTCTAATGAACAAATAAAACTTAGAGGGACTTTTAAATGTTTTTGATCATACTAAATATCTTTCTGCAAATATTAAAATACACTGCATAACGATAAACTCCGGCGTAATATTTCAATTGTTATCATTGTTAGTTGCGTAACACACATACATTTGCAGAAAACTCGGGGTCCTGTTTGTACGCAGAAAATCAGGAAGTACGTGATTTTCTCGCGGTGTCTCTAATAATTTTATTTAATAAACTGCCCGATATGAAAAACAGCAATCCTGATAAATTTCCGCAGCATATTTGCTCCTGAATTTATATTTCTGCCGAAATAGTAGTAATTGATTCGAATACCCCAAAGTTGGTCTTTGGCAGCGTTTTGAAGCTGTTTAGCGATGCAAAGGGCCCGAGAGAAAAGGGACACGGTGAATGCATAGCTTTGCGTTTCTATCATGCATACCACTTTCCAAAAGCGAGCCTCGGTTACATATTTTGAGCACGAGTATGCTCGTCGACTTAATTGCGCCACAAGTTACGTTCCTTCCGGAATCTAACCACGGTTCGCCTGCTGAAGTGCTAATTGTCTCCTCCCTAACATCTGAATTGGTCGTTATAAGCCATATCGGATGGATGAAGACTGAGTTCTCCGCCACGTAATTATTCAAACTTTATGTAGCGCCACTGAAAGCGACCCAATCCAGTAAATGAAGTTGTTTTTAAAGAGTGTGAGACAGCTTGGGTTTTATTTACGTAGTTACATGGCTTTGATCATGGTTTTTATTTCAATGCACCGATAGATCATCATAAATTAGTGAGATCATTTAAAATATCAAATCTAAAAATGAAACCATTATATGGTACTGTGGCGTTATATCTTCCCAACAGACCATTCACTCAAAGTTTAACTTAAGAGAGAGTTCGCCCAAGGATAGTTTACCCTGGGTATTTTCAACCACAGACTATTTATTAACCGAAGGATTGTTTTCATTAAAGATTCGGTTCACCTAAGAGATATTATATCACTGGAATTAACCAATTACCAATGGATCAATCAGTCTTTCCAAATGGTTCTTTCTGAAAAGGTTTAGCGGTTTTCGTTCGCTTTGATTCTTGAGAAAATCACTTTAACCTTACTAAGGGAAACATTCGAATAACGATGCGAATTTAGAAATTTTGATCTTAACCACTTATTTTCGGTATGGGTTAAAAAATTAGCCTTTGATGTCCACGCTTATGTTCTTCAGCAATCATAAACTGAATATCACTGGTGTGCCGCAATCGAATTTCCCACTCACAGTGTACTGTGGGATAAAACAGTTTGGCAGATACTGGTTTAAAGTGAGCTGATCGTAGTGGTAGCATATAATTTGTCCTTTACCTTTGAAAATTCCGTGGACGTTGACATACTTTTTCTTTTGAATACTATACTGACATCCGGTGAATATACTTTCAAAATCTTTATGAATACGTCCTTCTAAACACACAGAGTATTCCTTGTGCTACTCTCCCGCTACAATCAGCTAAACGACTTACCGAATAGATATTATTTAAACGTCTCAAAAATTACTAATTCCACAAAAGTTCATATCACAACCGCTAATGTACACGCCGAAAACATTTTAATGCCATAGCTTTAAAAATTTCAGCGCTATAGCTTTGTTCATTTTATGTTATTGAGGGAATAATTACAATATTTCAAAATCGATATCAGAAAATTCTAAATTGTCACTCATATTGTCAATAGATACCATCTTGAAATTCAAGTGATTATGGTCACAATTAAAGAGTTTAAATTAAAATGATCATTTGTTACTTCATGGGGTTTCATAGCAACACTCTTAAGAAGTTAGCTGATTAAAATTATACTTCATAGTTCAGAAAGCGGTGGTCAAAGGAAAATTTCATACACAGGTTTCATTACCAAAGTTGTCTGGCTCCGTTATCACTGTGTTTCAGGGTTATATTTGTTCTGCGGTGTTCAACTGTTTTAAACTTAGTAACCAACTACAGCCAAACTTCGACTAAGAAACTGCCTGTTCTCCGAAGTTTGGTTAGCCACCATTATCTCTCAACTGCGGTCACCCAACGGCTGCTTTAAATCGTATTACTGCACTTTGGTGGAATCAAAGATGATCTCACCAATCGTTGAAGGAGGCTAATTTAAATTTCTTGTTACGGGATTTGATGCTTCTAAATATATAACATAACTAATTATGTTCTTGCTGGCTCCAGCCTTTGGGCTGATGATTTTATGGGCAGATCTTTTGGTGACTGGCTATAAAGAAAGTATTACATTTCTAATTTAAGATGGATATAAGTTTAAGATAAACTTCGACTTTGTGACTTTCTATTAAATACATTTTTTTAATTATACAAGATAACTTTCCTATTTTGATGTTGGTGAAGTCCCTTGGGAAACGCTATTTCTCCTCTAAAATAGTGCAGTTTCGTTGTCTGATTTGTCTGTAGTGGTTTGATTTGTCTGTAATGAATGAGGTAATTGAAATTGTTTACAGTAATTGTATAATTAAAAGACAAAAACATATATACATGTCGATTACGGCATTTTCTTTCTGGGTAAGCACGTTAATAGGCTCCTATTTTCAAATCATTCCTTTATCCTTTCACCTCCTTGCATACATATATTCATATCCTGTTTGAATGTATCTATTCATATCCTTGTGTATATATTCAGTTTTACAACATTCATAAATATTTTCATAGACATCATCCTTTCTATTCTATGATCACCGTAATTTACTTACCTCGTGTTCTCAATCTTCTCATTACCGCGTACTTCTTAACTTCTCTACGAGCGTAATAAAAGAAAATGGAAAGAAAATGTTCTTTACTTTGCAGTAGTTAGACTTAGCAAATCTTAGTAGCAAAGTAGCTTAGTAGCTGTTAAAAGCGCTTACACAGCGTTGGTCATTTCGCACATCACCCGGTGTCTGGACCCAGGGCCGCTTCCACCAAAGTCGAACGCCCATCCAATTCGGCTTTACAGGGGCCCAGGTTTATATAAGTAAAATTTATGTGTACATATCTAGTAGTTCATGCAATTCATTGAACCCTGGAATAATTACTCAAGATCATCGTCAAATATCGTTTCACGTAGTATTGAAATACTCGGGGCACGACTGAAGCGTAAGATGACATGAGCTTAATTCAAGGAGCCCAAATCGATTGGGCCAACCGTAGTGCGTAAAATTTCTCGTGAATCGGCGGACAGGGAGTGCGTAAATACTTCCCCTTTTGAGACGTAGAAAGAAATACCAGATGACCAGCTGCGCTTCTCTTTCTTCCCCGAGGCGGACGTAAAAGGAAGGAACGATCCTTTATTTTGGGGACCACGTGTTTCTCGATCGAGGACCGGTTTTCGAGCATGAAACTCCGAGGGAGCGGTAATTACATAGGCATTTGTGGGGCAACTGCGCAAAAGTGGTCGGGAAAGGTTTTCGTTCCTGCTTGTTTGTTTCGTGCAGTATGCATCGGAGTGAGTTTACAATATTACATAAGTCGAATGAGTCGTGAATGATAATTATCATTATTATATTAGTAATCATTCATAGGTAATTTGACTCATTTGTAGAAAGGAGAAAATTAGAGAAATAATACACCAAAATCTAAGGAATAATTTTATTTATTTATTCAAAAGTCCAAATTAACTCCAGGCCTTTGAGGTAGATGATTATAAATCTAGAGCTGGGATCTCCTGCACGCGAAAAGTCTCAATGCTGCAAATAAAATATATGTAATTCTCAGTGCACCGTCATGGTGAGAGGTTTCATATTCTTGCTTTGGTAAATAGTGAAACATTTCCGGTCCATTTGATTAAGATGAATTCTTCCATACAGTACCTATTTTCAATGTTACTTTTTAATCACTACACATCATATACACACATTATACACACCTGGTAAAATGGCCAATTCTCAGCGACATTAAATAAATAAATATATTTATAGATAAAAAATGAAGATCCTTTATATCTTGCCCGCTAATTTATTTCTGTTAACTTATGCGGACCACCTCTCAAAAGACCACTTTTGGAGACCTCTGATAGACAGCAATACATTTCAAATAGAATTTGCACCTACTCTATAGGGTCTAGGATTCCTTACCACGGCCAAGTCCCATTCTATAGTAGTAGCCCCAGAGGCGTCTTGATCAACTTGCTCGCTTGCCGCACAGAGAACTGGAATTCAATTCCTTAGCTAAGCTAGTTGTTCCGTCCGGCTGTCTAGGGCAGGCTACAAGTAGACTGTCTGCATACACTTGTATAGTTGAAATATGCGATAAAAGTGTTGTATACCCAGCCCACACTTCATTCATTCATTGCTATTAAGTCTTGGTTTTTCCAATTGAGTTCATACGTAAGAAACAGAGAGCTATTCTATCACTCATAAACCATTCCATTTAAGGTGAAAGCGTTGCAAGAAAATATTTTAGGAGAAAGAAACGTCCAAAAAGGAGCGGTTCACAATTAATTGTGTACGAATCCGAGTCGACCTTCTCGTGGTTTAAATTTGAAGATAAGTGATCACATTCTGTGTTTGTACAAGTTACTCATCGCCATGGTGACAGTTATCATATTTAGTACTTTGAAGCTTTGAAGACTTTGTTTATAAGAATCTACATCTATATTGATGACTTGGTGGTTGCATTACCTTTGGCGTGTGGCAGGTGGTGTAAACAGTGACCATTTCTCTAGCTTGCTTTCATCCATTCGCGGAAACAATGAGTCCTTAAAACGACTTGTCTTTTTATTTGTCTTTTTTCGCTTTTATTTATCTTATATTTCGCTAGTTGCGAGATAGATAGAAGTTTAAGGGGTGCCCCATAATACCATAATACGATAATAATACCATAATGAGATCGCGCCCTCTGTAAAGGTAGTTTCCCTGACTTCATAAAGCACTCACTACCTCTCTTCTACTTCCCTTTCTTTCAAGGATTCTCAATCTACATCTTCGCAGCGTTTGCTATTTTATCCCAGCATTTTTCAACAGAACACCTTACATTATCTATTTTTCGTGTAGACATTTCATCCGCCAGGATGAAAATCAGAACATTTTCAAGGAACAAGAAGTACAGTTTGAGAAGGCAGTACACAAGGAGGATTTCAAAGGGGAAGTAATGAACATTTAAAACTTCTGGCATAAAGAACTGCGTAAAACGTTGCAATAAAGGAGGTTATAGTAAAGAACTACATAAAAATTGAAATTTCTGTGGAAGCTAGAAATAAAAGTTGTCAAATTTGCTGGGAAAAGATTCCTCGAAGGTCGGTAATCCAGGACTTGTTTCAATTCCTTGCAACTAGTTCATTCATATGAACAGTCGGCTATCGGGGGGTTTACGAAAATTGAAACCTCTGAATGAAAGTGTAGTGGAAGCGTAAGCGTATTTACATGCGAATGATTTCGTCTCTTAATGTTTTTTAGGTATGCATTTGAATCATTCATACACGATACGGAATATCCAGAAATATCGTATTGCAAAATAGCGATGAGTGCTTCCTGACATAATTGAGCTCGGTATTAAATTGGAAGGGTAATTTTACCTAAGATTTTTTCTACATCCCTAACCCTCAGAACCAGTTGAGTGACTCTATAAGACCAACCCTGTTCTGTTACGTCTCTCTTGATGTACATTTCCCATGGTACAGTCAAGAATCTAGTTTGGTTTCTGTATTGCGAAAATAGTATCGACCCTGTTGCTAAATCCGCTCTTAGCATCTGCAGATCGCTTCGATTATTCAAAGAACGAGTTTCCTGCTTCAGGATCACTTCCGCTCCTATTCCCTTCAATGTAGCATACACTGTCGTCCATAATTGCTGCTCATAGATATGGGTCATCATCATATTAGGCCATTTTTCATGCTCGAAAAATCTTAACATACTGATAGTCGAGATGTGCATGGGAATGTTTCTATAGTGCGGTTCACGTGGTCGTTTGAGGATAGTACGATGCATAGCTTGTTTCCATTAAATTTAAAGAAATAAATGCACACTGTCATTTAATATGTTATACAAAATGCAAACAGTTAGTGAATATTATCTATGTCAATGTGAGGTTCATTGATTACAGTCCTAATCATTGGGGAGAATTTTGAGAGATAAAATAATGTTACTAACTGATTACGGAATTTCACAATTGATTATAAATGAGTTTAAGACATATTATTACTATCACTTCACTAATTCATACGTGTTAGTGTATGAACTATTATATACACAACTTGGATGTCTCACTTGGTAGGGAATTTATTCAAGTACATACTATCCAGAACGACATGTCTGAATATTATAGCCATAGAACTAAATGTTGGTTTTTCTTATATAATTTTTATGTCCGTTTTTCTGGGAATTTTCCTAGACATACTTTTACGTGCAATGTGACCTTTCACCCTTTATCTTGCTGTCAGATAAACATTTAGAAAAGTCAATTTTGTTTCGATGAGGTAAATTAAGTAAATAAAAGCTCACAAAAAACTTTTTCAAGAGATGGACTATCCAACTGAGTGAAAGGGAACTACAAGTACTCGTGAAGATGCAAAAACTCGCTATTCCATACAAAAGTCAGAAAGGAAGTTTGGTCAAAGGGAGGTAAGACAAACAACAGAACTTTTTGAGCCCTTTACTAATTTAAATTAGCTGAACACTTTTAGAGCATAGGGGGGTTCGGCTTTGGAAAAATAATACACCGTTCAGGCCATTTTTATGCTGCAATCGAACTAGGCTAAAAACAACTTTTCCTTCTCACCTTTTCGCGTGTTTTTATTGGGCAGCAAAGGAAGCACTCCGTGGCGCTTTGATGGAATGAAGCCAACACGGTTCTTATACAGTTAGAGGCGAATCATTCAGGTGACCGTAGCCACCTTTCCAATCCCTTCTCTCAAGTAAAATCCCAACAGAGACACCTTCAAAAACCGCACAACTTCTTTTCATTGTCCCACCCGATGAACCTGCCCCACCCTTTCCCGTGTTTGTTTATTTTTTTGCACCGGATGGGGATGGAATGGGGACCCTTGATGAAGCCTTCCTCTTCAAAGGGAAGCCACTGGCTTCTCTCATTTTCCACCTATACCATTGTCCTGCGGTGACCATTGGAGAACGGGCAACCGGTTGGAAAAAAATTGGACTCCTTCCGATTCTCAATTTTCCTCCCTCCCAATCCACATCCCTTCCATACTTTACACTTCACCGACATCGATGGAGGGAAAGCCTTATATGAATTGTCACCGTTTAATTCTCTAGAGGGGAATATACAATTAGGCTGGTCTATGCGACCATACCTGGGAAGGTTGGTTTTCAATCTCTTCACTATATATATTGTATCTACCCACTTTAACGTGAGACTTAGAGTGAAAAAATCAAACTCCGTATAAAGAGTTTTTTCTCCTTCCTCCTACTGTGCGTACATCCTTAGTTCACTCTGTTAATACGAAGGATTCTCATATTTTTCATTCCATCTATTTCAACATTGTATTGGTTCATCCGACCATTCACCTGCTCATTCACATCTATATAAAATCTTTTCTTTTCTCACTACCCAATATGTCCAACAGCGATTATTCCCAGAAATTTTCCAAAGGATTTTCTATTTTGCTCTCACCGAAAGTCTTTACTTTCTGCCGCAATTACCATTTAATCTTTGTTTTCAATGTAACTAATTGTATCAATGCAATCAATCTACGTCTAAAATGGAATTAGGAAACCAGGTATATATGAATGAGGAGAACTATTGGGTCATTCCACGCCAAACCGAACAAAAAAAAACATGACATTTTTGTATCTTCTTGAAACTTTGCCAGATTATTGATAGTAACAATTAAGTCACTTTTACCAATTTTTAGACCAACAATCCCAATAATTACAAAATGGCGGCTAAACAAAGTTCGCAAAAAAGTTCGAAATCCGGCGCGCGCGCTCTCAGTCTAACACCCGTTTCTCAGAGACCTTAAAACGTACGATGCTTCAAATACGCTCATTCTAAAGCTCTTAAACGGTGTTTTCATTACATATGGAATTTGCGTCCATTTCTTGGAGACAATACCTACTTTTAGGCAATGAAACTTTTTGAATAGGTTTTAACCTAAAAAAATCCAGTTCTACCGCGTTAAAAAAAATATCACCGGAATTGCTATTAAGTTTTCTTTAAGTGGTCGAAGTATAAAAGCGGTAAACGGATATTAAGTATAGTAAAAAAGATATGATTTACCTCTGAGTCGAGGCGCCGCGCCGCTCGCTACCGCAATGAACGCTCCACTCATTGTTAGTCCCATCCGTCGGAGTTCACTTTTACTCAAAAAATACGTGTCCGTACTTCATATATCGATGTTTTTCTATTTACAAAGTTGCATTAAAGAATTTATATACTTGACAAAATGTTATTTATATACACACTCAGTTGTATAATCGGTCGAAAAAGAGAATAGCCCAGCACGTATCCGAGTTTTCGATACAGGTATGAAGGTGTGATAATTTTGTGTGCCGTGTATCATTTTAGCTGCTTTCAAGCGATTATTCAAAATCAATGACTCCTCTGAATAATCTTTCTCTGTAAAGTAGTGAACTTTTACGTTTTCTAAATTTTCGGACGCCCACATATATAGCTCGTTTGGTGATGAAATAAGGCTACCCTGAAGACTCGCCTTAGCTGCCAGCCTCTTAATTGTGCCTCCTATTCCATCGCAAGGTCCTTTTCCGTGAGACGTAGCAAAGAAATGCCACTCTGCTTTTATTCCATAATCCTTCTCGTGGTGGCAAAGATTTACAAAATTTTTCTTGTTTTTGTACTGGGAGCCGGCTCCATCCGAAAAGTACAGAATCTTATATACTTTCCCTATTTCTTTTTCCAGGAAGGTAATCAACTTTCTTTGGAATAGATGGAAAGCTATTGCGTCGTGCTTTAAACATTCTGAAATAGCAATAAAACTCTTAGTTTTAATAAGTAAGCCCCTTCTGTAGTATACTACGAAGGGATGTAATGTGGCATGAATATTATTCCAGTGTACTCCTTGGACTGAATCTTGGAAAACCATGGAATAATTCTCAGCGAAGTCTGCTATCACTAAACATTCTGAGTCGAGTAAATTTTCCATTCTGTATTTTATGAACGAAGATTGCTCTCGAGCTATAAATGCATGTTTTAATAGCTTCTCGAGGGAGTTAGAAAATTTCTCTGAAAACTCTTCAATGCCGCTCTCCATCATTTCAAGGCTAGCTCGATCGACAAAAACCCATTGTTTGTATTTAACTTTATCGATCACAAAAATAACAAATACCTGTTGTAAATGTTCAATCAAATTCACAGGACCTGGACATTCAGAACATTTCCGGAAGTAACAGTCCACAGATGGAGGATTGCAAATTATCTGCGCCAAACAGTCGTTATAGGATTTTTGAGGCTTTACAGAGTCGGCTGTAATAGAGGGTATTTTTGATCCGTCTATCATAAGTTTTACGTTCCCATGGATCACGCAAACGCAAACGGAATGAGTTCCGCTAGCTCCTGCTAAGACAGTTCCTTGGTCTCAACTCCGAAAATTTTGAGAAAGAAATTTTCACCCCCTTGTATTTCACCTTGATTTCATAAAAAGCTTCCTTGATGTTGCTAAGGACCAATCTTTTCTGAATATGCTTGCGATCACCGTTTTCCACAACAGAAATGTAGTCTTTCTTCCCCGGCATTAAGCAACTTATATCGTCGGAGAGATAGAAATTTTTCACTAATGCTAATACTTCTTCTTCTACAGGTCTTCCAATTTTTTGATTGGGCGTTGATAATATTCCTTTCTCAGTAGCAATTTCTTTAGTAACACGAATCATTTGTGTAGAGGCATCGAAATATTTCTTGATTTTGCTGTAGGACCAGTCCTCAAAAATAGTCAGTATTTGAATTTTTCTGCTTCTGTGGTTTGTAGAAGAATATGCTTCCCTCAATTTTTTTAGAATGTCGTCAGATTCCTCTTGAAATGTCTCATGGTCCACATGAAACACCTTGCTGGATATTGCCTGCTGCATTTTCTTTGCTTTCATTCCCTGATAGGACTTTTGATTGATTTTCCTTTTTATAATGGGAGAAACACCTAATGAGATGAGGCTATCATTTAGCTTCGATACTGCTTCAAAACTCTGTATCTCAGAAGACTCGCTTTCGCTATCGATGGTCCTCCTAAAGGAGCTTGAAGAAGGACTATTTTCTTCATTGGTTAATAAATCTCGAACGTTGATCTCATCTCCGCTCTTACCTCCAACTCGTATCTTTGAAATTCTATACCGACACGAACTGCAAACCTTAAGTCCTTCGACTTATGCTAGTTCTGTTTTCCCACTTTAACCAGCATCCATGGTAGAACTCGACGCAAGTTCGTTAGTTCTTTCCTGCCGTGATTTGATAATCCAAAAGGATTGAAGCAGCGAGTGTACAGCTGGAATTTCATCTCCATTGTACTTTCAATGACGTTTTGAACTAAATTCAGTAAAAATTGGAAAGGATGTCACTGGGCACTATTTGCTATTGAAGCAATGTTAAAAGTACTACTTTATAACACTAAAGAATGCCAATTAATAAAACACTCCAAGTTGATGATTAAGAGCTCACACTTAGTAATTAAGCACACACCGAAGAAAAACTGACTTGACACTAAAGGCAAGAAATGTGAAAGATTTTTCTAACCGCACAACACAGAAGATTATGCATGACTAACTCACATTGTTCAAAAACTTAAGCTCCTAAAGGGAAGATAATAAGCTTCTCGATATATGAAGTGGAGCACGGGAACTCTGACGGATGGGACTAACAATGAGTGGAGCGTTCATTGCGGTAGCGAGCAGCGCGGCGCCTCGACTCAGAGGTAAATCATATCTTTTTTACTATACTTAATATCCGTTTACCGCTTTTATACTTCGACCACTTAAAGAAAACTTAATAGCAATTCCGGTGATATTTTTTTTAACGCGGTAGAACTGGATTTTTTTAGGTTAAAACCTATTCAAAAAGTTTCATTGCCTAAAAGTAGGTATTGTCTCCAAGAAATGGACGCAAATTCCATATGTAATGAAAACACCGTTTAAGAGCTTTAGAATGAGCGTATTTGAAGCATCGTACGTTTTAAGGTCTCTGAGAAACGGGTGTTAGACTGAGAGCGCGCGCGCCGGATTTCGAACTTTTTTGCGAACTTTGTTTAGCCGCCATTTTGTAATTATTGGGATTGTTGGTCTAAAAATTGGTAAAAGTGACTTAATTGTTACTATCAATAATCTGGCAAAGTTTCAAGAAGATACAAAAATGTCATGTTTTTTTTTTGTTCGGTTTGGTGTGGAATGACCCTATTACACTAATTTATATTATTTATTTTCAGGCATCCCTCCTCTATTCATGCAAGGATTATCCTTATGTGCAGAAGTATTTCTATATAAACAGCACCTTTCATGGAATTCAATAAGAAGTGACAAAATGTCAATACTAAACCTCATATATACCTAGCTTACAAATCAACAAAGCCATACGAAAGTCTAAAGCTTTGTATGAATGTGTACGCAACATATTTTCTCTGTCCTGTATCAAAAGACAAATGAATGATATTATTACTAGTCGTTGTAGCTTTTCTGCCACCATATCTTGACGAAAGGATTATTTTTCATTTGTATTTTGGCACAGGATATAGAAAAATGTATCTTTTATTTAATTTTGCCTCAGTCGTCCTGAAAGCTGAGATGATATAAAAGTTATTGCGTTGCTGAATGAGGGAATTGTCTGAGGTCTTATTGAATATTACAAGAAGTGTTACTTGTAGAGTCATCGCGTTCACTTACGTGGACTTGTTCTCTTTTCAGCATTCTGGTTTCATGAGGAAACCTACGTCGCTCCTCATCTTGCCTAGAAAGTGTCGTTCCTTTTTCCTAGCTCAAGTTAATTAATGGTAGAGGGGATGAGGCTTCAACCGAGGTTCGGGTTGATTACTTTACGAAAAAATATCGTAGCAATCCTATCCTCTTTGTTTAACGTATCCAACAGTGGCATCGACCATAAAACAGGACCCATAAAACAAGGCCAAAATATGATGAAATAATAAATATCGTAATTTTACTTTTCTTTTAAAGTATCCTAAGTACAGAATTTAATTCTTAACCAACCGCTGAGCCACTGCTTGCAGCTGCGGCACACAATGAATTTTACATATTCATGCGATTCTCCAAATTGCGTGCGCCAGGGACACGTGAGCATAAATTACGGTGGAATAATGATGTTAACCTACTCCTCATAGAACCCTATGCCTTCTCATATGCCTTACTTTGTATTACGTAATCTCTTGCTCAAACTCTGCTTTTACGACGATCCCCTTTGACAACAAGAAAAGGAAGCTGAGGGATTCGTACGGCGATAGACGTGGGATGCCAAATGCTATTCCGCCAAGTGGGAGTATTTTTATATTCTTTTGAAATGGCTTCGATGGGCGTGGTCGGAGAGCATAGGAGCATGAATTGGACCTCTTTGGAATGGGAGATATTGCGAGAGTTATGAGAAAGGAGTGGTACGGAGAATTGATTAGGGAGAAATGCATGAGGTGGCGAAACGCAAGAAGAGAATATGCAGAAAGGAGAAGTGAGGTCGGGATCGAGTTACAACGGAGTCGGTAGTTTGAAAAAGATCGACGAGGAAGTGGGGAGGTGACGTAGTTACGATGCACTTCAGTTTAAGAGGGAAAAATTGAACGCAGTTTGGATGAGATACCTTACAAGTTAAGGGAGGGTTTAACTGGAAGTGATGGGCTCCCGGATGCGCTTGAGGTGAATGAATCCTGAATTAAGGCGGAAAGGTCAGCGTTTAAGTAGGTTGCATTGGTTTTGACTGAGAGGGATCCGCGAAATACTACCTACCGCATCGTCTCTGCTGAAAGGGATTTTATCTAGCGTGACGGTTCGTTTAACATCTCTGAAATACCTTAGGGAAATACAAGCGTTGTAGAAAAATTTAAATATCATAATTGTAAATAATTTGAACTCACAGATCGTTTGTTGAACAATACATACTTATTATTCTATGATAGAAGTAAAAAAATATCCATGGTAAGATATTTTCTTCGAGAGCGCATCTATTTTATACTTAAGTTTTTTTATTTATTTTTTCAAATTAAACATGCAAAAGATATGATTTTTAAAATAAGGATCTATAAACGTATATATTATCTTTTGTTGAAGAATTTGGTAAACAAAGAAATTAAAGATTCCATATAATATTAATTGAAATTTTTAATGAAAACTCTATTTGTATAAAATCATGAAATTTTACCCATTTCATTAAGTAATATATTTATTATAATATAATACGTATCTCGATGTTTTATTTGTGAATATCGTTACAAATGAATAATAAATTAATACAATGTAATGAAAATGATATAATTATAAGAATTAAAATGTTTAATATGTTCCTAATTCATGAAGTATTACAACTGTAATAGTTTTGAATCTTCTGCTATGCGATACATAACTTTTTAACCAAACTTACCTTATGATATACTCGATATTTTCTAAACAAATAATGCTCTAGTACCTAAGTATAATTTTCGGTTGAATGTAATCCAGGTATCATGAGGAAGGAGCAGCTATATTTGAATTAAGTCAATCTTGAAACGAGAGATGTGAGGTAATGGCACGCAAAATTGGTTTCAGGTTGTAGGATCTCCATCCAGAAATATGTTCTTCGTAATGTTCTTCCTTGTCCTCTGTTGTTGAGGGCGATAAAGTCACGTGCACTTATATGCTGGGCTCAGTCGTAGTTGGGATAAGGGATCATGTATGCAGGCATTACGCTCAAAATTGGAATTAAAAGTCATGAGGCAAGATACTCTGGAAATTGGGAGAGGATGATCTTAAGAATTGCGGACTCATATTTCACTGTTGTGGTTGTAGAGTCTACGCAGGTCATTGTCCTTTGGAAACTTGTAAATTTTCATATGTATCTGTACCAACATATTGCTCATTGGTTTCGGAATTCAGTGGTCTTATCATTTTTAAAGCCCTGATTCGCAGATTATTTTACGATGTCATATTATATTCTCAAAAAGAAAAAACAGAGTTATAAATGTAATAATGTTCGAGTTTATTTTATTTATTACGTGTATTTAGTTGGGTTGTATCATATTGTTACATATATCATCAACATGATATATGTAACGGTTCACTCGTGTTTGAAAACGATGGAGAGCGGGAAGGGGAAGTGGTAGAGAAGAAGCAGGTGACAGATAAAATTAAAGTGAAATAAAATCAATGAAATAATAACAATTAATCAATAAAGACGAGATTCAGTTTTGAAGTAATACTAAATAACTGCTACCATAACTCCAAGAAATCGAGAATAAAGTGCCGTTAGGATAAAGATACGGGTTTTATCGTTTTCTGTTCCTCGAATTCCGAAACAAGAGCAGACAATTAACGAAAATTTTATAAGAAAAACTACACTCTATTTCCCAAGGCGTTGATGAAAAAGGAACGAATTTTATTTAGCGGTGAATTTATACTATGGAGTTCGGTCATTATCAACTACATGAAAACGAGACACATAATTATCCAGTTTAAACGAAAGCTTTTTACTGCAATATAATAATTATTTTAACTATGAGAAGCAAGAGTGAAAGGGAAAAAGAGTTGTCACTGACAGCGCAGGAAGCGATCCTTGCGTATCACACAGCGGTGCATAACCACACCTTTATCTCCATCGACTGCTCACAAACAATCTTGGAGAAAACTTTCATGAGAAACGGTTGTGATCTTGATGTTTGTTTGTGCCGAAATAAACTTAAGGTGTAACATAGTATAAAGAAGTTGAGCTTTTAGTTTTCTTAATTTTTAACATTAAGTTCTTTCACAACGTCCCGGGTATTTTAAGAAAAAATTGTAGAATTTTTGACATTATGGAAACCTATCTAATACGGGTGAAAAGAACATCACAAAAATCATATTAATATGAGCTAGTAACTCAGTCAATAGGCCAATAATATTTTAATTTTTTTTTTTCAAAAATAAAAAATCCGCCTATTTTTTATATGCGTGTGGATGCATAACGAGTAACGTTGAGCTTTAGATATACTTAATTTTTAATTAACGATTCTAATTACTTCGAAAGAGCATTGCGACCACCGAGATCAGAGACATAAAATGTTCGCAATTCTGGAGCGGAGGATGCGTACGGCTGAAATGTTAAGGAACGAAGAGACCCGAATCAAGGAAGCTCTTGCTTTAGAAAAGTTCGCGGAACAAAAATCCTTTGAGAGCCCGATGAAAGGGATAAGTACCATTTAGTAGACGATGCGCAGTCAAAAAAGTTTCTCCGAATTAATTTGCTTAGTTTGTTTCGAATTCAACATCGCCAAACAGAAGCTTTCACGAGGCACGGTTTTAATTCGCCGATTTGTATTTAAACAGATGGCAAAAGAGAAAATCGAGAGAAGAGTCGGAGATTAAATTTAACAAAGGGAGAAAGGTTGAGGCCATTGAATGGCAAGGAAGTGGGCGTTTGTACATCATTGGAAGTGGCTGCAGAGGACGCGAAGGTCGGCAGAGGTCGCTGACCGATCTTTTAAGAGCTCTTTTGTTTCCAGCGATTCGCGACTGATAACTCAATCCGTTTCATCTCGTAAAATGGCTCGTAAAATCCTGGGAAATTTTGGCGGAATACATGTAAAACGATACGGAATTCTCAGTGCGTCAACCGTTGGGATTGAGGGATGTATTACGTAGGGGGAGATGATGAGTTTCACTATTCATAAGAGGACGTTTGCAGTAGTGTACGTGTGTACAATATTATGTAAAGCTTTTATAGCAGAAGGGTCTTATTATACGTATATATGGACATCTCGGCTATTCCCACCAATTTTCATGGATAATATTTGCTAATTTTATTTACATATAACGTTTGTTAGTTGATTGTTGAATTCGATATATTTTAAAAGTAAAGTATCGATTCATAAGTTTAAAACCTTCACAACATCTCATCAGTCTAATATTTTCTTTCTAAGACACATCCAATAAATAAAATTTAAAAACATACAATTTCATATTTATTTCGTATTGACAATTTGATATACTGATTCACGATGAATCTCGAGGTGAGAGTTTTCAGAAAATCATTTTTTCACGGTCTAGTGAAAATAATCATCCTCCTCATTCATTTCTATTATTACAAAAGAATGCGGCTGTTTTTCTGTTTGATGTAGATGTAAAATTCACATCCATAAAGACAAAGTTCTCACGAACGATTGATAATTATCGCGCTACCAGAAAAATAAAACAGCGGATTTATCTAAATTTCCTAAAGCTAAAGAACTTCACGAGAAAATAACCGCAATATAGGATTAGCTGCTCCACCGGCTGGATGCTTTATTAGCTGAGAATAGTAATTCAACAGCAATATCTAAAATGCACTGGTCGTAGTAAATTCATCGACCTTAAGATTTATGCATCCTTTAAATGATCCTCCGTGTCGATGCACAAAACGTTACACGTATTCCCTTCGCTTGCATTGCCAAGGGCGAAATCACGGATAACCACGAAGCGATGGAACAAGTATGGGTACAATACCCACGGGAGTGGTAACGCAATGGACACGGGCGAAGGATGTTGAGGCGTGTAGGCGGAAGGAACGCGTGACGTTGGATAATTAGGATGCCTATCCAGCGATATGGATACAAAAGGCAGATAGGAGCCCGGAGCGAAAGATAGGGAGGCGTAGCAGAAAAGGGGAGATAATTCATCTCGGAGGGTAATTTTGAGTGTACTTGGAGGGAAATGTTTGAAGGATGGACAGATTGAAAATGGGATAAGGAAGTATTGGAATGGGGAAGGGGTGCGAGAAAAAAGGGAGATATCATGAACAGAGGAAATATTAAAAAAAACTCAGGAACTACTCGTTTGAGAGAAAAATTTGTTCCATACGAATCTATGTTTATATTATGTTCGGATGTTTTTACTCATTTAATTAGTATTCATTTAGAAGCGGCTGAATGCCTGTTGATTATTGATGAGAGTTCGTCGACAAAAAGTAGTTAAAGTAAATTAAACATTTCACGTGTTAACCTTGTTGTCTTACCAAGTGGAAACCGCCAATCATATTTATTTAGTATTTATTCAGTATTTATTGTTTATTTAGCATTTATTTGCTATTTATTCAATATTCGTCCAGTATTTACATCATATTTATTTCGATGGCGGAAACTTCACGTCTAATGGAGCAGAATAATAAAAAAGAAATTAATTTGGAGTTAACATTATTTGAAACCACACCGCAAGATTGGAACGAAAAATTAACGCAAAGCATAACTGCTATTTATATTTTATAAGTGATGCTTTAAATCTACTTTCTACTATCTAGCTGGAGAATGTTTGCAAGGAAATCTTTAGGGTGATAACGAAAAGCAATTCACTAGATTAGCTAATGACGAAATTCTTCCGTGAGACTACGTTACCGCGTTTCTCCACGTGGTGATGTCAATTATTTGTTCCTTTTTTGTTTTCTAATAATATCGATGAAATCCTTCCTTTTGATAACTCAACATTATCACAAATGTAATTAATGAAAACCGTTAAATAATCTTGGCATGGGAAAGAATACTGAGGAGGTTTGTTGACAGAAAAAAAGGAATCACGTACGTTTTTGATTGCGTAATCATTCCCCGTCGATCGTAGAACACTATCAGCAGTTATTTCCTATCATCCTTATCTCTGAATTAACCAGTCCCCCTTGAGTGATAGGTGGGCGAGCAGTCAGTCGGCGATTCATTCAAAGAATTCCTACGGTAAACCAACCGTCGGCGGAGCATCCGGCCACGGCAGATACCATGAAAAGGGCGTTTTAGGTATGGGCCATTCCCTCGTCGGGTACGTAGGAGGGTGGAAAGGGAGGGAAGGTCGGTTAGAGGTCGTGCTCCATATGTTCTGCATATTCCCAGCCCACAGCGGAAATGCCATAGAGTTGATTGCCATCCTAGTAATATTTGCGAATATGTCCCGTCGTAACACGGTACGCTACACTTGATATCATGAGATGGGGGTGTGATTTGCCACTTCGTGAATCCGCATCCGGGGGAATCAAAGGGCACGCCTAGCGATTCACATTCTAGTTCCTTTTTCCCCACTCGGGGAAGGTTACCACCCGGTGGATTCTCGTGCATGCCCTCCGTGACACGGTCTGCATTGCCCCTTCCTGCATTGTTTTCAAGGCAGAGCAACTCCGAACACGGAAATATTTTTCGAAGATACCGGAGGTTATTACGTAGCGTTTCAGTTTTAATGCCTCGCGCAGGGAAGATTGAACTTAAAGGTAACATGTGGGATTCGTCGTTCGACTCTTTCCTGGCTCGAATTGGAGAACCAGGAAGTGGCGGGTGTCTTATAGTTCATTTACCTGTGCGCCTGCGAATATGGAACCATAAAAACTGCACTTAATTCTAGCTACTCAGATCTTTTGGATGCAGAGAGAGAAGTTTACTATCTGAGTATCATGCACTCATTGGCTGGGTATTCACATAAGTTTATATACCACATAGGTATAGAAGTAAAATAAAAAATCACGCTTCATCATGTTAGTAAAGCGTAAAAGTTTTCGTAGTATTTCTCCCTCATAATGATCCGCTACCAAAATAGTTGATGTAGAAATAGTAGATTTTCTCATTATGTCCTGTGCTTCTTGAGGAATATGTTCGTAGGGATGTGTGCTTATAAATATTAATTTCTAAAAATTTCCGACAATTAATTATCGATTTTAGAAAGAGAGAGAAATCCATTTAAACGACGTTGATCTTGGAAATTTGGGTTGTACGATATCCCAGTGTGATCTTTTGTTAAATAAGAGATCACACAATCTCTTTCATTCAATAAAATAAATAATGCTAGAATCGCTTCATCTCCTTTAATTTGGCGAAGAATTGGTGTCGATAGAGTTTAGTAAGTGATAGGAAACTATGTAGCATATAGTTAATTATAATGTATTAAAATTAATAAACCATTGTTGGGGGCTTATGAACTTGGAATTTGAGTTACCTCTAAAATCAATGACCAAATAATGGAATGCAAAAGACTTCTCAGTTGACTAAAGAGAAAAAGCATAACCAAAGAGGTAAATGGAAATTATGAGAACTGTTTGAATGCGACTGAACCTTAATATTAATTCAATTATACTTAGTCCGTAATATATCAAGGAATATTGTGAATAAGCGAAGCAAGGTACATCCCTAAAAGCCAGTTACGTATATGTATTTTCATGTGATTCACATATAATCTTCTCAGGTATAAAATTTTTACACACTCTGTAACTTTTTAAAATAATCTACTAAGCGCAAAGACCACTCAAAGCAAACATACAGCAACACATTCTGAAGCTATATTTTAAAGCTGAAGAGCGTGTTAGTTTTTACGTGTTTAAGAGGGTGTGTAATTTATGCTGCCATAAAATTTGCCTCTCGTTACTCACAAAACCCGTTTTATGCCATCTTAGAGCCACAGAGATAAGATAAGAAGAATGGAAGGGAAATACTCAGGTGACGCGGATAATGATTCTCGTGGGCTTAAGAACCCCCAGAATTTCAAGATCGAGAGGCAGCTTACGACCATTTTGTGGATAGAAAAGTGATAAAACCAAGCGTGGATGTTGGGAAAGATAGATCTAAGCGAAGTAAGTCGCAATGGGAATTTTTTATTGGAAAATTTTACGCAACGAGCGAGAACTCGATTGCCTATAGTGGAAAAGCAATTTAGCGATAAATATCATGTAGCATGAAAGAATGATCAAAGAGAAATATTTCATTGATTTATTTATTCTTTTTATTTATCAAATAAATATTTTATTTATTATTTATCAGCAGATTATTTTAGAAACGTGGATATGAGACCTAGCATAAAATACTTAATTATATATTGGTATATTATAAAATATTATATATTAGTATTATAAAATACTTGATTATATAGAGTATATATTAATAGAATAAACAAAGGAAGATTAACATTATAGGTCCAAAACTGTAAATACACAAGAATGAGAAGTGAAGGATCATGTAGGAAGAGTATTGTATCGAGTAGATATTGCCTAATACTTCCCAAAATTTCTTCCTATACCTCCTGAAGATCAGAGTATCATATGCTTTCTTGGTTCTTCTATTTACCGTGTTTATAGGAAATCCCGAACCAGGGAGTGGATAGTGGGTAAAGAACACGTTTTAACGTAATAAATAAAAGAATTCTTGGATATATTCATTTATATATATCTGAATTTAAGGTCATGCTAATAATTTAGTGAACGATCCCTAAAAGAGGCTGATTGGGAGAAATTGCGCTTTCTCTAACAACGTTTAGCTAAGCTCTCAAGTTTTTATTCACTTAATAGTGTTGGGAAAGAACCAAAGGAAAGAAAAAATCAATTGCTACATATGTATCATCTATCTGTAATAGAATGAGGTTTTTTGTATTCATATTCTCGCGTAAGAAAGTTGAAGACGAAAGAAGTATTTAAGTAAATATTTTTTTGCAGATTTGCGTAACATTTTTCTAAAGATTTGAAAAAGCAATCATATTTTATTCTTCTTTAATTAACTCATTTTGTGAAAGAAAGCCATGTTTAGAGAAAGGTCGTACCTTTTCAAAATATGAATATTTTTGAATCCTGCAAGAAATTTTAACCGGGAATAACGATTTGATGAAAAGAATTCGTATGAAGGTAGAATCGTCTGATAATAGACTGCTGAACTCATCTCGTCCTTCATTCCTTTCTTTCAGACGACATCCATTGTGTCTCCCTCTTCTTTGTGTAAGTCACGTGCACGTCACGTCCGGAAATTAATTATCGGAATCGGGGAGAAGAAAATACGAAACATGCATCTGAAATCAAATGTGGGCACGTTTCAACGAGTGTGTGGGAGGGGAGTGTATGATAGCTTACTTGGGCGTAGGATAAGGGTTCTTTTGGCCTTGACAATCGCTCTTGGTGAAGCAGATGGAAAGACACCCGTCTTATGCTAATACACGATTACATGTTTTCATTCATTTCGCTTCACCTTGAAAGAACATTTTTATATGATTCGATAATAATCCCTTAGATATTATCATTGTTTCATGCAATATGTCACCTTCAGAAATAAACGAAATAAAAATTCAGAAATATGTGACTTTTGTTCTCCGCTGCTTTTCTCAGTTATTATTAAAACGAGTAAGTCTCCCTGAAAAAAATATATATACATTTGAATATAAAGCTCGTCTTATTTCTCCTTTTACGGAATACCACAAAGTAATTCTTGATGTCAGTGAATTCAGATTTAGACGATATAAAATATTACACCGAAATTCTCCCAAACAATGTTAAAGAATTCTAGGATAGTATTTCCTAAGCGGGAAACATTACTTTTGGATACATGCATTTTGGTGATGATTGCTGTCTTTTTGTAATTCATGGAACAAATGTGCGCATACGATGGAATGCCTGCCCGGCAAGTGGGAGACCTGGGTTCGAGTCCCAGCCAAGTCACAATTTTTGACTTCTTGTTCGAATTACCACCCCGAAAGAAAAAGAAAGCTCTATTTTCATTTTTTCCATTCCAGTATAAATGGACCTAGATTTCCAAATGCAATCATATAAACTGTAAATTAGTACTACTCCTTTACTTAATTATATAATCTTGCCAGTTGGATATGTGTATAAATATACGGTGTATTTATATAATTAGTTTGTGTATATACACGTAGTAGTATATACAATTAATTATGCCAAATATTTTGAAGCGGCTAAAATCCTTCGGTGTTAATAGTGAGAGTATTGATTTGTAAATAATTTCTTTTTACACAAGCATTTATCTTTACTTCGATATAGCGACTGTCATCTGATTTTCATTCATATTCCTGTTATTATGCGTATAGTTTAGCTGCCATCAAATAGTTGCTAAACTCGTGAATTCTTTCCATTCTAACTCATCCCCCCCAAATTCCATTTTCCCAATCTCCTCCTAATATTTCATCCCCGCATTTTTATTCCACACCCCAACTACCCTCTCAATCCTCCGTGTAAAAAATTCATGGCCTGGGAGCCACGGCGTGCCGCTTACTCGAGAGAGCAAAGAAGTCTCTTCCTCTTCAATAAATACCTCATCCCACTGAATTTAACGTTAACTTCCACCAAACCTTGGCTGTCCGTTTCATGCATCCTGCTTTTCAATCTCTCATATTAAAAAAAATCGTAACATCCCTCCCTTTCAGGGTAATTTGCATTACGAAGTGAAATCAGTGCAGAATATTTGAGGAAATATTCTGCACTGATGCGGATATTATTGGGTTGATCGCAATGAATATGAGATTATAGACCGAAAATACTTTCCGACCTATACAGCCCATTTTTCGAATCTTTTGGTCCATAGTAACCGTTCCAAAACTTATTTCTTCTGTCATCGTAATTATAAAGGACTTAAAAAACAGGAAAAATATTTAGATATTTAAACTGAAATGTTTAGCTTTGGTCACATCTCTTGTGAGCAATTATTAACACATATTTTTGTTAACATATATTTTTTTAAGGACCGCTTACTGTTTTTAACAAGGAAGATGATAGGGTAATTTTGCACAAATACTATCCGTTGGTGTACTATCCTTTAGTACACTTTGATATAAATCGACCAATATTTATAAAAGCGATTTTATAATCAATTTTAATTAGGAAAACTTTTCCTTGGGGTTTTTACCGTTTTTTGGGAAGTGGAAGAAAAAGTATATTGCGTATATTTTCATCTGTTTTTTATGGCTATGATAAAATAAGAGCTACTAGTGAATGAGTGATAACATATGATGGCATTCATGCTGGTCACTCCTGACTGAAGGCCAAGAAATATATTATTCCTGAGATAGATTGTGCAGAAAATTAGTAGACTTGTTTCCTCCATTGTATTCTCGTATTCTGGCTCACTGAGGAAAGCAATCTTCCTCACTTCGCATCTTGTTTAATCGCTTTATTTCCTCTGAAACTCTATTCTAATGATTTGTAAAGGGACCGGGAATCGAATCGACTTTCTAGATAGTGGAACCAAAAACAGAGGTAATAAAATGACCATTAAAGAGTAATCTTCATTTTATCTCTGTTCTGAAGCAATAAAAATATCCATTGAAAATTCTGCAAAAATACTTATCCCTATAACTGATAGAATAAAATGTCTTTATAAATCTGAGAAAGATTTATTCACTTTTTATGATCTAAAATTTTAGATATCAATTTAAAAGATCTGAGCTTTAAAAGGGCTGAGTTGGCGCAAAGCTGATGCGTATAATTGGTCAATCCGTTTCATTGAATAATCTCTAACATGTACCAAAAAGCAAATACCGCTTCGATATTGGAAGAATTTGATGGAATTTTTTCCAATTGGAGACAAACTCAATTTAATACATAGTTTTCTAAAAAAATTACGCTCTAATAGCGAACTGTGGTTTGACAAACAAAGAAATCGATTTGTAAAACATTGTATATCATCACCCTTAGTTTCCCCATTTACTCATGATTAAATCATTCGAAAGCTTTCTTTAGGTTACTGAATGTTGAACAGTAATTGGAAATTCAACCAGTGCAACGCGTTTGTCCTCTTCTAAAGAAGTTTATTTAATCCTCAGATTGGAAATAACTTCCAGTAAATGTTCTATTTTATCGAGCGACTCAGACTGAAATGGAGACGAGGTGGATTTAATTCGAAACGATCTTAAAATAACAAAGGGACGCCCGCCTTTCTTAGAGGCCTCCTTTAAAATCCGAATCCCCTTAAACGTATCACAACATTCTGCCCCGTCTCTACTTTCTTAACGACTTCGGCCATTCAGAGAATACTCGCAGATCAATTAAATTAAGAAATCGTTTCTAAGCTTTGTCTGAAATTTACATCTCGTATCTGGAGCGCTCTCTTAAGAATTTCTTGTTCGCTTTACGGCCAAAAGTATGAAAATTTCTCTATTGATATCCCAAAGGAAAATGTTTGCCACACATTCTACGGTTATGTTAGGTTTACATTAGGCTATTTTACCCAGAAAACCAACTATTGGGGATATCTTAAGATTGATTTGGATAGTGATATTCATGTTCTCAAGCATGATAACCCTGATTATTCAATACAAGAAAATTATTCAGGATTCATCATATAAGTTAGAAGTTATTCCCTAGCATAATGATAACTAACCTATTCCTCCTGCAAGCTGTAATCATTGGCTTGTCCTTCCAGTACTTGAAATACTTTATATTGCTATTCCAATTTCGACGCATTGCGTCATTGTCAGGCAAGGGTACAAAGTAAAACATATATGAATCACTGGTAAAAGTTGTTAATATTTCATTTATTAACCATAGGAGTCCTACCAGGAAGTCGTGCATAAAGCATTAGATAGTGGATTCATACACTTTAAACTGATCATATTTAATAACTTGTATAATTCAGAACATCACAACATATTTTTTAGCCTATCTGTATTGGGAAGTGTCCAATGATAATGAATCGGTTTAATCTCGTGAGGCCGGCTTCCTTCTGGCAACTGTGCAATAAGAAATAACCCTTAGATAGTTGAATATTTGCATATAGAAAACAATCACTTTTTGATATTCCAGTGCTTCTCTTTTTTCAGTATAAGTTTTTATGACGTTGTTTTACTACTCTGAGTTTCTTGTGGTAACTGTCACCGAAGTGTTCCACCCTCGAGTGACTCTCTCAGGGCAACTTCTAGTGACGTTATATTAAACTACCTTCAAATATCGTGACTATGTAATAATAAACGCATGAGGACCTTAGAATTAAAAACCACGTTCCATCTAAGAAAGAGAGGAAACCCCAACAGAAAGGTAGGAAAAGGAAGAGAACGTAGGACGGGATAGGAAGGTGCTAAGAGTCGGCGCCGATGAAAAAAGGCGAGAGTCCGTGAGAAGGGGAAAAAAGCCCTTCCGAATTAACGCACAGGTGAAACTAAAATAAAAATCGGGAACGAGAGGAAAAAAGGAAGACAGCTCTTCCGGCCGAGGGAGCGAGGAGCCGGAATGTGAAAAAAGAGCAAACTCATAATGGACAAATTACGACCATAAATAATTTAAGCGGAGAAAATAAGGAGGGAAAAAGTCGGGGCGCTGAGGAATATAGGAGAGAAGTTTCCCTTCGTGTTGTTTGGGGATAAAATTCTCGAGTCTTTTCCACACTCCCTCTTTCGCTGGCCGCCGGAAATGACTCGCCGTGTGCAAAGGCATTTTCACCGACTTATCTCCTCTGTCACTCTATCTCACGTAATCGCGGTTCGAAATTCTCATTACGTCATCCATCCCACTGTTTAGTTTTTCGGCTTTGTTCTCCCCAGGCGAAAGGAAATGCTCGCGAATTTCCCCCCGCAAGGTGCACCAAAGAGACTCAAGTAACTTCGAAAAATTACGGTATACCGTTTTGCGCCGAGTTTACATCATTAAGAGGATCAGACTACGGTATTGTAGCGAAAACAGAGATATTTGTATCGGGGAGGGGTAATTTTTCGTTGGAATCAAATTTTGGAGTTTGGGTGATGCTTGAGCAAACTCTTTCCTTCAGTTTTGGCGAAGCGAAGCGCTGGGGAGGAAAAATTACTCCAGAAACGATGCCTAAATGAATATATCGTCATGATTGCCGTGGATTAAGTGAAAAAAAGCATTGCGGGTATTATTTCGTGGATTCCTTAGGAAAATCAGTGAGCTGTGAGCTTTCTCAATTGTTCTACGTTTAATAAATGCTCTGTTTACATTAACGCACGTATAACTTCCGATCTTCCTCAAAATATTGCTTTATTAAAAAGGTACCGATACTTTATATCGGTTGCAATTCATCGTCTTATATTCCTCCTGAAGTTTAATTTAGATATTAAACTTTCCTTCGCCCACTATTCCTTGCCTCTTTATGCTTGGATAGCTCGAAGATTAACAATAAATTGGTGCGTATCCCACGAAAGATAATGGCATACTCAGAATGTAGGGCAAAGCAATATTTGATGTGCTAAATTAAGGGAAAATCTTGACTCAGGAAAACAAGAGAAGACCATTTAAAAGCAATCCGAACTTTCAAATTGTTGGAGGACAATTTTCACCAGTTATACTCTTTCGAAACAAAAGTCACCCTACTGCAAAAGTGACATAAGATATTGCTGCACCATTTCATACTCTTGCCATCTTTTGCACTGATCTTTTATCTGTTTTGAACTCAGACAAGTAAATTTAGGTATGCCTCTCATATTTTGAAAATCCATTTCGGAAATATTGATTATGATATTTCAGATTAAGTCACTCTTTTAATAATATAATAAAGAATACTATTCTGGTAGAGCTAAAATCTCAAACAGCGCTTTGGGTCGCAAGTAAGTAAGTGATATGATAGAATTTTTGTGATTTCTGATCTTCCGTCTTTGTCAAAAAGTATCTCATGGAGCTGCACTCCCGGTACAGTGTCACAGATTCCTTGACCCCTAGACTGTGATATCCTTTAAGACCACTTTATCAGCTTTTAGTATGACTACTGGTTAATATTTTTCTTAGCTCCGATATATGGTTCTCACACAAACCTTTATTCCGCTATCTCCTTAAAAATCTTTAGACCTACACCTGAACCACTTTTTGAGCAAAGGAAAATGTAAAAATAATCAAAGACGTTCATAGGTTTATGTTATTATAGAATCAATTCTTTGGCAACTACGTCTATGCTGATTTTACATACGTTCGATTTATTTCACAGTGGTGCAGTTTTGCAGGGTCATAAAACAATTTCGAGTATGAATACCAATAACATCGTAAAATAATTGTTATTTAAGTATTAGAAATAATTATTTAAGATAGTATTCCACTCTGGCGTGTTCGTCTATAAAATAAATATTAACTGCTGCCAAGTGCTTGATAGACTTTAATGCATCCTATAGCATTTCAAACAACACTCATATTAAGATTAGGATAGACGTTTCTTTAACACCATATGCATTTCCTTAAAAGTAGAGTGTATATATATCTGAGAAATATAGGTCTGTAGGTGAGTTGAAAGCTTTATTATCAGTTCATTTATCTTTATTTTCTTAACGTAAGAATCATTTATTAACATTTCCCCACATTTTAATTGCAGATTTTACACCTTACTCTACGTTTTGCCTTGATGCATATCATCTCGAACTCCTCGTCTTTATTTGATCCTCACTGACCTCACTCTATAACGTATCCTTTCTCCAATCTCTGCTTCATTCCCCTTCACTGCGATAAAGAATTTTCGGCCGCAAGTTAGAGGTATGCATTTTGCTCACTCCAAAATTCTCCTGGTAGAATAGCTGTAGACGAGGGAAGAGGGAAGGGACGAATTAAGATTTTAAGCAGATAAGAAAAATAGGCAAAGGGAGATAGATGGCGAGAGAGAGATATTCCGACAGAGGAAAAACCCAAAAGTGCTACGAGAGAAATGGGTTCAGAGATATGTAGGAGATGAGAATAGAGCTAGATTGGAACAAAGGATACTTCCAGAGAAAAACGTGGTTTATCGATGCATCAACAGTAGAAAAGATTAGTATTTGCTTAAATCTGACTCAATAATGTTGCAGATATTATTACAGAATTGTGCAATACGTTACCGAAATTTCATTTCTCATAATCACGAGTTAAAAATTGAAGTACGTATTCTTACGAATATGTAGCTCTGATTAAATAACAAAATATGTAATTATCAAAAATGATTATACCGCTCGGTGATTCAACTAACGAAATGTTGGGAGCACGTTCTCCATTCCTACGGCCAGCACAAGTAGCGCCTCTTCTGTCAGAATATTTAACTTCTCTGTTGAGTTACCGCGGCTTTTATGACTCGATGTTCCGTAAAGTGTTTTTGTATTTCGACCTATCATCGCTATTTGCAATATTTTCTACAGTTATCCAGCCCACCCATGCGTAGATGAATAATAAATCAATAAGGTTGCCTTATATCTCGCTTGATACGAGTCGTAGCACGTGGATACATATAATAACACTCAAAAGCATATGGAGCAAATTGAATATGTTCAACATTTGGCACCAGATGAGGAGTATAAAGGAATCATTGAAATACATATTTTATTATTTACTCAGTTTTTCGATCGTTTAAAACAATATAATCTTTTATCTGCACTTAGCTGTTAAATACGTCCACCATTTACTTCGGTGGACGTATTAACTATCTATTGAATAAATATAGCGTTCAGTAACGATTTCAATTTGTTTTGGGTAAGGTAGGAAATTTTAAAGCTTCAATTATTCTACTTGGTATTTGATCTCGTCGGACATCAATATACATGTTCATTTTTCAGATATGAAGGGAATATTAGAGCTAAATAACGCTGGAACTAAAGTTGTGAGAATACGAAAAATATACCCTATCAGTTATTATGAAAAAAATCTCATTTCCAGAATAACCGTTGGTAATAGATCTCTCATGGAAACTGGATCAGAGAGGAAAGAAAGGGTATCTCACTCCTCATATTGCCTAGTAAGCCTTTTTATCAGTCCTTTCGGTAGCTAATGGTGTAGGTCCAAACCGGTCCCCAAACTGAATGTTTTATAGACAGGAAATCCTAATTGAAACAGTAGAAGCGGTTCGGTGTATGTTTTTGAATGAAAGTATAGGAGGAGAGGGAACGTTTGTAAAGGAAGGGATGAGGAAGGAAGTAGATAGAGAGAAAGTAAGATTGGACAGGTGAGAGTAATGGTAGGGGAGCTCGTTGGAGGGCCGTGAAAAGGCTTTTTTGGTGGACAAAAGGGCCTATGGCAGTCTTCATATTGACGACACGGCATTTCTATCAGAGCGTCTTTTCAACGCTCGATTTTTTTATTCGAGTGATTGGCTGCCTCTACACCCACTACTTTTCCCCCCACCATTTCATTGTCCCCGATCTACTGCTGCCATCTGTCTCTGTGAGAAAGTTCTGCGGAAGGCGCTCCCTTATATATTTTTTTGGGTGTGGAATGGGATAGGAATTCCACGGCCAAACCGCTTTTTGCCCTTCTCAATCACATCCGATCTCTTCTAATATCGGCTCCTTTCGCTGGAAAACCTTTAAAAAAAGAATGGGTTTTTCTCGCCCCGTAGTTAGCTTATCTAGATGAGGAAAATGCTTTCCGTCCGGTAATCCCTTCTCCGCGTTGTTCTCCTGAGATCGTGGCGGAAAAAGTTTTTGTCCGCGGACGACCGTCAGTGTTGCACAGGATAATTTGGCATTGTGACGACATTGTCCGTTTTGAAAAGAATAAGGGTGTATGTAACAGCTAAGTAAGCTCATGTAAGGTTTCAGTTAATTTCTTATTATCATTTAGGGTTTACCACGCACTCAATTATCCTTGAGGCGGTAATAACTGTACAGCTTGCTGTATCATCACATTCGTCGAAGAAAATAATCACCCATTACATAGCCTTCCTCATAATTTGTCATTTGTGCTGATAATAATATGCAGAATACTGAAAGTTCAAGCATTCTACAGCAAGTGCGCCTGCAACGGTTTTTTACGTTTACGGTAATACTGGAGGGAAAGAATTATTTGATTCATTCATCATTGAGTAACCATGTAATGAAAAGTCGTAGCTGCATATTGAACCTCCAAATAATTATAAGTGATAATAGAACGGATGGTCATGAATTAACGATTGGGATTTCTACTGCATTAACTTCTTGTAGAAAATGAGCACTTTTTAAAAATCATCATTATTTTATGTCTGTTCACGTTACATTCTTATATAGAGCTTCTTGTTTTTCATTATATATGGATAAAAGATCCGTTTCCAAGATTAATTTAATTATTGATTTCATGAAATCATTTAGAAGTACCTTAAAAAGAGTGTACTTTGTAATCGTATAAGCAACACTATTTGATGCGTGATTGAGCTTTATATAGCGCAATTTATTTAATGATAAATGAAATATAAATGGTGGGGTACTACAAATCTTAAGTTCTAGAGAATTTCCTATCATGTTATCAAATTACTGTGTTTATCTTTTTAAATTTGATTATATTATGAATATAAAGGCATTTTACACTGGACGCTGTTTCTGATTAAAAAGTTATGTATGCATTTCAATTAACGATTTTTATACGTAAAGATGAATTAGTGTGGTATTCTACACGTCTTAGTTAGATCGGTTGCACCTACCAGTACAGTATTAAAGAAGTTTACAGCTCTTGATCATTTAGAACAAAATAAGGTAAAACGGTTTTCATATTCAACATTTACTGCTAGATTTATTTCGTGGCGAAGATAGGTTCTAATTAATTCTGCAGAAATAGTCCGCTCATTACGAACTAGACTCTATTTTTCGGATTTCCGAAGTAGCTGTTCATGACACTCGCGTACTTTTCCGTTTTTGTATTACGTAGCGTTCGCCATTTACATCTCTTATGCAGGGAGGAATAATGAAACATCGTGACTCTGCAACGGAGCGATTTTTCGCGTAATCTTCCACTACGTGATGCAAGGAATTTTTTGCAAGATTTTTCTCTAAGCGGAGGTTTTTCAGAAGAAAAAAGTAAATTACTCCGCTGAAGGTAATCCCGGATTTCTGCTTCGGTTGCCCATTTGGAATTACGTGCTGCCCTGGAAATGAGCTTAGAAGGATGTAGTAAGCCACTTCGTGCTTCCGCCAGCCACTCCATTGTGTGCCGGTTGTAACGCAGTGTAAACGTGCTTGAGCTCTTTCGTCTCCAGACATTTCAAACATTTTTTTTGCTCTTCCGCTCGGAAGAAATCACGTAAAAATGGCGCGCTCCAATTAACTGCTGCAGGTTTGCCTACAAGGATTTACATTTAATTTCTTCCCAGCTTTCCTTTCGTTCGTGAGGTGCTTAGACGAAAGCAAATGATCGCGCTAACGTTGTTAAACATTGCTGCAACTGAATATCGTAATAGATAAAGTTCATTTTCCCTTACAAGATAGAGTACTGGATAAATAAAGATGTTTAAATTGTTTTTTCTCAGTCTTCTTCGTGGATGTGATAACATGAAAGATACTGAAATAATATTAACATGATCAATCGTGACTTCGTGGGATTTTGCAGCAAATATCTTGAAAAGAGAAACCCTTCCTATCTGCCACGGCAGATTTTATATTTGATTTACCTCGAGAACATGTAGACATCATTAGGCAAAGAAACTATAAATTAAAAGTGTGTTGAGATGGTTGCTACTGAAATATAAGTGATATCAATTATGTCATTCATTCTAGTCTTTCCTTATTGAATGCAACGAAAAATGTTACTCAAAAATTAATTCTATATAATGCTGCATTTGCAGGACGCTTTCCAGCGAAAAGGGTATTTAGCCGTTTTGAAAATTTTTTTATGGAGTTAATAATTCAAATGTGGGACGAATATTGGATAATTGGGGAATCTGAAGATCCTTGCCTTCTATAATTCTATTATTCTTTGACAAGATATTTCAGAGCAATAAATAATTCCATTCCTCCAAAATAATGCATCGTTTGGAACAAAGGATATGTTTGGAACACTACAGGAGCACTGTACAGCTTACATTGCATTCCTCACTTCACTGAGTATCTTTAGGGACTATGTTAACCGAACGCTCAGTAGATGATACAATGCTAAAAAAATATATTAGCTATAAGAATCGTCTAAAAACCTGACCATATTTAAAGAAATAATGTTTATAAAATCACAGCTATAATATGAGGTCACAAATTTTCGAGGTTGAAAATCCAAAAGAAAGTGAATTGATTTTAATTCACGCCTCAGTTTTCTTGTTTTCCAGCTAGTAAGTTTCATGTTCAAAACAACTTTAACAACACGGGAGGCGAATATCAATTAGAATCTGTTTAATTGCAAAACTTAATTGCCTGGTAAATAAACTTCATCAAGCAAACTAAGAAGATAGGTTGATGTAGCCTTTCTACAAGGACGGTTGAGTATTATATTTTGCCTTGAGGAGATAAAAGTTGTTTTTAACATGAGTGTCGAATAACTCAAGTAGTTTGAACAGATTTTAAGATGTGTTCTTGTTTCTAAAATTCGTTTTATATCTTTATTTCATCATGGAATGAAGACACATGTGGCGCGCGAAGGCTTTAATTGAGAAATAAATGGATAAATTATACTGAAAAGCCTCGAAATATTCTTTCTCTTGCTTGAACTTCTAAAGCAGCCAGTCAGCTTATAATTAAGTTCACTATAGATCAAATAAGTTAGGCCTTTTCATTTTAAATCCTCTGTACTATTTGATGCATGTGATTCATATCTATAAGAGGGTTTTATTATCAAATTTATCTTCTTGTCCCACAAGATATTGAAATTCACAAACAAAATATATAAGTAGAAAGGGTCGATACTGATAATGAGAAAGGCAGTTTTCATAAAAGAATAAGCCTATTTCGCAGTTACTATTTTCTCTGGATTCATTAAATTTTTCATCATTGGAAAGGTAGACCAAGTTATACTATATAAAACCTTCCTTCCCACAAATACTGATTGATATAAAATAATAAAATAAAAGTACTTTTCAGGGAATTAAAACTTATTTTCAATTATTGTGTCACAAAATTTTAATAGGTGTATTTCTCGCTTCTAATCGAACCTCTATTACCGAAATAAAATGCCAATCATGATAATTATTTACCACGCTTAATAATAAATTATTTTTTCATTTGCGTAGTCAATCGGTCTCATTTCTCATTATTATTTTACTTTCTTCCGTGTAACGCCGTCACAGCACTGGTATTACATATCTCACTTCTCCGTATTCGAAATCGTCAAGCTAACGAAAGAGAGGAAGCGAAAGAAGAGTAGACGTGTCGTTGTTGAGCTTTTCTTGAAAATCTTTCTCGAATTCTTATCTCGATACCTCACTTCCTGCCACGACCTACGCACCTTCCTTTTCTTTTGTTTCCTCTCTTTATCTCTACCCTATCTTGTTAATATTATCATGTCACCAAGTCGCAACATTCTTTTTTCCCTACATAGTAATGCTGACCTCAATCAGTCATTAGGGAATAATTTTTCTCACAAAACTTTTGCAAGATTATTGAAATCCCTCTATACCTGAATTTGGTGGTATTCTAAAAGAACTGAATTGTCAGTGCTCAATTATGGTTTATTCCTACATTTTACATAAGAGAGTCGTTTTAATTATATTTCTTTTTCAAAAATACTAATTGTGATAGATTCATGGATCAGTAATTTACTTATAATATATTTTTTGAAAAATTATAGCTGATTTTTTCTGTTTAAGAACGAAGTTCTATTTTCTAAGTCAAATGCTATTTATCGTAATTACAACAAAATATCTGTTTTAGAGGTATAGGATCTGGTAGGTATAGGAATAGCTGTGTTTGGCAACATGGGGCCAATCCTTCACTTCCTGTAACAGATGAACAGAAGACCCTAAATGAATTACGTTAAATTTAAATAAAAAGGTTATTTTTCCCTTTCATTTTCCCTCTTCCTACTAGTATTGTTATGAACGTCAATCAATTGAAGTCTTTCATAGATATAGATCTATCGATGGAAATACATTCCGTTAGTTGAATTTTGAATTTCTAGATGTGAACAATTTTGAAATGACAGATTTGAAACTTCAATTAATACATAATTTGAATATAGGCAATACACCGCTCAATGTGATATTTCCGGGAGTTTGTGAAATCGAAATGGTGTTTTGAATATGAATGCTATAAAACTTGTTTCTTTTTCTGTAGAACCAAGTTAGTTTAAATTTAAAATTATTTGATTCAGATGTCCTCGATGGCTGAAAACTATTATACTATTCTATGTAACACACTTTTGGCGGAAAAACTAATTATATATTTTGAATACTAATAGTGTTCTTCATGTACTACATAAAGTGTAATTAGTGATTTTAGCCTGATAATTCTGTTTAGTGTATTGAAAAATTAGAAAATATAATAATAATTGGTGCATTTTTCGAACATAAACTAATTTAAAATTGAGTAACGGCGATGTCTCAGGAGATTTTTTAAGGCACGAGGTGAAATTTTCCTTATTAGTTCTACTTAATTAACCGTGCGAGAGAAAAAAGTGATCAGTGGAGATATTTTTTCTATTTTCCCAGAATCCGGAATTTTCAATACGATGCAAAATTTTCCGTATAATAATAAATAAGCTGTTAATTAATTTTGGATTCTTTCATGGAATTTTTTAAGGAAAATATTTATGGCTAGAAGAGAGGAGATTTTCCCTTCACTTTTTACCGGAGCAAGTAATCTTAAAACGGGCCTCCTATAATAAATTGATTACTATCATAACTATCTCTCGAATTTTCGTTCAAATCTAAATATAGATTAATTAAAAAGGAAGTCTTTCAATCTTTGTAGCAGGGATTTTCAGCCTGGAGTATTTGTGTCCCCAGGGTACACGGATAACTTTTCCAGAGAGAGGGTGAGCTGTAGGTAAATTAGTCAATTATGATATGGAAGTATTTTCAAGGTAATTGTTTTCGCAGGCTCTCCCATGTTGGTTCTATGTGTCATCCGTACCTAAGTACACACTTTTGTAGTTTTCCGTCATTGAGCATCATAAAGTTCACAAGGCATTTCTTATTATATTGAATAGAGAGTACTTGATAAGTAACTTACTGCCGGAGTACAGAAACTAAAAATATTGCAAATCTATGCCTTAGGAGGATAGTTATAATGAATATTTCTCCATTATTAGAATCTATCCGAATTTTATGCTCTCTATTTAACTAAGCTTCCTTTCTGGGGAAAATCATGCAGTTGGGTGAATATTTTTGATAATTTCGTATGAGATAATTTAGGTAAAATATTATTGAGACATTCATAGTAGTATTCATTTTGAAAGTGCTTTAACAGCTGAGATCGTTGCGCACGTGATCTCCACTGAGATTCAAACCCGGGACCGCTTTCACTAAAGTCGAATGCATTGCCTTTTTGGGAATTCAGAGGCCCGAAAGACTTTCTCGGATACTTTTAGCTGTAATATATATTACATTTATAACCAATGAATTTATTATCCACTTCATTACTATCCATTACATTATTCTCTTCCAATTATATCTGCACAGCAGTGATTAAATTTTACATTTAATATTTATCGAAGAATATTAATGGCACATGGAGAAGTCGAGGATTTTTTAACTAAATAATTTACCTTCGGAATAGAAGAGTCAATCCCGGGGTGACTAATATGATACGTTGGTCAGCGATAAAATTATACATGAATTATTAACCTTCCAAAAATTAGTTTCAGCAAGGAGTCTAACCCTAATTCCTCCAGAACGAGGAAAATTATTTGTAATGACGTAATAACATTCAATAATGACCATAGAGTCATCAATAGTGATTATATAAGTCGAAACCATGGTCGTTTTAAATAAGTATTGTAATTGGCAAAATTTCCTAAACATTATTTTTCTTCATATATACGTCATGTATGTCATAGTGTAAATCATGAAGCAGGTTAGAGGCGTCTGAATAAAAGGTCACGATCCAATATCTTAATTCTTACGCCATGGATCAGTCAATTAGGGCAGATATTTTGACCAGATCCGAAGAAATAGATTCTAAAACTTCACTTTCACTAATATCAAATCTATAAATTTCTAACAGGAAATTGTTTCCATCGGGAATATAAAATGTGATGGTTAAGTTGAAACGATATCTATTTATCTTTTGTTCCGAAAATATACCAAACTTAATACCTCAGGTATGATAAATACTGTAACGTTAAATGGTAAAATATTTTAGAAAAATTGAAAGTATACGCTTTATTATAGAAAAGTTATTCCACTGAAACTTCAAATTATGAGAAAATAATTTGCCACAATTGCCCAATTAAATATGTTTTAAAACTTTCAACTTCACAAATGGGATAATCTCCACCCAGCATTTTTTCCTTTAAACTCGAAATTCATTTAAAGTAAGACCAATATTTCTATGAATCAATTTTTAATTTAAAAATACATTCAGCACTAAATAAAATAAGAATGTAAGAAAGAGATTAAAACATTTCTTTTATAATCTTTGCAAATTAATTATACGAATTAGGGATCACACTCCAATTAATTACAAGTCAGAAAGCAAAATCATCAAAGGGATTTATAATGTTTCAGATTACAATAGTACTTTTGAGAGATGTATTAATTCCGCAAAATAACACCCCTCTCCTTAATCTGGAATTAAATAACCAAAAAATATCAGTTTATGAAAACCGAAGAATAACAAAAATGCCTTTTTCCCTTATCTAGGATTTCGGCTTAAAAACAAAAATCAATAAACATCGCCTCCCAAAAACTGTATCAAATGAATAAAGTCCTGACAAAAACACCTTACTTTTAATTAAGCCATTCTTTCCCTATCTCATGATCTTCAATAAAAAGGCAATTCAAAGTGCTTAATAGAAAATCATTGATAAGAGGATCCACGAACAAAAAATGTTTCATCAGGAAGTAAATTTTATTCGATTTGATAGTTTCCAAATACTTAGAGGGTTAAAGGGTAATAAATCTTTGCATAGGTAATTAATGTAAATTTATGTAGTTCCTATTGCTTGCGACACATATAAATCTACCATTACATTTTACTTTTGCCGAGATAAATGCTCTTTAGCTCATTATTTTATATTTGTCATTAACTGAACGGACACATGATAATTCGTTGGAATATAAATTATCAGAGGGTTTCAAATTTTGTCAAAGGTTAAGGTCATAATTCATTTTCAGTTCCTTACTCGCTTTAAAATTTAACGATATTTTCAGCAAAATCACTCGACCAACATCTTCATCTACGTTTTTCAAAGCGTCCTGCGGTTTACGGAGAAAGAAACGCCTGTGAAGATACCGAAATTTCCTCCCAAATGAGTCAATAGAAGCGGAAAATTCGACGTATCGGTCCAAGTGAGCGTATTGTGCGTGTATCCGAAAAAGTAAATCCAGCAGGAAGAATAAAAAAGCGACACCTGTCCCTCTTCGTTTTTAACGCCTTGAAGCGATGCTTTGCTATCACTTGACAAACTGGACTTTCACCCTTACGGTTCATTCCACGTTTCAAAAACGCCTCTTTTCCCTTTCCCTCGTACTAACTCCTTTCTCCATTTTCCTCCTCGTTTATCTATGGCTTCGAAACTAATCGCACTAGAAAAATTCTAATTTACCTCTTATATAGGAATTGCCAAAGTTTATATGCGTGAGTTGAGTTAGGAGTAGGTATTAAAGTGACTCTGTTTTTCTTCTCGTATAACTCATAAGATAAAATGTTTAGGTTTCCCCTTTCTGAAGTATGCTAAGCCCTTTATAATAAAATTTACTGTAAGAGGCAAGGTAATTTGGACATCCATTATGCAGAATGAGAGAAACGTGTGTTTTTTACAGAGAAATATAAAATTTTAGTGGTAAAAGTATGACGCCTCTCTAAATGTAATCTAAATCTGTGTGATGTGCACAATATTTTATACCAATTGGTGATCGATTTCCTTTTCGAGGAATTCAGCCATATCGAAAACTATACTTATACCCTCTAATTTAGAAAGGAATACACGCTGAACATCGATGAACCAAATCTCCGCAATAGTTGAATTTTATGAATCACAAAATTTTTACTAAGTCACTTCTCCGTTTATGATTTAATTATTTGATTAGCGAATGATGGTGAATAAAACGTAGTAAATAAGCAAAAGAAGTATTACTGTACCAACCCAAAGGATTATGGGCTAACTCCATTTCTTTCTTTAATGGTTTAGAATGTGGCTGAGAGTAATATGAATGACTATAATGAAGAAATACTAAGTATAGAAGATTCTCTGCTATGAAGTTGAAGTATAATTCACCATGCGAGTACGGAATAGTAAATGAAGGTAGGAGAGAAAAGCTATTTATATAAGATGTTGAAACTGAGATATAAGCTATTAGAGAAAAATTATGGACTTATTTATTCAACATCTAACGAAAGATTTTTCACTTAATTAACGCTAATTTCTTTCCTAAATTCTGTCTAATTCGTATAACTTTTGAGATGTAAAGCTTTTAAAATTTCCTCATATATTTTTTAAGGCTCTTCATTAAAATATTCATTTAAAGCAATATTTAAATGTCTAAATTCAGCTGCTTTATTAATTTTTGTTCTATAACGTTTTTATAACTAAATTTCATTTCACGAAATATCCTTCTTTACGACAAATTTGAGATAATGTCCAAAATTGTAGGCGTGGTTCAACTGTATAAATTTGATATTTTTTGAGGTTTTCTCAATGGTGGTTTTACTCCTTCCTTATGGTTGAAACCTAGGACATCGGGTTTGCGATTAAACAAAATGAGGATCCCCAAATAAGAAAGATTTTGCAACACCATTTTTGTCTTACAATTTAAGAAGTGAATTCTTATAGTTAGAAGTAAAATTAACAGTGTCAGTTATAGAAAGGTAAGATATCCTACAGAAGTTAGCATCTTAATTTCTTATTTCGGCACATTATTCAGTTCCTGATAATGCTTTCTCTCCTTTTACCTTAAATATTTACTCTAGAGATTCAAGGATAGTCAATTAACAATTTTAAAATGTTATTATATTGTTATATGACTTTTTCTCCTGCCTTAACTCTACCAACCAGATTGTTAAAGTGTCACACATCAATATTAGGTAAGTGAGTTACGATATAATTGAATAACAAGATTCTTTATTAATAACATTGCTATCAATCGATTTCCTAATACCCCTCCCAAAGAGCAGTAGCTCGTTCGAGAGCACTCAGGTTAGAAAGAGAAGGCAATATGAATAATATTAATAGGATTAATGGAAGAACGCTTTAAAAATTACGGAAATCCTACCAATACTGCAAAGGAAAAGTATGCATTTTATGTTTAAAAATTCAATCAGAACATTCTATGCTAATCAAATCCAGCAAAAATGATTGGGTCAAAAATTGCACCTATCGTAAATAAACTTTAATCTCATGTGTTTCATTTCACTAAACAACATCTTAAAAAAAGATTCTACATGTATATTCGCTAACAATATAACCATATTTCATGAAAATCAAGCCTAAAATATAATGCAAAATCACTGCGTAATTCCTGCTAGATCTATAATTATCAGCGATATTCTTCGAATTGAGATATCGACCAACGGAAAAACAAACTTCTGAAACACCACTCATCCCAGCCGTAGTACTTCCGCGTTTCGACAGGTATACAAACCGACTTTCTAATCATCGACTCTATCCGCGAAAAATTTCGACTGGAAATAATGATCGAAGCCGCGGGAAGTAAGACGACGGAGAGATTATATATTTTTCTCTGATTTTCGACTGCGCCGTCCCTCCCCGCATTAATTTAAATAAAAAGCTCGGATTCGCTCAAAAGAACAGCCATGGGAGCGGTGACAAAAGAAACGAGAAAAAGCCTTTTGAAAACCTTTCCATCCGAAAGTGAAGAGAGATGGGGGAGGACGCGATTAATTTCGGTTGCTTTCCAATTCTCTCTCTTTCTCTTACCTCCCCTCACTCCCCCACGAAGCCATGGAAATGAGTCGATCAATACACATCAGATAGAATTCAATCGAAAAAAAGCTTTTATATAACGGGACAGGTGACGCAAAGCTCTCGGAGGGAAGAATTTATATTTTACCAACCCTTTTTCGCGGGAAGGGATCATGATTTTGTCATATTCTCGCGCGATTATTTCGGGTTTCCGGACCCATTGGAAACTGCGGAATAGGTTTGGATGTCAATGGCTCCGCTTTGACGATAGGAATTTCTGCGAAATCCCCTCTTTTTATCGTTTGGGATAGAATTTTGCCCTTTTACGCAGGTCGGCCACGCCTGTTCTGCAGCGTCGGTCGGTTCCGTGTTTGTTCTGGTAAAACATTTCGGTGCCGACGAAATGGCACTGTTTTACCGCAGGGTCCACAGGAGATTTGAGAGGTGTTTGAAACTACTGAATGGCATTACGCGGTTCAAGAGCAATTCAGGACCTTAGCCAGTGAAATGCCTTTAAATATGTTTTGAGTACTTAGTATTCATTTTTTTCCTGTCCATAAGAAAAATCCTCGCAATTTCCAAAGAATATATACTTATTATTTTTAAGTAAACGTATATCTATTTTTTGTTAATATATACTTATTATTTTTATATGTTTTTATTATTTAATGCATGTACAATCAGTAGACGTTATATCCTTGATTTATTCCTGGATACGGCACCTTCCTACAATTTTGTGTTTGACCAATCAGATATATCTTTATCGTGCTTTATGCGTGGTAAAATTTTGCTTTTGCTTGTCTAAAGGTCATCAACCTGTGGGGTGGTTTCATTCTGGATGCCTGAGCCATTGACTATCAAAAGCTTTTGAGTGGAAATGAGGTTATTAAGAGATTACTCGATCGAGATGTACTGTGAGAATCGAGTGAGGTATTATTGCTTAAGCCCGAATTCTACGTCTTTCTACGTCAGTGAGGTTGAAGTAGAAGCTTAGCATTACTCGATGGATAACTTATTTGGTATCATTCATTAAGCTACTGTGATATGAACGTCTTTTACAATACAGCTCGTTCTCAATTTCACAATCTCACAAAAATAACGGAAAGGCACGACTGTACGAAAAAAAGTAAAATGATATTCATAATGATACGTAGCAAGAAAATTCACTATCAACAAGAGTACATATGTAATCATATGTTAATACAATTTATGAATTCATAAATGAAGTAATAAGATTATGATTATTATAAATTACGTTGATGAGAATAAATAGGTGCTATTATGATAACTTTGAAACTTTCATAATTCTGCTCGTGAGGGATGTAATTTTGGCCAATTTCTTCTTTAATTGATTCTTCAAAATCTCATCGGAGTGTTAATATAAAAAATACGTTATAATTAAGTACCTCTATCTAGTATTGTTATCGGAGAGTTCAGAAACTTAAGATGTAGTGAAAGACTTGAGTAAGACCTAACTTACTTAACTAAATCTAATTCAGAATCCTAAATACTAATTTCAGAAATGGAAAGAAACTATCTTGATTAATGCGGGGTATATTTTGGCGGGGTCTTTTTTCTACATCAAAATGCAGAAATGTTTTTGCAATTTAAGTAAATTATTTTATTTAACAAACCGAAGGAAATATCTAACGGATGACGTTCATATTTTGAAACAAAAAAATTGAGGATGCATGCGTTTTGTGAATATTTATCCCATTTTTTGATTTCATGAGGAAAAAAGATTAAAGGTAACGCGAACAATATGCGAAAATAAAGTATGATAAACGGCTAAACACTTAAAGCAAAAGAAATGTTTAGCTATATACTACCACTTCGAATTCAATGGCGAAGTAAATATTTTACTCGGTAGGTATGCTTTCATATCTTTATCTCGGTTGAATTCTTGGAAGAAAGCAATTGAGATATTATTTAATAAGCCCAAACACTAAGATAAAATAGCTTCGTGAAGTATTTCATTTGAGTTGACTGTTTACCTTATTTTTACATACATATAGCTGGAAATTTAATCCCTAAATTCCTCCCACTCCGTAATATATCTTTTGTATTCTGAGCATAAATGAAGTGCACGGAATCGTCTACTCTTTAATAATTGAACATTTTCATTTAAATAATAATGCTCTATTTTCTTTTTCTCTCTCTTATGCGAAAAAACGTCGTTTACTGCCTCTCAAATTATAATTTTAGAGTCTAATACGACGCCGAGGACTAAACCCATAACTTCCTTCCTAAAAGAAATTTAGGAGTTGCTATTTTTGCTCGTCGGGATGAATGATAACGAGGCGTGAGTAATGATATCGGAGGCGGAACAATGAATCTTCGAGGAGACTGTAATTCGGGTTCAATCGAGAGGAAAAACAAAACAGAGGATAATGCGCAATTACGATCAATTGAGAATAGTTTCACGCATCGCCGCTCCCGATCGCAAAATCCACTTCTCCTCAATAGTGTATTAACGTCTTCATTAGCGATTCGATCGATTTAAAGGGGAGTTGATTTGTTAATCTGAAGTTTCGACGCGATTTAGCGGTGCGTTGATTTTATGGGGCGCGAAGTGCTCCAAGTTTATCATTTGAATAAGCGAAATATTTGGTTTGCTGAAAATAGCCTCAGTATTGTATCTCGTAGTTTGTTAAGTACGAGCATAGGTAAAATTAATATGCCCAATCGTGAATTCATTGAGTATCATAACAAGCATCTTAAGTAAAATGGAAAACACTTGGTGACTCCCATAGCAGATTTTAAATTTGAAGATGTTAACATAATGAAGAAACATGTCAAATTTAATTCTGGGAATTCTGTTCTGAGAAATCTTTTTATTTTTAAGATATTTATGGGCATATTTAGGTTTTAGGAGATAGTTATTTTATATACATTTACAAGTTGCTAAAATCCAAAAATATTTTATAATTCTTTTACTATTCGGAAAAACGTATCATAAATTATAGCATCCACTCAACTGATATTATTTTGATTAATTATCTGTCTAAATCGTGCACGTGTATTTTTGTATTAAGCATATCAGTAAAGAATATAAGTTAAGGATATAAATCCTTTAAAATATAGAACAAATCCTTCGCTTATTCGTGATTAGTATGATATTACCTTTAAAGTAATTTATCTTTAACTCTCTAAATACTGAATGCTATTTTTCATTTCCCTGCGACGTAAAGTTTTATAAGATGACAAACTGTTTTTCATCATAGTTTTTCCTTCACATTAATCTGTTTTTGGCAAATTTCGTTACAGCTTTGATTCAATCAGATGAATGTGTGCGATTTTAAAATATTCCCTTTAACATTTCAGAATAATTCTGCATGTAGAATGTCTCATCTTTCCGTTGATATGCTGCAAGGTTTTTCAATCATTGCCATAAGCTAAGTGTTCAATTGAATTGAATTCTAACTTGTTACTGGCGATTGTTTCTGTGAAGTGAATAAGATACTTTGAATTTAATTATTATCTTACAGATTAAAAAATTCCGTTTGCCTATCCTCTAAAGCGATTAATATTATTACATTCATAAATGCAAATTATCCAAAGGAATAGATAGTTCGTGATACATTTTCACGATAACTATCTATATTGCGGTTTGAAGATTTCTTCATTTCTTCCGAAAAGAAAGCTCTATTTACTGTCGTGGATCGTGCTATTTCTTTCAATCTTTAATAAGTATCGCAGCAGCTTAGGTTAACTATTCCACAAGGGAATTAAAAACCAAACAATTGGAGATAATCAAATGAATATTATCAAATGTTAATAAGAAGTGCTACAGATTCATTAGGATAGTGACACTAGATAGGAGTTCCAATTTCTCATTGAGGATCCCTTGAAAAGTCAGGTGTTAGTTACATGTGATTAGGAATATTCGTGGTTTCTCTTACATTCATCGATTCATGTGTACGGCATGATATATCAGCAGATGCCATACAAATCTTATTAAGGGAGATTTGTATTTGGCAACTGATATTACTTGATCACACTCATATTTCAGTAGGCACCACTCACTTTCTTATATGGGTCTCAAATTCAAATTCATATGATCAAGATATGGGATGAAGTTCTGTCTGTCCTTAGTCATTTAAAATGATGCTTTCTGTACATTTCATTATGATGAAAGTCGTGGAATTGAATACAATTAGCACTACGTTTTCTTCATATCGCAACACTATCGATTCTTAGGGATTTAAATGAAAATACAGTTATTAAAGAGTTTTAAATTTGGCTCTAATAATTCATTTCTAATTATTTGCACTGTATAAATACTATGAAGAGGTAGAAATTTAAGATCGACTTTTGAATCTGTAATCGTGGCAAATTTTTACCAATTTTACAACAAAAATTAGTAAATGCAGTCTTGGAAACGTGGAATTACGTCCTCCGGAGAATTTGCAGTACTTACCTTGGGTGAATGTTGAAAATATCTTTGTGGCTGTTATCCCAGTAAGTAACATTTAATTAAGTTATGGCGTAATTCTGTGAACTTTTCGCAAAAATTCACACTAAAGGTGATTTTTTTAAGAACGTTAAAGTGAGTACATTTAGTTAAGTTAAAATTTGTCTTGCAGTGCTTTCTCCATCGTGGGAAGTATATCCTTCAAGATTAATTTTACTACCCACATTCCAAGGACCAAATCTTACCAATTAAGATGTATTAACTAAATGGGTTATGACATAAAAGTTTTCTGCAGAAGGTTCTCCGGGACACATAAAAGAAATGGAAGGCTTTAGAACGAATATCTTTAAATAGCTGATCTTGGGCTCCGGGGAAATTCATTCTTCGTCAGAATTTGCACGGAATAAAAAGGGAAGAAAAGATCCGGAGGAACTGCTTTCTTGGGCATCTTCCAATGAAAGTTCTTCCTAAATATGATTAAATTTCTTCCACGGAAACTAAAAATGGGTGACTTCTTCCTTCCTCTCTTTCCTAAAAAATGCGAGGCGTATTGCGAATCTGGCTTCCTAAAAGTCTCTCAAAAATATTTTTCCGTTTATTAATCTCCATGAAGTCGGACGAAATAATGTACAGAACTGAAATATTTTCCAGTTTTTCTACATAGAATGGAGACTCTGGAATTATTTTTGGGATGTTTCGTTATTTTATAAAAACGATATTCACAGATTGGAGAGGATCCAACGGGAAGGAAATAAGTTTGTAATAGGGAGATTTAGAAAATAAATAATGACTGAAGAACTTGAAGAACAAAGTTGGGCCTCTCTTTGTAGTAAAAGAGAAACTAACATTGGCATACGTTGATATTTTTGCACTGATCATACAAAGATTCTGCGCTGCAAGATAAGATAGTATCACCTTTTTTCCTGGGGAAAAATTACCACATTTATAAAACTTGAGCTGAAGGTGGCAAAAAGAGAATTCTATTTCCTGATTAGAGCAACAGAAAGTTTATATTGATTGTCTAAGGGTTTTCTTAGTTCCATGCTTTTAAAAATAAGGATTTTTAGCCAAATTGTACAGTTCATTTCATTTTAAAATCATAGACATATATTGAGTAAACATAATCGAATACACTATAATGTCCATTACAACCCGTGGTGTATTTGTGTCTCATGTATAATATGAAAATGTTGCGTCAATTTTTCCGTGGACTACACGTGGCAGTAAAACTAAAAAAATGTAGTACTAATGTAGATGTAGAAGAACTGTATCATCCCGTTCCATTTAAGATCCTCTGTTCTTTGTCAATTGGATATTAAGAGTTCATGCTGATTGATACATATAAATAGGCTCTTCACATACAGCATCTGCGCGACTTTGCACCTTTTGGCCTTCATTACAAAACTTGGTGTAATTGCTCTGAATCTCGTCGGTGTATGAGGTCCGTAAGGGATAAGACATCTGTTGCTCCCGCATTCTCGAGAAATAAGCGGGCGAGTGGAGACGAGACACCAACCTAACCGCTCAGTGGCTGTCCTTGGAAAAAATAACCAAGTGATTCCCTCGCAAACATGGTTAAGGGGCGAATTTCTGCTTTTTCAAGCCCGTAGTCTGCAAGTAAAAATCTTATTTTATCTAATCGGGAGACTCAAAATTTAACTCCATCATTACTAACCATAATCATTATTTCTTAATATACCGCTTATATGTATCTTTGATCAATTAATTTTTTAAAAGTGTTTCATATAAAACAAGATCGACGATTACAGTGAAAGAAATAACAATAAGAACTGATGAACACACATATGTATTACCATTCCCTAATTAGAATAATCTGATTAGCCGGGATTCAAACCAGGGTTGGAGCGTGCGCGGATAGTGTAGTGATTATCTACCTATTGTTCTTGATTTAGTGATAAGATAATGTTTTCTAAGAAAATATGCAGTGTGATAAAGAAAGGATAAGACGTATACTTTATATTAGTGTTTCTGGATTGGTGCTCCACGAATCACCTCGAATAAAAGTCAAATGCTCCGAAAAACTGTTAAAAAGTTAGAAAATTTTAGTTGAAATGATGCAATGCTTTCAACTAAATTTTCATATATCAACTATCGAAACGTCTTTTCATTATATATTATGGTTCTTAAATTGTGTTTGTGAATAATTTTGGTAGATACTACGGGTAAATAAGGCAATTTCCTTTAGTGTTTCAAGATCTCTCAAAGGTTGAGAATGTTTGCTCAGTATAATAGGTACTTTCTGCATACTGCTGAGATTAAGAATTTCGAATATTTGTTATGGAAAACTTCTCTTCAGAGAAGTCATCCTCTTATTGCGATTAAATCAAAGTATCTCTAGGAATTGAAGATACGTGTACAAGGGGTTTCTCTCTTACTTAGAATTCGGAAAAGTTTGATAAAGATCACAAATCGGTCACAGATGCGTAAGGGAACGGTCAAAGTAAATGAGATTTAATAACCTTATGATCAAAAACGAGACTATGTAAATTTCAGATAATTCTAAAAGAAATAAGCTAAAGAGTAAGTTGTCTGAAGCGACTTGCATGTTGTTCAAGGGAAGTAGTTTCATTTTTAGCGGGAAGAAATACAAGAGAGAGGGTTTGAAAATCCAGCACAAACCGTCTGAGAATTCTAGGTAAAAGACCCAATAAAAAAATCTCCATATCCCATTAAATCACGTAAGTAAACGAACATGTCATTCAATCAGTAATATGAAACTTTGTAAACAATTCCAATAATATTTATCTGTAGGTTATTTTCCCTTTACTTCTCACTCAGTGTATTTACTAAATTTCGTCAGCATCTTTCGCTCGCCCATAACGATAGCTTTGTCTCTTTCACTACTTCCTTGCCAACTCTTTGATTTGAAGTTTATTAATAAGTGTAAAGCGGTAGTTTTGGAAGCCGTAGCTTACAGCACAGTATAGAGAAAGAACGAAAGAAATGAAAGCGGTGGTTCTAATGTAAGTGGACAGACAGCACGTTTTGTTCCCTCGCGGGATTCATCTCAGGTAGTTTGGAGCGACGGTCTTCACAATGCGTAGAGTTGAGTGGTTATGGTTGTGCGTTCCGCTGCTTCTCTTTTTCCCCCGGCGGAGATGCCCGCACAGATTGTCATGTTGAGGTTCGTGCGCGATTTATACACACCGTATTTTGTGTGGAAAAGGTCTCCCGCAACGGTTTACCGCCATATATGACAAACCCGGAGATTTTTTGGCCGCCATTGTAGAGCAGACCTTTGAAACGGGTTTCTGTACGGAGGCGTCCATTATCGAGATGTGCATTAAAGATACAGTTATTTTCATACGGGAAACGGTGGCGATGTGAGATCTTCGATGCGATTGAGGACCGTTTTAATGGATGTAGGAGGATGTTAACGTACTATCTTGATTTAGTAATGCTTGGCGGTTGGAAAAGGATTACAGATCATCCTATCTTACTTCACTGAGACAGAATGATATTAATGGAAAACGACCTTGTAAAAGCTGCACAGTGACTATGAATAACACTTTTCTATCACCTATACGAATGGTGTTCCTAAACATCATTAATCCCTCAGCAGCTTTCATTTTATCACAATTATGAGCAAGACTGTAACGAAAAGAAATGAGAGAGAAATTGTCTCTCAATTCTGCAACAAAAGACAAATGAAAAATATCCAACAGTTTTATCCGCGAGGTGAGATTTGTCGCTAATCCAACTCCCTTATAATATTTTCTTTTTCAGAAATGAGAAACCATCTCCATAAAATAAATTGACAGATTTGTATCAAGAAGACGTTATTAGAGTCATAACAGAAGGAGAAGTTATAGAAGAATTTGTAAATACACAGGAAGTATACAAAAATTTATTTTTATATTAATCTAGTTAGGCAAGTATGTGATTAACACAGCGACTCTTTACACATCATACAGCAATAAACTTGAAATACATTTGTAAACTGAAATACCATAGAAAATGAATGATTTTTCATCATATTCTTCCATCAATGAGGAAATTTTCGAAGTAATTCCTTTAGAAAATTTTAAGCCGCAGTAAGTTTCGTATATAAGTAGTGATAAATTTAATTATATCAAAGGAGTACATTTAATGTGATACACGAGTTTTTAAAGAGTTTTGGTGATTACCCTAGACTCTCCGAAAAACGTTCACCAAAAATTTAGGGAAAATCTTCATAAATTAACTTCGTCTCCTTAAAAAAGAACTTCTCGACTAGGTAAAAGAGACTAGGTAAAATTATTTCACCGTATTAAATTGATTTTTATTATATTTTATCATGATAATTTCCTATACAAGCTGAAGCAGAGACTCAAAGAAGGGTTAGCTTTTGTATGAATTCGGAGGTAGGAGAGAGGAAGGTTGAATGGAGCCCTCTTTCTTTTGTATGAAATTTCCGCTGAAATAAATTGTTAATTAAATACAGTTATGCAACTCAGAAATCCTACGGAAGGCTTTCCTTCTTTTGGACAATAGACGGTCTTTTTGTTTGCTTTCCATCTCGGTAGCAACAGGAGGAAGAAAAATTGTTTAACTCAAAACGCCTCAATTTTCTGGAAAGCCTCTAAGCCTTGAAGTAAATTCTTCTGACTGGAATTTTTCAATTGGATGACTCGAGGTAAATTTTCTGCTGTAATCCTCTCATTAATTAATGCTGTAATTTGAAATGCTTTAATTTTTCAGATATTTTTCCTTCATTAAAATTTAGGATATAATGAATCACTTCAGCTTTCAATGGAGTTGATCTTAATTTTGGATATTTAACTTAAAAAATACAAACTCATGGACTTTTTGGTGGAGATATTAAAACATCAAAGGCAGATAGTTATGTAAATTGGAGGAAGCATATGAATGGAGATATTTTTTTATCTCTTGATTTTTACTAATGAAGAAGCTACTATATAATGGGATATACTATAAATAATAAACATATCAGGAAATATTTTCATTAATAATAAAACGAGAAAGACCGAAATGGTATGTTTGGAACAAAATATTTATTGAATTTTTATATACCCTGAACTTTTTCTTAAATCCAATTAATGATATTACATACTGCAGAAGTAATATTAAATGTACACACATGCATTTATACGTACACACCAATGATGTCATAAGATTAAATAATTAAAACCCAGAGGGGAATCATTGTATATAAATGCAGCTAACTTTGCGAGATTTCTGAGTATGTGACTCCCGTTTTTAAACCCCTTAATCCAGTTACTGTCCGCCTGGTGTGTCACTCCCGGTTGATTCTTTCACAGTATGACTTGTGCACTTACTCTGCGAAAGGAGACTCCCTGCTTAACAGGTTTTGTTCACCAAATGCATTACACGTATATTCCTTTTACCACAAAAAGAATTAGGGAGGTGCGAATATGGTAACGCTACCCAGTTTGAAGGACGTGTGGAAGTACTCCCGCAAGAGAATCACGTCAAACACGGTTTACGGTCTGATTTACCCAAAGGAGTAACTCAGATACTGGGAATTTGTATTTATTTTTTAATTCGCCCGATGGGAAACAAAGTCTTTGTATTTTCTGAGATTTATCTGATTAAACTTCATCGTGTACTCTCAGTGAACGATAAAATGCAGGGTACATACATAAGTAGATGAAAATTTAAAATTTAATATTTTTAGTAATATTGCAGCATGCGTATATGTATTTATTTGGAATTGTTTGAATTATGTTTTCATTTCGATTATTTATTGTCACAGATAACTGTCTTTACATTTAAAATACAATTTTTCCAATCTCCTGAATTTTGTTTCTTATGAGAAAATAAATTCTTATAATTCGATAAAAAGGTATAAAGGTATCAACCAAGAGAAGTCTTGCGCAAAATTTAGCGATGATATAAAAGCATGTTTGGAAACTAACGCAATAAAATAAATTCATTATAATTCCATTTTTATTAACTGATTCACCTCGTGAATATATTTTATGTGAAATTCAAGCCCATAGTGAATTCGAAAATATTCTAATTACGTAGTTAGTGGAATTGAAACACCAACTTAATTTTAGGAATTCTGAACTTCCCTTTTCGTAAAAGAAATCTTAATTTCCTGTTTCGCATGGTATTGTTTTCAAATTTGGATGGACGCAACTGTAATAGTTCAGACCGACAAAAACGAGCTTAGTATTCCAACAATCCCAAAATTGCGATATTTTTTTTAGTAGATATGAGTAGATTACCTTATGATGAAAATTTCCATCATCTGGATTATTTGATGATTTGAGCCTTAGTCAAGGGCGATAAAAAATATACCAACCGAATCATATCATGAAGCTGATCGCGTTGTAAAGTCATTTTCATTAATGCCTCCTTATTTTGTATCAAGTCCACTTTAATTCCTCCGATATCCTCAATACATCGATATCTCTTGCAGCAAACATCCTACAAAAGCTCTCAATGGGAGCATTCCATGTACCCAAAGTTAGGTATGGATCATGCGAAGCAATAAAATACCATTCGAAAACTTTAGATTGCAGTGAATTTCAAAGCATTGACTTCCCTTGCCCATTATCATCTGCTTAATGCCCTTTTTTATCCCGAACCTCTAAGATTTAATTCGCCATTAAATTATTTGCTGAAATACTTTTTGTTTGAATGAAAATTGAACTGTCTGACCTAAGTTCAAGTCGAAATGACTCGAATAAGTGACTACCATTCAATCCAGTTTAGCATTTCAAGTTTTTATTTGGAACATTATTGCCGGTTTGATTCTATCACGCATTACATTGCTACCAAGTTTCGGACCAGGTCATTACGCTCTTGAGATATTTGAGTGATTAACCGAGGTGGAAAAAAAAGAGAGCAAGTGTGTTTGGAGTGGAGCTACAAATAGGATATTACTGAAAGTGTTCATTATATTGTATCCAAAGAGCATCAAAATATTACTTGCCTAGTATACAGAATATTTTTTATTGCTTATTAACTTCGAACACATCTAAAGGAAAAGGAAAATACTCTTAGATAAACTTATTTCTATTTCAAGGTAAGGATCGGATACCGAATATTGAATTACGCTGCTGAAACAGCCGTATCTGATTTTCTCGTGGCCTGAACCGATTAAACTATTCAGAATTTCTTGTAAAACGTCATATTATTTATTATTATTTATTATCAAATCGCTGCAATTTGGCCATTTGGTCAGGTGGCAGCGGTGAGTATAGTATCATAGTCGGCCTTTTTCAAATTGGATGTTATTTAATTAACTTATAGTAGGTCCTTGAAGGTATTTACTCTTTACCTCTTTGTTTACCCTTTACCTTTGTTGCCTCTGTGAGAACCGTGACGTTGGTGTACCGCTTTGTTGGCTCCGACTTATTTATCCGTTAAAGGAATAATTCTGAGAATTAGCTCTGTCGGTAATAGCACCCTGCAATAGATAAGTAGACATAAGTTAGATTTCCGTCAGATTTTCAAAATTTTGTTTATCCTTTAGATAAACACCGTTTTGCTGAATCATTTGTTTTGATAAACTGTTTATAATTTTGTATTCTAAGTAAAACGGTGACGTTGAAGATACTTCGCGAAAGAGAAAAAGATTACTTCAATCTTTGTTGGAAAATCCACTCATAACATTACAAACAAGTAGGCTGCCTGAACTTGAATCCTACTCACAAATCACTCCGTGCTGTTTTATCCTATGCTTTGTGAGCATTTCAAGGTTATTTCCAGCCTGGAGCAAATTTCACCAAAGGATAACACACATTTCCAGTGCACGTGTCTTAAACGGCTTCAAGACCTTTTCGCATGAATGCCCAGCTGTTATGCACAAAGGCAACGTTACTACTACGCCAAATATTTCTTAATCTATTCCACAGTTTTCTCTCAAGCATCAAAGCGGAGGAGATTGCGCGAAGAATAGCCGAGACTAACTCTCATGATTTCGGAACCAAGAGCACAAGATATGTCCGTTGCTAAGGATAAAATTAATAGAGGCGGTGTAAGAAGAATTCAAAAGACACTAAACGACATGAGTGATGAACTGAGTAACGAGAAAGATTCTCATAGTTTAGAGGAGACTGTTTTGTACATACAAATAAAATAAATTCCGTGGCACCAGTAATATGAAAATGATAACAATTTATTTCTTAATCACACGGTAAGACTAATACATGGATGAAAGCAGCTGTGCCATCAGCCAGTAGACTATTATAAGGCCCCAAATCGGTTCTACCCATCATCATCTATCAAAATCAATGTAGAGGAATGATGCTTACAAACTAAGCCACAATGCAATGACTAAAAATATTCCACGTGAGCACCGCTCGATGACCTTAGGAGCTTTTATATTATAGCCATGTAGAAGACTGAGACAAAAATAAGTAAAGCCACATTTTCCCAACCGGTGCCAAAATACTCGTACAAATGAAAGATTCCTTTCGTCAAGTTACGACATAAAAATGTAGTTCTCAAGCATAAATTCAATAGCAAGCAGTCCACAAAGTTTATTCTTAATATCTAGTAGTCCTTCAAGAGTTTCCGGATAGTTAAGTGCGTAACATGTTTGAATTATAAAAACCGGTCCCGGGCTCGATTCCAGTTGGAGGTTAACGTGCGAAATCACCTCAGCAATCGAAGCACTTTTATAAATTACTATTGATAATCCTCGTTTGATACGGATAACATGGTCTTGAAATTCTACTGATTTTAATACCACGCTGGGAAAACGATATATAATTAAAATATGTACTACCAGATTCATGTGATTTAGTCAAGAAAATATAATTTATTCAGAAAACAGCGTTATCTAAATATCTTTAGGGGAAGGGAAATTTCTTGTCATAGATCAACCACCTTCTTGAATGGCTCGAAATTGACATCCTCTTAATCAAGGCCTTCAGAAAAATTGTATAATGATTTTCGGTTGAATTTTTCTTTCATATATCGCAAGTTAATCGTTTCTCCGAGGATAAAATTTGAAATTGGTAGCCTTTTGTAAGAGATCTCAACTCTAGAGGAAGTTTCAAATAACTGCTAATTTTCATTTAAATTTCAAGAGAATTTAATAAACCTTTCCTGCACGACGTAATTATTTCAAAAATTGTTTCCTCATAACATTTCTCTTCAAATACTCTCCAATTCCCCGGCCGGAAGAACGGACGCAGTCGACAAGAATGTTAAGGTACCTCTAAAACACGTTTACGCTTGAACAAGCAAATCTGTCGCCGTTACAGAAGCTTACATTCAAAGTTAAATGTATAAATAAAATACGTTGTTACTTCAGATCGGTTGGTTGCCGTGGGAGGCGGAGAATTAGTGAAAGTGGATGGCTTTGAAAGTGAAAGGAGGGAGTGTAGGGCTTCGTGGAACGGAGGTAGTGACATTGGGTGAATTATCACGTCTAAATGACGGAATAGAATGCTTTTAATGAAAAAGGGATTGGGTGGCGGAGAAGATGGAGGTGAAGGAAAATGGAGGATTAAGAGAGGGAAGGACACCACGTGATATATAATGATTCATAGCATTGGGAGGGGAAAAGATGCTTGAATCAGAAAGGTTAGTGTCTCAAGGAAATGGGACTGTTGAATGTGAAATGGAGCGAAAGGAATGGAACGAATGACAAATAGTTTGACAAGTGCTGCAAAGAGGAATGAGGAAATGGGAGAATTAATCACGATTTAGATGCTAGCTATTAGATAAGAACTCGGCGATGACAACAACGGCTCTTTAATAATCACAGTCTTCCTAGATTCTATTTTAATAGACTTTTTGCGTAAATGTTCCGGACAAAAACAAATATTTATCCTCAGATTATTCGTTAATTTAAAGGAATAAGTGGATGGATTTCGTAACCATTTGTCTACTGGTTCGGCTTTTGCATTTGGGTGCTGGTCATTTTATCGATTATTATGGATTTACTAGCAGAATAGCACTGGTAGATGTATCCGTTGGATTCATAATTCATTAATATAAGTCTCCTAATCGCCATGTGGGCAACGCGTTCCGGGTTCGATTCCCTACGTAGGTTCGCGCGCGACTTCACAGGTCACAGGTGTCGAAACAACCAGGAGGCTGGCTGATGACTTCAAAATCGGGCAATGAAATCTTCAGTTTCTTATATAACTAAAGGTATTAAGTAATTTCATTTATTTACCGCAAAATCTACTTCGTAAATCAACTCTAGGCTGTAGTTCCCAAACTATTTAATGTCCTATTGTTTCCTCATCAAACCCAAATCTCTCCATTATATAAAATAGTATTTCTTAAACTTATCCTCATTTACATTGAAAAAACAATTATTTTAGAGTAAAAACCAAAGGCAACCTACCTCACTTCTAATCTTGCCTAGCAAGTCTTTCTAGTGCTATTGTTCGCTGATGGTTTAGTTTCAAAATGGTCTGAATTCCGAGAGGACAGCGTAATATGGAAATGAAGAAGGGACGAAATGGTGAAATGTAGGCGTAGAGAAATGGAGGCAAAGGAATTGGCAAAGGCTATGGAAAGGGGTGACGTTTCAAGTAAAGGACAAGAAGGATTGACAAAGGGAAGTGGAGGAGCAAATGGGAACGGTTAATGCGAGTGTGTACTAGAGAAGATGGGATGGCTGATACCAATGTGTGCGTGTATTTGGAGTCTCTCTCGAGGAAGGAAGCAGCCAATGTGAAGCAAGAGATGGCGCTTTAATCCCACTCCTTTCCAGTTTCAGTCGAGAAAGATTAGGGAAGTGAAGGGGTTAGCAAGAGATACGATGAGATTCTTGGAATCGAGTCGCCAATCGAAAAAACGTACCGCTCCGAAAGAGTTTTTAATGGAATAGTATCCTCTCGCTTTTGCTGCTATGCAATTATATATTCCTCGGAATTATCGCTCTCACTTAAAGAAATTGGCAATGAATTACGTATTAATAATCTGGATATAGCATCATAAGCAGTAAAAAAGGTACACAAAAAAGTGTGCTCTACATGTATAAACAGTAGTAGTAATACTCTAAATGTATTACAATAATGGAGTAATGTTAAATCAAAGAGAGAGAGAGAGAGGTAAAAAACAGAGAGATAAAAAACGAAAAAATGAAAATAAAAACGAATAAATAAAATAAAAAAAGAAAAAAATATTTGCCGAAAACTAGCGATATGATTAATACAAAACATTAAAAGAATTAATGGGAAAAAATAAAAGATAATATTTAAATTTTTGATATTTTACATTCGCTTGATCGACTCGATTGATTCGTAGCAATACTCTCTTAAATTGTATGGTATCTTGACAAAAAGTCTTTTACTAATATAAGCACAAGCATATTTATTTGCCAAGTCTGGTAGATCAATCGATCTATCAGTGGCTTTTCAATCAGTAATCGATAGCGATTAAATTTCGAGTTATTTACTTGAAATGACAGGAAGACAAGGTGAATGTTTTAGAACTGAATCGTCGATCAAGAATCGGAACTTATTACAATGAAATTTATGCCAGTCACTTGTCTAATCGCAAAGCTTAGATAGGTACTTTGCTTATATAATGGGGTGGTAAATGATAAATACTACCAGGGTCTTGATAAGATATCTTATACAGAATTATGTCTTTGAATAAGAGTTGAATCAAACAAAACTGATGCAACTTCAAAAACCTACGTAGAAGATGATCGTTTGCTTAAAATAAAATCTTAGTAAACATCGATAAATCTCATCACAACACCTTCAATATCCTAAAAACAATTTGCATCCATTGGTTCTTTTACAACCCTGGTCAAGGTATTATTGGTGGAAGCCAACATATTTCATCCAGTATGAGCCAGAAATAAACGGATTAATTTGATTATTATCGTAATTGCTGTTATTAGTCTGTACATTTTAAAATGTGAAGTTGATATGGCAGCTACGTTTGTAAATGGCAAACGTCTTCATTTAAAATTTCACTTAATTCTCCGCGTACGTTATACCTATGGTAAAAAGACATATTTTAATAAAATATGTCTTTAAATATTCTAAAACTTCTTGGGAGGTGATTTGAATGACCTAATATGCGATATAGTGTTTCCTGCTGTAGGGTCACGGAGTTTTTGTATCCCAACGTCTAGGAGACTCCTTGACATAACAACGACAGATAGTTAATAGTTAAATTTGGGTTTCTACCTCCGAGTAGCATTACGCACATGGATAATATAGCGAATTAGTTGGTGTTTTCGTACACACGTTACTTGGCGAATCGCAAAGTATTAACGTAAATTTAATTCATTTGGTGCTCCGCCTTTTTAAGGTAGAGAAAAATACCCTAATATGTTCGATAGTCAACTCAAAATAGGCAATTTTCACGCGCTTAGTGATAAATGAATTTGGAATGGCAATCGAATCGCCCTCATGCAAGGATAGGTCTTGATTCGTCAGAAGGAGAAGAAGGGAATGAGTAAGAGGAAGAGAGGTTTTTAAGAGGCGAAGGAGGATAAAGGGGTTGAAAGAGCGATGGGGGAGGTATTTTTGAGTGGAATGCTTTTGCCGTGAGGAAGGGTGAAGTCGCACATGCATGTCTGCAGTTTGGAGGGCGTCTGGGTGCCAACCCACGCCTTTTTACCACACTTCTTCGCCCTCCCCCCATTGCTAATGGACTCGCCCACCTCCGCAGCATTCCCTCATCAAACGGACGGATTCTTGTAAGTCTTCCCCGCGTGGACGAAAGGCGCCTTGTCGCAATTTGTGAACTCCGGAGGGAGCCAATTTGGTAGAAAGTGAGCGTTTCTTTCCTTGTGGTTTGCTTGGGTGGACGAGGAAGTAGCTTATGTTGGATTCGGGGTTGCTCTCCGACGTACGATTTCATTCCGTCCAGTTAAAAGAGTACGACATTTTTCCTGTACTTGACCACTTGCGGGACTTCCCTTAACGAGTGGCATTATGCAGATGAAGCCTGGGGTTTCGGATACGGGTGTTTCCTAAGAGGATGAGGAAGTCTTTGGAAAAGATTCATGTACACACGTATTGGCTGATGAATGAATTGAAATCTAGTGCCGTGTTTTTTACACTCTTTTAAACCATCGAAGGAAGTAGTCTAGCTCACACTAAAGTAGCAAAAGTGCTTGTTTATTGGTTAGACCATGTCTTAGACAGAATAAGGAAGCCTATATCTACTATTAAAATTAAAATTAAAGTTGTGTTTTTCGCATTTTTATGGAATCGGGCATCCGATTTCCATATTTCTCAAATTCCGCGAACCTTTTTTTATATCGTCCTGGGGCATAATGTAGGGTATATATTATTCACTCAACAATTACGGATTCTAATTAACAAAGTTTTATGTTTTCATAAAATAAAAAAAATAAATTAACATTAACATTGGACCTTCATCACAAGGGAAGAATTCTATGAAATAAATCTCAGTTCATCATGACTGTAGTTTTCGGCTCGAAATTTATAAAATAAATAGAACATATTAGTTCAAGAAGCAAGCGATGAATTTATAAAAGATAGCTTTATTTTGTATTCTATCGAATGCATGTTACTTTGTTTAGTGATGCATTCAGTATACTTTCAATGCTTGATTGACTCTATGTAACAGGTCTATTCTTGCTCTATTTTGAATTTTTCATCCGAATACACATTACTTGGAAGCTTTGTCGGGTTTTCCTTATTCATTACTGATTTTAGCTACAATTTTATACGATGTGTTTAGGATAAAATTAACTACATGATTTTAGCTCGTAAAGTTGCACGGTAGATCTTGTAAAATATTTCTGTTGTTGTATAGGCTTTCACGATTACCATCCACGGGAAAGCGTATTCCTCGTAGTTCATCATCACTTCTGAGAATCTACTATTCCTTTTTTTCTTCGTTTCATTTTCACCATTTTCTTGACAATACAGAATGACATTTCTATTTATCTTCCTTATCGTATTAATATTTTTTGAGGTTATTTTTTGGGATTCTGTCGAAGATTTAATGTTCTTAAATCTATTCATTTTATTTGTACCGCGTCATTCCATGTCACAATGATGGATTTCTGTTCTGACATCCTTTCGTTATAATTTTTTTGGAGCTTTATGAATGTTTATGTACCAAATCTTTATTGGGTAAATTCTGGCATAAAAACATGTTTCGAAACTTCATCTGGGTATTGGATTCCATTAAATATTGTAATGTTTTTATTATATATCTCCATATAACTAGAATTTATTTCCTTTTGTGGTTTATTTAAATTGATAGTGGGTCATACAGAGGGTGGTTTCCCTTTTGATGACGTAGTGAAACTAAGAGTTTAGTAATGAAGGATAAGGAAATTATAGCCGCGGCATGAAAATCCAAACAAGGCCTGTGTTCAAGTCCTACTCATGTCGGTATTTTCACTTCTAATTTACCTTTGGGCGAATAATTTACATAACATATAACGAAGAGCTCTATCTTAATGCTAACAGCAAAGTTTTTCTATTACAATTTTAACTTTTCCATCAAGATAATATGGTATTTTCACAGTAAATTTGTGAGAAATAATGCTCTGATATTATTGTTAATTTATGAAAGGTATATATAACTCATCATAAAATGCCACCCACTGAGTTTTTAGATCTTCCCTTGCAATGTGTTGGATGGATGAGAAGACTTCTTATTCTATATCATGCCCGAATAGCTTCGTAGTTAATTCTTTCGGAATAACTTTTTTGCATGATACATTACTATGTTGATTGTTGCCACCGACTTTTCATTGCTGAATTTAAGCTTATAGGCAGACGTGTATATATATGCGGAGAGGCTATATATGGTTTAGGAGGGATAGCAATGCTTGGAATCAAGAAACACGATTGTAGATGCCTATCAAACGCGGTGTAACATTTCCCAATAACGTGTTCTTTGGCATCAGGGAAACAATGAATTCTCGGAACGACCTGCGGCGTGATTAGCTACATTCCTCATTACTCTATTCTACGGAACATTTAGCCAATGAAATTTATAGGTGGAAATCTAACCTCGGGCATAACAAGTCGATATTTTCGCTCTAAAATAGGACGTGATTTACGACGGATTACTCCATTTCACTCCTAATCAACTCGCGCTCACTCGTCATCCGGATATGAAAACTTTACAAAGGCCACACGGTCGATAATTGTTGTTGTGTGACTCCGAATAAAATTTCCTTTGGCTTTGATGCATTAGGTCGGAGGGAAGATAATCACCACTATCGCTAACACGCTCGGAATTAGTCGCCCGCTAATCAAATCCATTATTCATTTGCAAATTACCTATCTGCGTTGGCTTCTTTAGCTGATCCGGTTCGGGTTATTGTTCGCCTGTTTATTTCCGAATTGCTTCTTTGCTGTCTTTCATTAATCATGGAGTGAAAATTTTTGTGCGATAATGTACGAGAAGAATGATTTTTAATTCTCTAGCATTCGAAAGATAACTGGGGTACTTTTGATGATGAACTATTCCTAAGTGATTCTCAAGCTGTAATTGACGTGTACTTAACTTCCACTTAACGTGCAAGTACTTAACAGTAAACTTATATTTAATCTAAAATTAAGAGCTCCGTGTAAGAGAGATTCACAAAGGCACACATGTAATTCTGATTAACGGGATCCTGAGACAATATGGCTATCTAAATATCCTACTCATCTTGACATTCTTCAATTATTTTTATTTTTGGGAATATGTTTGGAAAGATAAAATAAAAATATCTTTTATTGAAGATTTATTTTACTGAATTTTTACTCATGGAACAAAATGAAGTAAAAAAATCACCTACACCATTTATGATGTCGGTGATTCAAAGTCAGCGATATCGCATTGCTTTTTACCTGCTTCTCCTAGCTCGTATAAGACGTATTATGCCTATCCTCTTTTTCGTGTACACGATGTATATTAATCATGAAGCAACGTTGTCTCGACTGAAATCTCGTTTGCATTTGTGATTAAGCATCGTCATAACGCTACGTATTTAAGGTCACTAAGCAGTTTTTCTCCAAATGTCACGGGCGCCCGTAATTGATGGATCAAATTGGAATCTGTGTTATTAATCGAGAAGAATCTGTCGATAGAACTGGAATTGAGTTTTGCCTCCTTGCTTCCCCAAGTATGAAGAGGTGAATTTTTAATTTGGCAGATCACCAGGTATTACGTTTACACTGATAGATACTTGGCTTTGAACACACTATTCAGCTTTGTGTCATGGAAATTATTTTTGCTGGAGAAACTGACACGTAAAACGTGTTTGAAAAAGTATACACCCTGTTAAATATAGGTATTTAGGCATAACTGTAATAATTGTTTCAGATAAGGTGGGTCATTCGTTCATACTTTGTTTTTCATCTCAAAGGATCATTACAATAATATTTCATTCGTACGGAGGCTACTGAAATTAGAAAACAGCTGCTCAAAAAGCGAAGTGAATTATGCACCTTCACTTTATGAAGTTCAGTTCATGAAGTTAAAAGCTTTACTCATTGTTTAAATAATTAGTTTATCTACTGATTCAACGAACTATATTCTATCCTTTGAGATATGAAATACCTTTAATACAAGATACTGGTAATATTTTTCAAAATAATTTGAAATTCTATCGGAATCGCATTGTGTTTAGATACTGAATTTCGAAAATTATTCTTTTACTTGGTATACTTGATCAGTATAAATAATTTAGTGATATATTGGTATACTAAATTTAGTAATTCCGTTTAGAGGATAAGAATCGCTACTATGCAAAGAGCATTATTTTTTTAAGATAGGTGTGTAACATCGTAATCCAAGCGCTCGTTCACATTACCTCCACTGTAAAAAAAAGAAATTAAATGAAACTGTGACCTTGATGTTTCGGTACTTTATTTGGAGAAGGATATAACACGCTGTAATTTTATTTTCTAGACCTCGAAGTTTCCAAACTTTGGTAGCATTGCCACCGTTGTGTTTTGGATAGCGCATTCAAAAGTTTATCCTTACGTCGGAGTAAAAGGAGACAAATCTTCAAGGCTAAAGTAGTTCTTCGCGGTTTCCAGATGTCAAAAATATAATTGTTCAAGACTAATCGTTTTATCGCAAATGGAGGGACAGGAGAAACTTTAGAACCGGTGGGAATTGGGGGCCTTTGAGGGTATACGCTCAGTGATCATGACTGAAGTCGGGTCGAAATTCCAAGAGTTTGTCCTCATTCTGTTGCACTTTACTCGATCGAATTAGGCCGAAACTGGCCGTCTTCGGATCCCGTGGAGATTCATTCTCCATTGCCTTCACAGGTCACGCCGTTCCGCCACAAAGTTAACTATTCCCAAGATTTTTTTCCCTATCGCTCTCTCTTCTGCCATTCCCTTCTCTTTTACCCTTTTCCGTAGCCTCTCAATCTCTATCTATAGTAACTCAAGAAAGAATATCCCTTTCCTTGAGAATTGATCAAGTATTCCTCCTTGCTTAGATATAATTTTAGATCAGCAATACATTGTGTCACAGCATCTTAGTATCAAATCTTCAATTTGAAAAGGAAATTTTCAATTTCACCTAACTGCTCTCAAATTTCAACGTATGTGATTGGTAACTATATTTGTTATTTTCCCATAAAAATCAAAATTTGTTTATTTTATGAAATAATATTACAATCTTTCCTTTAGAGGAGATTTGTCGTTGTATGTAAAAGTAGGAGCCAGTAATAAGTTCGCCGATATATATCTAACACATGTTTTGTTTATAGTATTCCGAATGGCGATTTAAGTTTCCATGCTGTAGAGCTTTTATTTGAGTTATATTCCATGAGAATATTAAAATTTACCTATGAGATTAGTAAGCACTTATAATTATCCAAGTGGACCAGTTCACGCTATGAATTCTACTATTCTCATTATTAACATTCTTTCTTTATTCTTTGATTTTACCTTCATATATCAAATTTAACTGTGATATTTTAAGGGTACGCAAAATTTTCAACTAAAAATTCGAGAATGAGAATTACTTTAATATCCTTATAAATTTAGATAGAAGTCAAAATTTAATTTTAACAATGGCTTTCATTTTAATAGTGTCTTATTTCTACCAATTATTGGTTGGTTTATTTTACTTCAGCGAATATTCTCCAGATTATAAAATCAGCAGCTCCTAGAATGCCAGCCAAACTGATTTAACCTTATATTTTTTAACTAAGATTATTCTTAAGTTAAGTTTATGTTAAGCATAATCAATTTTTATTAATCTAATTTTAATTTAAAAATTTCATCCTTTTTACAGACGCAGATTCATCGAAGCCTGTGATGTCGGATATCCATTTAGAGTAAGTTTAAAGTTCTTTTGTTCCATGTTGTGTATGAATGATTACTATGTGACCTCTTACTCGAGTGATTGGACTATGAGCATGAAAGAGGCAATTCGTATTAACTGAATCTTATTTCTAAATATATTTTAAGATCATTTGATTGCATCAGGAAACTCTTCTGTAGTGTTGGAAGTAGTATAATCCTCTACAACACTCCGAAAAGCGGCTTTCCGGGTGCATATTTATTTATTCATCTGGACATGTCCATTGTGTTACAAAATAAACAGATCATAGGAGATCAAATAACATCAAATTTCACAATTATGAAGACTAAAAAGGTATTAGATATCACAAAAATAGTATGTAAACAAATAAAATACATAATGATAGAACAATTAACGAAATGAATAATAATTATTAAATGGGATGCTGAATCCCTGTATTGTAACGTATGTGGGTATCTTAGCAAGCTTCTATTGCTTTTATTTTTCTCTTGATGATTTACGTCATACATGACAATTCATAAATATATGTTAAAATTAAATACTTCTCAAAGAATATCAATGTTAGTAGATGAAATAAGTTACACTCTCGCCTTAGCATTGACCTTCAGAACCTTTTATGACAAATACGTACCGGTTAGGGGGGATTATCGAAAAATATTTTTTAAATATCTATTGATAATCTGCTGGAGATTTTTACTCAGCAGATTTACAGACTGATTTCAGTAAATTGTGCATTATGCGGCGAAATTGGATACGCTAGGCCTGTCTAATTACTACTAGGAACACCGACCTTACCTTCAACGTTTCTGTGTCACCGTGGACGCCATCTAACGGCGGTCGTGCAAGTTTCCGCTCTCCAAGCCGCACTGTAAGTGGCATTCAAACCGATCCCCCGCGGGAGTAAGTTTTCCAAACCCTCTTCTTCCCTTGTTCATCTACTTTCGGGAGTGCTTGTTCCTAGCTCTACTCCGCCACAGACTGTTCCTCAGATCCTCAGGGATCCGAACGTCTATCCATCCTTGCTCTTCGGGAATTTCGTCAGGCGAAGTAAGCAAATTCCGTTCTATTTGCATACATTTTCGCCTATAAGTTCCTCTTTTCCCACGGCTCGGTCAGAAATTGACGCAAGTGACAAGTTGTATGTCTGGGAGAAGTCCTCCGTCGCGGGAAGTTGTCGGAATAAATTTGTTTAGGGCTGTCGCGACGGTCCAACTCCCCTAGTTTCTCCTTTCTACCCGGATGTAATTGGGAGTGACTAGTAATTAATTGAGTGGGGCAAACATAGAAGTGGCTGCCGAGAGGAATGCAAGTTTCGATGTAATGGACTCGTTCCCTCGTTATTATGCGCGTTGTTATGGAAAATAATCTGTTTACTGAACACGACCTGCGAATTTACTAGTTTGATAAGTAATGATGTGTGAGGGGGGAAATTATATCGTATATAATTGTGTTCATATCAATTTAATATCAACTGTAGTTGAAAGGTAAAGTGTAACTTGATTTATTGAACTTCAGTCACCGTAATAAATAGTGTAATTGAATTATAGCTTTCACAAACTTTCCACAAGTAATCCACGTTAAAAATCTTGTTTTGGTTCTTAATGAAGCCATAGAAATAGTTTTATTACCTTATTTATAGGATATTAAGTAATACGTATATATAAAGTACACAATTCTGTAAGTATTTCTGTTTATCTTAGCTAAGAATTCTGTTAAACTCCATTAATTTCAATAAGAAATTGTTTATTTCCCGCGAAAAAATAAAATTATCCTATACGAAAGGGACCCAGTGTGCACATACTTATCACATTTATAAGAATATTATTTAGTTGCAAATGATATACTTTATAGTAAAGATTAAATATTTAAATTAAAATATTGATAAATATGCTTTTAGAATCAGAATCGCATTATCTGACAATACAAAAACATTAATCTTGAAATATCTCCTGTTGAGTTTGAACAGTGGTGAACAGATACATCATTTCGGTATAGTCATAATGTGTTATAGAATTTTAAGTTTAGCCAGAAATATTATGCTGTAAATATAGCTCAGATTCTATATTCCAGCTCAAAGTAGAGTGAAAGTAGAGACTTCAAGGTCTCAATTCCATACAAAATAAGTGCATAATTTATTTATTTCGGGTATAAAATTTATAAAATACACCACACTTAAAATTTTCATGTAGATCGAAAAGTAAACTTTTTGCGGATTTTGACCCAAAATTTTTTTGAATAAATGAACAAAATGAAAATTTTGATTTTATGAACATTTTCTGATATCGATAGTATTGAAGGAAAATTAGCCCTATGTAAAAATTTTGTTGTTATGCACTCTTAATGGCTGGAAAAAATTGTGTCCTTCTTATATATTGATATTTGTTGAATAATAATATACTGAATATAATTTAAAGTATCAGCTAGCAATAAATATCTCAAAATTCTGTAATGATAAATAATAAATATAAAACTATTTTCATCGTTAGGTTTAATAATTATAAAGCTTAATTTTGAATTTCCTCAGTATGTATAAAATTACTGTTGAAAACTCGTAGAATTTTGTCTAATCTCATTGACTAAATACTTCTGATTTTTACACCGTAGCTATTTTATAGATGAAATGTGGTAATTTGATTGCTCTCACTCATCGAAAATGTATTGTCTGAACTTAATTGGCTTTTTACTTTGTGGATTTTACTATTTTCAGCACTCATATCCTATAACATTCGAACAACTCGAAATTTGAATTTAGGAAAAAAATGCTATTTTGTTGCTTTTGTTTGTTTTTATAATTTTTTGAATACCTAATAGTGAATGCTCATAAGTAGTATTAATTTTCATCCATATGTCAACTGGTTAGAAACAGTAATTTGAATTCATTATTATTTAATTATTTCAAATGATTTATCATTATTCGGACATGCTGTATTTGAAGCATTTTAATATATTAGTCTTGACAGAGCGAAGTAATGACTTTACTTAGTCCATGAGAGTACTTGCTGAGGTACTATAAAAACAGATATTTAACTTTCTCACGTGATCTAATCTGCATAAACAGGAATCTCAATACTCTTTATTTAAACTCATCAGTCTCCGTTGTACTATGCTGAGGGATGAATACATATAATATGATTAGGTGCAGGTGTTTTACAAATTAAAAGATATCTCAGTCTTTGAAGTTAATGTTATAAGTTGAGTATCATGGCTTGTTAAGCATCAAAAATGTTGTCAAAGAATGAGGCATGGATCCATCAGCTTTAGAATAAGCCATGGAAAAGTTATTTCGCAAATTCGATACGACGGAGGCAAAGGCTACAGAAACATCTCTGCTCCACAAGGAGGCAAGTAATGCTTCCTTGTTACGACATTCGATACCCTACCTTTTTTTCACTAAAAGTCGCGAATCCATTTATCGGCTAAAGAGCGTTTTCACTCACGGCGGGGAAGTCATAGACCCTGGGGTCTAAGTGGAATCTCGCGTTACCCGTGACCTTTGACCTAAAACACCTCCGTTGTGAAACTATTACACCGAGGTGGAAATAGTCGCCAGCGGTGGGAGACGAGTTCTCGTTCTAACAATGACAGCTGCATTAACGGACAGAGCTGCGTCGCGTAATCCGCTTTCCTGAAACCCACAGCTGAAGGTCGAACACTTGAGTGCGCATGGCGTGAGTGATCCTACGAGTAGGAAGAAAGACTTCCCATGGGAAAGAAACGTTTAATAGTTTTATATAAAGTAGCTTGGAACGTTTTAAATGGGCAATAAAGTGCTCTGATTCAATGATTTAAGTTAACCAGAACAATACAGACCTCTTATAACTCAAGGTCCGCTATGTCAGAGAATCTCTCGCTGAGTCAACCTAGGCACGTCGTTCTAGAAATCGCTTCTTTTTAAGGATATCAGCACTTATTTCATATTTTTCTAAGACCATAATAAAATTAAGATTGATTCGAAGTATAAAGAAACGAGATAATATAAAATCATCATCATAATTCCAACTAAGATAAGTATCCTTAGACTCGTTGATACCCAGCGTGTTACCCGCGCGTGTTATGTTTCTATTCCATATTTGATATATCATAGACTTTATTTACCATGTAATTTCCTTTCTTTTAGATCCATTAACTTCCTCCGTTTCTCCTCATAGACCAATTTCATGGAAAAGCCGATAATCAGCCAGGGTTGAAGCTATTCTCTCTTAATACTAACAATAATTGAAAATTATTTCATTATTACGGATATGTTATGAGCAAATTTATTCAAAACATCGTCTGCTGCTATCGATAAACAATAATATTGGCCATAGCAAATAAGTCTCGTTAATCTCATAAAATCTTTCTAAAAACTGTCGAAGTCGAACTGTCGATAATGATTTCGAAGTTCAACACAAACTGCATTGAAGGAACAACGAATGTGAGAACTTTTATTATTCACAAAATTTATCTCATAAGCCCAATATTGGGGCTCATAGATCAATAGATGATTATCCTCAGGTAATGATGACTCTATGAGTCGAAACTATGCCTTTTTGAAATCAATATTGCGGCTAGTAAAAATGCGCCTTTTCCTATCTTCTTCATGTAGTTCTACCGCGGAGCCACGATCCAACCAGTAAATTATAACAAAATCAATTAATTTTAGCTTTTATTTCTCTATAAAAAGAGCTTCAGACGAGAAAATATTTTAAATTCAGAGAAGATAATTTCCTCTACTTGTTTACGAATGTGTTCGTTGAAAGAAAACTGACAAAATGATGAAAAGACAAAAGAGAAATGATAGGTTTACATGAGAAGTAAAGGTATCGTTATCATATAATTTTTAAAAAATACCAGCATTGGAAAATGCGTTATTTTATCTAGGGGGAGTGTATGTAGATATTTTCGTTTTAAAGGAAGCGACGGAATTCTCAACAGGACAGACATCGTGAGGCAAGCGATGCAGTAAATCCAAGATGTGGGGAGGGGAAAATGTATTCCGGTCAAAGAATGGCTGGAGGAGGGAAAGGATGATGAGTGGATGAGAAAATATGAGGAGACAAGATGTTAATGCAGGAAAATGGAGATCTTGGGGATGGAGAGAAAGGGAATCTGTTGTTCTAGAGCCATTAGATGAATATGCGGATACTGAAGCGGATTAGGTTAAGAAAATCTAAGGAGAAGAAGAGGGTGAAATGTTGTAGGGTTTCTATAAGGAATCAATTTAATCGCGTGCGGACTTTCGGCAATGATGGATCACTTTTGGGTTAGTTATAACAATTTATTTCCTCGTTATACTCCTGTGCGATGAAAGCTGTGTATAGTTCATCCCAAGTCGGCAAAGAGATCTTATGGTACTTTATCTTTAAGGAAGTTGGTAAACATCGTTCGGAGACTCTGGTGGAAAATCCTGCAATAGGCATCTGTTAAATTAGAGTATCTAATGTCCTGACATTTTATCTATCTATTATAATCGAAACAAAACTAAAAATAACCATCTAGTAACATTCTATCTGATGTATGTTTGAAGAATTTGGATTATTATTATCAAGCGTTACATTTTGATTACGAAAAGTTCTACGTAAATGGATATATTTATTTAGTTATTGTTACGAGCAATGAAGAAGCGTATTCAAGATTCTGCTTATTATATGTAAATTATTACTTTGAATTTTTGCTTAAACTTATGTTGAACAATAAATTTAGCAACAAATTACGTATAAAATGGGATATCAAACGATGTGGTAGAAAATATGCAGCCATCTTATTTCATAAATTGGTTATATATTGCATGAAAAATGCAATGTACAACCAAAAATGCATGCAGCTTATACTTAATGTCGCTAAAATAAACTAACCTGTGCACAGCCAAAAGTGGAGAGAGTCGGAACTGACGTTGCCATTCAAGCTCATTGCCAGTTCTCTCTTACGAATCCAAATATGCTTTTGTATAAAATTTAATATTTCTATGGTAAATATTTTATTTCTTGTCATTGAAACATAAATTCACCTATTCGTGGCGAAGTTCATTTGATACTTTGGAGGCTTCTTTTCCATTTGAGTTAAAAATCCACATCTTGAAATTCATAATTATTTTGAATTCAGCATATTATTGGCTTGAGTATTTATGAGAGTTCATTATCATGTCTTTTAAGCGTAATTTCCTATAAATTAGCACATTCTTTTATGGATGAATCAAAAAGAAATTTTAATTAAGCAACATATCAAATATTAGTCTCATTTTACAAAGCTTATTTCACTGCTAATTAAAGTTAACAAAGATGCTGTAAAAATCTTTAGGATAACTTTACTAAGTTTGTTTCTAATTTAATTTAATAATGACGGAAAAACAAAGCAATTAAAAAATAGAAATAGAAGAAATACCGGCAACAAAATGCGGAAAATTATCTGGTGTAAATCGTGTACGCGCAGCGAGAATTGTATTTCTGCAATAAATATCACTCGAAAAATTATACTGTCAGATTACGTAAATGCTACGCCATTTACATATAACAATGTTTAAATACTCTTGTAGTATAGTTAATTGTAACAACCATTCTTCTCACTTCATTTTAAGAGAAACTATTCACTTTAAAATTGACTTCTAGTTCTTAAAATTCCTTAGGTGGCGGCGAAGTGCCCGTAGGTGTAACACTCTCACAGTAGTATAAATCACGCATCTCACTGGCAGAAGCTGCAGAAAACTTTGCTGCGTAAGTGGCGGTGAAAGCAACCAATCTTTGAACGATGTAACAAAAGCTTTTTCTTGGGGAGCTTATTGGGAGGTGCGAATGATGGATGATTCAGCGAGAATATCTGAGAGAGGGTCGGGAAATTTTTCAATGGGCGCAAGATGGACTAGATTCGAATTTTAAATAAAGAGGCGTTGATATGCTAAGATTAGAAAAGAGGAGGGGTAGGAGACCAATAAGACGGGGAGGTGACGGAGAAATGGGCTTGATAGATGGGGAGGCATAAGGATTGATAGCCTGAGATTAGACGAGGGCTAACGATAGAGGCCGTTGGAGGGCACGACTGATTCGGAGGTTGATAAAAGGGACAATTGATAGAGGGAACAGTATTAAGATCCCGGGACGCCGAGGTCATTGGTCCAATCTGGGTGATTCGAATGGAAAAAATGGGACCTTTTTTAATTTAAGGGTTTCGGGTTGTTATTTGCAACGTCATCAATTCAAGACCCGACTTATTTTCCGAAGATGAAAGAGATTAGACAGGTATGAATGGCATAGCATTCTACCATTCTCTCGTGGTTTGATACACTAACTTCTTTTTGCCAACTGTGCATGGTTAAATCTTAATCATTAATTTAAAGTAGAAACTATTTTGTGAGAAATGAAAGTGAACGTGCTTTTGCAACTTGGGTTCCGAAGTGAATGAGGTTGTTCCGAGTTTTGATAGCGTCATCTGATAAACTTTTCTATACACATGGGATTCAATTTTCCTTTCGGGGTAAACGCAATTTCGGCCGTTCATTCCCAATAATACGCCTTAATTATCTTTCTTAGCATACACGTTTCGCTGTAGACAGTTCCGCGAATCTTCAAATGAATTCCTCTGTATCCACTAGACTTTTTATTCCTTTTTTTCTTTGGAATATCACATCATATTTGCTTGTACTCAGTCTTCCTCTCAATTTTTTACCATTCTTTTTTTCATAATTCATCAAATCTGTCATTCTTTTCCGTCCATCTTTTTCGACATTCAAGCGAATGTAACGCGGGTAAGCATATTTTATTTTTAGCGAATACATTCGTTTTTCGTATTTACTACTTTTATCCTACAAACATTCAAAATTTTTATTAATAGCAAAAGAAACCAAATAATAAATTAAAGATATGTCAAATATCACAAGTCATTTCTGAATTAAATGAAAATACATAAATATTGAAAAAATCTTGAATGGCATAAATATTTCAGATAATAATGTAGACAATTAAAAATAAAATATTTATGTTTATAAAGAATGACATAACGACGAGTTTCGGATTCGGATCGGATTGTACGATATTGTCACATTTGCTACTCTTAGGATATAAGTCATAATTCCGTTTTATGTAACACACTAGTTAATGGCACTCCAAGGACAGGACGGAATAAAGTGTTAGTTAGTTACTTAGGTTTTCCACGAAACGCAACCTTTTTTTCTGTCCTTCATTGCGATGGTTTCCCAACTGTTGTAAACTAAAAAATTTGAACTATAACGGTTACATTATGGCTTTAAAAAACTTTCAGACTTAAATCACATTTTTATCTCTGTCATAGTATAGGGCGAAACAAATCAGCCGTAGTAATAGTCCGGAGTTTTCCTAACAAGAATTATGTAAAACACCCGATTTCGGTTACAACCGGTTTGGATGTCCCACACCTAAGGCAGTGAAAGTATCACCATCAAATACTTTCGCTGTCTCCTCTACGAGCGGCAATAAAGGGACGGAGATATCTGGATTTATATTTGAATCCCCTAAACATAGATGTCGGCGTTAAAGAGGTTTGCCCCTTAAAAGGGAAGAGAACTTGTGAATGAAACGGCAGCGGAAATAGAATAAAAGAACAAAAGGGGCGAAGTTCTCGAAGGGCCGAAGAGTAAAAGGCGGAACGGATTGCGTAGGCACGGATCGACAAATGCAAAAAGGTTCGAGATAAAGAAGACGAAATGCGGTCCAGGAGGAGATGGGATGCGGGTTCGCCGAGAGGGAGGGACGTATAGTAGAAAAGGTCTCTTTTCAATGGCGGATGGGGAAAAAACCGGTAGTTAGATGGGGTATAAAAAGGTATTGGTAAGGATTACCAACTTGCCAGATTTTTCACCTAAACCAGGAAGGAGTTATGGTGTGTATTTTTTTTTTGAGAATTGTCCCCTAAATCGACAAGCGCTGTGAACGTAGTCCTTCACTTAGGACGGGAATCACTAGAACAAAGGAGATTCAATAATCTAATCGATAAAAAAATTATTAATGAATTGATGGATAATGCACTCTTAAAGGAAGTAATTGCACTACGTTCACTCTGTTGCATAAACCATTTAATTGCTGGAAGACAGATAAGGAATTTATGCTGTAAAATAGGCTTTCCAAAGATTAATTTTCGGCGGTCGGTACACGAAATTAACAGTCTGGCAAAAGCACTTGTGAGACATGCAATCTATACCACATAGGTCTTTCCATATATGTCCAGAAAAAAAATTGGCCTTCTGCTGTTGCTGTATAGGGAGGAAATTATCGACCTTATTTTTGTCTTTCCAAGTTTGCGTAATTTTCTATTTTATAATTCTAAATATTTTATTTCAGTTTATTTTATTCTAAATTTCTTGATCCAGAATCCCTTAGCCTAGGAATGATAGGACAGTAAATTAATCATGATGATATTAGATTCTGTCTGTCCCCGGTATGGATGAGGAAGAACTTCAGTTAATTTAATCCTTTTGCGCTAGTTTCCTTTTGGGAAATGTTGCAAGCTTGTGGGCGAGAAACAGTTGAGTGGGTTCATGACGTCAGGATTATCTGAAAGATGCCAATCATTCGATTTATAACAAATGATGAAGGCGAAAGAAAGCTGTAATTGTTGTCAAATATTTTCTAAGATGTACCTGTAAACTTGATATTAGTTAGATGCTATGGATATGGAAATTTAGAATTCATTGATAGAGCTTTAATACGATATCCTATCTTTTTCATTCAAAGATATTAACTCAGAAATTTTCCACAGAAAACTGAATTTAAGCTTCTATTGTCAATTGTATCACACATTTAACATATTGCTGTCCTTTTGTTTGTAATTAATTATTAGTTGTACTGAATTGTTAATTTTATCCTAAATATTGTAAAGGACCTACCTACACTTAGGGAATACATGACTAATAAAATACATACTTTTGTAATGTATCCTCCCTGTAACCGCTGAAAGAAAAGTATATAACTCGAATCTATCTCTTGCGCGGAATTGTCCGGTGAGCGATTGCCCGATAACCGCACTGTAGGCACTCATTATCATCCCACATATAACAACATCACCCAATCTTGCGTCTTCATGTTTAAGCAACGAGAAACTTATTCATGATGCGCAAATTGTGCAGAATTAGTTTCACTCCAGTTGGTAGGGCTGCTCGTGGGAGATTGATGGAATGGAGAGCGGGCGCGTGAATGCGATCCGGAAGAATAGTAAAAAAGAGTCGACAAAGTGAGGGAAAAAAAGCATTGGGAAGATAAGAAGGGGAGAAAGTTTTGGAGGGTCGGAGATGTTGTGTGCGCTTTGAGATCGGTGGAAAGAGTGCGTAGAAAAGTTTTCGGATTAGAATTTGTGGAAAATTCGAACAGGAAAGTGGAAAGAAAGAAAATAAGGAATTTAAATGGATTAGGGAATGCTACTCATCGAAATTTGCAAAAGTTCAGCGAATAAAGAATTTCAACTCCTGTTGTAGATCGCCAATTTTCACACCGTCTTCTTTTTCTCCCTATTAATTTCTTAAAATAGTGACAGCTAAATCTGTAATACTGTTGGAATGGCCATTGTAAATTGGCGATTTCCATCATCTCGCTGGTCATTGATAAATGAAGACATGTTATAGGAAGTCTTTTCGGGTAGACAACCGGGTCAGTTCTTCGGTGCAAACCGACGTATCGGCGACGTCCTCTGTCACCATCTTCAGGGATGTCGTTTGCTGGGTGTATATGCATATCTGGAGATTACTGCTACCCGAGAAGTCTTCCTTAGCAAAATACACCGGGAAAACATCAAATCCTTCAAGCTATATTATAATTCATTTATCGTAATTACCTACTTGTAACCCGATTGTCATCCGAGAGCTACTTCTTCAATGATTCTTGTATTAATTTCTTACTACAGATTTTCATTAAATGTAACCGAATCAGATCTATTGATAAGTCTTTTAAAAGTAAATGATATCAAATAATATTTTTCTCTTAATCTATCTTTCTTCTCCAATTATTTTATATGAGGGTCCACGTCAAGAAAACTCTGTGTGCCTACGGTACTCATTTTATCGTAAGCTAAGTTTTAGTAAACGGTCGTTTATATTTTCTAATCTTACATGATTTAGAACGAAAAGCTGTTACTTATGATAAGATGATGTTTCTTAAAAAATTCCATATATTATCCTTTTTATCTGTTTTTCTCAATTTTTATATCCTTATTAGGATAGCCTTCACCATGGTGTTGTTATCCAAACCAAAATGCCAAATTAACCACTTAAATTAACAGAACAATCAAATTATAAAATAAAATGCATTGCCATAGTGAGAGGCGTGGTAGTAGTCGATGGTGTGAAAGGATATACAAAAGAAAAGGTAAATCCTCATCCAAGTTTGAATTTCCTGTTGTAAATGATCACCTGTTCATACTGTAAATTTAAATACATAAATGAGTAAGAAGCTTAGCATCTACTATGCATTTGTTCGGCTTTAAGTACCCCTGAATTTTCTCTCTCCGATAAGTTATCTTTCTGCAAAAGGGGTCTCTTTCTAAGGGCAAATCTGCTAAATAAAAGGGCGCAAAAATCCACTTCGTGACCTATTCCCATACTGGCTGAACATTCACGTTATATATACGTGATTATTACCTCAAAATTCCTATAATTTTGCTAGAAAACGTTTAAGTAGAAAGGACTGTTTGCCTATCTGACTGGTCAAATTCCTTTGAGTTTTCTCGTTGCATGTCATCTTGGAGTTAAACTTGCCTTAGCCTAGCTCTTGAGTATTCAGCTATACCATAAAATTAAATCGGATAAATAGAAAGCTTGAGGAAACGATAAGATATAGGAAAATTCCAAATTTTTAAATGTGGTTAGGTTTTTGTTGCCATACGCGCATGAAACGAATACCCTTATGGTATTCTATTAGCTATTAGTATTATTATCTATTCAAAAGTTCGACTCAGCGAAGTGGAAGGAAAAAATTTGTTCGTTCAATTTGTTTTATAATTTTTTATTCTTTTTTCAGACTCTTCAAATGCAAAAATGTGGCCAAAATGACAATTTCACAGAATTATATTCTAAAATCAAACATATACAGCCTTCTGTATATCAATAGGAATTGCTCTATTTAAAGCTCTATTTATCTCCTAAATGATGATTGAATTAACTTTTTTGCTTAGCATTGAAGAAGTCGTAACCACTGACTGTTTGCTTAGCACATATCTTAGCTTGATTAATGTGGAATTCTTAATTCGGAAGATAATTCTTCGTCTGGTAATGCGGTAATATGCTACATTAAAGATATTTAAGCTCATGAGAGATTGCTAGATACTGACTATATAGATAGAGATGTGTGATTCTTTTTAAATGAGATTCTACATAATTTATATTCTTTGCGTAGGGTCAGAATAATGTTAATTTATTAAAATATTCTATTTCCTGTTATTAGAGGATTGTATACCCAAAGATTTAATCATCATATGCATGCGCAATACAAAATATTTCATGTCATCGGATTTATAAATGTTTTGAACTAAATGAAAACATTTTATAACCAAGTTATTTATAGAAAACAAGATACATGAAAATAAAGAGTAGAAGGTAAGGTAGGAAGGAGAAATATGATTAGATAATTCATACATACATGTTAACGTATTGAGGCAAGTGTTGGGCAGGTTGTACATACTGAAGCAAGTAATTGCATTACTTTAAAGTTTTGTAAGTTTAAGCTGTTTGTAATTTCCTGGAAAGGAACTGCAATTTGTTATAGAATTGACGATTATATTTTTGTGAAATATTGCAGTTTCTTTACTTCTAGTCTGCAAAGTTTGAGCTGATATTCAATTTGAATCGTACGAGATATACAACGATATTATTGATAGTATAAATTAAGGAAACTAAGGAAAGAAATTAACAAATTATTTATTTTTTACGAATAGCGATAATCTACGTTATACGTTCTGATGAACTGTTTTCTTTTAAGTTAGATATATTTCTAAGTATGCATGTAATTAATTCCGGTTTTTACTTCAGTAATATTTCTGGAAAAAGTTATACTTCTTTGTATTTGGCAATATTCCATTAGATTTTCTACAATATCCCATGTATATATTTATTATAAATGCAATCCTCTCATTCAACTTTCAGCCACGTGGGGAAGGAAAAAAATATCCACCTTTCTCGCAGATAAAAGAACTTTATCGCACAGCTGGAATTCAGAGGTGAGATAGAGGGCAACCAAATTACATTTTGAGGATAAGAAAGGCCTTAGCATACGCCGTACAACTGGGATGCGAAATATTGAAGTTCATTTAAAGTAGATTTAAGATGAGGAAACTTCTGTTTCATCTTCTTTCTTTCGACCGAGCTTAATCTTGAGCCCTCCGCTCGCGGTAACTTTTTCTGTTCTTGGCATGGTTTCCTCCCTAATTCATTCATGTATTCGCCCGTATTGTTTACATTTCAGGATAACTCTAAAGGTATTTTAGCGGAATCATTTACGTTTTCTGCATTTCAATTCCCTCACCTGTGCTCTCTATCAAAATATTCCGGCAGATCTTTCCTCCGTTGTAAGTTTGATTCTATCCTGTTCCCATATTTATTAGTTTAATGCATATTCATTTCTTATTTATTCCGACAGTGTAAAAATTTGTTTAGAATTCAGTGGAACAGGTACAGAGATTTTTTGTTTGCAGTCATTTTTGGTTTGCAGATCTCTTACTTGCAGCTTCTTCCTGCTGCTTAGGTTGACTATCACTTATACGATATTCCTTGGCTGAATTATGAGAGGACTCGTTTTGAATCCAATTTTCAGGTAGGTTTCAGGTAGTACCGTTCATCAGTATCACGGTTCTCGAGCTGTTTTTAAAAAGAATATCTTCAAACGTGGTATGAATTTTAGACGAATAATTTCATATCAACGATAGTTAAATTCCAATAAAATCTTTTAGCTACTGATTATTATGCATATAAACTTGAGTATATTGTCTTGTTCTACACCGGGGCACGAAAAATGGTATGCGGACAATGTAATATTTTGAATTTTTATAATCATTTGATCCTTATGGTAAACAAAGACCTGCAACACTTTCGCCAGCAAAGCCTATTTTTTGTCATAAAATTCCGTCGCAGTTAAAACTTGGGTTAGGCGGCGATGTCAACTAACACAGAATCTAGTTCATTAACTACATATTTACAAAATTTTTAAATAAATTCGTATAAAGTATTTGTGCATAAAGAATGCCCATAAGTAATTAATAAACATTGCGAATATTTTTATATATATTGATACAATTTGTATTATACCGGCAATTTCTAATTTCTACCTATAAACAACGCAGATTCATATTTTACTTTATGATAATTACTAACACTAAACAGCTCGACGAACAGAAACGTTCAATAAAAACAAAGGGATATTCAATACATGACCATGGTATAGAGATAGATATGATGATATAACTTTGACAACATAAGATGATCGTGTATTATAAATGTCCAAATCTCAAATAAAATTCATGTAGAAATCAATTCTTTCTCATTAAAGACACTGTATATTTTTTATGGTTCAGTGAAGCTGTCTTTTCATGGAACAATTCTAAGTAAGTGTTACAGTAAAGGAATCAGTATATATTTATGTGAATAGGACGTGAAAACATACCAAAAATTGATAAAAATGCTTTATTGTAGTTTATTTTTACCAGTTAAAAATTTTTACCAGGTAATCTAAATTAAAAGTTAAGAATATTTTTGAAAAATGTAGGATAATTTACGGCATAATTCATTTAGAGCGTGCGTGACTCCAAATATCTCGATACTCGCGCGACTTTTTAGGGTGCATTTCTGTTTACATGCGGTATCTTTACCCACCAACTGCAGCTCACACTTTGGTCCACTCCTAAATGAAAATATCCCAACGTAAGCAAAACCTGGAAGGAGGGAAGAGGACTGAATACAGGGACATTGCGGGAAGAAAGGAAAGAAGGCCAATGACTCGGCGCGGAGAGGAAGATAAGGGTAAAGATTGATCGAGAAAGGTTGGGTGAGGTGACAGACTGGTAGAGAATACGGGAAGAGGATAAGAAACCTCGGGAAGGGGGAGTGGAGAATTCGGACTTGTAGGTGGAGGGAGATGAATCGCTGGGGGAGAACACTTCCGCTTTGAATCGTTCCCCAGGCGTAACTCAAACTCCTTCCATCGCCTACAATGCCTTTTCCCGAAGAGATCTCCGGCTTGGTCCAGTGTGCAATCGTTCCTTTAAAACTGCAGCCGAGGTCTTTTACGTCCCTGCGTGGAAGAGTTTTCGTCTTTATCGGTAGCTCTGTCCCTTTTAGTTTTTTTTGGGTATAAAGCGTCCCTCGTAACCCTTTTTCTTCGTTCGTGATTTTTTGGTCCTTTCTGGGTTTTTACTTTGATCCATGAATTTGTTTCTTGAGCGATGTCGTAAAGGGATTCGGAGAGAAAATTAACCGTGCTGGCTCGGAAAAGAAAAGTTCATTCTTCTTTGCGGATTCACTCGTTACAATGATTCTATTATAGGGAAAGGAAATAAATGGACAAATTACATGCCACTGTGTGTTATATTCGTCAGAAATTCATGACCATTCTCGATTCTCTTCGGACTATTTCAAATCGAAATTTGAACGTGACTGGCCAATTTTTTAAATTTAAATTAAATTAAGTTTCTAAAACAGCTCTAAATACCTACATAACAATGCATATCTTGAATGGTATCAAATGATTTTCTATTAGTAGTTTTATGAACAAGGTTTAACATAACTTCTGATTTGAAAAATTATAAAATCGCCGAAGTAATGCTGATTTCAGCGATATTTTTATTAGCATTTGATATTAATGTATTTAATTTCCTCTAAGAATATCCTCTACCAGGATAGTGATTTCGCATTCTAAGAAAATCGGTCATTTGCATACATCTCTTATTGCTAGTTAACATATTATGAAGGTAATTTGAAATCAAAGTTTGGTTCAATAATTGTCAATTTACATGGTGGACCCTGAAGAATTTCAAAGACGAAGCAAATTTCTAAAGCCCATTTGGAGAATTAAGTGCTTAAAATAATAATCATTAGTCCGAATAGATTTATTAGTTTTTTATACTTAAAGATGATTTTTATACAATGTTATTACACAGTCAAAACATTAGGTGTGAATGGATGTGCAAATAAATTTCCTTCAAGAAAAGTAAGTTTCAAGAAATTTTTCTCGGTCACTATTGGTAATCCATCTAAAATAGGACATGAGTAATTAACCATTGTAATTTGCTTCGACAATCCTCTAAAAATTTGTATAATAACCGAAGCACTGTATTTCAAACAAATTAATGAAGCATAAATATTGATAAATGCCATGTCTCCATAGGATTTTGATCCCATTCCTATTGGAGGAATAACAAATATATTTACAATTAAAAACGGGTTCAGAAATTTGCCGATTGAGAGTTCGTAACTCAGCCGTTAAATCAATATTCAGTTCACTGCCTTTCCATCGCTGGATTTTCAATTCCAAATTTTATCTAGTTCTGTAGAACAGTACCCGCTAATGGATTCGAGGTCATTCCGGACTCTAGGACGTTTCTGCTTATTGTGATAAGGCGATAGAATCTTATATTGACTCAGCTCGTGGGGCCATATCTATTGCTCTATTTCCGTGATGAATGAGGGGTCTTTAGTTATAGGTTGGAGGACAATTTGAATCGCTCGTGTTGTGATAGGTCATGCGACTGTTATTCTATCTTTGTGTCCACCTAGTAGTGGCGAGATAAAGCCGAAAATGTTGTTAGTAGGAAACACGAACGCTTAATAAATATGGGCGCGGGAAGTGAGGGGAGCCCTTCCGTTATCTTTGAGCAGTACAAATTGCGAGGCAGGTTTAATTTAAATTTGAGCGCACTGCTTGTTATAAGCGACTATTAATCAAGGGAGCTTAAAAATAAATGTTTTGATAACAGATGAATACAAAGATTGTGTGAATTAAAGCCGTTTTATTTCGGACTCGACAAAAAAGTGTAGCGAAGAATCGTTAAATGACAGCAAAATATCGGCAAAAACTTTTTGGATTAATAAAACAGAGTGAACGAACTTTAAAGGTCACGGTTTTAAATCATTATCCATGATGGGAATGATCGGAAAGTAAATATTACATATTAAATATAAAGATAACGCTCCACCACAATGATATTTAAAATATCAAATATAGTAATTAGAAATTGTAATGATATTTTGTAATTCTCATTATATTAAAAAAGATCACATTTCATCAGAATTTAAAAAGTAAACGTATTCTTTAATGTAACATAAATAAAGATATGAAATGGTGTATGAAATACTTTGCATAAAAACATTGTTTGGAAAATATTTAACAGGATTATATTAAAATTGAATCGAAATGGTACCAACAGGAAGTGTAAATCAGCATTTTGTGATTATCTTGCGAAATTTAGAGTAGCTGAGCATTTAAACCTAGCAATACAATATTCAATGACAAACAGATGGAGGATATAGAAAGTTTATATAGTTCACCTAAAGGAATTTTCTTGTATACAAGAAACGAAGAAATAATGTGAAAGTAAGGAGATAATTTTCCGAGTGAAATATCGTCATTTATCCGTATCCGGTGAAGTAGGAATTCAGAGAGATAGAGATAGATTTAGCAACCTAAGAGATAAGTAAATGAAATAAGAAAACGTTAATGAAATAATAGATATTTTTAAATTACAGAAAAACTTGTATGTTTTCGGTTTGGAAACAGAAGAGGACTTAGAAATTTAGGACCACAGCAAAGCTTTCATAAGGAAAAGGAATGAGGAGAGTAGCAGGTAAAATCGGAAACAGTGGCAAGGATGAATTGGATTTATTCCCTTGCTTTTCGGTTTCGTATGAAAATCAGATTAGTTCCTATCCGTCATTCTCTTTTTCTGAAAAGCATTTAGGAATTTGACTATATCGAAACCTATCCCGGATTCATTTGTTAATTCTTAGGAATATTTTTTCAATATGCCGGCAATGTGAAGTGTATATCTCATCTTTCTATTATATATTATCATCTTTCTTGTAAAAAACATTTCCTCGTTGTCTGATTATATATCAAATCATTGTACACTATGTATAATACATGGTATGGTTTATATAATAAAACGTCCTGAGGAATAGGTGTTATAAAAGAATTTCAAAACTGTATGAGATTTGTTATTTGAATACTCCTAGTTTAAGCAATTTTTAAATCATCCTTTAAAACCACTAAATTACGGCAGAATTTATGAAGAATTATTAGAAGGATTGTGATATGTAGGAGTTATATTAGTTTGAGGACATAACTTTACTAATATCCATGTAAGGCAAAAACATACCAGAATATATATGAAAATAAATGAAATACCTGCTTCTTAACGGAGTAGGATGTATAATTTCAGTACTCCGCTTAAATGAGATATATCTGGATCGTTTTTGTTGCAAATTTTATATCACTACATTTTTACTTTTACTATTCTGAATAGCTTTTACAGTTTATGAATTACTTAATTAATTTAAATTATTTGTATAACTTTGTATATAAGGGCCATGTTATGAGCCCCTGGTTCAAGGCAACCCGCAACTACGAAAACCCTTGTAATTAGGCAAACCGCAATACGGAAATGAATTGTTTTGGCCTGTCAACAGGGGTGTGCTAATTTTTACATCTACATATTTACCCTGCAAGCCCTCTTTCAGCATATGGCAGGGGGTGCATGCAGCATCTCTGTACTTTCCTAATAATCAGTAAATTCGCGTATATCGTTCTCGGAAAAAATAAATTCTTTAATCGACTGGTTCTAGCTTCTATATCTTTCATCTTCATCGCCGTTTGTGGCGTAACGGCGACCGACTACATTTTCCTGCTAAATAAGAATCTTCCAACCTGTGACAAGTGTAAAATTACAGGGTGGCCATATGCTTGCCAGACTCAATTTAGTCGCTATACCCTGAAACACAAATAAGTTGCATGGGCGTACATGAGGGATGTACGAGTTACTCCAATTAGGTAAATAAAATATATAAAAAAAGATTATTGATCTTAACGAAAATTCCGCACTGACATTAAATTTTATTTTTAATGATTAATAGGAATACTATATGCTACGCACACATAATACACACATAATATATCCTACACACCTATACATAATATATCCTATTTATTTGGTAGGTATGAAAAGATTTATTATTTATGAATGTGATCTTTCATTATTTGAATGATAGTACGAAATTGTAATCGGGAGAAAGATATCCAATTAAACATCTTTTCTAAATTTTCTTTCGAATGAAAATGAGAAAAGTGTTGATGTACGATATTACAAGAAAATTATGTCTATATATACATTGGTGGTCTGAAAAGTTTCCGACATTCCGCCATTTCTCGACATGTTTTCTGAAAATTTCTGAAACATCTGAGGACGAAAACTTTTCAGACCTCCCTCGTACCTATGAAGACCGAAATTAAGGCACTACTTGGCCTTCTGAAGATAGGATTCATGATAGCAGTGTACAAATTTTATAGAACATATAAATCTCTTTTAATTTTGCCGACATCTATTCGAAGATTTCATGAATAATATGGATTATCTTTTCCGCTACCCATTAAGCAGAGTTCAGGAGCGGTGTCATATTAAATTCTGGATCATTAAAAAAGGAGATTTCTGAGCATTAAGTTTTTTACACATCTGTATGCAAACTATAAGGGTAGAAAAAAATTTGGACACCCTCGATTCCCGAAGCCGAGAGCGTTTATTTGGCCGAATGCGCCCGTCTTCAGAAAATGGGAATAAAAAGGAGGGGAAGAAAAGAGAAATAAGAAGGCAGAAGAAATGGATCTCGTAGTCTCATTTCCAATTTTCTTTATTCCCTAAAACGTTCATGCAGAAGAAGAGCGTTTAAAGGTCTTATCCCTTCGTCGTTTTATTTATCCCTTGTTAGATTTCCCTCGAAATAATCTTGAGTTTCTCTTCTCTTTGAAAGTAATATTTCAGAAGTTGTTTATTGAAAAGTCGTTTCAAATTTTATGATGCAAAAATTACATCTATATTTGTGCCAAAGGTCGCAGCGGTATTTGGAAATTCGTTATTATTGCGATAATTTTAGCCTCTGCAGCATGATTCTCATCACCTACATGCCTTACTTAAATTTCATGCGATAAAATAGGGCTCATGAATATCCATGTGGGCAGCGCGTTTGACTTTGGTGAAAAGGATGCGATACCTGGTGGGAGCCCACGTGCGAGCCTTATAAGAATACTTCTATTACTACGATAAAATATTTTACTGTGTGATAGTTTTGGAATTTAGAGGGCTATGACAATGTTGAAGGGTGTCAATAATTAGATGAAATTATAATTTTTACCTTGGTGGATTCCCCCTAAGTCGAAGCTACCTTTTGCTTAAAGGAAGGTTATGGTTAAAACTGATGAAACAAATCAATAAAGAAATTTAACTTCAAGTAAGTAATTAAATTAAATTTATGTTGACTGTAAAAATCAAATGTCATACCAACATCTTCTTAATCATAGAATATAAATTCTAAATCTTAACAAGTTACAAATATTCTTTGGGAAATTTCGAACTCAATATTGTTAACGTATCTTTTCCTAGCTATTGCTTGAAATTTTCTAGGAAACAGATTATTTATGTATCAAGTAATGTAGATAACTGACTTATCATACAAAACGATGTATTGCTTATTTTACGAATTTCTACAATAGCATATTCATTTGATGAAACTTCCATAAAAACTGGGCTTTGGATATTTTGCAATAAAACCCACCAGCACATATTAGCATGACTCGAATGGTAAAATTTTAGAACATTGAAGTTTGGAGTTTCAGAAGCTTACTACCGAAAGGATTCATGTGGTGACATTATGATGTCCTTATCTTAGGAAGTTATTCCTTTTTGAGTAATCAATTATGACTTGATATTAATTTTCGTAATTTTGAATACTCTGCGCTTTTGACGCATATTTTTTGTTTTGAAATTATTGTTATGAATCCAATGTTGTTACTTAAATGCTTGATAGGAGAATCTCCAAATGGTTAATGAGTGATAAGAAATAAAACCTTTATTTCCAATTAAAAAACGTTCTCAACAAGTATGTCCCTTCAGTTATTTTAATCTAAATTTAACGCTTATGATTCAACCATTACATCTAGATTCATTTAAAGAATCGCGGTTTTTTTCTGTATCTATCATTACATGTATACAAAGATCTACATTTTAGCTACCAAAAATACTTTATTGATCCTACTCTTTTTCATTTTTAACTTTTCCATCCTCATCTATCTTTTCTGCATCCATGCCCTTATCTTTCCCTGTTAATTTTTCTTCGCTTTAAAGTCCTTTTTCCCAAAACAGACTCCTCCTCGTCTTTACCTTGAAAGTCATTCATTTTTATGCGCCCTTATTATTTCCCCCAAAAAATATTCCTCCCTCTCCAGATCCGACCAAAGAAATACCTTTCTCCCTTACTTCCACAACGACTGCTTGTTTTCCTCATTCCAAGGCTCTTTCTCCTTTTTTAAGTAACCAGTACACTGAGACGACTCTTAGCGGCGAGGGGCGGAAACCATGCGGAAGAGGTTGATGGCTTTAGCAAAGGTGTAAAAAGGAATGTTATGAGAGGAAGACCTTTAGGGATTAATTTTTTTTCCTCTGAGAGAACACATTCTGATTGGGGGTGAGGAATTTCTTTCAGGTCGGAATTTTAAACTCCACTACGCAAATAAGTGGTGATTACTGTAATGTGGGGTGGGATTATCTAGTCGCGGTACCTGAACTTCCATCTCCTTGAGAAATCTAACACTATGGTCTTTAACTAGAGGTGGGCGAACCTTAAGGCCTTCTAGAAGCTTTTTCAGGGCAGGAAATATCTCTAAATATCTCAAATATGCGGAATTTATAATTCCTTAATAAAGACTTATAGACCTTATAAATTTGACGTGTATTACAAATTGGATTGATTGACATGCAGGCATATGAATTTATATCGCTACTGCATTAAGTTATTCTATTACGTGTCCTAATTATTGAACATGCATCTTATACATTCAGGCGAGTAATTCAGTAGGTGTCAGATGTGTCAAAGTATGTGTCAAGATCTTAAGCACTCCTATTCATTTTATTTAAAGTTATTTTGATAATTTATCTATGTTTATTTTAAAATCCATGTATTAACAGTACCGTTATTATGGAAGATCTTTTATTATAAAGAAATTGTCGAATAGTGTTTACCTTGATTTACCTGATTTTACTTCCCGATTTCTTTGCGATTAATTCGAAAAGGATTATTTTGCAGGCGATTTCTTGATATCTATTATAAAAATTTACATCTATATCACATTGTTTAAGATGACTCTGAAAACATATGTGATTTGAACGGAGAAAGAAAAAAATATTGACGTGAGTATTTTGAGTTACGATTCAAAATACGAGTTTTGAAATAATTTATTACTTCATAAAAATATTTTTTGACGATGAAAATAAAAAACATCCAGCACCGAGTTGATGAAAACTAAATAGCAATTCGTAGGTATAAAAATACTAGGGTTGATAAAGGATAAGGAGGAAAAGGTATTGCTTTGCGAGCGACGGGAAGAAAGAGGTATGACGTGGACATGGGTGGGGAAATTTAGAGTGAGGAATTCGTGAAAGGCTAGTGGTAGAAAATAATAATTAAATAGCAGAAATTGGTGATAACCTTTATAGATATATAAATAACTTATATAATAATATCTAAAAGATATTTAATAAATAATAAGTCGACTCATTAAAGCTGCAGTGGATAAAACAATCAATTTTAACGAGTTCATTCGCCTATTTCCCCATCATTGCCAAATGTTCACCGTTGAACCGGACTTCGAATAATCTAATTTGGTATAACAGAGCATGTTTCATTCTTTCCTCGCTAATCTCATTTTTGCTGCTACCCGAAATTCTTTAGAATTACATGACCTAGTCCAAGATCCATGACCTTACCATTTAATTAGCATACAAAAAATCATTCGAATTTCACATCAAAATCGAATGGCGTGGAATTTGTCCGTTAATGCAGAACTAAACGATAAATTCGATGAATATAGCTTACATTCGCTTTATATCTGTGTGCTCACCCATGGAAAATATTTACCAAAAACGTTTTTTTTAATGAGTAATTGCTGTTTTCATTGAAAATTATCACGCACGATAAGGGATCTCGTCGCTCGGGGAATAAAATTTGTGTCGGCGAAGTCTAACCTCGCTTTGAGTTTGATTCATGCAGCCAAGAGTTTTTAGGAGCGATAAGAGAGCTAAAAATTTTCGCGTGTTACCATGGTCTCTGCTTCTACAACGGGCATTCTGTTATTAACAGTTGGAGTTGGTGGTTTAAATTTTCGCGAAGTGCTCATAAAGATGGAAGAATACTTGATTCCGACATTCAAATAAATGCGTGGAGAGGAATTAAAACTGATAAGCGAAACGCAAAGGCGGATATTAATTTTTGTGTTGATAATTATCTCCCTTTAAGGTATCAAAATAAAAGTTACCTTGATTATCATTAAATTTAGTGGAAAGAAATAGAAGCCTGTTGTAAGGAACCCAGGCTAGTCTTGCTTTCGTTGCACTTTTTTCAACAAAAGAAGGCTCATTTCATTTACTTGTGATTATTTCCATTGAAATTTCTTTAGGAGCTGTAAAGAATTATGAAACATTCCAGTATAATTACTTGAGAATTGCAGTTTTCCATTTAAAAGTTGACATAATTCCTGTTTTATAATTACTAAATATATTTGAGAAAGAACCGAAAGGAATAAATGGAAGAAACTTGAAAACGAATCTCTCATTTGCTAGACTTTTACTAGTTGAGCTATCTAGGGTCAAAAAAGACTTTCGATTCTGGAACCTTTGATCGCTACTTATAACACCAGTACTCATTATTTTTTCAAACTCAAGAGTAATAATTGAAACCTAATACTTGAAAAGCATCTTCATTTCATTAAAGATTAATATCTTTTAAATTCCTTAACTTTTTGGTGATTGGGATTTAATGCAGTACAAAATTTAAAATTTCAAATGGACTGCAACCAACTTCTGGATAAGCTTCCACCACATTTTTAATAGAAATTTAATAAAATATTTTAAATCGTAATTTTTACTAATTACTTGCTCTTATCAGAATGTGTAAAGAAAGGTCTATTCTATTTAAAGTTATATAATCGTTAACGGATACTCAGGCTAAAAGACTCACATATAAACTTCTTTCCTGTCTTTCATTTTACACCCAGCTAGATATTACTAGGATAGGCATGCAATATCCTGGATAAGAAACCATCGCCGTAAATACGTAAGCTATTAAATTTCTTTTGTTCCTCTTGGACAGAGTGGGAAAGGGACAGATTGAGGAGAGGGAGGCGTGAAAAATCTCGGTAATGAAATGCATCATCAACGTCATTCTCCCCGGCTGACAATTGAACGACGCCTCACGCAATTTTTCCCTCTATTTTTGCTCGCCGTCCTATCTCAGTACCATCTCTTCCGAGGAAAACGTTGGGAGTGTCGTTCGGTATTTCCCCTTAATTTAATATCGACGTTAAAGCGACAGGGACGCGCTAACTGAAAACCCGGGGATGAGTTTAAAAATGAGATAAGCTCCCTTCAGTTACGATTCCTTCGGATGCGAACCTTTTAAAAATCCCCTTTCCACGTCCGTTTCTCTCATCCATTTTTATAAACATATACAGCCGAGTCCGTCAAGTCCTCATTTTCTCCCTCTCGTTGTTTCTGCTCCCTTTTCCGGGAATCTCGGAGATCTGAAGAGTAGATTAGGATTTCCGACAAACGTATCTGGCAGGGACGTAAACATAGTGAAATGACGGCGCTGAAAAATTTCGACGCAAATCCCTTTCCTCTTTCTATTTCCACCATCGTATCGATCACTGGGGCTGGACACTCGGAATATTTTCTATTTCCCTTTAAAGATCACGTGATAAGAGAGGTAGTGAACATTACCGATGACATCGGAGCGGGTAATGCGGGTTGTGGATTAGCGTGTGATTAGAGCTTCGAAAAAACCCTAAAATTGAAAAATCTGGAATTTCCGTTATTATTACACCATTAACTATTTAACCGATATATTTTCTTCGCATATCGAAATTCAATATTTTTTAGTGTTCTTTGTAAATGTTATCTCGAGGGGTACATTTCCTCAGAACCAATTTATATACCTTACGTGTGATTAAATATTCTTACTATTATCACGCTATTATACTTATACATGATCATCACGGTAAATTATTAACATTTGATTGTGACGTTATTTTAGAATAATTTCATTATTGCACTCTTTTATTGATATTTAGTTGTTGAGAAAATCTAGCTGGTGGAGAGCTACAGTAACATAAATATGCAGGGTCATTTTAAACTAATATATTCGAATAGGAAGTTAACATAACACTGAATAATTTGGGAGCGTTAATATCGTACTTTTTTGCTGAATGCGTTATTCTTGTCCAATAAAATCATAAGGATATGTTAAATATAGTTATAATGAATCATACATCATGAAAAACATTCTATACACCTTAAATTCTATGGAGAAAATCTTTTGGAATTTAAGGGCAGAGACTCCGAGGAAGGTTGAGATCAACATGTTGAAAGCAGAAAATTATCGTGAAATAAACAAAAATGAAATAAGTACAAATTATCTGTACTATTCTATTTGATCGGAAAATATTCAGTCGATATTCAAAATTTATTGTATTTGATGAAGGTTAGGCATCTTGGCACTTGAACCTCCCTTATCTGAGGCTGCGTGTAATATGAATTACATGACGCCCTTCTCTTGTTAAAGTTGAGGAGGAGGATGGTTGTTGTCGGGCGGTGGGGAGTTGATATTTTCGAGACACGCGATCAGAATTTGCAGAATGATAGAAAATTATTCCGACAAATCGAGTGCTGAGGTATAATGAACTCGGTTTGATATTGCTACACGATTATCTTCACGGAGTTAAAAGAGTGAAAATTGAGGTTGACAAATAAACAAACCATCAGACCAATGACCTTCCCTAGACAAAGTAGAGACATTTAAATCTTATCTCAAGTTTACCGTCGCATTAAATGTAATTTTAGAAAACACCTTTTTTGCTACGACTGCTACGGAGAGAACAAAGAGCTTGGGCGTTTACCATAGTTTACATTTTGAAATTCATCCACCACGGTTTACTGACGTAATTGTATGAAAAGGTTGCCGCAAAAATAGGAGACGGAATTAATTAAGAAAGGAAAGAACTGAGCGCGAGGTTAAATAAAAGTTAAGAGTATTCTGAACCCAGAGATAACGCTTCTGCATGAAAAAGATACGGAAGATAATGGATAAGTTGAATAAACTTGTACGATCTCTGAGAATCGGAGGCAAAGGTCAACAGTCTGGGGGTACGGTAATCATCGTTGGGGAAGAGAAGGAAAAATGAGAGATTTTCTCTCCAATAAGATGAAAAAAGATTCTCTCTACAGTATGACAAGCATACATTTAATTTTATCTAATAGTATACTGACAAATTATCTTTCGAAATCATGCAGTGCGTAATGATACTACGTATTAATAGAAAAGGAAATTTAATGAAATTTTACTGAAATCCAGAAAAGTACGAAAACTCTTTTTGAGTTTGTAAGCTTAGTTTTTGAATTTAATTTACGCTATAACTTTTGCTAAAATGATGTCTCACTCTATGTAGACTTAAAGATCTGCGAATCTGTGATGACGTATCACATAGGGTTTGCAGTTACATGAGTACTTTGTAACAGAGACGGCTCAGACATCCAAAAAACCTTGGATATCATAAAATGTCGTCCCCTGTAATATAGATAAGCAGTGGAGTCAGGATTAATTAAGATTTTGTCGTAATGGTGGAACTTTTTAAAGGATTGTTATATTTTTGGTATTAAATGATTAACATTAGTGTAAGAAATTCAATTTTACAATACCTATTTAAACGTTATGCAAGTTCTGAGGCTCAGGGTGATATCTTCATCTCTTTCCTAACCCACACACAGGAAAATTTGGAGATAGAATAGTAAGCGTGATAATATAGCGAAAGTAATACAGTGAAAATTCTAAAATTACTTGCAGCAATAGCAGAATTATGCATATTTTGTCGTAAATTTTATTTTGCATCGTGAATAGAGCGAAGCTGACAAAAATCACACTGAAATCGATGGTTCACTCGTTAGAAAACTGAAGTCACAGACTTCACAGTGACCAAAGGTTCTCACAAAAGTTTACATAATTTTAAAATGTTTTTTGACTAACCTTAATGTAATCGTTGAAACCTTAAAAATGTGATCTCAAAATTATAACCGAATACGGCCTTTAAAATGAACTCCTGACTTTAAAACGAACGAGCACCTTCGCTTCATCTACGCATTTAAATTCAATTCGAGCGGTCGAAAGCATTAAAGAGCACCGAATGCAAGACTCTCTCGGACTTAAATTCATAACCAGAAACTTTCCGCCTCTCGAAACGAGTAATTAAATCGAATCGAGTTTAGAACCTCTCTTTCATATTCAGCCTAAATTATCCGCCACGAGAATTCTTCGGCGACCAAAACCCTAAAATCTTGGAAGAAAAGAACCACTAGGAAGAAGGAGGAGAAAGAGACGGAAAGGGCCTTATAAGAGTGGCTTCGGAGAGCTAAAGAGGTGAATGAACATGTCAGAGTATAGCGAAAAAGACAGGAACGAGGGATAGGCATAATAGGAAAGGCCGAGATGAGAAGTGGGGGAGGAAGAATGGGATGAGAAGGGATGAAGAAGATAAGTCGAGGAGGATGTTGAAGGATTGGTGGAGAAGATGAGAGTGGAGGGAACATAGAGAATTCCAAGGAATAAAGAGAAAGGAGGGGAAGGAAGAATCAGCGGAGAAAACGGGCCGAGAGAGAGGATTGGACGAAGGAGAGCTTTCGAGAGTTAAAAAGGACTTGGAATTACAGATAAAGGAAATCGGGCGAAGTAGGATTGGGAAGGGGAATAAAATAGCAGATAAGGGACGGAGAGCCTAAGGCGCAATTTGGAGCAAATGGAAGTGGAGTGAGTGGAGAAATAGGGAGCGAGGAGAATATTAATGAATGTGTAAAGAGGAGGAGAGGCGATAAAAAAGTGTAGTCCTCGGAATGAAGAAGTAGGTCCATATTTAGGGAAAATGATGAGTGAAAATAAAGCTGGGGAGATAAGTGGAAAGAAAAGGAGGGATGAATAGAAAACGGACAATGAAGCGGAAGACGAGTTTAATGCGGGCAAAAATCGCAATGAAAAATTTCAATGAAAAATTATTCCTGAAGTTAAAAGACGGAAAAGATTTTCAAGCGACGCAGAGGTTAGCGCTCCTATCCAAGGTTTAGATGAGAAAAGGAGATTTTCATCTTCTAACATTTTTTGGTATTTCCGTGTTAATATTCCTTCCCTATTTCCTTGGATCAAGGTTGTCTAATCCACAGCCTTTAGGCTACGTGCGAATTCTAATTAATTAGTTCAATCCAGAAATCTACTATATGCGAAATTTTGATAAGGTTGAATACTGATATGAAGATGTCTTTGGTTGAAATCTACTCCAAGAGGTGTAACACAATGATGAGTTTAACTACGGTTACAATGAAAAACGTAACCTATTTTTGAGTAATTACAGTATTTTATTGAGTAATCATAGCATTAAGTATGCAAATGCCGCCCGTTGGAGGGAAGAGTTTGCAATCCTCTTGTTTGGATCATTTGCGATATTCATACTGATTATCTATCTCTTAAATACAGAGGGTTTGAAAACTGTAAAAATCGAAACATTCCGCGCAATTCCTTTCCATAAAGCTACGATCTAATTACTGAAGGCTGAAGGTTTAGCTTTTAAGCGAGAAAGTGAGGTCTTATTTCAACCCAACTTCTGTTTTCTTCTTTTTCTCATTCAAATACCTCTCTTTTACTTTTAAGTTCCATGAATGTACCTATCATTTTGTGTTGTATAATTTGTAGAAAATTCTTTTATATTTTCTTTTTTGTCTTTAAAAACATCTTTCTGACTTCAGTAATTTCTGACCTGGTTTGTTGGGGGCTGTGGCACCTTTTACCCACAAAATTAATTTGCTATGTATGAAAATAATATAATATTTTATGTAATACATAAAGTGGTATATTATTTTAATTTTAAATAATTCTATCAATGCATGATAAATTTCTAACATCTATTTCTAGATATTAGCGCGCAGCGGATTTAGGAACCTTTTTCGTCGGTTGCGGTTTATTATTACTATTAATTAGGCGACAAGTACCTCAAGAAGCATAAAATGTGGGAAAAGAGATTGAATGTGATGTATCCAGCTCAAATTTGTGGAAGGGAGCTGTGCTAAGAGATTTACTTTGATAAAATACTTTGTAACTTCTACAGAAATGATTTATCGGGGCGACTAGTTACTGTAAGTAGGTCTGAAGATGCCGACTTACTGTACGTGAAACTACTCCTAAAGTTTTTATTCAATCCTTACAAATTTTTATTCAATCCTTAGAATTCTTTTCCAATTCTTTATAAAATAAATTTCAAATCCATGACTTTGTAGGAAGAAAATTATGAGTTCAAATTCAACCTTGCTCCATTGGTTACTTAATAATTAAGAATTACTCCTTAAAAGCGAATTCTGTAAGGATGTAAATAAATTTTTCAAACTTTAAGTTTAACTTTATCCACTTTTTTCAAGATTTTTAATATAAATGCCGATTTTAATGGTTTTTATCGAACAGAACACTTTTTGACGAAGAATACTTATCTTAGGTAAACGTTCATACTTCAAGAAATGTGATTTAGCTCTAAATTCTCATAAATACCCAGGGAATGTATTCAACCAAAAGGCTCCTTTATTTTAATACAGTTAATAAACTTGCAGTAATTAGGCATATCTCCATGGGGCAATTTGTTGAACCTGTTGAATAGAAATACAGTTATGACACCCACTGAAAAGAAAATATCGACGTTGGCGCATGAGTTTTGAACATTACCCATTTTATTTTAATCAATCGTTTTATATATGAGAAAATTGAGTAAATATTAAAGAGAAAAAAGCCTGCTATACCTAGAACTCCAACCCGGATCCTCCACTTGTAGGGCGTTTACTCTAGCCTCTTAAGCTACCATGAAAAAGCAGTTTCTTCCTAGATATTTCTGAAGCTATGATAGGGCTTAAGAAATTTAGGGAGAGACTGTTCTCTATCGGTAGACTTACTGGTTAAAACAACCCCCTAGAGAGGGAGATCCGGCTTCGAGTACCGTTTACGGCAGAATTTTTCACTCTCCCTCGTTTCTTTTACTAACCTCAAGCAAGTTAATCATGCGTTTTTCATCGTTTGTTTAGAAGAAAATCTTTCGTTAGAAAGGAACTGAGTAATTATGATAACATGAATTTTTAAGTCATTCTCGGGAACATGGAAGATTGAATGCGTTATGGGTATTTCCAAGTGAAGGACGTTTTTTGGAATGGCACAAACATCGCTCCAGCCAAGGGAAGAAAACGCTGCGAAACCGTTGGGGAAAAAGAATGGCGAGAGAGAAAATGAATGAGAGCAGTAAATATGAAGGATAACAGAAAAGGATGAGAGCGGAGGAAGGAGTATCTTTCGGTTGGCTTGAAGAAGTCAGGACGAGCTCTTTCTCATCCTTTAGGTAACAATGGCATCAACTGTTCGCTGGCTGTTAAGATACTCTCCTATTCTTTTCCTTGAGGAGCATTTCGGGGAAGAGAAAGAAAGAGAAGCTTAAGGGGTATAGAAAAAGAGAATGGTGAGGGTGGAATAGGAGGCAGTGCGATTAAGACGCCCAGGGGCGTGAGATGGTTTTGAGGTCTCCCGCGGGATTACTCCTATAGAAAATGCTTATTTTCATTTTCGTTCTTGCAGAGAGAATTTTTGGCACGTAAAAAGGGTTGGTATTTTCCAGAGGAAGCACCACGGAGCTATGGAAAAATGTGCTGCGTAATTAAAGTGCGTCCATGGATTTCTAAGGCTGTGAAGACATCATTTTAACATCAGACTTTGCTTTGTTTTGGTAGGCTTGCGATGGAAACAAATACGCTTCCTCCAGCTCGTCTCGAGATAAATATTTATTTGGCTCAGAGATCGATGTTTTTCTGCGTATTCTTTCACAGAATGTTTGTAAGAAATGTGGTTGCTTGCCAAATTATCGTAGGATAGCGTAGTGTGTCATAAGAAGAATATAAGCAGACTGTTTGTATTTTATATAAGAAGTACTTGCAAAAAAATGGGATATACAGGATCAGTAATGAATGAAAGTTCACAGAAAAAATGAAATTATTTCAGAAAAATTTTAATCGTCGTCGTAAGAATGGAATAATAATAATAATATTCATTATAGACTAAATTTATGAAAAAAGTTCAATTAAAATTATCAATGATTTTCAAAGGTATGTTCAACCATTTCATGTAATGAGAATATGAAACATCAATTACTTTTACGACCGGTTGATTTAAAAATGTCGAAGAATAAGAATATCAAAAATACTTTAAGAATATAAAGCTTTCAAATATATTTAGGATACGTAAAGGTATTTATGATATGACGATACTTTTCCTTCAAAAACTAGGATGTTGGCCAGTTTCGAATTTTTACTCTTAGAAAATCGCTAATTTATAACCTACCAATCTGGTAACCAGTGAACCACATTTTATTTTCTGTGATTGTAAAAGTGCTGCATTTACCTTCGCCCTAGCTCTTGACTCAATTACATTGACCAATATTGCAGAAATGAGATTTAATCTTACTTTAAGAATGGAAAATTAAAATACATGTGCTGACAATTACCGTACCTGTAGTATTGAAATGTATGCATGGGGTATCTGTGGAAAGTGAGATGTGTATTAGTTGCGTTGATATTCGATTGTGAATGAACACAATTCAGTGATAATGAAGCCTTTTTAGGTTAATCGACCCTGAAATAATTTTCTCGTCCTTCGATATACCTGAGTGTACAATCTATTACAAATCTCGAATAACAGAGAGGTACGGACGGAGACGACGTCCTATCTAATTAATGTTACTCAAGTAACAATGGTATAGGATTCAGCTTAAAATCATTCGAAAATTTATTTTAAAGAAGATCTCCTTTACATCGACAGTATCTGCAGTAACCTAGCAAATACTCCGTCCTTCATTATCTCCCTTAAATTCAGGCATTGTGGATGAGCGCAAGAGCCAATGGAAAAAGAACCCGTTTAATGCTTAAGTGAACCGCAGAAGGAAGGAAATCACATTAAAATAAGGCCAAGGGCAAAGGGAAACGGAATCTGATTTACATGCAGTGAAAGCGGGGTTTTCGAATGGAAACGGAGTGAAAGTTCATGCAGTACGAAATTAAGTTTTTGAAGAATTATGCCAAGTGAGCCGGAAAAGGCGAACCTCTCGAAATTAGAAGGAATTCCAAATTATGCTCAAGAGGGTTCCCCAAACAAAGGAAGGGGAGAACCATCGGTTTTCTGAAATGAATAGCGGTATAAAATTCGTCTCTATTAGAATTCTCCTTCAGCTCTTTATCACTATGATAAAGAGGATTGGGAAGGATATTATTCTCTCTCTAGTTCACTTGCAAAGCATCTTATTTTGTTAAGTTAATTGCGTTTTATTTCCTTTGTTCGAGCTAATGCTTCTTCATATTTATCATAAGTATTCAGAATTCCACCTCGTTTAGAAAGTCTGACCCACAATAATTTCAAAAATTTCCAGAATAGAAGAAATGGTTGGTTCGGATCCAATTATTTTGTTGCTCTCCATATACGTGCTCTTTCATTCCACAAGGCAAAAATCTTTATTTTATTGTTCCACCTCTTGATAAGAAATCTCTTAAAGTACCGTATTTAGAATAATCAAAAATCACTAGTTCCGTCTGCTGGTCCTTGTATATTTTTACATTTTTATTATTCTCCATTGATTTGCTGTTCTTATTGGTTACGTAAGTTAAGTATTTTGAGATTGGTGGTTAATATAATTCTTTTATTATATTTAACGTCAGAGCCGTTTGCTCTTTTAGACTTATTAAATGAATTAATTAGTATCTTAATAATATGGTAGTATTATCTATCTCATCATCTTCTATGTAAGAGCTCTTTAATAATTAAAAACGCCAATTAATTAGTACTCACAACTATCAACTTCATTTGTTACATTTATAAATAAGTTTATATCACACTCCTGTAAAATGCCTTTGTTAATAGGTAATTTATTTTAATTTACTTCCACTGTTTTATGTGAATTTTCGACTTTAAGGTGGTACCTTATAAGCCACCTATTGACTCGTGAAATTTGGTTGTACCCAAACCTTAACAAAACATTTTAACATACCAGCAAAGAGTTCCTTTTACGATAGTGATTCATCAAAATTAACAGTATATACATTAATTTTTTTTTCATGTAGTTGGATCTTACGGGTGCTATTTCTAACTAACTTTTCCTTCTAATGACACGCATTACTTGTTTAGTTTCTGTCAGATAGTCTGAATCAGATAAATGAGAATATTTGTCAGTGAATAGTAGAGAATTTTACGATTTTTATCCTTTGAAGCTGTGCAATTTAAGTTAGTGGTTTTTACTGATGTAGCAATTCTGCATAATGTCATTGATATTTGGATAAATGTTGAGGCATCAATTATGAGTTAGAGCCTATTTGCAAATCATCTGATCTTCAAATCCCTCTAAAGAGCATTACGTCCTCCTACATATTTTCGTAGTATTAGCCCGGAGTGCCCCCAAATTCCCAGGTCTCTCCCATAAAACACTCGGAAAGATAGCTACGAGAAGTCGCTGAAAGTAACGCATTCCTTTCAAATAAGGAGGAGTTTAAATAACAGAAGTAACGGTGGGACCGTGTGCTTTTCATATTTTAGGCAAAAGAGAGCTAGTCTTGGATCCACTTCCCTCATAAAATTCTTCCTTATTTCTTTCGCTAAAGGGAAAATTTTCAAAGCGTCTTACGGGAATGGAAACAGGAGGGAGATTTGGAGTTTTTGGTTAAGAGGTTATTGAAAAGGAGATTTGAGAAAGATACGATATAGCTTAAATAGACGTACTTAAGAAAGGCTCAAGGAAAATTGATTACTCTAGCTCCCTTCGATTTAAATGGAAGTACGCTATTGAAGGTGCAGGTTTTTCGTCATATTTGGAGGAAACTGAGGTGCAGCTATGAAGGCGGTGCTTTAAGAGTGCTGTTATGCACAGCAAAAATTTAAGCATCTCTTTAAGAGATGAGAAACAGTTATACATGGGCAACAGAAAACCAAAGTGAAACATATAATATTTGTTCTAAGTGATATTTATTGACTAAAATGGAACAAAAACCATGTACTTTGTATGTATATTTAAAATGGTTTATTCGCACATAAATTCATCTTTTACCTAATTTAAACTTTTAAAATTTTATTGATTTAAAATGTATTTTTCAGTTTGGCCAATTGGTTTATTTCAAGAGTATATTTAGCGAAAAATTAATCAATAAGTTCACACTTTGAAGGTGCATATTTTTCTCTCTAAATTTGGCAGATTTTTGCTAATTTACGTTACTTATAATGCAATCCCAAAAATGGGAACCTCTTTAGCGCATAAGTTAATCCAATAGTTTCTTCAAATACAATTTTCAACATGAAAGCTATTCTCTTGAAGAAACCCTTCAGACAGTTGAACTTCCTGTCTCTGAGCAAATTAAAATGTAGTATTTAATAAAATAACGCTACGGTACCACTGTTCTACAGCAGTGTTTCGCAACCGGAGACGCCACCATCATTTCAAAGAATTACCTAAAGAAATGAATGCTAGTAAAAATAAATGTGCTACAATACTAATGAACTAAATAAAACAAAATAACACCACCATATCAGATAAAAGTATATGAGATGTTTTGGCATCGTAGAAGTGGTAGTAGCTTATATTGTTAAATCGGCTTGACAGTAAATATGTAAATTGTAAGTGACTATCTAAAAATCAAGAAATACGCTAAAGAGGTAATTTGCACCAAAATCAGAAACTAACTTAAGAGATAGCTCGGGATATAATTTTATTTACTGCTCTACTTTGAGCACCTACGAGAGAAGTATCTTTTTGAGAAACATTTTCGAGCTGTTGAAATTTGATTGAAAATAACTGCTTTTTTTGTTTCATTCGCGATAATCTTAAAATCGACCGTCGATTTAAAATTATCCGAAATGAATTGATATCTCCATTTAATATGAAATATATCTCATTTAATTTTGATAATCACCTTATTGTGCCAGCGAATGGATTTATGAGTCCGGTTGTTTGTTTTTTAACTGCTTAATGGACAGATAAATTACAAAATGAAAAATTCACTGCTTCATGATTAATCCGTCGCTTTCCGTTTCAAGTGTTTTCAGGACACTATATCGCAATTAATTATGCTTTCGGAGGAATTTATTCAAATTTATCGCAACCTGATAAGCTATTCAAATATTCGGAGCGATTGATGACTATTGATGAGATAAAATTCAAAAGAGTAAACTCTGAGTGGAGATCCGCGATGAAAAAAAGAGCCTTGAAATATTTTCTAGTGGTTTAAATCCTGATTTAATATCGTAGAATTAAAAACTAAATCGCATATCTTGATTCGTGTCTTTTCATAAATGCTACTTGAATCACTGAATGTTTGCAATACTGATAATATTTATTTCACAATTTGAGACCATAGAGAGTATCGTTTTTCGAATAAAAGGGTACACAATGTGTACCACTTCATACACATTGTACTACACATGCATACGATGTTTTGTGTATTATACTCTATGATGATGGCAATGTATATAAAAACTATAAAGAGAGATTATAGAATGAGAAGACCAAAAACACCATTAAACATAGGAATCCTTTCTAAGGAATTATTCAGAAAATCATTACGCAATTAAGAACTTTTTTTCAGAATATTAATTTCGGGTTGCATTTCGATACCTTGTGGATGACTTAGAGTAAATGAAGGATTTAAGCATTTTTTTACAAGAAGTGAAACATTTCACATTCTCTTTTATTTTTTTTTTAATTTTCAAAAAGGTTGGAAGAGTAGCAGTAGCATAGTAACCTGTCTCGAAGTGAAAGGAACTTATGACGAAAGGCTTTGTTAAAAGAATCAGGAAAGATTCCTGAATCCTTTAGTTTGGGCTGTTCTACTGAATAAATAGGAAACGTGAACACTGGGAATGGGAAAACTCAAAAGATTGGAGGTATTCGAGATATGTTTATGGCATAGAATGGAACAGTGAGCTGGTTTCACAGAAACTTCGAAACGAAAGAGCCGGTGATGGTTAGGGAATTTGAGGTTTCGTTTGAAGAAGGAAGGAAATGGGTGAGTTTGAAATTAAGAGGAGGATTGCTTAAGGAAGAAGCTGACCGTTGTATGCTCGAGAAAATATAGAGGGAAAGATGAAGGCAAAAGATGCTGGATGGTATTGAGGGCGGGATAACTAATCAAGAAATCAAGGGAGGATCGTTATTGAGGAAAGATTAGGGACATGCACCATCAGGAAGGGGACTTGTGATGAAAATTGATCGGAACTTAGTAAAAGCTGCTGTAATTGTAATTAAGGATCCCGCATGTACGTGCGTACAGTCAGCACACAGTTGTACTCTCTAATATATCCTAGATCACTCATCATAGTTCTCTGATAAGATTTTAATAGCATTTAACCGTTTGACCGAGTGAGAATAATGATTCTCCCATAAAAGCTTATTTTAGAAATATTTGAAATGAATTTTTGAAACAGAGAGAGTATTATTTAAATCTTTATTAACCATGTATTAAAGTTTAGAAAAGTCGTAACAATGATTTATTTGCTACACTCCTACTACTACAGTAGACGTTAGAAAACAATTTGCGACATATGACTCGATTTATGAATGTAGAATCAATAAAATCATTTAATAAGAAATTCAAGTTCAACCCCTAACTTTCTCTCTCTTACATTTGCTGACGGTGCATTAATATTTGTCGATTCCTCATTGTTTTAGTCAACCAGAAAAATTAATGAGGGCTAATTCCGTGAGCATTAATTGAAACTTTAGAAAATACATGACTCGGAGTATCGACGCATAAAGCCACTAGATTGAACGCTTGAGTAGAGAAATATTTCAGCCTGAACTACCACCGATAGTTCTGCCTTTGTATTTAGAGGGCTAATTGTAGTCTATCTTCTCCATCCCTTGCCCATATATCTCGAAATAACTTTCACTATCGAGAGTTCACCTACGACCAAACTTCCGATGGAATACGCGCGCAACCATTATCGGTCAATTAGGTCGCAAAGGTAATGAAATCATAAGTGCGTCAAAGGAATCCACTTTACAGCTTCCAAACATACCGACGCTCTTCAGACTGTTGTTACTTTCCAATATTAATACCAAGGCCATATCGCTTTACAGCCATCACTTCCACTTATGCCATATTGATAACGAAATGTTTCTTGTTGATGAGAAATCGATTGGTTAATTTAATTCACGTTTAAATAACTGCATTAATGCTTTTCATGGCACTTTTATTATACTAATTGACAAAATATTTGGAGTTTTAGAACAGATGATTCAAAGGGTATCATTATAGACATTTCGGAAAATATCATGTTACCTCAACTTGTATAACACAAGCTTGTAGCATCCTAGTCTCGAAGAACTGATAAAAGGATTGTAGGCCAAAACCGTCGGGAAAATGAAACATGTTAATATTAAAGTTATTAAAGTTATAGTTCTAATTATAAATGAAATTCCACGAGGTATAGTAATTCATAGTTATTCGTTGCATAGGACGGATATTAAGACAAGTAGGGGATTACCTAGTTGAATGATGAACGGCGGGAACCATGGGACAGCCTTGAAGGAAGTCAGGAACCCTGAAAATCCTTGCATGAATATAGAAATAATATTTTATGTCATATTTGAAAAGTAATACGCCATATTATGGGAGAACCTTATATCCTTCTCATGAAATTTTTCGTCTAATCCAATAAAATACTTGGCTTTTACAGCAAAACAGTTGCGAATGAGAGGGAATAGCAGTGCATGGAAAATCATATATAATGAATTTTATATAAACACTGATCTTTACAAACGTTCATAATCTGATACAAACATTCCAAGCAAAATCAGCCATACAGTGCAATAATTTAAATGAATGGATTGTCACAATCAAAACAAAAGCCTTGTGATTTCGTAATTACTCTCTGCAGTTTTGGCTGGAAAGGATGACAGGCCGGTGCAAGGCTACGAACCTTCTATCAAACTACTTTGTTATAGTTTAGTCAAAATCAGTAGCACTTGCGCAGCAATTTTCGCGCATTCCTCCCCAGAGGGATGCATCCCACGAATACAAACGCTTTCGATTTCAGAAACTTCACTTCCTCACGGCTGACAGCTTTCGCTGTACGTCCTAACAGTTTGGGTTAAGTTTGCTTTGACTGTCCACCTGTCAGTTATCAAACCTTGTGGTAAAGCGGCAGAACTGTAGTACGTAGCAGAGACACAGGGAGAATTAGGATAATGGAATTCAAGAATAAGACTTAGGCTTGGTTGTCTAGACTAAGCTCACGGGGTTAGTTTCTACGTGGCTTGATAATATCGATGATCGAAAATATTTCTTAAATAGAAAATGGGTCGTATCGCATTCACAAGACTAAATATCTCACCCACTTATGTGGAGATGGCGATAAGAGAATTCGAAAGAAATTCCGGAAATGAGCGACGCAAAAATCACCTCCGGACCCTGAAAACAAATCGGGCGAGAGGAGATTCGCGAGAGCCTTCTTCTGTCATTATTCTCCGGAGATTATTTTGAGTGCATGAGGACGACCAAGAACGGGCAAACATATTAAAATTAATCATTTGAATAAGAGGGGGCGGCGGTGTTGTAGAGGAGGAATCGGGCGTAGGGAAAAGAGCCTCTTCAAGGCGGATATAGAAGAGCGAATTGATGGATGGTGTTCTGAAATTGGAACCAAGGGTTTTCTGAGGGGGGAGGGGGGATTGCTCCTTGCGATAAGTGGGAGAAAGGGGAAAGCTCGTTGGGAGGTGAAAAGGGAGGGCTTTATGCGAAGAAGGAAAAGGCAGGGCATGGGGACGATGTCAGCAAAAGTTTTTCGTTATTAGCATTTCTTGACGTTCCGCTGACTTGGCTGAGATTATAGAGGGTTTGGCGGTGAAGCGGTGGGGTCTGGAGGGGCGGCTATCGTGGGAGTCCTACTTTATAATCCCTACCGATGACTTCCGAGTCTTTCTCTTTCATTTCTTCCTTCCATCCGCTTTATCCCCCCGAATTTATCAAACTTTTACCGTTTCTCTCGGCACCCAATCCCTTCCTTACGGTTCGCATATTGGATTCACCCCACCCGTTTTTTTGCAGCCCGGGAAAGGATATTATTCCCATGGTTTTTTATTCTTTTTTCGCTGCTTTACGTCCTCTTTCGTTATCTGGTTTGTCTGATCTCTTTAATTCCGGCGATATCGCCCCGCGACATCTCTTTCCATTTATTCCCCCTCTCCCCCGTGCTTCTTTTCCGCCCGGAGTTCCTTTTTTGTCTCGATTCTTCGTTAATTTAAATTTATGCGAAAAAATCAAAGGGCGACTCTTCGTTAGGTCTTTCCATTGGGACCTTGAAATTTCGTTCGAATGTTCCAGATTGATGTCATGAAAAGCTGATGGGAAATGAGATCTACGCTATAAGCGGTTGATAAACTGAAGGACATTTATGACTGTCACATTTTATATTTAAATTTCGTTGCTTTGATTTTCTGATCATGTTCCTAAAATATTTTAACTCATAAACGTCTAACGTGATCGTAAGATTAAAGCGATCCGTTCCTATAAAACATCAATTTTGACCCCTGAGATTTTATCCTCTCACCCGTAGGGATTTCCTTAAACCATGAGACTTTGATAAAACTCCAGAAACGTGTTTATCCTGTTTACAATTCGTTCGAACTAAAGAAAAATTGGTCTTATGCTTACCTTTATATACTGGATGAAATTTAGGTAAGAAGCCATTGATATATGGGAACGATTATGTATATATATTGTAAATAGGCAATATATAGGTGATGATATAAGTATAAAATGTTGATACGCGTTGATTATAACGACCAAGTTACTCTCGAATCTTAAATGGCGGAAATTGTGTGGATAGTAGAAAATGGCTGAGAATAGTAGAGTAATATTTCCACTTTGCTATATTGTAACGAAATTGGGGTGTGTCTAAGAAACTTAGTAAGCTGAATACTGTTTATATAGTCTAAGCAGTACATGTGGCATGTGCAGTATAAGCAGCACGTGTGGCATCAACAAAACAGAGTTAGGAATAAGCGGATAGTGATTGAATTACCGAAAAAAGGCTGCGTCATCATTATATAGAGTAGCTTTTTGAAGAAACAGGAAAGGATTGATGAATATCGAAGGGTAAACAAGGCAAGCTATAGGGGTTGAAAATGTAGACAGATGAGAAGGGAAAGATGCGAAGATGAGTGGAAGCACCAAGAAGGGGCCTTGTTGAACCTAGAAATATTTTCACAGGCAACATTTACTAGTCCAAGCCGCGATTCGATGGATATTAATAGCTTCAATCTTCGCGTCAGATCAATTTTTAAGCGGTTTATAACGACGCAATATTCCGAAAAGTTTGCAGTGTTTTTATTGCTCGGAAGAATGTTGCCTGAAGGGGTGCCATTAACGTAGTCTCTATTTGATTTCCGTTCTAACGTGCATTAAAGGGGTTTAAATTCGACGCTGTTATGGATTTCAGTAAAGGGATTATGTGGGAGGGTCGTTCGTAAATGGAAAGTAGTATTATAATCAATCAAATGATAATGTGCGCGAGGTGATGTGGATAAGTGCGTATTACAGAGGGGACGAATTTGTGATTAAATGCGCAATTTTCCAATGCGTCATTTGGATTTCGGATTATTTCTTTTGTTCAGAGTTCACCATTGGAAATTTTAACTCTCGCACGCGTGATATGTTCTGTCATTTCCATTTACCATGGTGTTCGTGAACTCCCCCTATGTCACGCTCCACATTCCCGGTTTTTACTTTATATTCGATACACAATTTTTTGGTCACATAATGATAAATTTGAGAAATCAATGCTACGATATGGCAATGAAAAAATATTAATAATCGGTTTTGATAAAATACACCAGCTGCAGGTGTGCTGAAGTAAGTCGGTTGCAAATTCTATCTGTATTGTGAAGATATTTAAAGTAGATGTTTCCCGAGTACGTCGTTTGGGAATAGATTGTTATCAACCCCTATCTTAAATGGATAGAGATTGATACATAATTTAAAAGATGTCGATTATTTTTACGATTTACGAAGAAAAATATATGTTATCTAAAATTCTGTCAACGCAATGCGCTTTTCATTGTTGAAAATATTCTCAATCATCGTAAAAATGTATAATTTAAAAATATTATCGAAGTTCGTATCATAATATTTATGGCATAATAAAAATTCAAATCATTAAAATATTTTTGGCCTCTATTATGATTCTTTAGTACAATTTATTCATCTGTAATTAGGTATGATAAAAATCGTAAAGGAGACATGTCTCCCCCTCAGTATCGCATTTCTTCAATAATAAATTATATTTTTAAGAATAGAGAAAATATTTTTCATTACTAATTTTTCTTTGCACGATAATCCACAATCCATCATGTTAAAAATTAAAACTTATGTATTGTCGACTACTAATTCTCTTTATCATGCCCTCTATTGTATATAGTTAAATATATTCATAGTCTCTCTGTTAATTGCTTAATCTTTATTATATTTTTCTTAAATCTGTTAAATTATATTAGACTTAACACTTTTTATTTACACGTGTAAATTGGAAAAACCTCCATGGTTTACCTCATACGATGCAGATTCTGATTTGTTGACGGTTGTACTTTTCGACAGACATTGCTAATTATACAACCAATCCGTTCATAGTTACAACTTCAGAAGGTATGGTAAAACGTTTCTATATCATTTCTCCATTTATTTATCGATGAAAGCGAACCGTAAATCGTACTCATAAAATAATTTCCGTTAAGGGAAAACTATTTATTAAAATTTTCTTACTCTGTGATATAACTTTTTGCTGGAGTCAATGCCCTTCATTCGGGAAGGCCCCAACGCAAGTTCATGTCTGTTATTTATGTCCACTTTTGAAACTAAATTTTCAAATGTGATAATTAAAAATGAACGTAAACCTATGTTGGCCTGCTATCGCCACTTGTAGCTCAAATTTCTTCTAATACGTCATTAATGTTAAAGTTTTTCCTTTCCGGTATGTTTCCAGGAACGAAACTAATTGCTCAACTCGAAGTCATTCTCAGAGTTTCGTACAATATTCATGCGAATTTTAATTTCCCTTCAGAGAAATTTTCATCAACGTTGTCAGGATAATAACCTGTAAAATATTCTATTCAACGTGGAATTTATTATCTTTAACATCTTCTCCTTTATCACCTTTCGAGTTATTAACCTCCTCGTCCCTGTTAATTTTTGTTCTTCATAAAGACTTAAAATGTAAAAGACTGAATTTCCTTATCTATAAGAGTGAATGGCGTTATAAATTTATGTCAACATTTTTGAATGTTATCTTTGGCCTCGTTTACCTTGCAATGCAGGCACGTTATTGCATTCTAAAGATGGCCTCAGATAAAAACACATTTTACAAAGTAATCTTACCTTTTTGATCTTGGATAAATTAAGTCATGATAGTGCCTATGTAACCGACGACCAACATTTGCGAAATCTTATGATATGCTGTAAATACGAGTATTTCCTATAGAGGTTACAAAAACCTCGACTACGAAAAATAAGCGTAATAGAGAGAAATTTATTGGAACTCACTTAAAATATCAATGCTCTTCGAAGAGTATCTCTAGAAATACAGAGGTTATTCAGCACAATGATCGCATTTCAAGGATTATTGTCTCTACTTGATATTAAAATAGCAAAAGAGATCTACGCTTGCCATTCATGTTGCCAGAAGAGGTAAATTTTGCATTTGTAATTTATGTGGCAAAAGGAGCGAAGAAATTGTGGTGTTCTACTAATGTGGCGCATATTATAGGGATCAATGCACGTCCTCTATCCGTAGAAACTGAATGCGCTTGACTTTCACTCAAAATCCCAAGGATAATACCCTCCTTTGAATATTCGCAATATTCTAAACTATCTTTGGTAAATGTTTTCTCATAGTTATCTCGAAAGCTCCTCACGAAAATAATTCCTACTCCTTATGCTTAATACAATTTCTATATGTTTTATATTTATTTTTTAAAGTATTGTTCGCAATATTTGAATCATTCGATGGAATTTGTATAATGTACACTTTTATTTGTCCTATGGTGTCCTTGTGTTGCTTTATTAAATTAATATAAAAATATTGTTTAAAATGAGTGTTTTTCTGTTTATTCGCGAGTAAATTTGCATCACTATTTAATCAAGAAATGGGAATTTGAACATGCATGAATTCGCGAGTACACAATTTAAGTAATACAATTAGAAAACTAGGCTAGATGCTAGTCATTAATGTGATGAAATATCGTACAGCCTAAGATTAATCATGAAAGTAAGGGCGACAAAACAAAAACCGCTAGGAGGCAGCCATTTTATGCAATGCTCTGAAGGTATGCAAAACTTTGGCCGTATTGACCCATTGCAAAGTTATTAAATAAAAGTTCCTACAAAAATTGATTTTACAAAACACTCAAATATTTGCAAAAATTTTCATTATTCATTTAAGTATCATAAAATTCTCATCATTATTGTATTCTTTGGACTCAAATAAAAATTACCGGAGAGAAAGGTATTCAAAATTCCTTAAAATAAAATCCTTTATTTCCTTAAACCCAGTTTTTCTTAGAAGAGTAAGTTCACATACTAATGCTCTCTTTTTATTCGCTAAATCTTCATGTTAGTGGTCAATCTTCTGTCTGTATTATTTTATTTATAATCCTTTCATACAAGGCTTTTCTATATATATCTAAATAGAATTTCTTCTATTTCTTATCTTAACCCGTTCCTGCCAAAAGGTCTAATTCTAATAATAATTTCATATTTTATTTTGACACCCAAGAAACGAACACAGGTATGTTTTAAGTAATCTTCCACTTTTGATTCTAAAATTCACACATTTCTAATTCAGTGAACTGGAATCTTTGTCGGTGGAGTTTCTAACTTTATTTTTAATGGCTAACAAAGACGAGGAAAGAACACCGGCAGGTTTACATACTCTACCAATATGAAGACTGTTTTTCACTCTCCTGAAACTGTTAGACGTTTTATTTTGTTCAAGAGAATAAACAAATTTTGTCTACGTCGTTATTATTCGAATGAAATTTATATACGTTCCAAAATATTTCGCTGGAGTTAACTTATTTTATTCGTGAATTAAAATGTTATGATCGCGTTCGTAGATTTTCCTATTCGGTCGTGTGTACAGGATATTTATATCCCGTTAGTGAAATGTTCACCTACCTCACATTTTGCCTCCCTCTCCCGTCATTACAGCACGTTTTTATTAAGGTTTTTATCGTCTTGCAGGCGTGTTTTGAATAATATCCCTGAGTGATTTCCCGAGATATCTACATCATCGAACGGGGAAACAGACAAGAAAATAACACGAAAAAGGGCAATCGGAAATGAAAGAATAAATGGTGAAGGAGGCAATGGCGGGAGAAAACATAATAATCCTCTTGGGAAGAGAAGGGGAAAGGCAAACATCGCAATGTTCGGATGAGTCGGGTCGGGCGCCTGGCACGAAACAAGTGAATTAATAAACACCGTAGGATGGGATTCATGAGATCGAAGCAGTTCTAAAGACGGTGGATGTAGACGAAGAGTATTCCGCCGGAAGTACATGAGTAGCCGCGCTTAAGGTACTCGCCTATACGCTCATTTCCTCCCTACGCTTCCTGATTGAGGGCTTTTAGGTATATTTCCAAAACTATCATACTCTTCGCCCATCTTGATTCATCATATTGGGCCAATCGACCGACGCTAAATTAATTGAGTTAAAAGCCACACGCAAATCTTTTGCGTAACTCCTTCCGGTATTATCGTGTCTAGAGTTTGACGGGAAAGGATTGTGAAGGGGCGAAAGAAGAAAATTCCCGGAAATTTAAACGGAACGTTGACCCAAGCGGAAGGGAAGTACAAAAGGATGGGATGGATTAAGGTAGACGAGTCACTCCTCTAAATTATACTCATTTTTTCGTCCAGCTTCCTTTCACTTTCCTATCCCCCGCGATTTTTCCTGGAGAGCCGTGCCCTCAAGAGATGATTAGGCGTAATTACATAACCGGCGGAGTGTATCGTTTTATTGACACAAGATTTCCGAGAAATCTTTCTCTTTCCCCTAATCTAATACATTATTTATGGGACTTTCACTTCTGTTTCTGGAGACTCCATCGCGAAGAAAGTGCTATTCTCAAGATTAATGCTATCTAATGGAAAGGCCTCTGGAAATAAGGTCCCGGATTTATGCTCGCATGCTGTTCTTTTTATATAAAGTAGGATTTATTAAAATGGGTGGCATCTGCTTTTACCCGGAATAAGGACGGTTGCCAAAAAATTTCGCCGTGAAAAATGCCGCAATTCTACGAAGAATAAAATGTTTACGGTAATACTTTGGCAATTTAATGAATGAATTTATGCATCAGTAAAATAACAGGAAATGGTTTTATTGGATATTTTATCAAATATGATGCCACATTTCTAATATAATGTTTATAGTACGAAGCGTCATCAGCTACGCGTATTCAGCATAACGAGGATTTACTCATGTACAGCTAGTTCCAAAAAAAACTTACCACCTAAGCCGCAACCCGCACAACAGACGTGAAGCTCGATGAGAGCGAGTCTAGAGTTTTCCGCGCATTCTATTGGCTCTTGGAAGGAGAAGCATTCTGACGGCGCCTTTTTAAACCGTTGTGAAACGCGTTGAACGTATTTGTACCGTCTTTACTAGCACGAAATCTTGTTTAAATTTAGTGTTACTTTTTACTATTATGTCAGCAGCATAGTATTAAAAAATGAATGAAAATCGGATCTCCTTATTTCGGCCTCAAATTTCTGCGTAATTCACCTTTTTCTGGAGGCATCGGGTAAACTTACTTTAGATGTTTCAATTATCCAATAAAAAATTATGTCATTACAAGATTAGAAAGGGATTATATTATTACGTTTTTTATGCTCTTGACGCCTACAGGACGATCATTTAAATTTATTTAGAGGAAATTCACGACTATGACTCAAATAGAAAGATGAACGAAAACTCTGGAAGGAGATAAAGAATAATTAGGAATAAGAACACAATCAACTGTATGTCAACAAATTTATGTTGCAGAAAAATGCTATCGAGAAGGGGAGTATGAAAAAACTGCGAAACCTACTGAGGAAAACAAAGATGAAAAGAAACTTTATCTGGACGAATACACCGAGAAAGAATAATTTTAAGTCAACCTGGTAGAGAGCTCTGAAAATTAGACCCAAAACATATTACAATAAAGTAAACCAAATAAATTACGATCAACTACATCAGATAATTACATCAAATATTATAAAAATTTTAAATACCATCAAATCATATGATAGAAAGTAAAATATTAATTGGTGTACCATCATCATTTTCTAAGGTAATTGTTTAAAATTCAAATTTCAAATTTAATATTTTAGAAAATAACATAGATATTCGAATATTACCACTCATAATTTAAATACTGAGGGCTACAAAATTTTTTCACGTATCGAATAAAAAATTAATTTACCACGAAATTAACGCCAGCATCTCGTAACACTTTTCCGAAAATATTGTTCATTGCCATTCCCAGAAAAACTATCCCTTTAATTAAATCAACCTTATGTTCCTTGCAAAATTATGCTGTCCCAACTTTTATCTGATGCTAAATCTCTTTCTTGCCCCGTGGTGCAAATTTTGACTCGATTTCTTCGCAGTTGAATTATTCTGCAATACAGAGAAGTATAAAATTTGCTTGATACGACAATTAACAGAGCATTAGGTATTTCAGAATATATGTGTCAACACGTCATTCTGTTCCTCCACCAGGCATTCGTGATGACGGTATCAGATGAAGCATTATGATTTTGAGATGAGATTTGGCTGTTTCTGACAAATTCGCGTCTGAGGTTTCACTAATTCTTCCATAGAGAAAGGAGGTCCTTCCTTCCCTCCACCCTGGCCCTAGGAGTATCCCCTATTCATTCCTTTGTTGTTTCTTTTCCTTTTGTTTTGTCCATCGAAAGGTCTTGTCTATTTTCTCAAAGGAACCATAAAACGGCTGATGGGTGAAGGTGAACTCAGCTATGAGAAGAAAACCCCCTTTTCGGCATATTGTGGATGGTCGTATGTATCCGGGGTAGCGAATTTGAAAGCGCTAATGAGGATTCCTGACCGCACCCCTGCTGAGCAGGTATCAAAGGTTAGGGTATGGTGGCGGCGACCGATCACAAGTAAGGTGGGAAATGGTGGATCCGCGATTTGTAATCTTCGCCGCGGGTATTCCCTTAGGGAATGAAGATATTCAACTCTATTTTTGAGGTAGACGACCTTTCAGGACTTCTTGCAAGGAATACAGTTTAAGATGGTTAAGAAACAACAGTTAGTATGGCAAATCAGAACCTTAAGACTGATTTGCATATTGCATATAAATTCCAGGTTTTTTTATACTTGCATATTGCAGGTTTACACGTTAACACCTGGTTTATTTATATTTACATTAATACCCCGCAATCTGCCGTATGACGTATGTCAGCGGGTGTGAAAACACCCACAACACGATTTCCAATGTTATACTGAAATGATTTTCAAAACTATGCGCTAGGTGAAAGTTAGACTAATGATTAATGATCGCTGCTTCGGTTTCTGAATGCCTCAAGTAAGCTATATAACCCGAATTGTTTGAATGGTGCATAATATGTATAATAATTAATAGAAAAATCACTATCAATAATTATGAATGATGGGTAAAAGGAGTCATGGAAGAATAACTTGAGAAATGAACAATGAACTAGAGAAATGCCATCTAATATTTATTCCTTACGCTTACGAGAACCAAATCGTTTAACTTCTCTTATAACATCTATGATACAAAGTTGATAGAGCGTTGAAGATGATCTTACTAGATCGACTAATGTTTCTATTATAATGTCACTAAAATATGAATTGAAACGTAAATACGGAATTGTAGACACTCTGCATATTCAATGTCGCAGAAACTTGAAGATTATACGCCGATTACCGATAAATTACATCTCTTAAGTTAGGTAAGATTTAGAATAAACCATTGGCTTGCATAGATAGTAATACTAATGTTAGCAATTTTTATCAGTTTGAAAAGACCGAAATCTCTTTCCAAAATAAATTGCTGATAAGAAGATGATTTAGGTACTGGCTTAGTTAACTACTCGAACTTTCTTATAGAACTAAAAGGAGGTTGCTATAAAACATTGAACATCGCTATTGTATACAATTTCGGAGATCCTGGGAATAAACTGATGCATCAAAAGGAAATTTCTGAAAGTATGATAAGCCATTGACGTTATATCCTGTATATTTGAATGTTAACCATGTTTGACTAAGATATTACTCAAATTGGATAAATGAGTAGTTTCTCTGGAGGCAGTCATAAACGGAAAAAATATATGTTCGATGAGAAAATTGAGAAGGTGAGTGAGTGGGTTATATTTTTAAAAGAGGTCGTTGCTCCTACTCAAAGTAACCAATTGGTCGACGAGGAACGCAAGAATTGCCATTACCTATTTATCCAAAAATCTGGAATTAACATACCTCTAACACTTTCGGTTGTTAAATTCATGTGAGTGTATGTATTACTGTTGCCGTCGCTTCTCACTTCCCTATCTCTATCAAAACAGTCCCCCTCTTGAAGTCCTGGTGAATTCATTGCTTTATTCACTTCTTCCAATCACTCCTGTATCTTGCTTTTCAAATTTGTCATGGAATGTGGAGAGATAAAAAGTTTCTCATAGCCAATACATTTTAAATACGAAGGAATATTTTCAATATCACCAAGCGATAAACATGTAGATAGACTAGCCATACCAAACCACCACCCATTCGTCTCAATCATTAAAATTCTGTCGAAAAATATGAGAGTTACGCAGGGCCAGCCATAAACCGAGGGAAGCAAAATTTCAACATGAGCCTCATATGTGCTTCCCCATGTGATATTACAGGGTTGGAATTACAGGTAAAAAGGCCCTGGGAAAAACTATTTCACCAAGTCCCTATTATTTTGCGTATTTTTAACGTTTTCTACATTATAATAATTGTAAACGTTATAATAAACAATTGAAATATAAATAATCTAGGTTGTTTTGTATACATTCAAAATTAATTGAAAAGTTTACATTCATTGCTAACAGTAGCATTCAATGAGCATTATGACCAAACCTCATTCGCACTATCTTTTTGTGTATTTTAGAACTTTTAAAGGTGATAAATATAGCGAGAAGAATGTTTAAGAACGTAATGGTTTGTGACCTCAACGATTTCAAGAGGAATCCACAGGAGAAATCAAGTTTATTTGATTCACACTTCAATGACACCGAAAAAATTAATTAATGAATTCAAAATTAATGTGAAAGATGGTAGTCTTGTATCCGTCATCTTTATTCGTTCAGGAAAATCTATCCTTGCACATTTTCTCTCAATTGATTTGGACGGTATAGTAAATATTCCAACTGCATAGATGATAAAATTTACTGATTTTTTACCGATCGAGTTTTAATTTCGATGCTTATCGAATGAAACAAAATTTATCTAAAATACACAGAGAATGCCTCGAGACTTCATACTACATATTTACTTATAGTATTTTTAAATGTATTTAAAGTAATAGCCTAGATATGGCCATGAGTTTGCCTTACTTTACTTGTGTAGATTGCATTCACACAGGCTGTGATAAAACAGGTGATCGATATGGACTCCTTATGTATATAATTTTAAAGGCTAATAACTGCTCTCTTGAACGATGTATAATATTATCTACTATTATATTATGTAATATAACCCATTATAACCGCAGAGTTTTGCAAGCGAAGGCGTCAAATTCGAGGTCTATATATATTTTTGGTCCGACACCGATTCAAACTGCGCGGAAATTTTCATTCTCCCATCTCAGTCCAAAACATAAGCTCAGAGCGGCTCAAAGGCAGGGTTTGCGAAAATTTCCTTCTTCCTGCTTGTGCCTTTCGTCTCAGACTCGAATTTTATGACAGGAAGGGAAGGGAAGGGGGTTGCCTCGGTATCCTCGGGATAACGGGCCCTCGTGTGCTACGGTTCCCTCTTTGCGAGAAGCAAAGCTAGAATATATACTGATTCGTATTAACCATTTTATAATAACTCAATTCTTGCATTACAACATCCATATCATTATAATACTATTCTGCTACGCCAATGCCACCAAACTAAGGATACTAGTAAATCTTTGCAATATCAATAACGCAAATAAATCCATTTCAACTCTGCAAGCGGAGCCAGGACAGAAGCAGACCTCCATGTTTTCCCTCTCTCTCTCTCTCTCACTTCTTAAGGCTCGCTTGCAGGAAACTCACTGCCTGTTATGCGGGTTGCGGCTTAGGTGGTAAGTTTTTTTTGGAACTAGCTGTACTAATAAGTGTAGAATATCATATCGTGATATGAATTTTATCTAATGATACGAATTCCCTTCAATGAATCGCAATATTTTAGATTGGAAAGGAATGGTATACATAAAAAAACCTGCAGGACTTTATAATAGAATAGTATTTGTATAGGAAAGTAATTATTTCTTTGAGGAAGCGAAAGTGGAGTGGTTAGGTGATATACATAATTAAATAACGTCTTTATTTGGGCCCTATTAAGACTTAAGTCTCCTCTTCCATCTCACTAGAATTTACCGTGGTAATTTGTTCCGATGGTAGCCTAACAGATACGTTGAAAAAAAAAACTTGTGTGGTATTTGTATAAGGGATGTAAAAGAATTGGGGAGCAACATGTAAATCACATTATTTAAATGTGCTTGTTAAAATATTACATTTACAAGGAAGATTTTATTGTAATAAAGAATTGTTATATTACTGTCGTGAACTGCAGAGTTTAATTAAGACATTGTCATCGGGTTATTCGTTCACTGGAAATGTAATGCATAAGAATAGTGAAATTAATTTTGTGTGATAAGTTGTTACTTTCAAACTTATCTGTATACTTAAGGTTACTTCAAAGTTACATTATTACGATGTACACATTATATTGCATAAATAATCATTTGCGTTCATACCATTATCTAATGCGCTAATTACTTATACTAATGACGAATTTTCATGAGTAGCGTCCGTATTCTATAGGTGAAGATAGTATAGCTCTATTTTCTTAAATTGGTTACGATGTAAATCGTTTATAAATTGGTATCTTCCGTTGCTTCATCATGTTAGTGCATTAATAATGCATTTTTTTTACGGGAATCACAACATTTTAAGAATTGAGGAAGTTGCAAACAATAGTTAAATTCTTATTAGTATCTACGCAAGAAGATAACTGAGTACCGAAACGACATCTCTTTAGCCTCTTGCAATTGGTTAGATATGTGATATCCTTCAGTTACCAAAATAAAGATAAAACACAGGATGCCGTTGTCACCTAGCCTAGAAGGATACTTAATATAATCCCTAGAATCCGAAAGTATAAGACATCTAGGTGAGTAATAGTCCTGCGTCGTTTTCCGCCCGTCCGTTTTATAGCGGTGTCTTCGTTGACATCGCCGCCAAATAAAACGAAGAAATACGCGCGATCACCCTAATAATATTGTACCATTCACAGAGAAAATGTCACAATTCCTTAAAGAACCTCCATAACGGAGACAATTTATAGAATGGGATAAACCATGAGAAACGTTGTCAACTCCGTGATTCGCTAAATTTCTTGACTTCGTATTCGAGGCATTTTCAAGGAAATTTACAACATTTCTCCTCTAAACAGCTTAAAGTAATGGATCTTAAGAATAAATTTAGCGGAAGGTCAGAATGATGAACAGAGCAATTTCCATGAAGTTTTTCAACTATAGATAGGTGGATGTTTCAAAATTCGTTATGTTGCAAACGGTGACTTTTCAAGACCTTGAAATATGGAATAAAGAATAAAATATATGTTGGTAGATACGCAACAGCTAAAGAATATGCTATTTTCTTTAGGTGTCAACCCTTTTCATAGATCCTAATATACCTATAGGTTACTCCCTCCTGTTTCATATTCAAGCGTAATTAACTCGAAATACATTGTTCTATATACAACTATTATTCATTACTTGCATATCATTACCAATACTTAATTCTTAGGGTTTGTGAAAATTATATATTTAAGTATCTCCGGAACTTTTTTTATAGATAGCTTTGGAGAGAGTAATGAGGATGGAAGATTAGAGATGATGGAAGCAGAATATCACGTTCAATATCTCAATGTTAGCTTTAATTCGTCAGCTATGAATCTCTTTCCAAAGAGGAACCCATTAAATTTGATTGCTTTGTCATATAAGAGGTTTGAATTTAACTATAGAGATAACTAAGTCAAATCAGTAATACGAAGCTAAAATTGGTCTCGGGACGGCATTTAAATCTGCAAGATCACCGAAATTTGCAAAATCGCCGGAAAGTTCACTTGGAAAATTACATCAACAAATTTACTCACTAAAAGCCTTTCTAAGCGTGTAGAAGCAAGTAAAGCTGATAAAAAATGAGTTCTGTGAAATGAGTCGGATCGCCCTCTATTTTCCCCTAGCCATTGGTGTGAGTCCACTTAGACTTTTATGCTTGGTAATCCTTTTCGAAGTAAATTTGATTTATTCCGAGTATCGAGTAAATAGATTCCAGTGCTTGACTTCCGAAGAGAAATTCGACCTTTTAGCCCTTATAGGAAGTTCTTGGAATCCTTTTGCGCCTCTGGCGAAGTGAAAGCGCATGTCTGGAAGCGGTGGATGCTGCAACAATCCGTTTTTGATTCAATTTCTGCTCGGTCCATACGCCAAATGCTATTATCTACTACGTCTATATTGACCGTTTGGACTTAAATTGCGTTAATGTGAAGCGCGATCTCGTTCGATAGGTAGAATGTGGGTTCTCCAACTAGGGTGAAAAATAGCCAAGAGCTAGAATAAATTAATGTGTGAAGGTATTAATTGCTTAGGGTGGGATTAGGCTTCTGGGTAGAATATGCTATAGATCAGTGAAGGTTTCTGTCTGTAGGAATGAGAGAATTTTCTATGGAATAGCAGATGAACTTCATTAGTATCTTCGCAATTGGTTCGTCTCCATCGTCTGATATGTGTAGGGCTTCTTCTTTTCTTTAAGTATAAGGACTTTATAAATTGTAACGGCATAGTGATTTTAAGTGCTCCTCAAGCAAGAGATGGGGAAACTGAAGCCTTCTGGTCAAATTTGGCCTTTTTGGGCTTTCATTGCGGCTTTTCGTTCACTCAAAAAATATAACTCTAATTAAAATACTTTTTCTAATCTTGCTGATTAAGCCGAGTGAAACATAAAGTCGAAAATTTTCTCGCTCATCCATCCCAGAGTCAAATAAAATTTTGACTTTGAACTGTTTGAATACAGGCAACACAACACTTAGGTGGCCTGATAGTTTCACATGCTGTCTTTCTTAAGGGATCAAATGTTAAATCCGGACTTCTGATGGAAAAAGTTTCTCTACCCGTGACTTAAGCCGCTAAACAGGTGAGCTTACACTGTGATCAATTCAAGTAGTGGTAGTGGTATTGGTAAAAGAGCCTCGACAGCTGAGGTCACTTTGCATGTATGAACTGCCATCGGGAAACGAACCCGGAACAGCTTTCACTAGGGTCAAACATGATATTAACATGGTTATACGGAAGTCTTACCCTTATATACCTGCTGAAGAATCTAAGAATACATTATGTATTAATGATTATATCGGTATAGACTAAAAATCTCTGGATACTATATAGCTATGGGTATGACCGAATTTAACGTAGCACTCGCGTATTTAAATGCAGGCTTACTTAAGTTAGCGATTATAAATAATTTTCGCGGCTAGGAGTGATTTTTATATGTATTTTTGCATATTAATTTGCACACAAATGGATCCCCACCAGAAATTGAACCCAGGACCAATTTCACCTAAGGTAAATGACATACAAATTCAGGGAGATCCGATAGATTCGGTTAGAAGTGCTTGACAGCAGGGATAAGAGGTTATTTGAAAGGTATGGGCCCCAACCGAGAATCAAACCCGGGACCAGTTTTACTAAAATCGAAGTTTTAAATTTTTATTCAAATATCATCCATACCCATTTTCCCTCTCTTAAAAATGTTACAGTATATTATTATGTTTCATAGGTCTATCTTTCCTGCTATAAAATCTCTCGTTCCATCATTTTCATGTTTTTCCCCCTTTCCTATATTCTTTCATTTAAGTTAAATGTTTCAAGCTCATTTTTATGGCTTCGTTTCTCAAGTAATCTCTTTTCCGCGGCCTTTCACTTTCCTTAAAATCCGTACTTC